>OV702293.1:117176901-118426901 GCA_916181665.1 Avena sativa | reverse complement strand
TTGAGAAACATGTTCATTATCAAATTGTTTAAATTTCATTATTTCAGTTCTCATAGATATAATCTTAGCAAGAGGGTAATATTTTACAATAAAAGCATCTTTGCATTTAATCCAAGAATCAATACAATTTCTAGGCAAAGATAGCAACCATTATTTAGCTCTTCCTCTCAAAGAGAAAGGAAACAATTTAAGCTTAATAATATCTCCATCTACATCCTTATATTTTTGCATCTCACAAAGTTCAACAAAATTATTAAGGTGAGAAGCAGCATCATCAGAACTAGCACTAGAAAATTGCTCTTTCATACCAAGATTCAGCAAAGCAGGTTTAATTTCAAAGAAAGTAGCTTCAGGAACAGGTGGAGCAATAGGCGTGCACATGAAATCATTGTTGTTTGTGCTAGTGAAGTCACACAACTTGGTGTTTTTAGGAGTATTCATTTTTTGCAAAAGTGAAGCAAGCCAACAGAAATAGTAACTAAAGTAGGAACTAATTTTTTGTGTTTTTGAAAAAGAGAAACAAAGCAGCACAACTAATTTTGTTTGTATTTTTTATAAAAAGAAACAAGCAAAACAAAGAAAAACAAAAACAAAGTAAAGAGATTGGTTGTGAGAGACTCCCCTTGCGAGAATCTTAAAGCGATTGATGAGGAGGAAGAGATTGAAGCTATCCTTAACTCCTCAGCAACGACGCCAGAAAAGTAATTGATGGCTCATATATGTAGAGCTCGTTGGGAACCCCAAGAGGAAGGTATGATGAGCACAGCAACAAGTTTCCCTCAGTTATGAAACCAAGGTTATCAAACCAGTAGGAGTAAGGAAATAACTCCAAGGTGTTGCTAGCAACTTGGAACCTGCACAACACAACCACAGTACTTTGCCCCAACATACAATGAGGTTGTCAATCTCACCGGTTTGCTGAAAACAAAGTTTTAAATGTATAGTGTGGAAGATAGTGATTTCTTATACAAAGTAAACTGTCGTGGTATTGCCGATGAGTAAGCCATGGAGGGGTCCTCACAGTGCGTGTTTAGAGACGTGGGGGAAGGCGGACGGTTGACGGGTACGAGGTAACACAGCTTACCCAGGTTCAGATCCCACGACGGTGGTAGAATCCTACTCCTGCTATAAATCACCATAATGGCAATACTCCGAGTTACACGGATCGGTTCGCTGTGCGAAGTATGAGTTGTGTCTTGCCCTAAAGGCTCCCATAGGACCGACTTATATAGTCACCAAGTCCTAGGGTTACAGGCAAAGTCCAAGCCAGACAAGTTACAGATTCCTACACTGCTTACAACTAGTCTAGCGTGTCTTGCACTCCAAGGCTCCGGGTATGTCGGTGACTCCTCCATAGCCTTCCTCTATCTGGCATGGGCCTCCCTTGTGGATCCATCTAATTGGGCCGCCCAGCAGGCCATGGGCCATGCTACCAACTATGGGTCACCCGGGTTATCTGGATAAGAGACATTCTACAAGGATACCCATATAGCATATCCCCAACAGTAGCCCCCGGAGAACTCCGAGATCTTGCGCCGTCTTGCCTCTTCAGGTTGAATGCTCCGTCTAGATGGATGTCGGCAAATCGTCAAGCAATATCTTGTAGTCCTCCCAAGAACCCTGCAATATTCTCCGTCTTCAACTTGTAAGTCGGAGAAACGCAGAATCTTCCATCATACTCTTCTCATAGCCGGACTAGATCCATGCATGCCGGAATATTCCGATGTGATGGTTCACCTTCCAGTGACAGCTAGGACAACGTAGACATAGGTCAGCGATGCCTCGTAACTCACACATGTAGAGAACACAATCATGTCCATTTTTTCCGCGCGAAGGATACGAACCATTGGCGGCGACGGTTGGGAACATGGCGAAATTTCCGCGCACGCGCCCGCACACGTCGTCCACACGCAGACCATTCGATCACTCTACACGAATCTTGGCGACAGGGGTTATAAATTACGACTGCGGTGGATTTTACTTTTCACCTCATTCTCCTCCTGCATCATCTTCTTCTTCCAGCGAGCACTTCTCGAGCCTTCCGCGTGAACACAAAACCCTAGCTTTCCAATATCACAGTCACCACTCCTCCCTTCATCAATGGCGAGCAGCAGCACCATCGCATCCATGGAAGAAACAAGCGATGCCATGGCAAAGCCGGCGTGCTCCGTTCATGTGCCCCCAGAGGATCTGCTGCTGCCCAAATCCGCGGTGGTTGAATCCACCGGCGGCGACCAAATTCCAGCGGCGCTAGAGCTACTGGAGGAGGAAGGCGACTCCCACAAGGGAGATTGACGTGGCTCGGATATCACAAATAGTGATATCAAGGAGCTAGTTGTCGAAGGTTACCTTCCCTCGTCGGAGGGATTAGTCTGGTGGGCGGCGCCGGCCGGCGAGGTCACCCCTTCTCCCCAAGCCGGAGAGAAGGTGTACTTGAAAGCACAACTGGTACGCGGACTTTCCCTGCCCATCTCCAATTTCTTCCTAGATGTCCTCAACCATTACCGAGTTCAACCTCAAAACCTCTCCCCCAATAGCATCCTCGCGCTTAGCAACTATGTGACGCTCTGTGAGGGTTACTTAGGGATTAGGCCTAGGCTAGATATCTTTATTTATTTCTTCACCGTCAAGAGGGAAGCCAGACTAGCAAGGACGAGCATAGGAACCGTGGCACTATTAGTTTTAAGACCCGCCCTGGCCGGCGGTTCCCCGACATCGTCAGCCATGAATCATGTAAAAACTAGCAATGGACGTACTTCTATGGCCCAGATATCCCTCTGTCCGGCCGAGAAGCGACGTATCCAGACTTCGTCTATGGAGTCGCCGCTGAAGCCTCCACATGGAGATCCCAAGCCTCCCTCCCCTCTGACATATCGACGCTTCTCGCGCTATAAGGCAGATAGAGTGGTTCGTAGAGACGGGTTTGACCGGATTGGACCTGGCCATGTGCTGGTTCGTCAGGTAGATCCAGCCTCTGCAGCACCGCTCCAAGTTGATGCATGAGTATACCAAGGTGAGGAAGGATAGCCTCCGCATCTCCGAGGACAACTTCTCCAGCGACTCCGTCAAGCTCCGCCTCAAGGACATTGTCAAGGTGAAGGATAGGAAGCGCGACTTCACCATCACCTATGACATGTTTGAGGAGGGCAAGTGCCCAGAGGTACCTGTTTCTTTTCCGTGTATGACATTTGCTCCAGTTCTTCCGTCTTGTCTTTGTCATCTAACACCTTATGATTTCACTTTAACAGCTTAAGACTCTAAAGGAGGACGACATGGCTGTCCAAATTTATGACCCAAAGATGAAGGAAGTCATTGTCGTGTCCGATGATGATGTCCCGTTGGCGCGAAAGCGGAAGAGCTCCACCTCTGACACCGCCAACGGAGGCAAGAAGAAGAAGACGGATGGTGGAGCCTCCAAGAAGTCCACTGCCGCCCTGGAGGCGGGGAAGAGAAAGTTTACCGGGATCCCTTTTACCAAAGCACCCATGATCATGTAATCTTATTTTCCTCCGACATTGTCCATTATTTGTCCTTTTCCTGTACTTATACTTTTGCACGTTTCAGGAAGAAAGCTGGCTTGAGTTTGAAGAATACCTCCAAAACATTGGGGGCTTCTAAAAACATCAAAGATATGTTGCAGCGTGATGTACCGCACCAAAAATCTCCCGCCATCGCCCCTATCACTCCCAACGTACAGCCTATGTCCGCTCCGACAACCTCTCCTGCTAAGGATGCATCTGGCCCTTCCGTCATGGAAGTGGACTCAACTGCCTCCGCGGATCTCTTCATTGCCGGCGAACAGGCGATGCAAGAAAGCACCGCAACCAGAATGGCTGAAGCTCCGACTAAGGATGCCATCGGTAGCGTCAAGGCGGTGGTGGTGGGTAGAACATCCATTGAAGGTGGTGCCTCTGCACCCAGGATAACCACAGATGTCCCAAAGATAGTCTACTCGGCGCTTACGCTGAGTAGCTCCACTCTGGTTCCTGGTGCAGCGCCGACATCTCCAACCTATGGTCTTGAGGAGCTCCTCCGACAAGCAGATACATTGCAAGGAAACAACCTTTCCTTCAGCAAGTTGATTGCTGAGAGTGCTACCAACCTCAAGATCATCGCACTTGTAAGTTTTATTTGCCTTCTGCATTTCATATGAGTATCCCACTATAGCCCCCGAGGGTTTAGACGGAAAACCTTAGGTCTTTGCATCTGAATGCTCTAAGAGTGAATAAGCTAGAAAACTTCTCACTGCAGCCCCCAAGTATGTAGTTTATTCCGACTAGATACTTTCAGAGTAGCATACACAGTGTTTGTAAATTTCTATACTGTAGCCCCCAAGCCTCTAGTTGTAACTGAATTAGTTCCGACTAGATGCTTAAATAAAGCCTAAGAATATGACGGAGTTAAAAACTTTACACTGTAGCCCCCAAGTTTCTAGTTGAAAATTGAATGAGTTCCGACTAGATGCTTAAAGAAAGACTAAAGCATACTTCCAAGTTTAAAACTATCATTGTAGCCCCCAAGCCTCTAGATGGATAGATATCTGGTTAGATGCTCAAAGTAGACTAAACAGCTTTAAATCTTTTATCCACAGAATGAGAATGCACGGAGAGGTGTCGCCAATGAGAAGTTCCACAAGATGCGTGCGGAGTTGGAAGCTAAAAAGGGTAAAACTGCCTTCTTGAAGGAACAAATCACCAAGAGAAAGAGTATGTTTTTCCTTTCGTTTTCGTACTCCGACTTGGTCTTGTGCTAGCACTCTCCGAGTACTCACTGTGCACTGTCATTTCTCCGACTTTTAGAAGCTATCGCCAAGGCCAAGGATATTGTTGAGAAATCCAAGCACATTGAGTTGTTGGATAGCGAAAACAAGATTCTTAAGAAGGAGAGAAAAGATATGCTGAAGATGCACGAGGATTCCATGAAGGTCCTGCAGGAGTCCACTAACACGGAGATGAACCGCTTGAAGGAGGAGATTGCGATGCTGAAAGAGCAGAAGAAGGCTACTGATGAGAAAAATCAACACAATCTTGAAGCATACAAGATCCTCCGACAAGAACGGGACTCCATGGTGGAGACTCTCCAGCAGGCCGAGGCGAGCATCTTTGGTAAGTGATTCTCCATCTTGTGCTTCTGTAGGTCAGGTACTTTGAATTTCTATGTTATTGATCTCATGCACTCCCTTGTCGGAATTGCAGCTCCTATTGTATTAACCCAATCGCCTCCTCCGCCTAAGGAATGCATGGTCCTCGCTGGCACCTTTATCAGCACCGCCATCCGGCAAGCTAAGGAGATAGCAAAGACCCTCCAAATTAACATCAAAGAAGTGGATTCCGTGATGAATTTCTCGGAGATCCTGCGCCAAGCCCCCAAGCGTATTCTAAGCTGGAAAGCTTCATGTACACGGGCTGGTGCAAGGATGGCACTATCAATGGTCAAGGCGCACTATGAAGATGCTGACATCAACGTGGTAACCTCCGGTCTTCCCGACATAGATGTTGAAGGCCAGAAGATTGACCATAAGGCCATCTGGACATCGCTCGCGGGGTTTGACACCAGAGTTGCCGAGTTGGTTGATCCCAACGTCTTCGTGCCTTCAGAGACCATTGCCGGCGACTAGCAAAGCTCCTCTGAGTCCCTCAAGACTTCCTACTTCGAGAATGATGGCTCTCCTGCTGCTGACGACGTTGCTTCCAAGTCTCCTGCGCCAGAGGAATGAAAAACAATATGTAATATTTGTTTCCTCTGGAATGTGTATGCGGAAAAATTACGTGTTAACTTAAGGCGGAAAAACAATAGTTGTATTTCCCTGCTACTTAAGAACTGGTTCTAGCATGTATATATTTTTAAGCAAGTGTTGGCTTATCCATTACTCTGGTTTTAATGCTTGACTTTTTGTGAGTCGGAAGACTCGTAGTCGGAACCATGCGCTCAGGTGATGATGCCCAATGGCACCATCAAAAACCTAAGCACAAAATCGCCGACAACAAGTGCTGAAAGTCACTTCTCCAGAATCCACATAAAAACAACAAAGAACGTGTAGACCAGAAAACTTAAGCTAACGCCTGTAGGCGGAATTTTCACAAGTGCAAATGCAAACTTGCGCATAAAGGTTTTATACGATCCAAAAATGAACACTAAAGGAGGTAAAAGACTCAGAAATATGAGTGAACCAGAGAGCTTTATTTCATTGATCATATAAGAGGTACATAGTAGATAAAAAATATGCTAAATGTAAATAGGACGTAGCTGTAATATGTTCCATGGCCGATCAAGCTTCGGGTAGTCATCATCCGGGTCATGTCGCTTACGCTTATGATCCTCGTTGGGTCTATCCTTAAGTTCACGATTGTCAACAAGGTAGTAAGACCCATTGAGCAGCGCCTTGCTTATGATGAACGGTCCTTCCCATGGCGGGGATGATTTGTGTGACTTCTTCTTCTTAAGTCGGACTACCAGATCTCCCTCTTTAAACGAGCGTTGTCGAACACGGCGACTGTGGTAGCTACGTAGCTTCTGCTGGTAGATGGCGGATCTTTGGCATGACAAAACGTGCTCTTCCTCGAGAAGGTCCACATCTAGGCGTCGAGATTCTTCGGCATCATCTTCGTCGTAGGCGGCAACTCTTGGTGCATCGTGAAGGATGTTGGAAGGCAGGATGGCTTCTGCTCCATATACCATGAACTAAGGGGTGTAGCCGGTGGATCTGTTGGGTGTAGTTCATAAACTCCATAGCACAGATGGTAGTTCCTCCGCCCAGGCTCCAGCTGCTAGATGTAGCGGTGCCTCAAGACGTGGCTTGATTCCCTGCAGAATTAATCCATTGGCTCGCTCAACTTGTCCATTGGACTATGGGTGTGCCACATATGCTAGGTCAAGTCGGATGCCTTTGTTCCAACAATAAGCTTCAACTTCTCCGAGTGACAAGTTGCTGCCGTTGTCGGTGATAATGCTTTGTGGGAGACCAAAGCTCACCACTAGATCCTGGACAAACCTAAGGGAAGTTGCCCCATCAAGCTTTCTAATGGGTTTAGCTTCTATCCATTTGGTGAATTTATCAACTACTACTAGCAGATGCATAAACTCACATGGTGCCGTCTGCAATGGACCAACCATGTCTAGCCCCTAGACTGCAAACGACCAAGTTATTGGTATTGTTCGCAATTCTTCAGTTGGAACATGGGGTTGCCGGGCATAATACCGGCATCCCATGCATGTCACAACCAGCTTGTCGGCGTCCACCTTCGCAGTCAGCCAGTAGAATCCTTATCGAAAGGCTTTGGAGACCAAGGATCGAGGGGCGGCGTGATGCCCGCAATCTCCGAGATGGATCTCATGTAGGATTTCAATACCTTCTTGCTGGGAAACACACTTGAGGTATACACCAGTGGTGCTTCTTTTGTAGAGCTGTCCATTGATTATGGTATAGCCCTTTGCTCGACGTACTATATGCCGTCTTTCTACTTCATCATCGGGCAAAGTTCCATGTACGAGATATTCCATGAACGGTTGTGTCCAAGCTGGAGGGACCTTTTTCATTGTGTGAACAAAAGAGTCAACTCTATCTGGGTTGTCGATGTCAGCTCCCTTCACGGATGGTGTCCGTAGATGCTCCAGGAAAATGCCAGGCGGAATTCGTTTGCGCCCTGATCCAAGCTTAGACAACAGATCAGCCGCCTCGTTTTGCTCCCTAGCTACATACTTGACCTCATAGCCCAAGAAGCTCTTGGCTATCTTGTCCACTTCATCTCGATATGCCGCCATCATAGGGTTCCGCGTGTTCCAGGTTCCAGCCACCTGCTAGGCAACCAAGTCGGAATCTCCACAGCAAACTATGTGCTGGATTCCAATATCCTTGGCTACGCGTAGTCCATGAATGAGTGCTTCATACTCCGCCATGTTGTTTGTAGCCTCGAAGTGGATCTGCAGAATGTAGTGTAGCTTGTCCCTGGTTGGTGACTGTAACAGTACACCATCCCCCGAGCCATTGAGTAGCTTTGATCCGTCAAAATGCATCACCCAATTCTGGCTCCGGCATTGGGGTAGCATCTGGCATCTCCGTCCAATCTGCGATGAAATCCGCCAAGGCTTGTGACTTTATAGCGTCGCGTCTCTTGTAAGTAATCTCAATGGCGGCAAGTTTAATGCCCCACTTCGTGGCCCTTTCTGTAGCGTCGTTGTTATTGATGATGTCGGATAGTGGAGTCTTGCTCACCACTGTGATAGGGTGCTCCTGGAAGTAGTGCCTTAGCTTTCGGGAAGCAAGGAACACTCCATAAGCTATCTTCTGGTAGTGCGGGTAACGCTACTTGGACTCCGTCAAGACCTTGATTACATAGTAAACTAGCCATTGAACTCTGTACTCCTAGCCTAGTTCTTTCTGCTCTACCACGACGACGATGTTGATTACCCGGTTGGTAGCCGCTATGTAAATTAACATAGGCTCCCCAGGCTCGGGTGCTGCAAGGTTAGGCTCCAAGGATAGTATCTCCTTTAGCTGCTTCAGTGCTGCATCTGCCTCGTCCTTCCATGTAAATTTGTCAGCCTTCTTTAGCAACTTGTATAGTGGCAGAGCCTTCTCTCTAAGTTGGCTGATAAACCGACTAACTGCTGCAACGCAACCTGTTAGCCGTTGTATGTCCTTCAAGCATGTCGGACGATTTATGTTTAGGATGGCCTTGATTTTCTCCGGGTTCACCTCGATCCGGCGCTGGGAGATGATGAAGCCCAACAATTTTCCTGCTGGAACCCCGAAGACGCACTTCTTAGGGTTAAGCATCATGTTGTATTTCCGGAGATTATCAAAGGTTTCTTTTAAGTCGGAGATTAAGTCTTTTGACTTTTTAGACATCACCGCTATATCGTCCACATAGGCGTGAACGTTCCGACCAATTTGATCATGTAGGCGACGCTACATTGTCTGCTGGTAGGTAGCACCTGCGTTTTTCAGCCCAAAGGGCATCGCGACATAGCAAAATGTGTCGTAAGGTGTGGTGAACGAAGTGGCCAATTGGTCCGACTTCCTCATTTTGATTTGGTGGTATCTTGAGTATGCATCAAGAAAACACAAAAGCTCCGAGCCAGCCGTTGAGTCAATGACTTGGTCAATGCGAGGCAAAGAAAACGGATCTTTGGGACACGCTTTGTTCAAGCCGGTGTAATTAACGCACATTCTTAATTCTTTGGTTCCCTTTTTGGGGACAAGTACATGATTGGCCAACCATCGGGTGTGAAGGACTTCTCGGATAAAACTAGCCTAAAGTAACCTAGCTATCTCTTTGCCTATGGCACGTCTCTTCTCGTCTCCGAGGCGTCGTAGAGGTTGTTTCACCAGTTTGCATTTTGGATCAATATTCAAGCTGTGCTTGGCAAGTTCCCTAGGTACACCTTTCATGTCGGCAGGTTGCCAGGCAAAGATGTCCCTATTCTCACAGAGGAACTCGACGAGCGCTCTTTCCTATTTGGGATCCAGGTTTGTCCCAATGGCGGTGGTCTTGGAGGCATCGCCTACCACAAGTTCCATTGGCTTTGTCTCGATGGCGGCCTTGAAAGCTGGGGCGCAGTCAAAAATCTGCTTCTTCGACGCCGGCATCTCCGAGGCATCGACCTTTCTCTAGATCTCCTTGAATTCTTCGCTGTAGAGGACAACTTCTGCAAAGGCTGCTTCTCCTATCTTGCAGTACCTTGCCTTCATAAAGCTTCCGGATACGATGATGACACCGTTTGGTCCGTGTATCTTGAGCTTGTTGTAGATGAAGAATGGCTTGGCCATGAAGGCGTGGAAGATGTCACGGCCGAATATGAAGTGGTACACGCTCTTTAAGGGGACCACCTCAAAGGTCATGCGTTCTTGGCAGTAATTATTAACATCGCCAAAAGCGACCTGAAGTGTGATGCACCCAAGGGACCGAGCCTCCCGACCAGGAACTATGTCGTGGAAGATGGTGCTGGTCCGCCTTAGGTTAGCGTCTATCAAGTTAATATTGTGCAGTGTATCCAGGTATATGATGTTGATGCTGCTTCCACTATCCACCATACACCTGGTGAACTCATTGTCATCAATCAGGGGGTTGATGACCATGGCGTACTGGTTCTCCGTAGGGACGAGGTCTAGGTGATCCTTCCTGTCCCAAGTAATTTGAATCTCTGACCAGCACAGGTATTGGGGAACTAGGGGTAGAGTGGCCATCAGTATCCTCATGGATCTCTTCTGTTGTCGGACGGTGGGGGTGCCAAGGAACGTGTGCAAAACTGCCGCCTTCTTCTCGAAGGGGTTCTTGCCCTTGCCATCGCTCTTCGCGGAGTGCTTGGGGTGAAAATCCTCATCCATGTCACTTGAATCCTTGGACTCCTCTTCCTTCTTCTTCCCCTGGCCCTTGCCTCGCGGTCTGTTCTTTCGACTTTGTTTGTAGCCAGACTCCGGGTCCTCCTTGAGATTGTTGATGAACTTGCAATGGCGATTGGTGTGAGTGGCTTTTCCGTTAGCGTCTAGGTGTACGAGGCACGACATATCATGGTACTCTTCGTAGGTTTGGGGAACACGGAGCGCTGCCGAGGTAGTTTCATTGCCTCACTGCTGCCCATAACCAGCTCCCCGTCCTCGGCCACGCTGTCCGCCATCACCTCTCCCTACAAAGGTCATAGCGACCATGTCGGAGGTTTGCTTTTCTTCTGGCGGGGTCTTCCACTTTGTGCTGATGTTCCTTCGAGCTTGAGTTGGAACGGCCGTTGCCGTCAGGGAGCGGCGAGCATCATCGTCGGCAGCCGCGAACTCATTGGCCAACTGAATCATCTGATTAAGGTCTAGCTGGTGATTGTCCTGCAGGCGCTTCAGCTTATGTCGGAGCAACATGACCCTTTCCAACCCATCAATGAAGGCGACCATGCCGGTCTGAGCATGCACTCCTGCGCAGGAATTCTTCATATCCAGTCAGCGAGAGAGGTAGGCACGAGATGTCTCGTCTTTCTCCTGCACGCATCGCTATAGATCGCTGACGGTACAGGGACATTTGTACGTACCCTCGAAGTTCTTGGTGAACGCTTCTTGCATGTCCAACCAATTGCAGATGGATATCTCCGGCAAGTCATCAATCCATTTTCGGGCCGTGCCCACCAACATCAATGGGAGGTAATTGATGGCGACGTTGGGGTTACCCCCGGCAATCTCAACCGTGTTACCGTAGTCCTGCAACCATGTAGCTGGCTTGGCGGTGCCATCATAGGTATTGATGGTCTTGTCAATCCAGAAACCTTTTGGGTAAGTTACGGACCGTATCACAGGTGCAAAGCAACGTGGCCCCAGGTATGGTCCTTCTCGGGCCTTGTGGATCTTGTCTAGACATGAACGTGCATCGTATGGCTCCAGGCTTCTTTTCTTCTTCTTGCCATCAGGGGACGGGCTGCACGCATGTCGTGGGCCTCCTCTTCCATGGTGGCTGCTAGGTGGCGATGGAGGCGGAGGTGGCAGTGGGTTAGCCTTCTTGCTGTTACCCTCCTGCGACGCCTCACGCTTGTTGCAGTTGCTTGTTGGACGCGGAGGGTCATGGCGCGACCTGCTCTTGTGTCCTTGGTTGCGCTTTCCTTCATGACAGGTATGCTTCGTGTTGTTGCGGATGACGATGCCGCTCTGCCTTGGTGGGGGCATATCCGTACGACGGTGAGCCTTGGTGTCTTTGCAATGTAGGGGAGAGCGGGGCGGTGGAGATGGGCGACGAGGTTGAGCCTTGCCTCCATGGTCGGAGGATATGGGGATAGCATCCTTCCTGTTGTGCGCATCCCTCTGTCCTCGTTCTGATGAACCCGTCTAGGACGCGACATCATGAGGAGATCTGCCCTTGGCGGCTTATGCTGGCTAGACTGGCAAAACGCTGGGTCAGACTCAAGCCTCTGAGAGGTGGCCTTTTCCTGCTATTTCACCGCCTTGGCCACTAGGTCATAGACCTGGTCCACAGCTTCGGGTGATCTATCCTACTCCAGAAGGGTCTTGGTGATGGAGAGGTTGAGCAGAGGAGTGGGCATCACCTGCCTGCCTTCATTGTCAATGTATGGCTTGGCATGTGCGGGCTTCGAGGGAACCCATCCTAGGTTTCGCCATACACCGTGATCATTGATGACGCAAGCCGGAGCTTTATTAGCCTTCTGCTGCTGTAGCAGAGTCTTGTACTCGGCCTCCATTGCTCTAGCTTTCTCTATTGATTTCAGTGCGTTGGCCAGATCTCGATCTAGCTTAGCGCGTTGCTCCGCGATGGCATGTGCTTCCTCCAGCAGCTGCTGGCGCTTCTCTTCAAGCTGGACTACATTGCGAATATGAGCCATGGTCATGGGATCGACGAGGAGATTGCCGTACATCACTATATCAGCTAGAGTGAATTGGGCAGCAGCAGACATAGATGTCGGAGGCAGCGGGTTTGCGGTGTTGTTGTTGCTCGGACCGGTGCCGAGTTCATGCGGCTTCTGTACTAGGTTAGGCGAAGGGGGCATCACCTTTGCGCGATCATTGTCGGCAGCAACAGGTGGTCCCTTCCCTTTCTCCAGCGCTGTAGGCGGAGCTCGTCTGGGTTGATCTTCATCCATCACCGTCCCAATGGCGGCATAACACCTCTCGGGACGTGACGGTGTTGTTGGCCCGCTCGTCGCGCTTGTAATTCTCCTCCATCTCCAGCATAGCAGAGTCTAGCTCCTCGGAGCTGAAGTCTATCTCCTGCGAGTCAGCGCTGATGTCGGCGTAGAGGGCGTCAAGCACGGAGTCGAAGGGTGCCAGGGCTTCCTCGATGACGGGGGTGGAGGTGCAACATCAGCGATGATGACTGGAGGTGCTGGCGCAACTGCGGCGACGACGACCGGAGGCGGTGGCGGCAGTGGCTGGGGCGGAGGGGCTCTGCCAACAAGCGCAATTTCCATATGAGCTTCCTCCTCATCCCCCGCATAGCTGTTGACGGTGTTCACCATGCTTTCGAAAGTGAGGCGCCCTGAAGCCTGCTGCCGCCTTAGCGTATGTCGGAGAAGCGTACCTTGGTTCAGTTCTTCCACAAAGTGATACATAGCGTCATCATTGGGGTAATGAGCCAGGTCGGCCCGTATACGGAGCCACCTGGCAACGTAGTCGCGGGGGTTCTCGCCCTCTCTCTGAACACAACGCGCCAGATCGAAGATGGTTACCACTCCGACGAACTTGGATCTCTGTTGTCCAGATGCACGGACGAAGCCGGCGGACTTGCAGCGGTCTTCCACCATTATATCCTGCATAGGGGCGGTTTGGGTGGGCCTTGAATTTTTCCAATCTTTGCCGGCAAACTCTGAAGATAGATCCAACATCGATCCTTCCGTGATTGTATCCTGCCCGTAGGCGGTCCGTGCGGGTCTTGATGCTCCTCCGACTCCCAGGGAACTAGTGCCCGAGACGGTTTCGCCAATGAAGAGGTGAATATATCCGATGGGGACGATTGAGCACTGCGTAAGGTTTGTCTTCGTCGGGATCCAGAACTCCTCAGGAGGGACGATCGGAACGTTGCCAGAGAAGAGAACGCGACCGATGGCTACGGTTTCGATGATTTCGGCGAATCTTGAACCTCGCCCGCTGCAGAGCCCGAAGCGCCTCTTGCCCAACGGTGGGCGCCAACTGTCGTGGTATTGCCGACGAGTACGCGATGGAGGGGTCCTCACATTGCATGTTTAGAGACGTGGGGGACGGCGGACGGTTGACGGGTACGAGGTAACACAGCTTACCCAGGTTCAGATCCACGACGGTGGCGGAATCCTACTCCTGCTATAAATCACTATAATGGCAATACATCGAGTTATAGGGATCGGTTCGCTGTGCAAAGTATGAGTTATGTCTTGCCCTAAAGGCTCCCATAGGCCCGACTTATATAGTCGCCGGGTCCTAGGGTTACAGGAAAAGTCCTAGCCGGACAGGTTATAGAGTCCTACACTTCTTACAACTAGTCTAGCGTGTCTTGCACTCCAAGGCTCCGGGTACGTCAGTGAATCCTCCATAGCATTTCTCTATCCGGCATGGGCCTCCCTTTTGGATCCATCTAACTGGGCCGCCCAGCAGGCCATGGGCCATGCTACCAACTGTGGGCCACCCGGGTTATTCGGATAAGAGACATGCTACGAGGATACCCATATAGCATATCCCCAACATAAATGGTAAACGGTAGATGGAATATCAATGATAAAGGAATGGACCGGGGTCCACAGTTCACTAGAGGTGTTTCTCCTTAAGATAAATAGCATGTTGGGTGAACAAATTACAGTGGGGCGATTGACAGATTGAGAATGCATAAATATGCATGTACAAGTCATGATTATTTCTATGAGATTCGTTTGGGCATTACAACATAATACATAGACCGTAATCCAACTGCATCTATGACTAATAATCCACCTTCAGGTTATCATCCGAACTCCTTCCAGTATTAAGTTGCAAGCAACAGATAATTGCATTAAGCAAAGTGCGTAAAGTAAACAATACAATTGCCCTTGGACAAAGGATTGTTGTTTTCTCCCTAGTAGCAACAGCACATCTACAACCTTAGAAGTTTCTGTCACTCTCCCAGATTACTAGAGGCATGAACCTACTATCGAGCATAAATACTCCATCTTGGAGTTGCAAGCATCTACTTGGCCAAAGCGTCTACTAACAACAGAGAGCATGCAAGATCACAAATAACATAGACATGATATAATCAATAATCAATTTGACATAGTACTCAATATCCATCGGATCCCCGCAAACACAACATGTAGGATTACAAATAGATGATATTCATCATGAACAGAGCTCACAAGATCTAAACACGATAGCACAAAGGAGGAGGGACAACCATCTAGCTATTGTATATACCCATAGTCCAAGGCTGAAATACTCACGCATCACTCCGGAGGCTGGCATAGTGATGAAGAAGGCCTCCAGGATGATCTCTCCCCTCCGGCAGGGTGCCGGGAAGAGCTTCGGATCCCCCTCGATCTAGGGATGGAGATGGCGGCGGCTACAGACTCTTTCGTGGAGATTTGATCGGGTGCCTAGGGTTTCTGCATCGGGGTCCTTAAATAGGCAAAGGGGCAAGGTTGGTGGGCGCCTGATGGGCCCACACCATGGGGCGGCTCTTCCTAGAGTTGGCGGCGCCATCCCTAGGTGTGACTACCTCGTGGCCCCACTTCGGCTGCCCTTCGGTCTACGTGTCATGTTTGGTAAAATATTGACTTTGGCTTTTGTTTCGTCCAATTCCGAGAATATTTCCTTACTAGCTTTTCTGAAACCAAAAACAGCAGAAAACATGCAAATGGCACTGCAGTATCTTGTCAATAGGTTAGTTCTGGAAAATGTATAAAAATACCTCAAAGTGTAGACAAAACATAAGAAATTTGATACAAAACAAGCATGGAGCATCAAAAATTATAGATACGTTTATGACGTATCAATAATATGGGCTCAGTATCACAAACTATGCCGCGATTCTACATAACATCGGTCATTTGGACCGAAAGCCATGAAACCTCGAACATGATAGGTCATTTTGTGAAGGTTTTTTGGAGACATAATCAATATACCAAGTTTGGTATTTTTCATTGCAACTATATCAGATAATATGACACCACGCGAAGGATTTATATTGTTCAGACTGTTTTTGAATTTCTTATGCCTGTTTTGAATTTTTCCCATTTTATATTAAGGTCAAAACGGCGTGCATGAAGATACGGGACGAGCCTCGTGAGAACTTGCATTGGATCTCTCAAGAAACAACATATTGTGAGTCTAAAAATGATTATTTCGGAAAATCACGGGCATTAGATCATGTACCTGTAGTTCAAACCAGACCCACTTCCTACCGATTCGGCAGACATTTGTCTTTTTCACTCGGGAAGGACATAAATGTTTGAGATATCCCAGTTGGGAGATCGTTCATGTAAGGTGGTATAGTATTTTAGAAAAATGGGATGGTAGCATTCTGAAACAACATTTTGGTGCTTGCTTCACAAAACGACCCGTTTTTGCGCTCGGAAAATGGAAAATGGCTTTTCCGTGCGACGAAATCATGGCGGGAAATATCTTTTGTTCCAGACTTAAGGGAAAACATGGCGGGAAAGGTTCATCTTTAGTCTCGGTTGGAGACACCAACCGGAACTGAACGGATTGCGGCAGGCTGGGGTAGGCAGCACAAATGATAGGGGTGAGTGTCGACATTATGTCGTGAGTGTCGACACTATGTCGTGCTGGTTGTACCTTGTCTCGGATGGTGTCGCCAACCAGTACTAAAGATGAACCTTTAGTTCCGGTTGTAGACACCAACCGGGAAAAACATGAGTCCCGGGTGACAGCACTAATGATAGGAGTGAGTGTCAATATTATGTCATGTCCTCGACATCTCCAAGATGGTTGCGAGATCAGGGACACCACTACAACCAGTTTGAGGGAGATGCCGGAGGATACTAGTACTCTGGAATCTCCAACAAACTAGCCATAGATGCACTCCCTATTATGTGAAATTAGTTAGCTCCCAGGCGTATTGATCTAGTTAGAGAAGTTACAAGCTACTAGATGGTGTGCGAGAGCAGGGACACCACTATGGCCAGCTTTAGGGATATGCCACCGGAGCCCAGTCCTCCGGCATGTCCCTAAAGTTGGTCATAGAGGCACTCCCTAATATGTGACCACGCGCGTTTGGAGATCATATCTTCATGGTTAGTACGAATCTGGACACCTAGTTCGGGAAAGTCGTATTACGAATCGGGACTAAAGGCCCCCTTTAGTCCCGGTCCAGCCACAAACCGGGTATAACTCTCAAGACATTTATTAATATTAAAAAGATGAGACTATGGAATCGGGACTAAAGGCCCCCTTTAGTCCCGATCCAGCCACCAATATGGACTAACACTCAAGACATTTATTAATATTAAATAACAGAGACTACGGAATCGGGACTAAGGGCCCCCCTTTAGTCCCGGTCCAGCCACAAATCAGGACTAATACTCAAGACATTTATTAATATTAAAAAACCGAGACTATGGAATCGGGACTAAAGGCCCCCCTTTAGTCATGCTCATATCTAGCCCTATAGTACATAGCTTCAAGGTTGTCTTCGTCATCGTCGTCGTTGCTAGGCACATGCAACTGGATCCTCAGCCCAGCCATGCCATATTCCAGGGGCACCTGCCACACCGGCCTCGGATTCACGGCACATGAGGGAGGGGCTCCCAGATGACGATGCCGCTATACCCGTGGCCTTCACCACTGGCACCCTTCTTATGGCTCTATGGCGGCTACGGGCACCGCATGCAAGGATGATCTCCCTGCACGATGTATCATATCATGCCGACGATAGTCCGGTTCGCCCACCACAGGCGGCATCCGGGTTCGTTGTGGTCAACTGGGGGAGGGTCGTCACCCTCGTACCTGGTGAGCTCCCTTTCCCGCTGGTTAGTGAAGAAGGCATTCCAGGTGTCGTAGTTGTCGGGATCCCAATGGGGATCCATTAGCTGCTCCGTCATGAGCTTGAGGTAGAAGTGGTTCGTGATGGCCGCCTGGCATGCGGAACCTTGAGGCACAGGAGGGATAGGAACCCCTCCAGCGCTCAGCATCCAGTCGTCGGGTAGCCGATAGCCTGGCAGGCATGGGTAGCTAGAGGCGCACAACGCCTCGGTCTCCTCGAGGGTTAGAATTGCCCAGTATGCGTTGTCCATTGTTGTGAGAGACGAAGGTGTAGATGTGTGGATAGCCATGGCGCGGTCGGCCTAGATATAGAGGGAAAGGGTGGGAAAACTTGGTAGGAAGCGGTGGGAAATGGCGAGAAATATCTTTAGTCCCGGTTAGTGACTACAATCGGGAATAAAAGCTCCGATCAGAGGGAAAGGACGGGAAAACATGGCGGGAAGCTGTGGGAAATGGCGGGAAATATCTTTAGTCCCGATTAGTGCATACAAATGGGACTAAAAGCTCCAGTCAGAGGGAAAGGGAAAGAAAACTTGGCGGGAAGTGGTGGGAAATGGCGGGAAATATCTTTAGTCCCAATTAGTGCCTACAACCGGGACTAAAAGCTCCGGTCAGAGGGAAAGGGAGGGAAAACTTGGCGGGAAGTGGTGCGAAATATATAGTTTGTGAAGCAACAACCGAATTAAAGTTTCACATTTATCAAAAATACAAAACCGTTCGCGTGCTGTCATGTTATGTGTTATAGTTGCAAGGAAAAATATTAAACTTGGAAAATTGCAAACATCATAAAATATCCTTCACAAAATGAGACATCGTGTCCCATGGCATTTAGGTTCACAATATGCGGCCGGCTGGCCAGATTTGAACTAGAGGTACACAATATGAGGCCATGAACTTCTTGGCATATGTCCCTTCCTTATGATCGCTTCGGACATAACCATGGAGCATCTTCTTTACTTAACGGAATGCTTGGGTTAATTTTCACTATGAAGGACGGAATTTTATCAAACTTATTATAATCTTCTGATATGTCTGTCTTGTCCTCGATTCCCACGATGTTTCTTTTCCCTAAAAGAACTATGTGATGCTTTGGCTCATTGTATGATGTATTCGTTTGCTTATTTTTCCTTTTTTAGGTCTAGAGGACATGTCCTTCACATAGAAAAATTAATCCACATTTAGGTCTAGAGGATATGACGAATGGTTCATCTCTGTAACCAAGATTGTTGAGATCCACTGTTGTCATTCCGTACAACTGGTTTACCTTTACCCCTTTCCCATTCAGGTTGACCCATTTGCAGCGAAACAAAGGGACCTTAAAAGAGACTCCATAGTCAAGTTCCCATATCTCCTCTATGTAACCATAGTATGTGTCCTCTGCCCATTCTCTTTTGTTGCATCAAAGTGGACACCACTTTTTTGGTTCGTGCTCTTTTTATCTTGGGCAATTGTGTAAAATGTATTTCCATTTATTTCGTACCCTTGGAAATTCAATATAGTAGAAGATGGTGACGCGACCAACAAGTATATCTGATCTCCAATAGTGGTGTCATTCATGAGATGTGTCCGCAACCAACCGCCGAAATACTTCATGTGTTCATCTCTAATCCATAAGTCAGGTTGTCCCTGGTTGTTGAAGCATACAATATTCTTGTGTTCCTCGATATACGGAGTTACCAAGGTGGAATTCTGTAGAACTGTGTAGTGTGCTTGAGTGAAAGATTCCTCGTCCCTACATATCATTGCTTTCTTTCCCAGCATGCCTTTGCCACTCAGTCTCCCCTCATGCCGCGAGTCAGGAACACCAATCGGCTTAAGGTCAGGAATAAAGTCAACACAAAACTCAATGACCTCCTCTGTTCCATATCCCTTGGAGATGCTTCCTTCTGGCCTAGCACGGTTATGAACATATTTCTTTAAGACTCCCATGAACCTCTCAAAGGGAAACATATTGTGTAGAAATACAGGACCAAGAATGGCAATCTCTTCCACTAGGTGAACTAGGAGATGCGTCATAATATTGAAGAAGGATGGTGGGAACATCAACTCAAAACTAACAAGACATTGTACCACATCCTTCTGTAACCTTGGCAAAATATCTGGATTGATTAGCTTCTGAGATATTGCATTGAGGAATGCACACAACTTCACAATGGGTACTCGAACAATTTCAGGTAGAATCCCCCTCAATGCAACCGGAAGCAACTGCGTCATAATCACGTGATAGTCATGAGACTTCAGGTTTTGGAATTTTTTCTCTGCCATATTTATTATCCCCTTTATATTAGACGAGAATCCAGACAACACCTTGATACTGTAAAGGACTTCAAAAAATATTTCCTTCTCTACTTTGGTAAGAGCATAATTGGCACAACTTAAGTGACGCCCTTTATCCGTCTTGTTTGTGTATGCAGTTCTTTGGGTCTTTCATAAGTTGATGGTCCTCCCGTGCTTCTGGTGTATCTTTTGTATTCCCATACACGCCTAGGAATCCTAGTAGGTTCATTCAAAGATTCTTTGTCACATGCATCACGTCAATTGAAGAGCGGACATGTAGGACTTTCCAATAGGGTAGCTCCCAAAATTTAGATTTTCTTCTTCCACATGGCCTCGTGTCCGGTAGCGACATCGTTCGGAACAGATTGACAGCCAGGACCCTTTCCAAAGATTACTTCTATGTCCTTGACCATACCAAATACATCATCACTAGAAGGGAGGTCAGGCTTCTTCCGGTGATCTGCCTCACCTTTGAAATGCTTGACTTTCTTTCTTACGGGATGATTGCTCGGAAGAAATCATCGATTCCCCAGGTACACAACCTTCTTGCATTTATGAAAATATGTACCTTCAGTCTTATCTAAACAGTGCGTGCATGCCTTATATCCCTTGTTTGTCTGTCCTGGAAGGTTACTAAGAGCAGGCCAATCATTGATGGTTATGAAAAGCAACCCTCGTAGGTCAAATGGCTCCTGTTTGTTCTTATTCCACACATGTACACTTGGTTTGCCCCACAGCTGTAAGATTTCTTCAACTAATGGCCTTAGGTACACATCAATATCGTTGCCGGGTTGCTTCAGGCCTTGGATGAGCACTGACATCATAATGAACTTACGCTTCATGCACAACCAAGGAGAAAGGTTGTAGATACATATAGTCATAGACCAGGTACTGTGACTATAACTCTGCTCCCCAAAAGGATTCATACCATCCGTACTTAGACCAAACCATAAGTTCCTTGCGTCACCTGCAAAGTCCAGGAAGTCTCTCTCAATTTTTCTCCACTACGACCCATCAGCGGGGTGTCTCAATTTCCCGTCTTTCTTACGGTCTTCTTTGTGCCATCGGAACAACCTGGCATGCTCTTTGTTTCTTAAAATGCGTTTCAACTGTAGTATTATAGGAGCATACCACATAACCTTAGCAGGAAGCCAGGAACCCTCTTCTGGGGGCCTCTCCCTCAACATCACCAGAGTCATCTCGTCTGATCTTATACCGCAATGCAGTGCATACCGGGCATTTATCTAAATTCTCGTACTCCTCACCGTGGTAGAGGATGTAGTCATTAATGCATGCATGTATCTTCTGCAAATCTAATCCTAGAGGGCAGAGAGTCTTCTTTGCTTCGTACGTACTCTTGGGAAATTTGTTATGCTTTGGAAGATTCGGCATCATTATTTTCAGCAACTTTTCAAATGCGGAGTCAACTAGAACACACTCGGTCTTCCATCATAGCAATTCCAGTGTGGTACCGAACTTTGTACTGTCATCTTTGCAATTTGGGTACAACAATTTTTTATGATCTTCTAACATGCCCTCAAACTTCAACTTCTCCTTTTCTGTTTCACAATATCGCTTTGCATTAGAAATGACCCGACCAAGATCATCAGCGGGCTCATCTGATGCCCGTTCTTCACCTCCTTCCTCTTCATTGTCTTCCATTGCAGTATCATCATATTCAGGAAACATATGATGATAGTTGTTATCATTATCCTCTTCTTATTTATTGTATTCCATCATAACCCCTCTTTCCCCATGCTTGGTCCAACAATATAGCTGGTCATGAAACGTTTCATAACCAGGTGGACGCGAATGATTTTCGAGGAAGAGTACTCTTTGTCGTTCCGACATTGAACACATGGACAACGCATAAAACCATTCTCTTTGTTTGTCGTAGCCACATTGGTAAATTTATTCATGCCCTTAATGTACCCGGGTTCACGCCGGTCACCGTACATCCATTCCTGACTGTTCATCTGCATCATATAATTAAGTTTATCAAAAACTGTTACAGAACATCATAAATAGTCAAATGACTAATTCACATCTACAGATGCATTGTATCAATAAAAGATGAAAAGATAAGCTTGCTAACCTCGATCGAGGAGGAAAGAAAGAGGAGAAAGCTCAAGTGTGGCTCGGGAACCTCCTATATTTTTGTTTTGTGAGAAATCAACGGGATTATTCACTCAAGCATTTCATCGAACACCTCGCGTGCATAGGAAAAAAATAAACTAGCACACACCTCTCACACCTTCCACCAAGAAAAAACAAAGGAGGGGAAGGAGAGGGCTGGGGTGGCGTATTTATAGGAAACCGTGGTTATTTGTCCCGGTTTATAACAGAAACCATGACTAAAGGTATGCGGCGGACCACGTATCTGGCGCGATACCTTTAGTCCCGGTTTGTATTACAAACCGGGACGTATGCTCCTATATGAACCGGGACGGAGACCCCCGCCTCCCGAGCGTCGCACCGGCCGCTTGAATGCGAGCATTAGTCCCAGTTCGCCACGAACCGGGACTCTGTATGAAAGGGCCATTTTCTACTAGTGTATACCAAGCAATAGGTATTTTGGTTGTTGTGTGACATAGACTGGCCTACGGTTCCTGATAAATTTTTCTTCCGTATGGTTTCTGATGCAATTCTTTTGCGTGGGTTTTATAACCCATCTTTACCAAATCTTCATCGGGATATCAAGGCTTTGTCTTGTGCCGGATGGCACCTCCGCGTGGAGTGAGTGAGTGGCCACGCGCGTATCGTGCCAGATGTGGTCCGTGGCTTCAGGCGGCCGTGTGCCAGGAGTCCATGCCGGATAAGATAGACCGAAGGCATGCTCTTCCCAGGAGCATCTCCCCTGGTTCGCTGGGGCCGAGGACACCACCGACTTTGGCCAAAGCGGAAGGAGATATTCCGGCAAAATAGCGGGCGCGCGTACGCCAGGCCGAGGGCCACGTCGGACTTTGCGGTGGGACCGCGTAAGTTCACCGTTGATACTCACCGTCTGGAATGAGGCAATCGTGCCTTAGGAGTGTCACCAATGATCTATTGGTGACATTCTTCAAATAGATCAATGATCTATTTGGGACCGCGTAAGTTCACCGTTGAGGAATGTCCCTACTCACCGCCTGAAATGAGGCAATCGTGCCTTAGGAGTGTCACCAATGATCTATTTCAGCAAAAGCACTATGCAAAACCGTTGTCATCGTGCTCAGGGGGTCAATTGACTGGTATTATATAATTATGGGGGATAAGTGGCCAGTTTAAAGTTGACGGGGTGTTTTGTGTGAAACCTAATAATTATGGGGTTTATATAGACTTCTTTCTAAATTGCACGTGCTTTGAACGTTTAGATATTTGGTAGAAGAAACAAAAGAGTTAAAAGGTATTGATGTGAATAACTTTTTTATCCACTTATATATATCAAACCGCGGGAATCACAAATTCAATTACAGCTTGGTTCCGTACATCATATTTGTAGGCGGTTTCTAACTTAAATTTGCTTCCGAGTTTCCGTGCTCACTTCATTTAATTTATTTTAAAAAACTGTATTCAGAAGTTTTAGAAAAAATGAAAATAATTTTGGAGATAGTCAATATTGTATCCTACGGGTATGAAAAATCGCAACATGAAGTTTTTTATATTATAGGCCGTGGGCTAGAAAAAATGATAAAATTTTGACATTTGAAAATATGCATATTCAAATCAACACTTTTGCCATTTTTTTATTTAGAATATAAAAGCATTACAATTCATACTTGCATGTTCGTGGGCTACATCATTAGCCTTGTCTAGCTAATTTTTTATAATTTTTTAAACTTGTAAATATGAATTTTGATTTTTTTATAAATAACATTTGTAGAGATCGGAAGCCAAAAAATCACCACCCAATAAAATCTAAATAAACATTTCATGGACCTGTCAAGTTGCTCCATATGAATGGCGATACCCCCGATATCCTCCATATAGAAGAAACGAAAACTTGCTCAGTAAGAATCTAGGTTCCGACCAATCACGTTATCTTTCTTACCCAACAAAAGGAAAAAAAAAGCTGAGATTTTGTACTACAATTTAATATAACTATGTCAAAAAATCGTGCATTTTAGTTAAATCATGGGGTAAAATATGGAGTAAACATCTATATGGGCTATCGTGAAGATTGTTTTTATACAAACCAACTTGACTTGAGCACAATATGTTGGTGGCATAGAGACCATTGTCAAAAGATGAAACCGATGTGCATCATGTATGGCTATTCTAGTATACGTTGCCCACAAAAGATCCTAGAGAGCAGAGAGACTCTACACCTTCAGGTTCACATGGTCATAGCAGGCTTCGGTTTCTAGAAAAATCGTTCAGGATCCAGACATTAGTTTTTCACGCTGAGCCGAGCCGCACATATTCATGAGCGAATCCAGCGCATGATGGCCATCAGATCCATATCGATGGTGCCCCATGAAAGGTACATGTGGGGCTATTCAATAAAATCAATGGTCAAGGTTGGTCCAGAAGTGTTTTGGCGGGAGAACTAAGAAAGAAGTGGTAAATCAAAATTCAAACTGCTACTTTATAATAGTAGAGATAAGTGTTGTCCAACGTCCCGAATGGAGCCCTGATGCACTGGGGATGGACCAGGCGTGCTCGACACGATTTGGAAAAAACCCAGATAAAATGCAAAATTTGGAGGCTCCACTGGGTGCGATTTGAGTGTCCGGCGTCACCCAAAGCCTTTGGGGCACGCTTCAGGGGACGCGACTCGAGGTTCCATTTCATTGAAACTAAACTTCTAAACTTACAGAAGTTGCCAGAAATATAAAAATAGAAAAATTCCAAATGAGAAACTTTCAAGCTAATCCTTGAGAGTGAAGCAAAAATGAGAAGTCTCTCAGAGGTACGGATGTGTGGAACAAGACACAACACGCACTCAAAGAAGGCTACAAGCTGAAGTTTTTAAACTTGGGACTTAAACAAGTGAAAACATAAATTCTAGATTTTCTAGCAAGAGTGATGCATGCAACATCATCCCATGACCACATGGACGGAGTCAACGTCTTCTGGATATTCATTGAGAAAGGTTGAAAAGACACAAATGTCGCTTAGAGGGGGAGGGGGTGAATAGGCATTTAAAAAAATGGTTTATGCTCTAACAAATGCAGAATAGAACTAGCGTTTAATATATCGAGCACAAAACTTAAATCGACTAGGTTCAACTAACTCCAGCAACAACTTATGCTAAGCAAGAAAAACAACAAGATGATAGAAAAATATATAACTTCAAGCATCAAGACTATCACACTGTAAACTATATGAGTAAAGAGCTCGAGTATAGAAATAACCAAGGCACATAGAGGCAACAATTTTATCTCAGAGTTCACTTCCAAATAACTTACGACTCTGTTGGAGAGGTGTGGCGGAGTAATGCTTCCTGAATATCACAAATGGCTCACCTTAAGGTGTGGTGGATCGATGCATGCCCAACACCACACAATCCCTCACCCAATATGCGGAGGCACACCACTCACTGATGCTACCAAAGGTTGTCGGGAATATGACCCCAGGTACCCCAGAGTTGGAAACTAAGTGATTCGGTAGAAGGCGTATATAGAGAGAAGACTTAAGGAGAAGTAGTAAATAAGGAATTAATTAAAGAAAAAATTTCACCTAGGCCAACATTGCTGAATGCCGACGTCGGCAATGCCCACTTGGGACGATACTCAATCTGGTAACCGGATCTGGGCTCTAGGCCGGCATTAGGCAAGCTTGGCTAAGGCCAAAATCACTTCTACCCCGGCCTACTTTGCACCTGCCTCTAGTTTCTTCAGCGCTGCTATAACATCCCAGCATTAGAGCTTAAAATTAAGCTGAACTCAGAGGTGTGCATTACATTCATACATAGAAAATCCGAATAATTTTCGCGCTTTTGAACAAATCTTGTCGAAGTGATTGAAGCTTGTCTCAGCTTGCTGGAACTGAAGTAGATCATCAAGTTGACTGCGATAAGTTTTAATATGACCTTTGCTAAAACCATATCTTGGGTAAAGATGATTTGATCTAAGGGTAGATCAAATGTAATAAAACTAAACCACAACAATTGCTTAATGATTAATATTTGATCCTTAAGATATCATATCATAGTATTCAGTACAAAATCTCATGAATACCAAGTTAAGAATATAACTCAAGTAACAAGAATGTAATAACTAAATCTTGACCTATCTTATACTTATATATATTTCTACAATGAGCATCATGGTAATACCTAACCCTAACTCTTTAAGTTATGTTGAGTAGGAAGGAAACCAAGTCAAGACCATTCACTACATGTCTTTCTTTCCTTATCAATTCATATCATCTCTACTGAACCATATCCTAATATCTATTGAACCTCAATGTTGAGTAATAAACTATTGATTTATCAATCTTTTATCTACCAATTCTTAACATATCATATCTGGATCTATTAACTCTTGTCCTTGTCATAGCATTCACCTTAAGGCCTTTATAGAAAGAAGTAAGAAGAGGTTAGTAGGAATGCTAGTTTTAGATATCATCTATAGGATGTGAGTGTTTGAAGAGAATCAATACAATAAGATAGTTGGTGGAGTTAACTCACTCAAGAATGGATAGAAGAGTTATCTGAAATAAATTTATATGTGGTAACAAAGAGGATCATAAGGATGAATTTTGAAGATAGTTACCAAGGTGTAATCTTATTGGATCAAATAGGAATAGTCATTGAATAATATCTCTTAGTAAATAGAGATACTAAGAATATAATTATAATACAACTGTAATGTTGCATTGATGAAGCCTTGATTAGCCAACTAGAAACCTAAGACATAAATGATCAAAGGATTATAATGATCATGCTCAAGTCACTAAGAGTGATTGATTTTTTGATGCATAAGTGACATTGGTGGATAGAACATGATTATTCCCTAGTATAGATATATCATCTTAAGATTAGTCATAACAAATTACAGGTATATAATGTGAAGTTACAGTATGAGTTACTAAGGTAACTAAAGTTAAGATAGTATGACCAAGCTCATACTAGAGCAACATTGAGTTATAGAAGTAGTATTATTTCTCTTAGAGAATAGTTAGCACTTGAGGCGAAGTAGTAATTTCCATAAACACCTATTAGATTAATATTAGTGATGGATGATAAAGGAAGAGTATGAATGAAGTTAGAAGAAACTACTTGTTATATTGGAGGTTATCATTAGTAGAGTAGTTTGATATAACCAAGAGTAGATATGAGAAGATTATGAAAAGCTTTAGTGATAAGATTCTGAGATTTATAAGTAATATTACAAAGTAATTCATGAAGTAAGAGAGTAATCATTCAAGTGGACTTGGATTCATAAGAAATATTCTAGAGATGAGATTTATCTCTATAAGGAGATCATATAGAGCTTTAGTGTCAAGTTCATTGGATTCATAAATTGATTTAGGAGGAGGAATTATTGGTAAGAGAATAAGTAGTAAATCTCATCATGTCAATACATGATGATAGATGTGAAATAGTAGTATATCTAGGAAAGGAATTCCTTAAGTAGGAATAAAGGATTATGAAGTAGAGAAGGTAGGAATTCCTGAGAAGCTATTAACCAAGACTATATAAATCCATATCAAAATCATTATTTATATCATTCTTCTAAACCCTAAACAATTGTCACATGATATATGAACAAAAGTTAATCATATAAGTAATGCTCATTATCAACCATTATATGGTAACTTGTCACTAAGAGTCACCCACACTAACTAATTAGGAAGAAACTATTTAGGATTAGAGGTAATCCTTGGTTGCTTGAGTAAATCAAGTAGAATTTCTCCTACTTAGTATCATTGCAGAAAGGTATATAGATAAAAACCAATACTTATGAAGTATGGAATATAAGAATTCTTAGTAAACACTCAACCTTAATTCTATAACCAAACTTAATATCTATCTTATATGTTTGATCAATCATCCTATTCCCACAATGTCTTGTAAGAATACTTTTCTATAGCAAATCACTTAAACACATATTTGTCACTTTAAAACATTAAAATCATATGTGCTTAGAAACTATCTGTATCAACTCTTTATCATAAGTCATTCTAGAGGACAACCCTACTATTTTATCTTGGATGGTGATATCATTCATGAACACAAGCATGAAGGCAATATGTCTTAGCTCTTAATCTTCACTCATATCCATAATATAATATGAGTCTATACATATTCTAAAAAACTCATGATAACTACTTGCAAATGAATATCTTGATTTCTCCATTAATGATTATGACTCATATATAATGATTTAACTCAAATTGCTTTATAGTAATTATAAACACTACAAATCAAGTGGAAGTTGAATAGGATAAAACCACTATATAATATGGTTGATAAATGGTGCCAAGTATGAATATATTCCTTGCATATCATTCACCAATTTAAATCTTTACCATTACAATTATCAAGGTGAAAACAAAATCATCTTTATAAGATTTTGATATAACAAACAAAACCCTAAACTCCTAAGTCCTATTTACTCTTATTACCTATATGCATCTTTCAAATTAAATTGAACCATGAAATCAGAAAAAGGTAATGAAGTTAATTAATAAGAATGACTACTAAAATATTTAGAATATTTATGTAGGGTTTTGGTACTTTAAATCTTGTAAAATTTCTAGTTGAAAAGGAAATAGCAAAAGAATAAAAGAAACATAATTAGAAAGGAAAAAGAAAGAGAAGGCGGCTAACAGCACCAGCCCACGACCCATTTCCTCTTCGCGCCCGCTTGCAGACCCGCAACTTCCGGCTTACTCTTCAACGGCCTAGCAGGATCCCGGCCCACTTACCATTTTGTCGACCTAATATCCATCGTCTACCTCGCGCACAGCGATCGAAGCAGCCCGCTGGCGGCAACGCAGCCGTCGTCGCGCCAAGATCCTCGCCGCCGTCACGTGGGGAAGGATAAGAAGGCCACAAAGACACTCTGACTCATCCTCATCCACTCTCTCTTGCCCCTGCTCTCCTCTTCTCCATTTTTCTCTCTCAACCAAAACCCTAGATAAGGCGGTCGTTGTTCTGGCCGCTCCCGATTGCCTCTTGCCTCGCCGAAGCAACCACTGGAAGCGCCATCGTGTCCTCGTTCGCCTCGGACGAAGCACGAGAGCTGGCGCGTTGTGAGTCGGGCGGTATCGAGCTTTACCATTCGTCGGCTGTCGTGGCCATCACCGACGATTCGTTGTCGTCTGACCACCCCACGCCTCCTCGACCTCTCCATCGGCATAAGGGTGAGCTACTGGTCCATCAGGACCCCTCCAATCCCTTCCTCTCGCCGTATATCATCGTTCTATCATGCACCACCATTGGCCACCGCACTTGATGGTCGCCAGAGTTGCTCTGCTGACCAAAAGTGGGCGGCACCACCACTACTAGGTTCCTCGCCTCATCCTCTTTCCAACGATCCCAACCACAGCCGCGTGCACACCAAATCGATGGATTCGATATCGATCTAAGAGGATCATCTCATGTGACGTCACGATGATGTCGTGCTCATGTCATCCCGTGCCTAGTCAGCAGGTTGACCCAATCTTTGCTTATGTGGCATGTGATGTGGCCACTGGCCCACTTATCTATGACATAGGGTAGGTTCTAATTTGGTATAAAAAGTGGTTCCCTATTTAGAAATTTAATTAGAAAATGAATAAATCTAATTAATTCAATAAATTTTGTTTTATAATTCATAAAAATATGTTTAATATATGAAAATTTACAGAAATATAAAATATATCATTTAACTTTATTATCATAACATTATTATGTTAACCATTTAAATAATTAGTATTTAATAAAGGTTTTAATAGTAATCATACTTTGAAAAATCATATTTTAATATTGGTAAATGAGAAAAATATAAATAATATACTAAAATTCTTATAAAAATAAGAACTATAATGTAAAACTATAAACATAAAATATTATATCACTTAACTAAATATTTATTATTTGTTAAGCATTTATAAATTAATAAAGCTTATAAAAATCATATTTTATTATTTATAAATCACAAAAATATTTATAATATACCAAAATGATCACAAAAATAATATCTACATGTTAAAAATGTAACATTCCACTTTTGAAGTAAGTAAAAAATTTAATACCCTAATAAATTGAATTCAAACTTATTTCCATAGTTGGTAATACATAAAAGTATGTATAAAATTTCTAATACATTTAATATTATCCATTAAAGGTGTAAAAATAGTATTAGTCTTTTGTATTAATAGCATGGAGTCAAAATAATCTAAAACGCCTAAAAACAATTTTTTAATTATTATTCACAAATAAGTGCATATTATTTCCCAATTAGATTCTTATCAAATATAAAATACTCAATAATAATATTTTGACCAAATAAAACCTTTTACCAATACTTCAACCACAAGTTTATAAACATACTAAAAATTGAAAGATGATTCTTAAGTAACTAAACAATGTTTTTCCATATTTATAAATCATAACCACTCATTTATAAAGTGATAAATGATTCTATTCAATCATAATGTTAAGAAACCATTACTCAAATAGAAGTGTTACCACTCTTAGTTAAATTTAAAGGAGAGTTATGAAGTGAACAAAGTATAATACCATCTAATGACCAAGATAGATAAGTCTCAACTACTAGTGTGGTAATTACATAAATGAAGTAATTCTTTCTTCTTTGAGAACTATAGTTAGTTAGTTTAGTAAACTTTTCTTCAAAAGTTATTCTTTTAAGATACACTAAAAGTAATTCTTAAGCATTCCAAAATAAATCTACTTAAATAACAACCTTCATATAAGGAGTCTTTAGATACCATTCCACACTTGAGTTCTTTATTATTGTATGTTATTTATTATACTTACATGTTGCTTCACACATGCTCACAAGCCTTATTAAGAAGCACAAGTGTGAAATTTAATCTAAAAGGGCAACACATTCCAAAGAAACCATTTCCAGTCTCCAAAACCTTAGACCATCAACGTTTATTTCGCGGATTCGAGTTTACAAAGTTGCATTACATTACTTATGCATAATAGCATCTCTCTTCTTTAAACATTAGTCCTTACCGAACCAATGATGCTATTTTCAGATACTGGATCTTCTATTGTCTCAAAGACCGTGAGTGCATAATCTTGCAATCAGAAAAGGCAAGTTCACACTTGCTCATGTACTTTGGTTATTTTCTATCAAGTATTTTACAAATCCAGTGTTGTCATCACCTGCGTTTCAAAAAGGTCAGAAAACATTATTTTCATAATAATATGATTATGAGTTATTTACCAAGAGGTAATAACCTACTATGAAAGTTCTGGTGGTAAAGGATATAATACCTATGACTTAACAACCAATGTCACTAGTGATTCTTGCGCCGTATATCACGCGTTAACCATGATATCTGGAATGGGACGGAGAAGCCAGCTGGATCTTCTTCCTTTCACATGAACGGATGACCTTATCGTGACATTGTAGATTCCTTGAGAGGACTCAACATGGGTGGGAACCCTTATGTCCCCGTGATATTGGTGTCTAGATTATCCGTGAGGGACTATCGAAGGTAGACCTGCTACTTCGGTGGGGGTTACCAAGGACATAATCTGCTCACTAGAGTCTCCAAGGGGTTGATAGGGTTATATCTGCCTATATGGGGTTTAACGGAGGTATTCCTTCTTGGAGATTCGTGTTCCATGTGGGGTTGTGGAGAAGGGCAGTGATTGTCTTGCATCATCTACTAGGCCCCACATCATAGAATTGTGGAAGGGAATAAGTTGCTCGGTTGTGCAACAAGGATTTGAAATCTTATGGGTAAAATATGGAGTAAACATCTATATGGGCAATCGTGAAGATTGTTTTTATACAAACCAACTTGACTTGAGCACAATATGTTGGTGGCATAGAGACCATTGTCAAAATATGAAACCGATGTGCATCATGTATGGCTATTCTAGTATACGTTGCCCACAAAAGATCCTAGAGAGCAGAGAGACTCTACACCTTCAGGTGCACATGGTCATAGCAGGCTTCGGTTTCTAGAAAAATCGTTCAGGATCTAGACATTAGTTTTTCACGCTGAGCCGAGCCGCACATATTCATGAGCTAATCCAGCGCATGATGGCCATCAGATCCATATCGCTGGTGCCCCATGAAAGGTACATGTGGGGCTATTCAATAAAATCAATGGTCAAGGTTGGTCCAGAAGTGTTTTGGCGGGAGAACTAAGAAAGAAGTGGTAAATCAAAATTCAAACTGCTACTTTATAATAGTAGAGATAAGTGTTGTCCAACGTCCCGAATGGAGCCCTGATGCACTGGGGATGGACCAGGCGTGCTCGACACGATTTGGAAAAAACCCAGATAAAATGCAAAATTTGGAGGCTCCACTGGGTGCGATTTGAGTGTCCGGCGTCACCCAAAGCCTTTGGGGCACGCTTCAGGGGACGCGACTCGAGGTTCCATTTCATTGAAACTAAACTTCTAAACTTACAGAAGTTGCCAGAAATATAAAAATGGAAAAATTCCAAAAGTGAAACTTTCAAGCTATTCCTTGAGAGTGAAGCAAAAATGAGAAGTCTCTCAGAGGTACGGATGTGTGGAACAAGTCACAACGCGCACTCAAAGAAGGCTACAAGCTGAAGTTTTTAAACTTGGGACTTAAACAAGTGAAAACATAAATTCTAGATTTTCTAGCAAGAGTGATGCATGCAACATCATCCCATGACCACATGGACGGAGTCAACGTCTTTTGGATATTCATTGAGAAAGGTTGACAAGACACAAATGTCGCTTAGATGGGGAGGGGTGAGTAGGCATTTAAAAAAATGGTTTATGCTCTAACAAATGCAGAATAGAACTAGCGTTTAATATATCAAGCACAAAACTTAAATCGACTAGGTTCAACTAACTCCAGCAACAACTTATGCTAAGCAAGAAAAACAACAAGATGATAGAAAAATATATAACTTCAAGCATCAAGACTATCACACTGTAAACTATATGAGTAAAGAGCTCGAGTATAGAAATAACCAAGGCACATAGAGGCAACAATTTTTCTCAGAGTTCACTTCCAAATAACTTACGACTCTGTTGGAGAGGTGTGGCGGAGTAATGCTTCCTGAATGTCACAAATGGCTCACCTTAAGGTATGGTGGATTGATGCATGCCCAACACCACACAATCCCTCACCCAATATGCAGAGGCACACCACTCACTGATGCTACAAAAGGTTGTCGGGGATATGACCCCAGGTACCCCAGAGTTGGAAAGTAAGTGATTCGGTAGAAGGCGTATATAGAGAGAAGACTTAAGGAGAAGTAGTAAATAAGGAATTAATTAAAGAAAATTTTTCACCTGGGCCAACATTGCTGAATGCCGACGTCGGCAATGCCTACTTGGGACGATACTTAATCTGGTAACCGGATCTGGGCTCTAGGCCGGCATTAGGCAAGCTTGGCTAAGGCCAAAATCACTTCTACCCCGGCCTACTTTGCACCTGCCTCTAGTTTCTTCAGCGCTGCTATAACATCCCAGCATTAGAGCTTAAAATTAAGCTGAACTCAGAGGTGTGCATTACATTCATACATAGAAAATCCGAATAATTTCCGCGCTTTTGAACAAATCTTGTCGAAGTGATTGAAGCTTCTCTCAGCTTGCTGGAACTGAAGTAGATCATCAAGTTGACTGCGATAAGTTTTAATATGACCTTTGCTAAAACCATATCTTGGGTAAAGATGATTTGATCTAAGGGTAGATCAAATGTAATAAAACTAAACCACAAGAATTGCTTAATGATTAATATTTGATCCTTAAGATATCATATCATAGTATTCAGTACAAAATCTCATGAATACCAAGTTAAGAATATAACTCAAGTAACAAGAATGTAATAACTAAATCTTGACCTATCTTATACTTATAAATATTTCTACAATGAGCATCATGGTAATACCTAACCCTAACTCTTTAAGTTATGTTGAGTAGGAAGGAAACCAAGTCAAGACCATTCACTACATGTCTTTCTTTCCTTATCAATTCCTATCATCTCTACTGAACCATATCCTAATATCTGTTGAACCTCAATGTTGAGTAATAAACTATTGATTTATCAATCTTTTATCTACCAATTCTTAACCTATCATATCTGGATCTATTAACTCTTGTCCTTGTCATAGCATTCACCTTAAGGCCTTTATAGAAAGAAGTAAGAAGAGGTTAGTAGGAATGCTAGTTTTAGATATCATCTATAGGATGTGAGTGTTTGAAGAGAATCAATACAATAAGATAGTTGGTGGAGTTAACTCACCCAAGAATGGATAGAAGAGTTATCTGAAATAAATTTATATGTGGTAACAAAGAGGATCATAAGGATGAATTTTGAAGATAGTTACCAAGGTGTAATCTTATTGGATCAAATAGGAATAGTCATTGAATAATATCTCTTAGTAAATAGAGATACTAAGAATATAATTATAATACAACTGTAATGTTGCATTGATGAAGCCTTGATTAGCCAACTAGAAACCTAAGACATAAATGATCAAAGGATTATAATGATCATGCTCAAGTCACTAAGAGTGATTGATTTTTTGATGCATAAGTGACATTGGTGGATAGAACATGATTATTCCCTAGTATAGATATATCATCTTAAGATTAGTCATAACAAATTACAGGTATATAATGTGAAGTTACAGTATGAGTTACTAAGGTAACTAAAGTTAAGATAGTATGACCAAGCTCATACTAGAGCAACATTGAGTTATAGAAGTAGTATTATTTCTCTTAGAGAATAGTTAGCACTTGAGGCGAAGTAGTAATTTCCATAAACACCTATTAGATTAATATTAGTGATGGATGATAAAGGAAGAGTATGAATGAAGTTAGAAGCAACTACTTGTTATATTGGAGGTTATCATTAGTAGAGTAGTTTGATATAACCAAGAGTAGATATGAGAAGATAATGAAAAGCTTTAGTGATAAGATTCTGAGATTTATAAGTAATATTACAAAGTAATTCATGAAGTAAGAGAGTAATCATTCAAGTGGACTTGGATTCATAAGAAATATTCTAGAGATGAGATTTATCTCTATAAGGAGATCATATAGAGCTTTAGTGTCAAGCTCATTGGATTCATAAATTGATTTAGGAGGAGGAATTATTGGTAAGATAATAAGTAGTAAATCTCATCATGTCAATACATGATGATAGATGTGAAATAGTAGTATATCTAGGAAAGGAATTCCTTAAGTAGGAATAAAGGTTTACGAAGTAGAGAAGGTAGGAATTCCTGAGAAGCTATTAACCAAGACTATATAAATCCATATCAAAATCATTATTTATATCATTCTTCTAAACCCTAAACAATTGTCACATGATATATGAACAAAAGTTAATCATATAAGTAATGCTCATTATCAACCATTATATGGTAACTTGTCACTAAGAGTCACCCACACTAACTAATTAGAAAGAAACTATTTAGGATTAGAGGTAATCCTTGGTTGCTTGAGTAAATCAAGTAGAATTTCTCCTACTTAGTATCATTGCAGAAAGGTATATAGGTAAAAACCAATACTTATGAAGTATGGAATATAAGAATTCTTATTAAACACTCAACCTTAATTCTATAACCAAACTTAATATCTATCTTATATGTTTGATCAATCATCCTATTCCCACAATGTCTTGTAAGAATACTTTTCTATAGCAAATCACTTAAACACATCTTTGTCACTTTAAAACATTAAAATCATATGTGCTTAGAAACTATCTGTATCAACTCTTTATCATAAGTCATTCTAGAGGACAACCCTACTATTTTATCTTGGATGATGATATCATTCATGAACACAAGCATGAAGGCAATATGTCTTAGCTCTTAATCTTCACTCATATCCATAATATAATATGAGTCTATACATATTCTAAAAAACTCATGATAACTACTTGTAAATGAATATCTTGATTTCTCCATTAATGATTATGACTCATATATAATGATTTAACTCAAATTGCTTTATAGTAATTATAAACACTACAAATCAAGTGGAAGTTGAATAGGATAAATCACCAAATTTTAAGAACCGAAGATTTTAAAACCACTATATAATATGGTTGATAAATGGTGCCAAGTATGAATATATTCCTTGCATGTAATTCACCAATTTAAATCTTTACCATTACAATTATCAAGGTGAAAACAAAATCATCTTTATAAGATTTTGATATAACAAACAAAACCCTAAACTCCTAAGTCCTATTTATTCTTATTACCTATATGCATCTTTCAAATTAAATTGAATCATGAAATCAGAAAAAGGTAATGAAGTTAATTAATAAGAATGACTACTAAAATATTTAGAATATTTATGTAGGGTTTTGGTACTTTAAATCTTGTAAAAGTTCTAGTTGAAAAGGAAATTGCAAAAGAATAAAAGAAACATAATTAGAAAGGGAAAAGAAAGAGAAGGCGGCCAACAGCACCAGCCCACGACCCATTTCCTCTTCGCGCCCTTGTGCAGACCCGCAGCTTCCGGCTTACTCTGCAACGTCCTAGCAGGATCCCGGCCCACTTACCATTTTGTCGACCTAATATCCATCGTCTACCTCGCGCATAGTGATCGAAGCAGCCCGCTGGCGGCAACGTAGACGTCGTCGCGCCAAGATCCTCGCTGTCGTCACCTGGGGAAGGATAAGAAGGCCACAAAGACACTCCGACTCATCCTCATCCACTCTCTCTCACCCCTGCTCTCCTCTTCTCCATTTTTCTCTCTCAACCAAAACCCTAGCTAAGGCGGTCGTTGTTCTGGCCGCTCCCGATTGCCTCTTGCCTCGCCGACGCAACCACTGGAAGCGCCATCGTGTCCTCGTTCGCCTCGGACGAAGCACGAGAGCTGGCGCGTTGTGAGTCGGGCGGTATAGAGCTTTACCATTCATCGACTGTCGTGGCCATCACCGACGATTCGTTGTCGTCTGACCACCCCCACGCCTCCTCGACCTCTCCATCGTCATAAGGGTGAGCTACTGGTCCATCAGGACCCCTCCAATCCCTTCCTCTCGCCATATATCATCGCTCTGTCGTGCACCACCATTGGCCACCGCACTTGATGGTCGCCAGAGTTGCTCTGCTGACCAAAAGTGGGCAGCACCACCACTACTAGGTTCCTCGCGTCATCTTCTTTCCAACGATCCCAACCACAGCCGCATGCACACCAAATCGATGGATTCGATATCGATCTAAGAGGATCATCTCATGTGACGTCACGATGATGTCGTGCTCATGTCATCCCGTGCCTAGTCAGCAGGTTGACCCAATCTTTGCTTATGTGGCATGTGATGTGGCCACTGACCCACTTATCTATGACCTAGGGTAGGTTCTAATTAGGTATAAAAAGTGGTTCCCTATTTATAAATTTCATTAGAAAATGAATAAATCTAATTAATTCAATAAATTTTGTTTTATAATTCATAAAAATATGTTTAATATATGAAAATTTACAGAAATATAAAATATATAATTTAACTTTATTATCAAAACATTATTATGTTAACCATTTAAATAATTAGTATTTAATAAAGGTTTTAATAGTAATAATACTTTGAAAAATCATATTTTAATATTGGTAAATGAGAAAAATATAAATAATATACTAAAATTCTTATAAAAATAAGAACTATAATGTAAAACTATAAACCTAAAATATTATATCACTTAACTAAATCTTTATTATTTGTTAAGCATTTATAAATTAATAAAGCTTATAAAAATCATATTTTATTATTTATAAATCACAAAAATATTTATAATATACCAAAATGATCACAAAAATAATATCTACATGTTAAAAATGTAACATTCCACTTTTGAAGTAAGTAAAAAATTTAATACCCTAATAAATTGAATTAAAACTTATTTCCATAGTTGGTAATACATAAAAGTATGTATAAAATTTCTAATACATTTAATATTATCCATTAAAGGTGTAAAAATAGTATTAGTATTTTGTATTAATAGCATGGAGTCAAAATAATCTAAAACGCCTAAAAACAATTTTTTAATTATTATTTACAAATAAGTGCATATTATTTCCCAATTAGATTCTTATCAAATATAAAATACTCAATAATAATATTTTGACCAAATAAAACCTTTTACCAATACTTCAACCACAAGTTTATAAACATACTAAAAATTGAAATATGATTCTTAAGTAACTAAACAATGTTTTTCCATATTTATAAATCATAACCACTCATTTATAAAGTGATAAATGATTCTATTCAATCATAATGTTAAGAAACCATTACTCAAATAGAAGTGTTACCACTCTTAGCTAAATTTAAAGGAGAGTTATGAAGTGAACAAAGTATAATACCATCTAATGACCAAGATAGATAAGTCTCAACTACTAGTGTGGTAATTACTTAAATGAAGTAATTCTTTCTTCTTTGAGAACTATAGTTAGTTAGTTTAGTAAACTTTTCTTCAAAAGTAATTCTTTTAAGATACACTAAAAGTAATTCTTAAGCATTCCAAAATAAATCTACTTAAATAATAACCTTCATATAAGGAGTCTTTAGATACCATTCCACACTTGAGTTCTTTATTATTGTATGCTATTTATTATACTCACATGTTGTTTCACACATGCTCACAAGCCTTATTATGAAGCACAAGTGTGAAATTTAATCTAAAAGGGCAACACATTCCAAAGAAACCATTTCCAGTCTCCAAAACCTTAGACCATCAACGTTTATTTCGGGGATTCGAGTTTGCAAAGTTGCATTACATTACTTATGCATAATAGCATCTCTCTTCTTTAAACATTAGTCCTTACCGAACCAATGATGCTATTTTTAGATACTGGATCTTCTATTGTCTCAAAGACCGTGAGTGCATAATCTTGCAATCACAAAAGGCAAGTTCACACTTGCTCATGTACTTTGGTTATTTTCTATCAAGTATTTTACAAATCCAGTGTTTTCATCACATGCGTTTCAAAAAGGTCAGAAAACACTATTTTCATAATAATATGATTATGAGTTATTTACCAAGAGGTAATAACCTACTATGAAAGTTCCGGTGGTAAAGGACATAATACCTATGACTTAACAACCAATGTCACTAGTGATTCTTGTGCCGTATATCACGCGTTAACCATGAGATCTGGAATGGGACGGAGAAGCCAGCTGGATCTTCTTCCTTTCACATGAACGGATGACCTTATCGTGACATTGTAGATTCCTTGAGAGGACTCAACATGGGTGGGAACCCTTATGTCCCCGTGATATTGGTGTCTAGATTACCCGTGAGGGACTATCGAAGGTAGACCTGCTACTTCGGTGGGGGTTACCAAGGACATAATCTGCTCACTAGAGTCTCCAAGGGGTTGATAGGGTTATATCTGCCTATATGGGGTTTAACGGAGGTATTCCTGCTTGGAGATTTGTGTTCCATGTGGGGTCGTGGAGAAGGGTAGTGATTGTCTTGCATCATCTACTAGGCCCTACATCATAGAATTGTGGAAGGGAATAAGTTGCTCGGTTGTGCAACAAGGATTTGAAATCTTATGGGTAAAGTAATGCACCTCTGTAGAGTGTAAGAACTATAAATTGTTACTCCCTGTTCCGGGAAGGATCTATGAAGGAAACAAGAAAGGAACTCCATGAAAGTTCTGGTAATCCTGTGAAGGCTAATGGACATAGCTTTTTAGAAAAAAAGCAACCTTTGAAGAAATGTTTACGAAAACCTGCATTGCCTACAACCTATGGTTTATGGTTGTAGTTAGTGCATCATACACTCCTTTTTAGTGAACTTGCTGAGTACGCCCGTACTCAACGTATCTTCTTAACCCTTGCTAGATTCTGAAGCCAATATAGATGACATCTACATCAACTTATGCTCCAAGAATAATCATCAAAAGTTCAAGCTCTTCAATGAAGTCAAGAAAGTCAACATATACATCCACAGAAGTGAAGACGAAGTCACGGATTAGATAGGATTATAATCTCTAGCCAGAGAACCTACTTCTGTAGAGTATTGCAATAGAAGCAATGCAAGCCCAATAGTTTAGATACTAGTCTATTAGCATGATAGTTATGAGTTGATTATTTATGGTTCTTCTTTGTAAGAAGTTTCTTTTTCTCTCTTTAACCTAGAGTGTTCTCTGGATCTTTTGTAAAGAGTCGAGTTGTAACCTATAGTCATGTCTTGGACCTGCTGTGTTTCTGTTGTACCACTCTGAGGGATGTAATACTAGTGAATGGTGTTTCATTGGTGTTATGTCAACGACTATAGTATTATTGGGAATATGCCCTAGAGGCAATCATGTATGATAATATTTCCCATTGTATTCATAAAGATATTAAGTAGTCCTTGTATAAACATCTGATGTGTATCATTGAATATGTGATTCGGTTGTGGAACTATGCATTCATGTTGTTTGTTCTAAATATCCTTGGTCATTGAGGTTGTGCTGGACACACAACTTAGACCAATGTGAAAGTTGGCTTGATGACTCGGTTCCACTTGTCATGGGCATGGAGATGCTATTCCAACTTACACAGATTCGACTAAAGAGTTTAGCGAGTCGGATTGACCCATATTGAGGTACAATGAACAATTTGTCATTTGTATATCTCAATCAATGTAATCCTTAGACCTGAGGTTATTGCCTAGTCCGAGTTGAGGATCACCGACTTAGGTTCTGTCAAACGTTGATCCGTAACTGGGCAGTTATAAAGGCAGAGTTCGGGTCGACTGATAATCAAGCTGCGTGATGTGAATAACCAAGATGGTATTTTGCCCCTACACTCGGAGAGATATTCTCTGGGCCCTCTCGTGAGATATGATTCGGAAAGCATGGCCATGCACGACTCGGTTAAGTGTTAACCGAGGTGATCGACTAAGAGTTAGTCGGGTGAATCACTTATCTCGGATCGAGAAGAGAGTCGGACTATTTAAGGGATGACAATTATTCACCTATAGTATGAAAAGGTATATCATGAGGAAAAAGGGACTCGGACGCAAGTCGCATTGGAAAGGCAAGCCGTCATGACTCTTTGGTACTTGGGAGTCGGCAAGTTCAGCTAGGAGCGCTGCCGACTGATCGATTGAGAGTCGGACTCCAATCGTGTCCAAGTAGCCATGAGCCTGCGGGGTCACACACTTAAGAGCGGGAGCAGGTTCGGATCGGATCTGAACCGAAAATCCAGTTGGGTTGGACCCAAGCCGGATTAGATCTGAGTTAGTGAGTTGGACTCACGGTGACTAATATTATATGGGCTTTAGTGAATGGGCCACGCGAGATGAGCCCACGTTCACTCCCTATATATAGTGGAGCACCGTAACCCAGAAAGGTTAATCGTTATTCGGTTAGGTCATTCCATGTGTTGGAAACCCTAGCTCCACATCAGTCCTGCCGCCGTAACGACTCTAGCAGTTCGCCGCCGGCGCTCCTCCTTGTACGTGTGGATACTAGCAGAGGTGTTGTACGATCAGCACCAGGACGATTCGATCACAAAGGACTGCACTGCATCAAGTGACGCGCTTTATCAGTAATCCGCAACTTCTCGTCTAGTGGTAAACCTCATGGCCTTATACCTCAGCTGGATCTTGGGATCACCACGTTAGAGGAATTTTTTTGTTTTATCTCCGCGTGGACCAACAGTGGTATCAGAGCGATAGCTTCTGGTTTTAGGCTCAAGATCTCGCATATGTGATATGCGGTTGGCTGTAGATGAGATCTATATGCTGATTGGTGGTCGATCTATGAGATAGATCGGTTTTGTACGAGGTTGATTGGATCAACTGTACTCGGGGAATGGTAGATCTGATTTCTATGATCATACTACTGAGCTCGTGGAACGACATACCCCTACCAGTCTTAGATGTCGTTGCGAGTTTCACAACGCCGGTAGATATTGTATCTATGCATAACTTGTTTTTGCAGGAAGTTGTGAATGGTATGGTTCATGTGCATGTGATGTATGTGTGTAATCCATACGTGATCTGTGAATCATGGTTTTTGTCAGCCGGCTGGAGCCTAGGTGCTGTCATTTTATTGTATAACGACCTGCGTGTCGGACTCTCCTTGTAATTTACTTTACTAATCTAGTCTAGTTGTTTGGAGAACCCGGAAGGCATGCAAGGCATTGTACATGTCGGCGACATGGAGTAAGACGGCAAGTGACAAGAGTTGGCACAAGTCGGATTATGGGCTTTGTGGAGATGGAGATCGCCATGAAGGGAGCCATACCATTTCACATTATAATTGCTTTATTTTGTGTTATTATTATGTCTCTGTTTTACCTCTATTAGATAGTCGGTAAAATTTAATCCCTCAAAGAAGGTCTAGTCGGTTTTCCCGCCAGTGTTTGCACCATCACAAGTCGGACATTTTTGGTAGTGGGCTCATAATATTGAGGTGCTGCCAATTCTTTCCGACTAGGTGGGTTCGAGTCGGACTCTTACTGCGGAAACACTCGGTAAGCTAGACGGGTCTATCACAACAGTTGTGGGACTCGGGGAAAAGTCAGATGGGAGCCGGGGCATGTGATGCCACCTGTCCAACATGAGTCGTATGAGATGCGATTGACAAGGAGATGTCTACCTAGATCACTTGGCGGCTAGAAGTGATGCTAAAGCTCACTAGCCGACTTGCTTATTTAGGATCCTGAATCACTAAGCAACCATCAGAGGGGTGTTGGTTCTAGTGGGAGCATAAAATATTAAAATGTTTAATATGCTTGCTCTTTTATGAATACATGTCTTAAGTGTTTTGCATATTTTCTATTGTAGATCATGGCACCAAGTAGCAGTCACTCTCAGATATCCGGTTTTGCGTTAAGAACCATTCTAGAGAAAGATAAACTGAATGACACTAATTTTACCAACTGGTATCGAAATCTAAGAATTGTTCTCAAACAAGAAAAGAAGGACCATGTCCTAGACAACCCACTTCCAGATGATCCGAATGAGAATGCGACTGTCGCTGCCACTAATGCCTACCGTCGGGCTAAGGATGAGTCCGTGGATATTAGCTGTCTTATGCTTGCTCACATGGAACCGGACTTACAAAAGCAGTTCGAGCATGTTGAGGCCTACGATATGATCGAAAGCCTCAAAAGTATGTTCCAGGCTCAGGCGAAGACTGAGAGGTATCAAGTCTCTCAGACTTTGCTAAGTTGCAAGCTTAAGGATGGTGATCCACTGAGTCCGCATGTGATCAAGATGGTTGGTTACGTGCAGTCTCTGGAGAGGCTTGGCTACCCCATTAGCGAAGAGTTCGCTACGGATATAATTCTGAACTCTCTTCCTAGTGCATATGGGAAGTTCATTTCGAACTACCACATGCATGGTATGGATAAGAAGCTCACTGAATTACATGGGATGCTCAAGCAGGCAGAGGCGGATATCACAAAGGGCGCCAGTCAAGTGTTGATGGTGCAGAATAAGGCTAAGTTCAAGAAGAGTTCTTGGACTAAGAAGAAGGCTAAGTCAGGAGGAAAGCAGGCTCAGGACCCGGTCCCAAGTGCTTCCTCGGGGACTAAGTCATCTCCTTCAGCCGGATCCGCTTGCTTCTACTGCAAGGCGGATGGCCACTAGAAGAGGAACTGCAGCAAGTACTTGGCCGACAAAGCCAAGAGTGGAGGTATGAATTCCGACTCAGGAACACTTTTTGCAATGTTATAGACATATATCTTGCTGATGCACCTAATAGTTATTGGGTATATGATACCGGATTAGTTATTCACATCTACAACTCGTTGCAGGGACTGGTAAGAACTAGGAGCGTAGCAAGAGGCGAGGTTGATATTCGAGTTGACAACAAAGCAAGAGTTGCTACGTTGGAAGTCGACACGATGCAACTTCATTTACCTTCCGGATTCATTATGAAACTGAATAATTGTTATTATGTTCCAGTGCTTAGTCGAAACATTATTTCTGCTTCATGTTTTATGAGGCAAGGCTATGAGTCGAATATAAAGAATAATGGTTGTTCTTTGTATTTGAATGATATGTTTCACGGCTTTGCACCCGTCCAGGACGGGTTATTTATTTTGAATCTTGATGGTGAGTTGGTTTATAACATAAATGTTAAAAGGTTGAAACCAAATGATCTGAATATGACTTACTTTTGGCACTGTCGGCTTGGTCATATAAGTTGGAAACGCATGAAGAAGCTCCATGATGATGGACTCCTAACTTCATTCGACTTGGAGTCGTTCGAGACATGCGAATCTTTACTACTCGGCAAAATGACCAAGACACCTTTTGCAAAGAGTTGCGAAAGGGCGTCCGAATTGTTGGGACTAGTACATAGTGATGTATGTGGACCAATGAGCACGACAGCCAGGGGTGGTTATGAGTACTTCATTACCTTCACTGATGATTTGAGTAGGTATGGATATATCTACTTGATGAAACATAAGTCGGAAGCGTTTGAAAAGTTCAAAGAATTCCAGAATGAAGCACATAATCAACTCGGCAAGAAAATAAAGTTTCTTCGGTCGGACTAAGGAGGCGAGTACATGAGCCATGAGTTTGATGACCATCTGAAAAGTTGTGGAATAGTTCCTCAACTTACTCCGCCAGGAACGCCGCAAAGGAATGGTGTTTCGGAAAGGTGGAATTGAACCTTGTTGGACATGGTACGATCAATGATGAGTCGGACAGATCTACCTTTATCATTTTGGGGTTATTATCTAGAAACAGCGGCGTTCACACTAAACAGAGTACCATCAAAATCGGTAGAGAAGACACCGCATGATATGTGGACAGGCAAAAGGCCGAGTTTGTCTTTTCTTAAGATTTGGGGTTGTGAAGCATTTGTCAAGCGACTTCAGTCGGACAAGCTTATAGCCAAGTCGGATAATTGTATTTTCGTGGGGTATCCGAGGGAAACCTTGGGTTACTACTTCTACAACCGAGAAGAGGGCAAAGTGTTTGTCGCTCGAAACGGTGTCTTCCTTGAGAAAGAGTTTCTCAGTCGGGGAGTAAGTGGGAGCATGGTGCAGCTCGAAGAAATTTGAGAGGAACCGGGTAGTAGCGAGTCGGCAAAAACCTTGGAGGTTGAGCCGGTCGTGGTAGCTGAGCCGGCAGCAGCACCTGTACTACGAAGATCGGCAAGATTATGAAGTGTTCGTGATGTATTACTGTTAGACAGTGATGAGCCGGAAAATTATTCGGAAGCGATGGTGGGATCTGATTCCGAGTCATGGATTGGAGCCATGAGATCCGAGTTAAAGTCCATGGATGAAAATCAAGTTTGGAACTTGGTTGATCTGCCAGACGGTGCAAGACCCATCGAGTGCAAATGGGTCTTTAAGAAGAAAACTGATATGGATGGAAATGTTTCCGTCTATAAAGCACGCCTTGTCGTGAAGGGGTTCCGACAAATTCAAGGAGTTGATTACGATGAGACTTTCTCGCCCGTAGCGATGCTTAAATCAGTTCGGATCATGTTAGCTATAGCGTCCTATTTCGACTATGAGATATGGCAGATGGATGTCAAAACGGCTTTCCTTAACGGAAATTTAACCGAGGACGTGTATATGATACAGCCCGAGGGTTTTGTCGATCCGGCTAATGCTGACAAGGTATGCAAACTTCAGAAATCCATTTATGGGTTGAAGCAAGCATCTCGGAGTTGGAATATTCTCTTTGATGAGGTAGTCAAATCGTTTGGCTTCATCAAGAGTGATCATGATTCTTGTTTATACAAGAAGTTTAGTGGTAGCAAAGTAAACTTTCTAATCTTATATGTGGATGACATATTACAGATTGGAAATGATGTCCAGATGTTGCAAGAAACCAAGGAATCATTGGAAAAGAGTTTCTCAATGAAATACTTGGGTGAGGCAACATACATCCTCGGAATCCGGATCAATAGAGATAGATCAAGGAGGCTCATTGGATTGAGTCAGAGTACTTATTTGGACAAAGTGTTGAAGAAGTTAAACATGGAATCGTCTAAGAAGGGGTTCTTACCGATGTCCCATGGTGTAAAACTTAGCAAGACTCAGTGTCCTTCGACAACTGATGAGCGAAGTCGGATGAGTGCGATTCCATATGCTTCTGCAGTCGGATCCATCATGTATGCCATGATTTGTACTAGGCCGGATGTTTCCTATGCTCTAAGTGTTGTTAGTAGATACCAGGCTGATCCTGGAGAAATCCACTGGACAGCGGCTAAAAATATCCTAAAGTACTTGAGAAGGACTAAGGATATGTTCTTGGTTTATGGTGGTGAAGATGAACTCAGTGTAAAGGGTTACACGGATGCGAGTTATATTACCGACTCTGATGATTCTCGTTCGCAATCCGGATATGTGTTTATTTTAAACGGAGGTGATGTGAGCTGGAAGAGTTCCAAGCAAGAGACTGTGTCTGCATCTACAACAGAGGCTGAGTATATTGCCGCCTCAAAGGCAGCAAAGGAAGCTATTTGGATGAGGAATTTCCTCATGGATCTTGGTGTGGTTCAGGGCTCGTCAAATTCGTTGGACGTGTATTGTGACAACAATGGTGCTATTGCTCAAGCCAAGGAACCTAGACAACACCAGAGAAACAAGCACATACTCATGCGGTACCACCTGATTCGCCAGTTCGTGGATCAGGGTGATATCAAGTTATGCAAGGTACACACGGATGCAAATATTGCGGATCCGTTGACAAAGCCGTTACCATAGCCAAAGCATGAGGCGCACCTAAGAGCTATGGGCATTATATGCATGGACATGTGATGTCGGAAGATTGACTCTAGTGCAAGTGGGAGACTGTTGGGAATATGCCCTTGAGGCAATCATGTATGATGATATTTCCCATTGTATTCATAAAGATAATAAGTAGTCCTTGTATAAACATCTGATGTGTATAATTGAATACATGATTCGGTTGTGGAACTATGCATTCATGTTGTTTGTACTAAATATCCTTGGTCATTGAGGTTGTGCTGGACACACAACTTAGACCAATGTGAAAGTTGGCTTGATGACTCGGTTCCACTTGTCATGGGCATGGAGATGTTATTCCAACTTACACAGATTCGGCTAAAGAGTTTAGCGAGTCGGATTGACCCATATTGAGGTACAACGAACAAGTTGTCATTTGTATATCTCAATCAATGTAATCCTTAGACCTGAGGTTATTGCATAGTCCGAGTTGAGGATCATCGACTTAGGTTCTGTCAAACGTTGGTCCGTAACTAGGCAGGTATAAAGGCAGAGTTCAGGTCGACTGAGAATCAAGCTGCGTGATGTGAATAACCAAGATGGGATTTTACCCCTCCACTCGGAGAGATATTCTCTGGGTCCTCTTGTGAGATATGATTCGGAAAGCATGGCCATGCACGACTCGGTTAAGTGTTAACCGAGGTGATCGACTAAGAGTTAGTTGGGTGAATCACTTATCTCGGATCGAGAGAGAGTCAGACTATTTATGGGATGACAATTATTCGCCTATAGTCTGACAAGGTATATCGTGAGGCAAAAGGGACTCGGACGCAAGTCGCATTGGAAAGGCAAGTCGTCATGACTCTTTGGTACTTGGGAGTCGGCACGTTCTGCTAGGAGCCGCTGCCGACTGATTGATTGAGAGTCGGACTCCAATCGTGTCCAAGTAGCCATGAGCCTGCGGGGTCACACACTTAAGAGCGGGAGCAGGTTCGGATCGGATCTGAACCAGAAATCCAGTTGGGTTGGACCCAAGCCGGATTAGGACTGAGTTAGTGAGTTGGACTCACGGTGACTAATATTATATGGGCTTTAGTGAATGGTTCGCGCGAGCTGAGCTCACATTCACTCCCTATATATAGTGGAGCACCGTAACCCAGAAAGGTTAATTGTTGTTCGGTTAGGTCATTCCATGTGTTGGAAACCCTAGCTCCACAGCAGTCCTGCTGCCGTAACGAATCTAGCAGTTCGCCGTCGGCGCTCCTCCTTGTATGTGTGGATACCAGCAGAGGTGTTGTACGATCAGCACCGGGACGATTGGATTGCAGAGGACTGCACTACATCAACTGATGTGCTTAATCAGTATTCCGAAACTGCGCGTCTAGTGGTAAACTTTGTGGCCTTCTACCTCAGCTGGATCTTGGGATCACCACGTTAGAGGAAATTTTTTGTTTTATCTCCGCGTGGCCCAACAAGTATACTATGTATTGAAGTGGTATGCTGGGTCACCACAGCTGCTCCCACGCCGGCTTCGTCACTCCTTCGCCACCTCGCTCCAGTCTTGGCCGGGCCGACACATCCCTATCCGGCCCACCTCGCTCCACCTCATCTTCTCTCGCAAGGCTTTGTTGTGACCCCGGATGGGCCAAGATTCCAGTGCCCTCGTCTAGGCCCGCGTGGCTTACCCTGTCGAGCCATATCCGGCCCACCATTATCGCCCCATCATCAGGCCGACACAACCACCCTAGCAGACCCTCCTCCTTGCTACACCGCCTGTGCCCCGTCAACCTCGACGCCCTCCGAGTTGTCATCAGCGACTGCTCCTACCTCGACGCCAACTCAACAACTCATGTGCCCAACGAAGCTATATCGGGCTCTCCCAGCTCTACCTCGACCATTTCCTAGTACCTCTTCATCAATGTACATCGCTGCCACCCTGTGCCAGTCTTGCGACGCCCCTAGCTCAGACCGGTACATGCTACACCGACAAGTACAAGATTCCTCCTTATCCTCAGGAGAGGATAAGATTGATGACTAGGGGATGCCAAGGACAAGAGCTAGAGGACAAAACAAAGGACATAGAAGACCTGACAAAGCCCATGCTTTGTCAGTTGACAAGACCCAATAGTCACATCGTGAACAGTTGACGAGACACCATTAGTTAACTTAGGAACAATGCCTTGGGATCCCTTTTCCCCTGGGCTCCATTGATAAGGAGCACTAGGGGGATCGTTCCAAAAACACCCCTTGGGGGCTCATTTCTTCCCTACTCACTCATGAGCTCTCTTCTTATTCTTCCTCTAGCTCCCAGTTATACAAAGAAAACCTCTTAGAGGCATGATACATCTCAAGGAGCCTAATGTAACTAGAGTAACTCTCCAAGATATATCATCTAGCATGCAGGAGTAGGGGTGTTATCTCACTAGGAGAGCCCCGAACCTGGGTACATCGTGTGTTCATCTATATGTGTTCATTAGTGCATGATACCTCCCCAGATCCTCTGGTGTCCATCGGCCCCAACATAAGCCTAACCCAGGTATCTATTGTTATCAAACCACGACAGTTGGCGCTCACCGTGGTGTCAGTAGAGGCGCTGGATGGAATTTCATCTGGACGGGACATTGTTCATCAACGAATGCATCACCATCATTGCAAGCCTCCCCATTGACATATGTCGGATTCAACATCATCACTAACAACACTCACATAAGTACTTACAGTCTACATGCACATGAAGCAACCCTGAATGTCACTCGAGGATTGTCACCCTTTATCACTTGTTTAGCTATTCACCCCGGTAATGAGATATCTCAACCCGGGGCTAGCCGGCTAATCTAGCATAGAATCTCCCATAGCCAGGAAAAACATCTTGGGGGCTCGATCGGTACTTATCCAGCATCCCCATGCATAAAACCATTGCTTAGATTAGCGTTCAGTATGTATATTTTATGTCATTTGTTATGTCTACAAGAATGTCAACTCTCTACGCCTATAGCTATGTCTTATGTTATGTCAACTGCTAAGTTTGAACATCTTTTTTTAGTTTATGTTGACTAATTCTGTCACTATGAATGTATATTGCTGAGGAAAACTTACCACCAAGATATCATGGTTTCATCATAAAGTATCTCAAATCGCCGTTTATGTCGGTTTGCCATCATATCATGGCCTCATCATAAAGTATCTCAAATCACCATTTATGTCAGTTTGCCAGCATATCATGTCCTCATCATAAAGTATCTCGAATCAATGTTTATGTTGGTTTGCCGGCATATCATGGATTCATCATAAAGTATCTCAAATCACCATTTATGTCGGTTTGCCAGCATATCATGGCCTCATCATAAAGTATCTCAAACCACTGTTTATGTTGGTTTGCCAACATATCATGGCCTCATCATATAGTATGTTGAATCACCGTTCATGTCGGTTTGCCAGCATATCATGGCTTCATCACAAAGTATCTCGAACCACTGTTTATGTCTATTTGCCAACAAATCATGGCCTCATGGTAAAGTATGTCAAATCACCTCTTATATCGGTTTGCCAATATATCATGGCATCATCCCAGAACTATCTCAATAGCACTTATCTCGATCTGACAGAGTATCATGATATTGACATGAATGTCGGATCACTCATATCTAGTATCCCTAGGATTCATGGCATTGATGGCATTAATATCTATGTCATATTTTGAAATCTATGTCAGATTTTGACATGTATTTTGGATTATGACATTTATGTCAGATTGTGACATGTATGTCGGATTTTAACATGTATGTCAGATTCTAGCAGACTATATCTCAAATTTGCCCAAGCAGGCCATATGACGAATGCCCATGTAGGCTATATGTCATATTTGCGTAAGTAAGCAATATGTCAAATTTGCCCATGCAGGCTATATGTCAAATTTTCTCAAGTAGTCCACATGACAAATGCCCATGCAGGATATATGTCAAATTTTCCAAGCAGGCCATATGATGAATGCCCATGCAGGCTATATGTCAAATTTGCTGAAGAAGGCCATATGATGAATGCTCATGCAGGCTATATGTCAAAATTTCCCATGCAGACTATATGTGAAATTTTCCCTAGCAGGACATATGATGAATGCCCATGCAGGCTATATGTCAACTTTTCCCATGCAGGACATATGAAGAATGCCCATGCAGGATATATATCAAAATTTTCCAAGCAGGCCATATGACTAATGCCCATGCAGGCTATATGTTAAATTTGCCCAAGCAGGCCATATGAGTAATTCCCGTGTAGGCTATATGTAAAATTTTCCCAAGAAGGCCATATGACGAATGTCCATGCAGGCTATATGTCAAATTTTCCCAAGCGGGACATATGACGAATGCCCATGTAGGTTATATGTCAAATTTGCCAATGCAGGCCCTACGTCAAATATTCCCACGGAGGCTATATAGCCTTGGGGGCTAATGTCCAGAATATGACTGCAGGTACCCCATAGTTGGAAAGTAAGTTATTAAGTAGAAGGTATGTATGTAGAGAGGACTTAAGGAGTAGTTAAAAAGGAATTAATTAAATAGAAATGTTCCCCTAGGCTGACATTGATGAAAGTCGGCCTGGGAAATCCCCACTTGGGCCAATATTCAACCCGGTAGCCATATATGGGCTCTAGGTCGGCATTAGGCAAACCCGGCTAAGGCCGAAATCACTTCTACCCTAGCCCACTTAGCCCCCGTCTCTAGTTGCCTCGGTGCTTCTCTCATCCCAGCTTCGCCACTCCTTCGCTATATCACTCCAGTCCCGGCTGGGTCGACGCATCCCCAGCCGGCCCACCATGCTCCACCTCGCCTCCTCTCGCCCGGCTTCGCCATGACCCTAGATGGGTCGAGATTCGACCGCCCCCGGCTGGGCCCGTGCATCTTACCCGGCTAGGCCAGATCCGGCACATTCGTCACCCCGTCAGCACGCCAACACAACCACCACAACTGGTCCATGTCGCCTCCAGCAACTTCCCTGGCAGATGTAGCATCCCAATTGTCTAATAATTGTAACACTACTTTCCTATTCTATATTGCTACTTCCTACATATCATATTTTCATTGCATTATATCATGCTCATGTCACCATGCCACCTTGAATTTGAGCATCATATAAAACCTTTTCCCATTTGGTTCTTCTCCTCATATTGCATGTGTCTTAATAATATTTTGCTTCTTGATATCATGTAGTTGCCTCTTGATTAATGATATAATTCCCAAGTTGAGTTGAGGGCATATCTCTTATTCTTATTCCCACCTCTAACATGTTAACTTCATGTCCTACTTCATTCCATCATAGTATATGTGGGATTCTTTGGTTTATTCGAATCATATACAATTATGGTTCCCCTCACATATATATCCCCTTCACACTTTAATGAATGCATATAAATGCTCTTGCATGGCCCATGCAACATATCACCCCATATAATCTTCTTATCCCTTTTTATTTGGAGTTGTGAGCATTTTGCATTTCGAATTCCTTCTAAATCATGTATTAATCTAATTAAATCACCACACTTTTACACATCTTCCTTCGCATCCTCTATCTCTCTCTTTTCTTGTCCAGTCACATGCTTTTGTAGCACACTCATAGGCATGATCTAAAACCCTCTTTGATCAAGTACTCTTATCTAGGTCATATAGCTACCTATCCCTAAACATCTTTTCTTCCTTTCTTGTGGTACCCTAGCAAAATCTATCTATCTAAATATCCTAGCTAGCTATGAATCACACACCAAAACCCACCCATGTCCATGCATGTGCTCATATGCATGTGTTTGTACATGTGCTTCCACCACTCTCTTCCTCCTTATCACCCCTTGTCTTTTCTCTTTCCTTTTCTTTCCAAGGAAGATGGTCACCAAGACGAGCACTTACCCAGGTCCCCCTATGGTCCCCTTTCCCCTCTCTCATGTTGCAAGCTAGACAAGGAAAAAAAGAGAGAAAGAAAGCAAAATCCTAGACTCTCTCTCTAGATTTTGCAAAAGCAACCTAGCCATGTGATCCCTCCCAGCTCTCCCACGTGACCCCTCCCCCCCCTCTTTTTCTTCTTCACCAGGAGCAAGCCAGCCAGATCGAGACCCCTCCTCATCTTCTTCGCCCCCATGCCAAATTTCCTCCACCTGACCAGTCTGCCGCCGCCATGGCCAAGAGCCCGCTCGTTGCCTCGCCGTCTACCTGGTCTTCCCTCTGGAGCTATGCTGGACAGGGAGCAAGGAGGTGACGCTGAGATCATGCCACTGCAGCAGCTGTTGCTCACCGCCAAGCTCTTCTTCCCGCTATAGGTTTCCTTGATGTCGGCCTCATGTCGCTCGTCAACACCCCCAACGGTGAGCATCCTCCGCGTCCCCTTCACGCCTGCCACCCCTGTGCATTGATGTCTACGCACGCTTCTATTCTTGTAGACAGTGTTGGGCCTGCAAGTGCAGAGGTTTCTAGAATAGCAGCAAGTTTCCCTTAAGTGGATCACCGAAGGTTTATCGAACTAGGGGATGAAGAGGTCAAAGGTATCCCTCTCAAGCAACCCTGTAATCAAGATACAAGAAATCTCTTGTGTCCCTAACACACCCAATACACTTGTCGGGTGTATAGGTGCACCAGTTCAGCGAAGAGATAGTGAAATACAAGTAATATGGATGATTATAAGTGGTAATTGCAATCTGAAATAAAAATGGCAGCAAGCAAACATGTAATGGAACTGGTTGTAAACGGTTTTTCAATGCTTAGAAACAAGGCCTAGGTATCATATTTCACTAGTGGACACTCTCATATAAATATCTTCTCTTCATTATGCTACTCTAAACTACTCTCCGGTTGGACGATGTAGGGCTATAACTTCCCACCTCAAAGTTCACATTCCCCATCTAGATAACCCCACACTGTCACCTTGAGTGCTAGATGGTTCCAACAAACACCACAATCTCATGGAGACATCCAACTCAAATCATAACACATGATAAGTATTTTTGTAACCTTTAGCCTAAGTTCCACACGGTGTGCACATTGTCAACTTCACACACGTGGGCATAAGCGGAGATTACATTAACTAAAGCACTTGAGTAGCAGAGTAGCATCTACTTATTCAACTAGATTACAAAGCTCATGACCACAATAAGATCACGCATAGAAAGAGAGATGAACACATAGCTACTGGTAGAGCCCTTAGACAAGAGGGAGAACTACTCCCTCCTCATCATGGGAGTCAGCAATGGAGATGGAGATGGCGGTGGAGTCGATGGAGATGGATCCAAGGGCAATTCCCCGTCCCGGCAGGGTGCCGAAACAGAGTCTTCTCTCCCCCGAATCTCGTCTTCGGTGGCGGCGGCACTGTGAAACTTTTCGTGGAATTCTGATCTGGTTAGGGTTTTCGTCTCGAGGAGACGTATATGTAGGCGAAGGGGCAAGGTTGGTGTATGCCCGAGGGGCCCACACCATAGCGCGACGCGGCCTAGGGTGGACTCGCGCCAGCCCTAGGTGTGGCTACCTCGTGGCTCCACTTCGTCTCTTCTTCGGGCTCCGTGTTGCGTCTAGAAAAATAGGAACTTCGGCTTTTGTTCCATCCAATTCCGAGAATATTTCTTTACTAGCTTTTCTGAAACCAAAAACAGCAGAAAACAGACAACTAGCACTATGGCATCTTGTCAATAGGTTAGTTCCAGAAAATGTATAAAAATACCTCAAAGTGTGACAAAACATAAGATAGTTGGTACAAAACAAGCATGGAGCATCAAAAATTATAGATACGTTTACGACGTATCACGCATCTTCATCACAAGATCAGGGTTAGCTAGTTGTTTTTGTCGATCAGATTCAGTTTTCGTCAGACACCGCCGTGGCCATTTTGTAAAAAGGCCCCACCCCTTCCTTTTTCTCAACCCACCATCCCTCTCTTCGCCCCGTGTCATCACCCAGGTGGCCGCGCGCAGGTGGCCTCTGTTTGATTTTTGGCCCACACGTCAGTCACACTGGCTTTCTTATCTTCGGTATAAAAGGTTCCCAAATGCCTTTTCTAAATAACAAAATTCTAGAAAATGTATATAACTAAATAAATTCATATTTTTTAAAATAATTTGAATTTGGAAAAAAAATTCAAAACTAAAAGTAAATATTTATCAAATATGAATCCATCCATGTTTTTAAATTTGACCAGATTTGACTTTATATAGTCAAACCTTTGACTTTGACCCCTCTTTAATAATTTTGACTTAAATAATAATCTAAATTCATAAATTCAAATAAATTGAATAATATATGTTTTGAATCGAAAAATGTGAGGAATATGTTTATGCTATTTATAATATCATTTGAGAAATTTAAAATTTTCGAATTATTAAATGCTAATAAATACCTATTTTTTAATAATTGCATAACTTTATTTCCGTAACTCCAAATTTGACAAATGATATGTATAAATCGATTAGCTCGACGAGCCCTTTTTAACTATGCATTCCATGATATGAATTGAAGCATGTATTATATAAATATTAATGGGAGCAGCAACATTTATGGGAGTAAAACATGACTAAAAACTTAATAAAATGGTTTCATCTTGTACCCCACAACTCACCCTTGCTATCCTATGTTATACCATGTGAATTGTGCATCATATCATCATGGAATACCTTGTTTTCTTGTTGCATATGATTTATATGTTTGTGTAATGTATTTATTTCGGCACCTTGTGTGTTTGGTTATATTCAGATAGACGCTAAGCAAGGAGTATATCAGGAGCCTTAGGAGTATTACCCGGATCCATCTTATTCTGCAGCGAAACTTCCAGGCAAAAATTTCCCTATGCTTGCACTATATATAGTACCTATTGCATCTATCTTATTCATGCATCATAATCGCGTAAAATTGAATCCCAAGTGTTGTATAGCCTTTAGTTTTAAACCACACTGAAGCTTGTTCCCTCAATCCTATGAGCCATTACTGCTGGAGTTGTTTGAGCCATGCAAGTCATAGAATTGCATCTGTAGGGTTTGTTAACTAAAAAAAGAGGCACTGATGCACAATAGTTGAGATATGGTTTTTATCCGCCCACTTGTGTCACATAGGACCCCAAGTACTCGATTATTGTTCCTTGACTATCGCACTATCCGTATGTGGGACCATCAATCCCCGTCCAAGCTTGGGTCATATATAATTTTTGGGGCCACAAGTAGTTTGTGGCATTATTACTATCCTGTACTTATGCCATTCTTTACTGCTTTATTTACCACTATTGCTCGTGGAGATCGTTTACTACTGTCTGGAACAAATGCAGAATGTTTACGCGATATCGATAAGCCCAGTCACACTTTCGGGTTCCCAGTTGTTTACAGCCTTTGTCTCAAACCCCTCGGCCCATCGCGGAGTCGGCCAACTTCGTAGCGGGAAGCTTAGCGGGGTGGCCCCCTGAAATCATATATGAATCTTCTGAATGCTTTGTCGTGATGCCTCGTTGGGTTTTCATTTTGTTTTTCCAAGGTTGATAGTGTGTGTGTTGCTATTTGTGCACCCCTGCAGGGTAAATCTTTCTGAAAGTCGTGTTCACGGTTATGGACAACTTGGAGCATAGTTTCTCGATGATAGACAAGCATAACTAAAGTACTACTTTTAAATTGACTAAAACTTAATTGGTAATAGTGCAATAATCATGGAATGATTAATAAAACTGCCAACGGATGGGATGTTCTTCCGTCTTCTCGTTTGGGAACGGGGAGGTGGGCGAGCGATGTTTATTTATGTTGATATATATTTGTTGGGTAATTCACTATTGTTTATTTAACAAACATCCGACTATCATTGGTTAGGCGGTTGTTGTAGCGTGTCTCTACAGAACTGCTAGGCTTTATTTTTGCTACAATTGCGTCACCCTCATGTCGTTCCCTTTAGATGCATATAGACTTGCTGAGTATCTTAGGGTCTCACAAAATAAAATATTGGTTAAGATGGACAGGTATATCCACAGGAAGGCTACTGGGTCGAGGATACCGATGATGGTGGAAACGACCATCTGGTGTAGAGATTCCGGGGATGGAGATCCATGAGATTTTTGGGCGGGATGTGCTTATTTTCAGGGCATCTGATGCCAATTTGCTTCTTATCCATACTCGGATATGTTTTCCGCTTTCGCTTGATACTCTGATGTGTGATGTATGAGGATGTATCCTAGCTATTACCTATCTAGTATTTTGGATCTTGTCGTATGGTGTTGAATATTTCTATTTCTTTTAGATGGATTGGCTCTAATGTACCCTTGTATGTCGCTGACATACACTCTTGTGTATGTTTTGTTTGCATGCCTGTCAACTACACTGATCGCACTTGATATGATGTTCTTGCAAAGTGGATAGGGTGGTGGCCGGTACCATTCCCTGCTTCGCTTAGACGGGCCTGCACGTGGGTGGCATTTGGGCCTCCGCGGTAGTACCACCTTATGCACTTTGGGTTCGTCCTGGCTTGTTCCTTAGAGGGTAGTGTCCGAGGTATTACATCTTGTATCAGAGCCATTCCGCCCTTCAGGGAAGGATTAGGATGTGTGTTAATGCAATATCGTAAGTTAATTGCTTATGGATCCAGACAACTAAAACCACATGAAATTAATTATCCAACTCATGATTTGGAGTTAGCAGCAGTAGTCTTTGCTTTAAAAGGGTGGAGACATTTTCTCTATGTAGCAAGGTGTGAGCTATACACTGATCATAAAAGTCTCAAATATTTATTCACATAAAAGGAATTGAATATGAGGCAGAAGCGTTGGCTTGAATTAATCAAGGATTATGATCTAACGATCAACTATACTCCTGGAAAAGTCAATGTTGTAGCAGATGCTTTAAGTAGGAAGAGCACATATACTCAACTTTATTAATAGAGAACTACCAAAGGAATTAAAATGGATCTAGAAAGATTGGAAATACAATTTATAAATACATAAGTTCTTGGGGAATTAGCTACCATGAGAGTAGTTGAAGATGGATAAGTGATCTTCGGAATGATATTTTTAGACACCAAGAAGAAGATCCTTTTATTGCTAAAGAACTTTGAAGAATATCTCAAGGTCAAACATCAGCTTTTCACCTAGGGGATTATGGATCCTTATGGTTTCAAACCCGTCTTTATGTACCAGATGTACCCGAGATTCGAGAAGTATTACTTTGAGAAGCACATGAAACACCATACTCTATACATACAGGAAGTACATAGAAGTACATGGTTTTGAAGGAATTGTTTTGGTGGAATAACATGAAGAGAGATATTGAAATATATGTGTTTGAATGCCATACTTGTCAAAGGGTAAAAGCAGAGCATCAAAGTCAAGCAGGACCATTACATACTTTGGAAATTCCAGAATGGAAGTGGGAAGAAATTGGTACAGATTTTATCATAGGATTACCCATGACACCGAAGCGAAAGGATATGATATGGGTAATTGTGGACAGATTCACCAAAAGTGCACATTTTATTCCTATAAACCATAAGGATAATGCTAAGAAATTAGTTGAAATCTATGTCAAAGAGATAGTGAGTAAGCATGGAGTACCTCAGAAGATTGTATACGGTAGAGGATATGTGTTTACTTCGGCATTTTGGAAAAAATTACATGAGGCACTTGGTTCAAAATTGGATTTTAGCATAGCCTATCATACAGATACTGGAGGTCAGACAGAAAGAACTAATCCAGTCTTAGAAGATATGCTTAGATCTTGTGCATTATATTTTGGAGGTTCGTGGGAAGATCATCTATTGTTGGTAGAATTTTCCAACAACAATAGCTATCAGAGTATAATTGAAGGCAGCACCATATCACGTACTTTATGGAAGAAAGTGTAGATCACCAATATGTTGGTATGAACCTAGTAGTAGCAAAGAAATTGCACCAGACTATATCAAGGAGAAGAAAGATTACATCGACATTATTAAAGATCAATTGAAGATAGCTCAAAGTCGACAAAAGAGTTATGCTGATCAAAGTCGAAGATCATGGAATCCAGAAGTAGGAGATATGGTATATCTCAAAGTAAGTCCAATGAAAGGAGTTAACAGATTTGGAGTTAAAGGGAAACTAAGTCCAGGATATATCGGACCATTGAAAATACTGAGTCAAAACGGAACCCTATCTTATGCTTTGGAATTACCAAAAATACTGGCTCAAGTACACAATGTTTTCCATGTATCACAACTTTGGAAATGTCTTAAAGTTCCAGATGATGCACTTACACATCAAGAGATTGAACTACAAGAAGATTTGACTTATGTTGAGAAACCCTGCAGAGTTCTAGAAGAGAACTGGAAAAGATTAAGAAACAGAGCAATCAAGTAGTGTAAAGTACAATGGGAACATCCCCCTGAGCGAGAAGCAACTTAGGAGAATGAAGAGGAGTTAAGAGAAGCTTATCCCGAACTATTCAGGTACACATCAACAAACTTCAGGACGAAGTTTAATTTAAGGGGGGAAGTATGTAACACCCCAGCATTTAGGAACCAACGAAGGGTAGAAATAGGAATATGAGCATTTGAAGGCATTCATCTGTAAAAAACCAGGGTAAAATTTTAGCCAAAGTAAAACCTAAGGAGAACATAATTTCTTTCACTATCTAGAGGAGGTTGAGCTCTTTCATAGTGATTGCTATAAATTTTTACATGATCTTTAGGAATTTAATAAATTTTGGGGGAAAATTTTGAATTTAAATTTGAAAATTTAATCATTTGTAAAAGATTTTAAAATTATAAGTATTAGTATTTTATTGTCTTCCAAAATGATTTAGTAGTTTGTTTAAATATATTATAAGTATTAAGCAATCATGAGAATGGAAAATAATACAACAAGGTTTAAATAAGAAAGGATTTCTTATTTCTTTTCCTTGTCTAAGACATTGGATGCATCACAATATACTGTGTAATCCTTTCCTGTTTCAAGAACTGCTAAGATTGGTGTTGTGATTAATCTGGTTTTGAACTCCTATAAACTTGCTTCACACTTATCATCGCATATAAATGGTGTATTATTTCTTAGCAATTTGGTCATTGGTCCAGCTATCTTGGAAAAACCTTCAATGAATCTCGGATAATAGCCTGCCATACATAAGAAACCTCTGATTTTCTTCACATTAGTTGGTGCATTCCATTCCAACACCGATTGAACTTTGGATGGATTTAATACACTTCCATCTTTACTGATCACATGACCAAGAAATTCTACCTTGTCCAACCAAAATTCACACTTGCTGAACTTAGCATATAGCTTATGTTCTCTTAAGATTTGCACCGCTATCCTCAAATGATCTACATGATCCTCTTTATCCTTAGAATAGATCAAAATGTCATCACTGAACACTATAACAAACTTGTCCAGATAAGGCATGAAGATTTTGTTCATCAAATTCATGAATATTGTTGGTGCATTGGTCAATACAAAGGTACAACGAGATACTCATGATGACCATATCTCGACACAAATGTTTTTTGGAACATCTTCAGGTTTTATTTTTATCTGATGGTTTCCTGATCTTAGATCAATCTTGGAAAATAGTCCAGCTCCTTTGACTTGATAAAATAGATCTTGAATTCTTGGCAACAGGTATTGTTCTTGATGGTCATGTTGTTGAGATTTATGTAATCACCACACATTCGTCGTCCTCCATCTTTTTTATCCACAAAAATTACTGTAGTTCCCCATGGAGATACACTTTCTGGATAAATTCTTTCCTGGCTAACTCATCAATTTTCTCCTTAAGCATTTTCAACTCTTTTGGACCCATATTGTATGGTGCTTGGGCTATTGGTGCTATACCAGGTATCAGATCGATCGTGAACTCTATTTCCCGATATGGTGGCATTCCTGGTAATTCTTCTAGAAAGACATCTTGAAACTCATTTACCACCGGAATATCTGTCAACTTAACCTCCTTCATGGAGTTTAATTGAAGATCTACCATGATATGGCTATGTTTATTAGCCTGATAAACTATTCTTGATCCACTTGGAGTCTTAATTCAAACTATTTTGTCCTCACAATTTATCTGGGCTCCATGTTCTATCATCTAGTCCATACCCAACACTATTGCAATTACCTTCAATGGAATCACATATAGGTCCACAAAATATGTACAACCAGAGATTGAGATAACTTGATCTTGTTTAATGTGGCGTACAACTACATTTCCCCCGGTCGTCACTACGGTCATTGCGTTTGCTAACGGTGCCCTTTTAATCCCAAATTGATCACAAAATTGTTTAGATATGAAGGAAGTAGTTGCACCCGTATCAAATAAAACTTTTCTAGGATTGGTAAGAATGTTGAGCGTACGTATCACTACGTGCTCGGAGTTATCCACCTCCTCCAAGGTTGCACACTTCAACCTCCCAGTAGGCCTGCTCCTCTTGCCATTATTGCTCTTGGCAATATTTCCTCCTCTATTGGGTTGTTCACTGCCTCCACTTTCTTGTCCTCCACCTTTTGTGGGCCATCCTCCCGGTGGTTTGTTTGGACAATCTAGTTTGATGTGTCCCTTTGGACCACATCCATAACAAATAACTATTGGCCTCTTACATTCCCTTACTGTATGATCTGGAATTCCACAATGGATGCATATGATGTTCCTTCTAGGATTGATTTGGACTCCATTATTATTGTTGTTGTTGTTATAAGGTTTGATCCTAGGTTTGAATTCCAAGTTGGTTTTAGGCTTACTCAGTTTGTTTATTGGCAAGCCTTAACTGCATCTTCACGAATGGATTTAAACCACGTAGAAAACATTTCTTTGTCTTCTCCTCAGTGTTCAGTTCATCCTTAGCATAACGAGACAATTGACCTAACTCCCGGATGTACTTCATGACACTGGTATATCCTTGCTAAAGTTACTCAAACTCTCTACGCTTAAACTCCATTACACTTTCTGGAACATGGTATTCACGGAATCTCTGCTTGAACTCCTCCCAGTTATACTCCCTTCCTAGAAGATGCATTGCTATCTGATTCTCCCACCAGGATGCTGCAGGTCCAATAAAAAGATGGGTTGCATACCTCAACCTTTACTCATCATTGCAACCTACAGTCCTAAGCTTCCTCTATGTATCTGCCAACCAATCTTCGGCATCCATTGGTTTTGGAGTTGATGCAAAAGGTAACGGTCTGGCATTCTGAAAGTTAGAAAGACTCACTGCACGACCTTCAGGTTATCTATGACCTCCAACTCGTCCTAATAACTCCTCCATGAACTTCATCTGAGTCTCTTGCATCATCTGCATACACTTTATTAAATCCTGCTCCATTAACGACCTCATTGGTGGTGGTGGTATTGTTCCTTGATTTCCAGCGTCTCCATCCGCCTTTTCCTTGGCCTCGCGCTCCATGCGCTGCTCTTTAGACTCGGTCTCTACACCCAATTACATGCTCCTACAAAATAAAGCGAATACTCATAATTACATCATGAATATATGTTCTGAGCTCAACTTCATGCACAGAACTAGTCACACATTGGAAAACAAAATCCAAATAAGAACCAAATATGCATTTCACATATTACACATTACAAACAACATAGTTGGTACAAGTTATTAACAACCCGTACCATATAGGTACTACAAACTCATGTGCATGCTACCCCACTTATCTAAATACAATAGTCTAGATACAACATTCTCTCAAACACTACGATACGCAATACCTTTTACTCTTCTACTTGAGTAATCCAGTGTAATACCTCGGACGCTATGCTCTAAGCAACAAGCCAGGACGAATCCAAAGTGTATAAGGTGGTACTACCGCGGAGGCCCAAAGGCCACCCACGTGCAGGCTCATCTAAGCGAAGCAGGGCACGGTACCAGCCACCACCCTATCCACTTTGCAAGAACATCGTATCAAGTGCGAGCGACATAGTCAGTCGGCATGTGAACAAAACATACACAAGTGTATATGTCAGGGACATACAAGAGTACATAAGAGCCAATCCATCTAAAAGAAATAGAAATATTCAAAGCCATACGGCAAGATCCAAAATAATAGATAGCTAATAGCTAGGATACATCCTCATACATCACACATCATATCATCAAGCTGAAGCAGAAAACAGATCCGAGTACAGATAAGAAGCAAATTGGCGTAAGACGCCTTGAAAATAAGCACATCCCGCCCATAGATCTCACTGATCTCCTTCCCTGGAATCTCTACACCAAATGGTCGTTGCCACCATCATCAGTCTCCTCGACCCAGAAGCCTTCATGTGGATATACCTGTCCATATAAACCAATATTTTATCGTGTGAGACCCTAAGGGACTCAGCAAGTCTTTATGCATCTAAAGGGAACAACCTGAGGGTGACGCAATTGCAGTGAAAATAAAGCCTAGCAGTTCTATAGAGACACGCTACAACATACACCTAACCAATGATAGTCGGATGTTCATTAAATAAACAAAAGTGAATTACCCAACAAATATATATCAACATAAATAAACATCGTTCGCCCACCTCCCTGTTCCCAAATGAGAAGGTGGAAGAACATCCCATCCATTGGAAGTTTTATTAATCATTCCATGATTATTGCACTATTACAAGATAAGTTTTTGTAACATCCCAGGATTAGCACCTCAAAGTAGACAAGCACATGTGTGTGCATTGCATTCATGCATAAGTAAATCTGGGGAATTTTCGCGCAAAACAAAAAGATCTATAGAGTGATCGAGATCTCTCTTGTTCTAAAGGAAACATTAAGGCAAGTGCGACAGGTTTTGGCATGACCTCTACTGAATGCTCATGTTTGAGGGAAAGCAGTTTGAATTGAATATTCCAATACTTTATTTGAATTCAAAAGTAAATTGAAAAAGAATTAATAATAGAATTCGAATGGTAAATTCTTGAATAAACAAATAGATATCACAATATTCATAATACATTTGAATTATACAATAACTTGGAATTATTAATTCAAAAACAATAAATATCACATTCCCATACCATTTAATAATACAAGTATATAAGAGGTACAACAATTAGTAAATAGTACAATTTATAAATGAAATAAAATAAAGCATTTACTTTGTTACAATTAGAATAATCCAAAGTTTACAAAATGGATAAAGAAAATTACTAGTACTAAGAATAAAATAATCTCTTTATTATAATTATATTAAAATTACAATGCTTTACACCTCACCAAAATAAATAAAAGGGTAAATTACAAAAGAATGAAGCAAAAACCTATAAACTATTTCTAAACTCCATTTCCTATTCATCTCTGGTATCTTCTTTTCTTGTTATCCTTTTGTCTCTACAAAACAAAAACCAAAAATAAAACAGTAAGTGTGAAAAAGGGGATTGCTCTCAGAATGAACAGTGTATGCACTGTAACCATTTCATCACTGAGCCAATCATAGAAGGGGCAAGTTTCACCAAATAGTGGTATCTGTTCTTACCAAAAGTTGTCTCAGTCCAACAACATTGACAGAAATATTGGGGGCAAGTTTCACCATTGAGTAAATTTGTTCTTATCAGTGCATCATTTGCCTCAGCACAGTTGCACTGGCATTTGGGGCAAATCACTTGGTAGCAAAATAAAAGTATCAACACAGGATAATGCTGCCATCTCAGCTGAAGCACATCCACAGCACCAAGTCTCCGATTGTGTAAACTTGCACCCAGTGGGGCCTAGCTGCAAGCAGCACTGTCATGCATGCAAAGGATGTGTTGTCCACACAGCAGAGAAAGGACCAAGCATATAAAAGATCCAGAATAGCCGTAGCAAAGCTGTTAACTCACTACTCTTCCCTCCACCACAAGAACATCAACACCAGTTCATCTAGTTCACTAGTAGTATACAATATAGTTCACCACCATAGCTCTCATGAGCACCCAAATAGAAGAAGTACAATAGTACTAGTAGAAAAGATAGATCAAGGATAGAGGAAGAGAAGATCGGCAAGGAGGAGGATAAAAGTAGAAGATGGATCAGTAATAGCCCATCAAGGTCACAGCAGATCCAGGAGGAACTGGATAGCAAAAGGAGAGTGACCAGGGTCAATAGTAGCAGATTCAGTCATTTCACAAACTCTCAGTACCACCTCATCTCTCCACACTACAAACAACAAGGTAGAGGGGATTATAACTAGATCATGTAGCATCTGTTCTTATTTAATTTTTGCAATGACATCTTTAAGAGTAAGGGAAATAATAACACAGAAACCAAATCCAATTACCCTGCAACTAGAACATGTCTAGGAAGATAAGAGGATTGCTTCTCTCAGTTTTGCAAGGAAATGCCATGCAAACTTCCTCATAGAGAATTTAAGCCACAAAGTAAATATATATTCCTATCCCAAGTGTAGCCTCGGCCTTTGCATCATAGGCAGGGGCTATAGCACACTTATACCATTCATATCAAACCATAAAAGCCTACAAACCATCTTTGCACAAACCAGCAAGCATGAAGGATTGCTGGGCACAAATCCAAAAGAATTGGAAATTTGCACCTCAGGCACAATCACTCATTCACTTTGTCCACATCCTTAATCTAGTCTTTAAACTAGAACATTAGTTCTTCATCAAGTAAAATAATAAATCACTTTCTTAGATATTCAAGAACATCCAAGAATCATTCTATATTTTAGAACAAAAGTAACTGCATCAAAGATTCAGGTGCACACTGCACACCTTCACATTTGATCTAAGAGCCAGCAGCAGATCATGTGCACATATTCTTATTACTGTGCATCCTCCTTAGAGGTACCACAGCAATGATACACAAGCCCAGAAGCCACAAGAAACATTCCGGGATACAAAGATTCAATGAATTCAAGCTCAACTAAAAATTTCATCTATAGACAGTCACACACTGCCAAAGCGCATAATTCATCTGCTAATATTCCTGCTTATAGACCTAAAGGAATTAATGATTACCCAATAGTTGAACCATATAGAGTAGTTCCAGCAAGTAAGTTTTAAGCATCTACATATGCTCCAACAATTAATAAGCACTAGGAATCAACCAACAAATTCCTTTGCTTAATCTACAATTTTATCAAAATCATTTAGATGATCTTGTGAACATCTAAAAATACCAAATTAAATATCCAATAATAGATTACATCTAGTAACACTAGTATAATCATTTTATAACCTGAAGGTATCAGGAATCCCATTCCATTAGCCAAAAAAATTCATTAGTCTACAACAAAGAACTCTAAATTAGCAAATAAACTATACAACTCATCTGCTGGTTCAAAGAATTGAATCAATAATTATTTTTATAAACTATTTATAATCTGAATACTTTTTGATGCAGTTCATCATCACACACACATGTGTCTGATCAAGAGATTGATCTGTTTAGTATCTAGGAAACAAACAGATTATTTTCACATTTACTTATTCTATGTACATATCACTTATATAGTGAATGCAAATTAAATCATGCTTTTATTAATATTCAAAAGCACACTCTATTCACAAGATCAACCCAATCATGTTCAGATAACAGCAAAAGTAACAACATGAATGCCACACAAAGATAAGTAAAAAACAAGCCTAGTCAGAGTATTGGTATCTGCTCTAGAGTATAGAGATGTTTTGGTATTGAAGTTAGACATGGCCAACCTCCACCTAGCAAGCCATAGATTTATACAATATCTACAATAGAGTAACAGCCCTAACTGAGGTTGGTCACCGAATATAGAAGCAACATCAGAGGGAGATCAGTTCGAGCAAAGAAGAAATCAGGGAGTAGGGTGTGTACCTGGCGCCCATGGCGCAACCACCACAGCATGGCGAGGCAGGGCCCGCGCTACTGCAGTGGAGCGCGCAAGGGGATGACTTCACTGTTACCACACCACATTGGCACCAGGAACCTTGTCATGGGGAGATCACCAGCGTTGGAACACCATGGTGAACCAGAGATCAAACCCTAACCCTAATGAAGGGAATAGAACGGCCAAGGAAGGAAGCGGCGAACAAATTCAAGGAAAGTAGGGGATAAAGCCCACAGCGGCGAAGCTTCGGCGACTAACATCAACGACCACAATGTCGTGCACCGTCGGAATCAAGTGAGCGGCGGCAGCGGCGGGCAGAACCAAGAGGGGAACGAGAAGGCAAGTATGGATGAGGCGTGCGTGGGAAGAGGGTGTGGGCCGGGGCCAAGATGATCCAGAGGCAGGTCAAAATGGGCCAAGTCGACCCATGTGCCCAACCAAACGGCCCAGGTTAAGTAGAATAAGAAATAAAATAAAATAAATACAAAACAAATAAATATTAACACCATTAAGTTCCAAGTGAAGTCTCATAAAATAAGGAAAAATCCTAAAAATGGATAAAAATCATTTTTGTGCATAAAAATAAATCTACAATTTTATAAAAATACTAGTCTAATTTTTATAAATAAAAATTGAAGTAAATATTTAAATACATTTAATCCTTTATGGAATTTTATAAACATAAAAATAATACTTAAAAATAAATAAAAAACATTTTTAAGGTCTTGAATATATATATTACACTAGAAAAATATTAATTATATTATTAGAAAAGTATTTAATAATTAAAAATAATAAAATCCTTATCTATTATCTATTTTGTAAATTCTTTAAAAACAATTCTTAAATATGAAATAATCACAATATTTATAAAACCATCAGCAATTAATATCTAACTACTAATTCCAAAACCGTACCTTAAATTCATAATCAAGCTGAAGTATAACTTTAAACTTTAAAATATTCTTTTAAAAATCTTTAAAAAAATTCAAATTGAAAAACCCTTTTTAATAAAACATTGTGTATCACTCATATATAATATGGTGAATAATCATTATATCTTAATCCTAACAAATTACTAAGATTATCTAATTATGCTCCCATTAAATAAATACATATTATTTTCATAAAATCAAAACAAATTTAAACTAATCATTCACTTAAATATTAAGTGAATAACTCCACACCTTAGTCATACTTATCCTAACTCCAAAACATGAGAATAATTAAAACCAATTACACCTTAAGTTTATTTACCCTTTTAAAGTAAACTTTAAGTCAACAAGCCTTAAATATAATGCTAAAGACCTCGTTATGTGTTTTATAGTTAAATTTGCTCTCTTATAATTAAGAAGTAAAGCATCTCAAGTCCAAACTATTCAAGCAACAACTCTAAAGTAGTTCTTTCAAACCTTAATAATCCAATACATAGACTTCCATCATAATCACCAAATAGCAACTAATCTAAATCTTAAATTACTATTGCACTCTACTTTTATATCTTGTATGTCAAGACTTAAAATCCCTATAGATGCACTTCCTGTGAAGTAAAAATTTGAAGATAAACCAACTCTTAAAGGAATCATCTAAGTTCACTTCACTTACAGTATTGGGGATTCACTTTGGGGTTTTTACAAAATGCATAGCATTACTTATGCACAACAACATATTGCTTCTTTAAACATTAGTCCTTACCGGACCAATGATGCAGATTTCAAATATTGGATCTTATGTCGTCTCGAAGACCGTGAGTGCATAATCTTGCAACCACAAAAGGCAAGTTCACACTTGCTCATGTCCTTTGGTTATTTTCTGTAAAGTATTTTACAAATCCAGTGTTGTCATCACCTGCATTTGAAAAAGGTCAGAAAACACTATTTTCATAATAATATGATTATAGGTTATTTACCATGAGGTAATAACCTACTATGAAAGTTCCGATGGTAAAGGAACATATTATCTAGGACTTAACAACTAATGTCGCCAGTGATTCTTGTGCCGTATATTACGCGTTAACCATGAGATTTGGAATGGGATGGAGAAGTCAGCTGGATCGGCTCTCTCTCGCATGCCAACGGATGACCGGGCCGTTGTTGCAACTCCTCTTGTAGAGGATTAGCAGGTTATGGGTGGGATCCCTCAACGTCCCACGGCTTCTGGTATCTATGAGGGCGGTACACCTTAGGCTGATAATGGAAACAAGTTTTATCCTAGGCCTGATGTGCAACCCGTCGGGTATGCGGGGTCGCGGAGAAGGACAGTGATTGGCTTGGATCTTAGTATGGGCCCCACATCAAGGAAGTGTGGACGAGAATGCAAATCGGATGTTCAACAAAGCTAAGATCTCTCATGGGTAAAGTAACGCACCTCTGCAGAGTGTAAGAACTGTAACTTGTTACTCCCTGTTCCGGGAAGGAGCTGCGAACGCGGCAGGAAAGGAACTCCATTAAAGTTCTGGTAAACCCGTGAAGGGTGACGAACATAGTTTTTCAGATTAAAATCAACCTTTGAAGGAATGTTTACGAAAACCTGCATTGCCTACGACCTATGGTATGTGGCTGTAGATATAGTGCATCAAACACTCCTTTTCTAGTGAACTTGCTGAGTACGCTTGTACTCAACGTATCTTCTTAACCCTTGCTAGGTTCTAAGGCCAGTACAAACGATGTCTACATCAAGTCATACTCCAGGAATCATCATCAAAGGCTAAAGCTCTTAAATGAAGTCAAGGAAGTCAACATATACATCAACTCAAGTGAAGACGAAGTTACCGATTAGATAGGAATATAATCTCTAGCCATAGAACCCATTTTTGTAGCATATTGCAATAGCAGCAATGCCAGACCATTAGTTAAAATACTAGCCTTAATAGTATGATAGTTTTTGAGTTGTTTATTTCTAATTCTTCTTTGTAAGAAGTTTCTTTCTCTCTCTTTAACCTAGAGTGTTCTTTGGATCTTGTGTAAAGAGTTGAGTTGTAACCTATAGTCATGTCTTGGACCTGCTGTGTTTCTGTTGTACCACTCTGAGGGATGTAATACTAGTGAACGGTGTTTCATTGGTGTTATGTCAATGACTATAGTGTACTACATCATGCAGTGGTATGCTGGGTCACCGCAGTTGGTATCAGAGCATATGCTTTGACCTTAGGATTAGAACCCTTTTAGGAAGATCTGTAGGTTGGATAGTGACTATAGGAGCCATCTTATCTAAACCAAATATTGTTATGACTTGTGAGAAGTATCCACTTGAGGATAACTTTGTCACTAGATACGTAAGTCATTCTTTCTTAGGAGTAATTATTTTATATTTTCTCAGTATAGTGCTATTTAGTGTCTTCCGAAGGAGGCATAACCCACCAAGATACTGTAGGAAAGTCAATTGGCCATAGTAGATTAGGATCGAGTCTAAGACATCAATTGAAGTAGTCCTAATGGAGTAGTCTAACCTTAGAATTCAAGTAAGACAGTAGAATCTTATGGTTAGTTGATAACCAAAAACAACATGATGAATATCATTAGGATAAATGTTGATGTAATGAGTAGTAATCATGTGGGATTCACTTGAAAATTTACGTGATGAAGTGAAATTATGTTAAGACTCAATGAAAGTATAATGAGAAACAGAGACATCATGGTTAGATTAGCTCTTGAATCATGATAAATAGGTAAAACATCATAAGATCATGGTGAGATTAGATCCGTAACCATGATGAGAGTATAAATATGAAAAGTAATTAGTAAATTATCTTGAAGTAGAAGTAAGAAAATAACATGGTAGAACTATGATAGAAGTCATAAGTACTAGAAAATTCAAATAATCTTTGGTTTAAAGTAGTATATAGAATATTGTTAGTCTTTTTGAGAGATCATGTGAGGTTAGTTTACTAATAAGGAAAGGTTGGTTATAGTTAATCCTTCTAAAAGTGAGACCAAAGGTTAGTCGAAACCAGATTGAGACCACTTTGCTTAAGATTCTCCTATTGCAATTGAGCAATTTGGGTAAATATTGAGATAAAGAATAGTTTGACCCTATGTGCTAAGTATCACGATGTAAACCTATACGAGGAGGTGTCATATACTACACAACTAAGCCTGAATCCTAGAGATACTATACTCAACTACTATATTCCGGGCTTAGAATATTGTGTGTTATATGTACCACATTTGCATTTATTGGTTTTTCTTGGATCTTCTTGATTGACTAGATCTATACATGAAGTTTCACTTGGTGTGCAAATGCATGTTGCAACATCTAGTTATTACTTGATGTTATAGACCTAGATAGAAAAGTGAATTCGTGTAAGAGAGTGACGAGTTCCAAAGACCAAGATGAAGGCTTACATGAAGAGTGAAGCTAAGTATAAGGAGTATCAAAACAATTTAAAGGATGAATCAAGTTCAGATCATTCTTAGCCAGATATAAGAAGAAAGATTAATGTAGGGAATACATGGAGCAACAAGAAGTAATGAACTTAAGTTCACCCAAAATAAGTGATGTTGCTAAGAAGTTAATGAAGTAGTTGTACCAAGTTCATGGGATAATCATGAATAAGTGCAAACAAGAAGCTTCGGAACCAAATTAGTATTTAAGCTCTGACAATTCAGAGAGAATGCCAGTAGTATGTCGGAAACCGTAGGGAAATTCATACACCCTAGAATGGTTCGCAGCTAGTATCTTGTCCGCAGCTGGTATTTGGTTAACTTAGTTAACTAGATCTTCTTAAAAGTTCCATAAAGAGCATAAAAATTGGCCTAAGTTAAGAAAGACATGAAAGATTATAAACATTAAAGCGACCGTCTTTCGAGACTCTTCACGAACTCAGACCTATCAAAATGAAAATGTCCCAATAGTAAGTAAGACAAATAATGCTGAAAGATTCACTTCGGAGATCCACAATTGTGTGGATACACCGTAAAATCTTTCATAAGACCCTAACTAGGTAGAGTATAAGCTGGATAGAGACCAATATTCTAATTATAAAGCCAATAAATACTATATAGACAATTTGAAGACTATTAGTAAACCCTAAGGGGGAGAGTAAACATTAGAAATGAAAGTAACATTATCTGACTTTCCGAATAAAGGTTGGAGAAGAAGGACTAACCTACCACAACAGTAATCCTTATTTTCATAAGGTTAAAAGAAGCCATTAATATAAAAGTACTTTCAGAAGTATGTCTGGATGAAAGATTGAAGTTTACTTCAAGATAATAGTGCTTAGACCTTAATCTAATTATAAAAGGAAGTTGAAGAAGTACTTAAGGTGATAATAAAAGCTTATCTAAAGCCTGCTAAAGTAAAAGCTTGAAGGTGGTAGAATAGACTAATTCCAAGGGACTCATTCTAATAAAAATAACTCTTAAATGATACTTAAGAGGGAACAAAGCACATCCAATTGGACAAGTATATAGGAACAAGAAATTCCGAAGGGTATGGACTAAATGTGTTCAGAACCAATCTTTGGAAGGACTACCAGTATAAACCATACCATGACAAACCAAAAAAGTTAGTATTTTGGCCACAACTATTGTCTAATATAATTTAAAACCCTGTTTTATTGAGACTTCCTAAACATTACCTAATATGATAAGGAGGCTCGATGATCAAGTAAAGGAGTTGGATTAGGATATCTAAACAGGGAAATGAACTAAAGAAAATAATCCAAATTAAGGATCTTATATTAAGGAAATATCATGAGGGATGATAGAAAATGGAACTTTGGGGTATTGGAGACCACAAGTTGGAGATTGTCAGGCATGATGAGTATTCAAGAAAAATATGATACTACAATTATTTCCGATTAAGGTTACCCTGGAATTGAGAAAGGTCATAACCAATACAAGTCAATTCCTCACTCCGAAACGCAAGAGAGTACGAACTTTGAGGACGAAGTTTATTTTAAGGGGGAGAGTCTGTAACATCCCAGGATTAGCACCTCAAAATAGATAGTACACATGTGTGTGCATTGCATTCATGCATAAGAAAATCTAGGGAATTTTCGCGCAAAACAAAAAGACCTATAGAGGGATCGAGATCTCTCTTGTTCTAAAGGAAACATTAGGGCAAGTGCGACAAGTTTTGGCATGACCTCTACTGAATTCTCATGTTTGAGGGAAAGCAGTTTGAATTGAATATTCAAATACTTTATTTGAATTCAAAAGTAAATTGAAAAAGAATTAATAATAGAATTCGAATGGTAAATTCTTGAATAAACAAATAGATATCACAATATTCACAATACATTTGAATTATACAATAACTTGGAATTATTAATTCAAAAACAATAAATATCACATTCCCATACCATTTAATAATACAAGTATATAAGAGGTACAACAATTAGTATATAGTACAATTTATAAATGAAATAAAATAAAGCATTTACTTTGTTACAATTATAATAATCCAAAGTTTACAAAATCAATAAAGAAAATTACTAGTACTAAGAATAAAATAATCTCTTTATTATAATTATATTAAAATTACAATGCTTTACACCTCACCAAAATAAATAAAAGGGTAAATTACAAAAGGATAAAGCAAAAACCTAAAAACTAGTTCTAAACTCCATTTCCTATTCATCTCTGGTATCTTCTTTTCCTGTTATCCTTTTGTCTCTACAAAACACAAACCAAAAATAAAACAGTAAGTGTGAAAAGGGGGATTGCTCTCAGAATGAACAGTGTAATGCACTGTAACCATTTCATCACTGAGCCAATCATAGAAGGGGCAAGTTTCACCAAATAGTGGTATTTGTTCTTACCAAAAGTTGTCTCAGTCCAACATCATTGGAAGAAATATTGGGGGCAAGTTTTACCATTGAGTAAATATGTTCTTATCAGTGCATCATTTTCCTCAACACAGTTGCACCTGCATTTGGGGAAAATTACTTGGTAGCAAAAGAAAAGTATCAACACAGGATAATGCTGCCATCTCAGCTGAAGCACATCCACAGCACCAAGTCTCCAATTGTGGAAACTTGCACCCAGTGGGGCCTAGCTGCAAGCAGCACTGTCATGCATGCAAAGGATGTGTTGTCCACACAGAAGAGAAAGGACCAAGCATATAAAAGATCCAGAGTAGCCGCAACAAAGCTGTTAACTCACTACTCTTCCCTCCACCACAAGCACATCAACACCAGTTCATCTAGTTCACTAGTAGTATACAATAGAGTTCACCACCATAGCTCTCACGAGCACCCAAATAGAAGAATTACAATAGTACTAGTAGAAAAGATAGATCAAGGATAGAGGAAGAGAAGATCAGCAAGGAGGAGGATAACAGTAGAAGATGGATCAGTAATAGCCCATCAAGGTCACAGCTGTAACATCCCTAAAATCATGTTTCAAGATCATGCATATCATCCATGCATCCATGATCATTTGTTTTTCATTTCAAACAAAACACTTCAAAACAGGAGCATATGAGCACATTATTTTATGTGAACAGCTATTAGTCTAAAGCCACTCTCAATTGAAGAGTTAAATGTTTTAAACCAAGTCTTTCTTACTCTCTTGTTATTGTGTTTGTTTGTTGAAGTTTGGTGAAATTATACAAAACAAATTTGAAACAGAAACCATTTCCAAAACTTATTCAAATGTTGTGCTATAACATTGCTTATCTTGTTTAAACAAAAGGACCAAGCTTATACAAAGTGACCACTTGATTTTATGCCCTGAATTGTGAATGTTGCACCCTACAAAATCCTGGAAAAAGTTTTGAATTCAAAAGATTTTGAAATCATTTGAAAATCAATCCAGAAATTCAAAACAGAAAAAGAAAAAGAGAAAGGAAATAGAAAAGGGCCAGCGCCAGGATTTGAGCCCAGCAACAGATCCAGCCCAACTAGCCCACCCGGGTTTTCCCTCTCTCTCTCTCACGCGCAGACGCACCCAGCGAGTCGCTGACGCCAGGACCCCACACCCCTTCTATTCCTCACGCAGACAACTGGGCCCTCTCCACGTCGACTCCTTCTTCCCCAAATCTCGAGCGCAGACGCTGTCGCCGCTGGCCATTGCTGCGTTGATTCCGTGGCGTAATTGCGATTGATTCACCAGGCGTTTCTTGTCGAGCCTCTACCTACTTAAACCCCTCCCCACTCCGCTCCATTCCCCTCACTCAATTTTCTCTCCATGCCACCAGGCTGCTCGCAACTCGCCAAACACCGCCGCAGCTCCTTACGATCTCCGGCAGCAAATTCCGGTGAGTCCCGACCGCCCCTGTGCCTCTAATTCAAACGAGTGTGTCCAGCAGGACCTCGTGCATCTTCTGATACCCTTTGCTTGCCTGCTTGTGACCCAGGACGCCGTCCCCGTTCGTTCCCGCAAACGACCGAGCCGCCACTCAACTCCGGCGACCGATTACGGTAAGCATAGCACGCCCCTTGATCTCTCTCGCATACGAGGTTGTTCGCCACCGTCTTGCGCACCTCCTAAACCATCTGGTTCATGCTAGGGCGACGCGGAACCTCGGCAACAACTTCGACAGCAACCACCTGACGCCGTGCACGACTCCGACGAGCTCCCTCAGCCACTACATCGTGCCCCTTCTCCATCCACTGCCACCTTGAGCATCAGCAACTCTCTGCGATTCCGGTAAGCCCCCTCCCCTTCTCCCGCGCAACCTAGAACACTAGCTCCGCCACTGACAGAGGCGCCGCCGCCTATCGCCGTTGCCAGCGCCTCCACTAGATGGTCAGGCTGCTTATGAACGTTGGATCCAGATCATGCGGATAGGATAGAACGCGAGCGAAGCGGTAAGATTGGATCTGAGACGCGCGATTAAGTTAGATCCAACGGCGCGGAAGCTCGATCCGACGCGTGGAAGTGAGTTAGGTTTAAAACAGAATTTGAATCTGATTTAGATTCAAAATTGATTTGGCTATAACTTTTGATCCCCACGTTAGAATTTGACAAATTTTATACCGTTGGAATCAGGAGAACAAGCCCTTTATAGTTATGCAATGTGTTTAAGTTTAGCTTCTATTAAAAAGGTTTTATTTTCAGAAACTTGTGTAGGGATTATTTGAGTATATAAAATGTTTAGGAATTGTTTTTAGTGTCAAATAAATTTGGTTTGGCAAGTTTTTGACTTGTTTAGGATTCAGTACTATACACTTGCTTGGTTGAGTTTTAAAAATCATCACTTAGCATTTTGCATGCATGCATATATTTTTGTTTGTTGGTATATGTTTTGTGTGTAATTTGTTGCTACCATTCTTTGTGTAGACTTTGGTGCTAGTGATTGTGATTGTGAAGAGTGCTACTCTCCCAACTACCAAGGCAAGTGGTACTTCATGAATATTTCTGTCCCTATATTTTATACTAAGCATTAGAAATATTTTCTAAGTCTTGCATGATATTATTTTGCCTATAGGCCATGTTGGGAAATCCTATGTAGTTATAGAATTGCTAGGAAATTTCTAAGTTAAGTTACTATCTATGCCATGCTTAGCCTAGCTAGTAGCAAACAAGGGTTGGTGAAATATACATGCTATGATGAAAATATTTCTAAGTCTTTGGACTTGTTTTGCTTAATAAAACAACTAAGTGAATGAATCACCTGGGTGGAAAGGGACTTGATTGGTGGTTTTGGTTGAGTGGTTACACAAGGACCATGGCTATGGTTTACCTTGTGTATCTCACTTGTGGTAAGCCACCCAAGAACAAAGAGATTTTAGAGGCCAAGTGTTAAAAAGCTTCTAGTGCAGCCACTTGGCAATATGGGCTCTGCCTGGACCATATAGGTTGCTAGAACTTAGCCATTTGGACAGTTGGTGGTAGTGGGAATGATAGGTTGGAGCGCGTCCATTTGGTCTAAGGGAAGGCTTCTGAAAGGTCCTGTCTTGGTGAAACCAAGTCTGGTGGGGAAAGTGCACAACCTCTACAGATGGAAAAATCTAAGTACTTAGCCAAGTCCATGGCAATGGACAACTTGACCATCAAGGCATGGAAGCTATCAAGAATCTCCTCATCCCAATTTCTAAGTAAAAATTTGTGGGTGAACAAGGGTGAAGGACCTCAATGTCTATTGGTGGTTCCTTGGGAAAAGTTTTTGACAAAGAAAAACTTAGTGATTTCAACTAATAAGCAAAACCTATTTTGAGAAAAGCAAGCCAAGCTACACTTAGCCAAATTTTCATATAGAATCTAGTCCACTTAAAATATACTAAGGTATCACTTGCCAATACTATTCCAAAGTATTGACACACTGTGGCTGTAACTTGTGATGTTGCAGGTTACTCTGATGAGGATTAGGTGTCATGAGTCTACACTCAACATGTTTGCCTGTGGCACATGAAGATGAAGACTTATATTTATTTACTTATTCAAAATCTTGTAATAGGCCTGTGGCCTTTCAGTTGTAAAGACTATGTTTGTCTCTGGAATGGATGTAATCAATGACCTTTGTATCTGTGTACTTCATCTTAAACTGTGGATGCTAGCAATGATCCAGGGACTAGCATTGCAATCACAGGGATCCTTTTCCTTTACAAAGGAGGGATCTTACAGATGGTATCAGAGCACTGTGTTTCCTGTAGGATTATGACCCTAGGACTGGAAACCACTATGGAAAAAAAATTCAGCAACTTCTACACTTGTCTATTCTTCTCGTAAACTTTTCTAATCTCTTTCTCATCTCTATTTGTAGATGAACTCCATCAACGAAGCCGTGAGGAAAGGACCACTCATGACAATGACTTTGGAGTGTGAGACAGAATTCCCCAAGGCTCTTAAGGACCTCATGGTTGCATTAGAAATACAAGGTGCAGCTGTGTACAAAGGTTTTCCTGTGATGGATGAAGGAGTGGAATACTGGTGGGTGCAACTTCACTTGTATAAAAACAAGAAAGACAACCATCAGGAAAAAGGATTCTGCATGTTCACCAATTCAGTGGTGCACCCAACATTCTTTGAATCAGCAAGGGATGCAGCTTGGAAGACCATCAAAGAACTTGGTGATAGAGTCAAGTGCAGAATGCTCAACCTCCAAAATGATCTAAGGAAATAGAACGAACATACCCAAGAGTTGGAAGCTACCAACCAAACCTTAAGAGGAGACATTATAGACTTAGTGATGGAATCATGTGAGCAAGATAGGCTGATTGCTTCTAGAAACATTGTGTTAGCCAACAGATCCAGTGAGATAGGATTGTAAACGTACTTCGTTAGTTGGACCACCACTATCACCTTATTTTCCAAAATTTTGCTTTAAAATAAGATTGAACCTTGGTTGCTGTAATGGTTTCATGTATGCATGACTTGTGTGTTCTGCTTCCCAAGGATATGTATGTGATGTTTTTTCTTTTGTTTTATCTTGATTTGTGTTGTTCTAACTTTTCTATCTTATAAATAGATGCCTATTACCATCAGCACTGTTGAGGAGTTCCAGGTTACCCGCTTTGGTCCTCGTATCGTTGAGCTTACTACTTTGCTCAATCTCCCTCTTCCCACCATCATGGTGCATCCCCTCACCAAGTTTGAGAGGAAGGACCTCTGGGGCTTCAAGGTCAACCAGCCCGGACGCCAGAATGAGCCTACCACGGAGGCCATTGTCTTCAAGCTCATGCACGATGACAGGGAGAGAGGCCTTGAGGTAGTTATGCAGGATCTGATAGGACGTCTGCTGGGGAGACACTCCCGACAGGTTAGAGGTACTCACTTCCACGTCTTCGGTAGACGTGATGAGGATGGAGAGTCCATCGACTTCGAGGATGATTCGAGGGACGCAGCAGAGCCGATACGCCTGTACCTCTAGGACTTAGAGTCTCTCATTAGGCACGTGGACACTGACAGGACCAATGTGATGCTCAACAATGACGAGCTCCAGGTGCAGCTTCGCGAGAAGGACAAGCTCTTCGCGGAGCAAGACGAGATAGTCAAGGAAATGAAGGCGAAGTTTGAGACCCAGGACAGGAAGTTCAAGAGTCAGGAGAAGCGTGTCCAGGATAGGAACAAGAAGATCCGGGACATGACTGAAGAACTGCAGTCCAAGGACTTCGAGCTAGAGCAGCAGCAGACGGTGATTGAGAGGCTTCGTTCCTAGAAGAGGGCTCTCAAGGCCAAGATAGAGACCTTGACCACTAGTGTTGAGGAATACAAGACCGCGATGGAGAACGCAGGTCTTACCTTTGTCGAGGAGGAGGTTGATGCCGAGGAGTAGATTTGACTACTCATTTATCTTTTATTATCGTACTTGTTATTTGAGAACTTGTTATTTGACCATCCGACATGTGGATGGCTTGTTATTTGTGTGTGTTTTACTTTACGAACTTGTTATCTTGTTGTTGAACTTTTATCTTTGTGTTGCATGCTATGTGTTTGCTTATGTGATGTAATGTGCATGAAAGCATCTATGGGTATCTCATTCTTATCTATATTTGAACAAACCACAGATGCCTCCCCGTCGTGCAAACCCCAACAACAACAACAACAACATCACTCCAGAAATGCAGCAAATGATGACCGCTCAAACTCAGCTAATGCAGATGATGACGACGTTCATCTAGAACCAAAACAACAACAACAACAACAATAACAACAACAACAATAACAACAACAACAACAACCCACCGGGTTTCGATATGCTTACCAGGTTCTTGAGATTGAGGCCAGCAAAGTTCTCAGGGACGACTGATCCCATGGTGGCCAATGATTGGCTACGTTCTGTGAACAAGGACTTGGTAACTGTGGGCTGCACTGATGCAGAAAAAGTCAGATTTGTTGCACACTTGTTGGAAGGGCCAGCCGCCACTTGGTGGGACAACTTCCAGATTACCACTCCCATAGAAGATGTGACATGGGCAATCTTTGAGGATGGCTTTCGCACTGCTCACATCTCATCCGGAGTGATGAGTCTGAAAAAGAAGGAGTTCCATAACCTGAAGCAGCGCCACCGCAGCGTGGCTGAATATATTGAGGAGTTCAACAATCTGGCGCGTTATGCACCGGATGAAGTTGAGACCGATGCCAAGAGAAAGGAAAAATTTCTTGAAGGCTTGAATGATGAGCTGAATCTGCAGTTGGCTGTGGCCTATGTTCCCACTTATCAGTCTCTCTATGATAAGGCTGCTATTTTGGAGAACAAAATGAAACAAGTTGAAAGCAGGAAGAGGAAGCACTCAGACAAGCACAACTCGGGATCGTCACACAAACGTTCCCATTATGATGACAGCGGAAGCTCAGGATCCCACAAGCATGGGAAATTCAACAAGCACCACAACCACAACCGTCATGACAACAAGCATCATCGCAGTCATGACAACGACAAGTACAAGAACCACAAGAGTGGACATAAGATCCACCACAGTGGTAATGGAAGTGGAAGTGGAAGCCAGCCTGTTAAGAGAGACATCAGTCAGGTTGAATGCTTCAAGTGCAAGAAGATGGGGCATTATGCAAATGACTGCCCAGAAAAGAAAGTTGAAGGACCCAACAAGCCCAACCCTTTTCAGAAGGGACAGGTGAACCACATCAGTGTGGAGGAAGTCTATGAGGAGCCTGATGATGTTGCTGGTAAGTTCAGACTCAATTCTATTCCAGCATTTGTTCTTTTTGATACTGGAGCATCTCATTCATTCATATCAAAAGCATTTGTTGATAGAAATGGGTTTCCAACTGAAAACATTGGGTGTCCAATAAAAGTTAGTTCTCCGGGAGGAGATATGATAGTAAGTCTTGGATGCCGGGATCTAGTAATAGAGTTTGGAAAGCATAAATTTCCAGTGAGTCTGATAATCCTAGATTCCCAAGGACTGGACGTTATATTGGGAATGGATTGGATGGCTAAGTATGAAGGAGTACTAGATTGTGCTAATCGTACTATTGCACTCACAACCCCGGAAAGAAAACGGATTAAATTCAAGTCCAACTTTGAATCAAAAGGAAGTAAGCTTAATTCTCTTAAGGGGGTTAGCATGGACAGTGTGCCAATTGTGAGAGAATATCCGGATGTGTTTCTGGAAGAATTACCGGGAATGCCACCAGATAGAGATGTGGAATTTCTTATAGATTTGGTACCAGGGTCTGGACCTATAGCAAAGAGACCATACAAGATGTCAGTTGATGAACTGAAAGAACTCAAGAAGCAACTTGGAGAACAGTTGCAGAAAGGATTTATTCAACCAAGTTCTTCCTCTTGGGGAGCCCCAGTTTTGTTCGTGGAGAAGAAAGATAGAAGTCAAAGGTTATGCATAGATTACCGTTCACTCAATGAGGTAACTATCAAGAACAAATACCCTTTGCCTAGAATCAATGACTTGTTTGATCAGCTAGAAGGAGCTTGTGTGTTCTCAAAGATTGATCTCCGGTCAGGCTAATTTCAACTCAAGATAAGAGAACAAGACATACCTAAGACAACATTCACTACTAGGTATGGATTGTATGAGTATACCGTGATGCCATTTGGTTTGACCAATGCTCCAGCATACTTCATGAATATGATGAACAAGGTGTTCATGGAATTCCTTGACAAGTTTGTTGTCATTTTCATCGACAACATCTTAGTCTACTCCAAGAGCAAAGAAGAGCATGAAGGACATTTGCGTTTGATACTTGAGAAGTTAAGAGAGCATAAACTTTATGCCAAATTCAGCAAGTGTGAGTTCTGGTTGGATGAAGTTGGTTTTCTAGGACATGTTATGACAAAGGATGGTGTAGCAGTTGATCCTGCTAAAGTTTCAGCTGTGACTGAATGGGAATCTCCCAAGTCAGTGAAGGAAGTTCGTAGTTTCCTTGGCTTAGCAGGTTACTACAGAAGGTTCATTGAAAATTTCTCCAAGATAGCTAAGCCTATGACTGAATTGTTAAAGAAAGACAAGAAGTTTTCTTGGTCTGAAGGTTGTGAACTCAGCGTTCAGGAATTGAAGAAGAGACTTGTGACAGCACCCATTTTGTGTCTGCGGATATGGAAAAAGATTTCCAAGTATATTGTGATGCGTCTCATCAGGGTCTGGGTGCAGTACTTATGCAAGACGGTAAAGTTGTGGCTTATGCCTCGAGACAACTCAAAACTCATGAAGTGAACTACCCTACTCATGATTTAGAGTTAGCCTTTGTTGTCCATGCACTCAAAACATGGAGACACTATCTTTTGGGAAAGTGTTGTGAAGTGTTCACAGATCACAAAAGTTTGAAGTATATCTTCACCCAGAAGGAAATTAATATGAGACAAATAAGATGGCTAGAACTTATCAAGGACTATGACTTAAGTTTGCAATACCACCCCGGTAAAGCAAATGTTGTAGAAGATGCTCTAAGTCGTAAGGTTTTTGTGAATGGCCTTACCAAAGGAGAATTGCCAGATGATATGTGTACCCAATTTAGAAAACTCAGATTGGAGATTGTGCCTGAGGGACATCTCATGTCTTTGGATGTTCAACCCACTTTGTTGGACAAGATCAAAGAAGCCCAGAAGATTGATAAGGAAATCGAAGAGATTAAAGAAAAGATTGGCAAAGGAAAAGCCAAAGGGTTCCATGAAGACGAACATGGTACTTTATGGCATGGGAAACGTATCTGTGTTCCACAAGATCCGGAGCTTCGGAAACTGATTTTGCAAGAAGCACATAACTCACCGTATTCCATTCATCCGGGTAACACCAAAATGTACATGGACATAAAAGAAAGATTTTGGTGGAATAATCTCAAAAAGGACATCGCCGAACATATTGCTTTGTGTGATGTGTGTAGTAGAGTGAAAGCGGAACATCAGAAACCAGCAGGTTTGCTTCAACCACTACCTATTCCTGATTGGAAGTGGGACATGATTGGTATGGATTTCATTACCGGATTACCAAGGACCAGGTCAGGATACGACTCTATTTGGGTAGTAGTGGATCGCCTAACTAAAGTGGCTCATTTCATACCCGTAAAGACAACCTATACAAGTGCTAAGTTAGCCAGAATCTACATGAGTAGAATTGTATGTCTACATGGAGTGCCCAAGAGTATTGTGTCTGATAGGGGAACTCAATTCACTTCCCATTTTTGGAGACAGTTACATGAGTAATTAGGAACGAGGTTGGAATTCAGTACTGCTTTTCATCCTCAAACCGATGGACAAACGGAAAGGACTAATCAGATTCTCGAAGACATGTTGAGGGCATGTGCCCTAGACTATGGAGCCAGTTGGGATGAAAGTCTGCCTTACGCAGAATTTTCTTATAACAACAACTATCAAGCCAGCATTGAGATGGCACCGTTTGAGTTTCTCTACGGAAGAAAGTGTACCACCCCATTGTTATGGAATGGTGTGAGAGAAAGAAGTTTATTCGGACCAGATCTTATCAAGGAAGTCGAAGAGAAGGTCAAGTTGGTTAAGGACAGATTGAAGATAGCACAGTCCCGACAGAAAAGCTACGCAGATCCTAAGCGTAGAGAAGTCACCTACGAAGTTGGTGATAGAGCTTATCTTAGAGTATCACCACTTCGTGGAGTGAAGAGGTTTGGAGTCAAAGGAAAATTGGCACCAAGATATGTTGGACCATTCAAGATTCTGAGTCGTAAAGGAGAAGTTGCCTATGAAATAGAACTGCCAGAATCTCTGTCAGCTGTCCATAATGTGTTTCATGTGAGTCAACTTAAGAAATGTCATCCAGAAATGGAAGAAACTTCTTTGAAGGATACCATACCTTTGGAGGAGGTTCAACTGGAAAGTGATCTCACTTATGAAGAGAAACCTATCAAGATTCTTGAGACTGCAGAAAGAGTCACAAGGACTAAGACTATCAAGTTCTGCAAAGTGCAGTGGAATCATCATTCTGAAGAGGAAGCAACATGGGAAAGAGAAGATGATCTTCGGAAAGACCACCCTCACCTATTTACTAGCCAAACCGAATCTCGAGGGCGAGATTCACCTTAAGGGGGTTAGATTTGTAACATCCCTAAAATCATGTTTCAAGCTCCTACATATCATCCATGCATCCATGATCATTTGTTTTTCATTTCAAACAAAACACTTCAAAACAGGAGCATATGAGCTCATTATTTTATGTGAACAGCTATTAGTCTAAAGCCACTCTCAATTGAAGAGTTAAATGTTTTAAACCAAGTCTTTCTTACTCTCTTGTTATTGTGTTTGGTTGTGGAAGTTTGGTGAAATTATACAAAACAAATTTGAAACAGAAACCATTTCCAAAACTTATTCAAATGTTGTGCTATAGCATTGCTTATCTTGTTTAAAAAAAGGACCAAGCTTATACAAAGTGACCACTTGATTTTATGCCCTGAATTGTGAATGTTGCACCCTACAAAATCCTGGAAAAAGTTTTGAATTCAAAAGCTTTTGAAATCATTTGAAAATCAATCCAGAAATTCAAAACAGAAAAAGAAAAAGAGAAAGGAAATAGAAAAGGGCCAGCGCCAGGATTTGAGCCCAGCAACAGATCCAGCCCAACTAGCCCACCCGGGTTTTCCCTCTCTCTATCTCTCACGCGCAGACGCACCCAGCGAGTCGCTAACGCCAGGACCCCACACCCCTTTTGTTCCTCTCGCAGACAACTGGGCCCTCTCCACGTCGACTCCTTCTTCCCCAAATCTCGCTCGCAGACGCCATCGCCGCTGGCCGTTGCTGCGTTGATTCCGCGGCGTAATTGCCATTGATTCACCAGGCGTTTCTTGTCGAGCCTCTACCTACTTAAACCCCTCCCCACTCCGCTCCATTCCCCTCACTCAATTTTCTCTCCACGTCACCAGGCTGCTCGCAACTCGCCAAACACCGCCGCAGCTCCGACGATCTCCGGCAGCAAATTCCGGTGAGTCCCGACCGCCCCTGTGCCTCTGATTCAAACGAGTGTGTCCAGCAGGACCTCGTGCATCTTCTGATACCCTTTGCTTGCCTGCTTGTGACCCATGACGCCGTCCCCGTTCGTTCCAGCAAACGACCGAGCCGCCACTCAACTCCGGCGACCGATTACGGTAAGCATAGAACGCCCCTTGATCTCTCTCGCATACGAGGTTGTTCACCACCGTCTTGCGCATCTCCTAAACCATCTGGTTCGTGCTAGGGCGACGCGGAACCTTGGCAACGACTTCGACAGCAACCACCTGACGTCGTGCACGACTCCGACGAGCTCCCTCAGCCACTACAGCGTGCCCCTTGACCAGCCACCGCCACCTTGAGCATCAGTAACTCTCTGCGATTCCGGTAATCCCCCTCCCCTTCTCCCGCGCGACCTAGAACACCAGCTCCGCCATTGACGGAGGCGCCGCCGCCTGTCGCCGCCGCCAGCGCCGCCACTAGATGGTCAGGCTGCTCAGAAACGTTGGATCCAGATCGTGCGGATAGGATAGAACGCGAGCGAAGCGGTAAGATTGAATCTGAGCCGCGTGATTAAGTTAGATCCTACGGCGCGGAAGCTCGATCCGACACGAAGCGGTATCGGCCAGTAATATTAAGACGCGTGGCAGTGAGTTAGGTTTAAAACAGAATTTGAATCTAATTTAGATTCAAAATTAATTTGGCTATAACTTTTGATCCCCACGTTAGAATTTGACAAATTTTATACCATTGGAATCAGGAGAACAAGCCCTTTCTAATTATGCAATGTGTTTAATGTTTAGCTTCTGTTAAAAAGGTTTTATTTGCAGAAACTTGTGTAGGGATTATTTGAGTATATGAAATGTTTAGGAATTGTTTTTAGTGTCAAATAAATTTGGTTTGGCAAGTTTTTGACTTGTTTAGGATTCAGTACTTTACACTTGCTTGGTTGAGTTTTAAAAATCATCACTTAGCATTTTGCATGCATGCATATATTTTTGTTTGTTGGTATATGTTTTGTGTGTAATTTGTTGCTACCATTCTTGGTGTAGACTTTGGTGCTAGTGATTATGATTGTGAAGAGTGCTACTCTCCCAACTACCAAGGCAAGTGGTACTTCATGAATATTTCTGTCCCTATATTTTATACTAAGCATTAGAAATATTTTGCTAAGTCTTGCATGATATTATTTTGCCTATATGCCATGTTGGGAAATCCTAAGTAGTTGTAGAATTGCTAGGAAATTTCTAAGTTAAGTTACTATCTATGCCATGCTTAGCCTAGCTAGTAGCAAACAAGGGTTGGTGAAATATACATGCTATGATGAAAATATTTCTAAGTCTTTGGACTTGTTTTGCTTAATAAAACAACTAAGTCAATGAATCACCTGGGTGGAAAGGGACTTGATTGGTGGTTTTGGTTGAGTGGTTACACAAGGCCCATGGCTATGGTTTACCTTGTGTATCTCACTTGTGGTAAGACACCCCGGAACAAAGAGATTTTAGAGGCCAAGTGTTAAGAAGCTTCTAGTGCAGCCACTTGGCAATATGGGCTCTGCCTGGACCATATAGGTTGCTAGAACTTAGCCATTTGGACAGTTGGTGGTAGTGGGAATGATAGGTTGGAGCGCATCCATTTGGTCTAAGGGAAGGCTTCTGAAAGGTCCTGTCTTGGTGAAACCAAGTCTGGTGGGGAAAGTGCACAACCTCTGCAGATGGAAAAATCTAAGTACTTAGCCAAGTCCATAGCAATGGACAACTTGAGCATCAAGGCATGGAAGCTATCAAGAATCTCCTCATCCCAATTTCTAAGTAAAAATTTGTGGGTGAACAAGGGTGAAGGACCTCAATGTCTATTGGTGGTTCCTTGGGAAAAGTTTTTGACAAAGAAAAACTTAGTGATTTCAACTAATAGGCAAAACCTATTTTGAGCAAAGCAAGCCAAGCTACACTTAGCCAAATTTGCATATAGAATCTAGTCCACTTAAAATATACTAAGGTATCACTTGCCAATACTATTCCAAAGTATTGACCCACTGTGGCTGTAACTTGTGATGTTGCAGGTTACTCTGATGAGGATTAGGTGTCATGAGTCTACACTCAACATGTTTGCCTGTGGAACATGAAGATGAAGACTTATATTTATTTACTTATTCAAACTCTTGTAATAGGCCTGTGGCCTTTGAGTTGTAAAGACTATGTTTGTCTCTGGAATGGATGTAATAAATGACCTTTGTATCTGTGTACTTCATCTTAAACTGTGGATGCTAGCAATGATCCAGGGACTAGCATTGCAATCACAGGGATCCTTTTCCTTTACAAAGGAGGGATCTTGCAACAGCAGATCCAGGAGGAACTGGATAGCAAAAGGATAGTGACCAGGAGCAATAGTAGCAGATTCAGTTGTTTCATAAAGTCTCAGTACCACCTCAACTGTCCACACTACAAGAGGGGATTATAACTATATCTTGTAGCATCTGTTCTTTTTTAATTTTTGCAATGACATCTTTAAGAGTAAGGGAAATAATAAAACAACAACCGAATCCAATTACTCTGCAACTAGAACATGTCTAGGAAGATAAGAGGATTGTTTCTCTCAGTTTTGCATGGAAATGCCATGCAAAGTTCCTCATAGAGAATTGAATCCACAAAGTAAATATATATTCCTATCCCAAGTGTAGCCTCGGCCTTTGCATCATAGGCAGGGGCTATAGCACACTTATACCATTCATACCAAACCATAAAAGCCTACAAACCATCTTTGCACAAGCCAGCAAGCATGAAGAATTGCTGGGCACAAATCCAAAAGAATTGGAAATTTGCACCTCAGGCACAATAACTCATTCACTTTGTCCACATCCTTAATCTAGTCTTTAAACTATAACATTAGTTCTTCATCAAGTAAAATAATAAATCACTTTCTTAGATATTCAAGAACATCCAAGAATCATTCTATATTTTAGAACAAAAGTAACTGCATCAAAGATTCAGGTGCACACTGCACACCTTCACATTTGATCTAATAGGCAGCAGCAGATCATGTGCACATATTCTTATTACTGTGCATCCTCCTTAGAGGTTGTTGGAGATATGCCCTAGAGGCAATAATAAATATAGTTATTATTATATCTTTGTGTTTATGATAAATGTTTATATTCATGCTATAATAGTATTAACAAGGAAACATTAATACTTGTGTGAATTGTAAACTTAAATTGAAGTCCCTAGTATAGCCTCTATACTTCACTAGCTTGTTGGTTAATAGATGATTGTGGTTTCCCTATCATGAACATTGAGATGTTATTAACAACAAGATCATATCGTTAGGAGAATGATATGGTGGACATACTCCTATAGATAAGCGTAGCATAAAGATCAAGTCATTTCAATAGTTCAATTGCTATATGCTTTCTGATACATAGTAACCTAATTCCTTCGACCATGAGATCATGCATATCACCTTTACCGGATGGATGCTTTGATGTCATCAAACACCACACCGTAACAGGGTGGCTATAAAGGTGGTATTGAGTGTTCGGAAAGTATTGGTTGAAACACATGGATCAAGAGTGGGATTTGTCCATCCATATGACGGATAGATATTCTCTGGGCCCTCTCGGTGAAATGTCATCCAATTAGCTTGCAAGCATGTGACTGGGTCACAAGGGATCACATATCACGGGAACGAGAAAAGAGTACTTATCAGTAACGAGGTTGAACTAGGTATGCAGAGATACCGACGATCATAACCTCGGATAAGTAACATATCGTGAGACAAAGGGAAATTGGTATCGTATGTAAGTGGTTCATTCGATCGCAAAGTAATCGTAGAAATATGTGGGAGCCATATGAATTTCCAGATTCCTCTATTGGTTATTGTTCGGAGAAGTGTCTCGATCATGTCTGCATAATTCACGAACCGTAGGGAGACACACTTAAGGATTCGACGTTGTTTGAGTAGTTATGGTATTATGAGAAAGAGACCGAATGTTGTTCGGAGTCTCGGATGGGATCCGGGATATCACGAGGAGATCCGGAATGGTCCGGAGAATAAGATTCATATAAGGAAAGTCCCGTTTCGGAGTTCGGGAATGATTCCGGTGTTTTCATCGGGGATATTCTAGAAGGTTCCGGATTGTCCGGCACTCCGGGGGGGAAGGGGTACATGAATGTGTCATTACATATTGGAATGATTGCATCATGTACTAAGTGTTCTTGCTGTCCCAAATATAGGATTAAATTGAATCCTAAAACAGAAAAGTCAAATGTCCAGTTTGAAAGTCAAACTGCCAAAAACAAGAAACTGTGGGAAACAAGCAAGAGGAGTTGGAACCAACCTGGAGGAGGAGTTGGACTCCTCCAAGCCGGCGGCCAGCCTAGGCCGAGTTGGGGAGGGACTCCCTCCCTCCCCTGGCGCGCCCACCCCTCCCACCTATATAAGGAGGGGCAGGGCTCCCCTCCTACACACAAGTTTCCTATCCTCTAAACTAAACCCTAGATCTAGACCCCGGTTTAGAGCTATTCGGTTTAGAGCCTTCTAATTGGTTTAGAGCCCTCTAATTGGTGTGTCTAATTACTAGACCACTAATAGCCTCTCTCATAAGCTCCACCATACTCGCACCGGCTTAAGGCGAAGCCCTGCGGGATCTCCCCTCTACCTCCGGTACCACGCCGTTGTGCTGCCGGAATCGCGAGGAGAGTGCTACAACCTCCGCTGCCTGCTGGAACAAGGGAGAGGAAGGTCTTCGTCGAGTACCGAACGTGTGACCGACTGCGGGAGCGCTGAGGGAACGCGGCGCCGGAAGGATCGTCTACGCGATCTTGAGATCGGAAAGAGTACGACTACATCACCCACGAGAATCTGCTCTCGTTAAACACTTTGGAATCTTCGAGGGTGAGTTATTCCATCGACTCGTTGCTACAATCTAGTAGATAGATCTTGGCTTGTTTGTTTGTATGCGATAGAAAATTTTTGTTTTCCATGCTACGAACCCCTACAGTGGTATCAGAGCCGTGTCTATATGTAGATCTGTTGCACGAGTAGAACACAATGGTCATTGTGGGCGTTGATGCTTTTATTGTAGATTGCTTTGTGTGTACTTTGCATCTTGCGGTATGTTGGGATGAAGCGGCCCGGGCTAACCTTACATGACATCGTTCATGAGACTTGCTCCACGCTTAACATGCAACTTGTATTGCATAAGTGGCTTTGCGGGTGCCTGTTTCTCCTAGCATAGTAAAGATCCAATTTACAACGGGTAATCAACAATGCTAGTATCAATGTTGTGGTTCTTGTTCGTAGGTTAGAACGACACTTATGGAAAGCCCCAAACCACGTAAAATATGCAAAGAAAGTAGAAGCGTCTAACTTTGTTTTGCAGGGGTGTGCAGTGATGTGATATGGCCATGATTGTGATTATATTTGATGTATGCAATGTTCCTTATTGTAAGTTGGCAACCGGCAGGAGCCATATGGTTGTCTTTTAATTCTGTTAAGACCTGCGTGTCTATTCAAAATAGTTGTAATAGTTGAAGCTGGTGGACGACAACCATGAAGAAGCGTCATTGACCTTGATGCTATGCCGGTGATGATGGAGATCATGTTCGTGCTTGAAGATGGAGATCGGAAGCACAAAGAAGAAAGGCCATATCATATCACATATTATGAATTGCATGTGATGTTAATCCTTTATGCATCTTGTATTGCTTATTAGACGACGGTAGCATTATAAGATGATCCCTCATGCACATAAATTTCAAGTTCTAAAGTGTTCACCCTTAGTATGCACCGTTGCCAAAGCTTGTTGCTTCGAAGCACCACGTGATGATCGGGTGTCTTTGATTCCGCGGGTGAATACAACGTAAGCAAGCCAGATTTGCTTATGCGGTAGCTAAGGTTTGATCTTGACGAGCCTAGCATGTACAGACATGGCCTCAGGAACACGGATCACCGAAAGGTAAAGCATGAATCATATAGCAGATATGATGAACATGATGATTGTTCGCCATTGAAACTATATCGGCTCTCGTGATGATCGGTGTTGATATAGTAGATTTGGTTCGTGTGATCACTAAAACAATGTGAGGGATGTTGTTTTGAGTGGGAGTTCACCTAGTTTAATTTCATTAATTAATTTGAACTCAATTTGTCATAAACTTAGTCTAAACTATTGCAAATATGTTGTAGATCAATGGCAGCCCCTACCATCAATTTTAATGCGTTCCTAGAGAAAGAAAAGTTGAAAAACAATGGAAGCAACTTCGCGGATTGGTTCCGCAATTTGAGGATTGTCCTCACAGCTGGTAATTTGACCTATGTGCTGGATGCACCGCTAGGTGACCCACCTGCAGCTGATGCTACCGATGAAGTAAAGAATGTTTACCTCGCTCGGAAGAATCAGTACTCCATAGTTCAGTGTGCTATCTTGTATGGTTTAGAATCAGAGCTTCAGAAAAGGTTTGAAGAGTCGGACCCATATGATATTGTCGAGGATCTCAAATTAATTTTTGAGACTCATGCGGCAATTGAAAGTTATGAAGCTTCTGAAAAGTTCTTTAACTGCAAGATGGAAGAGGGTAGCTCCGTCAGTGAGCATGTGCTTAAAATGTCTGGGCACGCGAATAAACTTCAAAGCTTGGGTATAGTGATTCCTAATACTTTGGGAGTTTACCGCATCCTCCAATCACTACCACCAAGTTACAAGAACTTTGTGATGAACTACAACATGCAGAACATGAACAAAGAGTTGCCAGAACTATTTGCTATGTTAAAATCTGCAGAAGTGGAGATCAAGAAAGAGCACCAAGTGTTGATGGTCAGTAAGACCACCAAATTCAAGAAAGGCAAGTCTAAGCAAAAGGGACACTTCAAGAAGGGTGGTAAGAAAGTTACCATGCCAACGAAGAAGACCAAGGCTGGACCTAAGCCTGAAACTGAGTGCTTTTACTGCAAGGGAGAAGGTCACTGGAAGCGGAATTGCCCAAAGTACTTGGCGGATTTGAAGAACGGCAACATCAAGAAGAAAGGTATATTTGATATACATGTTATTGATGTGTATCTCACTAGTATTCGTAGTAGTGCCTGGGTATTTGATACTGGTTCGGTTGCTCATATTTGTAACTCGAAACAGGAGCTGCAGAATAAACGGAAGCTAGCGAAGAACGAGGTGTCGATGCGTGTGGGAAACGGATCAAAGGTTGATGTGATCGTGGTCGGCACGCTACCTCTTCATCTACCATCGGGATTAGTTTTATACTTAAATAATTGTTATTTGGTGCCTGCATTAAGCATGAACATTATATCAGGATCTTGTTTATTGCGAGACGGTTACTTGTTTAAATCCGAGAATAATGGTTGTTCGATTTATATGAGTAACATGTTTCATGCACATGCACCTTTGATAGATGGTCTATTCATATTGAATCTCGATAGTAGAAATACACATATTAATAACATTGAGGCTAAACGTTTGAAATCAAGCGATAATTTGACCTATATGTGGCACTGTCGTCTTGGTCACATTGGAGTGAAGCGTATGAAGAAACTCCATTCCGATGGACTTCTTGAATCACTTGATTTTGAATCACTTGAAAGATGCGAAGCATGTCTGATGGGTAAAATGACTAAGACTCCATTTTCTGGTATGATGGAGCGAGCTACGGACTTATTGGAAATCATACATACCGATGTATGTGGTCCAATGAGTGTAGCATCGCGCGGTGGTTATCGTTATGTTCTTACCTTCACGGATGATTTGAGTAGATATGGGTATATCTATTTCATGAAACATAAGTCCGAAACTTTCGAGAAGTTTAAGGAGTTTCAAAGTGAGGTAGAGAATCAACGTAACAAGAAGATTAAATTTCTACGTTCTGATCGTGGAGGTGAATATCTAAGTTACGAGTTTGGCGAGCATTTGAAGAAATGTGGAATACTTTCGCAGTTGACACCGCCGGGAACACCACAGCGTAATGGTGTGTCTGAACGTCGTAATCGAACTCTCTTAGATATGGTTCGTTCTATGATGTCACTTACAGATTTACCGCTATCATTTTGGGGTTATGCATTAGAAACAGCCGCATTCACTTTAAATAGGGCACCGTCTAAATCCGTTGAAACGACACCGTATGAATTATGGTTTGGGAAGAAACCTAAATTGTCGTTCCTTAAAGTTTGGGGATGCGAAGCCTATGTAAAGAAGTTACAGCCGGACAAGCTTGAACCCAAAGCGGAAAAATGCGTCTTCATAGGATACCCAAAGGAAACTATTGGGTATACCTTCTATCATAGATCCGAAGGCAAAATCTTCGTTGCTAAGAATGGATCCTTTCTAGAGAAGGAATTTCTCTCGAAAGAAGTGACTGGAAGGAAAGTAGAACTCGACGAGGTTGTTGAAACCTTCTCTCGAAATTGCGAGTAGCGCAGCACCGGAAGAAGTTCCTGTGGTGCCTGCACCAATAAGAGGGGAAGCTAATGATGATGATCATGAAACTTCGGTTGAAGTTGCTACAGAGCCTCGGAGGTCAACGAGAACTCGTACCACTCCAGATTGGTATGATTCCGTTATGAATGTCATGTTGGTGGACAACACCGATGACCCCGAGACATATGAGGAAGCGATGATGAGCCCAGATTCCAATAAATGGCAAGAAGCCATGAAATCCGAGATTGGATCCATGTACGAAAACCAAGTATGGACTTTGGTAGACTTACCGGATGGCCGAAAGGCTGTCGAGAACAAATGGATTTTCAAGAAGAAAACAGATGCTGATGGTAATATTACTATCTATAAAGCTCGACTTGTCGCAAAAGGGTTTCGACAAATTCAAGGAGTTGACTACGATGAGACTTTCTCACCAGTAGCGAAGCTAAAGTCTGTGAGGATTATGTTAGCAATCGCTGCATATTATGATTATGAGATATGGCAGATGGATGTCAAAACAGCATTCCTCAATGGAGACATTGATGAAGAGTTGTATATGATGCAACCCAAAGGTTTTGTCGATCCTAAAGATGCTAACAAGGTATGCAAACTTCAACGGTCCATCTATGGATTGAAGCAAGCATCCCGAAGTTGGAATCAACGTTTTGATAAGGTAATCAAAAGTTTTGGTTTTATACAAACTTATGGAGAAGCTTGTATTTACAAGAAAGTGAGTGGGAGCTCTGTAGCATTCTTAATACTGTATGTGGATGACATATTGTTGATTGGGAATGATGTAGACCTTCTTAATAGTGTCAAAGAGTATTTGAATAATAGTTTTTCAATGAAGGATCTTGGCGAAGCAGCTTACATATTAGGCATAAAGATTTATAGAGATAGATCGAAACGCCAAATATCATTGTCACAAAGTACATATTTGGACAAAGTTCTAAAGAAGTTTGGAATGGAAGAAAGCAAGAAAGGGTTCTTGCCCATGTTGCCCAATACGACCTTGAGTAAAACTCAAAGTCCGACATCGGCAGAAGATAGAGAAAGGATGAGTAAGACTCCCTATGCCTCAGCCATAGGATCTCTAATGTATGCCATGCTATGTACTAGACCCGACATTGCATATGCTGTTAGTTTAACTAGCAGATATCAAAGTGATCCAGGAGTGGATCATTGGACAGCGGTCAAAAACATCCTTAAGTACTTGAGAAGAACTAAGGATATGGTTCTTTCTTATGGAGGTGATGAACAGCTCGTTGTTAATGGTTACACCGATGCTAGTTGGAACACCGATCCGGATGATTCTAAATCACAATCTGGATACGTATTTATTTTGAATGGTGCAGCAGTTAGCTGGAGGAGTGCAAAGCAAAGCGTTGTGGCGAGATCTTCAACTGAATCGGAATACATGGCTGCTTCGGAGGCTTCACAAGAAGCGATATGGATGAAAGAGTTCATTACAGAGCTGGGTGTGGTTCCCAGTGCGCTGGACCCAATGTCTATCTACTGTGATAACATGGGCGCCATAGCCAATGCACAAGAACCAAGGTCACACAAGAAGCTGAAGCATATCAAGCTACGTTTTCACGCTATTCGAGAACATATCCAGGATGGGGATATAAAGATTTGCAAAGTACACACAGATCTGAATGTGGCGGATCCGTTGACTAAACCTCTCCCGAGGGCAAAACATGACCAACACCAAACTGCCATGGGTGTTCGGTATATTACCATGTAATCTAGATTAGATGACTCTAGTGCAAGTGGGAGACTGTTGGAGATATGCCCTAGAGGCAATAATAAATATAGTTATTATTATATCTTTGTGTTTATGATAAATGTTTATATTCATGCTATAATAGTATTAACAAGGAAACATTAATACTTGTGTGAATTGTAAACTTAAATTGAAGTCCCTAGTATAGCCTCTATACTTCACTAGCTTGTTGGTTAATAGATGATTGTGGTTTCCCTATCATGAACATTGAGATGTTATTAACAACAAGATCATATCGTTAGGAGAATGATATGGTGGACATACTCCTATAGATAAGCGTAGCATAAAGATCAAGTCATTTCAATAGTTCAATTGCTATATGCTTTCTGATACATAGTAACCTAATTCCTTCGACCATGAGATCATGCATATCACCTTTACCGGATGGATGCTTTGATGTCATCAAACACCACACCGTAACAGGGTGGCTATAAAGGTGGTATTGAGTGTTCGGAAAGTATTGGTTGAAACACATGGATCAAGAGTGGGATTTGTCCATCCATATGACGGATAGATATTCTCTGGGCCCTCTCGGTGAAATGTCATCCAATTAGCTTGCAAGCATGTGACTGGGTCACAAGGGATCACATATCACGGGAACGAGAAAAGAGTACTTATCAGTAACGAGGTTGAACTAGGTATGCAGAGATACCGACGATCATAACCTCGGATAAGTAACATATCGTGAGACAAAGGGAAATTGGTATCGTATGTAAGTGGTTCATTCGATCGCAAAGTAATCGTAGAAATATGTGGGAGCCATATGAATTTCCAGATTCCTCTATTGGTTATTGTTCGGAGAAGTGTCTCGATCATGTCTGCATAATTCACGAACCGTAGGGAGACACACTTAAGGATTCGACGTTGTTTGAGTAGTTATGGTATTATGAGAAAGAGACCGAATGTTGTTCGGAGTCTCGGATGGGATCCGGGATATCACGAGGAGATCCGGAATGGTCCGGAGAATAAGATTCATATAAGGAAAGTCCCGTTTCGGAGTTCGGGAATGATTCCGGTGTTTTCATCGGGGATATTCTAGAAGGTTCCGGATTGTCCGGCACTCCGGGGGGGAAGGGGTACATGAATGTGTCATTACATATTGGAATGATTGCATCATGTACTAAGTGTTCTTGCTGTCCCAAATATAGGATTAAATTGAATCCTAAAACAGAAAAGTCAAATGTCCAGTTTGAAAGTCAAACTGCCAAAAACAAGAAACTGTGGGAAACAAGCAAGAGGAGTTGGAACCAACCTGGAGGAGGAGTTGGACTCCTCCAAGCCGGCGGCCAGCCTAGGCCGAGTTGGGGAGGGACTCCCTCCCTCCCCTGGCGCGCCCACCCCTCCCACCTATATAAGGAGGGGCAGGGCTCCCCTCCTACACACAAGTTTCCTATCCTCTAAACTAAACCCTAGATCTAGACCCCGGTTTAGAGCTATTCGGTTTAGAGCCTTCTAATTGGTTTAGAGCCCTCTAATTGGTGTGTCTAATTACTAGACCACTAATAGCCTCTCTCATAAGCTCCACCATACTCGCACCGGCTTAAGGCGAAGCCCTGCGGGATCTCCCCTCTACCTCCGGTACCACGCCGTTGTGCTGCCGGAATCGCGAGGAGAGTGCTACAACCTCCGCTGCCTGCTGGAACAAGGGAGAGGAAGGTCTTCGTCGAGTACCGAACGTGTGACCGACTGCGGGAGCGCTGCGGGAACGCGGCGCCGGAAGGATCGTCTACGCGATCTTGAGATCGGAAAGAGTACGACTACATCACCCACGAGAATCTGCTCTCGTTAAACACTTTGGAATCTTCGAGGGTGAGTTATTCCATCGACTCGTTGCTACAATCTAGTAGATAGATCTTGGCTTGTTTGTTTGTATGCGATAGAAAATTTTTGTTTTCCATGCTACGAACCCCTACAGAGGTACCACATAAATTGTACGGAATCCCAGAAGCCACAAGAAACATTCCCGGATACAAAGATTCAATGAATTCAAGCTCAACTAAAAATTTCATCTGTAGAGAGTCACACACTGCCAAGGCACATAATTCATCTGCTAATATTCCTGCTTATAGACCAAAAGGAATTAATGATTACCCAATAGTTGAACCATATAGAGTAGTTCCAGCAAGTATGTTTTAAGCATCTACATATGCTCCAACAATTAATAAGCACTAGGAATCAACCAACAAATTCCTTTGCTTAATCTACAATTTTATCAAAAGCATTTAGATGACCTTGTGAACATCTAAAAATACCAAATTAAATATCCAATAATAGATTACATCTAGTAACACCAGTATAATCATTTTATAACCTAAAGGTATTAGGAATCCCATTCCATTAGCCAAAAAAATTCAATACTCTGCAACAAAGAACTCTAAATTAGCAAATAACAAAATACAAATCATCTGCTGGTTCAAAGAATTGAATCAATAATTATTTTTATAAACTATTTATAATCTGAATACTTTTTGATGTAGTTCATCATCACACACACATGTGTCTGATCAAGAGATAGATCTGTTTAGTATCTAGGAAACAAACAGATTATTTTCACATTTGCTTATTCTATGTACATATCACTTATATAGTGAATGCAAATTAAATCATGCTTTTATTAATATTCAAAAACACACTCTATTCACAAGATCAACCCAATCATGTTCAGATAACAGCAAAAGTAACAACATGAATGCCACACAAAGATAAGTAAAAAACAAGCCTAGTCAGAGTATTGGTATCGGCTCTAGAGTATAGAGATGTTTTGGTATTGAAGTTAGACATGGCCAACCTCCACCCAGCAAGCCATAGATTCATACAATATCTACAATAGAGTAACAGCCCTAACTGAGGTTGGTCACCGAAAACAGAAGCAACATCAGAGGGAGATCAGTTCGAGCAAAGAAGAAATCAAGGAGTAGGGTGTGTACCTGGCGCCCATGGCGCAACCACCACAGCATGGCGAGGCAGGGCCCGCGCTACTGCAGTGGCGCGCGCAAGGGGATGACTTCACTATTACCACACCACATCGGCACCAGGAACCTTGTCATGGGGAGATCACCGGCGTCGGAACACCATGGTGAACCAGAGATCAAACCCTAACCCTAGTGAAGGGAATAGAGCGGTCAAGGAAGGAAGCGGCGAACGAATTCAAGGAAAGTAGGGGAGAAAGACCACATCGGCAAAGATCCGGCGACTAACATCAATGACCACAACATTGTGCACCGTTGGAATCAGGTGAGCGGCGACGGCGGCGGGCAGAACCAAGAGGGGAACGAGAAGGCAAGTATGGATGAGGCGTGCGTGGGAAGAGGGTGTGGGCCAGGGCCAAGATGACCCCGAGCCAGGTCCAAATGGGCCACGTTGACCCATGTGCCCAAACAAATGGCCCAGGTTAAGTAGAATAAGAAATAAAATAAAATAAATACAAAACAAATAAATATTAACACCATTAAGTTCCAAGTGAAGTCTCATAAAATAAGGAAAAAATCCTAAAAAGGATAAAAATCATTTTTGTGCATACAAATAAATCTACTATTTTCTAAAAATACTAGTCTAATTTTTATAAATAAAAATTGAAGTAAATATTTAAATACATTTAATCCTTTATGGAATTTTATAAATATAAAAATAATACTTAAAATAAATAAATAAAACATTTTTAAGGTCTTGAATAAATATATTACACTAGAAAAATATTATTTATATTATTAGAAAAGTTTTTAATAATTAAAAATAATTAATCCTTATCTATTATCTATTTTGTAAATTCTTTAAAAACAATTCTTAAATATGAAATAATCACAATTTTTATAAAACCTTGAGCAATTAATATGTAAGTACTAATTCCAAAACCATACCTTAAATTCATAATCAAGCTTAAGTATAACTTTAAAATATTCTTTTAAAAATCTTTAAAAAAAGTTCAAATTGAAAAACCCTTTTTAATAAAACATTGTGTATCACTCATATATAATATGGTGAATAATCATCATATCTTAATCCTAACAAATTACTAAGATTATCTAATTATGCCCCCATTAAATAAATACATATTATTTTCATAAAAGCAAAACAAATTTAAACTAATCATTCACTTAAATATTAAGTGAATAACTCCACACCTTAGTCATACTTATCCTAAATCCAAAAATTGAGAATAATTAAAACCAATTACACCTTAAGTTTATTTACCCTTTTAAAGTAAACTTTAAGTCAACAAGCCTTAAATATAATGCTAAAGACCTCGTTATGTGTTTTATATTTAAATTTGGTCTATTATAATTAAGAAGTAAAGCATCTCAAGTCCAAACTATTCAAGCAATAACTCTAGAATAGTTCTTTCAAACCTTAATAATCAAATACATAGACTTCCATCATAATCACAAAATAGCAACTAATCTAAATCTTAAATAACTATTGCACTCTACTTTTATATCTTGTATGTCAAGACTTAAAATCCCTATAGATGCACTTCCTGTGAAGTAAAAATTTGAAGATAAACCAACTCTTAAAGGAATCGCCTAAGTTCACTTCACTTATAGTATTGGGTATTCACTTTGGGGTTTTTACAAAATGCATAACATTACTTATGCACAACAATATATTGCTTCTTTAAACATTAGTCCTTACCGAACCAATGATGCAGATTTCAAATATTGGATCTTATGTCGTCTCGAAGACCATGAGTGCATAATCTTGCAATCACAAAAGGCAAGTTCACACTTGCTCATGTCCTTTGGTTATTTTCTGTAAAGTATTTTACAAATCCAGTGTTGTCATCACCTTATTTGAAAAATGTCAGAAAACACTATTTTCAGAATAATATGATTATAGGTTATTTACCATGAGGTAATAACCGACTATGAAAGTTCCGGTGGTAAAGGAACATATTATCTAGGACTTAACAACTAATGTCTCCAGAGATTCTTGCGTTTTATATTACGCGTTAACCATGAGATTTAGAATGGGACAGAGAAGTCAGCTGGATCGGCTCTCTCTCACATGCCAACGGATGACCGGGTCGTTGTTGCAACTCCTCTTGTAGAGGGTTAGCAGGTTATGGGTGGGATCCCTCAATGTCCCACGGCTTCTGGTATCTATGAGGGTTGTACACCTTAGGCTAATAATGGAAACAAGTTTTATCCTAGGCCTGATGTGCAATCCGTCGGGTATGCGGGGTCGTGGAGAAGGACAGTGATTGGCTTGGATCTTAGTCTGGGCCCCACACCAAGGAAGTGTGGACGAGTCGGATGTGCAACAAAGCTAAGATCTCTCATGGGTAAAGTAACGCACCTCTGCAGAGTGTAAGAACTGTAACTTGTTACTCCCTGTTCCGGGAAGGAGCTGCGAACGCGGTGGGAAAGGAACTCCATGAAATTTCTGGTAAACCCGTGAAGGCTAACAGACTTAGTTTTTCAAAATAAAAGCAACCTTTAAAGAAATGTTTATGAAAACCTGCATTGCCTACGACCTATGGTCTGTGGCTGTAGATATAGTGCATCAAACACTCCTTTTCTAGTGAACTTGCTGAGTACGCTCGTACTCAACGTATCTTCTTAACCCTTGCTAGGTTCTAAGGCTAGTACAGACGACGTCTACATCAAGTCACACTCCAGGAATCATCATCAAAGGCTAAAGCTCTTCAATGAAGTCAACATATATACATCAACTGAAGTGAAGACGAAGTTACTGATTAGATAGGAATATAATCTCTAGCCATAGAACCCATTTCTGTAGCATATTGCAATAGCAGCAATGCCAGACCATTAGTTAAAATACTAGTCTTAATACTCTGACAGTTTTTGAGTTGTTTATTTCTGATTCTTCTTTGTAAGAAGTTTCTTTCTCTCTCTTTAACCTAGAGTGTTCTTTGGATGTTGTGTAAAGAGTTGAGTTGTAACCTATAGTCATGTCTTGGACCTGTTGTGTTTCTATTGTACCACTCTGTAACATCCCAAAAATATTAAACTAGAATCATCAAACTCTAATCTTCAAAATTAGGGTTAACAAAAACTTTTCTAAATAAAAATATGAAAGCATGCATGTGTCTATGCATTCCAATTTGGATTATTTTGAGTTGCCTTGTTTATGTGTTTCTTTGCTTGTAAAAGGATTCTTAGGTGAAATAAACATCATCTAAACTATTCCCAAACTTTTCCCAAAGACAAATAAATCAAAACAAACAAAATGAGTGAATGGTCATTTTGACCAATTTAACTCCCATGCCTACTTTGGCTGTCTCAAACTTTCAGAACTTAGCAGAAACTTGTTCGGATCTTTGCACCCCTTGATAATACTCATAACAAAGTATCAAGGCCCACCTTGTGATCATCTAGAAACATTCAAATGCATAGTTTAAAGGACAGTTTAAAATTGAATCTATATCATATGGGAAGATCCCACTTTTTCAAAAACCACTCAAACAAGCTCAACTTTCAAAACCCAAGCATCTGCAGACTCACCAGCACCAACCTAGCACACCCACCAAAAATCTTTTCAAAATTCAAAACTTGAGGTCATGCGGCCATTTCATCAAACACCTTGTAGATACAAATCAAACAAAATCTAAACACTATTTGGAGCAGTGATTTGAGCCTAACTTGTTCCCTCTCTGGACACCACTAGCCTTAGTAGATCATCTAACAACCTAAACTAATCTCTAGCACTACTGTAAGCTATCCATTGCCATCAATGGTGAGCAGGCCGAGTGCACCCTTGCCACCCACATGTCGACAGCGAGCTAGGAGAAGCAACAAGCCAAGCCAACATGTCTGGGAGCAAGCTAACACCCCACCGCCACTCCCTGTCCAGCGCTCGAACCTTGCCAGCCCCTGGACCACACGCACAGACCATGCCAAGCTCGCCAGCAACCATGCCAAGAGCGCGCCCCGTGCGCCATGCTCGACAGACACCCACAGACAGTGCGCCGCCCTCGCCGCGTGCATACGTGATCACCACCGTCTCAGCAACCCCGCAGACACACTCGTTCGCCGCCGCGCAGACCACGCGCGTTGTGCGCCATAAAAACTTCCGTCGGGCACGCGCAGAGCACCGCCCCGTTCCTACCAATACGCACCGCCCCACGCCTCGCCACCATGTCGTTGAGCTTCGCCAGGGAGCACAACACCACCCCCTACCGTCGCCCACGCCGATAGCCCTCTGTGCCATCGACCACGACGATCTCACCTTGCGCCCGTCGGTCCCCTCTCGCCACTATAATTAGAGGCCACCCCCAGCAGAATTGAGCGCACCATCTCACTCCCATCTCCTCACTGATCGTTCCACCCTGTTCCCGGAGCAAGGCGAGCAGCGCATCACCGGAATTTCACCGGAGCAGGCCGCCTCTGGAGAAGAAGGGAGCCAGCGATTGGAGCCGCCCCAGGAGAAGCTGTCGGTACTAGGAAGTTCGTCGTCGTTGACTTCTTCGTTCGCCCACCTCGCCGATCCTCGCCTGAGCCCCGGTGAGCCCCCGACGACCCCCACCTGCCGTGTTAGGTTTCTGTCTCGCCGGCGCTGCCCGACGTGGACAATGAACCAGGGCCGTTAGATTAGAACAAGATCCCACGGCTCACATTGCCCCGTAAAGCTTCGCACCCCCCTGTCTCACTGACGCATGGGGACAGCAACTTAACCAGCCCGCGTAAGCGCTGTGCTTAGCAGGCCGGCCCAGTATAGTTTCCCGCGCAGCCCAATCGTTTGAATTTAACTCTTTCCATTTTATTTCAAACACAGTTCTGTACCTAGTTTAAAAACACAAACCAGCTCGATTCAGTGAACCAAATTAAATGAAACCAATTTTGTTAGAAAGGTCTGGAAATGCTGAATCCAAGCCCGTTTGATTCAAATCATTTGGATCTGTAGATCATGCTTGGTAAAAATAACAAGGCAGAAGCTTTTCTGCATTCAAACATTTTTCAAATTTAAACCATAATAGCTTTTGAGTTGATTCCAATTCTAAAAAATCACATTCAACCATACCTTTCAGAATATATAAAAATATATGGGTTTACTTACAGAAATAATGTTCAAGTAATAAAAGAATGCCACATAAGCATTTCTAGCCACTTTAGTTAAGTAAAATAAAAGGTTAAACCTTATTAAATTGTGACACCACTTTAAATCACATTCCCATGGACTAAAATATGTGGTGATGACATGTGTCAACATGATCCCATGTTTGTTTTGGAGAATATTAAATCTTAAGTAGTTTTTCAATGAGTAGAAATTACTTTTCTAAAAATAAAAGGATTTAAACCAAGCTTTAATCTTGTAATGTTAGTGATGATGCTAGATCATCTATAGAACCCCTTTGTGTGATGATTGCAAGTAGTTAAGTATTGTTTGGTGATTGTGTACCTCGTATTTATTCATAGACGCTAGTACCAACCAAGGATACGAGGAGGAAGGAGGATACTATGAAGAAGAAGCCTAGGAGAACTTTAACCACTGCTCTGCACAAGGCAAGCTGATACTATACCTATGCAAGCCAATACTTACAAGCTAACACTTGCAATTTAGCAAGCTGATACTATACCTATGCAAGCCAATACTTGCAAGCTAACACTTGCAATTTAGCAAGCTGATACTATACCTATGCAAGCCAATACTTGCAAGCTAACACTTGCAATTTAGCAAGCTTATACTGATAATGATGCAAGCCTAATACCACTAGTTGAATGTGCAAGCAAATACTTGCTTGTTACCATGCCAACTATATGCCTTAAGCATATATGATCATAACCACTTGATAAACCAATCCTAGTTTTACTTGCAAGCTTTATACTTTATTTCTTTATCAAAGCTAGTACTTAGAGCTTACTTAAGTGAATGGTAGATATTAGAAAGATAATTGAAGGTTGCATAAAGAGCATAAAATTTGGCCTAAGCTAGATCATCTTTATGTCATCCTAAGTGTAACACCCTCAGAACCGACCCTATGCAAGTTTTAGCGACCTCCGCCAAACCCGCATAGAAACGATTCAAAGGTGCCCACCAGGCACTTGCGTGCGGGTGGAAAACGAAGTAATATCATTACACAATAGTCCACGATGGAACCCATAGAACATATATATACAACAGCGACTCAATGAGTCAAGAATACAGATATACACTACAAAGATCCAAATCATCTTTAAAATGATACAGCGTCCGAGTACGGACAAGATGCAAATTGGGCTAAGAGCCCTGAAGAATAACCAATGGCATCCATAACCCTGCCCAGGCCAAGCCGGAAGGGTAACCCTGCTAGCGACGTCGTTCTCAAAACCTTCTTAAACAAAAGGGGTGCCGACAAAGGGCAAAGTAAAAAAGAGAGCGGTCAGTACTGAGGCCAGTACACGGCGAGACTAGAATTCGACGGTCCTCGCCTACATAGGTATGGTGGACTGAAGCGGCAGCGCAGCATGCACTAAACAAACTATAGAGACTCAATACAACTGGCGGCTATTAGATAGGGATAAGAAAGACCTATTCAAATCCAACCTGAAACTATCACCAAGCATACCCCTCCTGGTATTTCCCCCTCGAGACCAAACGAGGAGGTCAACCGAGAAACGCACACAGTTGGCAGTTTTATTTATTCCGTTATAGTTGCGGCAATTACTAGTCAGATATAGATAGCATGAGTCATCCTGATATAATAAGCAGTGGGCAGTTTTAGTTCACCATTATGTTGTAGTTGTAGTACTTACTAGTCAGATACATATAGCATGAGGCAACCCAAAACCCAGCAGTTGTTGGTACTTTTATTTAGCCATTCCGTTATAGTTGCAATACTTACTAGTCAGATACAATGGTAACAGGCGACAACCCAAACCAGCAATTGTTGGCACGTTTATTTAGCCATTCCATTATAGTGAAGCTAATTACTAGTCATTATAAAGTCAAATTTATAGCACTACTTTAGTTATAGTTGTCTATGATCGAGATACTGTGCTCCAAGTCGTCCATAACCGCGAACACAGCTTTCAGAAAGTTTTACCCTGCAGGGGGCACAAATAGCAACACACGCACGATCAACCTCGAGAAAAACCAAATGAAAACCCAACGAGGCATCACGACAGAGCAATTGCAAGATTCATATAAATTTCAGGGGGCCACCCCACCAAGCTACCCGCTACGAAGTTGGCCGGCTCCGAGACGGACCCAGAGGTTTGTGACGACGGCTGTAAATGACTGGGAACCCGAAAGTGTGACTAGGCTTGTCGATACCGCGAAAACGTGGCACGGGGTTCCAAAATAGTACAGGCGCTCCACGCGCAATCATAAATAAAGAAGTAAAGCATGGCATAAGTACATGATAGTAATAAAGCCCCAAACTACTTGTGGCCCCAAGAAATAAGATATGACTCAAGCTCTGGCTAGGGGGATTCATGGTCCCACATGAGGATAGTGCGAATATTCAAAGAACAGGTATCAAGTACTCGGGGTCCTACGGGACACAAGTGGACGGTTAAAAACCAAATAACATCTATTGCCCACCTGCGCCTCTGCATTATTTACCTACTTCAATTTTAGTTATTAAACGGTAATTAAAGTTATAAACATCTCCAACATTAAACATAAGGCAATACTCCAACAACTGTGGAACATCGACGGCGCGACGCAACACCTGCGCAAGCAACTACGACTCGCAAGACTGACTATCTACCAAACAACAGGTAATAGGATGTGTCCAAGGCAATTTAATGGCTCCAAGGGATATCACGGGTACGAAAACTAGAGCATCGCATCGTAGATAGCAATAGATCAACAGGAGGAAATAAAGACTATAAAAGTAAGATAGGTAGAAAGGGGGAGAATGCTCGCCTGAAAAATATTGCCGAAGGTTCATCCGAAGATCGGGTCGACACTCGCATCAACTCATCGGCCTAGTCCGTGAAGAAGCAAAGCACTAGAGAAAACACCGGATGCACTATTTAATACTACGGCAAAAGATCGAGCATGATGCGTGTATGATGTATGGCATGGCAAAGATGCGATGCAATTAGGCCATATTAAGAGGAACCGGGGTCCCGACAATTATTTAATAGGTTCAAGTTGTTTAGATACCCCGCAATTTAAATGTTGTCTTAACAAGGCAAAATATAACACCGGTTTGCTACACAAATTTAAATGGGGCCAATATTAGGCTAGATTAGCCCGCATATCGCCTCCATATTTAATTATGAGGTGAATCGGCATAATGCCCCAACCCACACGAATATGTATGCATACATGACAATTTAATATGCAACAAGTATGTATCATTTATAAAATAGGGGCTCAGAGAAAGGTCACACATTAGATTGACGATCTAGGTCTCTGGGGGTACGGTTCAGTCTCTGGGATCGGGCTTCGGTCTTCGGGTGCGGCACCGAGGCATCGAATCCGTGAAGGAGATCCTTGAGCCATCTAATCCACAAAATAGACCTTGGCGTCCGGGACGAAGATCTTTGTGTGCGGTGCCCTTGGCTTACATGAAGGGGAGCTTCGGACTCGGACTTTGTACTAGATGGCGAACTCGGATGGATGCCGAAGGTTCATCGGGTCTGCGGGCGATGTCGATCTTGTATTGGACGAATTTGGCATCTCATAAAAACAAGTTGGCCAAATGCAACATGCCCAAAAGTTTCTGCTGTGAACAGTAGCGGGCATCACGCACGTGTCGGGCTGCAGGTACATGGGCAAAGGCCGGCGGCGGAAAACAGGCACGGAACGACGTGGCCGGAGAAGAGGGGTACGCGGGGTTGTCATGCTCGCAGGGGCGCCGGCAGGACATGAGGTCGAGGAAGGTCGTACGTCGCCGGCGGCCGGCGAGGCGGTACAGGGCGGTGGCGGCCAGGCCTGCAGAGAGCACCAAAACGGAGACCAGTGGTGGAGATCAAGGAGACACAGAGCTCCTGGCGCGCGAGCGCCAGCGAGGGAGGCGCAAGCTTGCTGCAGGGAGGAAGGCGCTCGTCCGGCAGCGGAGGGCGCGAGCAACGGCGAGTCCGAGCAAGGCGACGTGAAGGCGGAGTCGTCCGGTAGTGGGGAGGCGGCGGTCGGGTGGCTGCCGGACGCAGGACAGGGGAAGCGGGGAGGCGAGACCTGCAGGGGCAAGCGGCAAGAGGTTGCAGGGGCGTTCGGCGGCCTGCAGTAGGGTGACGTTGCCGCTGTCGACGGTGGAGTTGGGCGCTGCTGGCGAGCTTGGAGAGGAGGCGACGGAGGCGCGCGCACGTCGCTGGGGTTCCAGCGGCGAGGCGACCAAGCAGGGAGGGGCGGTGCCGGTGACGGCCAAGCTGGGGACTGGGAGTGCTGGGGTCGGGGACGAGCATCGACGGGGAGAGAAGAGAGGACCCTGGCGGCGGCGGGTGGTTTGCGAAGGGGAAGAGAGAGGCCATGCGGGAGCATCACGTAGAGAGGAGTGGCGCTCGCGGGGTGGGTGCGTGGGGATCGTGGGAGGGAGAGAGAGGAACGAGGGTTGCAGGAGCGTTCGGTGGGGATCAGGTTGGGGCCAGGTCACTATGCGCGATGGGTGGGTGGTCGGGTAGCGACGTGAGGACAGGGAGTTGAGTGCGGGGTGGCAGATTGCGTTTGGGGTGGGGCCGGGTGAGATTGAGTGTGGCGGCGGCAGGTAAGGGGTGGGATTGGTTTGCGTCTAGGGTTTGATAGGGATTGAGATTAGGGTTTTTTTTTATATGGGCCGGGTATCAGGTGGTTTGGCCGGTTGGGCCTCTGGCCTGGCCGGCTGGACTGCCTCCCCAATCAAAAATATTATAGTTCTTAGACAAATAAAAGACCCAGACAGATCTAGGTTTTTTTTTGTTTGAAATAAAGAGGGAATATCGAGAAAACAAAAGTAGGTTTTAGGAAATAGTTTTAGGAAAATATGATATGCATGATGTCATGATGATGCACAAAGTAGTAACAACGAGCGATTTTCTAATAGTGGTTTTTTCTCGGGGTGCTACACTAAGGCATGAGATTGAGCTTAGTTAAACTCCAATAGTAACCACCCCTCATTAGTACTTACCCCCACTTGTAGATGCTAGTGCTAAGCATAAAACTTGATCAACTTAGATGGGATTACTTGGTGGAAAAATGGTTATGAAAACCTTGGAATGATGGATCATTCTATTGAAATGTTTTGGACATGTGTTTCTAAACACCAGAGGATTTATGGTGATGAAAATGTTGAGGCATCAGCCTTAACCCTTTATAAAACTGATGGTTGTCTGGGTGCGATACCATTCCAATTTTACCATACATCCACAATACCCGAAATTTGGGTAGTGCTTGACTGGAAACTTATATACCTTAGTATTAGTTCCCTCACGGCCAAGGTCTGAGCTGAGGCTACCTTGTGAAGATTGTCCACCTGTGCAGTACCCAAGATGACAGTTGGTCATGGTTGGGAGGCCAAACTCACAGGAGAGGTGCTTATACTAGGGCGTGTAATTGAAAGGTTAGGATTGATTATCCGCATACTGAGTATGGTGAATTCAGGATTTGTTCCTGACGGATGTATCGAATGTTGTGGTGAAAGTGTCCAATCTCTGCAGAGTGTCAAACTATTTGAATAGCCGCGTCCGTAGTTATGGACAGTTGGAGTGGCCATACTGTTCCCCCATCAGATGTTTTCAAAATGACTTGCGAAATGAATTGAGATTTTGACTTGACCACAACAGAGTTGTGATATGAGATAGAAGTTCCCACTTAGGTGTTATCAAACTTCAACTAGCTTTGTTCGTTTCTAAACTTAGTAGAGGTAAATCTGGCTTTTGCAAAACAACCCTAGAGCTTAGTGTCCAATTACAAAAAACCCCTTCACTTGTTAGTATTAGTTTGCGAGTACTTAAAGAGCACTCATGGCTTTGTACCTGGCTTTTCCCGTGGCCAGACTATGAAGAGGAGTACCTGGAAGATGGACCCCAGGAAGGTTACGACAACTAGGATCATCTCCCATCATCAGCCTTGCCTATGACCCCGAAGATGGAGCTTCGCCTACGCTACCGTTATTATTACGTATTTCCACTGCTTGAGTTGTATTAAGAACTGGATCATGAGATCCTTATTTGTTTAAGACCTTATGTATGGTTTGTAATGGATGATGTACTGTGGTATCCAATTCTGTTGTGTCTCGCAAAAATGGTAATCCTGGGATTGCGATGTATGGCATAACAGGCATCTGGGATTAAAAAATCCGGGTGTTGACAAGTTGGTATCCGAGCCATCCTGACCATAGGAGTCCCTAGTTAGACTGGATGTTTGGAATCAAAAACTTAGTTTCAAAACCAAAGAAAGCAAATATTTACAAAAACTTATTCCCATTCTTATCACTTTGATTCTTTCATAAAAATTCATGTCCCTCAAAAAATCTTGCAAAATACATAAAATTTGACACACTTGATCACTCTACTAACTTACTCATCCTATATTCTTTTAGATGGACGTGAAGTATAGCAAGTTTTACTAGTTGGGGAATGGAGGAGACCTTATCTTTGAGAGGGATTTGGACCAGATTTCAGAACTTCTGGAGCGCCTGCACCCCGAGTTCTTCGGAGCTCAGCTCAATGATCAAGGAGGAGAAGATCTGCAGTGGCTAATTGTTGCAAGTCTCCGAGGAAAGATTGAACCTCCCACTGCTGAGGGAATTCAGTTTACCTTAAGAGAGAACAACTGGCTCGATGGACTTGCCAGGGACATGCAGGAAGCTCTTGCCCGTCTGTGTGGGCAGAGTATCAATCAGATCAAGGGTACCCGCTTTGAGTCTTCCCCAAGGCGTGAAGCCCCATACCACCACGAGCTGAAGACCCAATTGGACCACCTTAGATTCATGATGTACGATCGTCAGCAGGAGTTGGATAATTGTCGTGACTACTCCAACCACAAGTCCCCCATTATCAAGACGAAAGATCAGACCATCGCCCTGTTAGCAAAGGATCGCAAGTCTCGCTGCCGTCAGCTCGACAAGAAGGAGCGCAACATTGCCCATCTTCGCCACCGTATCTCTTCTTTGGAGGAGACCATCCACGAGAGAGACATGCAGCTGGAAGAAAGGGAGAATGCCGGAGAGGATCTTCGTGGAGACCCCTACTGCTATCTCAGCGATGATGACGGAGGATCAGGCTATGGATTTCTTCACCGATGAGGAGGATTTTGCCTTCATCAATGACGACGATGAGGATGAGGATGACGACTACACCGACTTCGAGGAGTAGTAGCACTTGAGCACTAGCGTAGTGAGTAGTATTCGGTCCCACTGTATCGTAGTTTCTAGAATGGTTCTTAAAACCATCTGTTTTCCTTTGTTGTGGTGTGTGTTTGTATCGGGTGCTATGAATGAATGAATGAAAAGCAAGTTGCTAGAAAAATATGAGTCAAACTTTAAAAACTTTTCAAAGTCCCAAAACCTTAGAAATTTCCCTCTTTTCTCATGATCTATCTCAATCTTCAGATGCCACGCGGAGGAAGTGGTTCATCCCCGGACCCGATGTTGCAGATCCTGCAAATGTTGGTTTCTAACCGCGAAGCTGAAAGAGCGGAACGTCAATCCAACCTAGCCACCCTTCAACAGATAGCTCAGCTAGCCCACAACAACCTAGGCCACGGAAACCAGGACAACCATGGATCTAAGCTCAAGAATTTCCAGAACACCAACCCACCTGTTTTCCCTAAGTCGGAAGAACCCTTAGACACCGATGATTGGCTGCAAACCATGGAAAATAACCTAGAAGTCGCCGGAGTGGAAGCCAACGAGAAAGTTCTGTTCGCCACCCACTATCTAGACGGAGATGCCAGAGCATGGTGGAATAGAGTTCGTGCCATGACCGGAGGACAGATGATGACCTGGGAGAAATTCAAAGTCAAGTTCAGCCGAACCCATGTGCCACCGGGTTTGGCCAAGAGGATGAGAGATGAGTTCAGAGAACTGAGGCAAGGAAGGATGACCGTAGTGGAATACGATGACAAATTCTTGTCATTAGCTAGGTATGCCCCGGATGAGATCGACACCGAAGCCAAGAAGAAAGAGAGATTGCTGAATGGTGTGCACGATGAGATGCAGACGATCTTAGTCAATATCCCCTTTGCTGATATCGAAGCCCTTGTCGACTCTGCTATCCAGATGGAAGGAAAGATCAACCAAGCCAATGAGAACCGCAAGCGTCGCATGATGCATCAACCAGGAACCCATCAGACCCCAAAGTCGCCCTAACCCATCTCCAAGATTTGCCCCGAGAACCAACAGACCCGCGATGAACCGTCCGACCTATCCCAACCGTGGAAACCCTAGGCCCGGAGGAAATCACAACAACCCCGACAACTCTAACAATTTCAATCGTGCCCCACCTAAGTTTAACAACAACAATGCTACCACCAACACCAACACTGCCCTGAGGACTGGAAGCAATGTCGTGCCTGTTGCAGCAAAGGACAAGTCGCAAGTGACTTGTTATGACTGTGGAAATAAGGGTCACTACTCCAACGAGTTCCCCAACAAGAAGAATACCGCAACCCCAAATGCAAATGCCCCAGCTCAGCAGCAGCGTCGTGTTCAACCAGGAAGAAGGTTTGCCCCAGGGAATTTGCTCAACCAGAACGGCCGTCTTTTTCTCATGCATGCTGAAGAAGCTCAGGAAGCGCCAGACGTCGTGCTGGGTATGTTTTCTGTTAATTCAGTACTTGCAAGAGTGTTGTTTGATTCTGGTGCATCGCATTCATTTGTCACCGAATAATTTGCCTGCACTAGTAAGATTCAACCCACAAAACTGAAGCATGTTATGATCGTCCAAATTCCCGGTTCAACCACCAAAGCTAGGCAAATTTGCAAAGTCGTCCCTATCCGAATCCATGGCATAGATTTTTATGCTAATCTGATAGTACTTGGAACTAAAGGTTTGGAAGTAGTACTAGGAATGGATTGGATGTCCAAACATAGAGGATTGATTGACTGTGACAAGAAAGCCATCACCATGACCAGTACAGCCGGAATATCAGTCGAACATATATCTGAAACCTTACCTCGTCAATTCAAGTGCAACAAGAGTCACTACAAGGAATATGTTGATACATGACCCTCCATTTTCGTCACTGAATCGTCATTGTCCACAATATATGACGATCTTATGACGAAAAATAGATCGTCAAAAACTGAGCGTCAGTATTTGCATACAACAACGTTTTTTGAAATCGTCATAATCATCTATGACGATATCGGATCGTCATAACCTCTATGACGATCCAATATCGTCACTCGCGCTCTAGCCTAGCCACGTCAGGTCCTACGTGGCCAATCCAACGTGGCAAAATTATGACGAAACGAAATCGTTGTAACGCAAATTTAGCCCTTTCCATTTCAATAGTTTGTATGGGCCGAGCCCAATAATTCAACCTTTTTCTTTTGGGGGTTTTAACTTTTACAGTCCATTTCCTTTTGGGCCTTGGCCTTTTTACAATCCGATTATTGTGGGTTGTGGCCTTTTTCATTACTATTATATGGTCCATTATATTTCTACTGCAGCCTTTTTACAATGCAATATTATCTTGGCCTTGGCCTTTTTATATTCAGTATTGCACAGCCCATTTATATAGATCAAGCCCAAAATTAAATAAGGCATTCTTTTGGATACACAAATGAAATAGCACACAGAATCTAGAATCTAAATAGTATTTGACTGCCAACATTTGGATTACATAGCACCAACATACAACCAGATTCACAGGTTCAACAACATTATTACATACAAGTATATCCCAGCAAACAAGTATCTCTGATTGACACACTTGAGAAAAATGCAAGAATGTACATAACATGGTTCACACACTTCGGCTTCCGGGCACGATGCACCTAGCCTGGAGGCCCCTGAATGATGTGTGAGTGGTGTTTCGCTGGCGTCTTGGATCATCTCATGCCAGACTAGTGTTTAAGAAACAAGTACAAACATATAAGCTATCTCGTGCCAGCCTGATGATTTAAGATATGCATACATGGAAAATTAGAAAATGGAAGATCTAATCAAATGGTTTTCAAGTTAGACACGCTATAACTAGCAAGAAACACAGTAGAGGATCAATTGACAAGTGAACAATTTGGAAAAATAACATACTATCTAAACAGAAGAGAGCATATCGAGATAATAATTACAGCATGCATACAACAAAGTTACAAAAGCTCATATGTTATCAAAATAAGCTCAAATGCTAAAAAAGGCTGCACTAACCAAGAACCTACAAATCTACTAAGAGCTAGATCACTAACCAAGAGAACAGGACAATCCCTAACAAAGAAACTTATGAGCTGCTTACCAGAGGGAGCAAATCTGAACCGTGGAGAACACTATTGAGGAGGTAGTCAGTTAATAAAGGGAGATCAAGTAACCTTGTTGGAATCATCCAGAGTAACCTTGCTGGAATCTATCTAGTGCATGCAATTCTTGGTAGAGATCCTATGATCCAAAGAAATGAAGTAGCAATTGCGTCAGGAATGCTAGAATGAATAGTTAGATAAAGCGACATGGCTAAGAAATGTGGAAGGAGATTGCAGTTTATGCAAACATCAGGTATATCACCAAACTTGGTTTATCAGACAGCATAAGGCACTCATAGGTGTCACAAATGCAGTACTGTGCAAGTACAATATAATACACCAATAAATCCAAGATATAGAAGTGGTCCAGCAAGCAAAAAGATTTCCTAACTACAGCAGAAATGCATTGTTGTTAAACTATGCACCCCTTGCAATTCTATCAAAGTGAAAATGTTTACTCCATGATATGATAACACTCAAGGGCAGCCATTTATGGTACTCCAAAACTTGCTGAAGTTATACCTTCCTATTTTTTTACCGAAACACATGGTGCTTTTATCTGTATTTTACTAGAAACATACAAACAAAAGTTTCAGTACAAACAGACTATAGACAAGTGTAGAATGAAAGTACACATTCAAGGTAGTCCAACTTGTGTTCTAGCAGAACAAAACTTATCCTATTTTATTTTTTAGATAGATTAGAACACAATGAAATACTGCCAACGGATTTATTACTGAGGGGAACTCACTGGAGCAACAGATCTGGAAGATGTAAAAGTACTAAATATAGTCCAAACTTCACCCAGCAACATGCAAAAAAAATTTACTAATAATCTCAGTTGGAACATATCATATATGAAACCACATCATGTGAGTTCCTAGTTTGAACATGAACAAGTATTACGACATTAGACATAGCTGTAGAGAATCACATACCACAAAAACTAACATAACATGTAAGGTATCTACTGTCGGCCTGACGCAATAACAGTCCACTTGGAACATCAATAAATTATTCCCGGGTTCACCACAAGAGTGAAGCATATCAGTATAGCATGTTTCACAAAAGGGTTAATAAATCTAGAACAACATTAAGTTTTTTTTCACCACATAATTCTTCAGGCTAAGAAAGCACATAATTCTTCAGGCTAAGCAAGCAGCAGAACAACATAATTCACTGGCATAAGACAAACTATAGCCCTAACCAAAGTTGTATCACTACGGCAATTGACAAAGTTATCACTATAGAAAGCTTTAGATGGTATAATGCCAGAACATATGAAGCATTAGAGTGGACATTTCGACTTAAACCTGAAACTATTGGGCTAACTAAACTAACGGTGAATTTAGTAGTGCTTACATCTGGTCTGAACTAACGCTATAAGAATAGTATCCGCACATCAGAGGCTATAACAACATGCAAGCATTACCACAAGCGCCTAGCATGCACGAGCACTGGGACATTCTAGCAAGCCGCTCTTGTTCGCTACTGCAGTGGGGTTACCTGCTTGCGCTCGGGCCTGAACTGGTGTTTGGACTTCTTCTCCAAGGGATCGGCGCCGCTGGCCCAACTCTCCTCGTTGGTGGGGGTGTCACAGATAGGAGGCGGGTGGAGGAAGGCGGCCTTGATGGGGGTCTGCAGGGCGGCGGTTGCTGGTGGTGCCGTGGCTACTACCATTGGATCTGGTGTCGTTGGGCTCAAGGTGATGCAGCAGCGGGCGTCGCCTGGGCCACGGATATGCTGCTTCTCATTCACATCCACCGCCTGCCGATGCAATTCCCTGAACTGGAAGGAGACGAACAAATGAACGGTTAAAAGCGAGAATGGCCAGGAATCGAATCGGTGAGAGAAGGGCAAAAAGGAGAGGATCTGCGCTTGATGTTGCACCCCTCGTTGAGGAGACTCGCGAAGTTGTTGTGGCCGCGTCGTCTTCGGCTTCCGGAGGCTCCTCACCGCCTCCATCACTGCTCCATCGGCTCGATGTGTGCTCCAGTGAGAAGAGGTGGGGATCTGGCTCCAGCGAGATTGCAGCAGGGGAGATCGGCACGAGGGGGGACGATCGTGGGTTATGGTGAGGAGCGAGGGGATTAGGGTTGCGGTGAGGAGCACCTGTCGAGCGAGAGAGGGAGAGAGGAAGAAGTGGCAGCGGGGTCTGCAGGGAGGAGCGAGGGGATTAGGGTTTGGGGGTCAGTCCCTCTCGACCGTGTTCTGTATGTGCCTGATATCACGAAATTAGCCCTGTTCAATTCGGTGGTGAAGTACATGAAACCCTAGGGCATTTCAGTCATTTTGCATACAGAGACAGGGGGACAAGGAGATGTCAGATGAAATTTGGGGCGTTAGATGGAGAGCATGTAAACGGCTGAGATCAGCTTCGGAGGGTAATCCGTGGGTCCTGTGGTTCTCTACTCTGATTGGCTAGCACTATTTTTCTATTTTCCGAGTGCCAAAAAGGGTGTTTTGTGAAACAACCATCAAATGACAGTTTTATAATGGTACCACTACATTTTTATAAAATATTAGACCATCTTGCATGGACAATGTCCCAACCGGGGTATCTCAAACCTTTCCGTTCACCCCTGGCAAAAAAGACAATTTCCTGCCGAATCGGTAGGAAGTGGGTCCGATTTGAACTACAGGTACATGATCCGATGCTCATGATTTTTGGAAAAAATCATTTTTAGACTCACAATATGCTGTTTCTTCAGAGATCCAATGCAAGTTTAGCGAGGCTCATCCCCTAGCTAAGGACCTCTGTGCCCGCCTTTTTGACCATAGTTTGAAACGGGCATAAAAAATTCAAAAACGGTCCGATCAATGCAAATCCTTCGCGTGGTGTCTTCTTATGTGACATAATTGCAAGTAAAAATACCAAACTTGGTATATTGCAAGTGTCTCAAAAAAACCTTCTCAGAAATGACCTATCATCTCCGAGGTTTCATGGCTTTCGGGCCAAACGACCAATGTTATGGCCAGAATCGTGGCATAGTTTGTGATAATGTGCCCATATTGTGCACACATATGTATCATGGGATGGCGAATAATGTTGCAGGAGAAAGTTTTCCTTTTCGACGCACGGAAAATCCATTTTCCATTTTCCGAGCGCAAAAAATGGGGTGTTTTGTGAAGCAACCACCAAATGACAGTTTTATAATGGTACCACCACATTTTTTAAAAATATTAGACCACCTTACATGGACAATGTCCCAACCGGGATATATAAAACCTTTCCGTTCACCCCTGGCAAAAAAGACAAATTCCTGCCGAACCGGTAGGAAGTGGGTCCGATTTGAACTACTGGTACATGATCCGATGCTCATGATTTTTGGAAAAAATCATTTTTAGACTCACAATATGCTGTTTCTTCAGAGATCCAATGCAAGTTTAGCGAGGCTCATCCCCTAGCTAAGGACCTCCGTGCCCGCCGTTTTGACCATAGTTTAAAACGGGCATAAAAAATTCAAAAACGGTACGATCAATGCAAATCCTTCGCGTGGTGTCTTATTATGTGACATAGCTGCAAGTAAAACTACCAAACTTGGTATATTGCAAGTTTCTCAAAAAAACCTTCTCAGAAATGACCTATCATCTCCGAGGTTTCATGGCTTTCGGGCGAAACGACCAATGTTATGGCAAGAATCGTGGCATAGTTTGTGATAATGCGCCCATATTGTGCACACATATGTATCATGGGATGGCGAACAATGTTGCAGGAGAAAGTTTTCCTTTTCGATGCACATAAAATCTATTTTCCATTTTCCGAGCGCAAAAAATGGGGCGTTTTCTGAAGCAACCACCAAATGACAGTTTTATAATGGTACCACCACATTTTGTAAAAATATTAGACCACCTTACATGGACAATATCCCAACCGGGGTATCTCAAACCTTTCCGTTCACCCCTGGCAAAAAAGACAAATTCCTGCCGAATCGGTAGGAAGTGGGTCCGATTTGAACTACTGGTACATGATTCGATGCTCATGATTTTTGGAAAACATCATTTAGACTCACAATATGCTATTTCTTCAGAGATCCAATACAATTTTAGCGAGGCTCATCCCCTAGCTAAGGACCTCCGTGCCCGCCGTTTTGACCATAGTTTGAAACGGGCATAATAAATTCAAAAATGGTCCGATCAACGCAAATCCTTCACGTGGTGTCTTCTTATGTGACATAGTTGCAAGTAAAAATACCAAACTTGGTATATTGCAAGTGTCTCAAAAAAACCTTCTCAGAAATGACCAATCATCTCCGTGGTTTCATGGCTTTCGAGCCAAACGACCAATGTTATGGCCAGAATCGTGGCATAGTTTGTGTAATGTGCCCATATTGTGCACACATATGTATCATGGGATGGCGAACAATGTTGCAGGAGAAAGTTTTCCTTTTCGATGCACGGAAAATCCATTTTCCATTTTCTGAGCGCAAAAAACGGGGCGTTTTGTGAAGCAACCACCAATTGACAGTTTTATAATGGTACCACCACATTTTGTAAAAATATTAGACCACCTTACATGGACAATGTCCCAACCGGGATATCTCAAACCTTTCCGTTCACCCCTGGCAAAAAAGACAAATTCCTGCCGAATCGGTAGGAAGTGGGTCCGATTTGAACTACAGGTAGATGATCCGATGCTCATGATTTTTGGAAAAAATCATTTTTAGACTCACAATATGTTGTTTCTTCAGAGATCCAATGCAAGTTTAGCAAGGCTCATCCCCTAGCTAAGGACCTCCGTGCCCGCCATTTTGACCATAGTTTGAAACGGGCATAAAAATTCAAAAACGGTCCGATCAATGCAAATCCTTCGCGTGGTGTCTTCTTATGTGACATAGTTGCAAGTAAAAATACCAAACTTGGTATATTGCAAGTGTATCAAAAAAACCTTCTCAGAAATGACCTATCATCTCTGAGGTTTCATGGCTTTCGGGCCAAACGACCAATGTTATGGCTAGAATCATGGCATAGTTTGTGATAATGTGCCCATATTGTGCACACATATGTATCATGGGATAACGAACAATGTTGCAGAAGAAAGTTTTCCTTTTCGACGCACGGAAAATCCATTTTCCATTTTCCGAGCGCAAAAAACGGTGCGTTTTGTGAAGCAACCACCATATGACAGTTTTATAATGGTGCCACCACATTTTTTAAAAATATTAGACCACCTTACATGGACAATGTCCCAACCGGGATATCTCAAACCTTTCTGTTCACCCCTGGCAAAAAAGACAAATTCCTGCCGAATCGGTAGGAAGTGGGTCTGATTTGAACTACAGGTACATGATCCGATGCTCATGATTTTTGGCAAAAATCATTTTTAGACTTACAATATGCTGTTCCTTCAGAGATCCAATGCAAGTTTAGCGAGGCTCATCCCCTAGCTAAGGACCTTCGTGACCGTCGTTTTGACCATAGTTTGAAACGGGCATAAAAAATTCAAAAACGGTCCGATCAATGCAAATCCTTCGCGTGGTGTCTTCTTATGTGATATAGTTGCAAGTACAAATACCAAACTTGGTATATTTCAAGTGTCTCAAAAAAACCTTCTCAGAAATGACCTATCATCTTCGTGGTTTCATGGCTTTCGGGCCAAACGACCAATGTTATGGCCAGAATCGTGGCATAGTTTGTGATAATGTGCCCATATTGTGCACACATATGTATTATGGGATGGCGAACAATGTTGTAGGAGAAAGTTTTCCTTTTCGACGCACGGAAAATCCATTTTCCATTTTCTGAGCGCAAAAAACGGGGCGTTTTGTGAAGCAACCACCAAATGACAGTTTTATAATGGTACCATCACATTTTGTAAAAATATTAGACCACCTTACATGGACAATGTCCAACCGGGGTATCTCAAACCTTTTCGTTCACCCCTGGCGAAAAAGACAAATTCCTGCCGAATCGGTAGGAAGTGGGTCCGATTTGATCTACAGGTACATGATCCGATGCTCATGATTTTTGGAAAAAATCATTTTTAGACTCACAATATGTTGTTTCTTCAGAGATCCAATGCAAGTTTAGCGAGGCTCATCCCCTAGCTAAGGACCTCCGTGCCCGCCATTTTGACCATAGTTTGAAACGGGAATAAAAATTCAAAAACGGTCCGATCAATGCAAATCCTTCGCGTGGTGTCTTCTTATGTGACATAGTTGCAAGTAAAAATACAAAAGTTGGTATATTGCAAGTGTCTCAAAAAACCTTCTCAAAAATGACCTATCATCTCCGAGGTTTCATGGCTTTCGGGCCAAACGACCAATGTTATGGCCAGAATCATGGCATAGTTTGTGATAATGTGCCCATATTGTGCACACATATGTATCATGGGATGGCGAACAATGTTGCAGGAGAAAGTTTTCCTTTTCGACGCACGGAAAATCCATTTTCCATTTTCCGAGCGCAAAAAACGGGGCGTTTTGTGAAGCAACCACCAAATGACAGTTTTATAATGGTGCCACCACATTTTGTAAAAATATTAGACCACCTTACATGGACAATGTCCCAACCGGGATATCTCAAACCTTTCCGTTCACCCCTGGCAAAAAAGACAAATTCCTGCCGAATCGGTAGGAAGTGGGTCCGATTTGAACTACAGGTACATGATCCGATGCTCATGATTTTTGTAAAAAATCATTTTTAGACTTACAATATGTTGTTCCTTCAGAGATCCAATGCAATTTTAGCGAGGCTCATCCCCTAGCTAAGGACCTCCGTGCCCGCCGTTTTGACCATAGTTTGAAACGGGCATAAAAAATTCAAAAACGGTCCGATCAATGCAAATCCTTCGCGTGGTGTCTTCTTATGTGACATAGTTGCAAGTAAAAATACCAAACTTGGTATATTGCAAGTGTCTCAAAAAAACCTTATCAGAAATGACCTATCATCTCCGAGGTTTTATGGCTTTCGGGCCAAACGACCAATGTTATGGCCAGAATCGTGGCATAGTTTGTGATAATATGCCCATATTGTGCACACATATGTATCATGGGATGGCGAACAATGTTGCAGGAGAAAGTTTTCCTTTTCGACGCATGGAAAATCCATTTTCCATTTTCCGAGCGCAAAAAACGGGGCGTTTTGTGAAGCAACCACCAAATGACAGTTTTATAATGGTACCACCACATTTTGTAAAACTATTAGACCACCTTACATGGACAATATCCCAACCGGGATATATCAAACCTTTCCGTTCACCCCTCGCGAAAAAGATAAATTCCTGCCGAATCGGTAGGAAGTGGGTCCAATTTGAACTACAGGTACATGATCCGATGCTCATGATTTTTGTAAAAAATCATTTTGAGACTCAAAATATGCTGTTTCTTCAGAGATCCAATGCAAGTTTAGTGAGGCTCATCCCCTAGCTAAGGACCTTTGTGCCCGCCGTTTTGACCATAGTTTGAAACGGGCATAAAAAATTCAAAACGGTCCGATCAATGCAAATCCTTCGCGTGGTGTCTTCTTATGTGACATAGTTGCAAGTAAAAATACCAAACTTGGTATATTGCAAGTGTCTCAAAAAGCCTTCTCAGAAATGACCTATCATCTCCGAGGTTTCATGGCTTTCGGGCCAAACGACCAATGTTATGGCCAGAATCGTGGCATAGTTTGTGATAATATGCCCATATTGTGCACACATATGTATCATGGGATGGCGAACAATGTTTCAGGATAAAGTTTTCCTTTTCGACGCATGGAAAATCCATTTTCCATTATCCGAGCGCAAAAAACGGGGCGTTTTGTGAAGCAACCACCAAATGTCAGTTTTATAATGGTACCACCACATTTTGTAAAAATATTAGACCACCTTACATGGACAATGTCCCAACCGGGATATCTCAAACCTTTCCGTTCACCCCTGGCAAAAAAGACAAATTCCTGCCGAATCGGGAGGAAGTGGGTCCGATTTGAACTACAGGTACATGATCTGATGCCCATTATTTTTTGAAAAAATGATTTTTAGATTCAAAATATGCTATTTCTTCAGATATCCACTGAGAGTTTAGCAAGATTCTACACCTAGATAAGAATGGTGACCCCCACCGTTTTTTGATATTCAAAACCATCCGAAAGCAAATTTTGAATTTTTAATATGCAAATGAATTTTGATTGATCCCAACTTTCGGTATGTTGTTTGTGTATGTGAAGAGAGCCTATAATGGTCACTTGACCATGGTGGAAAAAATTAATAATGTACTTTTTAAAAATGAAAGAAAATGACTGAAACGAAACATGCAAAGAAATGGGACTTTGGTCAAAGTGAACGTGCGATTTTTTTGCAAATATTTTCTACATATTACCTTGGGACCACTCACTATTTTTGGTGAAATTTTCAGAGGCATAGAAAATAGGGTTTCTTTATAAAGTGGAAAATGCATAATTAATAGTTTGCTCATTAATTTTGTAAAAAAATAATAAAACATATGTAAAATAAGAATTCAACCACAAGAAAGTTTTTTATATCATCGAGACAAACCAAATTGGTTTTTAAGTCATCTTAATCCGAGATAGTATGCAAATTGTATGATGGAATTACTAATTTACTTTATTTCTAAAAAGAAAAATGTGTTTTTTTCAAATCAGTCTTGGGACGCAATCGGCCCTCCCACGAGCTGGTCCTGTGTGGCCCGTCGATGGTTCGGACAATAAAGTCCATGGCAGTCCATTGTCGCAGCAGGAAATCAATGGAAAAATAAGTCTTTGGCCCATTATTGGGGATAAATAAAAGTACTACTGAAGTATGACATGAACAAATACGTAGCGCGGTGGTAGTGATGGTTCTATAGGTGGGTTGGTGCTGGGTTCGATCCCTGATGCCTTCCTTTTTTAAGTATAATTTATTTTCGGCTATGGACGTGGTGTATAGAGCTGGAGACACGTGGACATGCCACAAAAGAAAAAATTAACACATACACATGACACATATATCGAATGGACGCGCCACATAAGCAAAAACTATTGGTCAATGTTAATTTGGTGGACAACGGGTTGTATTGACACATGGACATATATTATGCAATAGTTGACACATAGACATACCACATAGACGTAATAGCTGATGTGGATGACTAGTCAACTTAATATACCATATTTTAAACAATACGATGATTTAAAATGGTCATAATCGACTATAAATAATTCTCACAGCTATGTTATATAGGTTATGACGATTTCACATGAATAAATTACGACGATGTTGACACAAATCGTCGCAATTATATAGGGTTTTGACCTCTATAAACGGTCTACGACCATCTTGTGTGAAATCGTCATAGATTTATGACGAATTCATTCCCCGCCACTATGAGAAGGTCACAAGTAAACACATTTCTTGTAGTGAGTATAGCCCAACCTACCATTGACCAAGTCCGGATAGTCTGTGAATACCCCGATGTATTTCCAGATGTTTTGCCCGGTATGCCCCCAGATCGGGATATCGAGTTTATCATCGAATTAATCCCCGGAACAGGACCCATAGCCTATAGACCCTATAGTATGAACCCGTCAGAAATAGAAGAACTGAAGAAGCAACTAGATTCCATGTTGGGAATTGGATTAATTCAACCAAGTGTGTCACCATGGAGATCACCTGTCTTATTTGTGGAGAAGAAGGATGGAGGTAACCGTTTGTGTACGGATTATCGGAAGTTGAATGATGTCACCATCAAGAACAAATATCCCTTGCCCAAGATAGAAGATTTGTTTGATCAGTTGACCGGTGCCAAAGTGTTTTCTAAGATTAATCTTAGGACTGGCTATCATCAACTCAAAATTCGTGCAGAGCATATTCCAAAGACTGCCTTTACCACCAGATATGGATTATACGAGTATACCGTTATGTCTTTTGGATTAACCAATCCCCCGCTTATTTCATGAATCTCATGAATAAGATTTTTATGGACTTCCTGGATAAGTTTGTCGTTGTTTTTATCGATGACATTCTGATTTATTCCAAATCGAAAGAAGAACATGAGCTACACCTAAGGACCATTCTTGGAACCCATAGAGAGCATCAGCTGTATGCCAAGTTTTGCAAATGTGAATTCTGGTTACAGGAGGTAGGATCCCTCGGTCACATTGTATCAGCCGGAGGAATTGCAGTTGACCCTGCAAAGGTGAAAGATGTCGAAGATTGGCAAGCCCCAACCACTCAAACCCAAGTTCGTGCATTTTTCAGATTGGCAGGATATTACCGCAAGTTCATAGAAGGATTCTCGAGTATCGCCAGACCCATGACCCAATTGCTGAAGAAGGACAAAAAGTTTGAATGGACGGACAAATGTGAAGCGAGTTTTCAAGAACTCAAGATAAGATTGATTTCAGCCCCAATCTTAATCATGCCGGATATCACGAAGCCCTTCGACGTGTATTGTGATGCATCCAAGATCGGTCTCGGATGTGTGCTAATGCAAGAAGGCAAAGTTATATCTTATCTATCTCGACAACTGAAACAACATGAGAAAAATTACCCAACCCATGACCTCGAACTCGCAGCCGTAGTTCTAGCCCTGAAGACATGGAGGCATTACCTGATGGGAAACCGTTGTGAGATTTATTCGGATCACAATTGCCTGAAGTATATATTCACTCAGAAGGAGTTGAATATGAGGCAGACAATATGGATTGAGTTAATCAAGGATTACGATCTGGACATTCACTGTCACCCTGGTAAAGCCAACATGGTAGCAGATGCCCTTAGCAGATTGCCGTGCCGCTTGAACTCCATGATTTTGAAGGAGCAACCGAGTTTGCACAAAGAGATGGAAGATTTTCGAATGGAATTAGTGAGTGAAGGATTTTTGGCTAGCATAGAACTTCAACCCACTTTGATCATCCAGATCAAAGAGGCGTAGAAAGGAAATGCTAGTATTAACGGAATCAAGCGTCATATCGATACAGGCAAAGTACCCGGATTCACCGAAGACAAAGGAGTTCTGTGGTACAAAGGACGCCTTTGTGTACCAGCAGATTCTGAGTTGAAATAAGTTATTCTCAAGGAAGCTCATGATACCCTTTATTCTATCCATCCCGGAGGAACGAAGATGTATCAAGATTTGAAAGAGCAATTTTGGTGGCATAAGATGAAGAGAGAAATTAGAAGCTATATCGCCAAGTGTGATATATGTCAGCGAGTCAAGGCAGGACATCAAAGACCCACTGGATTGTTGCAACCATTACAGATTCCGGAATGGAAATGGGATTCCGTTGGAATGGACTTTATCACCGGATTGCCTACTTATAGTAGGGGAAATGACTCTATCTGGGTCATAGTGGACAGGTTGTCCAAAGTCGCCCATTTCTTACCCGTCAAGACCACATATCAGAGTTCGAAGCTAGCGGAGTTATACATCGCTAGAATCGTTAGTTTGCATGGAGTCCCCAAGAACATTGTATCGGATCGAGGAACTCAGTTTACCTCGAGATTCTAGAAGAAAGTCCAGGAAGGTTTAGGAACCCGCCTAGATTTCAGTACCGCTTATCACCCACAGACCGATGGACAAACGGAGCGAGTAAATCAAATACTCGAAGATATGCTGAGAGCATGTGTGTTAGAATATGGATCTAAGTGGGAAGACTGTCTGCCGTTTGCAGAATTTTCGTACAACAACAGTTATCAAGCTAGTTTGCAAATGGCCCCATTTGAATTCATGTACGGAAGGAAGTGTCGCACCCCTTTCAATTGGTCGAAAGTAGGAGAGAGTCAGATTTTTGGACCCGACATCCTATGAGAAGTGGAAGAGAAGGTTCACAAGATTCGTGAGCACCTCAAGACAGCCCAGTCAAGACAGAAGAGTTACGCCGACAAGAGACGTCGAGACCTCGCCTTCAACATAGGAGATTTAGTATATCTGAAAGTGTCGCCATTGAAGGGAATGCAACGTTTCCAACTCGAAGAGATGTCAGCCGTGCACAATGTGTTCCATATCTCATTACTTCGCAAGTGTCTCGAAGTCCCGGAGAAAAAGGAAGTGTTCAAGAATATTGATCACCGGACCATAGAGATCAATGATGATCTGACCTATCCTGAAGTACCCATCCGTATTTTGGAAGAAGCTTTCCGAACCACCAGAACCCGAAGCATCAAGTTTCTCAAAATTCAGTGGAGCAACCACACAGAAGAGGAAGCTACCTGGGAGCGCGAAGATCACATAAGGACGGAGTTTCCCGATCTCTTCAAATCCTAGGTAATCTTTTCGTCCTTTTTCAAATCTCGGGACGAGATTTTGTTTAAGGGGGGAAGGTTTGTAACATCCCAAAAATATTAAACTAGAATCATCAAACTCTAATCTTCAAAATTAGGGTTAACAAAAACTTTTCTAAATAAAAATATGAAAGCATGCATGTGTGTATGCATTCCAATTTGGATTATTTTGAATTGCATTGTTTATGTGTTTCTTTGCTTGTAAAAGGATTCTTAGGTGAAATAAACATCATCTAAACAATTCCCAAACTTTTCCCAAAGACAAATAAATCAAAACAAACAAAATGAGTAAATGGTCATTTTGACCAATTTAACTCCCATGCCTACTTTGGCTGTCTCAAACTTTCAGAACTTAACAGAAACTTGTTTGGATCTTTGCACCCCTTGATAGTACTCATAACAAAGTATCAAGGCCCACCTTGTGATCATCCAGAAACATTCAAATGCATAGTTTAAAGGACAGTTTAAATTGAATCTATATCATATGGGAAGATCCCACTTCTTCAAAAACCACTCAAACAAGCTCAACTTTCAAAACCCAAGCATCTGCAGACTCACCAGCACCAACCTAGCACACCCACCAAAAATCTTTTCAAAATTCAAAACTTGAGTTCATGCGGCCATTTCATCAAACACCTTGTAGATACAAATCAAACAAAATCTAAACACTATTTGGAGCAGTGATTTGAGCCTAACTTGTTCCCTCTCTGGACACCACTAGCCTTAGTAGATCATCTAACAACCTAAACTAATCTCTAGCACTACTGTAAGCTAGCCATTGTCATCAATGGTGAGCAGGCCAAGTGCACCCTTGCCACCCACATGTCGACAACGAGCTAGGAGAAGCACCAAGCTTAGCCAACATGTCTGGGAGCAAGCTAACACCCCACCGCCACTCCCTGTCCAGCGCTCGAACCTTGCCAGCCCCCGGACCACACACACAGACCATGCCAAGCTCGCCAGCAACCATGCCAAGAGCGCGCCCTGTGCGCCACGCTCGAAAGACGCCCACAGACCGCGCGCCGCCCTCGCCGCGTGCATACGTGATCACCACCGTCTCAGCAACCCCGCAGACACACTCGTTCGCCGCCGCGTGGACCATGCGCACTATGCGCCATAAAAACTTCCGTCGGGCACGCGCAGAGCACCGCCGTGTTCTGACCAATCCGCACCGCCCCACGCCTCGCCACCACGTCGTTGAGCTTCGCCAGGGAGCACAGCACTGCCCCCTACCGTCGCCCACGCTGATAGCCCTCTGTGCCGTCGACCACGACGAGCTCACCTTGCGCCCGTCGGTCCCCTCTCGCCACTATAAATAGAGGCCACCCCAGCCGAATTGAGCGCACCATCTCACTCCCCTCTCCTCACTGATCGTTCCACCCCGTTCCCGGAGCAAGGCGAGCAGCGCATCGCCGGAATTTCAACGGAGCAGGCCGCCTCTGGAGAAGAAGGGAGCCAGCGAGTGGAGCCGGACCAGGAGAAGTTGCCGGTACCAGGAGGTTCGCCGTCGTCGACTTCGTCGTTCGCCCGCCTCGTCGACCCTCGCCTGAGCCCCGGTGAGCCCCCGATGACCCCCACCTGCCGCGTTAGGTTTCTGTCTCGCCGGCGCTGCCCGACGTGGATGATGAACCATGGCCGTTAGATTAGAACAAGATCCCACGGCTCACATTGCCCCGTACCGCTTCGCACCCCCGTATCTCATTGACGTGTGGGGATAGCAACTTAACCAGCCCGCGTAAGTGATGTGCTTAGAAGGCCGGCCCAGTATCGTTTCCCGCGTAGCCCAGTCGTTTGAATTTAACTTTTTCCATTTTATTTCAAACACAGTTCTGTACCTAGTTTCAAAACTCAACCCAGCTCGATTCAGTGAACCAAATTGAATGAAACCAATTTTGCTAGAAAGATCTGGAGATGCTGAATCCAAGTCCGTTGGATTCAAATCATTTGGATCTGTAGATTATCCTTGGTAAAAATAACAAGGCAGAAGCTTTTCTGCATTCAAACATTTTTCAAATTTAAACCATAATAGCTTTCGAGTTGATTCCAACTCTCAAAAATCACATTCAACCATACCTTTCAGAATATATAAAAATATATGGGTTTACTTAATGTTCAAGTAATAAAAGAATGCCACATAAGCATTTCTAGCCACTTTATTTAAGTAAAATAAAAGGTTAAACCTTATTAAATTGTGACACCACTTTAAATCACATTCCCATGGACTAAAATATGTGGTGATGACATGTGTCAACATGATCCCATGTTTGGTTTGGAGAATATTAAATCTTAAGTAGTTTTTCAATGAGTATAAATTACTTTTCTAAAAATAAAAGGATTTAAACCAAGCTTTAATCTTGTAATGTTAGTGATGATGCTAGATCATCTATAAAACCCCTTTGTGTGATGATTGCAAGTAGTTAAGTATTGTTTGGTGATTGTGTACCTCGTATTTATTCATAGACGCTAGTACCGACCAAGGATACGAGGAGGAAGGAGGATACTACAAAGAAGAAGCCTAGGAGAACTTGAACCACTGCTCTGCACAAGTCAAGCTGATACTATACCTATGCAAGCAAATACTTGCAAGCTAACACTTGCAATTTAGCAAGCTGATACTATACCTATGCAAGCCAATACTTGCAAGCTAACACTTGCAATTTAGCAAGCTGATACTATACCTATGCAAGCCAATACTTGCAAGCTAACACTTGCAATTTAGCAAGCTGATACTATACCTATGCAAGCCAATACTTGCAAGCTAACACTTGCAATTTAGCAAGATGATACTATACCTATGCAAGCCAATACTTGCAAGCTAACACTTGAAATTTAGCAAACTTATACTGATAATGATGCAAGCCTAATACCACTAGTTGAATGTGCAAGCAAATACTTGCTTGTTACCATGCGAACTATATGCCTTAAGCATATATGATCATAACCACTTGATAAACCAATCCTAGTTTTACTTGCAAGCTTTATACTTTATTTCTTTATCAAAGCTAGTACTTAGATCTTACTTAAGTGAATGGTAGATACTAGAAAGATAATTGAAGGTTGCATAAAGAGCATAAAATTTGGCCTAAGCTAGATCATCTTTATGTCATCCTAAGGCATGAGATTGAGCTTAGTTAAACTCCACTAGTTACCACCCCTCATTAGTACTTACCCCCACTTGTAGATGCTAGTGCTAAGCATAAAACTTGATCAACTTAGATGGCATTACTTGGTGGAAAAATGGTTATGAAAACCTTGGAATGATGGATCATTCTATTGAAATGTTTTGGACATGTGTTTCCAAACACCAGAGGATTTATGGTGATGAAAATGTTGAGGCATGAGCCTTAACCCTTTATAAAACTGATGGTTGTCTGGGTGCGATACCATTCCTACTTTACCGTACATCCATAATACCCGAAATTTGGGTAGGGCTTGACTGGAAACTTATATACCTTAGTATTAGTTCCCTCACGACCAAGGTCTGAGCTGAGGCTACCTTGTGAAGATTGTCCACCTGTGCAGTACCCAAGATGATAGTTGGTCATGGTTGGGAGGCCAAACTCATAGGAGAGGTGCTTATACTAGGGCGTGTAATTGAAAGGTTAGGATTGATTATCCGCATACTGAGTATGGTGAATTCAGGATTTGTTCCTGACGGATGTATCGAATGTTGTGGTGAAAGTGTACAATCTCTGCAGAGTGTCAAACTATTCGAATATCCACGTCCGCGGTTATGGACAATTGGAGTGGCCATACTGTTCCCCCGTCAGATGTTTTCAAAATGACTTGTGAAATGAAAATAGATTTTGACTTGACCACAGCAGAGTTGTGATATGCGATACAAGTTCCCACTTAGGTGTTATCAAACTTCAACTAGCTTTCTTCGTTTCTAAACTTAGTAGAGGTAAATCTGGCTTTTGCAAAACAACCCTAGAGCTTAGTGTCCTATTACAAAAAACCCATTCACTTGTTAGTATTAGTTTGCAAGTACTTAAAGAGTACTCATGGCTTTGTCCCTGGCTATTCCCGTGGCCAGACTATGAAGAGGAGTACCTGGAAGATGGACCCCAGGAAGGTTATGACAACTAGGATCATCTCCCATCGTCAGCATTGCCTGTGACACCAAAGATGGAGCTTCGCCTACGCTACCGTTATTATTACGTATTTCCGTTGCTTGAGTTGTATTAAGAACTGGATCATGAGATCCTTATTTGTGTAAGACCTTATGTATGGTTTGTAATGGATGATGTACTATGGTATCCAATTCTGTTATGTCTCGCAAAAATGGTAATCTTGGGATTGCGATGTATGGCATAACAGGCATCTAGGATTAAAAAAATTCGGGTGTTGACACACTCTAAGGGATCTAATACTAGTGAACGGTGTTTCATTGGTGTTATGTCAACGACTATAGTGTACTACATCATGCAGTGGTATGCTGGGTCACCGTAGTTTTAGTCAATTTAAAAGAGGTACTTTAGTTATGCTTGGCTATGATTGAGAAAATGTGCTCCAAGTCGTCCATAACCATGGACACGGCTTTCAGAAAGATTTACCCTGCAGGGGTGCACAAATAGCAACACATGCACGATCAACCTTGGAAAACCCAAATGAAAACCCAACGAGGCATCATGACAAAGCATTCGCAAGATTCATATATAATTTCAGGGGGCCACCCCGCTAAGCTACCCGGTACGAAGTTGGTCGGGTCCGCGACAGACCGAGGGGTTTACGACAAAGGTTGTAAATGACTGCGAACCCGAAAGTGTGACTGGGCTTGTCGATACCGCATAAACATTCTGCATTTTCTCCAAAACTAGACAGTAGTTGTAACACCCTCGGATCGGCACAAATCAAGTTTTAGCGATTTTCGCCAAACCCGCAAATAAACGATTCAAAGGTGCCCACCAGGAACTTTCGTGCGGGTGGAAAACGAAGTAATACCATTACACAATAGTCCATGATGGAACCTACAGAAAGATATATACAACAACGACTCAAAGAGTCAAGAATACAGATATACGGTACAAAGATCCAAATCACCTTGAAACGACACACATCCGAGTACGGATAAGATGCAAATTGAGCTAAGAGCCCTGGAGAATAACCAATGGTGTCCATAACCCTGCCCAGGCCAAATCGGAAGGGTTACCCTGCTAACAACGTCGATCTCAAACCTGCTTAAAAAAAAGGGCACCGACAAAGGGCAAAGGAAAAAGAGAGAGGTCAGTACTGAGGCCAGTACACAGCGAGTCTTAGAATTCGGTGGTCCTCGCCTACATAGGTATGGTGGACTGAAGAGGCAGCGCAACATGCACTAAACAACCTATATATACTCGATACAACTGGCGGCTATCAGAGAAGGATAAGAAGGTCCTATTCAGAACCAACCTAATACTAACACCAAACATACCCATCCTGGTATTTCCCCCTCGAGACCAAACGACGAAGTCGTACCGAGGAAACTCACTAATTTGGCAATATTATTCATTCCATTATAGTTGCAGCACTTACTAGTCAGATATAGATAGCATGAGTCATCCTGATATAATAAGCAGTGGGCACTTTTAGTTAACCATTCCTCTGTAGTTGCAATACGTACTAGTCAGATACAAATAGCATGAGACCTCCCAAATCTAGCAGGTGTTGTTACTTTTATTTAGACATTCTGTTGTAGTGAAGCTGATTACTAGTCATTCCAAAGTCAAATTTATAGCACTACTTTAGTTATAGTTGTCTATGATCGAGATACCGTGCTCCAAGTCGTCCATAACCACGGACATGGATTTCAAAAAGTTTTACCTTGTAGGAGGGACAAATAGCAACACACGCACGATCAACCTCGGAAAAACCAAATGAAATCCCAACGAGGCATCACGACAAAGAGATCACAAGATTCATATAATATTTTAGGGGGCCACCCCACTAAGCTACCCGCTACGAAGTTGGTCGGCTCCGAGATGGACCCAGAGGTTTGTGACGATGGTTGTAAACGACTAGGAACCCGAAAGTGTGAATGGGCTTGTCGATACCGCGAAGACGTGGCACGGGATTCTAAAACAGTACAGGCTCTCCACGCGCAATAGTAACTAAAGCAGTAAAGCATGACATAATCATGGAATAAGTACAGGATAGTAATAAATCCCCAAACTACTTTGTGGCCCCAAGAAATAAGATATGACTCAAGCTTTCTCTAAGGGGATTCATGGTCCCACATGTGGATTGTGTGAATAGTCAAGGAAGAGGTATCAAGTACTCGGGGTCCCACAGGACACAAGTGGACGGTTAAAAACCAAATAACATCTATTGCCCACCTGTGCCTCTACATTAGTTATATCTAGCCCAACAATTTAATATCAAGTTATAATTTGAGTGATGATCATCTCCAACATTTAAGCATATGGCAACCTTCCATCAACTGTGGTACTTGACGACACAAAACAACACATGAGCAAGCGACTATGACACGAAGACCGATTATCTTCCAAACAACATGTAGTAGGAGGTGTCGAAGGCAATATATAGGCTGCAAGGGATATCACGGGTACGAAAACTAAAGCATTGAAACATAGATAGCAATAGATCAACAAGAGAAAATAAATAATATAAATGCAAAATAGGTAGAAAGGGGGAGAATGCTCGCCTGGAAAACATTTCCGAAGTTTCATAACTGAAGGTCTTGTCGAAGCTCACATCTCATCGTCCTATCCGGGAAGAAGCAAAACACTAAAAGGAACAAGCGATGCAGCAATTACAACTAGAAAAATCGGCATGATCATGATATGATGCATGACATGGCAAGTTAATGATGCAAACTATGTCAAAAAGGTATTAGGGGTGTAGCACAGTTACACACGCTGTTGTCTATCTGCTTGGCGTGTGACTGCAGCTGGGCGCGGCGGATGCGATGGCTGCTTGCGAGCAAGCGGCAAGCGGCGGGCGAGCTACAGAGCGTCCTCGTGCTGGCGCGCGGCAACTATAGAGGGCGGCAGAACAACGGCAGCGAATGGGAATTGGTCATAGGGCCACGGATGCGGCAACAGAGAGGACACTCCTAGCAGTGTCCGGTGTCGAACTGGAGCAGACAACAACGTCCGACGGTGCATGTAGGGCGCTTGATGAAATGATCTCTAGCAAGAAGGCACCGAAGCATGCAAGAGCTTGTCAAAGAGGAAGAGGGCCTCACCAGGATGAGGTTCGAGGAGATGGATCGAGTGTAGGAGGAGGAGAACTGGCACAACGCTCGCGAACTGGTTCTATGGCTGCCTCACGGCCATGGCAGTGATGGCAAATTCCCGGCATGTTCCAGCGAGCACCAGCATGTTGATGCGAAGCAGGGGAAGCAGGACCAGCCCCTGGCAGCACCCGGACATCCTCGTGGTCACCAGAGCGAGGTAGACAAGAGGAAGCCGAAGCTAGGGATTAGGGAGGCATGTCCATGGTGGCTTGGTGGAGAGGAAGGAGAAGGGTGGGGATGGCTGGTGATGGATATTCGTTCTGGGGGTTGTTTGATGATAAGGGGAAGAAGGCAGAGGCAGATGGGGGCTAGCTTTATGCAAAAAGTAGAGGGAGGGAGGTAGACTCGGGGAAGGGCTCTCCTCTCTCTCTTTGCTTTCTTGATCAAGGGGGAAGAAGAGGGGGACCAGGGATGGCGTGGTGGAGGCTATGGGGGTGGTGGTTTGGTGTGGGCAAGGTAGATGGGGTTTAGTTAGAGGGTTATATAGGTTGGAGGGAGAGAGGTAAAAGCATAGATATGGTTTTATTTGAATTTCTTTGGTTTGATTTAAAACAAGCTCAAAGAAAGAATCTCCAAGAGGCAACAAGATCAAAGCAACCAACTTGTTTGAATAACTACAAAGCAAGCTCATCTCAAAACAAAGGAGTTCATACAAGGAGTTATGGTAGCTTGCATGGGCCATGCATGAGCTTTAAATGCCACCTTGATAATTGTGAAAACAAATATAACTACGTAAGGGCAAATAAACATACATGCATCCAAAATTGAATAAAGTCCAAACCAAAAGATAGATAGCTTGATTCACACATGGAAAGGATGAAAATAAGCATAATTGAATATATATATATATATGGGCAATGCTAGTGTGTGGGTTCCACCAGATGGTTGTGTAGCCTCAAATACATGCGAACATGCTCACACATAGAAATCAATCCATATAAAAGCTAGATGAGTTATTCCACTCACATAGCATCCCAAGGTGGCCATGAGTCTCCACATATTTAATATTGTGAAAACAACATATATCACATATAGGAGCATGTAGAATTAGGAGTGGATCCATTCCCAACACATATGATCTAGATTTAAATACCAAATATAATTGCAATGGATCATATATAATTAGGATGGTGGAATTGTAAGGTGATGACAAATAAAGGTGGTGGAGTTAATAAAAGATATGCCCCCAACTCAACTTGGGCATTAAGCATTATATCAAGAACCAACTACAATATATCAAGCGGCAAATACAAGTAATACAATATAAATGCATATGGGATAAGAACCAACAAAAAGGTTTTTATATGATGCTCAAATGCAATGTGACATGATGACATGAACATGATATAATTATGATGCACAAAACAAAAACACCAAGCGATTTTCTAGTAGTGGTTTTAACCGGGGTGCTACAATTCGACACCACTAACAATGGATCTCGCCCTCGAGATCCACCTCCTGGTATGGGAAAGAATGCCGATGATATGAATCTTCTCGCTTCGTGTAGATCTTTGCGACACCACTAACAAAGATTCTTTCTCCATCTCGAAATCGGCAACACCACCAACAAAGGTCGATGCTCACATTCGTTGAGAGAACACTCCAGAGTAACGATAATGGAAGTCGAGGTATCAAAAGATAAGGCCACCTCTAACTTATGTGGAAGGAGTAAAATTGCATCGGTACACCATTCAATGTACAACAGCGGATGCTAAGAGTAGTGGTATGGTCCGAATCCATCCCGCACTCAAAGCATTACTCTGTACACAAATAGGAGACTATGCAACTAACTCTCGGAATTCAAACTGAAGATCTTGACAAGCGATGTTCAGAAACAAAAGAGTGATGACAGCTCTTCGTTAGATCTGATGTAGAAGATGTCGTCGTGTTGTAAAACATCGGAAGATACAAAGGAAAATTTTAGTGAATTTTTGGTCCACTAAAAGGTACAACAGAGGAAAATTCCCCAGGTAGCATGAAGGCTGGGTGTCGAAGCACCGTTACAAAAAGAACAGAAGTGAATCACTAAAGGTACGATGGAAACCCAACCACGAGAATTCCTGGACTCGAAAAAAACGTAAGAGAGTAGATTCATACATGTAGAGGAAAGAGGAGAATAGCATAGGGGTAAGGAGTAAAATCAGACCTAATCAGATCTATCCAACCAATTTTTCAAAATAGTTTTGACACTCTACAACATACGTTAGCTAGGTTATCCTACAGGCTGGACCAGTGGAGTATCATAACTGCTGAGCTCTAATACCACTCTGTAACACCCTCGGATCGGCATTATGCAAGTTTTAGCGATTCCCGCGAAACCCGCATAGAAACGATTCAAAGGTGTCCATCAGGCACTTTCGTGCGGGTGGAAAACGAAGTAATACCATTACACAATAGTCCACGATGGAACCCACAGAAATAGATATATACAACAATCACTCAAAGAGTCAAGAATACAGATATACGGTACAAAGATCCAAATCACCTTGAAACGATACACATCCTAGTACGGATAAGATGCAAATTGAGCTAAGAGCCCTGGAGAATAACCAATGACGTCCATAACCCTGCCCAGGCCAAGCCGGAAGGGTAACCCTGCTAACAACGTCGATCTCAAACTTTCTTAAACAAAAAGGGGCACCGACAAAGGGCAAAGGAAAAATAGAGCGGTCAGTACTAAGGCCAGTACACGACGAGTCTTAGAATTCGGAGGTCCTTGCCTACATAGGTATGGTGGACTGAAACGGCAGCGCAGCATGCACTAAACAACCTATAGAGACTCAATAGAACTGGCGGCTATTAGAGAAGGATAAGAAGGACATATTCGGAACCAAACTAATACTAACACCAAACATACCCATCCTGGTATTTCCCCCTCGAGACCAAACGAGGAAGTCATACCGAGGAAACTCACACAACTGGCAATTTTATTCATTCCATTATAGTTGCAGCACTTACTAGTCAGATACAGATAGCATGTGTCATCTTGATATAATAAGTAGTGGGCACTTTTAGTTAACCATTCCGTTGTAGTTACAATACGTACTAGTCAGATACAAATAGCATGAGACCTCCCAAATACAGCAGTTGTTCGTACTTTTATTTAGCCATTCCATTGTAGTGAAGCTGATTACTAGTCATTCTAAATTCAAATTTATAGCACTACTTTAGCTATAGTTGTCTATGATCGAGATACTGTGCTCCAAGTTGTCCATAACCACGGACACGGCTTTCAGAAAGTTTTACCCCATAGGGTGGCACAAATAGCAACACACGTACGCTCAACCTCGGAAAAAACAAATAAACACCCAACGAGGCATCACGAAAAAGAGATCACAAGATTCATATAATATTTCAAGGGGCCACCGCACTAAGCTACCTTCTATGAAGTTGGCCGTCTCTGAGACGGACCCAGAGGTTTGTGACGACGGTTATAAACGACTGGGAACCCAAAAGTGTGACTGGGCTTGTCGATACCGCGAACACGTGGCACGGGGTTCCAAAATAGTACAGCTCTCCACGCGCAATAGTAACTAAAGCAGTAAAGCATGGCATAAGTACATGATAGTAATAAAGCCCCAAACTACTTTGTGGCCCCAAGAAATAAGATATGACTCAAGTTCTTGCTAAGGAGATTCATGGTCCCACATGCGGATAGTGCGGATAGTCAAGGAACAGATATCCAGTACTCGGGGTCCTACGGGACACAAGTTGACGGTTAAAAATCAAATAACATCTATTGCCCACCCGTGCTTCTGCATTAGTTATATCTAGGCCAGCAATTTAATATCAAGTTGTAATTTGAGTCATGATCATCTCCAACATTTAAGCATATGGCAACCTTCCATCAACTGTGGGACTTGACGACACAAAACAGCACCTGAGCAAGCGACTACGACACGCAAGGCCGACTATCTTCCAAACAATAGGTAATAGGAGGTGTCCAAGGCAATATAGAGGCAGCAAGGGATATCATGGGTACGAAAACTAAAGCATTGCAACATAAATAGCAATAGATCAAAAGGAGAAAATAAAGACTATAAATGCAAAATAGGTAGAAAGGGGGAGAATGCTCGCCTGGAAAACATTGCCGAAGTTTCATAACTGAAGATCTTGTCGAAGCTCACAATATCTCATTGTTCTATTCAGGAAGAAGCAAAACACTAAAAGGAACAAGCGATGTAGCAATTACAACTAATGCGGAAGAATTGGCATGATCATGATATGATGCAAACTATGTCGAAAAGGTATCAGGGTCATAACCCAGTTACACATGCTACTGTCTGTCTGGTTGGCGCGCGACTGCAGCTAGTCACGGCTGACGTGGTTATACCCCGCGGGTACACGATCTCAGCATACCTAGTACAGCCCAAGGAAGGCCCACGACAAATATACGCCGACCCATGAAGACTTTCGGGTGGTTAGGGCCCATGACGCCTTCGGATCCTTGGAGAGCAAGACAAGAGTAGATAGGAAATTCAAAGGGGTAAACCCTAAAACCTATAACCGACTCGATCTGTGCCTGGGACCTGCCTATCTCTATATAAAGGCCAGGAGGGCACGACAATGTGGCCCCCTTACAATCTCTCGCACACCACCGCATACACACCTCCACGCCAGATTGCATCTGCGCACCCCTGTAACTTTCGGTTCCGCCGTAATCAAGAGCAGACAAGCAGGAGTAGGGTTTTCCCTCCGGGGGCCTGAACCTGGATAAACCTCGTGTCCCCGTATTGCTTGTTTGTAACCGTTCTGCGATCTCCAGCATCCTTATCTTCTCCAAAACCCAAGTCCATAACAATGGGCATTGACGAGATCAAACCTCGTCAATTGGCGCCATCTGTGGGAACTGGGGACGCTAATTGTGCGATCGTGATGGTCCCAACCCGAGCGATCTACAACTCCGCAGCGACGGAGAGTCATCTCCTCTTCGGCGCCTTCGACTTCACCGCCCACTCGCCGGCCACCCTGAAGGACTTTGAACCCGTTGGCAACGGACTCGAGATCCTGTTCGGGAGCTTCTGCTTCCAGGTGGGGCAGATCAGCACTCTCCGCCTCCCGAAGCGGGTGCCCCTGCCGTCGATCAGGCCTGCTTCGTGGGCTCCACACCCCGTGCTACGCACATCATCATCGACAGATGAGTCCTATGATAGCAGCAACTACAACTCAGATCTGTGCGATCCACCATCGGATGAAGGGACCTACGGTTCCGGATCCGAAAGCTGCGGCAGCAGCGATCCGATCTACAAGCGCTACCAGTGCGCCGTGGTCATCCAAGATCAGGAACACAATCCGCCACCCAACCCGCAGGGTAGAAATGGCGAGAATAGAAGAAGCCAGTCCCCCCACCCAACGGGGGAAACAACAACCGGGTCATCCACCAAGCCACCAGATGCCTCACGGGACCTGCTTATGGCATATCACATGCTCCTCGTCGAGGAGCACAAGAAGCAACTGAGGATGCAAGAGGTGCTTGACAAGCGCAAGCAAGCAGCCTCGGAGTCCAGTGCACGGAGAGTTGCGCTCTCAGCCATGGGCATCGGCTCCAGCTCGCATGGAAACCATGGCAACAAGTACCGTTCTCGCACAGAGAACATGGATCCCAAAGCATGCCGCGAGGTGACTAGAGCCCTCAATGCGTCCTCCATGGAGATGGATGCCGACGACAACGTCATCCCAAAGACGCCACAAGCTGCGATCATGGCAGCCACCGCGTACCTCGCGTCCCATCCTCCTCCGGAGGGGGACCCGAAAAGGTCCGTGCACAAGTCCGCGGTCACCGGACTCGGACTCGTTGGAGCCGCGCTCCACGGAGAAGCTCCTGCGGACCAAAGAAGAAGGCCGCGGTCAGGTTCAACCGCAGCCCCACACCCTCATCCGAGGACGAAGAGCACGACCTTCCCCGAAGGCATAAGAGCTCGTGCCGTCGCAGCCGCGACTACGACGCTCGAAACGAATTGACGCAGCACAAGATCGACAAAGCGCGAGCAAGCGGCGAGCGGCGGGCGAGCTGTAGGGCGGCCTCGTGTTGGTGTGCGGCAACTAGGAGGGCGACACAACAACGACAGCGAGCGAGACTTATTCACAGGGCCACGGACGCAGCAACAGAGAGGACGCTCCTAGCAGCATCTGGCGTCGAACTGGAGCAGACAACAACGACCGACGGTGCACGCAGGGCGCTTGATGAAATGATCTCTAGCAAGAAGGCACCAAAGCATGCAAGAACTTGTCAAATAGGAAGAGGGCCTCACCAGGATGAGGTTGGAGGAGATGGATCGAGCGTAGGAGGAGGAGAACTAGCGCAGCGCTCGCGAACTGGTTCTATGGCTGCCTCATGGCCACGGCAGCGACGGCAACTTCCCGGCGCGATCCAGCGAGCACCAGCAGGTTGATGCGAAGCAGGGGAAGCAGGACTAGCCCCTGGCAGTACCTGGACGTCCTCGTGGTCACCATAGCGAGGTAGAGAAGAGGAAGCCGAAGCTAGGTCTTAGGGAGGCATGTCCATGGTGGCTTGGTGGAGAGGAAGGAGAAGGGTGGGATGGCTGGTGATGGAGATTCGTTCTGGGGGTTGTTTGATGATACGGGGAAGAAGGCAGAGGCACATGGGGGATAGCTTTATGTAAAAAGTAGAGGGAGGGGAGGTAGACTCGGGGAAGGGATCTCCTCTCTCTCTCTCTTTGCTTTCTTGATCAAGGGGGAAGGAGAGGGGGACTAGGGATGGCGTGGTGGAGGCTGTGGGGGTGGTGGTTTGGTGTGGGAAAGGTAGATGGGGTTTAGTTAGAGGGTTAGAGAGGTTGGAGGGAGAGATCTAAAAGCATAGATATGGTTTTATTTTGAATTTCTTTGGTTTGATTTAAAACAAGCTCAAAGAAAGAATCTCCAAGAGGCAACAAGATCAAAGCAACCAACTTGTCTCAATAAGCACAAAACAAGCTCATCTCAAAACAAAAGAGTTCATACTAGGAGTGATGGTAGCTTGCATGGGCCATGCATGAGCTTTAAATGCCACCTTGGTAATTGTGAAAACAATTATAACTACATAAGGGCAAATAAACATACATGCATCCAAAATTGAATAAAGTCCAAACCAAAAGATAGATAGCTTGATTCACACATGAAAAGGATGAAAATAAGCATAAATGAATATATATATATGGGCAATGTTAGTGTGTGGGTTCCACTACATGGTTGTGTAGCCTCAAATACATGTGAACATGCTCACACAGAGAAATCAATCCATATAAAATCTAGATGAGTTATTCCACTCACATAGCATCCCAAGGTGGCCATGAGGCTCCACATATTTAATATTGTGAAAACAACATATATCACATATGGGAGCATGTAGAATTAGGAGTGGATCCATTCCCAACACATATGAGATAGATTTAAATACCAAATATAATTTCAATGGCTCATATATAATTAGGATGGTGGAATTGTAAGGTGATGACAAAGTTAATAAAAGATATGCCGCAACTCAATTTGGGCATTATGCATTATATCAAGAACCAACTACAATATATCAAGCAACAAATACAAGTAATACAATATAAATGCATATGGGATAAGAGCCAACAAAAAGGTTTTATATGATGCTCAAATGCAATGTGACATGATGACATGAACATGATATAATGATAATGCACAAAACAAAAACACCAAGCAATTTTCTAGTAGTGGTTTTACCCGGGGTGCTACAGTAGTAAACGCTCTCCATGAGCAACAGTAGTAAATAAAACAGTAAAGTATGACATAAATACATGATAGTAATAACACCCTAAACTACTTGTGGACCCAACAAATTACATATGACTCAAGCTAGGACTAAGGGGATCCATGGGCCCACATGCGGATAGTGCGATAATCAAGGAACAAGAATCAAGTACTCAGGGTCCTACGGGACACAAGTGAGCATAAAGAACAAAATAGCAGATATTGCCCACCGGTGCCTCTTTCATTAGTTATTCCATTACTACTCAATTCAGTTGTTTAGGTACCTCATTATTCAAAGACTCTCACAAACCCTACACATGAAATTTTATGACTCGCATGGCTCAAACAACTCATGTATTAATGGCTCATAGGATGGAGGGAACAAGCTTCAGTGGGTTTTAAAAGTAAAGACTATGAAATACTTGGAATTCAATTTTATTCGCGACGTGTTTATGATGCAAGAATAAGATAGATGCAATAGGTACTATATGTAGTGCAAGTATGGGGAAATGCTTGCTTGGAAGTTCAGTTGCAGAATAAGATGGATCAGGGTAATACTCCTGAGGCTCTTGATATTCTCCTTGCTTAGCGTATATCAAGATAAGAACCAAACACACAGTGGGCCAAAATAAATACATCAGACAAATATAAAATCATATGCAACAAGCAATCAAGTAGGCCATGATGGAATGATGCATAATTTACATAGCATAATATAGCATGGCATGGGTGAGGCGTGGGATACAAGAATAAAGCATTTTATTAATTATTTAGTCATGTTTCGCTTGCATAAACATTGCTCCCTTTATTATATTTATATGATGCATTCTTCAGTTAATATCATGGAATGCCTAGTTTTAAAGGGCTCGTCGAGCTAATCGATTTAGACATATCATTTGTCGAATTCGGAGTTACGAAATTAAAGTTATACAATTATTAAAAATATACATTTATTATTATTTAATAATTCAAAAAATTTAAATTGCTCAAATGATATTATAAATAGCATAAACAGATTGCTCACATTTTTCTAATCCAAAATCATATATTATTTACATTATTTGAAATTAGGAATTTAAATTTATATTATAGTCAAAGTTATCAAGAAGGGTCAAAGTCAATGGTTTGACTAGTTTGAATTACTTTTTAAAATATTTGACTTTACATCTGTATTCATATACCAAGTTAAAGCACATTTCATATTAGGAAAATCTTCAAATTCTATCCAATTTAAAAATTACAAGTGAAATCATATAAAATCAAGTTCTGGTTTTTATTTCGAATATAGATAATAGCAAGACTTTTGTTACTCAGCTGAAGGATACACCCAGGGAATGACAGATGGGCCGCGGAGCTGACATGGCATAGAGGAATGGGTGGTTGAGGACCGCGGGTTGAGAGGCTGAAAACTGTAAGGGTCTAAACAGAAAAGCTTCTGGAGGTTGCTGTGAATTGAATCTCAGATGTGCCCGATTGAAATGAAGTCGACCCTAGTTTCGAAGAAGATGGCGACCAAACGATTTAGAATTTTGGTATTCCGCAAAAACAAAAGTTGTAGTTATACTGAATATATATAACAGTTAAGAATTAAGTTTCCTCAAAGGACAAACTTGCGCGCGGGAAAATGTTGATGAACTCTCCGGAATCAGATAAAACGCGACAGATTTTCAGAAACGTGGAAAAATACTCAAAATCATCGGAAGATATCTGCTCCTATAGTGATCCAAATCGAGCGTAGTTTCTTCCTGGTGATAGATGGTAGATAGGTCTTCAAGTTTCGTGTTCGTAGTTTTGTCAACAGGAGCCTGAAATCGTCGGGAAAAATATGGGAACAGAGGCTAAAAAGGAAGGCGACGTGCAGTCTGACGAAACTGAAAACGACCAATCAGATCAACAGTGAGGTTCGCCGATCTTGCGAAGACATTTCCAAGAAGCTCCGGGCACCAAATCAATCGCCGTTTGATGCCAGGTGAGTCTGGGGTTACCCTCTACGTGCTGGGTCGCTGGGTGTAGCCGGACGAGATCCAGGGACGCCAAGAAAGAACTGGAACAGAGAGGTCGCGAAGCTGCTTGCCGAGCGGGTGCGTGTGGGTCTGCAGGGCGTGTGGCGCGGCGAGGCTGGCGAGCGAGGCTGGAGAGCTAACAAGGCAGGGAAACAAGGTCTCACCAAGGAGCAGTTGCAGGAGAGCCGGCGAGCAGGGACGGCCGCGGGCGGGGGCGACCGGAACTGTTGAATATTGTAACACGTTTGCTGTACCGTTTATCTACTATAACAAACTCCTCCTAGTGCTAGGCCTTTCCGATACTTTAGGATCTAAACGACGTGCGCCTGTGCACCACGATCGATCTCCTGCTCATGTACTTGTACCAGACTCTCGGAGTCATTCAGTAAGTCAATACACACAAAACAACTTGGTATCAGAGCTCTAGGCTCAAAATCCTCCCTCCCATGGCCGGCCAAACCTCCGCCTCCTTTCCGACGGCAACAATGGCGGCCGAAAACCTGGACACCAATCCACACACACCTCTCAACCCAACCCACCCCTTCCGCCCTCGCGCACCTCCAACTCCTGCCAACGGCGATAGCCGTGACCTCTTCGACAACGACCTTCGGCAACCTCCTGCCTCCATCCCCATGCTTTCTCTCGCCGCTCCGGCGTCCAATACCCGCGACCCTCCACCCCTCCGCGTCCGCGACATTCGCATCTCGGAGTACATCGACTACAAGGTCACCTCCGCCGGCGCCAACCTCTCCCGGTGGAAGGAGACCCTCACCTTCCTCCTCACCATGTGCCAGGCGCTGGATCACGTCACGGCAGGTGCTGCCCCGGCTGCGCCATCTACGGCGTGGATCGAGGACGACGTCCACATCTCCTTGTGGTTCATGGCCACGCTGGAAGACGACCTACGTCGCCTCGTCCAGAGCCCCGGCGGCCGTGCGGGCACGACGTGGAGCCGCCTACACGACTTCTTCGCCAACCGGTCGTCTCAATACATCTACCTGAGCAAGCTCTTCCGGAACACGCCGCGCGGGGATCTGACCATCGCCGTGTACGCCGCTCGGCTTCAATCCATCGCCGATGACCTCGCCAACGTCGGGTACCCCGTGGCTGACCCCGACCTCACCATGCAACTTCTCGCAGGCCTCGGCAAAAAGTTCAAGTTCCACTCCGCCATCATCGAGAACGACGACCCGCTCCCCTCGTTCGCCGCTGCCTGGTCGCGACTCATGAAGGCGGAGGTGTCCATCGACAAGGAACAGGAGGAGGAGGCCTCCCACGCCATGGAGGTCCATGGTACGGACCGCGGCGGCCGTGGCAGCGGCCAGGGAAACCGCGCACCCGTGCCACCCAGTGGTGGCCACAATGGCGGTGGCGGGCGCGGCGGCTGGCCTGGCGGTGTCAGCCCTAACTACCGGGGGAAACATCCCATGCCCGTGTATCGACACCCCAATCAGGATGGAGGGCGCGGCGGCGGCTCACAAGGCGGCGGTCACCAGGGAAGCGGCCCGCATAGCGGCGTTCCGCACGGTGGCCAGGGACGTGGCCGCGGCGGCGGTCACCAGGGCTCCTACCACGGGGGGCAGGGGGGTCCTCCTAGCTGCCCTGGCTCGGCTACTTCGCGCCTATGGGGGCACCCTTCCCGCTGATCCGTGCCCCCTGGATCCCTCCCAACGCTGATCCGTGCCCCCTGTCTCGGCCCGCCCACACATGCCTATCATGTCCTGTCCTACGCCGGCATGCCTGCTCCAACTCCTTCGTACGCTGCACCTCCCCCCTCCTTCGACCACTCCGCCATGATCCACGACGCCTACAACAACTCCTTCGCCCAGCCTCCGCCCGAGTGGCTCATGGATTCGGGGGCCTCGTCACACATCACCGGTAAGATGGGTAACTTGACCTCGACTCACTCCAAGTTAGACAGTACTTATTCTTCGCATATCATTGTTGGTGATGGGTCCAAACTTCCCGTTCTAGCCATAGGTTCCTGCCAAATTTCCTCTTTGCCCCTTCATTTGCAAAATGCGTTAGTGTCTCCCGGCATAGTCAAGAATCTTATTTCTGTTCGCAAGTTCACTCGTGACAATTATGTTTCCATTGAGTTTGACCCCTTTGGCTTTTTCGTGAAGGACCTAGCTACCAAGACCCTTCTTCGCTCCATAGTGACGGCGACCTCTACCCCTTTGGCGGCTCCACGACCACTTAACCGACGGTTCTCTCCACCACGGGAGGCTCCTTGTGGCATCAACGACTTGGCCACCCCAGCTCTACCTCTCATTTTCCTTCCGACTTCCCTCCATGTAATAAAGAATCCCCTAAACGTTCTCCCATTTGTGATTCATGTCAATTAGGACGCCATACTTGCCTTGCCTTCCCCACCTCTCACTCTTACACTTCCGCTGCATTTCAACTTGTTCATTGTGATTTATGGACCTCTCCCGTTGTTAGTTTCTCTGGTTACAAATACTATCTTGTTGTGCTTGATGATTTTACACACTACTCTTGGACATTTCCCTTGCGCAATAAATCTGATACTTGCGACACCATCCAACGTTTTTTTGAATATGTGCGCACCCAATTTCATGTGACCATTCAATGTCTCCAATGCGATAATGTGGGTGAGTTTCTAACCATTTCCCTCCGCGCCTATTTTGCCAAACTTGGCGTCATTTTCCGCCTCTCCTGCCCCCACACCTCTCCTCAAAACGGCAAAGTTGAACGCCTCATCTGCACCACCAACGACGTTGTTCGCACTCTACTCGTTCACGCCAAGTTTCCTCCGCCCTTTTGGGTTGAGGCCCTTCACACCGTCACTCATCTCCTCAACATCTGACCCTCTCGAGCCATCTCGTTCCAAACCCCGCACCTCTGTCTCTATGGCCAACACCCTACCTATGATCACCTCCGCGTATTCGGATGCCTTTGCTATCCAAACCTGCTCGCCACCACCGCCCACAAACTTGCCCCTCGTTCAACCCGATGTGTTTTCCTCGGTTATCCCTGCGAACACAAAGGCTATAGGTGTTTTGATCTGCAATCACGGCGTGTCATCATATCTAGTCACGTTACATTTGATGAATCAATTTTTCCTTATTTTTCTGCTTCTCAGGTGCCCTCTGTTGTAGAAATCACGCCCCGCACCACCCCTGCCGCCTCTGCTACGTCTCGGATCCCACGCCAGTCAGCCCCGGTCTCCCCACCCACCTCGTACCACCCTACACCGAATCCCCCGTCGCCACCTCACCAGCCAGGCCCACCACCATCCACCTCCCCTGCGCCCCTGCCCTCCTCATCCGTACGCACTCCCGCCCCGAGCCCCCCAGGATTCCCTTCCCCACGTGCCACCCCCACACCTGGTCGCCCCTGCGCCCTGCACTCCCCTGCCACGCCCACCAGATTCTCCCCAGTAACCAGTCCCACGACGCCACCTCCTCCCCCACTGCCGCCAACAGCCATCCCGATAGAGCCACCCCAAAACCCACACCGCATGGTCACCCGTGCAAAATCTGGTTATTTTATGCCTAAGCAACATTTTAGTCTCGCCGCTGACTCCCCATCCCGCATTTCTCCGATCCCCGCCACCTATCTTTCCGCCCTTAAGGACCCTAACTGGTACAATTCCATGCTTGAGGAATATACTACACTAATGCGGAATGATACTTGGTATTTGGTTGCTCGTCCTGCAAGTGTCAACGTGGTGACGGGCAATGTATCTTTCAGCACAATTTCAACACTGACGGCTCGCTTGCTCGGTACAAAGCCCGTTGATTTGTTCGGGGCTTCACACAACAACACGACGTCGACTATGGTGAGACATTCAGTCCTATGGTGAAACCGCCACTATTCGCCTCGTTCTGAGCATCTCCACCATGCACTCTTGGCCTATTCACCAATTGGATGTCACAAATGCTTTTCTCCATGGGCATCTTGATGAAACTGTTTTCTGTGAGCAACCATCAGGCTTTATTGATTCTGCACATCATTCTCATGTTTGCCACTTGCATAAATCTCTCTATGGACTCAAGCAAGCGCCCCATGCATGGTTTCATCGATTTACCACATTTCTTACTTCCATTGGTTTTTTGGCCTCAAAAAGTGATTCATCTCTATTCATTCTTCACCGTGGCACCTCCACCGCGTATTTGTTGTTCTACGTCGACGACATCATTCTCACCGCCAACACAACCCCCTCCTCCACTCCATCATCCAATCCCTCCACTCCGAGTTCGCCATGAGTGACCTTGGTGACATCCACCATTTTCTCGGGATCAATATCCATCGCACCACCGACGGTCTCTTCCTTTTGCAACAACAATATGCCCTCAAAGTTTTAGATCGTGCCAACATGCTCAACTGCAACCCCATCAACACACCCATTGATACCCGCTCCAAACTCTCAGTCGTGGATGGGCCCCGTTTTTCTGATCCGGCCCTCTACCGAAGCCTTGCCGGCGTGCTTCAGTACCTCACGCTCACACGCCCCGTCCTCTCCATGCTGTCTGTCAACACCCAGATTTTTAATCCCAGATGCCTGTTATGCCATACATCGCAATCCCAGGATTACCATTTTTGCGAGGCATAATAGAATTGGATACCATAGTACATCATCCATTACAAACCGTACATAAGTTCTTACAAAAATAGGGATCTCATGATCCAGTTCTTAATACAATATCAAGAAGCGGAATACGTAATAATAACGGTAGCGTAGGCGAAGCTCCATCTTCGGGGTCACAGGCAATGCTCACGATGGGAGATGATCCTAGTTGTCGTAACCTTCCTGGGGTCCATCCTCCAGGTACTCCTCTTCATAGTCTGGCCACGGGAATAGCCAGGGACAAAGCCATGAGTACTCTTTAAGTACTCGCAAACTAATACTAACAAGTGAAAGGTTTTTTTTGATAATATGACACTAGGCTCTAGGGTTGTTTTGCAAAAGCCAGATTTATCTCTACTAAGTTCCAAAGCTAGTCACAATTTTATAACTCCTAAGTGGGATCTTGTACTCATTTCACAACTCTGTTGTGGTCAAGTCAAAGTTTCAATTCATTTCGCAAGTCATTTTGAAAAGTCTGACGGGGGAACAGTATGGCCACTCCAACTGTCCATAACCGCGGACGCGGCTATTCGAATAGTTTGACACTCTGCAGAGATTGTACACTTTCACCACAACATTCGATACATCTGTCAGGAACAAATCCTGAATTCACCATACTCAGTATGCGAATAATCCTAACCTTTCAATTACACGCCCTAGTATAAGCACCTCTCCTATGAGTTTGGCCTCCCAACCATGACCAACTATCATCTTGGGTACTGCACAGGTGGACAATCTTCACAAGGTAGCCTCAGCTCAGACCTTGGCCATGAGGGAACTAATACTAAGGTATATAAGTTTCCAGTCAAGCCCTACCCAATCTTCGGGTATTGTGGTTATACGATAAAATTGGAATGGTATCGTATCCAGACAACCATATGTTTTATAAAGGGCTAAGGCTCATGCCTCAACATTTTCATCACCAAAATCATCAGGTGTTTGGAAACACATGTCCAAAACATTTCAATAGAATGATCCATCATTCCAAGGTTTTCATAACCATTTTTCCACCAAGTATTCCCATCTAAAGTTGATCAAGTTTTATGCTTAGCACTAGCATCTACAAGTGGGGGTAAGCACTAAATGAGGGGTGGTAAACTAGTGGAGTTTTGACTAAGTTCAATCTCATGTCTTAGGATGACATAAAGATTATCTAGCTTAGGCCAAATTTTATGCTCTTTATGCAACCTTCACATATCTTTCTAGTATCTACCATTCACTTAGGTAAAACTCTAGGTAAGAGCTTTGATAAAGAAATAAAGTAAGAAGCTTGCAAGTAAAACTAGGATTGGTTTATCAAGTGAGTATAATCACATATGCTTAAGGCATATAGTTGGCATGGTAACAAATAGAGGTTTATTGCATCAGTAGAGTATCTTGCAAGGGTTAGCTTGCACATTCACTAGTAGTATTAGGATTGCTAAAGTAGAGTGTCTTGCAAGTGTTAGCTTGCCTTGTGCAGATCAGTGGTTGAAGTTCTCCTCGGCTTCTTCTTCGTAGAATCCTCCTTCCTCCTCGTATCCTTGGTCGGTACTAGTGTCTATGAATAAATACGAGGTACACAATCACCAAACAATACTTAACTACTTGCAATCATCACACACAAGGGTCCTATAGATGATCTAACATCATCACTAACATTAAAAGATTAAGGCTTGGTTTAATTCCTTTTATTTTTAGAAAAATAATTTCTACTCATTGAAAAACTACTTAAGCTTTAATATTCTCCAAACCAAACATGGGATCATGTTGACACATGTCATCACCACATAGTTTAGTTCATGGGAATGTGATTTAAAGTGGTGTCACAATTTAATAAGGTTTTACCCTTTTATTTTAATTAATTAAAGTGACTAGAAATGCCTATGGGGCATTCTTTTATTACTTGAACATTATTTCTGCAAGTAAACCTATATATTTTTATATATTCTGAAAGGTATGGTTAAATGTGATTTTTGAGAGTTGGAATCAACTCAAAAGCTATTATGGTTTAAATTTGAAAAATGTTTGAATGCAGAAAAGCTTCTGCCTTGTTATTTTTACCATGGATGATCTATAGATCCAAATGACCTGAATCCAACGGGCTTGGATTCAGCATTCCCAGACCTTTCTAACAAAGTTAGTTTCATTCAATTTGGTGCACTGAATCGACCTGGGTTGATTTTTGAAACTGGGTACAGAAGTGTGTTTGAAATAAAATGGAAAAGGTTTAATTCAAATAACTGGGTTGCGCGGGAAAGGTTAACGGGCCGGCCTGCTAAGCGTAGCGCTTCCGCGGGCTGCTTAAGTGGGTGTACCCATGCGTCAGTGACACAGGGGGTGCGAAGCGGTACGGGGCAACGTGGGACATTCGATCTGGTTCTAATCCAACGGCTAGGAGTCATCATCGATGTTGGGCAACGCCGATGAGAAAGAAACCTAGCGCCGCCAGTGGGAGTTGCTGGGGGCTCACCGGGGTGCAGGCGAGAGTCGGCGAGGCGGGCGAACGACAAAGTCGATGACGGCGAACTCAGGGGTGGTCGCGGCAGCTCCTGGGGTGGACGAAATCGATGGCTCCCTTCTTCTCAAAGGCGGCGGGCTCCGGTGAAATTCCGGCGATGCGCTGCTCGCCTTGCTCCGGGAACGGTGTGGCACGATCAGTGATGAGAGGGGAGTAGAATGGTGTGAAGAATTCTAGCGGGGGAGTCCTCTATTTATAGTCTAGCGAGGGGACCGACGGGGCGCACGGTGAGCTCGTCGGGGGCGATGGTACAGACGGCTATTGGCATGGGCGAAGGTAGGGGACGGTGCGGTGTTCCCTGGCGATGCTCAATGCTACGGTGGCGAGACGTGGGGCGGTGCGAGTTGGTCTGGAACATGCGACGCTCTGCGCGGTAGAGGCGGCGTCTTCGACGGCGAGCGGTGGCTGTGCGTCACGGGGCGGCGAACGGGGATATCTGGCGGTCTCCTGGGTCGGTGGTGATTGTATATGCACACGGTGAGGGCGGCGCACGGTCTGTGGGCTTCGGTCGAGGGTGGCGCTCTGGCGCACGCTCGGCATGGTCGCTGGCGGTCTAGGCGCGGTCCGTGCATGTGGTCCAGTGGCTGGCAGGGGTCGAGCGCTGGGCAGGGAGTGGCGGTGGACGGTGGGCTGCCTCCTAGACAAGGTTGGCACGGCTTAAACTTCTCCTAGCTTGCTGTCTCCACTGGGTGGCATGGGTGTGCTCGGCTGTTCATCATTGATGGCAATGCCAAGCTTATAGTGGGGCTAGTGCTTGGTTTAACTTGCTAGATGATCTACGGAGATGGTTGTGAGCTAGAGAGGGAACAAGTTAGGCTTCAATCACTGCTCACTATAGTGTTTAGATTTTGTATGATTTGTGTCTGCAACCTGTTTGATAAAATGGCCGCATGAATTCAAGTTTTGAATTTTGAAAAGATTTTTGGTGGGTGTGCTAGGTTGGTGCTAGTGAGTCTACAGATGCTTGGGTTTTGAAAGTTGAGCTTCTTTGAGTGGTTTTTGAAAAAGTGGGATCTTGTCATATGATAAAGATTCAATTTTGAATTATCATTTAAACTATGCATTTGAAAGTTTTTGGATAATCACAAAGTGGGCCTTGATACCTTGTTATGAGTACATTCAAGGGGTGCAAAGATCCATAAAAGTTTCTGTTAGGTTCTGAAAGTTTGAGACAGCCAAAGTAGGCATGAGAGTTAAATTGGTCAAAGTGACCATTCCTTTATTTTATTTTTTTTTGATTTATTTGTCTTTGAGAAAAGTGTGGGAAATGTTTAGATTATGTTTATTTCACCTAAGAATCCATTTACAAGCAATGGAACACATAAACAAGGTGGTTCAATAGAATTCAAAATAAAATGCATACACATATGCATGCTTTCAAAATTTTATTTAGAAAAGTTTTTGTTAACCCTAGTTTTGATGCTTAGTGTTTGATGATCCAAGTTTAGTATTTTTGGGATGTTACAAACCTTACCCCCTTAAACAAAATCTCGTCCCGAGATTTGAAAAAGGACGAAAAGATTACCTAGGATTTGAAGAGATCGGGAAACTCTGTCCTGATGTGATCTTCCCGCTCCCAGGTAGCTTCCTCTTCTGTGTGGTTGCTCCACTGAATCTTAAGAAACTTGATGCTTCGGGTTCGGGTAGTTCGAAAAGATTCTTCCAAAATATGGATGGGTACTTCGGGATAGGTCAGGTCATCGTTGATCTCTATGGTCCGGTGGTCGATATTTTTGAACACTTCGGTCTTATCGGGGACTTCGAGACACTTGCGAAGTAACGAGATATGGAACACATTGTGCACGGCTGACATCTCTTCAGGTAGTTCCAATTGATATGATACTTATCCTCGACGGTTCAGAATCTTGAAAGGTCCGATATATCTGGGGGCTAACTTTCCTTTGAGTTGGAAATGCTGCATTCCCTTCAATGGCGACACTTTCAGATACACAAAATCTCCTATGTTGAAGGAGAGGTCTCTATGTCTCTTGTCGGCGTAACTCTTCTGTCGGGATTGGGCGGTCTTGAGGTGTTCACGAATCTTGTGAACCTTCTCTTCTGCTTCTCGTAGGATGTCCGGTCCAAAAATCTGACTCTCTCCTACTTCCGACCAGTTCAAAGGGGTGCGACACTTCCTTCCGTACATGAATTCAAATGGGGCCATTTGCAAACTGGCTTGATAACTGTTGTTTTATGAAAATTCTGCAAACGGCAGACAGTCTTCCCACTTGGATCCATATACTAACACACATGCTCTCAGCATATCTTCGAGTATTTGATTTACTCGCTCCGTTTGTCCATCGGTCTGAGGGTGATACGCGGTACTGAAATCTAGACGGGTTCCTAAACCTTCTTGGACTTTCTTCCAGAATCTCGAGGTAAACTGAGTTCCTCGATCTGATACGATGTTCTTGGGGACTCCATGCAAACTAACGATTCTAGCATGTACAACTCTGCTAGCTTCGAACTCTAATAGGTGGTCTTGACGGGCAAGAAATGGGCGACTTTGGACAATCTGTCCACTATGACCCAGATAGAGTCATTTCCCCTACTAGAAGTAGGCAGTCCAGTGATAAAGTACATTCCAACGGAACCCCATTTCCATTCCGGAATCTGCAAGGGCATCTGCTACCACGTTGGCTTTACCAGGGTGATAGTGAATGTCCAGGTCGTAATCCTTGATTAGCTCTATCCATCTCCTCTGCCTCATATTCAGCTCCTTCTGAGTGAATATATACTTCAGGCTCTTGTGATCCGAATAGATCTCACAACGGTTTCCCATCAGGTAATGTCTCCATGTTTTCAGGGCTAGAACTACGGCTACGAGTTCGAGGTCATGGGTTGGGTAGTTTTGCTCATGTTGCTTCAGTTGTCTAGATAGATAAGATATAACTTTGCCTTCTTGCATTAGCACACATCCGAGACCGATCTTGGATGCGTCACAATACACATCGAAGGGCTTCGTGATATTCGGCATGATCAAGATTGGGGCTAAAATCAATCTCCTCTTGAGTTCTTGAAAACTCGCTTCACACTTGTTGGTCCATTCAAACTTCTTGTCCTTCTTCAGCAACTGGGTCATGGGTCTGGCGATACTCGAGAATCCTTCTACGAATTTGCGGCAATATCCCGCCAATCCGAGAAATGCACGAACTTGGGTTTGAGTGGTTGGGGCTTGCCAATCTTCTACATCTTTCACTTTGGCAGGGTCAACGGCAATTCCTCCGGCTGATACAATGTGACCGAGGAATCCTACCTCCTGTAACCAGAATTCACATTTGCTAAACTTTGCATACAGCTGATGCTCTCTAAGGGTTCCAAGAATGGTCCTTAGGTGTAGCTCATGTTCTTCTTATGATTTGGAATAAATCAGAATGTCATTGATGAAAACAACGACAAACTTATCCAGGAAGTCCATAAAAATCTTATTCATGAGATTCATGAAATAAGCGGGGGCATTGGTTAGTCCGAAAGACATGACTGTATACTCATACGATCCATATCTGGTGGTAAAGGCAGTCTTTGGAATATCCTCTGCACGAATTTTGAGTTGATGATAGCCAATTCTAAGATCAATCTTAGAAAACACTTTGGCACCGGTCAACTGATCAAACAAATCTTCTATCTTGGGAAAGGGGTACTTGTTCTTGATGGTGACATCATTCAACTTCCAATAATCCGTACACAAACGGTTACCTCCATCCTTCTTGTCCACAAACAAGACAGGTGATCTCCATGGGGACGCACTTGGTTGAATCAATCCAATTTCCAGCATGGAATCCAGCTGCTTCTTCAGTTCTGCGAGCTCTGACGGGTTCATACTATAGGGTCTCTGAGCTATGGGTCCGGTTCCAGGAATTAGTTCGATGATAAACTCGATATCCCGATCTGGGGGCATACCGAGCAAAACATCTGGAAATACATCGGGGTATTCACAGACTATCCGGACTTGGTCAATGGTAGGTTGGGCTATACTCTTGTTGCATTTGAATTGGCGAGGTAAGGTTTCAGATATATGCTCGACTGATATTCCGGCGGTACTGGTCATGGTTATGGCTTTCTTGGCACAGTCAATCAATCCTTTATGTTTGGACATCCAATCCATTCCTAGTACTACTTCCAAACCTTTAGTTCTGAGTACTATTAGATTTGCATAAAAATCTATGCCATGGATTCGGATAGGGACGGCTTTGCAAATTTTCCTAGCCTTGGTGGTTGATCCGGGAATTTGAACAATAATAACATGCTTCAGTTTGGTTGGTTAAATTTTACTAGTGCATGCAAATTCTTCAGTGACAAATGAGTGCGATGCACCAGAATCAAACAACACTCTTGCAAGTACTGAATTAACAGAAAACATACCCAGCACGACGTCTGGCGCTTCCTGAGCTTCTTCAGCATGCATAAGAAAAAGACGGCCGTTGCGGTTGAGTGAATTCCCTGGGGAAAATCTTCTTCCTGGCTGAACACGACGCTGCTGCTGAGCTGGGACATTGGCATTGGGGGCTGTAGCATTCTTCTTGTTGGGGCACTCGTTGGAATAGTGGCCTTTATTTCCACAGTCATAACAGGTCACTTGCGACTTGTCCTTTGCTGCTACAGGCACAACATTGCTTCCAGTCCTCGGGGCAGTGTTGGCATTGGCGGTAGCATTGTTGTTGTTGAACTTGGGTGGGGCACGGTTGAACTTGCTAGCGTTGCCGGGGTTGTTGTGATTTCCTCCGGGCCTAGGATTTCCACGGTTGGGATAGGTCGGACGGTTCATTGGGGGTCTGTTGGTTCTTGGGGCAAATCCTGGAGATGGGTTGGGGCGATACTTTGGGGTCTGATGGGTTCCTGGTTGATGCATCATGCGACGCTTGCGGTTCTCATTGGCTTGGTTGATCTTTCCTTCCATCTGGATAGCAGAGTCAACAAGGGCTTCAATATCCGCAAAGGGGATATTGACTAACACAGTCTGCATCTCATCATGCAGACCATTCAGGAATCTTTCTTTCTTCTTGGCTTCGGTGTCGATTTCATCCGGGGCATACCTAGCTAATGACAAAAATTTGTCACGGTATTCCACTACAGTAATCCTTCCTTGCTTTAGTTCTCGGAACTCGTCTCTCATTCTCTTGATCAAACCTGGTGGCACATGGGTTCTGCTAAACTTGACCTTGAATTCCTCCCAGGCCATCATCTGGCCTCCAGTCATTGTGCGAACACTATTCCACCATGCCATGGCATCTCCGGCTAGATAGTGGGTGGCAAACAAAACTTTCTCATTGGCTTCCACTCCGGCTACTTCTAGGTTATTTTCCATGGTTTGCAGCCAATCATCGGCGTCCAGGGGTTCTTCTGACTTAGTGAAAACAGGTGGGTTGGTATTCTGAAAATTCTTGAGCTTAGATCCATGGTTTCCTGATTTCCGTGGCCTTGGTTGTTGTGGGCAAGTTGGGCTATCTGCTGAAGGGTGGCTAGTTTGGCTTGACGTTCCGCTCTTTCAGCTTCGCGGTCAGAAGTCAACATTTGCAGAATCTGCAACATCAGGTCCGGGGATGAACCACTTCCTCCGCGTGGCATCTGAAGATTGAGATAGATCATGAGAAAAGAGGGAAATTTCTAAGGTTTTGGGTCTTTGGAAAAGTTTTTAAAGTTTGACTCTGATTTTCTAGCAACTTGCTTTTTCATTCATTCATTCATTCATTCATTCATTCATTCATTCATTCATAGCACCCAGTACAACACACACCACAACAAAGAAAAACAGATGGTTTTAAGAACCATTCTGAGAACTACGATACAGTGGGACCGAATACTACTCACTACGCTAGTGCTCAAGTGCTACTACTCCTCATACTCTGTGGCCTCATCATCTTCATCATCATCGATGAAGGCGAAATCGTCCTCATCGGTGAAGAAATCCATAGCCAAATCCTCCAGAAAATCATCGTCATCGCTGAGATAGGAGTAGGGTTCTCCACGAAGATCCTCTCCGGCATTCTCCCTTTCCTCCAACTGTATGTCTCTCTCGTGGATGGTCTCCTCCAAAGATGAGATGCGGTGGCGAAGACAGGCAATAATGCGCTCCTTCTTGTCGAGCTGACGGCGGCGAGACTTGCGATCTTTTGCTAGCATGGCGATGGTTTGGTCCTTCGTCTTGATGATGGCAGATTTGTGGTTGGAGTAGTCACGGCAGTTGTCCAACTCCTGCTGACGATCGTACATCATGAAGCTAAGGTGATCCAATTGAGTCTTTAGTTCGGGGTGGTATGGGGCTTCCAGTGGTTGTCCATTAGCATCACGCCTTGGGCAAAACTCAAAGCGAGTACCCTTGATCTGATTGATGCTCTGCCCACACAGACGGGAAAGAGCTTCCTGCATGGCCCTGGCAAGTCCATCAAGCCAGTTGTTTTCTCTTAAGGTAAACTGAATTCCTTCCGCAGTGGGAGGTTCAATCTTTCCTCGGAGACTTGCAACAATTATCCACTGTAGATCTTCTCCTCCTTGATCATTGAGCTGAGCTCCGAAGAACTCGGGGTGTGGACGTTCCAGAAGTTCCGAAAGCTGGTCCAAATCCCTCTCAAAGATAAGGTCTCCTCCATTCCACAATTGGTAAAACTTGTTGTACTTCACGCCCATCTATAAGAATAGAGGATGAGTAGGTTAGTAGAGTGATCAAGTGTGTCAAAATTTTATGTATTTTGCAAGAGTTTTTGAGGAACATGAATTTTCATGAAAGAATCAAAGGGATAAGAATGAGAATAAGTTTTTGTAAATATTTGTTTTCTTTGGTTTTGGAAACTAAGTTTTTGATTCAACGTCCAGTCTAACTAGGGTCTCCTATGGTTAGGATGGCTCTGATACCAACTTGTCAACACCCGGATTTTTAATCCCAGATGCCTGTTATGCCATACATCGCAATCCCAGGATTACCATTTTTGCGAGACATACCAGAATTGGATACCATATTACATAATCCATTACAAACCATACATAAGTTCTTACACAAATAGGGATCTCATGATCCAGTTCTTAATACAACATCAAGCAGCGGAATACGTAATAATAACGGGAGCGTAGGCGAAGCTCCATCTTCGGGGTCACAGGCAATGCTGATGATGGGAGATGATCCTAGTTGTCGTAACCTTCCAGGGGTCCATCCTCCAGGTACTCCTCTTCATAGTCTGGCCATGGGAATAGCCAGGGACAAAGCCATGAGTACTCTTTAAGTACTCGCAAACTAATACTAACAAGTGAAAGGGGTTTTTTGATAATAGGACACTAGGCTCTAGGGTTGTTTTGCAAAAGCCAGATTTATCTCTACTAAGTTCCAAAGCTAGTCACAATTTTATAACTCCTAAGTGGGATCTTGTACTCATATCACAACTCTGTTGTGGTCAAGTCAAAGTCTCAATTCATTTCACAAGTCATTTTGAAAAGTCTGACGGGGGAACAGTATGGCCAATCCAACTGTCCATAACCGCGGACGCGGCTATTCGAATAGTTTGACACTCTGCAGAGATTGTACACTTTCACCACAACATTCGATACATCCGTCAGGAACAAATCCTGAATTCACCATACTCAGTATGCGGATAATCAATCCTAACCTTTCAATTACACGCCCTAGTATAAGCACCTCTCCTGTGAGTTTGGCCTCCCAACCATGACCAACTGTCATCTTGGGTACTGCACAGGTGGATAATCTTCACAAGGTAGCCTCAGCTCAGACCTTGGCCGTGAGGGAACTAATACTAAGGTATATAAGTTTCCAGTCAAGCCCTACCCAATCTTCGGGTATTGTGGTTGTACGATAAAATTGGAATGGTATCGCATCCAGACAACCATCAGTTTTATAAATGGCTAAGGCTCATGCCTCAACATTTTCATCACCAAAATCATCAGGTGTTTGGAAACACATGTCCAAAACATTTCAATAGAATGATCCATCATTCCAAGGTTTTCATAACCATTTTTCCACCAAGTATTCCCATCTAAAGTTGATCAAGTTTTATGCTTAGCACTAGCATCTACAAGTGGGGGTAAGCACTAAATGAGGGGTGGTAAACTAGTGGAGTTTTGACTAAGTTCAATCTCATGTCTTAGGATGACATAAAGATTATCTAGCTGAGGCCAAATTTTATGCTCTTTATGCAACCTTCACATATCTTTCTAGTATCTACCATTCACTTAGGTAAAACTCTAGGTAAGAGCTTTGATAAAGAAATAAAGTAAGAAGCTTGCAAATAAAACTAGGATTGGTTTATCAAGTGAGTATAATCATATATGCTTAAGGCATATAGTTGGCATGGTAACAAATAGTGGTTTGTTGCATCAGTAAAGTATCTTGCAAGGGTTAGCTTGCACATTCACTAGTAGTATTAGGCTTGCTAAAGTAGAGTGTCTTGCAAGTGTTAGCTTGCCTTGTGCAGAGCAGTGGTTGAAGTTCTCCTCGGCTTCTTCTTCGTAGAATCCTCCTTCCTCCTCGTATCCTTGGTCGATACTAGCGTCTATGAATAAATACGAGGTACACAATCACCAAACAATACTTAACTACTTGCAATCATCACACACAAGGGTCCTATAGATGATCTAACATCACCACTAACATTACAAGATTAAGGCTTGGTTTAATTCCTTTTATTTTTATAAAAGTAATTTCTACTCATTGAAAAACTACTTAAGCTTTAATATTCTCCAAACCAAACATGGGATCATGTTGACACATGTCATCACCACATAGTTTAGTTCATGGGAATGTGATTTAAAGTGGTGTCACAATTTAATAAGGTTTTACCCTTTTATTTTAATTAATTAAAGTGACTAGAAATGCCTATGGGGCATTCTTTTATTACTTGAACATTATTTCTACAAGTAAACCTATATATTTTTATATATTCTGAAAGGTATGGTTAAATGTGATTTTTGAGAGTTGGAATCAACTCAAAAGCTATTATGGTTTAAATTTGAAAAATGTTTGAATGCATAAAAGCTTCTGCCTTGTTATTTTTACCATGGATGATCTATAGATCCAAATGACTTGAATCCAACGGGCTTGGATTCAGCATTCCCAGGCCTTTCTAACAAAATTAGTTTCATTCAATTTGGTGCACTGAATCGACCTGGGTTGATTTTTAAAACTGGGTACAGAAGTGTGTTTGAAATAAAATGGAAAAGGTTGAATTCAAATAACTGGGCTGCGCGGGAAACGTTAACGGGCCGGCCTGCTAAGCGTAGCGCTTCCGCGGACTGCTTCAGTGGGTGTACCCACGCGTCAGTGACACAGGGGGTGCGAAGCAGTACGGGGCAACGTGGGACGTTCGATCTGGTTCTAATCCAACAACTGGGAGTCATCGTTGACGTTGGGCAACACCGGCGAGAAAGAAACCTAGCGCGGCCAGTGGGGGTTGCTAGGGGCTCACCGGGGTGCAGGCGAGGGTCGGCGAGGCGGGCGAACGACGAAGTCGACGACGGCGAACTCAGGGGTGGTCGCGGCAGCTCCTGGGATGGACGAAACCGATGGCTCCCTTCTTCTCCAGAGGCGGCGGGCTTCGATGAAATTCTGGCGATGCGGTGCTCGCCTTGCTCCGGGAACGGTGTGGCACGATCAGTGATGAGAGGGGAGTAGAATGATGTGAAGAATTCGAGCGGGGGAGTCCTCTATTTATAGTCGAGCAAGGGGACCGACGGGGCGCACGGTGAGCTCGTCGGGGGCGATGGTACAGACGGCTATTGGCATGGGCAAAGGTAGGGGACGATGCGGTGTTCCCTGGCGATGCTCAACGCTACGGTGGCGATACGTGGGGCGGTGCGATTTGGTCTGGAACACGCGACGCTCTGCGCGGCAGAGGCGGCGTCTTCGACGGCGAGCGGTGGCTGTGCGTCACAGGGCGGCGAACGGGGATGTCTGACGGTCTCCTGGGTCGGTGGTGATCGTATATGCACGCGGTGAGGGCGGCGCGCGGTCTGTGGGCTTCGGTCGAGGGTGGCGCTCTGGCGCACACTCGGTATGGTCGCTGGCGGTCTGGGCACGGTCCGTGCGTGTGGTTCAGTGGCTGGCAGGGGTCAAGCACTGGACAGGAAGTGGCGGTGGACGGTGGGCTGCCTCCCAGACATGGTTGGCATGGCTTAAACTTCTCCTAGCTTGCTGTCTCCACTGGGGTGGCATGGGTGTGCTCGGATGTTCATCATTGATGTTAATACCAAGCTTACAGTGGGGCTAGTGCTTGGTTTAACTAGCTAGATGATCTATGGGGATGGTTGTGAGCTAGAGAGGGAACAAGTTAGGCTCCAATCACTGCTCACTATAGTGTTTAGATTTTGTATGATTTGTGTCTGCAACCTGTTTGATGAAATGGCCGCATGAATTCAAGTTTTGAATTTTGAAAAGATTTTTGGTGGGTGTGCTAGGTTGGTGCTAGTGAGTCTGCAGATGCTTGGGTTTTGAAAGTTGAGCTTCTTTGAGTGGTTTTTGAAAAAGTGGGATCTTCTCATATGATAAAGATTCAATTTTTAATTGTCATTTAAACTATGCATTTGAAAGTTTTTGGATGATCACAAAGTGGGCCTTGATACCTTGTTATGAGTACATTCAAGGGGTGCAAAGATCCTGAAAAGTTTCTGTTAGGTTCTGAAAGTTTGAGACAGCCAAAGTAGGCATGAGAGTTAAATTGGTCAAAGTGACCATTCCTTTATTTTATTTGTTTTGATTTATTTGTCTTTGAGAAAAGTGTGGGAAATGTTTAGATGATGTTTATTTCACCTAAGCATCCATTTACAAGCAATGGAACACATAAACAAGGTGGTTCAAAAGAATTCAAAATAAAATGCATACACATATGCATGCTTTCAAAATTTTATTTAGAAAAGTTTTTGTTAACCCTAATTTTGATGCTTAGTGTTTGATGATCCAAGTTTAGTATTTTTGGGATGTTACACTGTGCAACAAGTTTGCTTGTTCATGCATGATCCTCGAGACACCCATTTTCAGCTCATTAAACGTATCCTTCGGTATGTCCGTGGCACCTCTCATTACGGGCTGAAACTTCACACACATTCCTCTCTTGATCTCATTGCTTATTCTGATGCTGATTGGGCGGGGTGCCTCGACACCAGAAAATCAACCTCCGGTTTGTATGTCTTTGTTGGCAACAACTTGGTGTCTTGGTCTTCACGCCGATAGCCCACGGTCTCTCGCTCCAGTGCGGAGGCTGAATATCGCGCCGTTGTCAATGTCATTGCTGAGTCGTGTTGGCTACGCCAACTTCTCCAGGAGCTCTTTCATCCACCATCCCGGGCTACGGTGGTTTACTGCGACAACGTCAGTGCCGTGTACATGTCCTCTAACCCCGTCCACCACCAGCGGACTAAACACGTCGAGATTGATATACATTTTGTCCGTGACGTCTGGCGCTTGGAGAGGCCAAAGTGCTTCATGTCCCTACCAGCTCGCAATACGCCGACATCTTCACGAAAGGCCTCCCCACCTCGTTGTTTCAGGAATTTCGAGACAGTCTGAACATCGTCCCCAGCGTAGTTCCGACTAGGGGGGGGGGTGTTGAATATTGTAACATGTTTGTTGTACCGTTTATCTCCTGTAACAAACTCCTCCTAGTGCTATAGGCCTTTCCGATACTTTAGGATCTAAACGACGTGCGCCTGTGCACAATCGATCTCCTGCTCATGTACTTGTACCAGACTCTCGGAGTCATTCAGTAAGTCAATACACACAAAACAACTGGAACGACGAGAGATGAGGTGACGACTGCGGCATCGCGACGTCGTGGTGAGCACCATGGCGCGCATGACCTTGGCGTCCATCTTGTTCCTCGCCTCCAGGAGCTTGAGCAGCGACAACTGCGTCAGACATGCCTCCCGGACAAGCTGGCATGCGTCAGAAGTAGGCGACGATAACAAGCTGCTGCGGTGGACGACGGCTAGGGTTTTGCTGATCGGTAGGAGAAAGAGAGGGGAAGTAGATCGAGGTGGGGACTAGGTAGGGAGGGAGAGGATGAGGATGGAAAGGAGGCGCTTTGCCGCTGCGGCCTTGCTTTATGCCGAAGGGAAAAGGAGGCACGGGCATGGCGTGGGTGCGGGGCTGTGCTGTCGCACGTGAGGCAGTCCGGGAGAAGAGGAACAACGCCAGTCGCGGGTTGGCTCGATCAGATAAAGAGGAGAGGGTCGGACCCGGTTTAGCTGGCAAGGTTCAGAGACAGGGAGGGAAGGTCGAGTGCGCTATAGCATGCACCAAGGCATGTTGAACATAGCTAGCTGCCTGAAGAGATCGAGGACTGAGTCTCGGTGTGGTGTAGGAGGATGGCCACGATGGGATTAGGTAGAAAAAGAAAACGTGTGAGGGTGTGTGTGTATGTATTGGTGTGAACACATGTGTAGATAGCTTATAGAGAGATATAGGTAGATTGGATTTTTGTGTAGATAAAAATAGACATAGGAATAAGATAGATTTTTAGCATTAGATTAAAAGAGGGAAGGGATCAATGCTATATATTTCGTGTGATGGACACAATATCTCATGTGAAGAATTTAAAAGAGTTTAAAAGGTGTATGTCACAAAGTGGTGTAGATAGAGTGTGAAAGATTAGCTAGAGAGGGAGCTAGCTTGAGATTTTTAGGTCTAACTTGATTTTGACATCAAGCCTGCGATGGAACTCCAACACAAAATAAAATAACCAAAATAAAAGAAAGATGAAGAGGGCCATGGTGGATGCATGGGCCATGCAAAATACATGTATGTGTACATGTAGGGAGGGAAACAGGTAATGGGTGGAGGAGATTGACAAGTGCATGGTATCTTCGGATCATACCATGTGGAAGCATGTTGTTGAGAGATACAAGATCCATACCATTATGTGTGGCTTGATTTAAACACGAAAAGAAATACATTGCTCACATATAAAGTATAGTTGAATTGTAGATAGATGGTATCAAGTGGAAATGGTGTTGGCGAGTTAGTAGTTGAAAAGATTGTAAAGATATGCCCTCAACTCAACTTGGGCATGAAGCAATATATCAAGAACCAACTACCATTCATCAAGAGGCAAATACAATTAATAGGAATGCAAATGCATATGAAAGGAGAACCAAATAAAAGGGTTTTATATGATGCTCAAATGCAAGGTGGCATGGTGACATGGGCATGATATAATGGTAATGCAATAATGACAAGTAGGAAGTAGCAATTATAGACTAGGAAAGTAGCATTGCAATTGTTATACAATTGGGATGCTACAACTCTCCCCCACTAAACAAGAATCTCGCCCCGAGATTCCTAGAAAAGGAAAAAGACCAAGGAGAGGCGGGTGTTCGGAACGAAGGTGATCCTCACGTTCCCAAATTGATTTTTCAATGGAATGGTGTGACCAATACACCTTGCAAACTTTCTAGACATGTTGCGAGTCTTGTGTTTTGCTTCTTGAAGAGAAAGGGCTTGAAGAAAGAAGGATTTTACTGAAAAGAAAGGTAGGATGTACATAGATCAGGTGCTCTCGAGGAACACGACAAAGAAGATAACCACTACTTGAACGCACTTGAGAAGACGATAAATCGGGAAAGGAAAGACACATCATTAGGATTGAAGATCAAAAAGTGCATGTGATGATGATTCTTTCTTTCGCTAGAAGAAAAGAACGATTTTGGAGAATTTATCAACCACTATGAAAATAGCTTTGCTTCTTCCCTTGGATTTAAGAAATGAAGTCCAAAAAACAATATTGCCTTCAAACAATAGAGTTCCTTGATATCCCCGGAAAGATTTGGGTTAGGCAATCTCGGATTAGATTCTTATTGCACCGGTAAGGACCAAAAGATCATGCAAAGGACGTGTGTAGATTTATCTCGAGAAATTATTGCGCCGGTAAGGACCAAAAGATCATGCAAAGGACGTGTGTAGATTTATCTCCTCGAGAAAGAGTGATACAAGTTTATGGTGGAAAACTTGAGGAAAAAGTTGAATATATGGAGTTATTGCTAGGATGCTTATTGATTTTCTTAATCATGAGGTTATTGCAACAGATTTTACGGTGGACGACATTGCCAAAATTTGTTTTACCAAAAGAAAAGAATTGTCGAAACGAAGCTGGATATAACTTCCATCCATCTTGTATGACGATGTAGAACACCGGTTGAATGAAAAGGATGGAGAAGATTTGCATTTGTTCCACCAGATCATTGAAGATTTTGCTGCATCTTGCAATGGACAAGAACACCAACAAAAGATTACTGATTATTTTCTTGAGAGAATACTCTGGAAAACAAGGACGGAAGTAAAAGTATCAAGAGATAAAGGCCGCTTATGAATTTCGTTGAATGAGTGAAATCGCATTAATTCACTAACTCAATGTACAAGAGTGAATGATAAGACTAGTGGTATAGTAGCTACTCCATCCCGCACCAAAAGCATTACTTCATACATGAATAAGAAAATCATGCAACCTAACTCTTGAATTTCAATCTGAAGACCTTGATAAGAACTCATGAAGCTCTGTAAGAAAACAAGGATTAGATGCAAAGGATTCGTCGGGTCCAAAGTAGATAAGGATAATGATGTTATCGTCGTGTCGGAAGTTGCAAGCCATCGAAAAGATAAGAATGAAGATCACGGAGATAGATAAAAGGTTAAAAAAATAGACTAAGGATAGCACCCAGAACTTGAATGAAAAAAATTATGAAAGATTTGGAAATCTTCATGGCATCCAGCAGATTGAGGATTGAAGATAAAGAGAAAGGGTTTCAAAAGATCTCTTGACAAGTCGGAGACCAAACGATTTTATTATCCTTCTTGAGAAGATCTGAGAGAGATTTAACCGTCTTGAGGAAGTATTCAATAGAGCAGCTAGAATTACTTGTCAACCCGAGGAAAAACTCCCTAATTGATTGAAGTTGGAGGATGGAATAAAAAATTAACTTAATGATTCCAGAATTGTAGCAATGTCTTAGCAGAAGGACGTGGTCGAGATAGGTGACTTTAAGAAGTCGAGATTTACACTTCGAGAACATTACACATATGTAGTTTTCTTGAAGCTAAAGAGGATGAAAGGAAGATGTCCTTCATATTCTTCCATTGATGTAGAATAGGCGAGGATATCGACAAGATATACCACCACGAAAGATCACCATAAAGATCAATGAATGATGTTTAGAAAGATGCATTGAAAGAATAAACTATTTGGCCCTTCGGATAAGAAAAAAAGATACTGACTTGTTCACCTTACTGATCGGATCACCGATTGATAAGAGGAGATATTTGGGTAAGAACTATTGATAACTCATACAATTAAGAAAAGCTATCGTGAAAAAGCGGGATTCTCTCGGATCAAAGAGAACCTTGCAAATATGGAGTTCAATAGATGCGAAGCATGATAAACAGATGATAATCCACCATAGTGTCCGAAGAAGTCTCCGGATTGCCAAAGATACATGATATGATCACGATATAACTTAAAATCACAAGAGAATAACCACCATCATTGGAGGATTAGATGGATAGTATTGACCATATTCCACTAATGATAAGCGTCGTATAGCTATGGAAAGAACCAAATTACAATCACAAGAATTGGATCGACACACATTATGTATTTGGCATCAAAGGATTCGAAGGTGAAATGAAAACTCCTAATTGAAGCGCCGATAGAAAAAGATCGAGTCAGCATGGATATGCTGACAAAGAGATGGTGAAATATATCACACACGACTGAAAAGGAGTGTTCAAACACATATGTATCAAAGAAAAAAAATTCCGCATTTTTCGGTATTAAAATAAGAATAGATGCATAAAACAACTTAACAGTTAGGGATTAGCAACTCCATATTCTGTGAAAACATGCCAGAAAGATGAACACCCTTAACAAGACCGCGTCGGTTTACAAAGAGTCGGATAGATCGCGTCGGTTTAACAAGTTCTGTCAGTATGGAATGTACCAACAATTGATAACCAAAGGCAGATTGCGACAACAAGGTTGGATGCAACAGATATACAAAGGATTTAACAAACACATCCTATGGTACTACGGAAACTCAGAACACCTGAATCCTAGTTTAAATTTTTAGAAGAGGATTGATAAACGTTACACTTCCTTACCGGAAAAGGGTGGGTGGGTGGGTAGAAGAAAAATAAATACAGTCCTACTCTCACGTTTAGTTTTCCCTAATATACATAATTACCAAAAATATTTTCTAGACTAACAACGACCATCTTGGCTGATACCCTGAAGGGCGAAATGGCTCTGATACCAGATGTAATACCTCGGACACTATGCTCCAAGCAACAAGCCAGGACGAACTCAAAGTGCATAAGGTGGTACTACCGCGGAGGCCCAAAGGCCACCCACGTGAAGGCTCGTCTAAGCGGAGCAGGGCACGGTACCGGCCACCACCCTATCCACTTTGCAAGAACATTGAACCAAGTGTGAGTGGCGTAGTCGACAGGCATGCGAACAAAACATACATAAGTGTGTTGTCAGCGACATATAAGAGTACATCAGAGCCAATCCATCTAAAAGAAATAGAAATATTCAATGCCATACGGCAAGATCCAAAATACTAGATAGCTAATAGCTATGATACATCCTCATACATCACACATCAGATTATCAAGCGGAAGCGGAAAATAGATCCGAGTACGGATAAGAAGAAAATTAGTGTAAGACGCCCTGAAAACAAGCATATCCCGCCCACAGATCTTACGGATCTCCATCCCCGGAATCTCTACACGAGACAGTCGTTACCGCCATCATCGGTCTCCTCGACCCAGAAGCCTTCCTGTGGATATATCTATCCATCTAAACCAATATTTTATCGTGTGAGATCCTAAGAGACTCAACAAGTCTTTATGCATCTAAAGGGAATGACCTGAGGGTGACGCAATTGCAGCAAAAATAAACCCTAGCAGTTCTATAGAGACATGCTACAACACCCGCCTAACCAATAAAAGACGGACGCTCGTTAAATAAACAGCAGTGAATTACCCAACAAATATATATCCACATAAATAAACAACGTTCGCCCACCTCCCCGTTCCCAAACGAGAAGGCGGAAGAACATCCCATTCGTTGGCAGTTTTATTAATCATTCCATGATTATTGCACTATTACTAGTTAAGTTTTAGTCAATTTAAAAGCGGTACTTTAATTATGCTTGTCTATGATCGAGAAACTGTGCTCCAAGTCATACATAACAGCGGACACGGCTTTCAGAAAGATTTACCCTGCAGGGGTGCACAAATAGCAACACTCACACGATCAACCTCGGAAGAACCAAATGAAAACCCAACGAGGCATCACGACAAAGCATTCACAAGATTCATATATGATTTTAGGGGGCCACCCCGCTAAGCTACCCGCTACAAAGTTGGCCGGCTCCGTGACGGACCGAGGGGTTTGCGACAATGGCTTTAACGACTGGGAAATCAAAAGTGTGACTGGGCTTGTCGATACCGCGTAAACATGCTGCATTTGTTCCAAAACCAGAAAGTAGTAAACGCTCTCCACAAGCAACAGTAGTAAATAAAGCAGTAAAGCATGGCATAAGTACATGATAGTAATAACACCTCAAACTACTTATGGCCCAACAAATTACATATGAATCAAGCTAGGAATAAGGGGATTCATGGTCCCACATGTGGATAGTGCGATAATCAAGGAACAAGAATCAAGTACTCGGGGTCTACGGGACACAAGTGAGCATAAAGAACCAAATAGCAGATATTGCCCACCGGTGCCTCTTTCACTAGTTATCCCATTAATACTCAATTAAGTTGTTTAGATAACTCATTATTCAAAGACTCTCACAAACCCTACACATGAAATTCTTTGACTCGCATGGCTCAAACAACTCATGTAGTAGTGGGGTTTAAAAGTAAAGGCTATGCAATACTTGGGATTCAATTTTATTCGTGACGCGTTTATGATGCAAGAATAAGATAGATGCAATAGGTACTATATGTAGTGCAAGCATGGAGAAATGCTTGCCTGGAAGTTCAGTTGCAGAATAATATGGATCCGGATAATAGTCCTGAGGCTCTTGATATTCTCCTTGCTCAGCGTATATCCGGATAAGAACCAAACACAGTGGGCCGAAATAAATACATTGGACAAATATAAAAATCATATGCAACAAGAAATCAAGTATGCCATGATGAAATGATGCACAATTTACATGGCATAATATATCATGGTATGGGTGAGGTGTGGGGTACAAGAATAAATCATTTTATTAATTGTTTAGTCATGTTTTGCTTGCATAAACATTGTTTCCTTAATTATATTTATATGATGCATTCTTTACTTCATATCATGGAAAGCCTAGTTAGAACGAGATCGTCGAGCTAATCGATTTAGACATATCATTTGTCGAATTCGAAGTTACAGGATTAAAGTTATATATTTATTATCATTTAATAATTCAAAACTTTTAAATTGCTCAAATGATATTATAAATATCATAAACAGATTGCTCATGTTTTTCTGATCCAAAATCATATATTATTTACATTATTTGGAATTACAAATTTAAATTTATATTATAGTCAAAATTATCAAGAAGGATCAAAGTCAATGGTTTGACTAGTTTGAATTACTTTTGAAAATATTTGACTTTACATCTGAATTCATATACCAAGTTAAAGCACATTTCATATTAGGAAAATCTTCAAATTCTAACCCATTTAAAAATTACAAGTAAAATCATATAAAATCAAATTCTGGTTTTTATTTCCAATATAGATAATAGCCAGACTTTTTTTACTCAATTGAAGGATACCCAGGCAATGATAGGTGGGCCACGGAGCTGACATGGCATAGAGGAATGGGTGGATGAGGACCACAGGTTGAGGGGCTGAAAACTATAGGACACTCCTACGTGTTCCCGTGATCGATCGTTTTTATCCCTAGGTCCCTAGTCAATCACGTGTACCTTCTTTTCTAACTTAAACCCACTTTTGCTATAAAACATCCGATTTTGCTAAAGAATAACTCGCTTTTGATACATGTAGCAAAAAACGATTCGGCCCCCAAAAAAGAAAAACAGACTAGACCTCGTTGGAAATTTCGCCGATGACCTCGCCGGCGACCGTGTAGCAAAAAACTTGTGCTAATGTAGCAAAACCGATCTTACCGGAGACTTTCCCCGGAGACCTCGTCGGAGACTTCGCGGGATACCTTGTAGCAAAAATTTTACGCTAATGTAGCAAAATCAGAAAACATATATAGCAAAATAATTATGCTAATGTAGCAAAATTCGACTTCGCCGGAGATATCGTTGGAGATATCGTAGCAAAAACTTGTAACAAAGAAAATATCACATTGTAGCAGCTTCGTTTACCGCAGGTAGCAATATCGGAAGCTGTATATAGCAAATTCAATCGTTGCGTGTAGCATGGTCGCTTTCCACATGTAGCAGCGTCGGTTATTGCGTGTAGCAGTGCTGCTCGACGTAGGTAGCATCTCTGGATGTCGCAGGTAGCACCTCCCCTTACTGCTCTTAGCTTCGCTGGAATCCCATGTAGGCTTCGCCGCGTGGAGACCTCGCCGGAAGCAGCTCGTTGGTCACCGTGGGCCTATGCCATGGCCATGGTGGAGCAGCGTGGGTGCGAGTAGGACGAGGAGAGAGCTCCATCTCCGGATCCGGTGATGGCAGAGATGGCGACCACCACTGGGCGTCGACCTTGTTGCCGTCCGTCGTGGGACGACGGAAGGCAAGGTCGGGGACAACGACCAACATGGCGGTGCTGCGCAGGGCCTCGAGGGTGAGGGAAAGCAAAGCATCTGGGAGCATAGGAAGCGGCGGCGACAACCCATCATGAGGAGGCGACGACAGCCCATCGGAGATGGCGGTGGTGAGGCTATGGCGGCGCGAGCTGCAGGCAGGCGGTACAGCGCGCCAGCTACAGGCGGAGGTGCGCGATGCAAGGCACAGAGGCAATCGCGCAAGGCGAGGTGCGTATGGGACGAAGAGATAAGAATGATGGGACCATACACGCAGGCAGCGCGAGCGCAAAGCAACCACCCGGGGGATCTTTTTGTTCGATCCCCGGGGGATAGTATCCTTTTTCAAACTGTAAGGGTCTAAATAAAAAAAGCTTCTAGAGGTTGCTGTGAACTGAATCTCAGATCTGCCCGATTGAAATGAAGTCGACCCTAATTCTTAAGAAGATGGCGACCAAATGATTTAAAATTTGGGTATTCCGCAAAAAAAAAGTTGTAGTTATCCTGAAGATCAATAACAGTCCTGAATGTGCGCGCGGAAAAATGTTAATGAAATTTCCGAAATCAGATAAAACGCGACAGATTTTCAGAAACGTGGAAAAGTACTCAAAATCATCGGAAGATATCTTCGCTGTAGTGATCCAAATCGAGAGTCGTTTCTTCATGGAGATAGATGGTAGATAGGGCTTCAAGTTTAATGTTCATAGTTTTGTCAACGGGAGCCTGCAATAGCCGGGAAAAATAGGGGAACAAAGGCTAAAAAGGAGGGCGACGTGCAGTCTGACAAAACTAAAAACGACCAACATATCAACAGTGAGGTTCGTTGATCTTCCAAAGATGTTTCCGAGCAGCTCCGAGCAACAAATCGATCGCCGGTTGATTCCAGGTGATTTTGGGGTTACCCTCTATGTTCTTGGTCGCTGGGTGTAGCCGGAGGAGATCCAGGGTGATACGGATCGTCCTGATGATGCTTTAGTTTTGTCCCAATCTTTCACAGTGAGTCAACCAGGTAGATAATCTCCCAATCACGTGATGAACCCAATCTGAAAAACAGGAACGAATCCAGCAAGTATCGTGATGAAGATCACCACGCCTCAAACCTGAGCACGACAATTCTTGATAAACACAAGAACATCTGCAACGATCTCTATAGAATCTGATAAACGGTATCGCTGTTTCCGGAGGGATGATACACGGTGGAGCACAATATAGTTTTTAGACTAAACAGCTGAACTCCCTAAACCCTAACTCGACCAGCTCTTTACATGAGGGATGGGGTGCCCCACTAATGGGCCATGACTCGACTTGGTTGGACAAGTCCAAACCATGCCCGCCCACATAATAAAACCTAATTGGCCCAAAACATGACCAGGAATAATAAAACCTATTTATTAAATTACAAAGACACGCCTAGCTTGGTGGAGTCCTGAAATTAGGCTGCACCTCCTCCGTCGTGCCCATATCATCCTCCCCCCTTCAAGAAGTGTTGTCCCCAACGCATGCGGGTCGGGTCGGAAAGGTGGCGTGATATGAACAAAAGATTCACGCATCTTCTCCATCTTCAAGTCCTGCTTGCCTTCCACTCCACATCCTCCCTCTTGGCTTGCTTGACTTGAAACTGTCCTTGGCGCCTACACCTCCTTGCGTCTCCATATGATCTTGGATCTAGGCGCCATCATCTTCTTCTTCTTCTCAACTATTGTTGGAACCTGTGGTTGCTGAACATGGACCTTCTTTGCACGAACCTGCATAAGATGAGTAATGCCTGGTCCACACAACTGACGAACATGTCCATCCTTGCATCTATGCATCCGCACATCTGTCCCAACAAAACGCCTCACAGGTGTGCTAACAAAACTGCTCTTGTTACCCTGCTGCACCACATGCACTGGAACATCAGGCGCACAAATATCATCTGTCTGAACGCCTGTGTCAACACAAACAACCTTCTGAACACATGCTGCAACATCCTTCCTCTTAGCAATAAGTGAATGCACCTCAACTAGCTTGTCACCAACAAGTTCCACTGGCTTGTCATCTACAGGCATAGCTGACGCAATATCAACATTGTCGCATTGTGCATCATACTCTCCATCCTGCACCTTAGCTAGCACAGATTTTGGCTTAGCCTTGCGCACCTTCTCCTTATGTACCACCAGCTCCATATCAGACTTTATATGATCATCATGCATAGGCTTCAAAGTCTGATGTTTGCCATCATGCATAAAAGAATATGCATTGGCTCTCCCAGCATGAGTAACATTGCGATCATACTGCCATGGACGTCCAAGTAATAGTCCACATACCTTTAATGGCAACACATCACACTCCACCTCATCAACATAGTCACCAACTATAAATGGCACACGCACCTTGTGAGTAATTTTTATCATACCGTATCTATTCACCCATTCAACATGCCTCGGTTCTGGAATACACCATTTGGATAAACCCAACGCTTCCACAACTGTCTTGCTAATGCCATTACAGTAGCTACCACTGACAATCATCAACTTTCATGATTTGCCCTTGATCATGCACTGCGCCTGAAATAAATTCCATCGCTGACCTCTATCAATTGTCATGCAAGCATCCCTTGTACTTTCTTGAGTTGCAAATTCAGCCCACTCAATGGTACATCATCCTCAGAACTAACCACCTTGTCCAACTCTTTGGACTTCTCCCAAAATCTGTTGTGCAGAAATTGCTTCAAATTTGCCCAACTAGGTGTTGTTATGCCCTTTGCGGTACTCTCTTTCTTTCACCAACTAGCCACAATCTCATTCACACGTCGGTGTGCAAGAGCAAATTCAGTGCGACCACCAAACTTGGAATCGATAGAACTGCATTTGGCAAAACCACCATCCATGTCAGACCTTCAAGATCTAAACTCCGCATATGTGGCAGAACTGTCCAACTTCCATTTTATATCCGTGGAATTAAGTGATGATACCACGATAATAGTAGTGAAGTCAAAGAACACATCATCCGCTCTGTCTAGCTTACGAACTTCCCTTGCTATTGATCAAACGAATCAAACCCAACGATCCAGGACTCTGATATGGTGCTAACGTAAGGTGGGTGGATTCCTTATGTTTTTTAACTGCTCTCGCACGCTAGGCGTGATGATCCTGGATGCCGATCGCAGGTCACGTCAGGGAGCGGTGGCAGGTGTTTGTACAATGGATGGACTCCTGGACTCCTGTACACACACGGGCACATGCGGTGATCTTCAAACTCCAGGCACACGTGTGTCGGGCGGCGTTTTTTTCTTTTTTTTTCGAACCCCTTGATGGGATCTTGTACAGAACAACTTGGATCAGATCGGATCTCGCAGAATACGCGAGACACACTATGTCACAGTAGATTATTAAGGGCACTTTGTTAGAGGCATTTTGAAACATTTTTTCAAAATGCCTAGGAAAACTACTTTTTGGAGCATTTGTTGAAAAGTGCCAATAGAAAGCCGATTTTAAAGGCACTATTCAAAAATGCCAGAAAAATAAGATTTTTTGAGGCAGTTTTCTAAAATGCCTGCAATTATATGATCTTTTGAGGCACTTTCTAAAATGCCGGCAATAATGTGAACCCATTTTATTAGGAAAAAACCCTGTACTTAGTAACATATAATCAACGGGTCCTTCCACCTCTCTAACTGCTCAACCCAACCTTATCCAGACGTGCCTCCGCCGTCCTCGTTTCCCTCACCTCCGCCGCCCTCGCGATCGCCTCCTTCTCCTCCCACCAGCCACCGCCAGCCATGGATCACCCGCCGCCGCTGCATGATATTCTCTTCCTCATCACCCGCGCAACTGCGATCGGGGTGGAGACGGCGCGCACACCCGCGGCGAGTGCCTTGGTGCCACCACGGCCATGTCGCCGCCAACGAACCAGTACAATTTCTTCCTCTACTACCTCCTCCCGATCGTCGTTTGCATCAGCGGAGAGTGCCCCGGCGCCACCACGGCATCGTCTCCGGACAGTACCGCTTGGAGCTTGCTCGATCACCCTCCACTCCCTGATGGTTGCCCCCTCTCTCGCGACCTCGATTTCGTTCATGCGCTGCGTAGCCCCCATCTCCTGCCTTCTAATAATGTTAATTTCCCTTGTTTTGCAGGGATCATCGGAAGCCTGGTTACCAAGGTCTAGTTCATGACCAATTAATTTACCAATTGGTTTTGAAGGTACAAGAAGTTGATGTTTTATCTTCTGAAATATTTGGATGCTTTGTGACTACCTGATTCGTAGGAGCACGTTGCTATTGTAAAGTTTGGAGGGATTAGGAGCACGTCCCTGTACGAGAAATTTGGGATTAGGAGGGTTTGATTTAACTGCGTAGTATTGTTTGCTCACAAGGTGTTCGTGATATTGTATAGCAGGGCATCTGCTAGTGTAAATATGAATCATGTATGCTTAAACATATACATCTGGTAGCAGGGGAAAGGCTTAGTTGTAATTTCCATGTCAATGTCCTGTTTCTCAATTTTTTTGTAGTGTTCGATTTATTGTTCTTTGCTTAATGAGGCGTTTGTACTCAAATTCTGATTTAGTATTGTTTTAATGAGGCTTGAACTTACCGGAAAGTTCATCCAGGCACTAGATACCCAGGCTTATATAGTTAAAACACGCACTGATTTCGTTATTCAATTGCTGAATCAAGTTATCTAAGGAGTAGAATGTTTGTAACAATGTGTGGACTTCATCGTTGATAAAACAGAAGAAAGTGCCTTGACAACTATTCTGAAACTAGTCAGTGTTCTCCTGGATGTCTAGAAAATGCCCCATGGAAACACGGAAACACAATGCTAAACCTAGATCCATGTTATGTGCTTATTCCCATACAACGCTGTTTTTGCCTGGTAGAGAATGAGTTAAACTACTACTTTGGATATGATCTTTATTAAAATACAACTGCTTATTGCTGGCAGTGGGCTCGGCTTCCCCATCGCCCGCCCTCGTCGCCTCCGCCGTTCCCGAATGTTGACTACCCTATCGCCGACATCCTCAATGTCTCGCTCTCGACCCAAATCCTAGTCTTGGCTCTCCGAGGGCCGCTATGTCTCGCTACCTGGGTATCAGTGGAGCAGGAGAGCAAGGTCACGAGGGGTAGAGTCATACAGCCTCTGGTTTTGGATGGGGCTCCTCTGAATTCTTTGTATAATTGCTTTAAGAAGTCCCTACGATATATGAACGTTTTTCCTCTGTTGCTGAGCTTGTAACAAATATGCTTGGGGTCATAAAATTGCTTTTTGTATATTGATGCTGCAGATTGAAATGTTTTGCTTGTATATTATTGACCATGGGAGTTACCATGTATTTCTCTATGAAGGGTGTAATATACAGCCATGAGGTAAGGACATATGCATTTACATGCATTCTTATGTTCATGAAGTCAGTACTTGATTATTGTCACCATCGCCAATTTGAAATGGTTTCAGCGTCAATTATAATTTTTCAGCGTCAGTTACAACCGCGTGATGCTCAGTCTGTGGGGCGTTGTCTCCATCCTCAAATGCTACTATCAACAAATGGCTTGATGTGAATGGTAATCCTCTTCATTCTTTACATTATTTCTTCCCATCGATATTATTGAATGTAGAGTAATCTAGTACTGATCATTTTGTTCTGAAGATGTGCTTAGATAGCTGATTAAGATCATCATTTGTGACTCAGCTGTCTGGCGCGTCTTTTTTTCCGTTGTCGATTAGCAAGTTTATTGTGTATGTCCCCATGAACGCTTGTACTAGAATCTCTCTCTCTTCTTTTGATGACCCCTGCTGCTCCTGTCAATTTTATTGGTCGATTAGCTGGAGATCATCATCTATAATCAGAAGCACGCTATTAGATCATCATCTCCCTCCCTCCCTCTCTCTCTCCAACTTCTTTGAGTTTTACGACAGGCCTATTGCAAGGTTGGTAAGAAGGACGGTATATCAGCATAGTACTCACAATTTGTTGTGATGAAAACTTCACTATGGTGTTGTTCACTAACTTGGTCTCTAGCATATGCGATGATTTGTTAACTAATATTCTGTTATGTAACTTAGAAGGGTGGAACTGTGACTGCTATGGCCATCAATTATGGATTACCTCTTGGTTTTGTCCCTTGTGATGATGATGAGGTGGGTAAATATTCTTAAGCATTTTTAGCGGGCTCTCTAATATTCCATACTTTCTTTTGTGACTTTTCTAATGTTACAACTTAATCATTTTGTGACTTGTCTAATGTTACAACTTAATCATTTTGTGCATAAATTACCTGATTGCGCCACGTTCTGTCTCCTGTTTCTTAGCCTAGTTTATATGTTTGCTAAAGACTCCGCTAGCATAGAAGGGATGATTTCATACATTCATCCTAGGGATTGACATATGTTGCTTAGTAGAGCAAAGTGCATATATATCAGTGGGCATGCATACTGATATATTGTATTTATTTGGTGTTATGTGCAACCATTTTATATTAGTAATCCATCATACATCTTGCTCATCCGACTCTATTTGGAATTTATTATACGCAAGCTGTCCTGCTACGTCTCCACTCTCAAGTGCAGACGTCAGTTCACCAACTTCTGATTGCTAACGTGTGTGCAAAATGACTAAGTAAATTATTCTAGTCTACCATATTGATTAAGTTACCTACGCATTTGATTTTGAATTTCTATTGTCAAGATTCACTCAATATTTGAAACATGCATTGTGGGAAATTATGCGAGCTGATGATATTGTCACACCATCACAATGCTCGTTGGTCTATCTCGACCCCAAATGCATTCCTTGCTCAAGTGTCACACTATCATATTGATTTTTTCTTGTCTATCTGATTTTTCCAATGCAAATAATAAGTACTTTTAGTATCAATTGGAAGTGTGGACACTTGGTCGTTTATCAATAATCTAGGACTACTAGGGATATTGATCTTTTTAGCTTTTTGTTTCCGGGACGAGAACAGGAAAGGAAGAAGCAGGGCTACCGTGGTGCAGTGAAGCATGTATGTTGCTGGATGCTAAAATGAAGCATGTGCAAGTTTCTAAAGTTAATGGAAATGAAATTATGTAGTTCCAGTTGCAATAGTTCACAGAATTATGTAGTTTTAGATCCACAATTCAATTATGTAATCAATGTGAATAGTGCAACCGATGGAACTTGAGTTATGTTTTGAATCCTTTAAAATGAATGCTATGTTTCGTGTAGGTTGTAAGCTACATCATTATATATGAAATGTGTCTGCAATTCAAGTTTAGAAGTGCATGAAAATTTACCTTTAATTGTATTTTAAGGCATTTGTCAAAATTGCTGCTAATTGTTTTTAGAGGCATTATTATATAATACCTACAATTGATCTTTCAGGCATTCCTGAATAGTGCGTCAAATTATATTCTAAGGCAGTTTTCAATATGCCTTAGAAAATCTGTTTTGAAGGCGTTTTCAAAAATGCCTCGAATAATCTATTTTTAAGGGCAATTTTTAAAAGTGCCTTAAGTGATTTTTTCCTATCCTATTTGATTCGGCACTTTTTTTAATGCCTTGTAAAATCTTTTGAGGCATCTTTTGTATTTTCTAAGGAACTTTTTTGTGCCTCTGAAAATCAACGGTGGTGTAGTGACACGCGCAAGACGCGATCTCGCAAAACTCGCAAGCGGACGAGCTTGGCCTCATCAGCAGTCGATGCTCTCCTTGCGACGCACAAAAGCCGCCTTTTCCAATCCCGTTTTCTTCTCTCTCCAATCTGAGAAACTTCAAACGATCTGTAAACTGTTCGTAGAAAAACATTCTGCAGATGATTCAAAAACACGCTATGATCAACAAGAGCTTTGAGACCACATGATATAGATCGTCCCGATGATCCTTTAGTTTTGTCCTGACCTTTCACAGCGAGTCAACCAGGTAGATAATCTCCCAATCACGCGATAAACACAACGTGAAGAAGAGGAATGAATCCAGCAAGTAATGTGATGAAGATTACCATGTCTTAAACCTGAGCACGACAATTCTTGATAAACACAAGAACCTCCGCAGGAATCTCTATAGAATCTGATAAACAGTATCGCCGTCCCCGGAGGGATGATACATGGTGGAGCACAATATAGTTTTTAGACTAAACAACTGAACTCCCTAAACCCTAACTCGACCAGCTCCTTATATGAGGGCCGGGGCGCCCCACTAATGGGCCATGACTCAACTTGGTTGGACAAGCCCAAACCAAGCCCACACACATAATAAAACCTAATTGGCCCAACACATGACGAGGAATAATAATACCTATTTATTAAATTACAAAGACACGTCTAGCTTGGTGGAGTTCTGAAATTAGGCTGCACCTCCTCCGTCGTGCCCATATCACAGGGACGCCGGGAAAGAAAAAGAACAGAGAGGTCGCGAAGCTGCTTGCCGAGAAGGTGTGCGTGGGTCTGCAGGGCGTGTGGCATGGCGAGGCTAGCGAGCATGACCTTTACGGCGAGGAGAGCTAACAGGGCAGGGAAACAAGGTCTCACCGAGGAGCAGTTGTAGGAGAGACGGCGAGCAGGGATGGCCACTGGCGCGGGCGACCGAAACGACGAGAGATGAGGTGGCGACTATGGCGCCGCGACGTCGTGGTGAGCACCATGTCTTGTGTGACCTTGGCGCCCATCTTGTTCCTCTCCTCCAGGAGCTTGAGCAGAGACAACCGCGTCAGACATGCCTCCCGAACAAGCTGGCATGCGTCATAAGTAGGCGACGACAATGAGCGGCTGTGTTGGACGACGGCTAGGGTTTTGCCAATTGGTAGGAGAAAGAGAGGGGAAGTAGATCGAGATGGGGAGTAGTTAGAGAGGGAGAAGATGAGGATGGAAAGGAGGCGCTTTGCCGCTGTGGCCTTGCTTTTTTTTGGAGAGCATATTTCATTAATTGAAAAACAAGTTACACAAAGCAACACATGTGAACACTAAAAGACAGACATGGATAAAATTATTATCCTAAAAACACCGCAGATAAAAGACTAAGAGATCGAGAAATACAAAACGACCCCTAGATTTTACTGCAACCATCGAATCTAGCGGCCTCCGTCAAACTCTAAAACGACCCCTAGATTTTACTGCAGCCAACGAAAGACGTTGCGGCCTTGCTTTATGCCGAAGGGAAAAGGAGGCACGGGCATGGTGTCAACACCCAGATTTTTAATCCCAGATGCCTGTTATGCCATACATCGCAATCCCAGGATTACCATTTTTGCGGGACATAATATAATTGGATACCATAGTACATCATCCATTACAAACGGTACATAAGTTCTTACACAAATAGAGATCTCATGATCTAGTTCTTAATACAACATCAGGCAGCGGAATCCGTAATAATAACGGTAGCGTGGGCGAAGCTCCATCTTCGGGGTCACAGGCAATGCTGACGATGGGAGATGATCCTAGTTGTCGTAACCTTCCTGGGGTCCATCTTCCAGGTACTCTTCTTCATAGTCTGGCCATGGGAATAACCAGGGACAAAGCCATGAGTACTCTTTAAGTACTCGCAAACTAGTACTAACAGGTAAAGGGGTTTTTGGATAATAGCACACTAGGCTCTAAGGTTGTTTTGCAAAAGCCAGATTTATCTCTACGAAGTTCCAAAGCTAATCACAATTTTATAACTCCTAAGTGGGATCTTGTAACTCATGTCACAACTCTGTTGTGGTCAAGTCAAATTCTCAATTTATTTCACAAGTCATTTTTGAAAAGTCTGACGGGGGAACAGTATGGCCACTCCAACTATCCATAACCGCGGACGCGGCTATTCGAATAGTTTGACACTATGCAGAGATTGTACACTTTCACCACAACATTCGATACATCTGTCAGGAACAAATCCTGAATTCACCATACTCAGTATGCGGATAATCAATCCTAACCTTTCAATTACACATCCTAGTACAAGCACCTCTCCTATGAGTTTGGCCTCCCAACCATGACCAACTGTCATCTTGGGTACTGCACAGGTGGACAATCTTCACAAGGTAGCCTCAGCTCAGACCTTGGCCGTGAGGGAACTAATACTAAGGTATATAAGTTTTCAGTCAAGACCTACCCAATCTTCGGGTATTGTGGTTGTACGATAAAATTGGAATGGCATCGCATCCAGAAAACCATCAGTTTTAAAAAGGGCTAAGGCTCATGCCTCAACATTTTCATCACCAAAATCATCAGGTGTTTGGAAACACATGTCCAAAACATTTCAATAGAATGATCCATCATTCCAAGGTTTTCATAACCAGTTTTCCATCAAGTATTCCCATTTAAAGTTGATCAAGTTTTATGCTTAGCACTAGCATCTACAGGTGGGGGTAAGCAATAATGAGGGGTGGTAAACTAGGGGAGTTTCAACTAAGTACACCTTATATCTTAGGATGATATCAAGGTTTCTAACTTAGGCCAAATTTTATGCTCTTTATGCAACCTTCACATATCTTTCTAGTATCTACCAATCTCTTAAGTAAACTCTAAGTAAGAGCTTTGATAAAGTAATAAAGTAAGAAGCTTGCAAGTAAAACTAGGATTGGTTTAATCAAGTGGGTATGATCACATATGCTTAAGGCATATAGTGGGCATAGTAACAAGTAGTGGTTTGTGGCATCAGTAGGGTATCTTGCAAGAGTTAGCTTGCATCAATATCAGTATAAGCTTGCTAAATTGCAAGTGTTAGCTTGCAGGTATTGGCTTGCATTGGTCAACTTGATTAGTAAATCTTGCCTTGTGCAGAGCAGTGGTTGAAGTTCTCCTCGGCTTCTTCCTCGTAGTATCCTCCTTCCTCCTCGTATCCTTGGTCGGTACTAGCGTCTATGAATAAATACGAGGTACACAATCACCAAACAATACTTAGCTACTTGCAATCATCACACACAAGGGTCCTATAGATGATCTAACATCATCTCTACATTACAAGGTTAAGGCTTGGTTTAATTCTTTTTATTTTTAGAAAAGTAATTTCTACTCATTGAAAAACTACTTAAGATTTAATATTCTCCAAACCAAACATGGGATCATGTTGACACATGTCATCACCACATATTTTAGTCCATGGGAATATGATTTAAAGTGGTGTCACAATTTAATAAGGTTTTACCCTTTTATTTTAATTAATTAAAGTGACTAGAAATGCCTATGGGGCATTCTTTTATTACTTGAACATTATTTCTACAAGTAAACCTATATATTTTTATATATTCTGAAAGGTATGGTTAAATGTGATTTTTGAGAGTTGGAATCAACTCAAAAGCTATTCTGGTTTAAATTTGAAAAATGTTTGAATGCAGAAAAGCTTCTACCTTGTTATTTTTACCATGGTGATCTATAGATCCAAATGACTTGAATCCAACGGGCTTGGATTCAGCATTCCCAGACCTTTCTAACAAAATTGGTTTCATTCAATTTGGTGCACTGAATCGATCTGGGTTGATTTTTGAAGTTGGGTACAGAAGTGAGTTTGAAATAAAATAGAAAAGGTTTAATTCAAATAACTGGGCTACGCGGGAAAGGTTAACGGGCCGGCCTGCTAAGAGCTGTGCTCCCGCGGGCTGCTTAAGTGGGTGTCCCCACTCGTCAGTGAGACAGGGGGTGCGAAGCGGTACGGGGCAACGTGGGTCGTTCGATCTGATTCTAATCCAACGACTGAGAGTCATCGTCGACGTTGGGCAACGCCGGCGAGAAAGAAACCTAGCACGACCAGTGGGGGTTGCTGGGGGCTCACCGGGGTGCTGGCGAGGGTCGGCGAGGCGGACGAACGACAAAGTCGACGACGGCGAACTCAGGGGTGGTCGCGGCAGCTCCTGGGGTGGACGAAATCGATGGCGCCCTTCTTCTCCAGAGGCGGCGGGCTCCGATGAAATTCCGACGGGGTGGTGCTCGCCTTGCTCCGGGAACGGTGTGGCACGATCAGTGAGGAGAGGGGAGTAGAATGGTGTGAAGAATTCGAACGGGGGAGTCCTCTATTTATAGTCGAGCGAGGGGACCGTCGGGGCGCACGGTGAGCTCGTCGGGGGCGATGGTACAGACGGCTATTGGCATGGGCGAAGGTAGGGGACGGTGCGTGTAACACCCCGGTTCTGAAAAGACCGTGGCTTCTATGTGACTTGCCAATCCCTGGATCGGTTCATTGGCCCACAATAGAATAAGATGAATAACATAGCAAAATATCCGTGTATCATGAATAACGAAGATCCAGAGATTGGCAAGTCACATAGAAGACACGGTCTTTCCAGAACCGGGGTGTTACAGGATGGTATCAGAGCCAGGTTGTCGACTGTAGGATCGTGACCTAGAATTGGATTAGGAAGCCATAGATCTATTAAAGCCTATGTTAACTCTGTCTTTCATCTTATGCCTTTCACCCTCGTAAATTCTTACCATATGCTATTCTCACACTTTCCTCTTTTACTTGATAGATGGGAGAAGTCAGGACTGAGTATGCCACCATGGAGTCACCAAGGCCCTTTGCAAGGCAGTTAGCTCAGCTCTCGCAGTCATTGGGATTGCCACTGCCCATGTTCAAGGGAAGAAGGTTGTACACCTATGGATATGGAGAGGATGCATGGGAGATCACTACCTTCATATTCAGAGATGCCGCCTTGCCAAACCCCGTGCACTTGATCTACACCAAGACATACTGCAACTGGGGACCTGGAATCAACTTGGCCATACATGAAGCCCTGTCTCGCCAGTGCCATAATGTCCGACACCTACAGCCAGCAGATTCACCCTACTGTGACTATGGGAGGCGTGATGAAGATGGGCACAATGTGATTACCCCGGGCGACAGGAACAACATGCTGCCCCGTCGGAGGCACATAGAGGACATGGAAAGGGAGAACGGAGCTCTAGCTGAGAAGGTGAGGATGATAAAGGAGATTGTAGATTTTGCTAGCAATGGTATGGTGGTCCAAGGACAGGAGATTGACACCCTGCATGAAGCTGTGGGAGTTCTGGAGAATGCCCTGATAGCCAGAGATGCAACCATAGCTCATCTTCATGGTACTGTGCAGGAGAACACCCAGAACATACAACAGTTGCAAGGGACCGTTCAGGAAAGGGACCAAACTATTGAAGCTATGACATCCCAGATTGCCGCTCTCCAAGCACAGCTGAATCCACCCTCTGATGATGACAATGGAGATGATGGCAACAATGGGGATGATGATGACAGTGGGAACGATGATGATGATGAGGACGATGATGATGATGATGGAGACGATGATGGTGGAGGAGATGAAGCTGTTGTAGTTGCAGCTGAAAGTGAAGAAGAAGAGGAGGATCCAGAAGAGGTGGAGTTTGAGATCTCAAGTGATGATTCAGGAGAGGTGTACACTCCGCCGCCATGGTTGTACCGCGAGCCGAAGCGTCAACGCATGACAGCAAGGACCTACCGCAACCTCTTCAAGAAGTAGATAGAAGTCCACCAATTAGTCCACGTTAGGCAAATTCGTTAGGATTAGTCTCGATCGATGTGAAACTTAGTTTCTGTTAGTTTAAGAGTGTTTAGTTGCTTATTTGTGTACTCCAATATCCCAGGAATTATTTGTGCGAATTTTATTAAAGAGTTATGGCAAGTTTGGTTAACATCTGTGTTATTTTCGCTGCAGTTTTCTGCTGATACAGCAGTACTGTATGATTTTTCATATTTTTCTGGTAACTCGGAAAAATCTGAAAAAAATTGGGCTGATGTGAAACTCTCTGTACTATATGTGAAAAAATCAGCTAAATTTTCTGACGAGTTTAAGTCAGGCGGAAAAATTCGCGAACGCTGCTGGACTGTTCTGGCAGATTGCTGTTTTTGTTGTTTAGTTGATCTACTGTTTAGTTAACCATTGCCAACTCTTGTAAAACTATTTCAGTAGGTATATATTGCTAGGATAACACCTGGGATGTTGCTGGACCACTTGTTTGTTGATGTGTTGCTTGCTTGTGATTGTCTGCCATTGCTTGTTGTTGTTTGATCATAATGCATTGGTAGAATCCTATTATCGTAGTTGATTCTCTCTAAACTTACCTGTGCTGAACCGCAGATGCCTCCCCGCCGTCAACCCACTGAGTTGGAGCGACTCATGGCAGCTCAGGTACAGCTGACCCAAGTGATGACTCAGTTCATGGCGAATCAGAACAACAACAATGGAAACAATCAGCCTCAGGGAGATGGTCTCACCAGATTTCTGAGGTTAAGGCCAGCTAAGTTCTCTACTGCAACGGAACCAATGCTTGCTCTCGACTGGTTGCGTTCCGTCAACAAGGATCTAGTAACTGTTGGATGCACTGATGCTGAGAAGGTGAGGTTTGCCGCTCACCTACTGGAGGGACCAGCCGCTTCTTGGTGGGACACTTTTCAGATCACCCACCCGCTGGATACTGTGACATGGGCAATGTTCGAGGAAGGTTTCAGGACCAACCACGTGTCTTAAGAAGTTCTGAGCCTGAAGAGGAAGGAGTTCCGCAACTTGCGCCAAACCAATCACACCGTGGCTGAGTACATTGAGGAGTTCAACAACCTGTCCTGTTATGCACCTAAGGATGTTGACACTGATGCGAAAAGGAGGGAGAGATTCCTGGATGGCCTCAGTGATGAGCTTTCAGTGCAGCTACTGGTGGTTTACTGCCCCACTTTTCAGGAGCTTATGGACAAGGCCAGGATCTTGGAAGGGAAGCACAAACAGGTGGAGAACCGCAAGAGAAAGAGCAATACTCATCACTCTGGTTCACACCACAAGACTCGCACTTCATATGACGGATACTCCAAGCATGGAGGAAGTGACCATGGGAGCCATGATCGCCACCACCATGGAGGCGATGGGCATCGTCATGACAACCATAGGAGCAGCCACCACAGCCACAAGGGAGGACACTCTCACCACTCTGGAGGACACGGTGGACATGACCGCAACCGTGATCGCAGCTTTGTGAAGAAGGATCTGAGTGAGGTGACATGCTTCAAGTGTAAGCAGAAGGGACACTATGCTGACAACTGTCCGGAGAGGAAAGGACTGAAGCCAACCAACAACGAGAAGGCCACAGTGAACCACATGAATGTGGAGGAGATTCTAGATGAGCCTGACCTTGTGATTGGTAAGTTCCCAATCAACACTCACCCTGCACTTATACTTTTCGATACTGGTGCATCGCATTCATTCATATCAAGGGCATTCGTGGATAAGTATAAGTTACCTACTGAGTCTATGAAAAGGTCTTTTAGAGTGAGTTCACCAGGAGGAGATATGATAGCTAGCGCGGGATGCCGCAATTTAACTGTGAGGATTGGAACACACAAATTCAGTGCACATTTGGTAGTGTTGGATTCACAGGGATTAGACGTTATTCTGGGTATGGATTGGATGTCTATGCATGGGGGACACATAGATTGTGCACAGCGAGCTGTTTCACTCAAAACCCCGGATGGTAAGAGGATTAGATTCAAGTCAGCTGTACGACCAGGAAGGTGTAAGTTGAATTCTCTTAAGGGGGTTAGCATGGATACTGTGCCAGTGATTAGGGATTACCCCGACGTGTTTCCGGAAGAGCTGCCAGGGATGCCACCTGACAGGGAAGTAGAGTTTCTTATCGACCTGATGCCGGGAAGAGGACCAATAGCAAAGAGACCATATAAGATGGATGTGGATGAGCTGAAGGAATTGAAGAAGCAGCTGAAAGAGCAGTTGGACAAGGGATTCATTCAGCCTAGTTCGTCGTCATGGGGTGCACCTGTTCTGTTTGTGGAGAAGAAAGACAGCAGCAAGAGATTAGTAGTGGACTATCGCTCGCTGAATGAAGTAACCATCAAGAACAAGTACCCCCTGCCAAACATAAATGATTTGTTTGATCAACTAGAAGGAGCGAAGGTGTTCAGCAAGATTGATCTGCAATCAGGCTACTTCCAATTGAAGATCCGGGAGGAGGACGTACCAAAAACCGCCTTCACCACTAGGTATGGTTTATATGAGTATACAGTTATGTCTTTTGGACTAACGAATGCCCCGGCATATTTCATGACCATGATGAACAAGGTATTTATGGAGTACTTGGACAAGTTCGTGGTGATGTTTATTGATGACATACTGATATATTCCAAGGATGATGCTGAGCATGAGAAACATCTGCGGCTGATTATGGAGAAGCTGAGAGAACACAAGCTGTATGCCAAATTCAGCAAGTGTGAATTCTGGCTTAACACTGTTGGGTTTCTTGGACACGTAGTGTCAGGAGAAGGAGTCGCTGTTGATCCAAGCAAAGTGACTGCAGTAACTGAGTGGGAAGCACCCAAGAATGCAGGAGAGATTCGAAGCTTTTTGGGACTTGCTGGATATTACAGGAGGTTCATTGAAAACTTTTCCAAGATCGCTAAGCCGATGACTGAACTTCTGAAGAAGGAGAGGAAGTTTGAATGGTCAGACGTATGTGAAGCCAGCTTTCAGGAACTGAAGCGTCGACTAGTGACCGCACCCGTTCTGTGTTTACCAGACCTTCAGAAGGATTTCCAAGTGTACTGTGATGCTTCTCGACAGGGACTTGGGAGTGTGCTGATGCAAGATGGAAGAGTAGTGTCTTATGCCTTGCGACAACTCAAGCACCATGAGCGGAATTACCCCACACACGACTTGGAGTTAGCGTCAGTGGTTCATGCGCTCAAGGTATAGAGGCATTACTTAATGGGAAAACACTGTGATGTGTACACCGACCACAAGAGCCTGAAGTACATATTCACGCAGAAGGAACTGAACATGAGGCAAAGGAGATGGTTGGAACTTATCAAGGATTATGATATGAATCTGCAATACCACCCAGGAAAGGCCAATGTAGTAGCAGATGCTCTGAGCCGGAAGGTTTATGCCAATGGATTGACAATTGGTGAATTGCCCGAGGATTTGTGCAAGCAATTCAAGGACCTTAGACTGGAGGTAGTATCTGAAGGATACCTAGCTACAATGGAAGTCCAACCAACGCTACATGATAGGATCATAAAGGCTCAGGTAGGAGACAAGGAAATAGAGGAGATAAAGGAAAAGATGAAGGAGAATCGGGAAAAGGATATTCGCGAGGATGAGCATGGTACCTTGTGGTATGGAGATCGTTTGTGTGTGCCTAGCGACCCGGAGATAAGGGAGTTGATTCTGCAGGAGGCTCATAACTCGCCATACTCCATACATCCGGGCAACACAAAGATGTATATGGATTTGAAGAGCAGATTTTGGTGGAACAACATGAAGGGAGATATCGCCAAACATATTGCCCTATGTGATGTTTGTAGCTGAGTGAAGGCAGAACACCAGAAGCCAGCAGGACTGCTACAACCATTGCCCGTGCCGGATTGGAAGTGGGATAGAGTGGGAATGGACTTTATCACAGGATTGCCCAGGACCAGGTCAGGATATGACTCTATTTGGGTAGTGGTCGACCATTTAACCAAGGTAGCTCACTTTATACCGGTGAAGACGACCTATACGAGCGCAAAGTTGGCCAAGATTTACATGGACAGGATTGTGTGCCTACACGGAGTTCCCAAGAGTATCGTGTCTGATAGAGGCACCCAATTTACCTCACACTTCTGGCGCCAGCTGCACGAGTCACTTGGTACTAGATTGGAGTTTAGCACAGCGTTTCACCCACAGACTGATGGACAGACCGAGAGGGTGAATCAGATTTTGGAGGACATGCTGAGAGCTTGCGCCTTGGCTCATGGCTCTAGTTGGGATGAGAATTTACCATATGCTGAGTTTTCCTACAACAACAGCTATCAAACCAGCATCAAGACGTCACCGTTTGATGTGCTATATGGGAAACGGTGCCGAACACCATTGCTATGGGATGGAGTAGGAGAACGCCAGTTGTTTGGACCTGATTTGATCAAGGATGCTGAGGAGAAGGTCGCCTTGATTAGGGACAGGCTGAAGGTAGCACAATCAAGGCAGAAGAGCTACGCGGACGCCAAGCGCAAGGAAGTGGTGTATGAGATAGGTGATAGAGCATACCTCAGAGTGTCGCCACTTCGTGGAATCAAGAGATTTGGAATTAAGGGTAAGCTGGCACCCCGATTTATTGGACCGTATCGGGTCTTAGCACGCAAGGGAGAGGTTGCTTATCAATTGGAGTTGCCAGAGGCTCTGTCCGCTGTTCACAACGTGTTCCACGTATCCCAGCTGAATAAGTGCCATCCGGAGATGGTGGATACACCATTGAGAGACACCGTACCGCTAGAGGAGGTTCAGCTTGAGAACGACTTGACTTATGAGGAGAAACCGGTCAAGATTCTGGAGACAGCGGAGAGGATTACCCATACCAAGACGATCAGGTTTTGCAAGGTGCAGTGGAGCCACCACACCGAAGAGGAATCCACTTGGGAGCGTGAGGACGACATCCGAGAGGACTACCCACACCTATTTGCTAGCCGCGCCGAATCTCGAGGACGAGATTCATCTTAAGGGGGTTAGTCTGTCACATTCCAAATTTTAGATTTGGTCTTGCATATCATTCATAGCATTGCATCATGCCTTTCCATTCAAAACCGTCGATTGAAAAGAATCGGCGAAACGCTATTTTCAAATCCCTATTCTATTTTTACTATGAGGCTCCTACGGGAGGCTTTAGTAGGACTAGCGTTGTCCACCCTTGTGGCCTAGTGGTTTCGCCCGAACCTTGACCCTAGACTGTTCCCCTCGACTTTACGAAATCGTAGGAGCAAGAATCGCTCGATTCGGAGCTCGTACGGAGAAGTTAGGGCCGTTTGTTTTAAAAGACGGAAAACGGTCCGAATTTCCGGACCGATTTCCGAGTCCGTAACCGACTCCGCGCCGAATCAGTCTAGATTTCCGTGTGGGGCCCCACAAAAGGACCCCACCTGGCCGAGCCGCCGCCCCTGCCCTCGATACCCGCGCCCGCCCTCGGGAACCCCGCCCCGCCGCCATCGCCCCTCGCCACCTCGAGCCGCGTGCCCGCGCCGCCGCCTCGTCGCCGATCGCCGCCGCCTCGGCCCGAGCACGCCGCGGCCCCAGGTACCACCCTTCCCCGCCGCCGGCCGCCTGCACCGCCTCCGCGCCCTCGCCCCGCAGCGCCGCCCGCCCCAAGCCGCCGCTGCCCCGCGCTGCGCCTGCGCTGCATCGCCGCTGCGCCGGGCGCCGCCTGCTGCGGCGCGCCCGCGCGCATGCGCTGCCCGCGCGCGCCGCCTGCGCTGCTGCGCGCTAGCTGCTGCGCACACACCCGCGCGCACACGCACGCTGCTGCACGCACGCACACACGCGCGCCGTCTTGCGCGCCGCGTTACCTATCTCGAACCACGCGCTGATCGTCTCCCTCTCGCGCAGGTCACCGTCGTCGCCGGAATCGATCGCGTACCGTCCGGAGTCCGTTTCGCCGGTTGTTTCCGGTAAGCCTGCAGCCACCGTCGGATCTCAGATCAGCGGTTCAGATCGTTCGTTGACTGGTCAAACCCAGGCGTTGACTAGTCAGACGCCCAGTCAGCGCCCAGTCAGCAGATGCGTTGACCAGTCAACAGACACGGTTGACTGGTTAATTTTGTTAATCGTTTTAGTTGACAGATTTCGGTAGAATCTTATAAATTGCATAGAAATTAAACCGTTTGGCCAAAAATTGCAAATAAAATATGTGTAGATTCAGTGAGTCGTGTAGAATCTCGCTATACCTTTGGTTCAGGCTTTTGCAGCAAGGTTTAGTGCAGTTTAATCAAACTAGTTAGTGGCCTTTTCGGAGTAATAAATTCGTAGAAAAAGATCCGTAGCTCCAAAAATCGCGTATGATATGTCCCTGGATTCAGTGGAACGAGGGGAATCTCATCGTAAATTAAAAATATAGGCTTACAGTAAAAACTTCTGCAGAAACTGTCTAGTGGCTTTCTGCAGTGTTTTAATTACTCCGGGAGTTTTATAATTCCTTTTTGAGTAATTCCAGTTGGTACTGTTTCTAATCAGCGATGCCTATGCGGTAGATTTTTCCCAAGATTTTACAAACAGTTTACTACCGGTAGTGAATTATTTGAGTTCTAGCTCTAGTTTTGAGCATTACTTTTACTTAATAGTTTTCCTAGCGCTAAAACTATTTTTCCATGCATGCAATCGATTGTATTATTGAATAGGATTATGTGGTGCAGCTGTAGCACCAATTCACTTGCCTTGCATACCTTCATGCATCATATTTGTTGCATATGCTTGTGGATTGTTTGTTTATGAATGCAATTGTATCGTGTAGATTGTGACGAGTGCAACGCTTGCTCGTGTGTGGATTGTTCTTCCGACCGCTACAACCAAGGCAAGTAGATGCTACTTTGTTCATGATATCGTCCTACTATTTTCAATGCATTGTCGTGTATTTTGTAGATGCATGTGTAGGATGATACTATCGCTATGCTATGTCCTATTATGTGGTAGGGCCTTCCTTGTAGATGAACCATCGTTGGTAGATGTGCTTAGCCATGCTATGTTGAACGAGGGCTGGGTTACATCATTGAGACTTGTTTCTAAAAGTATTGGTTTGTGAAAACTAAAACAACTTAATCAATGAATCCCCTGGGTGTGATGGTATTGATAATTTTTGGTGGTTTCATTGCGGAAAGGCACCCAGGTATCAAGAGAGAATGATTGGCTTCTTTATTGTATAGGTTACATGTACAACCATGTGCCAATAACAAAATGGGCGGTTGGTTGGACTTAGTAGGTTGTGGTGACCCGAACCCGCGTATCCAGAGATGTAGAATTTTGGTAGGTTGGACCGGTGCGCGTCGGGATTGGGGAGCTACTTCCCGAACGGTCTTTTCTTGGACTTCTCCCTATCATCACCCAAAATGAGAGTGATGGTACGAGCTGGGCTGGCCAAGTCACATGGGTAAAGTGTACTAACCCCTGCAGGGTGTATAATCTAATCGATTAGCCGTGTCCCCGGTTATGGACAACTGAGTTGCTTGATATTGATTCCATGACATGTTTCTCGCTCATTCAAATTTCTTAATTGTTTTAATGTTGTTGGGTTAACTTAATTGGGATCTTTTCAAACAAAATCAAAAACTGTTTATGAAAGTAGGACAAAAAGGTATTTGCAAATGCAAGCCAGACACAGCTCCACTTGCCAAATATGCATGTAGATGTTAGTACTATTGTCTCCATTACTAGCTCTACTTTCCATACATTCCATGTATTGACCCTTCGGGGCTGCTACGTTTCATGTTGCAGGTTATTCCAATTCTGAGTAATCGATATAGGCCACGGTACTCCACTCGGAACTTGTTCACTTGTGGGCAATTTGAAGAATGGAGGATTTACTTTATTTATGTTGCTACCTGAATAATTTGAGCTAGCTTTGGGCTAAGCTTTTATTGTAATAATGGTACTCTGGATCTTCGTTATTCATGATACACGGATATTTTGCTATGTTATTCATCTTATTCTATTGTGGGCCAATGAACCGATCCAGGGATTGGCAAGTCACATAGAAGCCATGGTCTTTTCAGAACCGGGGTGTTACAGTGCGGTGTTCCCTGGCGATGCTCAACGACATGGTTTCGAGGCATGGGGCGGTGTGGCTTAGTCTGGAACATGCAACGCTCTGTGCAGCAGAGGCGGCGTCTTCGACGGCGAGTGGTGGCTGTGCGTCACGGGGCGGCGAACGGGGATGTCTGGCGGTCTCCTGGGTCGGTGGGGATTGTGTATGCACGCAGCGAGGGCGGTGCGCGGTCTGTGGGCTTCGGTCGAGGGTGGCGCTCTGGCACACGCTCGGCATGGTCGCTGGCGGTCTGGGCGCGGTCTGTGCGTGTGGTCCAGTGGTTGGCAAGGTTCGAGCGGTGGACAGGGAGTGGCGGTGGACGGTGGGCTGCCTCCCAGACATGCTGGCTAGGCTTGCTTCTCCTCCTAGCGTGCTGTCGACATGGGGGTGACAAGGTTGGCTTCGGCTGTTCACCATTGATGGTAATGCCAAGCTCACAGTGGTGCTAGTGCTTAGTTAATCTTGCTAGATGATCTATTGAGTTGGTTGTGAGCTAGAGAGGGAACCAGTTAGGCAAGAATCACTGCTCACAATAGTGTTTAGATTTTGTATGATTTGTGTCTGCAACCTGTTTGATGAAATGGCCGCATGAAATCAAGTTTTGAATTTTGAAAAGATTTTTGGTTGGTGTGCTGGATTGGTGCTGGTGAGTCTACAGATGCTTGGGTTTTGAAAGTTGAGCTTGTTTGAGTGGTTTTTGAAAAAGTGGGATCTTCTCATATGATAAAGATTCAATTTTGAATTGTCATTTAAACTATGCATTTGAATGTTTCTGGATGATCACAAAGTGGGCCTTGATACTTTGTTATGAGTACATTCAAGGGGTGCAAAGATCCAGAAAGGTTTCTGTTAAGTTCTGAATGTTTGAGGCAGCCAAAGTAGGCATGGGAGTTAAATTGGTCAAAATGACCATTCCTTTATTTTATTTGTTTTGATTTACTTGTCTTTAGAAAAAGTGTGGGAAATGTTTTAGATGATGTTTATTTCACCTAATAAACATTTTACAAGCAAGGAAACACACTAACAAGGTGGTTCAAAAGAATTTCAAATTCAATGCATACTCATATGCATGCATTCATAATTTTATTTAACAAAGTTTTTGTTAACCCTAATTTTGATGATTAGAGTTTGATGATTTAAGTTTAGTATTTTTGGGATGTTACACATGGTGTGGGTGCGGGGCTGCGCTGTCGCACGTGAGGCAGTCCGGGAGAAGAGGAACAACGCAAGGTGCGGTTGGCTCGATCAAATAAAGATGGGAGGGTCGGACCCGGTTCAGCTGGCAAAGGTTCAGAGAGAGGGAGGGAAGGTCGGGTGCGCTGTAGCATGCACCAATGCGTGTTGAGCATAAATAGCTGCCTGAAGAGATCGAGGCCTAAGTCTCGGTCTGGTGTAGAAAAAGAAAACGTATGTGAGGTGTGTGTATGTATTGGTGTGAACACATGTGTAGATATTTGATAGAGAGATATAGGTAGATTGGATTTTTTGTGTAGATAAAAATAGACATAGGAATAAGATAGATTTTTAGCATTAGATTAAACGAGGGAAGTGATCAATGCTATTTATTTCATGTGATGGACACAATATCTCAGGTGAAGAATTTAAAAGAGTTTAAAAGGTGTATGTCACAAAGAGGTGTAGATAGAGTGTGAAAGATTAGCTAGAGAGGGAGCTAGCTTAAGCTTTTTAGGTCTAACTTGATTTTGACATCAAGACTACGATGGAACTCCAACACAAAATAAAAGAAAGATGAAGATGGCCATAATACATGTATGTGTACATGTAGGGAGGGAAAAAAGGTAATGGGTGGAGGAGGTTGACAAGTCCATGGTATTTTCGGATCATACCATGTGGAAGCATGTTGTTGGGAGATACAAGATCCATACCATTATGTGTGGCTTGATTTAAACACCAAAAGAAATACATTGCTCACATATAAAGTATAGTTGAATTGTAGATAGATGGTATCAAGTGGAAATGGTGTTGGCGAGTTAGTAGTTGGAAAGATTGTAAACATATGCCCTCAACTTAACTTGGGCATGAAGCAATATATCAAGAACCAACTACCATTCATCAAGAGGCAAATGCAATTAATAGGAATAAAAATGCATATGAAAGGAGAACAAAATAAAAGGGTTTTATATGATGCTCAAATGCAAGGTGGCATGGTGACATGAGCATGATATAATGGCAATGCAATAATGACAAGCAGGAAGTATAAATTATAGAGTAGGAAGTAGCATTGCAATTGTTAGACAATTGGGATGCTACATCTAGGTTTTCGGTAACTACGACGCTCACTATACATGCCTGGAATCCAACCATGCTGACGTGAAGTCCGACGCATAGTCTGTGAATCAAATGACCTTCCAAATGGAATGTACTCTGTATATGAAGTATGAGGACCTGAGTTATCACTTAGCCTGAGTGCATTGACGCCATCCAGCTCAGCTGAAAAGTCTCCAGAAACCCATTCATCACTATCACCTTCTACATTACTTGAGCACCTTCCGTAGAGTAATCAACAGAATTCTCAGATTCCATCGCTCCCCAAGTGCTCTGCTGGTTATATGATAGTTATTATTAAACTCTGGGTAATATACATTCTCTGGGTTTTGATAATACATTGATGACTCAAACACCCTTTCTTCAGGATCTTCCTCCTCATCCTGACTTCCTCCAAACATGTCATTCCTGCTGCTATTATTAGCATTGGACCTCATACCCATCCAGCTAGATTGTCCGACATCTCGGTCAGAACCATCCACTAACATTTGAGTTCTTTGAGATCCATTAGGTTATCCCATTCTTTATCCATCAGAATTCTCAATAGGAAGTTCTGAATTAGTTTCTACTTAAGAAGCTTGTGGTACTAGATACCTCATATCTAGAGTAGGATCATAGGTAGGTTCTGGTCCAGGTGAATAAGGATATGGTGTAAAAGATACCGGATCTATAGGAATATCCTTAAAAATTGGGTTTGCCCTACTTACTACTTCATTCTCTTGTTGGGAAGCTAACTTCTCCCTGCGTTGAGGATCAGTTAAATACTCCGACATATCATTTTTATCCTCCACTATGACTTGATGTGTCTTATACAAAGATACAATCATCAGTCGATATCAATCCATAAACTTGGAAGCTAATTTATGATGCTTCTTTACTAAAGCAAGATGATTCGGTACTGGATCCGTGTCTATAGAATCACGAGGAATCACAATAAATGTGCTTCCTGCTAATTCATGGGCTTTGTGTTCCCTAATATTGGCTATTGCCTCCACAATAGCAACATGGTATGCCGCTAAGTGACTTCTTCCTTCACCCATGGGTAGATCGTGATATAAACCAATATTTTCTAGTAGATGGATACTAACACAGTATTTGGCTAAAATACGCCCATCATAGTAGGTCAAAGTACTAACTGGAATAGTATTTGGACAACCAAAGACCCCTAAAAATTGTCAAAGTTGTTAAGTTAAAGTCCCCTGATAATCATCAAGAGTCTCTTCCTTCTTTATCAAAGTCTTCTTTGAAAACTTTGGTGCCATTTTCACTGTATACAAAATACTTTGATTAGTAATAAATTATAATACTGCATCACAACAAAGAATTATCGCACTAAAAATATACAACTAAATATTCTCAATTGAATATTCTTTATACTTTTTAGAGAACTCTTTATTGTTGCTATTAGATTCCTATAGGTAATACTCTTTACTAGGTTTCCAACCTAAGGTCAAAGCAATTGCTCTGATACCAGCTGTGGTGACCCAGCATACCACTGCATGTGTAGTATACTATAGTCGTGGACATAACATGCACAGAACATCGTTCCGCAAATATCACATCCCTTAGAGTGGTACAACAAAAACATTGTAGGTCCATATTACAAACATATACACATTATTATTATTACAATACTAGAAGTTCGGTACTTCAAGTGATTCAAACTTACAAACCAAATTTAAATAGTTTTAGCAAAAGATCAAAGTTTCAAACTGATAACCAAATTGAGCTCAACAACTTATTATATAAATTTTATGCTGCTCGACTCATTTGGTTTACTAGGTAAACAAGTAAACTACTCGGACTCATTGCCCTCCACTCCATAACGTATTCCGTAGTCCACGCCTTCCACTCCTCTGGACAGTTCTGGTTCCTCGTAGTAGACATCCTCTTATCCTTCAGTGGCATACATTGGAGTGTCCTCTGGCTCGTCAGAGTCTATGAATGGGATCAAAGGAAAGAGTGAGTAATAGCGTTACCCATCAAGTTCATTATCTGCAAGGTGGGAAGTTTGATGCTATCTACCACCTAGAACTATCGGTCCTTGGCACTATGCAATTTTTGTAAACATTTCTTCAAAGGTTGATTTTAATATCAAAAACTATGCCGATCAGCCTTCACAGGTTGACCAGAACTCCATGGAGTTCCTTTGCTACTGCGTTCATAGTTCTTTCCCGGAACAGGGAGTAACAAGTTACGGTTATTACACTATGCAGAGGTGCGTTGCTTTACCCATGAGAGATCAAATCCTTGTTGCTAAACCAAGCGTACTTTCCTATCCACAATTCCATGATGTGGGGCCCAGTAGATGATCCAAGCCAATCACTTCCCTTCTTCGTGACCCCACATGTCTCCTTGGTGTATGCTATGCCCACATATTGAATTATGGCAATGGTTAGTACAGACCATTCAAATGCCAGAACTACTGTGGGACATTGAGGGTTCCCACCCACATGCTGCATATCCTCTATGAATTACAAATAAATGCACGCTACAAGGATAACAGCCACACCTTGCGCATACGGCTACATGCGAAAGTAAGAAGATCCATCTGACTTCTCCATCCCATTCCAACTCTGATGGTTAACGCGTAATATATGGCGCTAGAATCACTGATGTCATGAGTTATTAATTCCTATGTGATGAATCACATTGCAGATGGAAACCTAAGTTACATTACCAATATTATATTTACCATCACTTAGGATGATAATAGCATTTCATTTACTTGGGAAAATAATTTTTTTTCTTTTCTTTATCACATAGATGATAATAAACTTTTTGCAAATACTTTGATAAAACTCATCAAAGGACATGACCAAGTGATGAACTTGCCTTGTGACTGCAACATAGTGAAATCAGATGCTTGCACTCGACTTTGAGCTTCTATTTCTACAAAACACCATTATTGCCCGGTAAGTACAATATTTAAAGAAGAAATAATGAACATGCATAGTAGTGCAATGCATTATTAATTAATTATCTTCTTTGTGTGTTTTACCCACTTTATTAATTCCTTATTTTCTTTTATTAATAAAAGAAGGTTATTAATGGATTATTCCTAAAATTTTGTAAATATTATATTTAATAAAAGTGCTTAAAACTTATTTTTATTTAATTTTAAATCTTATCATTATTTTCTCAAAATTCAATTTTAGAATAAGAATTTTAATTTATAAGATTTTATTTTACTAATATAATAGCAATTTAGTATTTTTCTAAAATGTTGTACTCATTTTGAATTGTGAAACTGAATTTTATTTATTTTTAGGTGTTTTATGTATTTTTAAAAAAATTCCTTAAAAAATTTATATTATAAAAATATTTAACCTAAATTTATTCTATTAAAAATAGAATTCTCAATTTATTGAGTAGATTATATTTTTATGAACTCATGGATATATTATTTGTATTTTTAGGATTTTTATTCCATTTCTTAGAAATTATTTAATTCTAGGGTTATTTTTGTCTTTAAATATTTGTTGAAATTCGTTATTTAAAGATCTGGAGCTAGCCCATTGTGCTAGCCCAGCCCTGAGCTGTCCAACCTGGGCTGGTCAAACCCACTGATTCGAGTGGTACTATCCCGTACCGGTCCAGTACACTCTCTCTCGCATGCACTTGTGTCTTCTCCTCTCTCTCGCTCCATCGTGGTGTTGTTTTGCCGCCACCGTCGCTGTGCGATTCCGGCCTCCTCTAGGTTCTCCGGTCGCCGCCGTGGTGCAAGAAGAGACAATCATGACGCTCCATCGACTGGTCCCGCTCGTTTTGTTGCTAGTACTCTCTCCTGAACATGCCGCCTCAACCCCGAACACTAGAGTTTGGTGGCTGTCGGTGATTTGGTGCTCCACCGTCCTTGTGGTGATATTTCGCGGCTCTGGTGGCCCTGTGGTGCCGCCATTGCTTCTCGTGTTGCTGTGGCCGCCATGATCATGGCTTGGCACGGGTTGCCGCACCTCCGGGTGCTCCCCGTGCCGCCGTGTGTGTGTGCTTTCGCCAGCCATTCTGCTTCCTCTTCTAACTACAACGAGGACCTCGGGTGAGTTCATCCCTTTCCCCCCTCTTGTTCTTTATCCTACCATGCTGATCTCTGTGTGCTTGAAACACACGAACAATAAGTGTGATTTTCTATTGTTCTAGGGTTCATCCCTCTGTGTTAGAGTTCATCCCTTGATAACATGTTGCTTTGAGGTGGTTACCTATTAATCCTAGTGGTGTAGGTTTCACTGCTGTACTGTGATCTTAGTGTTGATAGTGATTCTATCAGTAGCTGTTAACTAAAATTTTACGTACTAGGCTGTATTGATATGTTCTGATGTGAGGAAATTGGAGTTGGTTATATACTCCAATGGTTCTCTAATAATTTTTGGATGATAAAATGTATAGATGACAAAATGATTCCTAGTTATTTATCTTAGGAAAATGATTGAGTATGAGAATTAAGCTATGTAGCCTGTATACTTGGATTGCTTATTAAGCATGTTACTGTGACACCATAATTTGATTGGTACACACTTCCTGTCTTTGGATAGGCTTTTCATGATCTATACTGTGGATTGGCTTAGTTTGTAAGGTTGGAAAGATTTCTATTATCTATAGATCTATATTGGATAAATGTCTTAGTCTGTGATGCTTTTCTGAGACATTGCTAGGTAGAAACAACGTTTTTACCTGCTGCCTCCTCTCTTTAATATCCTATGATAGGTAAATTGTGGGTATGATTCCTGCAGTGTTTAGGAAAATGATTTGATAGACTTTTGTAAGGATAGTATGGTGGATCCTTACTGTTTAAGATGAAGTTTAATGATGTAATCATTTCTGAGGTGCTACCATCCATAGGATGTGCCCAGAAATGTTCATTTAAGGATTCATGTGTATCTAGTTATAAAACTAGAGATTTCTATCCAAGATCAGTGATGCACAGGTTGAGATCTTGGTTATAGTTTGTAAAGATTTACTATTGGCTTTGTTTACTTTATTCTATGACGGATACACCTCACTTGGGTGTTTTTATGAGAAGATTATATATAGAACAACACATGGTTTAATGAAATGGATAAGGTCAATATTGTGATGTCTTTGTATAAACTCACCACACAGCTGCTTGTTAATGATGTTGCTATACTGGTTGTTCTTGCTGGTTTGATCCTTGAGTGGTGATCATTCCCTGGACCTTTTCTTGCACCTCCTGGTACTTGTCATGCTCCTCCTGGTACTTGTCTTGCTCCTCCTTGCTCCTGTGAACTGGTGCCTGACCTTGCTATCCTCCTACACCACCACCTCCTTAGGTTACCATCGTGTGGATGATCTATTTGGTTTGTTGTATGGATTGGCTGGTGGATTTTTTGGATATTTGGCAAGATATGTGGTGTTATTGGTTGTGTTCTTGAGAATGTGGTGGTGATATGAAATGGCCAGTAGGTGTGCCGCGACAGTGTGCTCCCTTTTGATTGTGTTGAGTTGCTGCTGCTGTGTTGACAACACACAACATGCAGTTAGGTGATTGTGCTGCTTCACTAATCTAATCCCTTTGGATCAGATCAAGTGAATCTGTTTTCACTGCTTAACCTTTTACTAATTACTAACATGGTGAAACTTGACCCTTTTCCTTGGCTGATGATGTTGTATTAAAGCTTATTTAGCATGATAGAATAAATATTACATATTGGTGAAATTTGCCCCTTTGATTTACTCAATGATGTAAGCATGAACAATGCACTACACTATTCTTTACTAAGAATAATATTAACCAATTAACCTCATGTTTCTCTTTGATTTTCTTTTCTTTTGCAGGTATGGAAACTTTGAAGATCAAGATTTAGTGTAGGAATAGATAGATAATCTAGGTGTGATCATAGTTTGTAATCTTTCATTTATTATTTTTTAAAGAATCTTTGTAATAATATTCTTTTATTCAATAAAGTTTCCATTTATTATATCTTGTTTTTGTAATACTTTTGTTTAATGTATTTATCTTTATTTGTATTTTTGTAATGGAATAAGGAAAATAAATAAGAAATCATTTCTTATTTAAATTACCTTGTTGTGTTATTTTCAATTCTCATGATTTCTTAATACTTATAATATATTCAAATAAACTACTAAATCATTTTGGAAGACAATAAAATAATAATACTTATAATTTTCAAATCTTTTACAAATGATTAAATTTTCAAATTTAAATTCAAATTGTTTCCCCAAAATTCATTAAATTTCTAAAGATCATGTCACAATTTATAGCAATCACTATCAAAGAGCTAAACCTCCTCTAGATTTTGATCTCCTTAGATTTTAGTTTGGCGAAAAAATTTACCCTGTTTTTTACAGTGAATGCATGCAAATTCTCAGATTCCTATTTCTACCCTTCGTTGGTTCCTAAATGCTGGGGTGTTACAAACTTCACCCTCTAGGCATTTGGCACGCCAACTAGGGACAACTAGATCCAATGGCAAGCAACTCGGGCCCCGCACTACATTCTCTCGACAACTTGTGGACCGCAAAGTGACTAAATTAGCAGGAACCACAACCATCCATTGAATAACATTTCTACTCCCTAAATTAGCTATCTATTCAACTAATTATTACACGTGCCACCCTTCACCACAACCGCATACTATAACTGTTAGGACGGGGATGATAACTACAAAAACTGCCCACGTGAATCTACTATTCTCCTCCCCTTCACTTGAAGTTCATGTTTTATATTTTCTACCACTTGATCAGATATGACAAGATCAGCCTCAAGTGTCAACTTCTCCTTGCGAATAAGCTCTGAATTCTTCTTTTGTTCCTCGAAAATACACTTTATCTCGAATATCAATAGGTTTTTAAGAGGCAATTCATCACCTAAATTGGCAAACATCTACAAATCCATCCTCTGGCTAGACCACTTGGTTGATTCATCTTGGTATGCAATATACCATGGATCATTGGCCTACATAGCACACTGTAACAATCCCAAAACAAACCCAATTGAAATCAGTCTGACAGGCCATGGCGGCACTTCAAATTCAACGGTAGTATAAATAGAAGGAGCTACGTGCACTTCCGATGTGGTAGGAGAAGAAGAATGTGGCCACGCCATGATAGAATCCCCACCCTCGCCGGTGTACCCCCTACGAACACACATTGAGGACTAATTTGCACCTGCAATATCGAGGAAATTATGGGAACCGAATCGATTAGGGTAGGCGGAGCAGGATCAAAGGTCTTACCATGAACTACTAGCAATTGCTGCGACCGTTCATCGAGGTATGGCAGCGGGACAAAATCTCGGTCATCGTGGGAAGAGGACTTGCCTGCGGTCGGTACTGCCTCAACATACAATGCGTGTGGACGAAACAGGTGTGTGGTGACCCAGCATACCACTGCATGTTGTAGTATACTATAGTCTTGGACATAACACTCACAGAACACCATTCCGCAAATATTACTTCCCCAGAGTGGTACAACAGAAACAAAGCGGGTCTACAAGCATACATTATTATTACAACCAGAAATTACACAACGACTTCGAGATCCTGTTAGGTCCATAGAGGTATCCCGATGACTCAGGGCTAAGATATAATAACTCTGAGAGTAAGATAAAGAAGCAAACTAAACTTTAAGGTTTATACGAGATTAATATATATAGAGGATATAGATCTATGCTACTGGACTTGATCACTATATATGAAACATCTACGCTTCAGATACTTTGGTCTCCATTCCATAGATGCTTTCGTAATTGTCCCCTTCGACACTTCCGGATACTTCTGGTTCTTCATAGCAGAATTCTTCTTGGTCTTCAATTGGATAGAGTATTTCCTCTTCTTGATCTTTAATGTCTTCGGAATCTAGCAAGGGTTAAGAAGATACGTTGAGTACGAGCGTACTCAGTAAGTTCACTAAAAAGGAGTGTTTGATGCACTATATCTACAACCACAAACCATAGGTCATAGGCAATGCAGGTTTTCATAAGCATTTCTTCAAAGGTTGCTTTTATTCTAAAAAGCTATGTTCGTCAGCCTTCACAGGTTTACCAGAACTTTCACGGAGTTCCTTTGCTGCCGCGTTCGTAGCTCCTTCCCGGAACAGGGAGTAACAAGTTGCAGTTCTTAAACTCTGGAGAGGTGCGTTGCTTTACCCATGAGAGACCTTAGCCTTGTTGCACAACCAAGTCATGAGCTTGTCCACACTTCCTTGGTATGGGGCCCCTAAGATCCAAGCCAATCACTATCCTTCTCCGCGACTCCGCATATAGCACAATTCTTGTATGCTCAGACTCAAGGAAGACTTTTCCCGTATACACGGCTATACCTTAGTCTGATACACACAGCAACCATTAACACTATAAATCTGTCTTCTGTAAGCCCAGATCCACGGTAGGCTTTTCCCCTATACACGGCTGTATCCACGATCCGCAACTTACAAAATGCCCAGAACAATGTCTGAGGCATGCGAAAGGGAGCCGATCCAGCTGACTTCTCCGTCTCATTCCAAATAGCATGGTTAACGTGTAATATACGGCGCAAGAATCACTGGCGACATTGGTTGTTAAATCCTAGGTATTATGTTCCTTTACCACCAGAACTTCCATAGTAGGTTATTACCACTTTGGTAAAACTCATAATCATATTTTATGAAAATACTGTTTTCTGACCTTTTTGAAATACAGGTGATGACAACACTGGATTTGCAAATACTTCACAGAAAATAATCAAAGGACATGAGCAAGTGTGAACTTGCCTTGATATAGCGAAGTATTGTAGTCAAATGTATCGACTTGACCCTGGACCTCGGGTTCTAAAAAATACCCCCGCACACGACACACGCACCCGCGCTCCTCTTCCCAGCAACTCATGGTGCCGCCACCTACCATTTGCTGTCCCGGCCACCGCCGCCTGCACCAGTTGCTGTTGTCTGCCCGCTTGGGCCCCCTCCACGAGAACCCTACTGCCTCAACTCCTCCCTACTCCGCACAAGCCCCCTCGACTATGGATAACCCTAGATTTTTAGGTCGGGTGCTCCGGCACGGTAGTGCCCCCGCTCCATGGATGCCCCTCTCTGGCTTCTATGCCTCCTCCACCATGCCATGATTTTCCCCTGATGTTCTATTGGATGCTCGCCTCTTCGACATCGGTGGGTCGGCAGGGTTCCTACAACCCCGACAGCCATGATTTGCTGCCCCAGGAGTTGGTTGAGGTGATAGTGGACAATGGGAATGCCGCATGGACAGATTATTTCTCTAACGCCGGTGGGATGGTGTTGTAGTTGTGCAACCCCGGTGCTGAGCCTTCTTCTATTTTGACTGCTATGCTCCTATTATTTCTTCTTTTACTCATATTCAGGTAATCTCTGTGTGACCGGCCCTCGAGCCGATGAACTGTCTATGATTTGTGTTAGGTTTAAGTGGTGGTTTGCTGGACATATACTAGATTGTGATGTTGGTTAGATGGGAATTTAGGCGATGTGCTATATTGGTTTGGTATTGATGGTTTTATAGTGGTTTCCTATTCATCTAATTTCTTGTGTTTGTGATTGTGATTATCTGCTAGTAATCTTGATTTAGTTTTGATTCATATATGAAATTAAGTTGCATATTACAAAAGTACGATGTTATTCTTGATATATATATATATATATGCATGCTACGAGAGAAGTTTTAAGCATTGATGACTCACAAGTATAGGGGATGTATCGTAGTACTTTTGATAAATAGGAGTGTCGATCCCAACGAGGAGCAGAAGGTGTTGACTAGTGGCATGGAGCCTGAAATCTCTGTAAATACTTAGCAAAGGGATTTTTAGGGGTTTTCTGATAAAGCAACAAAACAAAGTGCAAGTAATAAAGACAAAGAACAAACGCAGCAAGTGGCCAAATCCTTTCTTAGCAAATGACAAGCCGCTGGAAATACTTATGATGACCAAACGTTCTCGAGGACACATGGGAATTCTGTCAAGTGCTTTCGCTTCAAATAGTTGAGTACTCTTATTTGCTGTTGTAAGTGTTGTGTGGGTGAACCTGTGCTAATGTACTGACCTTACTTGGACTAATACATAGTTGTGATTAAACCCCCTGCAAGCATCCGCAACTACAGGAAAGTAATTAAGATATAAACCTAACCACAGCCTTAAACTCGGAGATCCTAGACTCCCTTGTGCAAAGGTGTCCTAACAGGGGTTCAGGTTTCTGTCACTCCGGAAACCCCACAATTAGTAGCCAAATACACAATGCATTCCCCTAGACCCATAAATGGTGAAGTATCATGTAGTCGACGTTCACATGACACCACTAGAAGAATAGCACCACAACTTAAATACTAAACCATTGAATAGTAACTCAACACAAATCCACTACTAACAACATGACCTCTCCCATGTCCTCAAGAACTAGATGAACTACTCACAAGACATCATATGGATCAAGATCAAAGATGATATGGTGATGAATAAAAATATGAACATAAACAATAATCCAATGGTTCCACTCACAAGCATCAACTACAATAGTAATTAACACCGGGAAAGTTTCCCCTATGAACTAAGCAAGTATCCAACACGATTGTTACAGCGGGATGGAGTGGTGATGATGGTGCTGGTGGAGATGATGGTATGGATGATGATGATGATCCCGATGAAGCCTAGCTTGACGATGGTGTTAATGGCGACGATCTCCCCTCTCCAAGAAGGAATTTCCCTGGTAGAAATCTGTCTCCTGGAGAGATCTTTCTCTCTCAGTGTTTTCTGCCCCGCAGAGGCGGCGGAAATCTTTCTATGGTCGCTCTCCTGGTATTAGGGTTCCGTGAGGAAGATATAGGCGAGAGGGCGGAGTCGGGAGCCGGCCAGGTGGGCCAAACCTGCCCTAGGCGCTACCTAGGGGGACCCGCGCCTAGGGGGTGTGGGCCCCCTTTGGCCCAGCTACGCCTCCCCTTCTAGCTTCCTACGTCTTCTGGGAAAATATAATTTTCCAATATTTTTCTGGTATTTTTCTGATCTTCGCAAAATTGCATCAAAATACCTCTTTTTCCATCAGAATCCTGACTCCGGCAGTCCATCCTCCAAGAATCGTCCAACATGCAAAAACAGTGGAAAAGACATAAGTAATACCTCATAATAGGACACATATCAATGAATAGAGGCAAATTATGTTATAGAATGGTGATGCAAATTGGACGTATCAACTCCCCCCAAGCTTAGACCTTCACTTGTCCCCAAGTGAAAACTGAGCTCAGTAAACATGTCCACAGGTTTATGGAGTGAAGTTTCGATAAAAGAATACAGACAAGAAACATCACACCTACCATTACACAACTCATAGAAGAAAGCAACTCACCAATATATAACTTAGCTTGCAACAAGTACATGAATCACAATAGAGATGCATAAAGATAAATCATAATTGGAATTGGCAAACTTTGTTCCTGGTCAGAGAATAGCTGGCAAGCAGTTTCACAAAAAGCTTTTTGTAGAAGTTTTACAACAGGAGCACTCTTTGCTCAAAAAGGTTTTCCAATGAAGGCTTTCAAAGTAATACTCAATAGATAAGAGTTTTGTGCAAACAAGGAAGATAAAGAACATGATTGAATAAATCACCATATGAATGCTTGCAACACAACAACTCAAATGCTTGCTGGAGATAGAGAGGAAGTAGGTTTACTGACTCAACTCATAAAATAGAGGGAAAGTCCCTTCATAGAGGGTAGCAGGGAATTCAAGTCATAAAGAGCTTCCAAAAGATTATGGTACTTACTAGCTTTGAGCCCTCATTGCCCCTATAATAGGCATCTTGAGATGATTAAGGTTAAAGTGGACAAAGATGTAGTATATGCTTGACGAAATATAAGTTGGCAATCTCACATCCCTTGAGTACGAGGGCCGCTCCTCATGCTACTCAACTTTGGTCACTGGTAAGTTCTTGTCATTGTAATTACATGTGTATCATAAAGATCCGCCAACGGGGTACCCCTTGCACATGGTACAGGAGCTATGCCATAACCAAAATGACAAGGCAAGCAGACAATGAGCATCTCAGCGATCTTTTTATTTACTATGTGCATAGCTTTTTATTGAGGATGCTTCACAGAATGCTCACTATGGTGATGCTGCAAGTTTCCACCATGATTAGGCATGGCTTAGGCTAGCGTCCCAGGCGTTCCTCTAACACACATACATCACTCCATGGACTCACAAGTTCCCTCTTCATTTCACACCGACTACATCCGCAAACAAAAGAGAATGATATCAACTGTGTACAACATACATGTGCAATGTTGAAAGCGTTCCCTGTGACAGCACGGTTCTGCTAATTCCAACGCATAGATGCAATCATATACAACTTCGATGACACAATGGTTCAAGTCTATTAGGGGCAAGGAAATAAGGTGTGCCATCAAGTTCGTGAGAGCTTTACTAATTAGTTTTCACATAAAAAATACTTTTTAATTCGAAAGATAGTTGAAGCTTGAGAATTTTCTTGGAATAGCAATAATGCTAATAGGTAGATATGGTGGACACGAATGGCAAAGGCTTTGGTTCAAAGGGTTTGGAAGAATGAGAAGTATGCCTTCTCAAAACAGGTTTTTGGCTAGCAAGGCTAAGTAGCAAGGAAATGAGTTGAAAGAAACAAGCAAACCTACAAGTGATAAAGCCAAACATGCAATCTTCCTTGAAGACACAAAAGATCTTAAATAAAGAATACTAAGCTTATGAGCCAACAAGAAAGAATATAAATGATACAAAATACCTGTAAGCTTTTCCCTTTTTCTTTCAAACCTCAAAAAGTATTGCTACTGACCAGAACTCGGTTTGCCAAAACCAATTTAGATCCACATGATGCTCCCAAAGTGATGCCAATACTGATCTACAAGATCCATCATATAATAGAGATTGCAAACTAAAATAAGAAGTGCAAAAAGTAAAAGATGAAACTTCTCATTAATATACCATAAAGGCACTCACACCAAGGGATACATAGATAATCAACTAAAGGAGAGATACTTCCGCATGCAAACCAAATTATAAGATAACCTCTCTACCAAAGATATGAATCTATGATGACCCACAAGTATAGGGTGTATCGTAGTACTTTCGATAAATAGGAGTGTCGATCCCAATGAGGAGCAGAAGGTGCTGAACAGTGGTATGGAGCAGGAAATCCCTGTGAATACTTAACAAACGGATTTTAGTGGTTTTCTAACAAGACAACAAAACAAAGAGCAAGTAACAGAAGTAACGAACAAACGGAGCAAGTGGCCCAATCCTTTCTTAGCAAAGGACAAGATGGTTGAAATACTTATAAGGACCAAATGTTCTCGAGGACACATGGGAATTCTGTCAAGTGCTTTCTCTTCAAATAGCTGAGTACTCTTCTCTGGTGTTTGTAAGTGTTGTGTGGGTGAACCTGTGCTAACATACCGCCCTTCCTAGGACTAATACATACTTGTGATTAACCCCCCCTGCAAACATCTGTAACTATAGGAAAGTAATTAAGATATAAATCTAACCACAGCCTTAAACGCTGAGATTCTACGCTCCCTTGTGCAAAGGTATCCTGATGGGGGTTCAGGTTTCTGTCACTCCGGCAACCCCACAATTAGTAGCCAAATACACAATGCATTCCCCTAGGCCCATAAATGGTGAAGTATCATGTAGTCGACGTTCACATGACACCACTAGAAGAATAGCACCACAACTTAAATAGTAAACCATTGAATAATATCTCATCATAGATTCACTACTAACAACGTGACTTCTCCCATGTCCTCAAGAACTAAACGAACTACTCACAAGACATCATATGGATCATGATCAAAGATGATATGGTAATGGATAACAATCGGAACATAAACAATAATCCCATGGTTCCACTCACAAGCATCAACTACAATAGTAATCAACACCGGAAAAGTTTCCCCTAATGAACTAAGCAATATCCAACACAATTGTTACAGTGGGACGGAGTGGTGATGATGGTGCTGGTGGAGATGATGGTGCGAATGCTGACGATGATGATCCCGATGAAGCCTAGCTTGAAGATGGTGTTGATGGCGACGGTCTCCCCTCTCCGGGAAGGAATTCCCCCAGCAGAAATCTGCCTGCCGGAGAGATCTTTCTCTCTCGGTGTTTTCAGCCCCAGAGGCGGCGGAAATCTATCTGTGGTCGCTCCCCGAGCCTTAGGGTTTCGTAGGGAAGATATAGGCGAAGGGGCGGAGTCGGAGGCCGGGCAGGTGGGGCACACCTACCCTAGGCGCGGGGTCAGGTGGGCCCGCGCCTAGGGGGTTGTGGGCCCCCTGAGGCCCCTCTTTGTCCCTCCTTATGGCTTCCTTCGTCTTCTGGTAAAATAATATGTTTCCATATTTTTATGGTATTTTTCTGATCTTCGCAAAATTGCACCGAAACGCCTTCTTTTCCATCAAAATCTAGACTCCGACAGTCCATCCTCCAAGAATCATCCAACATGCATAAACAGATGAAAAGCCATAAGTAATACCTCATAATAAGATAAATATCAATGAATAGAGGTAAATTATGATATAGAAAGGTGATGCAAATTGGGCGTATAAACTCCCCCAAGCTTAGACATCGCTTGTCCCCAAGCGAAAACTGAGCTCAGTAAACATGTCCACAGGTTTATGGAGTGAAGTGTCAATAAAAGAATACGAACAAGAAGCATCACACTTACCATTGCACAACTCATAGAAGGAAGTAACTCAACATTATATAACTTAGCTTGCAACCAAGTACAACAGTCACAATAGAGATACATAAAGATAAATCATAATTGGAATTGGAAAACTTGTTCTTGGTCAGAGAACACCTAGCAAACAGTTTCACAAAAGCTTTTTGTAGAAGTTTCAAAACAAGAACACTCTTTGCTCAAAAAGGTTTTTCACAAGTGAAGGCTTTCAAAGTAATACTCAATAGATAAGAGTTTTGTGCAAACAAGGAAGATAGAGAACATGATTGAATAAATCACCATAGGAATGCTTGAAACACAACAACTCAAAAGCTTGCTGGAGATATAGAGGAAGTAAGTTTACTTACTTAACTTGGAAGTGGGAGAAAGGTCCCTTCTTAGAGGGTAGCAGGGATTACAAGTCATAAAGAGCTTTCAAAAGATTATGGTACTAACTAGCTTTGAGCCCTCATTGCCCCTATCATAAACATCTTGAGATGATTAAGGTTAAAGTGAACAAAGATGCAGTATATTCTTGACGAAATATAAGTTGGCAATCTCATGTCCCTTGAATATGAGGGCCACTCCTCATGCATACTCAACTTTGGGCCGAGGTAAGTTCTTGTCATTGTAAGTATTTGCATATCATTGAGAACCGCCAACGGGGTACCCCTTGCACATGGTACAGGAGCTTTCCCATAACCAAAATGACAAGGCAAGCAGACAGTGAGCATCTCAGTGATCTTTTTATTTACTATGTGCATAGATTTTTATTGAGGATGCTTTATAGATGGCTCACTATGGTGATGCTGCAAGTTTCCACCATGATTAAGCATGGCTTAGGCTAGCGGCCCAGGCGTTTCTCAAACACAAGATACAAACTCCATGGACTTACAAGTTCCCTCTTTATTTCACACCGTTGACATACATAGACAAAAGAGCATGATATCAACTGTGTACAGAGTACAAGTGCAATGTTGAAAATGTTCCCCGTGATAGCACAGTTCTACTAATTCCAACGTACAGATGCAAGCATATACAACTTCGATGTTCACAATGGTTCAAGTCTATTAGGGGCAAGAAATAAAGTGTGCCACCAAGTTCGTGAGAGCTTTACTAACTAGTTGTCACATAACAAAATACTTTTTAATTCTAAAGGTAGATGAAGCTTGAGATTTGCTTGGAATAGTAACAGGTACTAGGTACATATGGTGGACACAAGTGGCAAAGTATTGGGTTCAAAGGATTTTGGAAACGTGAGAAGTATGACTTCTCAAAACAGGTTTTTGGCTAGCAAGGCTGGGTAGCAAGCAAGAGAGTTGAAAGAAACAAGCAAACATACAATTAATAAAGCCAAACATGCAATCTTCCTTGAAGACACAAAAGAATCTTAAATAAAGAATACTAAGCTTATGAGCCAACAAGAAAGAAAACAAATGATACAAAGTACCTGTAAGATTTTTCTTTCTTTTTCTCTTTCATAGTAATGCTACTAACCAGAACTCGGTTTGCCAAAACCAACTTAGATCCACTTGATGATCCCAAAGTGGTGCCAATATTGATCAACAAGATCCATCATATAATAGAGATTGCAAACTAAAATAAGAAGTGCAAAAAGTAAAATATGAGACTTCTCATTAATATTCCAATAAAGGAACTCACACCAAGGGATACATAGATAATCAACTAAAGGAGAGATACTTCCACATGCAAACCAAACTATAAGATAACCTCTCTTCCAAAAATATGAATCCACTAAAAAAAGGTAAAAGATAAAGATAATGGTGGTGATACCGCGTCACTCCCCCAAACTTGGAACAAGCCAAGGGGATGCGAAACCTGATGACGAATTACTTCTTCGATGGTGGTGGTGATCTCTTGTCATCGTAAACCTTCCAAGGCAATGGTTCCCCATCCAAAAAGGATGTCCTTGTCTCTACAATCCTGAAACTAGAAGCAGAGCTTATGCGATCAAATCTAGCCTCATACTCATAGTTTTGATTCTATATGTCATAGAGCTATGCTTGCAATTGATTGGTGGTCTGACGGAGTGAGAATATCTCTTCTCGAAGCTCAACAACTTCTCCCTCGTGCTTGGCGATGAGTTCTGAACTTATCCTGTGAATAACATCCACTTCGTGTTCTGCCATCTTCCTGTACCTGAAAACTTCTTGTTCCAACGCTTCCATCCTGTCTTACAGACTGCCCTCTCCTTTAGGGCCTTGAACTTCTTTCATATGTACCTTCCCCTCTTTGAGGATCAACTCTTTGGGATGAATCCTCAACTCATACATGTACGTGTTGAGGACGTCCGCAGAGGAATCCTCCATGGGTGATCCAGAGGAAGACATTGGGGCTCCAAATCTGAGAATTTTCCTGACAGAAACAGATCGAAATGAAAACATGACGAGAACACGATGCAAGAACCTTGGGGGAACCCGGGGGGTTATATATTACGAAGTTTTAAGGCATAAGGAAGGTACTGACACGGAAACGAAGTGGAGACGGAGTTCGAGGGTGGCAAACCTCCTCCAGGCTCGGCCAGGCTGGGCCCGCGCCTGGGGTGGGTTGTCCACCCCGGACTCCCTTTCCTCTTCAGTTTCGTCTCGTAACTTGCCTTATGTATTAAAAACATCAAAAATATAAAAATATTGGATTTTCACGAACCTTCTGTTTTCACCACTTTTAACTATTCAAAGACCAACTCTGCAGATTCTGGTGTTTGGCTTCTAATAAATTCTTCTGGAGTCACCATTTCAATAACATCCACATCTTCATTATAAGAATCTCCAGAAATATAATGTTTTAGTCATTGACCATTCACCACCTGTGTTGTGTCATCTTTTAGAGAAGAAATTTGGATGGCACCTGAACGGTACACTTCCTTGATAACAAAAGGTCCTTCCCATTTTGAGATTAGTTTCCCTGCAAAAAATCTGAGACGAGACCTATGAAAAAGAACTTTCTCACCAACATGGAACTCCCTTTTGAGAATTCTCCTATCATGCCATATTTTTACTTTTTCCTTAAAGAGCCTAGCATTTTCATAAGCTTCACCTCTCTACTCATCTAGATTACTTAAGTCAAGCAGTCTTTTCTCACCAACAAGTCTAAAGTCCCTATTCAACTCTTTCACCGCCCAATATGCTTTGTGTTCTAATTCTAAAGGCAGGTGACAAGCTTTCCCATAGACCATTTTGTAAGGAGACATCCCCATAGGATTTTTATAAGCAGTTCTATAAGCCCACAAAGCATCATTCAACTTTTTAGCCCAATTTTTTCTAGACCTATTGACAGTCTTATGCAAGATAGATTTAGTTTCCCTATTGGAAAGTTCTACTTTCCCACTAGTTTGGGGGTGATAAGCTGAAGCTATTCTGTGGTTTACATCATACTTAGCAAGAGTTCTTCTAAAACCCCCATGAATAAAATGAGAGCCTCCATCAGTCATGGGATATCTAGGTACACCGAACCTAGGAAAAATGACATCTTTAAGCATTTTCAAAGAGGTCTTACCATCAGCACTGTTTGTAGGTATGGCTTCTACCCACTTTGTAACATAGTCAACAGCAAGAACAATATGAGTATACCCTTTTGAAGGAGGAAAAGGCCCCATAAAGTCAAATCCCCAACAATCAAAAGGTTCAATAACAAGAGAATAATTCATAGGCATTTCATTGCATCTAGAGATGTTACCTACTCGTTGGCATTCATCACATTATAAGACAAACTTCCTTACATATTTAAAAAGGTTAGGCCAATAAAATCCAGATTGTAAAACCTTTTGTGCAGTCCTATCCCCATCATGATGTCCTCCATAAGCACTACCATGACATTTTCTCAATATCTCTTGTTGTTCAAATTCTGGAACACATCTTCGCATAATACCATCTACTCCTTTATATAAGTGTGTGTCATCCCAAAAGTAATGCATTAGATCATAAAAGAATTTCCTTCTTTGCTGAGCTGTAAAGGTTGGAGGCAAATACTTGGAAACAATAAAGTTAGCATAATCAGCATACCAAGGACTCTCATGCGGACTTACCCTTATTGTAGCTAACTGCTCATTTGGAAAACTATCATTAACAAGCAAAGGGTCAAAAGAAATGTTTTCCAAACGAGATAAATTATCAGCAACAGGATTATCAGTACCTTTCCTATCCACAATATGCAGATCAAACTCTTACAAAAGCAACACCCACCTTATAAGCCTAGGCTTAGCGTCCTTTGTCATAAGGTACTTAATAGCTGCAGGATCAGTATGAATAGTAACCTTAGAATCAATAATATAAGGTCTAAACTTATCACAAGCAAAGATTATAGCTAAAAACTCTTTTTCGGTAGTAGCATAATTCTTTTGAGCAGCATCCAAAGTCTTGCTAACATAATGAATAACATTCAGCTTTTTGTCAACACGTTGTCCAAGGACAGCATCCACAGCAAAGTCACTAGCATCACACATGATTTCAAAAGGTAAACTCCAATCAGGTGGTTGGACTATAGGATCAGTTGTCAAAGCTTTCTTCAAAGTTTCAAAATCTTCCTTACAATCATCATCAAAAACAAAAGCTACATCTTTTTGAAGAAGATTAGTAAGGGGTTTTGAAAATTTTGGAGAAATCTTTAATAAACCTCCTATAGAAACCAGCATGACCAAGGATACTACGAATACCTTTGATATCTCTAGGACAAGGCATCTTCTCAATTGCTTCAATTTTGGCTCTGTCAACTTCAATGCCTCTTTTAGAGATCTTGTGTCCAAGGACAATCCCCTCATTAACCATGAAATGGCATTTCTCCCAATTAAGAACAAGGTTGGTTTCTTCACATCTCTGCAAAACTTTATCAAGGTTGTGCGAACAGTTATCAAAAGAAGTCCCATAGACGGAAAAATCGCCCATGAAAACCTCCACAATTTCTTCACAAAAACCATGAAAGATAGCAGACATACATCTCTGAAAGGTAGCATGAGCATTACATAAACCAAAAGGCATACGCCTATAAGCATAAGTACCATAAGGACAAGTGAAAGTAGTTTTCTCTTGGTCCTGTGCTTTCATAGCAATTTGAGAAAACCCAGAATAACCATCGAGAAAAAAAAATTGAGTCTTTTTGGACAACCTCTCAAGCATTTGATCAATAAAGGGGAAAGGATAGTGATCTTTCTTAGTAACTTTATTAATATTTATAAAATCAATGCACATTCTATACCCAACCACTACTCTTTGGGGTATAAGCTCATTATCCTCATTAGGAACAACAGTTATTACCCCTTTCTTGGGAACACAATGCACAGGACTAACCCATTTACTATCAGCAATAGGATAAATAATACCAGCATCAAGGAGTTTTAATACCTCATTTCTTACCACATCCTTCATCTTAGGATTTAGACGATGTTGGTGCTCAATAATTGGTTTTGCATCAGGCTCTATATTGATAGCATGCTGACATATAGTAGGAGAAATCCTCTTTAAATCATCAAGAGTATAGCCCATAGCTCCGCGGTGTTTCTTCCATATCTTTAATAACCTCCCTTCTTCCTTTCCTGAAAGTTTAGAACTAATAATAACAGGATATACATTCTTATCATCAAGATAAGCATATTTAATATCATCAGGTAAAGGTTTTAATTTGAAAACAGGGTCCCCTTTAGTTGGTAGTGTGGTACCCAAATCTTCCACATGTAGATTATGCTTAAGCTGTTCTGGATGACGAAGGAAAACCTCTTCAATCTCATTTATTTCCTTCATGAAGACATCACTTTCATGATCTTCCATAAACAGCTGCAAAGCATTGTTAGGAGCAAGAGAAATAGCAGAAAGTTCTTCAACCCTGAAATCCTCATCAGGCAATTCATTTCATAAGGAGTTTTGGCAAATTTGGAAAAATTAAACTCATAAGATTCTCCAGAAAAATTAGTCAATAATTTTTCCTTCCTACAATATATGATAGCCCCACAAGTATTAAGGAAGGGTCTACCAAAGATAATAGGATATGTTTTACTAGCTTCTTTACCAAGTACTAGAAAATCAGCAGGATATTTAATCTTATCACAAAGGACCACATCTCTTACTATACCAATGGGGCAAACTTTCTCTCTATTAGCAAGGTGAATAACCACATCAATGTCCTCAAGCTCACAAGGACCAATCTCATGCATAATTTCCCTATAAAGCTCATAAGGAATAGCACTAGAGCTAGCACCAATATCACATAAACCATAGTAGCTATGACTACCAATTTTAACAGAAAGCACATGGACACTAGCTTTTCTAACTTTCTTAGGATGAGAGACAATATTATTCGCGTCTTCACAAGAGACAATATGCTCATCCTCTATATTTCTAGTGACAAGATCTTTCAAAATAGCTACCACAAGCTCAATATCAATAAGCTCGTCGGACCCTACAGTTTTCTTTGCACTTTTGCTAACCACATTATCCATAATAGAATGCTCCCTTACCCTTGGAAGGAAAAGGGATTTTCTCAACATAAGGTTTTGGCAAAATAGGATCAACAGTACAAACCTCTGTGCTAGCAGGAACATGGTTGACAATGTATTTATAAGGAGCATGGTACTTGTCCCACTCTTTCTTGGGAATTTCAATATAAGAGGCAAAGGCATTAAAATATTTTACAAGAACTTGAGGATCAAGATCAAACTCGTTGCTAATTTCACGGAAGTTGTCAGTTCCCATAAAAGATTTAATGCATTCATAATCATAGTGTATACTTGACTCTTCCTTTGTCATTCTCCCAAGATTTAGTGTTATATTGAATACGGTCTAGAAGATCCCATTTAGCTTCTTCCTTCATACATGTGAATGATCCATCACAAGAAGCATTTAGTAAATCTTTATCATGAAGAGAAATCCTAGCATAAAATTTATTGAGAATAATATTGTTAGGGAGTTCATGAATAGGACATTTAACAATTAGTAACTTCAATCTCCCCCAAGCTTGATATGTACTCTCTCCATCAAGAGGCCAAAAGTTAGATATAAGATTTCTATCCTTATGAATCTCACTGGGAGGATAAAATTTATAGTAAAAGAGAGATGCCATCTCCTCCCATTCCATGGATTGTCCATTCTTCAGCAGCTTATACCGTTCTTCAACTCTCCCTTTAAAGGATACTAAGAGTAACTTCTTCTTCACCTATTCAGTTGTGATACCTGCACACTTAAACAACCCGCATAATTCATGGATAAAAAGCAAGTGATCACCAGGATGGACTGTTCCATCGCCAAAATAATAATTATCCATAACACGATTAACAATACTTCTAGGTATCTTAAAAGGATCTATCTCAACAGGTGGTGGTTCATCTACTACCCTAGAAGTGGTAGTAGTTTTCCCAAACAGAAAACCAAGTGGGTTATCCATATTGGAAACAAAGTAACAAACAGTAACAAAAGAAATACTCACAGTAAAAGTTTTCCTTATCAGTTCCACTCTTCAATAGAGCTTCATTCCCCGGCAACGACGCCAAAAAATAGTCTTGATGACCCACAAGTATAGGGGGTGTATCATAGTACTTTCGATAAATAGCAGTTTCGATCCCAACGAGGAACAGAAGGTGCTAAAAAGTGGTATGGAGCAGGAAATCCCTGTGAATACTTAACAAATGGATTTTTAGTGGTTTTCTGACAAGGAAACAAAACAAAGAGCAAGTAACATAAGTAACGAACAAACGGAGCAAGTGGCCCAATCCTTTCTTAGCAAAGGACAAGCCGGTGGAAATACATATAAGGACCAAACGTTCTCAAGGACACATGGGAATTCTGTCAAGTGCTTTTGCTTCAAATAGCTGAGTACTCTTCTCTGGTGTTTGTAAGTGATGTGTGGGTGAACCTGTGCTAATGTACCGACCTTCCTAGGACTAATACATACTTGTGATTAAACCCCCTGCAAACATCCGTAACTACAGGAAAGTAATTAAGATATAAATCTAACCACAGCCTTAAACTCTGAGATCCTACGCTCCCTTGTGCAAAGGTGTCCTAACGGGGGTTCAGGTTTCTGTCACTCCGGCAACCCCACAATTAGTAGCCAAATACACAATGCATTCCCCTAGGCCCATAAATGGTGAATTATCATGTTGTCGACGTTCACATGACACCACTAGAAGAATAACACCACAACTTAAATACTAAACCATTGAATAGTAACTCAACACAAATCCACTACTAACAACATGACTTCTCCCATGTCCTCGAGAACTAGACGAACTACTCACAAGACATCATATGGATCAAGATCAAAGATGATATGGTGATGAATAAAAATCTGAACATAAACAATAATCCAATGGTTCCACTCACAAGCATCAACTACAATAGTAATTAACACCGGGGAAGTTTCCCCTATGAACTAAGAAAGTATCCAACATGATTGTTACAGCGGGATGGAGTAGTGATGATGGTGCTGGTGGAGATGATGGTATGGATGATGATGATCCCGATGAAGCCTAGCTTGACGATAGTGTTGATGGCGATGATCTCCCCTATACGGAAAGGAATTTCCCTGGCAGAAATCTGTCTACCAGAGAGATCTTTCTTTCTCGGTGTTTTCCGTCCCACAGAAGCGGCGGAAATCTTTTTGTGGTTGCTCTCCTGGTATTAGGGTTCCGTGAGGAAGATATAGGCAAGACGGCGGAGTCGGGAGCCGGCCAGGTGGGCCACACCTGCCCTAGGCGCGACCTAGGGGGGGCCCGCGCCTAGGTGTGTGTGGTCCCCATGTGGCCCAACTACGCCTCCCCTTCTGGTTTCCTCCATCTTCTGGGAAAATATAATTTTCCAATATTTTTGTGGTATTTTCCTGATCTTCGCGAAATTGCATAAAACACCTCTTTTTCCATCAGAATCCTGACTCCGGCAGTCCATCCTCCAATAATCATCTAACATGCAAAAACAGTGGAAAAGATATAAGTAATACCTCATAATAAGACTTATACCAATGAATAGAGGCAAATTATTATATAGAATGGTGATGCAAATTGGATCGTATCAAGCATGTTAGATTGTTAGGAATGATTTCTATGGATCTTATGTGGTGTTCTGGATCTTCATATGATCAGCAAGATGTATGTATCTTGGTCTACAATAAATATAGACTTTTCCTTATAATTACTTGTTCTCTAGGTGTGCTTGTGTGATTTAGAGAACATCTCTGGACATAGCATAGCTGTTGTCCAGATCTGCTTGGATAGCTAGCAAAACTTATCCCTCACACCTCTCACCTATACTCTCAACTAAAACGGATTAAGGACAATTCCATGCTAGTATCCAGTGCTTGATATCTTGGGTTGCAAGTGAGCTTGTAAGCATGTTGTTCAGATGATACAATGGCTTTAATATGCTCCTTTCATCATATTCATATGATGTTTGATGATAGGAAGATTATTGTAGCTTTGCTACTATATATCAAATGATTCTTACCTAGATTGTCTTAGGAAAATGATTTGAATCAGTTCCATTTGCTTGCAGATGTGTTCATAATCTGTCAAATTTGTGAGGCTCAAGTTAAGTGAAGAAATTAGTAACTCTGCTCTCCTAGGTTGGCTACTATGGTGCCTCTATTTAGAGTGCACAGTAGGATTCCTTAATAGCATATGTTGCTTCTTAGTTCTAGCCAATGATGTAGGTCCGAGGCTTTAATTTTTGTTGTATATGATCATATACTATTGTTGACTAAATATCTCTGTGATGATCTTTTCATAACACTGTATGCAGATCAGAGAGTTCTGGATCTATGTGATTATATAATTTACGGTGGTGTGGTTGAGCTGTTGCTAGTGAGACTGCCACTGTGGTGCCTCCAATTTGTGGAGTGTGCATAGTTGTTAGCTCCCAGGTCACAATAGCTATTATTTCTCTTTAAGAGCTTTCTTGGATTATGATATATAGATCAAGTGCTTATTTAAATTCTTATTGTTGGTATCTGCTGCCCTTGCTGCTGCTGTGGTGCCTCCATACCTGGAGTGTGCACAGCAGTGGCTATGTAGCATGATTGATTTATTTAAGAATTTTCCCAAGCCAATTATGTAACAGGGCGAGGCAAACATTCCTGCTAAAAACAAATATTCACATGTGTTGCCATATCCTGGGATGATCTTGTACTCCATTTGAGTACAAATCTGAGGATACAACCCCTATTACATCTATCATGCCTATAATTGTTAATAATGGATACTATGCATGATTTCTAGATGCTACCTGCTATGCAGAGTAGATAGATGGATGAATCTGGATATGTTTATGGTGAGCTTGATGATCTTCTTCTTCTAGCACTCCTGACTTGTCCTTCTTATGTTTCTGACTGTTTTCAACTCCTTTTTGCTCCTGCCTGATCTTGATCACCTCCTTGTCCTAACTCATGGATGGCTCCACTGAGCAACTAGAGTTAGAGATATGATAGTGATTTGATCTGTTTGTTATTGAGAGAAATCTGATAAGAACAAGTGATGTTCTTGGTGGTCTAATTCACTAGGAAAAACTGATGGTGATGGGGGAATACCAATCCGGGTATACCCACGAAGCGGATTCGCCATCTCGATCGAGCCGACTGAAGCCAAGCCCAGAGCGGGTCGACTCGCCCAATACGGTGACTAGCGCATACTGGACCCAGACGAGTGGCGCCGACTGGAGGCCCAAGACGGCGACTTCAATACAAAGCCCACCAAATGCTTGTAAACCCTAACTGGCTGCATATATAAAGCCACTAGGGGCACCCCCACGGGTTATCCTCTCCCACATCAGATTAGATCTAGTCTCTCCCTCTGCCTACGGCGGCTCCATTATAAACCAATCTATGATCATATACTGGATTGATAGCAGGACGTAGCGATCCTCCACCGAAGGGACGTGAACCTGGGTACATCGTGTGCCAATCTCGCTCCCGGATTCTCCTACGTCGCCTTGCTCCCTCTACGTAAGCTACCCCCAGTAGCATCTGCCGTGCAATACCACGACAGTTGGCGTCCACCATGGGGCAAGCGGTGCTTGGAGATGATAATCCGGACGAGACCCTTCATCGTCAATGGCAGCCAGATTACGTCTGGCTGACTCGTCTACATCATGCACGCCAAGTTTCTTCGTAAAAAATCTCTGCCGCCATGGACGATCTCGTCAGAACACCCCAGTCGACATCACTCCGTTGGCCGGCATCGGTTTATGCTCTTCGGTCAAAGCTAAATCATTGTTTTCTGCGTTGATGTTGCGCGTGAAGATGTGGCGGCACTTGACCCTACCATACTACTACCAAGTCATAGCTATCAATGTGGAAAGGAAAAAGAAGCAGAGAAGCGGGCGGTGATAGGATTGACTATACATGACCAATGAGTTTTTTATTTGATATTCATCCCTCTTAATTATTGCTCTATCTATTAATTATTATATTCAGATCTAATCTAGCATACATGTTTGTTTATGTACACCGTTTGAAGGATTGATCCATAGGTCGGAGCAGAGTTTATCACTATAGTCAGTAAATTGCTCCATCTACGACTCGCGCCTCCATCATCGGTAGCAGCGTCGCGTCGATTCTGTCGTCATCACTACCGAGCGCACGAACTTGGCTACCGTATACAAAATTAGATCAGAATTAGATGTCTCTGGCTATGCAATTTATCTACTGCCAGCTCCATGTTCAGGGATATCCCCGACGACTACAGAGGGTACGACTATACAATGTTATGGTTTTAATTATTTTACTCGGTCTGTGAATCTTAAGATATAAATATTTCCTTTAGAATTATACTATTTTTTAGATGCAGATTCATCAATCCAATGCAATTCAGCCGCGCGACTTGTTCGGACGATGGTTCGATCGAGCTCGCTACTGGAACTTGCTATCAACGCGGACTCGCCCGTCACGGATCCGCCCAGCGCGGACTCGCTGTCACTGACTCGCCATGCTTCGGAACTCGCCTAAACGCGGACGCGCTTAAACACGGACTCGCTAGGCTCGGTGACTCCCCTGCCGCGTTGACTTTTTCCGCATTTGACAGCTAAGTTTATTTATATTCGTATATGCTATGAGTCCAAAACATATATGCATCTTCATTCATTCTTTAAAGCCGACCATGCGGTCGCATATGACCCTTTTAGGGACCAAAATCATACTTGGCATCGGTTTCAGTTTTGTCTGTTGTTTATTCGCGTTCGTCAAAGTAGTGAGACTGGGTACCAAAAGGCCGATCTTGTCTCCGGGTTCAACAGTCTGGCATCGCGTCCCTGTTACCCGGCAAGCGTTTGATGCTGGAGGTCTGCCTACTCATGAAAAGACACACATAAACCTTACATACTGTCCATTGATCCACCTAGCAAAAGTGCATTTATTTCAACATCTACGGATCGCACTCTTTAAAAATGTTCAATATATTTTATAAATTGCAGTCGTACTTTTTCATCCTTCTCAGCAAAACCGTGTCTTTCTCGCCACTCGCCGCGCTCGGGGACTCGGCGCCCGTCGGTTGCTCGGCCTCGCCGCTCGCCGCGCTCGGGGACTCGGCACTCATCGGTCGCTCGGCCTCGCCGCTCGCCACGCTCGGGGACTCGGCACTCACCGGTCGCTCGATCTCGCCGCTCGCCGCGCTCGGGGACTCGGCGCTCCCCGGTCGCTCGATCTCGTCACTCTCCGCGCTCAGGGACTCGGCGCCCATCGGTCGCTCGGCATCGCCCCTCGCCGCACTCAGGGACTCGGTGCCCGTCGGTCGCTCAGCCTCGCTCGGGCACTCGGCGCTCGTCGGTCGCTCGACCTCGCCGCTCGCCACGCTCGGAGACTCGGCGCTCGTCGCTCGCTTGATATCATCACTCGCCGCGCTCGGGGACTCGGCGCTCGCTGGTCGCTCGATCTCGCCACTCACCGCGCTCAGGGGCTCGGTGCTCGCCGGTCGGTCGATCTCGCCATTCGCCATGCTTGGCAGCAACCACTACTATTTTCAGAATATGCATCTCTAAAGAGCCCCAAGTCGCCTCGACAAGCCAACTCAAGCCTCGGGGACTACTCCTAGGCATGCTGCGTGTACGCGTGGTTCCACGACCGCGGCGCTCCCTCATCGACTCACCACCGCGGACTCTCCATTCGCGTACTCAACGCGCTCGGGGACTCTCCACCACGGACTCGCCCTCGCGTACTCAATATGCCCCGGGACTCGCCACCACGGACTCGCCCTCGCTCACTCAACACGCTCGGGGACTCGCCACCGCGGACTCTCCACTCGCGTACTCAGCACGCTCCATGTTCGGGACTCGCCGCAACTGGCGGCTTCACCGACACCCTGCGTCTTTTGCCAACTGGCCATCACCGACTAGCTCACGCCGACCGCCTCCCGCTTCATGGTTCTTTTCTCTGTTCAGGAGCTCGTCCCCGATTCACCACGAACCATCGTCAAGACTCTCCGCGCCCTGCCTCAAGCCCGTGTCGAATCAACAACACTCTCAGGGACTACTGATGGGGGAATACCAATCGGGATATACCCACGAAGCGGATTCGCCATCTCGATCGAGCCGACTGAAGCCAAGCCCAGAGCGGGTCGACTCGCCCAATACGGTGACTGGCGCATACTAGACCCAGACGAGTGGCGCCGACTGGAGGCCTAAGACGGCGACTTCAATACAAAGCCCATCAAATACTTGTAAACCCTAACTGGCTGCATATATAAAGCCACCAGGGGCACCCCCACGGGGTATCCTCTCCCACATCAGATTAGATCTAGTCTCTCCCTCTGCCTACGGCGGCTCCATTATAAACCAATCTATGATCATATACTGGATTGATAGTAGGACGTAGCGATCCTCCACCGAGGGGACGTGAACCTGGGTACATCGTGTGCCAATCTCGCTCTCGGATTCTCCTACGTCGCCTTGCTCCCTCTACGTAAGCTACCCCAGTAGCATCTGCCGTGCAATACCACGACAGATGGTGTGAGTAAGAGGAATGTTGTGAGGCAATAAGGTGGTTGTGGTGGATTAAGTTGCTTTTCTATGGCTGTGCTCTTCTATATGCCATCTCTGTGTGGTTGTGGTTCTGACAACATATAGATTTGCATGTGTTGTGTGAGCTACTTGTGTGCTTGCCTCCTGTGTGTGGATCAGATCAAGTAAATACTGGATATTTGCTGATGGTTCTACCTTTACTATTTACTTTCTTGGTGAAGTTTCCCCCTTTTTTTCTATAATGTGGTTCTGAGACAAGTAATATACTCATAAGAATAGATATTGTTTTTTGTGAAACTTGCCCCTAATCAACTCTGCTCAATGATGTAATGAACAGTGCACCTCACTGCTAGACTGAGAGCACTAACCCTAATCCCAATCCTTTGTTTCTTTTTGTCTTACTTTGAAGATACCAAGAAAGAATACAGAAAGATCAAGTAGATAGGGATTCTAGCTTAGGTTTTTAACTACTGTAATCTTCTTATTTTATAGTAAAAGCAATGTAATTCTTAAAGCTTTTCTTTTTCTTTATTTGTAATTATTCACCTATGTAATGAATTTTAATTTACTTTTCTTCTTCAAATCTTTGTATTATTAAATAAAGATTTCTTCTTATTTGTATTTGTTTGAATTGCATTAATGTATTTGATTTCTCCATTTCATTTACTTAATTGTAATTTAATTTTATTCTTTTATTGTAAAAGAACAATGTAATACTTCATGTATTCTTATTAGTATAGAATTTCTTTTATATTGTTTTTACAATCATTTCTTCTTACTTAATTACAGTATTATTATTCCTAAATTTCAAAATTCAAATTTGAATTGAATTTGTAAATTCAAAGTAGATTGCAAATTCTACCCCTCCAAAAACACAGATAATACCTAAAGGTCATGTCAAAATATATCGCACTCATTGAGATGGCTAATTTCTAATCCATCAAAGCAAGAGAGATTCTGATCGCTCCAGGGTTTTATTTTGCAAAAAAAATTACCCGGATTTTTAGATGCATGCATGCAAATGCACAAAATCCTAAATCTACCCTTCGTTTAGTCCTAAATGCTAGGATGTTACAAGGTGTCAGAGCCGTGGTTGAGGTGCAGCGTGACAGTCCGTCCGATGCCACCATAGGACGGAGCCAGCAATGCGCCAATGCGTTGCCGATGGCTGCTCTATCCATCGGTGAGATAGGAGCTGATCAGGGCTGGGGGCTGGGAGTGGATGAGAGAGAGAGTCGACCTCACGTGTCATACACGACCCCACCTATCAATGTTTGGGGGAGTAGCTGCTCCGGGATTTTTGCATATTTGCCAATTTTGCATATGTACCAGAATTTTTCTTTGAAATTTGCATATTTGCCACATGACCACCACATGTCAGTGACACACAAAATGGCAAATATGCAAGTTGCAAAGTAAAACGTGGCAAATATGCAAATCCTCCTCCATCCCCACATGATGGCCCCATTGGTCATTGGCTTCGACGGCCCCATAGAATGGCCCCAAATGACGACCCCTTCATTCACTGGCTTCGATGGCCCCACAGAACGGCCCCATTTGTCATTCGCTGTACCGGCCACAAAATTAGGAAAAAAGAAGCCCAGGCCACAAGTTAACGAGATATGGATGGCTGGTCCGATGTTTATCCTGGCCCACCCGTCAGCATGTAAGGTCCATGGCAGGACTCGCCCCAATGCGGTCCCATCGGTCTGTGACATGGGTATGCTCAACGGGTGTCAGATGTTGTCCTACCGGGTCTGGCCTGGCAGAAGCCCATGCAATTGTCCACTCCTGATGATGAAGCCCATCAAGGATTTGGGTGACCCAGTCCCATGAAGGATGCGACTCCTTGAGGAACACGGCTAGCTTTAGATAGAATTTAAAAGGGTAAAACCCTAATCTATAACCGAATCGACCTACCCCGAGACCTGGCCTCCCCATATAAAGTCCAGGATGGCACGGCGAGGAGGATCTCACCTTATAACCTAGCACACAACTCGCCAGATTCAATCTGCGCACCCCTATAACTTTCGACATTGCCATCAACAAAGAGTAGACAAGCAGGAGGAGGGTTTTCCCTCTGGGGGCCTAAACCTGGGTAAACCTCGTGTCCCCGTATTTCTTGTCTGTTAGCCATTCTGTGATCTCCAACGTCCCCTCCTTCTCCAAAACCCAAGTCCATAACAATGGGCATTGACGAGTCGAACCCTCATCAATTGGCGCCGTCTATGGGAACTGGGGATGATGATCGTGCGGTCGTGACGGCCCCATACACTATGATTTTCGACTCCTCTATGATGGAGAACCTTCTTCTCTTCGGCACCATAAAATTCACCGCCCACTCTCCAGCAACCCGCAAGGACTTCAATTTCATAGGGGACGGAGTCGACGTGATGTTCGGAAGCCTAAGCTTCCTGGTGGGAAAGGTTGGACCCATTCGCCTCCCTGAATGGGTGGTGCCTCCGGCATTCGCACCTGCTTAGTGGGTGTATCCAATCAGTGTCCTACACGCACCCTCGTTGGCATACAATTCGGATGACAATAGCAGCTGCAAATCCGATCTGTGTGACCCTCCTATGGAGGAAGGAACCCACGCTTCCGGATCTGAGAGCTACATGAGTAACGATATCCCCTATCGCTTCATGTGAACGACCATTATTCATGCTCATGATGATAACATAGCCAATCCACATGCTCCCCCAACGCTGCAAATGGAGGACCTATTCTTCCTCCGAATCCCCCGAATCCTCTGAACCCCAATGCCTCCAATGATAACAATGCGGCTCGGCAGGAGATTCATGTCACCAAGGTCGAATGGGAGAGGGTCCGAGAGGCCGTACGGGGCAACCCCCTGCCTATGGACGCTTCGCATGATATGCTGCTGGGCTACCACTGGCTCCTCGTGACGGAGCACAACCGACAGGTTGCGTAGCACAAAGAGCTCGAGCAACATTAGAGGACAGTCGACGAATCAAACATGCGACGAGCCACGCTCTCCTCTATCGGAGGGTCCTCCTCCAAAGACTATGATTGCCACGCCACCTACAAGAGCCGCTCTCGGATAGAGATCATGGACCCTAGCACCAGACGCGAGGCCACCAAGGCACTCGACCTGTCCTTCATGTCAATGGAATCGTAGGGCAACATAATGTCCAAAACACCACATACCTGGTAGCAAACCCGCCACCGGCTGGGATCCCAGACACACAATCGATAAATCTGCGATTGCAGGCCTTGGACTAGTGGGGGCCGCACTACTCAGAGAAGTAGCCCAGAGCCGAAGAAAAAGGCCACGGTAAAATTCTCAAGAAGCCATACGCCTTTGTTTGACGAGGATGATCATGACTTGTCGTGGCGACGCCGCAGCCCGTGGCAAAGGAGCAGCAACTATGACGCTCGCAGCAAGCTCACGCAACGCAAGATTGATAAATCGCACGCAAAACATGCATTCTCCATGGAACTGAAGGATGAAGACACAAAGCTCTGTGGCGCCAGATGCTTCAGCAGGGCCATATGGTAGACTCAGATGCCTAACGGCTTCAAGCTCCCGTTTGACAACCCAAAGTTCGACGGCCTACAGGAGCCACAGATTTGGCTAGATGACCACATCTCATCGGTCAAGCTGCATGGTCGAAGCAACAATATAGACATGTAGTGCATTCAGCTATAGCTGAAGGGCGCAGCCAAAGCCTGGCTCAATAATCTTCCCTCCGGATCCATCCGTAGTTGGGAGGAGCTGGTCTATAGCTTTATCGCAACTTTAAGGGCACCTGCAAGAGTCCAACCTCCATTGAAAAGCTGTGCGCCAACTACCAACGGTCCAACAAGTCGATCTCCTATGCCCAGCGTTGGTCCGTCATCAAGAACTCCACCGAGGACATCTCGGAGGAGAGGGCAATTGACGACTTTAATGCCGGCGTAAGGTGCCGCGAACTTAGAGAGGATCTAGTACAGATCAATCCCAAAACCATCGATCATCTAATGGACATCGCCAATCACTGGGAGGATGGTGAAGATTCTGTCAACCGAACCCATTCGGATGACGAAGATGACCTCGGTCACAGATGTGATCGCCGAGGAAAAAATAAGAACACGCATCTACGACGATCGCAAAGAGGTCGATATGGTCGCGGCTGGCTACGCCGACCGCCGCGAGGATGGGAACCACAACAGCTACAGCTCCCGTGACAGCGGGAACCCTGCGCAATCGTGGCAACACCTCACTCGACATGATGATCCCTCCGCATTCAAAAAATTGTTGGGTCCCTGCACCATCCACTTCTACATCGACAATCACAATGGCAATAAGAAAGCCAGCCATCTACTCGAGGACTGCAGGGAGTTCCATAAGCTCCATGAGGGGTACACCCAATTGCGGCGTGACGTAGTGAACTAGGGATTCGTCTCCACCCTGGGCCCAGAACAATGGAGCAAAGCCGTACCCATGACAGTTGGGTGCCATGATGATACAAAAGGAACGTCCATCCAGTAGGATCCAGAAGATGATCACCCGCCAGATAAACCTGGCTATCACCTCCCCACCAGCCATTCCTAAGTAACTCAGCGGCTCGGAGTCATGCATCACCTTCAACCGATCGGATCACCACCACCAAATACCTCGCCCAGGCTACTCTGCCCTGGTGCTTGCGGCATAGATCGGCGGATTCGAGATGAATCGCGTGTTCATGGATGGTGACAGCAACATCGTTCTGATGTTTGTCGGCACACTCGAAGCCATGAGGATACCGCTCACCAACCTGGAAGCATCCGACACGAAGTTCCATGGCATAGTCCCAGGGAAAGGAGTGTACCCCTAGGAAAAATATGGCTCGACGTCATCTTCGACACCCCTAAGAAATTCAGGCATGAGCGGCTTGAGTTCGAGGTGGTTGATTGGCCCTCGCAATACCACACCATCCTTGGTCGTGTGGTATTCGCAATATTCCTTGCAGTACTACACTATGCATACCTCCTGCTGAAGATGCCAGGACCTAACGACGTCATTACCATTCCAGGAAGCTTCACCAAGTCTGATAGTTGTGACAGAGATTTCAACAGAATCTCCCAGTCCTTCGGCATGCAAGAGGAGCTCGCAAGGTTGAAGGAGTCAACATACAACAATATGCCTCTTGTGACCAAGAAGAACACACCCGAACTGTCATTCAACTCTATGGTGAACACCAAGGTGGTGCAGGTTCACCTGACGGATCCCACCAAGATAGCCCTGATTGCCAACAACCTAAGTCCTGCATAGGAACTCACACTCGTCGTATTCCTCCATGAGCGCTGGGAAATATTCGCCTGGTGTCCTGCGGACATGCCAGGAGGTCACAGGGAATTCTCCGAGCACGCACTCAATGTGTACCTGGATGCACGTCTAGTAAAGCAAACGATGCGTCGAATGTCTGAGGGAAGAGCGGAGGCAATCGGCATCAAAGTCAACAGACTCCTTGATGATAACTTCATAAGGGAGATCAAAGAAAGCACCTGGGTAGCTAACCCTATGCTGGTCCCTCAGAAGTACACATACATCCTTCTTTACAACGCTTAACAAGCACTGCCCAAAGGACCATTTTCCCCTACCGCGGATCGATCAAATCATCGATTCCACCACGGGATGTGAATGACTCTCATTCCTTGGAACCTACTCAGGCTACAATCAGATTCAACTGAATTTCAAGGACCAGGAGAAGACGGCTTTCATTATGCCGTTCGGAGTCTTTTGCTACAACACAACGCCTTTCGGGCTTAAGAATGCAAGCGCAACCTTCAAAGGTGCATGCAGTCCTCCCTGAAGAACCAAATTGGTCGAAACATTCAGGTCTATGTCGACGACATAGTGGTCAATACCAAGGAGAGCCGAACATTGATCGACGATCTCCATGAGACATTCGATAACCTTTATCGATACACGATCAAGCTGTACCCAGAAAGATTCCCATCCAGGCAATTGCTCGGATACTTCATCTCCGAGAGAGGCATTAAGGCCAACCCGAAGAAAATAAGGCTATACTAGCCATGGAGAAGCCGAAGAACGTTAAAGGAGTCTAGCAGCTATCTGGGCGAATCGTGGCGCTCAGCAGATTCATCAGCCGCATGGGCGAAAAGGCTCTCCCCTTCTACCAGCTGCTCTACAAGTCAGAAAAATTTGAGAGGACAGTTGAAGCCGACGAGGCATTCGAAGACCTCAAACTTCTGCTATCCACATCTCTATTACTAGTGACGCCATCGGATAGAGATCCCATGCTGCTCTACATTTCTGCAATGCACCAAGTGGTCAACACAACACTTCTGGTCGAACGACCCAAGGATGGTAAAACCCACAGGGTGCAACACCCGGTGTACTACCTCAGCGAGGTGCTAACACCTACAAAGCAGAGGTACCCTCACTATCAGAATCTAGCATACGACATGTTCTTGACTGCACGTTGGCTGCGTCACTACTTCCAGGAGCACCAGATAGTCGTCGTCAATGACGCACCACTTTCACACATCCACAATAACCCTAAGGAAACGGGGCGAGTGGTCCTCTAGGACATCGAGTTGTCCCCATGGGACATCATCTATGAGCGGCGCACCGCCATCAAGTCGCAGGTGCTTCCTGACTTCATTGTCCACTGGATGGAATTGTAGCTCCCGTACACCCCAAGCATATCTCAGCTTGCACTTTGATGGATCCAAATAGGAGGGAGGGAAGGAGCCGGAGACGGATTAATCTTGACATCCCCACAAGGGGACAAGATGAGATATGTGCTGCAGATGAGGTTTTGTGCATGAAACAACGATGCGCGATGCCAATGACATCATAGAGAAGTGCCATGCCTGCCAACGGTTTGCCGACAAACCACACGCACCAGGCTCAGAGCTATGACCCATACCATTGGCATGGACCTTCGCTCAATGGGGACTAGACATGGTCAGCAACCTACAAAAATCCTCACCTAGAGGATACGTCTTCGTCCTAGTGGCAGTCGACAAGTTGACCAAGTGGATCGAGGCTACGCCCGTCACCAACCAAAATGGTGCTATTGTTGTCAAGTTCTTCCAGTCAATTGTCTACAGGTTCAGGGTGGCCCACTGTATCATCACCGATAACGGCATGAACTTCACCTTGAAGGAGTTCTAAGACTTTTGCGAAGGGCTCAGCATCAACATCACATACGCCTCACTAGCGCACCCGCATACCAATGGGCAGGTCGAAAAGGCCAACGACCTCGTCTACAATGGAATCAATAATAAACTCATGCGCCCACTCGAACGGTTGGCGAGAGCCCGGGCACACGAATTACCCTCCGTCCTCTAGATCCTGCGCATAACACCAAACATCACCCCCGGCTAAACGCCCTTCTTCATGGTCCACGGAGCAGAAGCAATGCTGCCCGCTGAGGTACTCTACAAGGCCCCATGGGTCGTTTCTTATAGCGAGGCCAAATCAACAGCCACACTCGAAGACACCGTCAACCTGTTGGATGAAGCCCACCACATCTCCTCGGACCGCTTGATGGTGTACCAGCAAAGCCTTCGTAACTACCATAGCCGACGGCTTCGCCCAAGGTCCTTCGTCGAATGAGACCTCGTCCTACGAATCAAGCAGAAAGGGCACCTGAAGCTCGAGTCACCCTAGGAAGCCCCCTACATGGTCACTGAAGTAATCCCAGGTGGCGCCTACCGCCTAAAGGACGTCGAGTTCAGAGTATCATACTCCAACCCCTGGAACTATGCACAACTGGGATGCTTCTACCCTTAGCTATCTTTATTTTCAATTAGGATTTTTAGCCAGGATACTCAGCAGAAACCTGTACTCTCTACTATGCGATGAATAAAAGCTACGTTCCTTAGACAATATACATTTTTATTATGCAAATTTACATTTGTAAACATGTTCGGGGGCTACGCCTCACCCAACGACTTCGTCGACTCTTACAATAATGCATGCATCACTCTGAGTAGCTGACCATGTCAGGATAACAAAAAGGATATGGAAACCAACCAACAAGAAGCACTATGTGCAACACATTTTACAACTTCTACAAGGGAAGAAAAAGCCCAACCAAAACTATATAGATTTACATTGCCTTGTACAACACTTGCAGGACTCGACTACACTGAAGGAAAACGTTCGTTCGCTCGTTGAAAAAATGCACAATATCCTCAGCATGATGAGTCACCGCAAGATAGTGCGTACGCATGTCCCACGCCATACCATCAGAAGGAACGGGCGGTCCCACCGCTATCTCCGCCAAGTCCATGCCCTGACGGTGCAGCCGAACAAGGGCCAGCACCGCCTTTGCACCCGCAATAAGCTGTTGGTGTACAAGATCCTTCACGACGTCTATGCTCGAAACTTCCCTAGCAGCCCCAGGAAACTAGATGGAGCAACATCCAGGGGGAACATGGAAGTCCAGATGGATGCAAGTGACGATCTTGTGCACTTCAAAACCTGCAGCACCTGATGGACACAGTCCTGCACCATTGTGACCATAGTTGCTCGGTCGCGGTCTATTCAGAGGAATCCTTCGGCCTCCAACTCCTGTTGGGTGAGGCAGTTGAGCCAAATAGCAACGCGCTCTTTCTCTTCCTGTGTAATAAGATTAACAATCGCAAAAGAGAATAGCGTAGAAGTTGCAAATAATGGATGCAGCTGCAAAAACAAGTAAAAGGTACCTGGCTGCCACTTACACTGAAGCTGCTCGCCAATCTGCTAAAACTCTTCGAGGACATACTCCTCTGTCACGACAGCCCACTCCGTCTTGGATTTCCAAACATCCGCATGGCCATGGATGACAAGGACGTCCCTCTCCAAGCTTCGGATGAGGTCACGTAGCAAGGGCAACTGTGACGCTTCATTTGTTGCTAGATGGGCAATAACCAAAGAAACCGACGAAGTCGCCGGTGCAACGTTCAAAGGGACCGAAGAGGCGCACATATGACAAAGTATAAGGACAAAAAAACACCAAAAATAATTGAAGGAAAAGGCATATATTCACATATGGAACCACTACATGGTAACCCGCAAAGTCAATCAGTACAAAATATTACAAGAACCACCACAAAAGCATGACAATCCTATGCGGGCAACTAAGCAACAGACAGACTTCAAGGATGTGTTGCATCCGAAGCAACCCGAGGCTTCTCGGCCAGAGTCGCAACCACCTTGTTTTGCTCAATGGCATAATTTTCCAAAAGCTCAATTAGGCAAGGGCCATAGCGCTTGCAGCGTGAAGCAAAGAGGGAGAAGGCTACCTCAGCGGCGTCCGCATTGACCGGCATCCTAGAGGTGTACTAGTTCAGGTCCAGCTGTGCGCCTGTCGCCAACGCCATCTCCAGGACAAGGCTAGCACCTGCACCTTTCTGGGTCTTCTTGTACTTCGCAGGCGCATCTCCCGCCAGGGCCTCCGCCAGATAATCGACATCATCAAGGCCCACGCCTTTTAGGAAGATCTCTCGATAGAAGCGGAAGAGGACCCCTTTAGCCTTGGCCAAAGTATCTATGGTGGAGCTGCAACGGTCTTCGACCACGACAACTACATCCATGAGAGGGTCCCTATGGTCTAGGAAAGAGCGATCAAACGCAACGCTTGTGGAATCTACAGATGCATCAAATCAGGCTCAGATCATAGCAAGGAAAAACATCAACAAGCTCAGATGGAAGTACTCAAGAAAATTCGGATGACCTACCATACAACGCTTTTGTAGCAACCATCAGCTGCTCCGTCATCGTCTTCTCCAGCACGACAGCGTCAGCCGCAAGATTCTCCTCGCGCTCCTTGGCTTCCTGCTTGAAGCGATCGAGGGCCTCCACACTATCTTTTGCTTTGGTATCTGCCTGGCTTCGACTCTTTCCGAGTGAGTCTAACTCACGGAGAGCCTTGTTGTTTTCATCTACAAGAACCACAAGAAGAAAAGTCAAAAGACAAAGATCCACCACATGCACCCGAAAAACACAAAGTAGCAAAGTACGTACCTTGGAGCTATTGGAAGTTTCCCTCCAAGGAAAGGTACTACTGCCCAAGACGCTGTAGGTCGCGCATGAAGGGCTACAACAAGAAAAGGACAGTCAGAGGAATAAATGGCTCAGGGGCTCACCCGCAGCCATCAAGTAATACTTACATGACCACCCAAAGACTCCGAAGGTGGAGCCTGTGTCTTCCGGGTAACAACCGTGTGAGACCTCGGCTTGGAGGAGCTCGACGCACCGTCACCAAAGTTGGCCGCTATCTTCGGGGAGGACGCCGCATCTTCGGCACTCACCTCTTTCGACTCCACGACCATCTCTTCAGTTTCATGCTTCATGTATCCGCCTGAAGAAGACCTCCTAGCATAGCATAGCATAGCAGGAGAGTCATATAAGGCATCAAGCAGGACAAACCCAACAAAGTCAAAATACAGAAGCAGTCAGATACTTACGAGAGGATGTCGAAAAGGTTTAGGAGCATCGTCATCTTCTTCATCTTCTTGGCCTTCGGCTGAGGAGCCACAACCCGGATGAGCACCACAAGAATGGGGGAGGTGGCACCTCCACCCGCAACATGCTACTTCAAGAAGGCCGGCCCCTTCGGCATTGGTGGCGTCGTGACATCCGAAGTTTCGCTTAGGGATCTCTTGCAAGAATTCCTGTCTCTAGGATCGGGGCCTTCCTCCTCCGCAGTCGAGTGAGAAGAAGGGACCGTGGATTTCGACTCCGCGTCCCCGTCATCTAGGGCAACCTCAAACTCCTCAGGAAGGGGAGTCATCATATTCTCCACCTTAAGTTCCAACGGAACACCAAAAACGCAAGTCTTTTTACAACAAAGTATAGTGGACTCAAACAAAAGTGCATTGCATGCAAGTAAATTTCTCACCTAAGGAACTTCATTCTTCGCGTTGAATGATGCAGTCAATGACTCTACCGGAAGCTCGTCGTCGGCCTTGAAACACAATAGAGGTCAAAGTGACCTGTCAAGATCAGATGAGGAAATTTCTCATATGAAATTAACGTTGGATCGTTGGTACCGGTGTATAGTAACATAGGGTACGCCCTCGCTTGGAGGGGCTGCACCTGACGCTTGAGAAACGTCTGCATGATGTCGACGTTGGAGACCTCCTTACCACGCACCAACCGGAGATCCTGCACCTGCTTGTACAACTTCTTGACCACTTTGGTTTCACCCGCAGGAATGTCGTTTGACCACGAACGCTTCCGGGTGATCCCCTTGATGGCATCGAAGGGGGCCAACCCGTAATGATGGCCATCTAGCTTGGAGTCACGGATGTATAACCACTTGTTCCTCCATCATTGGATGGATTCACAAAGGTGGAAGGAGAAGTACTACTGGTTGGGGCGGATGGATATTCCGCACCCGCCCAGATCATAAACCAGGCCTCCATGGCCAGACTGCCTCTTCAGATAATAAAGCTTCTTAAAGAGGCCAAAGTGTGGATCGATTCTGAGCCAGCACTCGCACAGCATGATGAAGCACGCGAAGTGCAAAATAGAATTGGGCAAAAACTAGTGAAGTTGAAGCCCATAAAGAAAATGGAGCCCACGAAGAAATTCGTGGGCATGAAGCGAAAGGCCGCTAATGAAAAAGCCGTAGAACATTACCCGGAAACCTTTGGGGGGATCCAGGATTACCTCCGACTTGGGGAGTTTGGTGTTGACCTTCTCCTGTGGAATCATATGCGCCTCGCGTAGGCGGCACATATCCACCTCCCGCATTGTCGACCACCGGCAACCACCGTTGGTGACACGACCGGCGGTGGTGGTCTTCTTGGTGGCGCCGGTGGAAAAAAGCTTTCTTCAGCTTGCCCATCTTGCTGGCATGGCGCACTGCGCGGTGAGCACGAAGGAAAGAGGAAGGAAAGATGCGAAGAACATCCAGTGCAGAAGAAAGCGCGAGCTTTGGAATTGGTTTAGGCAGAATTGGCAAAGGCAGTGCAAAGATTGAAAATGGCAAAGTGGAGAATTACCGCAGCCCCTGTGGTATAAAAGGGATGAAGACGATGACGCAGAACCATTGATTTGATAAACATAACACGTGTCAGCCATCGCATTGTACACGTGGTGGGTACCACCCCGAAATGTCGCGAGCACTTCGTGCACTTCATGCAGAAATCGAGGTGACACAGTAACTTTCACGTAAAATACGCATGACTAGTCAAATCCCAGGTAGAAAGTGTGACCCACATTCGTCTAGTCCCATCGTCTCTGCTGCCGCAGACAGTTGAGCTCACTAGGCGTCAGCAACTTGCAAAATCAAAGGCCAGCAACGGCTCTAATCTTTAGGATCAAGTTAAAAGTACTTACTCGAGTCAGCAACTCAACAAAATAATTGGGCTACTCCTATCAAGAGCGTTGGTCGTGCACCTGAAATTTTGGTAATGTCCTCGGGTCAATCGAAGAAATTTGCAAGCTTCGAGTCCTTCTTCGAGTCTGCGACTCCATTACGGATTCGGGGGCTACTCCCATAGGGAGTGCTAGTCACACATTTGAAAACATTGGTTATCCGAAGGATTTCTGGATCGTTGTATCACACGGCTGATAACTATAAGTCTCTGCTCGAGTCTATGACTCAAACAGACACTCGGGGGCTACTCCCATAAGGAGCGCTAGTCACGCGCCCATATGAATCAATTGATTGAGATCCTTTGGATCCTTCACGACTCTAGCAAAACGTAAATTACAAAATAATTGGCAACTCTGCCCAAAATAATGCTAAGAGAGATAATGTCTCCTTAGTCACCTAAAATGCCTCTGCGGCGATAAATTTTTCGGATGTTGTATCTACGACGCAAAGATAAGACCTACAGATGCAATCTGATGGCCTATTAATGCAACCGAATGCGCTCTTCTACGAATATTCTGTGTCAGTAGAGACGATGAAATCCTGACGGACGCGTTGGGTACATGAATTAAAAACACCGGAATTCGACTCCTATAAGACCTCCATGGCCTGAGTCGAATTACGCCAGCAATTTTCCATATTCGAGTGTAGGGACTCGAGTCTGAGTAGATAGCATTGTTTTGCCCAAATGTAGTTAACTAACCCTGATCCATCGGGAGAGTCAGGCGCGCGTATCAACTATCCCTATGAACCAGGACACTAACCCAAAATTTGTTTGGGTGAAAAACACTCGAAAGAATTAAGAGTCTCTAGTCAAATTTGTGATTTGACTGAACACTCAGGGGCTACTGACATGGGTATGCCCTATGGTTGCCTGATGTTGGCCTATCCGGTCCGTCCTGGCAGAATCCCATGCAATTGTCCACTCCTCATGTTGAAGCCCCATGAAGGATTATGGTGACCCAGGCCCATGAAGGATGCGACTCCTTGAGGAGCACGGCTAGCTTTAGATAGAAATTCAAACGGTGAAACCCTAATCTATAACCGACTCGACCTACCCCGAGACCTGGCCTCCCCATATAAAGGCCAGAAGGGCACGACGAGGAGGGTCTCACCTCATAACCTAGCACACAACTCGCCAGATCCAATCTGCGTACCCTTGTAACTTTTGGCATCGCCATCAACAAAGAGCAGACAAGCAGGAGTAGGGTTTTCCCTCTAGGGGCCTGAACCTGGGTAAACCTCGTGTCCTCGGGTTTCTTGTTTGTTATCCATTCCGCGATCTCCAGCATGCCCTCCTTCTCCAAAACCCAAGTCCAGAAAAATGGGCATTGACGAGTCGAACCCTCGTTAGTCAGCATGTAACGGTCAAGCGTTTGACCTAAAGGAATCCCTCCGTCTAAGCGCCTACGAGGGTTACATAATAGAGGGAGGGGGAAAGTGAGGAAAAGTTAAGTGGCTGGGGAAAATGAGTACAACTAAGAAACCAGGGGCACAAAAATAGAAATCCCATAAAAATAACCTTGATGATACACTCAAAATTAACACACTAGTTAAACTACCAATGCACTTAATTCCTATAAGTCTTTATTAAATGGTGTCCCTAACTTTGCACTTAGCATTCAACAACAAATGTTGGATCTAGTTCACCTTTTCAACTTACTTTCCAAATATCCCTGTAGTTCCATCGATAGAAATCATATTTTGACAAGGGTATCTACCAATAGAAAGGAATATGATTTGGCATAAGAACAAAAACATCACATAAGCATCTTGCTTGTGATTTCCATGTCCTTGTGGCTGCGGGGTTGATGTGTTGGGACTATGAAGCTCTCTTTATTTATTTCATTAAACTTGGCAACAACGGTGGCGTTATCCGATGGGCAACTCACCAGCGCCACTCGCAATGACCGCAAAAGCCATCCTAGGTCGTCATTCACATACCACAGTAACTAAATAAGGAAACAGTGATGCTGCAATGCCAAAGAATAAATCAAGAGTTATGCAATAGTAACACTTCAAACTTAGAAGGCACTTCATGTACAAGATTGATGCAGATTTGCATATGTAGTGAATACAACACAAGTATATATCAAAATACCATGGATTAGACAAAACATTTAAAAGTCAAATCAGATCACTTTCATCCCAAAACAACAGGAGAGCACATGGTTGTAGTTCAATTCCATCAAGAAACAAAAAATCCATCACAAAATATTATAGGAAATAGTCGTGGTGTTAACCTTTCTCTATGCTGAACCCGAATTAACCTACAAAAAGAGAGGGCTTGAGATCTTGCTGGTGTTCTAGGGTTTACGAAAAGAGAGAAAGCCACCATAGCAGAGAGGGAGGGGGCATGGGAAATAGGGAAAGATGTGGCGCCATGGAAAGGAGGGAAGGAGGGGATCTATTGAAGAGGAAAAGAGGCGCCATTCGAGGGGAAAGGGAGTAGCCATCGGAGGGTAGGGGATTCTGGAGAAGAAGGGCATCAAATGAGGAGAAGAATACCATGGATAGGATAATTACCGAAGAGGTTACCTATGACATCGTCACCAAGGTCTCTCCATCGCAGTCCCCTCCTTCGCGTCACCCTCTAGCTGCCGTTCTGCTTCGGCCCATCGATCTAGTGTTAACAAGAGCTGCTGGAGAAGAGGGACGTCCGAGGGAGGAGAAGGCCTCGGAGAAGTACCAAATGAGGAGGGCAGGGAGTGATCTACCTACGCTGCCGACGGGCTGAGTTCCTTTGGGTGCATCGCCTCTCCTTCCGAGCAAGGGGAGACATCCATTCGACATCGTGGACTGCAGGTCGATTTCCTATTTCCCACCAAATACACGCCAAGGAGGACGGAGGGACGTGCGACCATGCTCGCTGTCGATGGGGAAGATGGGGAGGCAGGGGCAAGCAGGGAGAATTGATGGCGACGGAGCTTGGCGACGGGGACATGAGGCAGAAAGGGACTGCAGGATAGGGACTCGGGGCAGCGAGGCTGGTTGACTTCGCGATGGAAGTACATGTAAAAATACCAAACAGGGAAGGGCAATATTGTCAAATTATGGCAGACGAAAAAATCTCAGACGACGAACTACGTGAATCTTTTTAATAGTATAGACTCTTTCTCATAATTGAATCTTTTGTAAGTATATCATGGACACCTTTATAAATCAAATACTCTAAAACTTCAACTCTAGTGTAAGATACTAGGGATTCTTCAAGAGTACTGGAACATTGAAAATTAAGGTGGCCAACTACCATACATTTATCACAAATCTCATATGATATGAATTACAAAATAATTTTACACAACCATCTAACAGATAATACAAGTTGAAGAAACCCATAGTAGTGGCATTACCATGTTCACTGTGGTGTATATCCTTTTCTTCTTTCTTATGTGAGTCCTGCAAAAGGTTAGTTTATTCCACAAAAGAAGTGATCAATAATGCATTACTACTGAAGTTATCAAAACAATAAGAGTATATATGATGTATTACTCCATAGATTCTATCTAGTACTTTATATTCTTCATTGAACTTTCTCATGCGAGCCAGGAACTGACAATAACCAGTAAAAAAGCACATATTCTAAAACCTCCATATCAACAAAGCCTACATTTCTTTTATTGTAAGATGCCAATGTGGTATCAATGCTACGCTCACATTGTTAATTAATATGATCTATGGATCCGAAATTTTCACAAACAAATTTGTATGAGGCACATAACATGGAGGAATAATCATTCAACCATTCTTATAATGTATCTTGCCTCATAACATAATATCCAAAAGTTTCAACTTTATTCTCCTCCATCGCGAGCTTCATTTTTTCAAAAATAGCAGTCTCGAAAGACATGATTAGTAGCAAATGTTTTTATATTTGTTTTATAAATTTTTATGGGTTATTGGTTTTATAATTTTTTTGTTTTTTTCAAATAACTAAAAACAGTAAATAGCAACAAACGCAAATAAACTATGAGCAAGTGGGTAGGTAATAATCAAGCACTATGCTCCCCGGGCAAAGGCGCCAATTTTATTCCTGGATTTCCTGCGATCATTTTTTTGACACTTATTTCTTGCAATCATTAACAGGGTTTTTACAGTATTTGTAGCAACAAATATTATTTATAAAGTTCGTCCCTTGGAAGATTTGCGGATGGCAATCAACATAACCCTGTAGCCACATTGTTAGTGAGGCCATGTTTGCACCCAAAAGGTATTTGCAAATAGTCTACACTATAAGTTGCAAGAGTAGTAAACAAGACATATTTTAAGTAGCAAGTAACAAAGTAAATAACAAAAGTAAACTAAAGCAAGAGAGTGTCTATGAAGTGTTGTGTGAAATGATTGAGGGGTTGTCAAGGAGTGTAGGATTCACCACTATCATGGGAGAATTATGAATGATTAAGATAACCTATTTCTTATGTCATGATATGTATGGAGAGAGCTCCATAATAATCTATTCACTACAAGGCTCGTAGGAAGCCACTTTGTTGATCCAAGAATAAGGTCATCTCTAAATAACCACCATGATGGATGAGAGCAATCACCCATACAGACCAGCACAATTAAGGGTCTCCCGGTGGATATCGTAATTACCTTAGTAAATCTCTCTTTATTCCCCCTCCAACCGTGTAGGTTGCTAGCCGGTGCTACTAGTCATAATAGCTCCGGGCATACTTCCAAACACGTCCAAATGATTTCACCCTCTTCTTTAGTCCCGAAGGCAAATGATATGTGGCCGACTACACATACCATCTAAAGAGAGAGATCAAACACACATCATAGATCAATAGATCATGGACACAAGTAATAGATCATCTTTATTTCAATAATAATACTAGGGTTTCACCATCTCTCCCCAAGAACAAGGAAACTACTCATACATGAAGGGAATAAACATCATGGGAATAGTATGGATGAAATATGAAGGTACAATTTAATATAAGTGCAAATCAACAATAGAGATTAGATCACAACAAAATAAACAAAGGGGATCGAAGTTGGAGACATTGTTGATGAAGATGGTGATGGAGATCGATGTGTAGCCCCTCAAGATGCAAGTATCCTATCTACCTTGAGTGGTATGGTTGTGTAGATCTTGTGGGCGGCGGCTATGGAGGCGGTGGAGCGGCAAGGCTTTGCCCCTAGGGTGTGTGTGGACTCACCTCCCTTCTTCTAGGGTTTTTCTCCTCTTTAAATAGGCATCTAGAGGTCAGTTTCATGAACCGACAAAGCTGGGGGCCGAATATGGCCATTGGGACTTCACAAATGTTGTTCCGGTTGACGAAACTAAGCTGTCAGAGGGTGGTACGCTCATACCAATGGTCGTTATGTGCCCTGGACTTTGCAGTGTTTTGGCCGCTATTTCTTCATATAGACTCTGATTGAGGTGTTCTTTTGCTCGTTGTATTCATATGGATGAGGGATACAATACCATGGCCTTGGATATTCATATGGATTTGATGGAAAAATTCACTTCTTAATCTCCTTAAATGGCTAAGTATGGTGCCTACAACTCCTCCATATTGAATCCTCTTGGCTCCTTTTATCCATGATTGTTCATAGCACCTACACACAAGTCAAAGACAATAAAAAGGTAATAAAACTACTAATGTGAAAAGTCCATGTGAAAATGAATGAGAACTAATAATCATACACAATGGGCATAATTGTAGCTAGAAGTAGCAAGTAAATGAGTGACAATATTAATAATTTGTATACTTAAAATGCTTCAGTTTTGGACTCATCGGCGCGATCTTGGCTTGTTCATCTCGTGGATCTCATGGGATACATCCAGTGACACCACCATTCGACAGGCCCACACCCCGCTGAGATCATTCCCTTGGTTGTCACAGCGACCAGGGGAAGGCGATCCAGAGCTTTGAGATAAAGAAACTTACACCTTATTTGAACATCAACAACGTCAAGGTAACCAATATGCTAGTGGATGGAGGTGTGCGCCTAAACCTCCTATCCACTCAACTCATGAGACAACTCTAGATTCTAGTGGAATGCCTCTCCATGATAGGAGAGTTCTAGGGGATTAATCTGGGGGCAACCCAACCGACGGGGAAGGTGAAAGGACACAACTTCTGCCTAGAGGGGGGAGTGAATAGGCGGTTTAAATTTTTTACAAGATGGGCTTACAAAAGGCAGAATAAAACTAGTGTTTACTTTGTCAAACACAAAACCTATATAAACTATGGTTCACCTATGTACACTAATAACTTATGCTAAGCAATACAAGCAACTTAGTGAGAGCAAGATATATTATTTCAAGAACGAAGGCTATCACAAAGTAAAGAGAATAGCAATGAGATCGGGTATAGAAATAACTGAGGCACATAGAGACGATGATGTTTTACCGAGTTCCTCCCAACAAGATAGTACATCTCATTGGAGGGGTGGGCGATACTAAGACTACTAGCACCACAAGAGCCTCACCCTATTCTCCCAAGAACCTGCCACATGGCAAGAACCCTATCCACTATGGGACACTCGAGGGCGGTCACCAAAATCGTACAAGATTGGGGCAATCTCCACAACTTAGTTGGAGGCCCCCAATAATCACTAATAATTCTATTTCACCGTCCAGGGTTCCAAGAACCCAAGAGTAATAAGATTCTTAATTTCACAAACCAAATCCTCCGAGGAGAACTCAAATCGATGAACCTAATGCAATGGAAATTCCTTCACTCTCAAATTACACCAAAGCTAGAAACGCTATTGGGGGAATAAGAGAATAAGAACACAAGAGAAAATCCATAAAAGAAACCCCAAGATCTAGATCCAAAGATGTTCCCCTCACATAGAGGAGAGATGTATTGGTGTAGTTGTAGATCTAGATCTCCCCTTTCAAATCCCCCAAAAAGATTCAAGAAATATGGGAGGGATTGAGAGTATTTGCAACCTCTTGAAGGTATAAAAAATGGAGGAGAAAGGGAGACAAAGCAAATAGCCCAAGGAGGAAGAAGGGGGCCTTTTATAGGCCTCCCACATCAAATAGCCGTTGCTGGGCACTTAACCAGGATTCTCTGGGGTCCAAACCTCGGAGTCTCCGGACCCTAGAACATCCAGATCGAGGGGAAACAAAGTTGCAACCTCCTGGTGTCTGTCCAGAGATTTTTTGGGTCAGAACCTCCGTTCGGGCCGGAGACTCCGCTCCCCGGAGTCTGGAGCCCCCCCGCAAAAAACTGACAGAAACATCAATACCAAAACAACCATAACTTTTATATCCGGAATCTGATTTCGATGATCTTGGGCTCATTGCTAAGAGGACAACAAGCTATACAAAATTATGAAAGGAACCATCATAGTACATAAAGGTAGGATAGAACCAAATGATGAAAGGTTTAACCTATCTATAAAATACAAATCGATAAAACCTCCAACATCAAAAATGATATAGAGAATGCATAGGAAATCCCTTTTCAATGAACTAGGGATTGTCATGGAGATTAATACAAGCTCTAAATCCTCTCATGGATAAGAAATAAATAAGAACCAAGAAATATTATGCCAAGTATGCAAAGGTTTGAGCTCTCTCTGAAACATATTATCAAGTTACTCACTCGAAAGCCCCTCTTGATAGTATGATTATCTATCCTATAAACCGGTCTCCCAACTAGCAACATGAGACCGGCAAAAGGTAAAACCTATCAAGATCATACATTTGCCTTGAGCATTCCACTTGATCTTGATGTAGATGATATTGTCCTTGTCAAGATGGAATTTCTTTCTTGATTGCTCTTTCTTGTACTTGCTTGATGAAGACTTGCGAATTTATCCCCATACACCATGGGGAAACCACTTTTTGAACTTTTCTCCAGCAATCTATGATCACCGAGGATGGAAAGCTTCAATAATGTCCTAGAGACGGAGCATATTGAGCTTGCACTTCATTTCTTCTAACTCCATTAGGATGATGTCTTGAAGATACACATGAGGAACTCTATCTTCTTCTTCAAAACACTCTTTATCTTCTTCTTCTTATTCTCCTTCTACTTATTCTTCAACATGATTTCAATAGGGGCAAGATTGATGGAGTTTCCTTTATATATTCAACATGCACAACAATAAGAAAGGTTCAAGAGCATGAAAGGTAAAGCTTAAGAACATAGTAAAAGCATAAACCATCTTCCCTTAAACCCTCCAAAACTTCTCCCCCATTGGCTTCGATTGCCAAAATGGGTGAAAACTTCTAGAGAGCCAATATAGTGAAAATTCTTCCAAAAGTGTGTATCTAATATATACTAAAAGTACATTAAGATCTAACAAGAAATTAGAGAATTAGACTAGAAAATCCCACAATACTTTGAAACATCCAACCGTCAAATTGAATCATTAACAGATCAGAACCTTTGAATTTTAGTTATCAACTCCCATCCATTCTCCCATCTTGTACCCGATTGAATCGTACATCAAAAGAAAAATATTGTGTGGGAAAGACACATCAAAGAACTAACCCTAACTTTTACCCGCCGCCATGGCCTCAATCGTGATTTCTCAAAGGCACAAGCCCACCCCTTCCAACAAGAGGGAAATGGAAAGCATGCAGCGCCGGCCAGCATCCATCCATGCTCTATGGCGTCTCAATGCTGCATGTACATAAAGCTTCTTTGCTTTCTGTTTGCAATAAAATTATTTTATTCTTTCTGATCAGACGCATTATAAATTAATAATCTGTATAGTCTAACAAGAGGGATAGCTAGTTGATTGATGGATAAATTATCTGTATTGTATGTTGCACTTTTCGACTATCTTTTTTTGCGGGGTTGGTTTTTGACCACATGGATCGACTGATTTGTCGATAGCGGCATTGTGCTCATACACCATAGGGTTTTCTCTGTGTCATATGTTGAACTTCCCTAGGAACATGTAAGTATGGTTTTGACTATCTTTTGTTGTGGGTATGGTTTTGACCATATTGATCCACGGATTTTTCAATAGCGGGTGTTGTGCTCACACATAATAGGATTTTCTCCCGTGGAAGAAAGTTGGATTTAAGTGCTAGCTATACATGTCGTCTTGTGCTCAGGTGATATGCTGATACGATGATGGATTGTTCCAGTTCCACATTCAGGTTAGTAGGCGAGAACCACAGATTTGCATGGATGGCCCAATCACATCAAGAAGCTATACTTCGATGCCTCCTCTGTTGTGCATCCTATGGCGCGCCCGGTGATTACTATAGCCTAGCAATGATGCTCCCAACGTCCTAATGGAACAAGGTACGTGTGTTTCTCCTTTCTTTCATTCATTAGTCGTAGCATCATAGTAGGGTTGCAAGCGGCTAGCCATAAAATAATTTTTTTATTTAAATTAGAATAACTTTTCTAAAAAAAATTTAAACTAGACTCATAGATTTTGCCTATGAAGTGAGGCGATCGGGTGCCGCTTTGCAATCCTACCTTATAGATTTTAGTGTCATGATCTATTCATATCCAGCATCAAGGTTGCACATATTTACCTTCTTCTTGGGTCAAGACCACCCAGTACACAAAATTCGTTGCCTTCTGTTTGTTGATAATAATATGTGCGAGACCGTGACACTTTAATTACGTGCCTGCAACCAATAACCGATCTAGATTCTCTTGTATATCTACTGCACTATTGACTCCTATGGTGTCTCCTCCTAAAAGATGATACATGGATGACTGATTAAACACTCACTAGTGAAAACGAGGCCTTTGGTTGAGTCTGGAAATAGGCTTTAACACCGGTTCTTCGAACCGGTGTTAAAGGGGTGCCCGTACCAGCGTGACATGTGCAGCAAAAAGGAGCCCCCCTTTAACACCGGTTCGTGTGGTAAAGGTCCTGCACCAGTGGCCCGCGCAGCCCCCCCATTTAACACCGGTTCGTGGCTTGAACCGGTGTTAAAGGGGGGCTATATAACACACTGCAGCCCACATCCATCTCTTCCTTTTTTTACTCTCTCATTTTGGAGCCTAGCAAGAGGGTGAGAGGTGTGCTAGTTTGTGTTTTTTTCCTATGCACAAGAGGTGTTCGGTGAAATTCCCGAGAGCTCAAAATAAGTTTTCTCGTTGCTCTTTCCTTCTCAGTCGAGGTCGGCAACTATCCTTTCAAGTGTCATTGATGTACTATATATAAATGGTCATCTCCTTATTAATTTTTTATATATACTATATATTAATGCAGATGAACCGGCAATGGATGTACGGTGACCGACACACTTCCGAGTACATTACGGGCCTTCAAAATTTCATCGTTGTGGCTAATGCAAACCGTGGTCACAATGGTTTTATGTGATGTCCGTGTGTTCACTGTCAGAACAAGAAAGACTACTCAAATACCAGAACCATTCACGCCCACCTTCTTCGATCCGGTTTCATGCCTAGCTATAATTGTTGGACCAAGCACGGAGAAAAAGGGGTTGTGATGGAAGACAACGAAGAAGAAGAGGACGATGAAAACTATCATAATATGTATCCTGAATATGATGATACTGCAATGGGGGTAGATAATGAAGATCAAGAGGCAGCAGATGGGCCCGCTGATGACGATCTTTGTCGGGCCATTACTGATGCAAAGGAAGAATGTGAAACTGAAAAGGAGAAGGAGAAGCTGGAGCAGATGTTAAAGGATCACAAAACATTGTTGTACCCAACTTGCGAAGATGGCCACAAAAAGCTAGGTACCACACTGGATTTGTTGCAATGGAAGGCAGAGAACGGTGTGACTGACAGCGCATTTTCAAAGTTGTTGGTAAAAATGAAGAATCTTCTTCCAAGAAATAATGAGTTGTCCGACAGTACATACCAAGCAAAGAAGGTTGTCTGCCCTCTAGGATTAGACGTGCAGAAGATACATGCTTGCATTAATGACTGCATCCTCTACCGCGGTGAGAAGTACGAGAATTTGGATGCATACCCGGTATGCACTGCACTGCGGTATAAGATCAGACGAGACGATCCCGGCGATGTTGAGGGCGAGGCCCCTAGGAAGAAGGTTCCTTCCAAGGTTATGTGGTATGCTCCTATAATACCACGGTTAAAACGTCTCTTCAGAAATAAAGAGCATACCAAGTTGTTGCGATGGCACATGGAAGACTGTAAGAAAGACGCGATGTTGAGACACTCCGCTGATGGGTCACAGTGGAGAAAATTCGAGCGAGAGTACCCGGACTTCGCACGTGACGCAAGGAACTTAAGGTATGGTCTAAGTACAGATGGCATGAATCCTTTTGGTGAGCAGAGCTGCAGTCACAGCACCTGTCCTGTGACTCTATGTATCTATAACCTTCCTCCTTGGTTGTGCATGAAGAGGAAGTTTATTATGATGCCAGTGCTCATCCAAGACCCGAGGTAACCCAGCAACGATATTGATGTGTACCTAAGGCCATTAGTTGAAGAACTTTTACAGCCGTGAGCCAAACCAGGTGTACGTATGTGGGATGAGCACAAAGGGGAGCCATTTGACCTACGAGCGTTTCTTTTCGTAACCATCAATGATTGGCCTGCTCTTAGTAACATTTCAGGGCAGACAAACAAGGGATACAATGCATGCACACACTGTTTAGATGAGACTGAAAGTGTATATTTGGAGAAATGTAAGAAGGTTGTGTACCTAGGGTATCGTCGATTTCTTCCGAACCTGCATCTAGTAAGAAAGAAAGGCAAGCATTTCGAACGTCTGGCAGAACCCCGGAGGAAGCCTATCCTCCGTACCGGTGAGGAGGTATTTGGTATGGTCAAGGACCTAGAAGTAATCTTTGGAAAAGGTCCTGGCAGTCTATCTGTTCCGAATGACGATGCCGGACACGCGCCCATGTGGAAGAAACAATCTATATTTTGGGACCTACCCTATTGGAAAGTCTTAGAGGTTCGCTCTTCAATCGACGTGATGCACGTGACGAAGAATGTTTGCCACCCTTTAACACCGGTTCGTATAAGAACCGGTGTTAAAGGGGGGCCTCTAACACCGAACCCTCAGTAGTGGTTCTACAACCGCTGTTAGAGGGCCTTATGAACCGGTGTTAGAGGTAGTGTTCTACACTAGTGACGACTACATGAGGGCGACATGCAGTACTTCGACTGACATGACTACATTGTTCAGAATAACCACATTAATCTCTTTTCCAACCATTATTTCTCTTGGTCGATCCAATAGTATTTTTCTCTCTCCATGCTGGATATGGCTTCATTCATACCACAGACAGAATAACAACATTACTGAAACCAGACTAAATTTTTTTTAAAACGAAAGGAACCTTTGGATGGAAACAATGTAATGGCATCACACTAGATTTTTTTAGTGATTAACTATACATAAACCTATATGATGCTAAGATGTGAATATTGAAGTTTAATACAATTACTCCTTTTGAGAAAAAACAAAATTCAATGAAAACATCTACATAAACAAAACTTTTTTCAAGACAGATCAATCTAAGCGCGAGGCAAGAAATTATAGATTTTCCTTTATATCCTAATAATAAATTTTGCTAGGAGGGTATACATAACAAACTAAGAAATAGTAATTCTCTTCCAGTTGTGTTAGGCATGTTTATTGCGAATGAAGGAATTATTACCTATTCTTTTCTCCATACCTTTAGATAGGAAAATTGAAAAACCAAATACAGATATGATGCCTACATTTTCAATGACATTACTGATAGTATATGTCAATAAATATCATTTCTCTTCCAGTTGTGTTAGGTATTCTTATTGGAAACAAAGGAATTAGTACCTATTCGTTTCTCTATACCTTCAACTAGAGAAATAGAGAAACCAAATAAAGATATCATGCCTGTATTTTCTATGATAATATTGATAGTATATATCATAGTTTGCATATGGGACGTATAGTTTGTTTCTCTATAATGCAGGAGCATCCTACTATGTATTCCTTTGAGTAACACATAGATCACACTATTTTAATTATTCTTATTTTGTAATTTATAATATATCAAAAGTATAGAATGGATTCATGTAATCCCCTAGACCCTACGCTCTAAATCACAAGATGGTATAACCCAAAACTGGATAAAATGTCCTACCGAGGAGGCCCAAAGGCCACCCACGTGTAGGTCCAGTCTAAGAGGAACATGGCACGTTATTGTCCAACCATCCTATCCACTTCTTGTGGTTCTAGCTTCATGTGTGAGAGACGTAGCCGGCTGGACTGCGAGTCAAGCATACATAAATGAGTATGTATGCCAAGGACATACAACAGTACATCAGAGCCAAACCACCTAAAATAAACAGAAATATCACAATGCCATACGATAAGATTCAAATATCCTAGATAGAGATAATAGTTTAGAAAACATTCTCATATATCATACATCAAAGTATCAAGCAGAAGCGAAAAACAAGATCCGAATACGGATAAGAAGCAAATTGACATAAGATGCCCTGAAAATAAGCACATCCCGCCCACATGATCTCAAGATCTCCATGCCCCGGAATCTCTATATCTAACGGTCGTTGACACCACCATCGGTCTCCTCGACCTAGTATCCTTCTTGCAGATATACTTGTCCATCTGAACAATATTTATCATGTGAGACCCTAGGGGGCTTAGCAAGTCTTTATGCATTTAAAGGAAACAACCTGAGGGTGACACAATTGCATTGAACATAAAGCCTAGCAGTTCTATAGAGACACACTACAACATTCGCCTAACCAATGATAGACGGACGCTTGTTAATTAAACAACAGTTAAGTACCCAAAAGATATATATCAACATAAATAAACATCGCTCGCCCACCTTCCCGAGAAGGCGAAACAACATCCCATCCGTAGGAAAATTTTATTAATCATTTCATGAAGGTTACTAGACAAGTTTTAGTCAAATTAAAGGAGGTACATTAGTTATTCTTATCTATGGTCAAGAGACTATGCTCCAAGTCATCTATAAGCGCGGACACGACTTTTAGAAAGATTTAACCTGCATGGATGGACAAATAGCAACACACAGACGATCAACCTTGAAAAAACCAAATGAAAACACAACGAAGCATCACGACAAAGCATTTGCAAGATCCACAGATGATTTCAGGGGGCCACCCACCTAAGCTACCCACTATGAAATCAGTTGGGCTCTGAGACATACCAGGGGGTTTGCGATGACGACTATAAATTTCTGGGAACCCAAAAGTGTGACTAGTCTTGTCGATACCGTCTAAACGTGGCAAGGGGTTCCAAAATAGTATAGTAGTAAATAAAGCAGTAAAGTACCACATAAGTACATGATAGTAATAATGCCCCAAACTATTTGTGTCCCTAAGAAATTAAATGTGACTCAAGCTAAGACTAAGGGGATTCATGGTCCCACATATGGATAATGCGATAGTCAAGGAATAGGAATCAACTACTCGGGATCCTACGGGACACAAGTGAGCTTAAAGAACAAAATAGAAGATAATGTCCACCAGTGCCTCTTTCATTAGTTATCACATTACTACTCAATTCAGTTGTTTAGATACCTCATTATTCAAAGACTCTCATAAACCCTACACATGCAACTCTATGACCCGCATGGCTCAAACAACTCCTATAGTAATGGCTCGTAGGATTGAGGGAACAATATTTAGTGGGGTTTAAAAGTAAAGGCTATGCAATACTTGGGATTTAATTTTTATTCGAGGCGCGATTGTGATGAAGAATAAGACAGATGTAATAGGTACTATATGTAGTGCAAGAATGGGAAGTTTCTTACCTGGAAGCTCAGTTGCAGAATAAAAAGGATCCACGTAATACTCTTGAGGCTCTTGATATTATCCTTGCCTAGCGTCTATCCGGATAAAAACCAAACACACAAGGGGCCGAAATAAATACATTGCACAATCATGTAAGTCATATGGAACAAGCAAACAGGGTATGACATGATGTAATGATGCACAATTTGCATGGTATAGCATAGCATGGCATGGGTGAGGTGTGGGGTACAAGAATAAAGAATGTTATTAAGTTTTTCGTCATGTTTTGCTCTCATAAACCTTCCTGGACACTTAATATTTATATGCTGCATGTTTCAATTCATATCACGAAATGCATAATTAGATTGGGATACGGGTAGGCTACACTAGCGGAAAAGAAAGATTTCTACCTCGTAAACCAGGATTATTGTTGTCATAGATCACGAGATTACCACTAGACGCGCAGTTGCGGAACTTGATGAAGCGCGTCAAGGCAGTGTAGACATTCTATGTCTCCTCCTCCTCCTTATCCCACGAGCAGCTCCCCTTGCGTGGCTCGTCCAAGTTCCACAGATGCAACACCTCTGAGGTATCTACACGTACAGGGTGGAAGCGTCAGACACCGGACTGCTAGGTCCGCGCGTGCAACACATGCGTGAGGAGTGGCGGTTGGGTGGAATGGTCTAATCCTGGTTAGCTCGCCCCACCCTCTCTTATATAGGCGTCCCTAGTGGGCTTCTACATTAGCAGACCATTAGTAGCCTAAGCCTGGTCTAATTCGGATCTAATCCTCATTAGGTTTCCAACCCCTTAAGTGTGTGACCCTATAGTTTCATATACGTATAGACATGACAGGAATACACTTATTCTGTCAATAGTTGGTAGCGGCCTCTAGCACGACGTGCCAACTCCTAAACGCATACAAAGATCATATCGGACGAACCATCACAAGGTTTAGTACATGTCTTTCCCTTTGCCTCATGATATTTGGTCTAGCTCCAAGCTGACCTCCCTTTCTCGATATTGTGATTCGGAATCCCTTTACTAGGTTAACTCTTAAACTTGAGATATTCCATTGTTTATAGTATAATAAGCAGGTTTAAGCCATGGGTTCGCTTCATTGTTTCTTCCTATTTTGAGGTAGAGCATGACGTGGGACCACTGATCTCCTATGGTCTGTATGCTTGCAGAAATAGCTGCCCTTCATCATACCCGTCTTAGCCGGACAGGGAAACCATATATAGCACGACCATGCATTTCTGGATCCGATCACTCGAGGGGCCCAGAGATATCTCTCTCAAGTAGAGAGGGGCAAATCCCATCTAGATTGACCATGCCTTGCAACATGCTTCAGGACAAACCAAAAATCTACCTTTATAACTACCCAGTTACGGAGCAACGTTTGATAGCCCCAAAGTAGGTCGATTCACATCTCAAGTGCATTTGACAATCTCAGGTCTAAGGAAAAAAACTTACACGATATGTAGAGAGAGCTGCAAGTCTAATTGTAGTCTCAAGTTGGGTCAGTCCAACCCCATGTTCATAACATGTGTCCACATCATTTGTTTGACATCTCCATGTCTATGACTTGCGAAACATAGTCATTAACCAATCGATGTGCTAGTCTAATATTCATGTGTGTCCTTACATGAACTCCGACTAGGGACAACTATTCGATAACCATACAAGTAAAGAGTTTCACAAACAATTCACATAATTGCTAATCAATACAAGTTGCCTGATATGGATATTCAAGGAACATTATAATAACTCACGAATACATATGAAATATAATCATCTCTATGATTGCCTCTAGGGCATATTTCCTTCAGTCTCCCACTTGCACTAGAGTCAATCTAAAATGTATATAATACCAATTGCTCTTGTGTGTGATTCATGTGCGGGCTGCGGGAGAGGCTTAGTCAAGGGATCAGCAACATTTGAGTCCGTATGTATTTTGCATATCATGACACTACCATCCTCAACGAACTCATGAATCTGATGGTAACGCATGCGAATATGTTTGTTCTTCTGGGGCTGTCTAGGTTCCTTGGCTTGTGCAACAGCACCATTGTTGTCACAATAAATGTCCAAGGGATTGGATGTGCCCTGAACCACACCGAGAGCGATTAGGAAATTCATAATTCAAACAGCTTCGTTTACAGCCTCCAAGGCAGCAATATATTCAGCTTCTGTTGAAGAGGAGTTCACTGTATCTTGCTTGGAACTTTTCCAGCTCACAGCACCACCATTCATGACAAACACATAACCTGATTGCGATTTCGAATCATCTGAGTCGTTAAGGTAACTCGCATCTGTGTAACCCTTTACACTGAGTTCATCCTCACCTCCATAAACTAGGAACATATCCTTAGTCCTTTTCAAGTACTTAAGGATATTCTTTACCGCTGTCCAGTGACCTTCACCTGGATCAGCCTGGTATATTCTCGTAACACTGAGAGCATAGGAAATATCTGGGCGAGTACATATCATTGCATACATGATGGATCCAATAGACGAAGCATATGGAACCCTGCTCATGCGCTCACGCTCATCAGTAGTCGAAGGACACTGAGTCTTGCTGAGTTTAATGCCGTGAGACATGGGCAAGAACCCCTTCTTAGCCTCTTCCATGCTGAACCGTTTCAACACTTTGTCAATGTATGTACTCTGTATTAATCCAATTAGCCTTCTTGATCTATCTCTATAGATCTTGATGCCTAGAATATATGCCGCTTCTCCCAAGTCCTTCATCGAAAAACTATTTTTGAACGAGGTCTTAATAGACTCGAGCATAGGAATTTCATTTCCAATCAGTAATATGTCATCTACATATAAGATTCGAAATACAAGTGCTCTCCCACTTTCCTTCTTGTAAACACAAGGTTCTTATTCGTTTTTATGAAGCCAAACTCCTTTACAACATCATCAAATCGAATGTTCCCACTCCGAGATGCTTGCTTCAGCCCATAAATGGACTTTAGAAGTTTGCATACCTTTCCAGCATTGTTTGGATCAATAAAACCTTTGCGCTGCATCATATGCACGTCATCGGTAAAGATTCCATTTAAGAAAGCCGTCTTGACATCCATCTGCCATATTTCATAGTCGAAATGTGCAACAATGGCTAGAATGATTCGTATAGATTTAAGCATCGCTATGGGCGAGAAAGTCTCGTTGTAGTCAACTCCTTGAACTTGTCGAAAAGCTTTTGCAACAAGTCAAGCTTTATGGATGTGAACATTTCCATCAATATCAATCTTCTTCTTATAGATGTATTTGCACTCGATGCCTTTAAAACCATCAGGCAGGTCGACCAAGTTCCAAACTTTATTGTCTCCCATGGACTCTATCTCGGATCTCATGGCGACCAGGCATTTCTCAGAGTCTAGGTCCACCACCGCTTCTGTATAGGTCACAGGATCATCATTGTCTAACAATAATAATTCCCGCGCTTCATGGATCCTCGCCGACCTTTGTGGTTGTGGTGCTTCTATTGCCACGGGTTCCTCAACTTGTTCTGCTACAATAGAATCACTCGTAGAAGCATCCCCGACTGGCTCATCTTGAACTTCTTCAAGTCGCACCGACCTTCCACTCGTTCCCTTTGTGAGAAACTCTTTCTCTAGGAAAACACCGCTATGAGCGACAAACACTTTGCCCTCTTCTCGGTTGTAGAAGTAATACCCTAAGGTTTCCCTCGGATATCCCACAAAAATACATGACAAATGCATGACAACCCCAAATCTTTAGAAAAGACAAACTGGGATTCTTTCCAGTCCACATGTCATATGGTGTCTTAAATACGGATTTAGATGGAACCCTATTAAGTGTGAAAGCTGCCGTTTCTAGAGCGTAACCCCAAAATGATAATGGTAAATCCGACTGGCTCATCATCGATCGAACCATGTCCAACAAAGTTCGATTGCGTCGTTCGGAGACCCCGTTTCTTTGAGGCGTTCCAGGCGGCATGAGCCATGGAACAATTCCGCAACTCTTAAGATGATTGATAAATTCGTGACTCAAATATTCACTTCCACGATCAGATAGCAAGGCCTTTATTTTCTTTCCACGTTGATTCTCTACCTCACTTTGAAACTCTTTGAAATTTTCAATAGTTTCAGACTTATGCTTCATCAATTAGACATAACCATAGCTACTAAAATCATTAGTGAAAGTAATGAAGTAGTAATATCCTCCTCTGGCTGTCATGCTCATTGGTCCACATAGATCAGTATATATGAGTTCCAATAAGTCTGTCGCTCTCTCGGGTAAACCCGAAAAAGGCAACTTGGTCATCTTTCCAAGTAAACAAGCCTGACATGTCTCGTATGATTCAAAATCAAACGAAGTTAGAAGACCATCACCATGTAGCTTCTTCATGCGCTTTTCACTTATATGCCCCAAACGATAATTCCATAAATAGGTAGGACTCAAATCATTAGGTTGAATCATTTTAGCTCTAACATTGTAAACAAATGCATCATGAAGATTTAAAATAAATAACCCATTCACAATGGGAGCATCAGCCATAAACATGGCATCCTTAGAGATTACACAACCATTGTTTGCACTCGCGAATGAATAACCATCCCTCATAAACATGAAGGTGATAAAATGTTTCAACCCATACTAGGAATGTAATAACAATTATTCAACTCCATAATAAATCCTGATGGAAGGTGAAGTTGCATGACACTGACGAACAATGCAGCAACCCTTGCTTTATTTCCGACGCGAAAATCGACTTTGCCTTTCTGCACTTCTCTAGTACTTATTAGTCCCTGCATCGAATTGAAAACATGAGCAACCGATCCGGTATCAAATACCCAATATTTAACATAAGAATCAGCGAGAAGAATGTCCACAACATTTACAACAAGCGTAGCTGAGTGGGAAGTACTCTTACTTCCACTCTTCTTCAAAGAAGCCTGGTACTTGTTGCAGTTTCTGTTCAAGTGGCCATGTTCATGACAAAAGAAGCACTCAGTGTCATCTGCAGGTCCAGCCTTTTGCTTGGGTGCAGGCTTAGGGATCGAATCCTTAGCCTTTCCCTTCTTCTTTGACCAAGAAGTACCATTTTTCTTAAAGCTAGGCTTGTCCTGCACAGCCATCACATGGCTATGCCCTGCACACTTCTTCATGTCATTTTCTGCTGTTTTTAGCATCCCACATAAATCATTAAGGCCCTTCTCCACCCCATGCATATGGTAGTTCGAAATGAACTGCCCATAGCTAGATGGAAGAGACGCCAAAATGAAATCAATAGCCAACTCTTGGCCTAGTGGAAAACCAAGCTTTTCCAAAGTCTGACTGTAACCAACCATTTTGATCACATGGGGGCCTACACCTTCTCCCTCTACCATCTTGCATTCCACAAAGGACTTGGCGACATTGTACCTCTTAGTCCTTGCCTGATTCTGGAACATGTCCCTAAGCGCGACGATCATATCGTATGCTTCCTGATCCTCAAACTTATTTGGAAGTTCAGGTTCCATGCATGCTCTCTTGTAGGCATTCTTGAGGGCAGTAGATGCATTATCAGCAGGTTGATCGGTGATTGGGGTATCCAGAACCGTTTCCTTTTTATCAGACCTGAGAAAAATTCTTAGGTTACAGACCCAGTCCGAATAGTTTGTTCCATTTAGTTTATCTTTGTCAAGAATCGAACACAAAGAAAAATGTGATGCAGTATTCGGTGCCATTGATCTACAACAGAAAACATGCAAAATACTAAGCCATGTAACCATGAAAGAATAAAACATATTAAACAATTTAATATCATATACTCCCACTTAAATCAATATCCCTCTATTGATACTAAGTGATTCAAGATCCAAAATTAACAAGTCGACTAGTGAGCTTTAGCATCACTGCTAGAAGACAAGATAAATCGGTAAGCAACTCTTGCTAATCATATCACATATGACTCTTGTTGTTGGGTGACATCTCTATGTTTAAACTAGGCGCCCAACCTTTATGCTCCAAGGTCCTTACCTGTTAAGATGACCTTGTCAAGTTCACCAACCCTTATGTGTGTAGGTATCTGAAACAAACTCATCCAGCCAAGGAAAACCGCGGCACCCTAATTTCATAGGCCCACCAACGATTGTACATGGCATAGGATGGTGCAAGGTTTAACTTAAACTTTGCGAGGGATCGTTCTACTTCTATCATCTAAGCATGCATAGTAGTAGAACACATAAGAATAACATTCACATGGTTGTGACACAGTATGGCCCATTTTCTCATGGTGATCTCTATCGCCATAGAACCTGTCCACCATGATGATCTCCATCTTCATGTTCCATGTGATCCATCCTCCAAGTGATGACTCCTCCAAGAACTAATACAGCTATTACTCCTAATAGCTAGTAATCAAAATTACATAGTATTGGGATCATCACAAGTTGGCACGCATGCCATTACAATAATTGACAACACATATGGCTCCAGCCGTGTTGCCCTACTCACGACACGCAGGTCATGATAAATTTTTATACATGCATCACATACATATATGGGCCATACTGATCATATACATCCTGCAAAAACAAGTTATGCATATAATCGCATTCTACCGGATCATGTGAAATCGCAGCACCTAGTTACCTTAACGAGATACAAAAGAGGATACGATTAAGGGGGGGTCTAGGGGGTCTCCCCCTGCGGGGTTCGAAGGGGCAGCGCCCCTTGCGGTATTTGATCTATACAATTTTCTTTAAGGATTTTGACCGGCAAATCAAATTTACCATAAACCGACTATTGTTCCATAAAACTATGAAAAATGAGAGATCGAATCTACATAATTTTCTTTAAGGACTTTGATCGGCAAATCAAATTTACCATATACCGACTATCATTCCGATTAAATCAAACTCCTTTGATCACGGTACATAGATTTTAGATCTAGGTTCCGATTTAATCAATCATATTGATCTTCGCGTGATTCAACGAGATTTATGTGTCACTGTCTAGCCTGATGGCAGAAACCGACCGGTAGGGGTAAGTCGTTCGATGACCTTAGAATCACGATCACGGAGAGGAAGATCATAGATCAATCCTGAACCACCGAAATATAAACAATCACATCATTCATATCAATATGCATATTGTAGGGTTCGCAGCATAGAAAACAAAAAAATTCCTACGATGGGAACAACTATGTACCAAGATCTATGTACTAGATACAAACAACGGGCGGATGTATATCCGTACAGAACATATCCTTGAAGACCGACAAAGCTTAACGAGTTAAACTCGTGGTTGATGTAGACGATCTCTTACCGATCTCAAGATCAAGAGAAAGTACTAGCGCCGCAAATCAGCAGCGCATCCGTGCTCGCACACACGTCCGAGGCACCGAGCAACATCCGCCTCCTCGCTTCAGCGATACAGCGGAAGCACAACTCTTTCTTGCTGAATAGCCACCGGGAACATGTATCTCTCTAGTCCGAGACCATGGGGAATAAATTCTAGAGGGGGAGAGAGATCCTTCACGAGGTGTGAGTGAGAGAGAGGGATAGGGGTGCCTTTTATAGGAGGAGGGGGAACCCAAGGGGGTGGCCACCGGCCCCTCCCCTCCTTCATTCATGTGGGTGGACACTCCACTCAAAAAAACCTCTTCATTTCCCTCCACTCAAAATACGACTCAAAATTGCTATTAAATTTCCACCAAATTTAATGCAAACTCTCATTAAATAAAACTCATTTATTTATTCAGAATTTTGTCAATTACTTTAATGATAAACATTCACATATAACCCCTTGCGAAAATTCTATTTCACATGCAAAAATACTTTCTGCAATTTCACCCGAAAACCTGTTTCGGTATCTAGTGAAATAAATCCATGCGCTTGTTATTCTTTCCAGCATGAAACTTTTGCTCCAAATGGATTTCGGTGTATATTAAGTGTGTCACCCTATGCTTCGCTAATAATGTGGACATGATCGAGACCCCTCTCGGATCAATAATCAGAAGCGGGATCTGCAGACCCATACTGACTCCCACACATTCAACGATGACTTTCTTGTGATCGTCGGAACCTTTTACGCTAGTATCTTAATCCCTTTGTTTCGTGATATATTACATGTCCGAGATTCGATCATCGGTATATCCGTACCTAGTTTGATCTCGTTACTGACATGCACCCTTTTCTCGTTCCCGTGATATAACATTCTAGTGATCAAATCACTTGCTTGCAAGCTAACCAATGTGATATCACCGAGAGGGCCCAGAGTATTTCTATCCGTCATCGGGATGAACAAATTCCACTCTCGATCCATGGGCCTCAACATAACACTTTATTATTTCTGAACCCATCTTTATAATCACCCTGTTACGGTGTGACGTTTGATGTTATCAAGAAACTCTTCCGGTGTTAGTGATTCACATGATCTCATGGTCTAAGGTTTAGGATCACTTCGTAAGTTATTATAGCAATATAAACTCAATGACTTTGATCGTAATGCTATACATCGGATGAATGTTCATCACACCATTACACTAATGTCGTGATCCCGTTATTAACAACGTCCAATGTCTATGATCAGGAAACCATGATCATCTTGTTAATCAACGAGCTAGTTTATGAGAGAGGCATAACTAGGAACTTTCTGTTTGTTTATTAAACACACATGTATTAACGTTTCCATAATAATACAATTATAGCATGCAAAATAAACATCTATCATATACTTGGAATACACATAATAAACATTTATTATTGCCTCTCAGGGCATATTCCCTTTAGTCTACCACTTGCACTAGAGACAATAATCTAGTTACATAGTGATGAATCTAACACCCATGGAGTTCTGCTGTTGATCATGTTTTTCTTTAGGGAGAGTTTTAGTCAACGGATCTGCTACATTGAGATCCGTGTGTACTTTACAAATCTTTATATCTCCATCCTTGACATGCTCGCGAATGGAGTGAAACCGGCGCTTAATATGCTTGGAATTCTTGTGAGACATTGGTTCTTTGGCATTGGCAATGGCACCATTGTTGTCACAATAGATCAACGCGCTTGCAACCACACCTAGTTCGGATATGAACTCCTTCATCCAAACCGCTTCCTGAGCCATTTCCGAAGCAGCAACATATTCGGCCTTCGTTGTTGATCCCGCCACCACAGGTTGTTTGCAACTCCTCCAACTAACCGCTCTGCCATTCATGAGAAATATGTATCCGGATTGAGACTTAGAGTCATCCCGGTCGGTGTCAAAGCTTGCATCGACATAACACTTAGCGACGAGTTCTTCTTCTCCTCCGTACACGAGAAACATATCCTTAGTTCTTTGTAAGTACTTAAGGATATTCTTGACCGCTATCCAGTGTTCCGAACTTGGATCCGATTGGTACCTACTAGTCAAACTAATAGCATGTGCCACATCCGGTCTTGTACATAGCATGGCGTACATTATAGAGCCTATGGCTGAAGCATAGGGGACTTTGTCCATTATCTCTCTTTCTTCCATCGTAGCTGGACTTTGAGTCTTACTCAATGTCTTGCCTTGCAACATAGGTAAGAACCCCTTCTTACTTCCGTCCATTTTAAACTTCTTTAAAATCTTATCAAGGTATGTACTTTGCGATAGACCTATTAGGCGCCTAGATCTATATCTATAGATCTTTATGCCTAATATGTATGACGCTTCACCTAGGCCCTTCATTGAAAATTTGCTGTTTAGATAACTTTTAACTTTGTTTAAAAGATTTATATCATTTCCGATCAATAATATGTCATCCACATATAGTATCATAAATGCCACATTGCTCCCACTCACTTTCTTGTAAATACAAGATTCTCCATAAGTTTGGAAAAATCCAAACTCTTTGATCACCTCATCAAAGCGGAGATTCCAACTTCGTGATGGTTGCTCCAGTCCATAGATGGATCGCTGAAGTTTGCACACCTTGTTAGCATCCTTAGGATCGACAAAACCCTTTGGTTGTATCATATACAACTCCTCTTCAATATTACCATTGAGAAATGCGGTTTTGACATCCATCTGCCATATCTCATAATTGAAATATGCAGCAATTGCTAACACCCTAAACCCTAAACCCTAAACCCTAAATCCTAACTGACTTTAGCATCGCTACGGGAGAGAATGTCTCGTCGTAGTCAACTCCTTGAATTTGTCGAAACCCCTTTGCGACAAGTCGAGCTTTATAGACGATCACATCCCCATTAGCATTAGTTTTCCTTTTGAAAATACATTTGTTCTCCACGGCCTTTCGGTCGTGAGGTAATTCTACCAAGTTCCAAACTTGATTTTCATACATGGATTCCATCTCGGATTTCATGGCTTCTAACCATTTGTTGGAATCCGGGCTCATCATCGCTTCTTCATACGTCACAGGGTCATCAATTTAATCAACCATGAAATTCATAATAGGGTTTCCGTATAGCTCGGGAGCTGCATGCGTCCTGCTAGACCAGCGAGGTTTGGTAGTACTCTCTCTTGGAGTTTCATGATCATTATCATTATTCCCTCTTCAACTGGTGAAGCCAACTCCAGAACGACTTCCGACGCTGCGCTACTCTCCATGCTTTGAAGAGAAGGTTCAATAACCTATTCGAGTTCTACCTTCCGACTACTCACACCTTTCACGAGAAACTCTATCTCTAGAAAGGATCCATTCTTGGCAACAAAAACCTTGCCCTCGGATTTGTGATAGAAGGAATAACCAATAGTTTCCTTAGGGTATCCTATGAAGAAGCATTTTTCCGCTTTGGGTTCGAGTTTATCCGGTTGAAGTTTCTTCACATAAACATCGCATCCCCAAAGTTTAAGAAATGACAGCTTCAGTTTGTTTCCAAACCACAATTCATACGGTGTCTTTTCAACGTATTTAGATGGTGCCCGATTTAAAGTGAATGCAGCAGTTTCTAGTGCATAACCCCAAAATGACAACGACAAGTCCGTCAGAGACATCATAGATAGAACCATATCCAATAAAGTATGATTACGATGTTCCGACACACCATTTCGCTGTGGTGTTCCGGCAGGCGTGAGTTGTGAAACAATTCCACACTCTTTCATGTGAGTGCTAAACTAGTAACTTAGATACTCACCTCCACGGTCGGACCATATAAATTTGATCTTTCTATTATGATGATTTTCAACTTCATTCTAAAATTCCTTGAACTTTTCAAAGGTTTCAGACTTGTGTTTCATCAAGTAGATATAACCGTATCTACTCAAATCATCCATGAAAGTAACAAAATAACGATATCCACCTCGCACCGACACACTCATTGGACCACATACATCAGAATGTATGATTTCCAATAAATCTGTCGCCCGTTCCATTGAACCGGAAAACGGCGTTCTAGTCATATTGCCCATAAGGCATGGCTCACATGTATCAAATGATTCAAAATAAATTTATTCCAAAAGTCCATCCGAATGGAGCTTCTTCATGCATTTAACGCCAATATGACCTAGACGGCAGTGCCACATATATGCGGATATATCATTATTAAGTTTAATCCTTTTAGCATCAACATTATGAATATGTGTAACATTATTATCGAGATCCAATAGAAATAAACCATTCATCATCGGTGCATGACCATAAAATATTTCATTCATATAAATAGAACAACCATTGTTCTCGGATTTAAATGAATAACCACTTCGCATCAAACACGATCCAGATACAATGTTCATGCTCAGTGCAGGCACCAGATAACAATTATTCAAGTTTATTACTAATCCCGACGGCAAGTGGAGAGGTAGCGTTCCGACGGCGATCACATCAACGCTTGATCCATTGCCGACACGCATCTTGAAATCACCCCTTGCTAGCGGTCGCTTGTTCCGCAGCCCCTGATTCGAGTTACAAATATTAGCAACTGACCTGTATCAAATACCTAGGTGCTACTGCGAGCACTAGTCAAGTACACATCAATAACACGTATATCATATATACCTTTGTTTGCCTTGCCGGCCTTCTTGTCTGCCAAATACTTGGGGCAGTTGCGCTTCCAGTGGCTAGTCCCCTTACAATAGTAGCACTCGGTATCAGACTTAGGGCCAACTCGGGGTTTCTTTTCAGGTACGGCAACCGGCTTGCTGCCCTTACTTGCCTTCCATTTCTCTTTCTTTTCTTTCTTGAAACCAGTGTTCCTATTGATCATCAACACTTGATGTTCCTTCTTGATCTCCACTTCTATAGTTTTAAACATTGATAGAAGCTCGGGGAGAGACTTCTTCATGCCTTGCATATTATAGTTCATCACAAAGCTCTTATAGCTAGGTGACAGAGACTGCAGAACACGATGGATGCCTAAGTCAATGGGAATCAATATTCCCAAGGACACAAGCTTATCGGTGTAACCCGACATCTTGAGTACATGCTCACTTACGGAGCTGTGCTCTTCCATCATGCAGCTAAAGAACTTTTCTGAAGCATTGTAGCTCTCTACAGCAGCATGTGTGTCAAAAATCATTTTCAACTCACCCATTGTATCAAAAGCATTGCCGTTTTAGAAACACTTTCGAAATTCTGGCTCTAGCCCATACAATATGCCGCAATGAACTAAGTTGTGGTCCTCCTGACGAGTCTGATAGACATTATTCTCCTCGTCAGGGGCATCCTCAAAAGGTGGGGGGCCTAGCGGCTCTTCTAGCACATATTGCGTTTGTGCAGCAGAGAGGAGAATCCTCAAATTCATGGCCCATTCGATAAAGTTGCTAACATTCGTTGCAAGTTTCTCTTTCTCCATGAACATATTGAAATTAAAAGCAGGTGGTGCCATCTACAACAGAATTTGTAAAGTTTAGACTAAGTTTATGATAGATTGAGTTCAACTAATCCACATTACGAATGAACTCCCACTCAAAAACGGCATCCCTCGTGTATTTTTGGTGATTACATGAACCAAATCCACTACACCAAGTCCGATCATCACGTGAGTCGGTGTCGCTTCAAAGGCGAGTATCAAATGGGCATCATATCTACTATATGACTCATGCTTAACCTTTCGGTCCGTGTTACGAGGCCATGCCTGTACATGCTAGGCTCGCCAAGTAAGAACCTTAGTATTCGTGTGTGTAACTGTCTTACACCCGAAATATGGTCGTGGATCCAAGAACACCCGATCATCACGTGATGTCTTGGAGCGACGAAAACATAATCGATGCATACTAAAGGAAGAACACATTCTTATCTTGATATTTAAATGAGGGATCATCTTATTGTGCTAATAAAACGCCAAACAAGCAATACAAGATGCTATCAAACATCATATGTTTATTAGTGGAATGATATGGTTCCCGCATATGATCTCTATCATGTGCACCGTGGTATGATCACTATCATACCTTTATGTGTAAGGCCAAGGTCTATGGAACTTACACGTTATGTGTGTTGTAAGAGTATCATCTCATACTTCTACTTACAACATCACCATATCATAACACTAGCCCATCAACAATCTAAACTAGACGCCTCTAATTTATCCATTGCAAGTTTTACGTGGCTTAGGGATTTCGAAGATAGAACCGTTCATACCTACGAACATGAACCACAACTAGGATAACCAAATTATTGACAACTCGTTGCAAAATAGATATTGACTATAGTAGGAGAGACAGACACCCGCTAGCCACTTATGCAAACTAGTTGCATGTCAAGCGTGGAACAGGTCTCATGTGCGAGGACATGTAAAGTTTGTCCTGGCCGCTTCATCCCACTATGACACCAATATCCAAAATTACAACTAAGAAGCAACAACATGATCATCATCGCCCACATACTCATATGTGTACTACCCGTGTAAAGCATCTATGCATAGATCCGGCTCTGATACCACTGTAGGGTTCGCAGCATAGAAAACAAAAAATTTCCTACGATGGGAACAACTATGTACCGAGATCTATCTACTAGATACAAACAACGGGCGGATGTATATCCATAGATAACATACCCTTGAAGACCGACAAAGCTTAACGTGTTAAACTCGTGGTTGATGTATACGATCTCTTTCCGATCTCGAGATCGAGAGGAAGTCCTAGCGCCGCAAATCAGCAGCGCATTCGTGCTGGCACACACGTCTGAGGCACCGAGCAACCTCTGCCTCCTCGCTCCAACGATGCAGCGGAAGCACAACTCTTTCTTGCCGAATAGCCACCGGGAACATGTATCTCGCTAGTCTGAGACCATGGGGAATAAATTCTAGAGGAGGAGAGAGATCCTTCACGAGAAGGTGTGAGTGAGAGAGAGGGAGAGGGGTGCCTTTTATAGGAGGAGGGGGGAACCCAAGGGGGTGGCCGCCGGCCATGGGGGCTGCCACCTCCCCTCCTTCATTCATGTGGGTGGACACTCCACTCACAAAAACCTCTTCATTTCCCTCCACTCAAAATCCCACTCAAAATTGCTCTTAAATTTCCACCAAATTTAATGCAAACTCTCATTAAATAAAAATATTTTATTTATTCAGAATTTTGTCAATTACTTTAATGACAAACATTCACATATAACCCCTTTCTATAATTCTATTTCACATGCAAAAACACTTTCTGCAATTTCACCCGAAAACCTGTTTCGGTATCTAGTGAAATAAATTCCTGCGCTTGTTATTCTTTTCGGCATGAAACTTTTGATCCAAATGGATGTTGGTGTCTCTTAAGTGTGTCACCCTATGGTTCGCGAATAATGTGGACATGATCGAGACCCCTCTCGGATCAATAATCAGAAGCGGGATCTGGAGACCCATACTGATTCCCACACATTCAATGATGACTTTCTTATGATCGTCAGAACCTTTTATGCTAGTATCTTAATCCCTTTGTTTCGCGATATATTACATGTCCGAGATTCGATCATCGGTATCTCCATACCTAGTTTGATCTCGTTACTGACATGCACTCTTTTCTCTTTCCCGTGATATAACATTCTAGTGATCAAATCACTTGCTTGCAAGCTAACCAATGTGATATCACCGAGAGGGCCCAGAGTATATCTATCCGTCATCGGGATGAACAAATTACACTCTCGATCCATGGGCCTCAACATAACACTTTATTAGTTCTGAACCCATCTTTATAATCACCCTGTTACGGTGTGATGTTTGATGTTATCAAGAAACTCTTCCGGTGTTAGTGATTGACATGATATCATGGTCTAAGGATTAGGATCATTCATAAGTTGTTATAGCAATATAAACTCAATGACTTTGATCGTAATGCTATACTTCGGATGAATGTTCATCACACCATTACACTAATGTTGTGATCCCGTTATTAACAACATCCAATGTCTAAGATTAGGAAACATTGATCATCTTGTTAATCAACGATCTAGTTTATGAGAGAGGCATAACTAGGAACTTTCTGTTTGTTTATTAAACACACATGTATTAACGTTTCCATATTAATACAATTATAGCATACAAAATAAACATCTATCATATACTTGGAATACACATAATAAACACTTTATTATTGCCTCTCAGGGCATATTCCCTTGACATATCACCATATGCAAACATCCCGAACCTATATCTGAACAGCATCGGCTCTGATACCACTGAAGGATATGGGTAGTCTACATTAGAGCAAAACAAAGATTTCTACCTCGTAAACCAGGATTACTGTTGTCATAGATGACAGGATTACCACTAGACACGCAGTTGCAGAACTTGATGAAGCGCGTCGAGGCAGTGTAAACGTTCTACGTCTCCTCCTCGTCCTCGTCCGACGAGCAGCTGCCCTTGTGCGGCTTGTTCAAGTTCCACAGATGCAGCACCTCCGAGGTATCCACACGTACAGGGTGGAAGCGTTAGATGCCGGACTGCTAGGTCCACCTGTGCAACACATGCATGAGGAGTGGCGACTAGGTGGAATGGTTTAACCCTGATTAGCTCGCCCCACCCTTTCTTATATAGGCATCCCTAGTGGGCTTCTATATTAGCATCCCATTAGTAGCCTAAGCATGGTCTAATTCAGATCTAATCCTCATTAGGGTTCCAGCCCCTTAAGTGTGTGACCCTATAGGTTCATATACGTATAGACATGACACGAATACACTTATTCTGTTAATAGTTGGTAGCGGCCTGTAGCAAAACGTGCCAACTCCTAAATGCATACAAAGATCATATCGCACGAACCATCACAAGGTTTAGTACATTTCTTTCTCTTTGCCTCACGATATTTGGTCTAGCTCCAAGATGACCTCCCTTTCTTGATACTGTGATTCGGAATCTCTTTACTAGGTTAACTCTTAACCATATGTAGCACGGCCATGCATTTCTGGATCCAATCACTCGAGGGTCCCAAAGTTATCTCTCTCAAGTAGAGAGGGGAAAATACCATCTTGATTGACCATGCCTTGCAGCATGCTTTAGGACAAACCCGAAAGCTACCTTTATAACTACCCAGTTACGGAGCAGCGTTTGATAGCCCCAAATTAGGTCGATTCACATCTCAAGTGCATGTGACAATCTCTGGTCTAAAGACAAAACGTAGACGATTTGTAAAGAGAGCTGCAAGTCTAATTGCCAGTCTCAAGTTGAGTCAGTCCAACCCCATGTTCATAACATGTGTCCATATTATTGGTTTGACATCTCCATGTCTATGACTATCGAAACATAGTCATCAACCAATTGATGTGCTAGTCTAATATTCATGTGTGTATTCACATGAAATCCGACTAGGGAAAACTATTCGATAACCATACAAGTAAAGAGTTTCACAAAAAATTCACATAATTGCCAATCAATACAAATTACCTGATATGGATATTCAAGGAACATTACAATAACTCATGGATACATATGAAATATAATCATCTCTATGATTCCCTCTAGGGCATATTTCCTTTAATAAACCCTACACATGCAACTCTATGACCCGCATGGCTCAAACAACTCCTATAATAATGGCTCGTAGGATTGAGGGAAAAATATTTAGTGGGGTTTAAAATTTAAGGCTATGCAATACTTGGGATTTAATTTTTATTCGAGACGCGATTAAGATGCAAGAATAAGATAGATGTAATAAGTACTATATGTAGTGCAAGCATGGAAAATTTCTTACCTGGAAGATCAGTTGCAGAATAAAAAGGATCCAGGTAATACTCCTGAGGCTCTTGATATTATCCTTATCTAGCGTCTATCCGGATAAAAACCAAACACACAAGGGGCCGAAATAAATACATTGCACAATCATGTAAGTCATATGCAACAAGCAAACATGGTATGACATGATGTAATGATGCACAATTTGCATGGTATAGCATATCATGGCATGCATGGGTGAGGTGTGAGGTACAAGAATAAAGCATTTTATTAAGTTTTTAGTCATGTTTTGCTCTCATAAACCTTGCTGGACACTTAATATTTATATGTTGCATGTTTGAATTCATATCAGGAAATGCATAATTACAACAGTCTCATCGCGCTGATCATTTTAGACATATCATTTGTCGAAATAGGAGTTATGGAATTAAAGTTGGGAATTATTAAAGAAATAGGTATTTATTGGTATTTAAATTATTTCGAAATTTTTAATTTCTCAAACAATATTTTAAATAGCATATTCATAATGCTTACATTTTATGATTCAAAATCATATATTATTTAAATTATTTGGAATTATAAATTTTAAACAATATTTAAAGCAAATTACATTCAATGTCGTCAAATGTTAAAGGTTTGACTAGATAGAGTTAACTCTGGTCAAATTTGAAATCATGGTTGGATTAATATTTCAAAATTTATTCCAATTCAAAACATATTAAAAGATATGGATTTATTTAAATTTTATTCATTACTGAAATTTTAGTTGAATTTGAAAGTCACTAAAACCTTTTCTTACTCACGGTGACCCTACACGCAGGTGCTGACAGGGGGGCCAGAAGGGGAGAAGGCCCACACGCGCGTGCAACCAGTTGGGCGCTGACACGTCGAGGAGCCGAGGGCCACGGGTTGAGGCAACACAAACTTTAGGGGCCTTTAAGCAACACTGACGTGATCATGTTATGATTTGCTGAATCTTATGTGAACTGATCTGCGGAAAAACAGCTAGCTATGCATTTTTTTTACTCAACGATTGCGAGAAAACCTTTGCGAATTTGGAGATTCCGTTATGTAATCATCTGAAGCGGTTGGGTAGCTCTAGTACTTTCGTTTTAGGAGTTTTTCCAAAATAACAACGGAACATGCAAATCAGGGGGTGTTTTGTTGGGGCAAACCCACGATGTAAAACAACAACTGCAACTGAATTTCGATGTACGGTGCTGCAATATCGGGCTAACTTCGACAGATGATTCTAGAAGATTTACTGCGTCGATTTGATCAGGGTTCAGAGGCGTTAGAAATAGGGGAATACAGAGTTTACAAGAGGGTGAAGATCTACGCCAGGGGGAGGTTCAATGTCCTGAAATCATGCGGGAATAGCGCGGGAAAACAGCTGCATGCTGAAGAACTGCGGTGTCTTGCGCACGCGTCGAGCGACATGAATGTCATCGGCGAGTTGCTCCGGTGGAACTATGGAAAGATGAGAGATACTGGGATGGATGGATAGAGGCGGTAGCTCACCGTGCCCGTGGTCCTGGCCGAGCCAGTACGTGCGGAAGGAGGTAGGCGAACTAGAGACGATGGTGGCCGCAGCGTCGATGTGCGCAGCCATGGAGACAACATGAATGTACTCTGCGTCCAGGGGATTTCTCTAGTGTTGAGGGAAGCGGCATAGAGGTACTCGATAAGGAGGAGGCTGGAACACAGTGGCGGCAGCAACAGGAACGTACTGGCGTGCTCGTGGTAATCATGACAAGGGGAGATGATCTCCTAGATCGGGATCTAGGGTAGAGGGTTGGTGGATAGCTTCCTTGCACTGCGACGGGGTCAACTTTAAGAACAAGGAGGGAAAAGGAAGGTTAGCACGAGGAAGGAATGATCGCGGGGCACCGGGCACGTGCTACGGCAGGAAGAAAACATGACGCGACTTGTGGTCCGCTTGTTGCTTGTTCGGTCGAGCCTGCGAGGGCGGTTTGGTGCAGGTCGTCTGGCCTGGTAGGGTGGCACCAGAACATATATAGAGGGGAGGACCGATCGGTTCAGTTAATACCCAAGGTTCAGTGAAGAGGGCTGCCCGGTGGATCAAGAAAGGATGGCTCAGCTGCACTAGAACAAAGAGAAGCTAGCTTGGGCATCACGTGTAATGCACATGCACATGCATGGTGGTGTAGCTTAGTTGTTTGGATTTTAGCCACATACATGGTTAGGTGTAGAGTAGCTTAGAGGGATCTAGATGGTTTAGCTAGATAGCTAGGAAGGAAAAAGATAGAGTTTTAGGCACCGAGTAATTAGGCAATTGTGTAGTGTAGGAATAAAACTAAATGCCATTATTTCATGTGAGAATGAAACAATAGGACATGATCACTTGTATGAGGAAAACAAAAAAGGCATATTGTGACATATTTATGTAGAGGTAAATTAAGAGGTTGTATGATAGCATGTGGATCGTTTGTGTGGTATAAAACCCTTGGATCAGCCCTATGCAAGTTTCTGTGATTTCCATCAAACCCGCATAAAAACGATTCAAAGGTGCCCACCAGGCACTTTCGTGTAGTGGAAAACAAAGTAATACCATTACACAATAGTCCATGATGGAGCCCATAAAACATATATATATATACACAATACGACTCCATGAGTCAAGAATGCGGAGATTTAGTACAAATATCAAAATCACCTTGAAAACAATACAACATCCGACTGCTGACAAGATGCTAATAGGTCCAAGAGCCCTGAAGAATAATCGATGGCGTCCATAACCCTCCCCAGGCCAAGCCGGAAGGATAACCCTTCTAACGACGTCGATCTCAAACCTGGTACAACAAAAGGGGTGCTGACAAAGGGCAAAGGAAAAAAGAGCGGTGAGTACTGAGGCCAGTACACGACGAGACTTAGAGTTCGGCGTCTCTCGCCTACATAGGTATGGTCGACTGAAGCGGCAGCGAACCATGCGCCAAACAACCTATAGAGAATTGATGGTGCGTGGAAGCTTCGTTGGGAGACCCCAAGAGGAAGGTGTGATGAGCACAACAGCAAGTTTTCCCTCAGTGAGAAACCAAGGTTATCGAACAAGTAGGAGGAAGGAAACGACTCAAAGGTGTTGCTAGCAACATGGAAAGCTGCACAACACAAACTCTAGACTTTGCCCCAACGAATAATGAGGTTGTCAATCTCACCGGTTTGCTGAAAACAAAGGGTTAAATGTATGGTGTGGAAGGTAACAGTGGTTTGCAGAAAGGTAAAAAGTAACAGTGGAAGTTGTATCAATGGTAAAGATTGGACCGGGGTCCATAGTTCACTAGAGGTGTTCTCCTTAAGATAAACAAACATGATAGGACTGATCAAGGCATAACAATACAATACTAGACATTCATGACCCTATGAGATTCGATTGGGCAATACAACAAGATACATAGACCTCCATCCAACTGCATCTATGACCAGTAATCCACCTTCAGGTTATCATCCGAACCCCCTACGATATTAAGTTGCAAGCAACGTATAACTGCCTTAAGAAAAGTGTGTAAGGTAAAAAATCCACTTGTTCTATGAACAAGAGACTATTGTTTTCTCCCTAGTGGAAACAACACATCTACAACCTTAGAGATTTCTATCACTTCCCTTAGATTAAATAGAGGCATGCACCCACTATCGAGCATAAATACCCCCTCTTGGAGTCACTAGCATCTACTTGGCCAAGATAGCTACTAGAAACGGAGAGCATGCAAGATCAGAAATAACACATACACGATAGAATCAATAAAACAAAACCATTAATCAATCTGACATAGTAATCTCAATATCCATCGGATCCCCACAAATACAACATGCATGATTACAAATAGATGATCTTGATCATGAACGGAGTTCACAAGATCTAAACATGGTAGCACAAAGGAGGAGATACAACCATCTAGCTACTACATGGACCCGTAGTCCAAGGTGGAACTACTCACACTTCATACCGGAGACTGGCATGATGAAGAAGAAGGCCTCCGAGATGATCTCCCCTCCGGCAGGCTGTCGGGAAGAGCTTCAGATCCCCTCGATCTAGGGATGACGGTGGTGGCGGCTACAAACGGTTTCGTAGAATATTGATCGGGTATTTAGGGTTTCTGTATGGGGGGGTCTTTGTGGCGAAGAGGCGAGGCAGGGGGCAGCCAGGGCGGCCGCACCCCCCAGGCGTGGGCCCAGCCTGGCCGCGTGGCCAGGGGGTGTGGCCCCCTGGTGGCTCCCCTCTGTCTCCTACTCTGGCTCCGTGTTCCCCATGATAAAATATTAACTTTGGCTTTTGTCTCGTCCAATTCTGAGAATATTGATTTTCTTCCTTTTCTGGAACCAAAAATAGAAGAAAACATGCAACTGGCACTGTGGCATCTTGTTAATAGGTTAGTCTAGAAAAACATATAAGAACGCCTCAAATTTTAGACAAAGCAAAGCAAAGTAGATACTAAACAAGCATGGAACATCAAAAATTATAGATACGTTTCCTATGTATCAAGACTCAATACAACTATCGGCTATTAGAGAGGGATAAGGAAAGACCTATCCGGAACCATCCAGATACTAACACCAATCATACCCATCCTGGGTGTTTCTCTGTCGAGACCAAATGAGAAGTCATACCGAGGAAACTCACATGGTTAGCAGTTTTATTCATTCTTTCCATGGTGGTTATCCAACTTACTAGCCATATCAGATACAAGCCAAATTATAATAGTAAACTTTAGTTATAATTGTCTATGATCGAGATACCGTGCTCCAAATCGTCCGCGAACACGGCTTTTCGAAAATATTTAACCCAGTAGGGGTGCACCAAAGTTTCCACATGCACTTTGACCCTTTTTGGCAGATCAGTTAACATACATCCATCGATATGTCGGCGGGACCTAGGACACGACGCTTTGCCATACCCAAAGCAAGTACATGGGGGCCACCCGAAAGAGCTACATGTACGAGGTATAGCTAATTCTCCTTATACGTACCCTGAGGTTCCGTGGACTTGTCATGGGAGCAGAGGTCATAGACAATATATTCCTGTGCCAGAGTGTCGCACCTATGCAACAGTAATAAACGCTCATCAAGCAACAGGTAATAAAAATCTCATACATGGCATACATGGCATAGGTATAGTAGGCAACATATAAAGCCCGAACTTGTTTGTGGCCCCTAGAAAAGTACTAAACCGATAGGGGTGCCCATACACCCCACATGTTGTTAGCGCGCTTAGTCTCGAAAGAGGTGTCAAGAACTCGGGTCCTAGGTGGACACATGGGGATGGGATAATAACCAGACCTGAACTATTAGACCTCTATACCTCTACATTTATTATACCTACTTTAAATATTAATTATTCAAATGTAATTAAAGCCATTATTATATCCACCATTAAGTATGTGCCAACCCGACATCGGTGGAACATCAACGACACGAAGGAGCACCTAAGCAAGCAACTACGACTCGCAAGGCCAACTGTCTACCAAACAACAGATAAATCAGAGGTGTCCAAGGAAATATAGGCTACAAGGGGTATAACGGGTATGAAAAGACTAAAGCATTGCAATACATATAGCAATAGATCAACATGAGGAAGTAAAGACTATAAATGTAAAATAGGTAGAAAATGGGAGAATGCTCGCCTGAAAAAACTGCCGAAGGTTCATTCGAAGATTGGGTTGACACTCACATCAACTCATTGGCCTAATCCGTGAAGAAGCAATGCACTAAAATAAAAACCAGATGCACTATTTAATACTACAGCAGAAGATCGGGCATGGTGCATGTATTATGTATGACATGGCAAGGATGTGATGTGATTAGGCAAAATTAAGAGGAACCGGGGTCCCGAATGAAATGGATCGTATGGGCACCTAGAGGGTGGGTTAATAGGTACTACTCCAAATTTTTAGTTCTTTTTCAATTTTAGGCTTGCCACAAAGGTAAATTCTCTAGATACGCAATTACTAAGAATTTCCCTATATGCAAACCTAACTTCTAAGCGAATAAACGAGAGGAATGAGGAAACCATAGTGGAGCACGTGGAAACACATGGATTTGTTTGACTGCAGTTTCTTCCTTGTTAATGGAAGTACGTCTGCGTTGGAGGGGTGGACGGTTCTAAGACCACCACGCCACAATAGGCGTCACCCTATTCTCTGATGGATCTTGCCACCAAAGGCCTGATCCACCTTTCCACTATTGGTACCCTTTGAGGGGGGAACCGGTGGCTTTACAATGCTAGTAGGGCACACATCCACAACTGAATTATCTGCTATTGGTACCCTTTGAGGGGGCCGGATTATCTGTCCTGGCCAGACAATCTGGGGGAAAATCCGCCCCCATGTAGTACGCCGCCCCTTGGCTGCATTTGGAGTTGGGGACAGGGCCGGATTATCCGGCCCTTGATAGGGCGCATTATCCACCCCCAAACACACCTTTTTTCTACCTTTGAATAGGCCAAGATCTGTAGCACTACAGTACACATTAAATAATCCATGGCGTTGTTATCTAACACACAAAACACTAGATATCATGAAATGTTCTTTCACCTACAATTAATTAGATGGTTGATATTGTTTAGAAGCCCCGCAATTTAGATGTTGTATTAACAAGGCAATATATGGCATCGGTTCGCTACACAAATTGAAATGAAGCCAATATAAGCCTAGAATTACCCGCATATGGTCTCCATATTTAATTATGAGGTGAATCGGAATAAGCCCCCCAAACCACATAATATGTATGCGACATGAACAATTAATGCAACAAGGATAGATGTAATATATAATAAAAAATATGGGTCATGGTAAAAAGGTCACACATGGGGGATTCACACGATCTTGGACCCCAGGGGTTCGGTTTTGGTCTCGCCGGATCAAGCTTCGGATCTGTGTCATCGCAACCAGAGGTCTCTGTTCCTAAAGTGGATCTTGGCGTCCATGTAGGTGACCTTGAAGTCCGGAACCATGAAGTAGATCTTGAGATTTGGTTCCGTCACTTTGGGGTTCATGTCAAAGTACCCATACCCTGCCTTTTGTCGATGTCAACAATAGGGCAGAAATAGCCAACGTCATACCCAACTTGGTCTACTGGTCGATCTTGTCACATGCTCGTAGCTATAGGCACACATGGGTACATCCCGACTGGATCTTTTTTTTGAAAGAATACGTCACTTTATTGATCATAATAAATCATTACACAAAGTCTGCTGGATGCAATCTGGAGTAAAGTTTCTAAAAACAATAGAAGAGAAATGCTCCACGGAGCGAGCTAAAACATGTACCGCCTCGTTGAATTGACGATAGAGATGATTGAAGGAAATATCAGAAAACTTTTTAGCCATGATCTTGACATCTTGGATCACAACTCCCACCGGGCTTCGATCTAGCACCCCTGAGTCGATGCGTTGGATCATGGAGAGGCAATCCGAAACCACAATAAGCTTGCAAAATCCCTCATTGTAAGCAAGGGACAGAGCGTGGTGCACAACCCGTGCTTCAGCCAACTCCGGCGTCGTGACTTCCTCTCGAAGCTCGCTGCATGCAACAAGACATTCACCCTTATGGTCTCGAATCACGACGCCAATCCCCATTTGACAGGTAGAGGAGAACAAAGCTGCATCAACATTGGCGTAAACCATCCCTTCCAGCGGCGGAGACCAACGAGCTGAAGAAGGATCAGTCTCACGCCTAGGAGACGGAGCCGGTTTGAAAAGATGCAGTTCGATCATCTCCGCATAAGCCTTGATCTGTTCGGCCACAACATGTGGATTCTTCCTTGATTCACCATTTCTAGAATCATTCCGATTCAACCAAAAGTGCCAAAAGACCACAGATAGAATCATTTGTTCTCTGTCCGTTGTTCTGGGCAAAAAATCATGTAGCCAAGTCTTGGTGCAAGTAAATAATTTCCTCTTCAGATGCAAACCGTAAACTTGCTTAATCTCACGCCATACCTCCCGTGCATACTGGCAGCATAAGAGGGCATGCTCGGTTGTCTCCTCTCTGTTGCAGTAAGTACAAGACAGTTCCCGCGAAATGTGTCTCCTACACAATTGAACCCCGGATGGCAAGCAGTCATGAGCGAATCTCCAGAGGTTTATCTTCATTTTACCTGGGGCCTTGATTTCCCATAGCTTTTTCCAGAGGGTACTATCAGCTTCTGTGTTGGAATGAGCACCACCTCCATTGTTGCTGCGGTCAAGGTAGAACTTCTCAGAGCGAGAAAGTCTGTAACCTGACGCAACCGTGTAGTCACAGAAACGAGTGTGAAGCCAAGAGATAAAATCCTCCCCAATCCGTCGACTGATCGGGATCTGTACAACCTGATTCGCAATATCCTCTTCAAAAATGGAACGTACCACTGGCACATCCCATGAACAGTGGTCCTCAGCGAGCAAGAAATCCACTTTTGCGCCATTAGGAATCGGCGCCAGAAGACGGAAAGAACCAGGATTGTGATTGAGAATCCAACGATCAGTCAGCAGTTTAATCGTCTTGCCATCACCCACGCACCACCGAGCTCCCTCTTTAATCAGCTTCATACCAAAGCAAATGCTGCGCAGGTGAACGACGCCGAGCGAGGTTGCGGTGCGTCCCAAAGATCACACTCAGGGTAATAGCGTCCCTTCAGAACCCTCGCACACAGGGACGAGGGGTCAGTGAGCAGTATCCAGCCTTGGCGGGCTAGCATGGCCTGATTGAAGAGAATGAGGTCCCGAAAACCCATGCCACCAAGCTCCTTTGGAGTAGTCAGCCATTCCCAGCTCCGCCAATGCATTTTCTTCTTCCCATCTTCGATGCCCCACCAGAAATCAGAGATGGTCCTGCGAAATAAGTCACACGTTGACACTGGAATTTGAAAGCAGCTCATAATATATGTTGGAATGGCCTGAATGACTGCCTTCAAGAAAGTCTCTTTCCCAGCCCGAGATAGGGGACGGTCAGATCCTCCATTAATCCTCTTCCACGCTCTTGTTACAATGGACTGAAAGGAGACAGTAGGTGAGCGCCCAATGCCAGTGGGCATGCCCAAATATGTATCCTGGAGAGCTTCATTCAAAACTCCAGACGGTTCATAACCTCATCTTTAACCTGAGAATCACAATGGAGCCCAAAAAAGATAGAGGATTTTCCAAGTTCACCTTTTGTCCCGAGCCTTGACAGTACAAAGACAGAGTCTCCTTCAAAGCCTCTACACTCTTCCGATCACTTCGAGCGAAGAAAATGCTATCATCTGCGAAAAGGAGGTGGGAAATAGGGGGGCCTGAACGACCATTGCGAACACCATGTAGCAACCCCACATTCTCCTTCTGGAACAGCAGACTAGACAGACCTTCGGTGCAAAGTAAAAAGAGGTAGGTGCTAATTGGATCCCCTTGTCTGATTTCCCTTGTAGGAACAACCGGCGAAATGAGTTCCCCATTGACTCGGACTGCATATCGGACATTGGTAACGCATCTCATGACAGTGCTAATCCAAACCGGAGAGAAACCCAACTTGCAAAGACAGTCATGCAAGTAGCCCCATTCAACACGATCGTAAGCTTTCATCATATCTATCTTGAGAGCAAAGAAAGGTCGTTTGGCATGTTGCTTACGAATAGTGTGCAGGCACTCATACGCAATAAGAGCATTGTACGTGATTAATCTACCAGGGACAAAAGCGCTCTGATTCTCAGAAATCACTTCTGGTAGAAACAACTTGAGTCTATTTGCAAGTACCTTGGAAGCAATCTTTTACAGAACATTACAAAGGCTGATGGGTCTGAAATTTTTGAGGTGCTCTAGATTATTGATCTTCGGGATTAGCACAATGACAGAGTCACAAAAACCTTCAGGAATGCCATCTCCCAACAAGAAGCCTCTCACAGCAGAACAGATATTGTCCTTCAGAAGATCCCAATGAGTTTGATAAAATAGAGCGGGGAAGCCATCAGGACCCGGTGCTTTAGTGGCACCCATCTAAAAAGGAGCTGCCTTGATCTCCTTATCCAAATAAGGTTTAGTAAGTTCAGTATTCATCTCATCCGAGACTTTTGGTTTGATGGAGTCAATAACAGCAGTGTCATCAAAGTTCTCTGACGAGAAAAGGTCAGCATAGAATCTTTCAGCCATACCTTTGATGCTTGGAAGATCGTCCCGGCGAATGCCCTCCTCATCAACCAGCGCCCGAATTTTATTTGTGCATCTTCTGGCTGAAGCCCGAGCATGAAAAAAGGCCGTGTTCCGGTCTCCCTATTTGAGCCAATCAACTCAGGAACGTTGTCTTGCAATAAGTTATTCACGCTCAAAAAGTTCACAGAGTCGCCGCTCAGCCTTACTCGCAGCAAGGTCGATTGCAGCTGAACAGGGCTGAAGACGAAGTGCCTTCAGTTTTCGTTCCAGTTGCTTAATCTCTTTCCGCACAGAGCCGAAGCACTCGAGCCCCCAAACCTTCAGTTTGGCAGCAACTCCTTGTAGACTGTCCCAAGTCGACTACAGGGAGCCCGTACCATCATTCACCGCAGCCCACGCTGTTTCAACAGTCGCCTTGTAGTCGGGAGCCCGAATCCATGCAGCCTCATATCGAACACCAGACTGGACTGGTCGTCGAGAAGCATCAGTGTTGGAATATTGAAGCCGAATCAGGATAGCAAAGTGATCAGTGGTGGTTGTGACTATATTTTCCACATTAACATCATCGAACAGCACCCGAAAATCGTCATTTGCAACCGCTCGATCAAGACGTACTCGAACAAGAGCCTCGCCCTCCTGACGGTTGGACCAAGTAAAACAAGGCCCGGCAAAACCCAAGTCCATTAGGCCACAGTCGTCAAGGCAACTTCTAAACAGGTGCATCTGGGATTCAGAACGAAGAGAAGGTCCTGCATGCTCCTCCTGGAAGAGGGCTTCATTAAAATCCCCACACACCAGCCATGGCCCTTCCCGCTGTGATCGGAGGCGACGTAACAGACTCCAAAATTTGTGTCATTTGTCTCTGCATGGCTCCCCGTAAACACAAGAGACCCGCCAGGAAGCCGTCTCAGCAGATGACACCACGACATCGATGCAGTGTTGATTGAAGCCTTTTAGGTCGACATTGTATTCCTTTAACCAGAATAGTGCAAGGCCACCACTGAGGCCTTCACAACTTACAGCGAAACTGCCCGCATAACCAAAAGTCCACATGAAATTTAGGGCTCGCTTATCCTTCATCTTGGTCTCAGAGAGAAAGAGGAAGGAGGGTCTATACGTGGCGATGAGCTAGCGTATTTCTCCCACTGTCGCGTCAGACCCAAGTCCGCGACAGTTCAGACTCAGTATGCTCATTGCGCTTGGCGGGGCTGCACCGCAGCCGCTGCCGGATCCGCCGATCGTGACTCAGTTCTCTGCTTCTTGTGTGACTCGTCAAGAATGGGGTCATTCTCGGTGGGGTTCGAGCCATCTGTCAAACTAGCCTTGCCAGCCAACGCAACCATCGTACCTGGTACATCCTGGGCAGCAACGACAGTAGAGGGAGGTTTTGGCTTATACACTTGTTTCTGCTTCCTCTTCTGTCCTGTAGTACGTTCCTGATTCTGGCCAGCAGCCGCTGCGCTTGGAGCCGCTGCAGTATCAGGTTGAGGATTCTTACGCGCCATAGGGGTCTTGCGCACACGAGAACTCTTCTTCACTGACGAGTTAACTTCACCACTTCCATCAGCTTTCTTTTTTCGACCATCCGGGGTTCCAGTGAAAGACCCGGAGCCATGACCAGTGCCACTCCACGAACCGCGGCTGGACTGAGACCGATCCGAAGACCCCCCTTGTTCCTTCTTCCTACGTTCTGGTACGCACAACCTTTCTCCACTATAGGGAAGCATTCCTTCCGTATCTCTCTCCGCTGGGGTGGGGCACAACAAAGATGAATGGCCCAGGAGACCACACGAGAAACAGAACACGTGCATATTCTCATACATGACATTGTAGTGCTCCAGCTGATTCCTTTTCTTGGAGAAGACAGAAACACGGCGCATGATCGGTTGCAAGGCATCAATGGTGACCCGGACACGGAGGAAAGATCCCCACGCCCTGCCTTTCTCATCAACATCAACTCTGTCAACCACCCCGAGGCGGGAAGCCAGAGGTTTACCCCGCTCAGCGTTCATCAGACCATATTCCAGATTCATAATCCGAGCCCACACAGCCAGCTCATTGAATATCACGTCTTCTGGCTTGACCCGAGGATCAAAGGGCTTTAGAAGGACAACATGGTTATTACCAAAGTACCACGGTCCCTCTTTTGCAACACGAGATCTATCCGCCTCCGATCCAAATTCAGCCAAAAACATATTCGGTCCCAATGGTCGAATCACCAAGTCCTTAGGGGTCCCCCATGCCTGCTGTAGCACAACCTTGATCGTAGTAACATGCAGGGAATTGGGAGCGAGAACTTTACCAACCAGGGCCCAATCCGGGTAAGGGGGTCATCATCACCCTCATCTTCCAGGACGAAAGGAGTTGCTTCCTGCTGAGTCAGATTCAGTTTCTGCATCATCTCGGCAACGGAATCACCCATCGCCGCAGGGATGCCTGCCGAAACCTTCTCCGCTGCCTTTCCCTTCTCCCGAGCAGTAGCCTTCGCCGGGGCCGGGTTTGAAACCACCCCGCCGAGAGTCTTCACTTGATCCACCGACACCAGCGAGCCTTTTCCAGCCATCCCAATGTGGATCCGGGCCGAAAAACCGCACAGACCAAGGGTGGGTAGCGAAAGGGAATTCGCCCCTTGTAATCACCCTGAGGCTGTACAGAGATCCAAACCACGGTTACCAGGAGGGCGGAGATGAGGATCGCAGAGGGGTTGGTGATAAACCAGGATGATCGTGATGGGACTCAGGATCACCAGAAGAGGTCGTCTGAATTTAGGATCGCCAGTCGCTAGAGCTAAGCGGAAACCCTAAAAACACCGACATTATGTTTGCCTGCGCACTCTGTGCTTCCCGACTGGATCTTGAGCAGCAGCACAAAAGCATACGGCAGGGGCGGCTCCTATTCAGGGCTTGGGCCAGACGAGGCCAAGCAGAGAAGGCCAACAAAGCATGGGCGTAGAGTAGCAGCGAAATGACCACACGCTTGCAGAGGCAAGGACGGGCTCGAGCGATGGGCCGAGAGGGCAGCAGAGAGTCGGCGAGTCCTGCGTGGCTCGAAAGAGGGGAGGATCCATGGCGGCAACATGGATCAAGGGCGGCCGGAGACGAGGGGAAGCACGTAGCGGAGCTCGGAGATAGAGGAAGGAGGCGTGAGGCAAGACGGAGTCCGGGGAATGGCGGCGGGGCGGGGAGGCCGTGGCGGCAGGGCGAGCGGGGGCCCCTGGGCGACGATGGCGGAGGCGCGGGACTGGCACGGAGATGGGCGGACGAGGAGGCGACGAAAGATAAGCTTCATGGGGCGGGGGTTCCAAGGCGGCGGGCGTCTCCTGCTCGTGGGGAAGCAGCAGCTGACGGCACCGTGCCTGCGAGAGAGGCTGCGACGACTTCGGGATCGATCAAAGGGAGGAAGCGGCGGTGGTTTCTTGCGAGGAAGGGGCGATCACGTGCGGGAGCGGGGATACACGGGGTTGAGGAGAGGAGGGTCGAGCGATGGGGATCGTGGGGCCAGGGGATCGGTCTTGTCTGGTGGGTCTCTATGTGGTGATTAGGCTAGGTACGGTACATGTGTTTGTACATGGTATGCGTGTAGTGCAAGGCTGCACACGTAGGTGGTGAGAGAGGTTGGCGGCGGAGTGGTGAGGTGATAGAGGCTGTGGTCGGGTCGGGTCAGGTGTGGTTAGGGTTAGAGCAAGGGAATCTAGGGTTCGGATTTCAGGGGTTGGGTAGATTTAGGGTTTTTTATAGATGGGCCGATCGGGGTGGTAGGTTGCTGCGGGTTGGCGATTTAGGCTTGGTTTGCGGCTGCCTCCTCTGAAGCAAAACATTTTTAATATTTATTTTATTTATTTTAAAACAAACTATTTTGTAAATAGGTTTTCAGACAAACAACATATTCCATACAAACCTAGGGTTTTGATTTGGAATAAAAGACCCGGGATATTTAGAAAACAAATATAGGCTTTTAGAAAATAGTTTTAGGAAAACCATGCATGATGACATGACGATGCTCAAATGCAATGTGGCATGATGAGATGACATTCAGTTATAATGATGCACAAATACAAGCGATTTCTAGTAGTGAGTTTAGTCGGGGTGCTACAATACGACACCACTAACAATGGACCTCACCCTCGAGATCCACCTCATGGTATGGGTAAGAAGGCCAACGGTTTGAACCTTCTTGCTTCATGTAGATCTTTGTGACAACACTAACAAAGATTTTTGCTCCCATCTTGAAATCGACGACACCACCAACAAGGATCGATGCTCCAGTTCATTGAGAGAACACTTCGGAGAAACAAAGATGAAGGTAAAGGTCTCAAAAGGTAAGGCCACCTCTAACTTCAGTGGAAGGAGTAAATTGCTTGATCCGCTGATTCAATGTACATGATCGAATGATAAGAGTAGTCGGATGGTGATCAGTCCATTGCGCACCCAAAGCATTATTCTGCACATGAATTGGAGAATTATGCAACCAACTCTCGGAATTCAGACTGAAGATCTTGGCAAGCGAGGTTCGGAGACAAAAGAATGATGTAGGCTCTTCATTAGACCTGATACAGATGACATCGTCGCGAAGGAGAACGCCAGAAGATACAAAGAAAAAAATTAGTGAATTTTTGGTCCACTGAAAGATACAATAGAGGAAAATTCCTCAGATAGCATCACGACCGGATGTCGAAGCACCATTACAAGACGATGGAAGCGAAACCCTGAAGGTATGACAGGAACCCAAACACGAGAATTCCTGGACTCAAAGAAAAGATAAGAGGGTAGATTCAAAAGACGCAGAGGTAAGAAGAGAATATCATAGGGTAAGGAGTAAAAGAAGACATAATCAGATCTATCTAACCGACGTTTCCAAAATAGCTTTGACACTCTACAACGTCCATTAGCTAGGTTATCCTACAGGCTAGACCTGTGGGGTATCGTAAATGCTAATCTCTGATACCACTTTGTAACACCCTCGGATCGGCCCTATGAAAGTTTTAGCGATTCTCGCCAAAACCGCATAGAAACGATCCAAAGTTGCCGACCAGGAACTTTCGTGTGGGTGAAAAACGAAGTAATACCATTACACAATAGTCCATGATGGAACCCATAGAACAAATATATATATATACAACATGACTCCGTGAGTCAAAAATACGGATATGCAGTACAAAGATCCAAATCACCTTGAAAACAATACAACATCCAACTACTGAAAAGATGCTAATGGGGATAAGAGCCCTAAAGAATAACCGATGGCGTCCATAACCTTGCCCAAGCCAAGTGTAGCATCCCAATTGTCTAACAATTGCAATGCTACTAGCCTATTCTATATAAATGCTACTTCCTACATATAATTGTTGCATCATAATTATATCATGCTCATGTCATCATGCCACCTTGCATTTGAGCATCATATAAAACCCTTTTTGTTTTGGTTCTTCTCTCATATGCATTGTAAATTGTATTTGCCTCTTGATATTGTATTTGGTTATTGATATATTGTGTAAATGCCCAAGTTGAGTTGGGGGCATATCTTTTATTCCACTCCACCACCCTTTCTTTCATCACCTTATAATTCCACCATCCCATTATCCATGAGCTTGTATGTTATTTTCTCTGGGTATTTAATCTAGCTCATGGGAGATAGGATGGATCTACTTCTACAAATTCTTTTGCTTGGCTTTTATTCCACTTTTGGGAATGCATAAGAATAATGCCATGTTAATATTATTGTTTTCACAAGAATAAACATGGCACTAATTATTTTGCATGGGCCATGCAAGCACCACCACATTCTAGTCCTTTGGGATTTTATATGAATTTTTGAGTGGTGTATATCTCTTGGAGCTTTCCCTTCTCTCTCAAATCTTTCACCTTGTTTGGTTTATCTCTTTTTGCCTAGTGCTCATCAAGCTTCTCTCACATGTGTATGCCATGCATGGTCATGTAAAATCCTTTCCATCTCCATCTTTTGTCCTCCTTTGTTTTTATTTGATTTTTGAGTGGATCATCTCTCATCTCTCTCTCCCTCCTTTTGCTTGATCTTGTTTGGTTCTTGTATAAAACCCTAAGCCATCACCCTCTCCTCTCTCTAACCTAGCTAACCCAAACCCTAAACCTAGTTTCCTCTCTAATCTAACCCTAGTTACACCCATCTCCCCCTCTCCTCTCAACCTCTCCTCACACCATGCCGAGGTACCCCCTCTCCCTGCCATGCAGGCCCCACCCAGCTACCTCTCCATCCCTAACAAACCCTAACCCGAGCCTCTCCCTTCTAACCTAGCTCACCCGAGCCTCCCATCTCTCTCTCTCTCTCTCTCTCTCTCTCTCTAGCCCTCTCTCCCTGCCTCAGCAGCCCCACCCCGAGCTCCCCTCACTCCCTGACCCACCTGGCAGCCTCCACCTACCTTGCCCTGGCCTCCCACGCCGAGCCCCTGCTCGAGAGGACAAGGAGGAAAGGTGGCACCTGAGCCACCTTTTTCTTCTCCTCTCTACTGATTCCCCACGGCACCTCCCGAGCCTCCCTTCTTATCTACCCCACCCCGTCCTGGCAGTGCCATCCAGATCTCGCCTGGGCTCTGCCCTCACCACCCCAGTTCCTCACCGTCCCCTGTTGCTAGCCTACCTGCCACCCTCGCCGTCTATCTCGGCCACCCCGTAGCACCGGTGCTGGAGAGGAGGAGAAAAGGAGCCGTGTGTCGAGGAAGGTCGAGAAGACTCCTAGAAGGCCGCCTGTACCTGTCGCGGAGGAGGAGAAGGACCAGAGCCGAAGATCACCGTCGAGCCCGACACAAACCCTAGTTCGCCGTTCGCTAGCATCGTCGTCGCTCTCCTGCGAACCAGCCTGATCCAACACCACCGTTGAGCCCGCGGTGAGCCTCTCTTTCCCCCTGACAACCTCCGCCGCGCTGTTGACGTCTAGATCCGTCGTGCTTTTCGTCAAACACGCTGCGCGCGCCGTCGGCCACTGCGTTGGCTCGCTCCCGCGTCCCGCAGAACCTCTTCTAGCCGCCCGCCGCTCCTCTGTCACCATCCCACAACCAGCCGCACTGGCTACCACCCGCAGTGCACCCGCCCGCGACGCGAGTTCGAACCCCACGCGCCGCGCCCTGCGTCGGTCGCGCACCGATCCGTCCGCAGGCGCAGAGAAGATCCACAGTGGCGTGGCCCTTTTGCTCTTAACCCCCTAGCTTTTTATCTGCTCAACCCGCGGTCCAGCCAGTCCCACCTGTCAGCCTCCCAGCCTTTTTGCAAAAAGGTACCCCAAGTTCCACCGCCTCAACCTGCACTCCCCTGGATCCCCCACGTGTCGCGTCCCGGCTGGCTGCGCGCGCCGTGGACCCGCGAGGCTACCGGACCCATCTGTCCCCCTCTGTGGCTAGGAAGCGCCGCGGTGAGAAAAACTTTTCCTGGTCGCTGTGTCGCCCAGTCAGCCTGGCCCCACTTACAATAAAATGCCCTTTTCCTTAATTTAGTAATAACTTTTGTTTTATAACTCCGAATTTGACAAATGATATGTATAAAATGATCAGCTCGACGAGACCTTTCTGTTTATGCATTCCATGTTCTGAATTGCAGCATGCATCATATAAATATAAAGGTTACAGCAACTTAATTGAGGATAAAAGGTGGCTAAAACTCCATAAAATGCTTTATTCTTGTTTTCCACACCTCACCCATGCCATGCTACATTATTGCCATGCAAATTGTGCATCATTCATCATGGCATGATTGTTTGCTTGTCGCATTTTATTCATATGCTTGTGCACTTTATTTATGTTGGCCCTTGTTTGTTTGGTTCTTCTTCGAATAAACGCTGAGCAGGGGATATATCAAGAAACCCAGGAGCACTACCCAGATCCCTCCCTCGCTTCAACTGAGCTGCCAGGCAAGCACGACCACATGCTTGCATACATATAGTACCTATTGCCTCTATCTTATTCTTGCATCATTGAGTCGCGATTGCATTAAACCGAATCCCAAGTACTGCATAGCCTTTACTTTTAAACCCCACCGAAGCTTGTTCCTCCATCCCATGAGCCATTACTACAGGAGTTGTTTGAGCCATGCGGGTCGTAGAACAGCATGTGTAGGGTATGTGAGTGTCTGATGGATAACGAGGTACCTAAACAACTTAACCTGAGTAGTAATGGGATAACTAATGAAAGTGGCACCGGTGAGCAATATCTGCTATTTGGTTTTTCATGCTCACTTGTGTCCCGTAGGACCCCGAGTACTTGATTCCTGTTCCTTGAATATTCGCGCTATCCACATCCGGGAGGCTTATGAACCCCCCTGAGCCAGAGCTTGATTCATTCTTATTTCTTGGGGCCACAAAGTAGTTTGGGGCTTTATTACTATCCTGTACTTATGCCATGCTTAACTGCTTTATTTAAGATTGTGCGAGGAGCACCTGTACTGTTTTGGATGCGGAGTGTTTTCGCGGTATCGACAAGCCCAACCACACTTTCGGGTTCCCAGTCGTTTATAGCCATTGACGCAAACCTTGAGTCCGTCTCGGACCCGGCCAACTTCGTTGCGGGTAGCTTAATGGGGTGGCCCCCTGAAATATTTCTGAATCCTGTGATCGCTTTGTCGTGAATGCCTCGTTGGGTTTTGATTTGGTTTTTCCGAGGTTGATCGAGTGTGTGTTGCTATTTGTGCACCCTTGCAGGGTAAATCTTTCTGAAAGCCGTGTCCGCGGTTATGGACGACTTGGAGCACAGTTTCTCGATCATAGACAAGTATAACTAAAGTACCGCACTAAAGTACCGCTTTTAATTTGACTAAGTACCTGACTAGTAAATAGTGCAACACTCAAGGGATGGATAATAAAACTGCCAACGGATGGGGGGGCTATTCGTCCGCTTCCTCGTTGGTAAGCGAGGAGGAGGATGGATCTGTTAATATTACTGTTATAACTGTTGTTATTAATTCACGGACATCCGTCTATCTTTGGTTAGGCGGATGGTTAGCGAGTATCCCTAGAATTGTTAGGTATTATCTTTTGCTGCAATTGCGTCACCTCAGGTTGTGTCCCCTTTAGAGGCATAAAGACTTGCTGAGTACCCCTAGGGTCTCACACGATAAATTGTTTGATTCAGATAAACAGGTAAACTCGCAAGATGGATACTGGGTGGAGGAGACGGACGATGTTGGCAACGATCACTCGGTGTAGAGATTCCGGGAGCGGGGATCTGTGAGATCTGTGGGAGGGATGTGTTTATTTATGGGGCATCTTATGCCGATTTGCTTCTTATCCGTACTCGGATCTTGTTTTCCACTTCCGCCTGATACTCTGATGTTTGGTGTATGAGGAGATATCCTAAACTATTATATCTATCTAGGATATTTGGATCTTGCCGTATGGCGTTGCAATATTTCTATTTCTTTTAGATGGAATGGCTCTGAGGACTGTTGTATGGTGGCTTGCATACATACTCATTTGTGTATGTAGTTGATCCCTTCGCCTGCCGATTACGCCGCTCGTTCTTGTCCTGATGTTTGGAAATGGTTAGGACGGCCGAAAGGTCTACCTGTGAGTGGCATTTGGCCCCACCGTACTATTTTAACCATTTCCGCTCATCCAGGCTTGTAACTAAGAGCGTAATTCACCGAGGTAGTTACAATTGGTATCAGAGCCATCCCGCCCTTCAGGGTCTCAGCCAAATGGTCGTTGTCAGTCTAGCAAATATTTTTGGTAGCTATGTATACTAGGGAAAAACAAAACGTGAGAGTAGGACTGCTTCCACTTTTCTTCTTACCCAACCACCCACCCTTTTCTGGTAAGGAAGTGTAACGTTTTCAATCCTCTTCTCAAAATTCAAACTAAGATTCACGTGTTCTGGGTTTCCGTAGTACCATAGAAAGTGTGTGTGTGTGTGTGTGTGTGTAATTCCTTGTCTATCTGTTGCATCCAATTTGTTATCACAATCTGCCTTTGGTTATCAACTGTTGGTACATTCCATACTGACAGGATTTTGAAAACCGGCGCGATCTATCTGACTCCTTGTTAACCGGTGCCATCTTCTTAAGGGTGTTCTTCCTTCCAGCATGCTTTCACAGAATGTGGAGTTGCTAATCTCTACCTGATAAGTGATTTTGCGCATCTATTGGTATTTTAATGCCGAAAATGCGGAAAATTTTTCTTTGATACATCTGTGCTTCCACACTCCTTTTCAGTCGTGTGTGAAACATTATCTATCTCCCTTTTATCAGCATGTCCATGCTAACTCATTCTTTTGTCACCGGCGCTTAATCCTGGAGTTTTATTTCATCTCCAATTCTCTTGGGCTAATTACATAACATGTGTCGATCCGATGCTGGTGATTGTAATTTGGTTCTCAGCATAGCTATAGGACACTTATCATGAGTGGAATATGGAAAATTCTATCAACACTATCCTCCAAATGGTGACGGTTATCTCCTGTGATTTTGAGTACACCGCGATCATATCTATGCATATTCAAGCATCTTTGGCAATCCGGAGTTTCTCAAGGAACTACGACGGTCTATCATCTGTCCATCATGCTGCACATCTTTTTGAACTCCATATCTGCAAAATTCTCTTTGAGACGAGGGAATTGCATCTTTTCGTCTTTGATAGCTTTGCTTAAGGTATGATCTATCGTCTTTTCTTTATCCAAGATCTCTTTATCCTTGTAACCGGTGATCCAATCGACAATGTGAACCAGGTGACATCTCTTTTTCTTCCGAAGGACCAGATAATCTATTCTTCCAGTGCATCTTCTTCAACACGAACCCGTGCTCTTAATATTGATCTTTCTAACAGCGTTGAGCTCAGGAAGTGTTCGAGCATTTGTTCGTTTTGCTCGCCTTTTGAACTTGGTATTCTGGGAATATCTTGTTAATCCATGGTGGTATATGTTGATAATATGCTTGCCTATTCGATATCAATGGAAGGACATGGAAGATCATTTGTGTCTTTTTCTCTCAAGCTTCGTGAGCACTGCCTGTGTGCAAAGTCTCTAAGTGAGAATTCTGACTTTTTGAAGTCACCTATCTCGACCACGTCCTTTTGCTAAATACATTACTTCAACTCTGGAATCAGCAAGTCCATTGTTAATTCCATCTTCCATCTTCAATCAAACCTAGAGTCTTTCCTTGTTGGCGAGTTATCATCGTTGTTCCGCCGAAGATTTCCTCAAAACTGCTAAATCTCTCTCAATCATTTCAAGAAGAACATGGAGTTCTTTTCACCTCTATCTCGTTAAGTAATCTCTTGAAACCCTCTCGCTCTATCGTCTATGCTCAATCCACCAGAGGCCATGAAGATTTTTTAGATCTTTTGTAATCCTTATGTTCAAGTGGTGCTATCTTTTTCTTTGTCTGTGGAATCTTCCAGTTGTCTCAGTAATCTTCCTTCATATCTTTCTGGTGGCTTGGTACTTCCGACATGACGACAACATCATCATCTTTATCTATCTATGAATCCGGCGAATCATTTGCATCTATCCTTGTTTTCTAACGAAGTTCCATGAGTTATTGTCAATACCTTCAGTTTGTTTCGGTAGTTGGGTTGCATGGTTTTCTTATTCATGTGCGGAGTAATGCTTTGAGTGCGGGATGGAGTAGCTACCATACCACTACTCTTATCATTCGCTCTCGTACATTGAATTGGTGAATTAATGTGATTTCACTCATTCCACGGAAGTTAGAAGTGGCCTTATCCCTTGATACTTTTACTTCCGTCCTTGTTTTTCCGGAGTGCTCTCTCGAAGAAAGTAATCAATAATCTCTTGTTGGTGGTCTGTCTATTCTAGATGGAGCAAAATCTTCAATTATCTAGTGGAAACAAACGCAAACTCTTTTCTGTCCTCGTCATTCTACCGATGCTCGACATCCCCAAACAAGATGAAAGGAAACTATCTCTCTTTGTTTCATCAATTCTTTTTCTGTGGTAAAGCCAATTATGGTTGAGCCCATCAGCCGCAAATCTATTTCGTTAGCCTCAAGGCTAAAGAAAGCAGTAAGTATCTCTACAATAAACTCCAGATCCTCCATATTCTTTGCTTCTCGGGATTCCACCATGATCTGGCTTCACATCCGTCTCTGGAAGTTATATCCGCGCACCTCAATTGCGTGATCCTTGGTTCTTACCGTTGCAACAAGAATCTAATCCGACGATGTCTAACTAAATCTTTCTTTTGATATCAAGGGAATCTATTGTTTGAAGGCAATATTGTTTCCGTACTTCATTTCTCAAATCCGGGAGAAGATACGATGCTATTGTCATAGTGGTTCAAACCTCTCCAATCTAGCTCTTTTTCTTCCGGCGAGATAAAGTTTTCATCCTCTCTAGTATCGATAAATCTTTAATCTTAATGATGTGTCTTTCTTTATCCATGATATATCATCTTGTCTTTTTCTTTCACAAGTGGTTCTATTCTTTTATCATGTTTCTTGAGAAAACCGGAGCTATGTCCATCCTATCCTTCTTGTCTCACGACAATCCTTGAACTCTTCTAACCGTTGTTTCTCAAGCAAAACGCAAGACTCGCAGCAAGTCTAGCAAGTTTTTCCGTTGTTCATCAACTTGGGAACGTGAGGGTCACCTTCGTTCGAACAACCGCCTCTCCTTGTGTTGTTTTCTTTTTCCTAGGAATCTCGGGGCGAGATTCTTGTTTAGTGGGGGAGAGTTGTAGCATCCCAATTGTCTAACAATTGCAATGCTACTAGCCTAGTCTATATAAATGCTACTTCCTACATATAATTGTTGCATCATAATTATATCATGCTCATGTCATCATGCCACCTTGCATTTGAGCATCATATAAAACCCTTTTTGTTTTGGTTCTTCTCTCATATGCATTGTAAATTGTATTTGCCTCTTGATATTGTATTTGGTTATTGATATATTGTGTAAATGCCCAAGTTGAGTTGGGGGCATATCTTTTATTCCACTCCACCACCCTTTCTTTCATCACCTTATAATTCCACCATCCCATTATCCATGAGCTTGTATGTTATTTTCTCTGGGTATTTAATCTAGCTCATGGGAGATAGGATGGATCTACTTCTACAAATTCTTTTGCTTGGCTTTTATTCCACTTTTGGGAATGCATAAGAATAATGCCATGTTAATATTATTGTTTTCACAAGAATAAACATGGCACTAATTATTTTGCATGGGCCATGCAAGCACCACCACATTCTAGTCCTTTGGGATTTTATATGAATTTTTGAGTGGTGTATATCTCTTGGAGCTTTCCCTTCTCTCTCAAATCTTTCACCTTGTTTGGTTTATCTCTTTTTGCCTAGTGCTCATCAAGCTTCTCTCACATGTGTATGCCATGCATGGTCATGTAAAATCCTTTCCATCTCCATCTTTTGTCCTCCTTTGTTTTTATTTGATTTTTGAGTGGATCATCTCTCATCTCTCTCTCCCTCCTTTTGCTTGATCTTGTTTGGTTCTTGTATAAAACCCTAAGCCATCACCCTCTCCTCTCTCTAACCTAGCTAACCCAAACCCTAAACCTAGTTTCCTCTCTAATCTAACCCTAGTTACACCCATCTCCCCCTCTCCTCTCAACCTCTCCTCACACCATGCCGAGGTACTCCCTCTCCCTGCCATGCAGGCCCCACCCAGCTACCTCTCCATCCCTAACAAACCCTAACCCGAGCCTCTCCCTTCTAACCTAGCTCACCCGAGCCTCCCATCTCTCTCTCTCTCTCTAGCCCTCTCTCCCTGCCTCAGCAGCCCCACCCCGAGCTCCCCTCACTCCCTGACCCACCTGGCAGCCTCCACCTACCCTGCCCTGGCCTCCCACGCCGAGCCCCTGCTCGAGAGGACAAGGAGGAAAGGTGGCACCCGAGCCACCTTTTTCTTCTCCTCTCTACTGATTCCCCACGGCACCTCCCGAGCCTCCCTTCTTATCTACCCCACCCCGTCCTGGCAGTGCCATCCAGATCTCGCCTGGGCCCTGCCCTCACCACCCCAGTTCCTCACCGTCCCCTGTTGCTAGCCTACCTGCCACCCTCGCCGTCTATCTCGGCCACCCCGTAGCACCGGTGCTGGAGAGGAGGAGAAAAGGAGCCGTGTGTCGAGGAAGGTCGAGAAGACTCCTAGAAGGCCGCCTGTACCTGTCGCGGAGGAGGAGAAGGACCAGAGCCGAAGATCACCGTCGAGCCCGACACAAACCCTAGTTCGCCGTCCGCTAGCATCGTCGTCGCTCTCCTGCGAACCAGCCCGATCCAACACCACCGTCGAGCCCGTGGTGAGCCTCTCTTTCCCCCTGACAACCTCCGCTGCGCTGTCGACGTCTAGATCTGTCATGCTTTTCGTCAAACACGCTGCGCGCACCGTCGGCCACTGCGTTGGCTCGCTCCCACGTCGCGCAGAACCTCTTCTAGCCGCCCGCCGCTCCTCTGTCACCATCCCGCAACCAGCCGCACTGGCTACCACCTGCAGCGCACCCGCCCGCGACGCGAGTTCGAACCCCACGCGCCGCGCCCTGCGTCGGTCGCGCACCGATCCGTCCGCAGGCGCAGAGAAGATCCACAGTGGCGTGGCCCTTTTGCGCTTAACCCCCTAGCTTTTTATCTGCTCAACCCGCGGTCCAGCCAGTCCCACCTGTCAGCCTCCCAGCCTTTTTGCAAAAAGGTACCCCAAGTTCCACCGCCTCAACCCGCACTCCCCTGGATCCCCCACGTGTCGCGTCCCGGCTGGCTGCGCGCGCCGTGGACCCGCGAGGCTACCGGACCCATCTGTCCCCCTCTGTGGCTAGGAAACGCCGCGGTGAGAAAAACTTTTCCTGGTCGCTGTGTCGCCCTGTCAGCCTGGCCCCACTTGTCTGTGGCTGTGGCTAGATCTGTGTGAGTGACAAAAGGCTTTCTGTTTTTCTGTTTTAATGAAAACTTTTCAAATTTGTTTTAAATTCAAATTCAAATCTGTTTTCAAATATTATTTAAAATATAATTCCAAATTAAACATGTAATATATGTTTTGAAATCAGAAAAATGTGAGGAATTCAAATATGCTATTCAAAATAATGTTTGAACACTTTAATTTTCGAGTTGATTAAAATTACAATAAAATGCCCTTTTCCTTAATTTAGTAATAACTTTTGTTTTATAACTCCGAATTTGACAAATGATATGTATAAAATGATCAGCTCGACGAGACCTTTCTGTTTATGCATTCCATGTTCTGAATTGCAGCATGCATCATATAAATATAAAGGTTACAGCAACTTAATTGAGGATAAAAGGTGGCTAAAACTCCATAAAATGCTTTATTCTTGTTTTCCACACCTCACCCATGCCATGCTACATTATTGCCATGCAAATTGTGCATCATTCATCATGGCATGATTGTTTGCTTGTCGCATTTTATTCATATGCTTGTGCACTTTATTTATGTTGGCCCTTGTTTGTTTGGTTCTTCTTCGAATAAACGCTGAGCAGGGGATATATCAAGAAACCCAGGAGCACTACCCAGATCCCTCCCTCGCTTCAACTGAGCTGCCAGGCAAGCACTACCACATGCTTGCATACATATAGTACCTATTGCCTCTATCTTATTCTTGCATCATTGAGTCGCGATTGCATTAAACCGAATCCCAAGTACTGCATAGCCTTTACTTTTAAACCCCACCGAAGCTTGTTCCTCCATCCCATGAGCCATTACTACAGGAGTTGTTTGAGCCATGCGGGTCGTAGAACAGCATGTGTAGGGTATGTGAGTGTCTGATGGATAACGAGGTACCTAAACAACTTAACCTGAGTAGTAATGGGATAACTAATGAAAGTGGCACCGGTGAGCAATATCTGCTATTTGGTTTTTCATGCTCACTTGTGTCCCGTAGGACCCCGAGTACTTGATTCCTGTTCCTTGAATATTCGCGCTATCCACATCCGGGAGGCTTATGAACCCCCCTGAGCCAGAGCTTGATTCATTCTTATTTCTTGGGGCCACAAAGTAGTTTGGGGCTTTATTACTATCCTGTACTTATGCCATGCTTTACTGCTTTATTTAAGATTGTGCGAGGAGCACCTGTACTGTTTTGGATCCGGAGTGTTTTCGCGGTATCGACAAGCCCAGTCACACTTTCGGGTTCCCAGTCGTTTACAGCCATTGACGCAAACCTTGAGTCCGTCTCGGACCCAGCCAACTTCGTTGCGGGTAGCTTAATGGGGTGGCCCCCTGAAATATTTCTGAATCCTATGATCGCTTTGTCGTGAATGCCTCGTTGGGTTTTGATTTGGTTTTTCCGAGGTTGATCGAGTGTGTGTTGCTATTTGTGCACCCCTGCAGGGTAAATCATTCTGAAAGCCGTGTCCGCGGTTATGGACGACTTGGAGCACAGTTTCTCGATCATAGACAAGTATAACTAAAGTACCGCTTTTAATTTGACTAAGTACCTGACTAGTAAATAGTGCAACACTCAAGGGATGGATAATAAAACTGCCAACGGATGGGGGGGCTGTTCGTCCGCTTCCTCGTTGGTAAGCGAGGAGGAGGATGGATCTGTTAATATTACTATTATAACTGTTGTTATTAATTCATGGACATCCATCTATCTTTGGTTAGGCGGATGGTTAGCGAGTATCCCTAGAATTGTTAGGTATTATCTTTTGCTGCAATTGTGTCACCTCAGGTTGTGTCCCCTTTAGAGGCATAAAGACTTGCTGAGTACCCCTAGGGTCTCACACGATAAATTGTTTGATTCAGATAAATAGGTAAACTCGCAAGATGGATACTGGGTGGAGGAGACGGACGATGTTGGCAACGATCACTCGGTGTAGAGATTCCGGGAACGGGGATCCGTGAGATCTGTGGGCGAGATGTGTTTATTTATGGGGCATCTTATGCCGATTTTCTTCTTATCCGTACTCGGATCTTGTTTTCCGCTTCCGCCTGATACTCTGATGTTTGATGTATGAGGAGATATCCTAAACTATTATATCTATCTAGGATATTTGGATCTTGCCGTATGGCGTTGCAATATTTCTATTTCTTTTAGATGGAATGGCTCTGAGGACTGTTGCATGGTGGCTTGCATACATACTCATTTGTGTATGTAGTTGATCCCTTCGCCTGCCGATTACGCCGCTCGTTCTTGTCCCGATGTTTGGAAATGGTTAGGACGGCCGAAAGGTCTACCTGTGAGTGGCATTTGGCCCCACCGTACTATTTTAACCATTTCCGCTCATCCAGGCTTGTAACTAAGAGCGTAATTCACCGAGGTAGTTACACCAAGCCAGAAGGGCAACCCTGCTAACGACGTCGATCTCAAACCTGCTACAACAAAAGGGGTGCCAACAAAGGTCAAAGGAAAAAAAGAGCGGTCAGTACTATGGCCAGTACACGGCGAGACTTATAATTCGGCGGCTCATGCCTACATAGGTATGGTGGACTGAAGCGGCATCGAAGCATATGCTAAACTACCTATAGAGACTCAATACAACTGTCGGCTATCAGAGAGGGATAAGAAAAGACCTATCCGGAACCATCCTAATACTAACACCAATCATACCCATCCTGGGTGTTTCCCCCTCGAGACCAAATGAGGAAGGCATGCCAAGGAAACTCACACGGTTGGCAGTTTTATCCATTCTTTCCATGGTAGTTATCCAACTTACTATTCATATCATATACAATTCAAATTAACAGTAAATTTAGTTATAGTTGTCTATGATCGAGATACTGTGCTCCAAGTCATCCATAACCGCGAACACGACTTTTCAAAAATATTTAACCCTGTAGGGGTGCACCAAAGTTTCCACACGCACTTAGACCCTTTTTACCTATCAGTTAACATGCACCCATTGGTATGTCAGCGGGATCTAGGAAATGCCGCTTTCCCAGACCCAAAGAAAGTACATGGGGGACACCTGAAAGAGCTACCCATACGAGGTATAGCTAATCCTCCTTGTACAGACCCTGAGGTTGCATGGACTTGTCACAGGAGAAGAGGTCATAGACAAAATATTCCCATTCCAGAGTGCCGCACCTAAGCAACAGTAATAAACGCTCATCGAGTAACGGGTAATAAACATCTCATACATGGCATACATAGCATAGATACAATCGGTAACGTATAAATCCCAAACTAGTTTGTGTCCCCCAGAACAGTACATTGAAATCAGGTACTGAGTCGTTAGGGGTGCCCATACACCCCACATATGGTTAGCGCACTCAGTATCGGAATAGGTATCAAGAACTCTGTTCCTAGGTGGACATAGGGGCGGGATAATAACTAGATATCAACTATTCCCCCTCTGTGCCTCTGCATTTATTATACATACTTTCAATATTAATTATTAAACTATAATTAAAGCCATGATCATCTCCAACATTAAGTATGTGCCAACCCCCAACATCGGTGGAACATCAACGATGCAAAGCAGCACCTGAGCAAGCAACCACGACTCACAAGGGCCACTTTCTATCAAAAAACATGTAATTGGAGGTGTCCAAGGCAATATAGGCTGCAAGGGGTATAACAGGTATGAAAATACTAAAGTATCGCAACACAGGTAGAAATAGATCAACATGAGGAAGTAAAGACTATAAATGTAAAATAGGTATAAATGGGGAGAATGCTCGCCTGGGAAAACTGCCGAAGGTTCATCTGAAGATCGGGTCAACACTCGCATCAACTCATTAGCCAAATCCGTGAAGAAGCAATGCACTAAAATAAACACCAGATGCACTATTTAATACTACGGAAGAAGATCGGGCATGGTGTATGTATGATGTATGACATGGCAAGGATGCATGCGATTAGGCAAAATTAAGAGGAACTAGGGTCCCGAAAATTAATTAGATGGTTCATATTGTTTAGAAGCCCCGCAATTTAGATGTTGTATTAACAAGGCAATATATGGCATTGGTGTGCTACACAATTTAAATGGAGCCAATATAAGCCTAGAATTTCCTACCTATGGTCTCCATATTTAATTATGAGGTGAATCGGCATAATGCCCCCAAACCACACTATATGTATGTGACATGAACAATTAATGCAACAAGGACATATGTAATATATTATAAAAATATGGGTCTCGGTAAAAAGATCACACATGGGGGATTCTGACAATCTTGGGCTCCGGGGGTTCATATTCGATCTCACAGGGACCGGGCTTCGGATCCGTGTCACCGCAACCGGGGGTCTCGATGTTCTGAAATTTGATCTTGGAATCCATGTAGGTAACCTTCAAGTTCAGACCCATGAAGTAGATCTTGAGATCCGCTTCCATCACTTTGGATTCATGTCGAAGTACCCATAGCCTGTCTTTTGTCGATGTCAACATTGGGGTAGAAATAGCCAATTTCATACTCAACTTGGTCTACTGTCGATCTTGTCATGGGCTCGCAGCTGCAGGCACACATGGGTACATCCTGACCGAATCTTGAGAAGCATCACAGAAGCATACGGCATGGGCAACACCAATTCAGGGCTTGGTCTAGACGAGGCCAAGAAGAGAAGGCCAATAGATCACGGGAATAGAGCAGCAGAGAAACGACCACGTGCTTGCAGAGGTAAGGACGGGTTCGAGCGATGGGACGATAGGGTAGTAGAGAGTCGGCGAGGCCTGTGGGGCTCGACGGTGGGGAGGATCCGGGGTGGCGATGGGGAGCAAGGGCATACGGATATGAGGGGAAGAACGTGGAGGTTCACAGGGCGGGGGTTCCGAGGCGGCGGGCGGCGGCGGGTGGGGATCTAGAGGCGGACGGCGCCGTGCCTGCGAGAGAGTGTGCGAGGGCTTGGGGATCAATCGAAGGGAGGAAGCAATGGTGATTTGTCATGAGGAAGGAGTGACTGCGTGCGGGAGCAGGGAGAAACAAGGTCGAGGAGAGGAGGGTTGGGCGATGGGGATCATGGAGCCAGGGGATCGGTCGCGTCGGGTGGGTCTTGATGATCGCAAGTGCATAGATCGTTTGTAGCTAGTTTCGAAATAAAGATGTCGATCCCACAGGGAGCGGGAGTTCTGAAGTTCAATAACGCTTGAATTAAATACTAAAATAGTAATACAAAATAATGTTCTAAGTAACAAGATAAAATGCGAGTTTTGTGTAAAAAAATATTATGGGTTTTTGTATAAGAGAACAATAAGTAAAGTAAAACAAACTGAATACGGAAAGTAAGTATCGCGTCTGTAAAAGAGATATGAAACTGCAATGGGAAAAAAGCATTCTCGGGAAGTAGAGGATGCACCTCTAGCATTATAAAGGTTTAAGGTAAAGATAATTATCATGAACATTCTCAACTATGTATGTGCGGGAGGAACTCTGTAATTGGACGAAAGGCAGAAACCGCTGCTCACATCATCCTCATAACCACAACAGACAAATAATCGACATCAATCGAATTACTGCGCTATTAAGGGATTTTATCTCATAGGATGTATCCCATGGCATGGACAATGTTCCGTGAGTTTTCTCGGTTCCCAAGTTTATACGTAAGGGGTGGTAACAGCTTTATAGTCACTGTAAGTGCTAGCACACCTCCGTCTACCAACAAGTAGTTTTCTCCATCAAGTCCCTACACGAGGAAAATATTGAGAGGTCGACTTCTCCCAACATCAAGATGAAGACAATCTAACACGTGGTCACAATGATGAATATCATAATAAAATTTATCTTATTTCAATCTCATGCTAGGGTTTCTCCATCTCCCCAAGAACTAATGATCTACTTATGCATGGAGGCAATAAACATTATGGCAAAGATAATGGAATCTATCATAGATGAATAGTACTTGTATAGATCCACAACGAGTGCAGAAATTATAACAAGATCTAGACAACATGTAGATGAGATGGATGGAGATGGTGGTGATGCAGCAGTTGATGATGAAGATCGATGCCTAGCCTCCTCGATATGCATAGGGTGAAGATGGATCCCCGGTGGGTGAGTTCCCCCTCCATATCCCTTCTGGCGGTGAGGTTTCTGCGATTTCTGGTTGTTCTGTATGTCGTCTCTCCCATCCGATTGCACGGGGCGAAATTATTTGAAGAGGCGGTGGCGACGCCAACTATACGGCAGGAACTATACGGACATAGAAAATCTTCCCGCCGTATAGTTGGTCGTTAAACCTACTAGCTGCTGCAATCGCCTTAGGTTTTATTTTGGTGTTATTGATATTTCCCAAATTAGCTATTTATGCTATTTTTGACTCCTTTTTGCTCCAATACAACTAGTCTAAGAATTGTATCCATCATCTGTCTCGATCCTGGTGAAAATAGACATAAAATATGCGCGCGAACGCCGTAAAATACCTAGATTCTACAACTAAAGTGCAAAATAATAATATAAAACGTTATGCAAATATGCACTCATCAACTTCCCGAAGCTTAGACTCTTGCTCGTCCTGAGCAAGTTTAGCTTAATGGATGTGATCCTCATATTCATGAAGCCGAGTCAATAAAATAAATGAGGCAGTTGCAACATGTGTTTATCATATATGATACATAGGAATAAGTTCATGAATAGTACCTTACTCGATCCATCCGAATAATATTAGCAGGCTTCCACACCTTAGAAATTAATAGTTCACAAAAGACTACTCTCAACATGATGTAAAAGTGTTTCAGTTCGACCGAATGAGTTAGCGAGGTAGTCCCAAGCGTTTTAGGATTAACATATTCACTTGGGATTTAAAATCTCAAATGTCCCTTTGTCTCACCACAAGATAGTGGTGTATGCCTATTTGCTCTTTGCAATTATCCTTTCTCTTTTTTTATGCTCACACTTTTGTTTCAGTGCTATGTAAAAGGAGCTATCCATACATTCCATTTCATGTAGGAATTCAAAGTTTAACAATCTCAATTACCAAATTCCACTTGTATATGAAACATCTTTATAGCTTGAAGACTCTACCTCGTCTTGTTCTCACTCTAATTTGATAGCACTTTTAATTTTCCTTTGTTCAAGGTTTCTTTCTCAACTTAACTGATTAGACTATTTTTCCCTTTGTAAATCAACCCATAAACTTACACCATATTGGCCAAATTATCTTTGTATGTTCCATTAATACCAATGGTGTGGAAGACTCCTATTGCTATCATAAAGTGCAAGTGAAATTATATTCAAGCCACTCATATATCTAATAAGACAAGCACAAACTCCATAATTCTCCATATACGATAATAAACTCGGAATTTCATAAAAGGGGTCGCCTATTCCTGAAGGGAATTATAATGATGCAAACTTTTATTTATAAGCTCATACTAATGCAAATCTACAATAGTAATATAAAACTTATAAGATAGATTACAAGGTCTTAAAGATATCCCCAAGCCTGGAATCAAGCCAGGCGAGATCAAATAATCCCTTGTGATTATTTGATACCGTGATTATTGTAGATCATTATGGTGCCATGGCATGTAACATCGCGGTGTGTAGCTTCTTGTTGGTATCCTCCAGGGCAGTGATGCGGCTATAGCACCTGCACAAATCAGATTGCAAAGTGTCCACTTTATCTACGAGTTTAGTCACCTTTGGGAGAAGATCCGCCTTCTTCTCTATCTCCTTGAGACAGTGTGATAGGGCAAAGGTGTCCGATCTTTCGATGAGATGATGATAGTCGATTTGGTGGAGTTCGGACTTGACGATCCGACTACACGTGCGAGAACGAGCGCCAATGCAATCGCTAGGCCAATCTCCTGGAGGTTACCGATCCTGCGGGAACATGATCAGCCTAACCAGCGAGGGTCTTAATTCCTACCTGAAATCGAGAACAAGTAAGAACTAATATTGCAATCAATATATTGCGGATTAAGAGGAAAGCTTTACTGAAAAGGTGGGATCCTGAATAGGTGCGAAGTACAAGAGGCCTCTACGACGCTCGAGCCTTGGCGAAGTTGCTACGATGGCTAACTTAATGTCTAAACAAAATCCGAGTCTAGGGTGACGGCTATGGGGAGTATTTAAGGAGGAAAAGGTGGGGTTTCGGCCAGCCATGGAAGTGGTGGCCGAATCCAACCCTAGAAGTCCTTTTCCCCTCAAATATAGACTCTAAAAAGTGGCTATTTAAAATCCTGGGAAAATTACATGGGCCTGGCCCAAAATAAAGGTGTCGCAGCACCATATTAAGCTATGGACGAATTCATGAAGTATTAATCTTGAATATTTCGTCCAAGCCTTCTTTCTTCATTATGGTGGCCTCAAAGTTCTAAAATCTCTATCTGTGGCCTTCTCTTGGATCATCACATGCCTGCTACCATCTCCATGCATGGCCATGCTCCAATGCTTGTCCCTCTCATCCATGCTTGGTCCATCATTCCTAAGAGTAAGAAATACATCCTATTTAGGCAGCATCATATTCTCATGTATGTGAGGAATAGTTCTAAGAAACGAAAGTACCTAATAGTTAAGTTGTTTGGCACGAGATCTTGTGATGGGTCCTTGTATGTGTGTAGCTGTAGGTACAACGGTTGTATCAATAGAAGGGATGTCCACATCATGCTCCCCTTATTGAATTGAAGTCGTCCTCGACGCAATCTCATCTTCCTCACCAAAGTAAGGCTTCAAATCTGCAATGTTAAACGTAGGACTAACCGTACCAAAGTCTGCAGGCAACTCAAGTTTATATGCATTATCATTTATTTTCTCTAACACCTTAAAGGGACCAGCAGCACACGGCATTAACTTAGACTTGCGTAAATCAGGAAAGCGATCCTTACGCAAATGTAACCAAACAAGATCTCCAACATTAAACACAACATGCTTTCTCCCTTTATCCCCAGCAAGTTTATACTTAGCATTCATGTGTTCAATGTTATCTTTAGTAGTCTTATGCAAGTTTAATATCATTTTAGCGTGTTGTGTAGCATCCAAATTATTTTGCACCGAAGTAGGTAAAGGCAATAAATCAATAGGTACACGAGGAACAAAACCATACACGATCTCAAACGGGCACATCTTTGTGGTAGAATGCAGCGAATGATTATAAGCAAATTCTATATAAGGTAAACACTCTTCCCACAATTTTAAGTTCTTCTTTAAAACAGCCCGCAACATAGTAGACAAAGTTCTATTTACTACTTCAGTTTGTCCATCAGTTTGGGGATGACATGTAGTACTAAACAGCAATTTAGTCCCCAACTTAGCCCATAAACATCTCCAAAAGTGGCTAAGAAATTTAGTATCACGATCAAAAACAATAGTATTTGGCACACTATGCAAACGAACAATTTCACGAAAGAACAAATCAGCAATATGCGCAGCACCATCCGTTTTATGACAAGGAATAAAGTGTGCCATCTTAGAAAACCGATCCACAACAACAAAAATACTATCCCTCCCCTTTGTGTTCGTGGCAATCCCAAAACAAAGTCCATAGAAATATCCTCCCAAGGAACACTAGGAACAGGAAGAGGCATATATAAACCATGTGGATTAAGGCGAGACTTAGCTTTTTGACAAGTAGTGCAGCGTGCCACAAATCTCTCAACATCTCGACGCATACGTGGCCAAAAGAAGTGTGCAGCAAGAACATCCTCCGTCTTCTTGACACCAAAGTGTCCCACCAATCCTCCTCCATGCGCGTCCTTTAACAATAAAAAACGAACATAACTATCTGGAATGCATAGTTTGTTAGCACGGAACACAAATCCATCATTGAAGACGAACTTGTTCCAAGTTCTACCATCTCTACAATTCTGCAACACAACTTTAAATTCAGCATCATGCACATATTGTTCCTCAATAGTTTCCAATCCAAATATTTTGAAGTCAAGTTGAGATAACAAAGCATAACGGCGCGACAAAGCATCAGCAATAATATTATCTTTATCCTTTTTGTGTTTGATAACATAAGGAAAAGACTCAATAAATTCAACCCACTTTGCATGACGACGATTCAACTTAGCTTGACTACGAATATGCTTCAAAGATTCATGATCAGAATGAATAACAAATTCTTTAGGCCATAGATAATGTTGCCAAGTTTCTAATGTCCGAACCAACGCATATAATTTTTTATCATAAGTAGAATAGTTCAGACTAGCCCCACTCAATTTCTCACTAAAATATGCAACAGGTTTTCCCTCTTGTAATAACACCCCTCCCAAACCAATTCCACTAGCATACATTCAAGCTCAAAAGTCTTAGTAAAATCAGGAAGTTGAAGTAAGGGAGCATGTGTTAGCTTATCTTTCAATATGACGAAGGCCTGTTGTTGTGCATCGGCCCAAACAAAGGGCACATCCTTCTTGGTAAGCTCATTCAGCGGCGCGGCAATTGATCCAAAGTCTTTGACAAAGCGCCTATAAAAACCAGCGAGGCCAAGAAAACTCCTCACTTGTGTGACCGTCTTGGGCTGCGGCCAATTCTCAATAGCTTCAATCTTGGCTGGATCCACTTCAATACCCTGTGATGTAACAACATAGCCAAGAAACGCAACTCGATTGGTGCAAAAGGTGCACTTCTCAAGGTTACCAAACAAACGTGCATCACGTAAAGCATTGAAAATAGCACGTAAATGGTCCAAATGATCCTCCAAAGATTTGCTATAAATCAGAATATCATCAAAGTAGACTACCACAAAACGTCCAATGAAAGCACGTAAAACTTCGTTCATTAATCTCATAAAAGTTCTAGGTGCATTAGTTAAACCAAACGGCATTACTAACCACTCATATAAACCGAACTTAGTTTTAAATGCTATTTTCCATTCATCTCCTAATTTCATACGAATCTGGTGGTAACCACTACGCAAATCAACTTTAGAAAACATGGTAGAGCCACTCAATTCAACAAGCATGTCATCTAAACGTGGAATAGGATGACGATATCGAATAGTAATATTATTGATAGCTCTACAATCAGTACACATGCGCGAAGAACCATCTTTCTTAGGTACCAAAATAATAGGAAGAGCACAGGGGCTAAGGGACTCACGAATATGATCTCTGTCGAGTAGTTCCTGAATTTGGTGTTGTATCTCCTTTGTCTCCTCTGGATTGGTTCTATATGGCGCGCGGTTGGGCAACGTAGCACCAGGAATTAGATCAATTTGGTGCTCAATTCCTCTAATAGGAGGTAGTCCTGGTGGCAGCTCAGCGGGAAAGACGTCCTCATATTCCTGCAAAAGGTTAGCAATAGCGGGTGGCAAAGAAGGAGGCATATCCTCAAATGAAAACAAAACCTCTTTGCAGACAATTGCATAACATTGAGTATTGTTTACATCTAGTTTAGCAATATCAATTTTATTTGCAAGCATACATGGACTGTTAAAACGAATTTCAGTAGCATGGGTAGAATCAGATTTAGTGTTCTTTGGTGGTACAAAATCTGCAGCAACAATCTGATTCTCACTTTAATTTTTCTCCTCGGTTTTAGCTCTACTAGCTCTAGCAAGATCATCTTTTAAAATCTGTTCGGGAGTCATAGGTTTTAGACCAATTTTCTTTCCATCATGCATAAGAGAATAGTGATTAGTTTTGCCATTATGAACAGATTCTCTATCAAATTGCCATGGTCTACCAAGTAACAAAGAACAAGCTTGCATAGGTACAACATCACAATCAACAAAATCAGAATATGTACCAATAGTAAAATGCACGCGTACCGTTCTTGTTACCTTGATCTTGCGAGAACTCTCAAACCATTGGATGTAATATGAATGTGTGCGTTGTTTTGTTGGAAGTGCAAGCTTCTCTACCATGTCAACACTAGCTAGATTGTTACAACTCCCTCCATCAATGATGATCCGTATAGCTCTTTCCTTGACAACACCACGTGTTTGGAACAGGTTGTGGCGTTGATCTCGCTCAGATTTGCCCCATTGCACACTCAACACACGTTGTGTAATTAAGCTCTTGTATTGATCAGCAGCTTCAGCTCCAATTACCTATGTCTCTTCATCAGCATCAGAATTGTCTCCATCTCAAGCAGAAATAAGGGCTAATGTATCTTCATCAAAGTCACTCGCTGAATCGTATTGACCATTATCCCGCACCATCATCACATGTTGTGTTGTGCACTATCTCTCAATATGACCAAAACCCCAGCACTTGCGGCATTGTATATCCTTTGTCTTATCCGTGGAAGCCATAGAAGATGCACTACGAGCTGGAGCACTGGATGACAGTGGAGGAGCAGCTGGAAATCTTGTGGTGGCCTTGGATATGGTAGTAGCTGGTGGCGAATCACGAGAAGGAGGTGCTGATTGTCGGGATGTTCAAGTGGATGTGCGATCTGCAGAATTATTAGTCCTCCTCCATGGTGTTTGGCGATCTTGCACTTCACGTTCAGCTTTGCAAGCAAGATGAAACAAACGAGTGATAGAATTATATTCCTTATAATCTAAGATGTGCTGAATGTCCTTGTTTAATCCACCAAAGAAACGTGCGAGCATTTGTTCAGTAGATTCAACAAGACCACACCGAACCATCCCCGTTTGCAATTCCTGATAATACTCTTCTACAGAATTTTTCCCTTGCTCTAAACGTGTCAGATTCTTTAGTAAATCATGTTGATAAGTGGGAGGTACAAAACGAACACGCATAGCAGTTTTTAAAGCAGTCCAAGTACTAGGAATAGTAGTAGGATTTAAGCGACAATACTCAGACCACCAAAGGGAAGCAAATTTAGTAAATTCACATGTAGCAGCACTAACACGCATATTCTCAGGATATTTTAAGCATGCAAAACGTTGTTCTACTTCCATCTCCCATGTAAGATATGCATCAGGATTATATTTACCCTCAAAAGATGGAATATTTAATTTAAGCTTTGCAACATGATCATCATCACGTACCGGTGGTCGAGCGTTGCGGTAGTAATGTCGGGGATGGCCAGCAGGTACCTGTGGAGGTTGTTCAACCTCCTCGTCAAACAGATCGTCGTCGTTGGGGTCGTAGTAGTACCCGTCATCTGTCCCCAATGTCGCAGCAGCAGCCGCGGCGGAAGTCTGAGGTGCGTCAGCCGCAGCGGTAGCCGCCTGGGGTGCGGCGGCAGCCGAACCAGCAGTCCTACCCATGATCGGGATGCACCGTGCGCCATGTGTGGGTGCGGGTGCGGGCAATCTGTTCAAAATCTCCTTGAACCGAGCATCAAGCTTGGCGTTGAAGGATTTCTCGAGTCCATCGATCTTGTCCACGGCGTTGGTGAGCTTGGCGTCAAACTCCCCTAGGCGTGTATCCACGTCTTCAGCGCGACTGACCAAGAGCTCGGAGAAGTGGGCATGTAGTTCTTCGTTCGTCATTGTGGCAGGGTTCCGCGAAGTATCTGTCATGGTTAGTCCTTAAAAACACAGGTATATACTACGGAAATATGGTGGAAGGCACGCGTAATCCGTCAAGCAATATACGAAGCTCTTACAAGTTCTTACCAAACAGCAGGAAAAGGCGATGTGTAACCGTGAGGATCAGTGGGTCCAGAGATTGAACCAAGCGATTACCAGGAGTCGAGACACCGTACGTGGAGAATATCTGTGGAGCTCTGGGAAGGCTTAGCAAAGGGGGTTGGCAATTATCAAAATAGCAATGCAAAAGTTGAAAGAATGCTCAACGATGGTACTGTGCTGGTCCTAGGCTAGACCGTACTAGAGACGCAAGCCTAGATCACCAACGATGTCACGACGCGACATAACAAGCAATGTATGATGATATGGCACCCTGAAAAGCGAAGCGAGATGCGGAAAATCACTATGATGGCGAGTGTCTAAAACTGATCTACGGGGTCTAAAAATAGGTTAGCCCCAATTTTTTTTTCGATTTTTGTATTATGCTCCGGAAAGCACGCAGGCGCCAAAAAAATGTCGCTATAACGGCCGATGGAGAAAAGTGATCCCCGGGGTCGAAAAAACAGTATAGCCAGAATTTTTTTTTGGAGGCGGTTCCAGACTTTTTTTTGCTCTCCTTCGGGACTTACGACCGGATGCTGAGCTCGACACGGACATTAGCTTAACACGGAAACAACAAAGAAGGAAAGGAAAAAGAAATAACTAGGAAACAATAACTCAACTCGAACTCGTGCCGCGGCTTGATAGGTGATCGGAGCCGTGCCGCGGTAGGAACGCGGTGGCGGAGTGTTTAGGGTTTATGGTGGCTGGGTGTATGGCGGCGGAATATGGTGGCGGAATATGGCGGCGGTGATCGGCGAGTGTGGAGGTGACTACTATGATCAGAACTCGAAACTCTAAGGGACGAGACACTAAGACCAGCAACTCGTCGCGACGATGTAGACACAAATTCAACAATGCAAAAACTGAAAAAGATAATGCGAGGCGTAGATTAGTTATGGGATGGATCTAAACTCTAACTGTGTTTTTGGCTTTTTCGTGGGTTATAGGTAAAACAGATCTAATCTACAAAAACAGTAAAATCTCACCGAGCAACCTGAAATCTGATACCACTTGATAGGGCAAAGGTGTCCGATCTTTCGATGAGATGATGATAGTCGATTTGGTGGAGTTCGGGCTTGACGATCCGACTACACGTGCGAGCACGAGCGCCAATGCAATTGCTAGGCCAATCTCCTGGAGGTTACTGATCCTGCGGGAACATGATCAGCCTGACCAACGAGGGTCTTAATTCCTACCTGAAATCGAGAACAAGTAAGAACTAATATTGCAATCAAGATATTGCGGATTAAGAGGAAAGATTTATTGAAAAGGTGGAATCCTGAATAGGTGCGAAGTACAAGAGGCCTCTGCGACGCTCGAGCCTTGGCGAAGTTGCTACGATGGCTAACTTAATGTCTAAACAAAATCCGAGTCTAGGGTGACGGCTATGGGGAGTATTTAAGGAGGAAAAGGTGGGGTTTCGGCCAGCCATGGAAGTGGTGGCCGAATCCAACCCTAGAAGTCCTTTCCCCCTCAAATACGGAGTCTAAAAAGTGGCTATTTAAAATCCTGCGAAAATTACATGGGCCTGGCCCAAAATAAAGGTGTCGCAGCACCATATTAAGCTATGGACGAATTTGTGAAGTATTAATCTTGAATATTTCGTCCAAGCCTTCTTTCTTCATTATGGTGGCCTCAAAGTTCTGAAATCTCCATCCTTTGCCCTCTCTTGGATCATCACATGCTTGCTGCCATCTCCATGCATGGCCATGCTCCAATGCTTGTCCCTCTCATCCATTCTTGGTCCATTATTCCTAAGAGTAAGAAATACATCCGATTTAGGCAGCATCATATTCTCATGTATGTGAGGAATAGTTCCAAGAAACGAAAGTACCTGATAGTTAAGTTGTTTGGCACGAGATCTTGTGATGGATCCTTGTATGTGTGTAGCTGTAGGTACAACGGTTGTATCAATAGAAGGGATGTCCACATCACAGTGACAGACTTCAACGCGATGGAGTAGCTCCTGCTTCTAATATATCTCTAGTGCTCGCACGCGGTCTTTGTTCCTGGGAACAACTTCTTCTTCCTCATATATAATTGATGGATCAGGGAAGTAGAAACCGTCCCTCCACTCTTCTTGAGGCTTCACCCTTACACGAGCACCAATGGTAGGCTTCGATAGTGGCATCGTCGCTTCCTTGCTTGCACCTGCACTAGTATTAGGTAATTCCTTACGCTTGAGAGGCCTTTGGTCCATGGTGATGAACTTGACCGTCTCCACACGCCCTTTACCATGTGTCTTGTGACCTTGTCTCTCTTGTTGAGCTCTCTTCATTGCTGCCCAGTTGTTCTCCAGGGGATCATAGACATCACGGCTGATGTAGATGTCACTCCAATATTCATCGGGATCACTGTTGTAGAAGCTTGGCTCGATGTACTCCTTGTACCTTGGGATAAACCTCTCCACCTCCTCATTGTCGTCCTCCATCTACAAACTATGAGAGAGGTCCCTCGAAGGAAAAATGAGACCCAGGGTTTTCCACGGCTTGGGACGGGATAGAGATGGCTAGATTGGTTCCTGGTGATTATGATTTAGAGAGAAACATAATGGAAGTATATAAGGGGGTTAGAGGTCGGTAAAACTCGCGAGAAACACCAAAATTGCATCCAAGAAAAGAATCTTAATGAAACAGGGAAACAAATCACGGATTTGGAAAAATTCAGCCGCGTAACGACCAACTATACGATCGCGGCCCGCATAGTATCGGCTGTATAGTTGGTTTCGGGCAGATATTGCCAAATATCTCGAGTCCAGGTCGGTTAGGTTATTGACCTGGAACCGGCAAACCCCTTTTTTTGAATGAATAGTTCGAAAAAGAATCAAAGATGCCAGAAAGTTTAATGACCAACTATACGGCGGGAACAAATTTTCCGGCCGTATAGTTGTGGTCGTATAGTTTCCAGGCATCGACAAATTTCGCGAAGTGAATACCGTAGGTTTAATGACCAACTATACGGCGAGAGTATTTTCCCTAGCCGTATAGTTGGTAAAACCCTTAGAAACTTTAGAAAAACATGAGGAATTCAAAGGTAAAATTCTTAGGAATATAAATTGTGAAAATAAATCACTTATTTAGAGAAAGAAAACTTACCTTGTACTTACCGTTTATTTAGTCGGGGATGACAAGATCCTCCAACAACAAGGACTTATTATTTTTTGGAGGAATTGACCTTAGCTCATCTAATAATTCTCGTAAAAGGAAATCACCAGGACTAAAGTTCCTCTCAATAAGATTGGTGCCTTGCTGGGCAAATATGGATACTGCATCCAATATCTTTATTTCTTAACTCTGCATAATCTGCAACTCAAATTCTTGAAGTAAAAGGATCCAACGGATCAGTCTTGACTTATGATTTTTCCTCTCAAGGAGTTCTTTTAAACTATCATGATCTGTATGAATTCTTACTTTTGCATCAACTATATAAGAACAAAATTTATCGCAAGAGAAAAATATAGCAAAAAGATCTCTTTCTTCCTTAGGATAATACTTTTGATCACTATTAAGAGTTATACTAGCATGGTGTATAAAATTAAATCTACGACCTATGTTGTCCAAGAGTTACTCCTACATCATCATCACTAGCTTCACATATTAAATCAAAAGTCATATCCCATGTAGGTGGTTTAATGATAGGAGCATGGGATAAAACATATTTAAGTTTATCAAAGGCAATAAGGGATTTATCATCAAAATTAAATATTACTCACTTTTGCAAAAGGTTAGTTAAAGGCTTAGAAATTCCTAATGAACCTTCTATAAATACCCACATGACCAAGAAAACTTCTTATACCTTTTATATCCCTTGGTTGTGGCATTCTCTCTATTGCTTCGACCTTAGCTCTGTCTACTTCAATACCCTTACCTGATACCTTATGTCCGAGGACTATACCTTCTTTAAACATGAAATGGCACTTCTCCCAGTTTAGAAAAAGATTGGCTTCTTTGCAACGCTGGAAAACCCTTTTGAGATTATCTAAGAAACTAGTAAACGAAGTTCCACATACGTAGAAGTTATCCATAAATACTTCCATTATCAGTTCTATAATGTCCGCAAAAATAGAAGTCATGCATCTTTGAAAAGTAGCTGGAGCATTACATAAACCAAAAGGCATGCATCGGTAAGCAGGTAAACCATAAGGACTGATGAAAGTTCTTTTAAGTTGGTCATCAGGATGAACAACTATTTGGGAAAAACCAGAGTATCCGACCAAGTAGCAAAAATGAGTGTGGTTTGCTAACCTCTCTAAAGTTAGGTCTATGAACGGGAAAGGATATTGATCTTTCCTAGTTTCTTTATTCAATTTCCTGAAATCTATACACATCCTATGTCCAACAATAGTTCTAGTAGGTATCAATTCATTGTTTTCATTAGGAACAACAGTAAAACCGCCCTTCTTAGGAACACAATGAACAACACTTACCCATTCACTTTCTTTTACATGATAGATTATACCTGCATCCAGTAGGCATACTATTTCTTTTATTACCACTTCCTTCATTTCGGGCTTTTGCCGTCTATTGAATTCTTCAACTGTTTTAGCACATTCCTCCATGAATATTCGATCGACGGCTATCATGGGACTAATGCCCTTCAAATTATCCATCAAGTACCCAAAGGCCTTGCAATGCTCCTTAAGTACATTCATGAGTTCTTCTTCTTCATCCCCTGAAAGTTTAGCACTAATAATAGTGAATTTATTTGTATTGTCCAAAAATCTATATTGAAGATTATCTGGTAAAGTATTCAATTCTGGGGCCTGTAATTCCTCGTCCCCTCTCTTTTCTGGCTCTTCAAAAGCATCATCAGTTGCAGATCCTAAAATGGGAAGCGAATCGAATTCACTTTCTAGTTCTTCTAGGGACTTGTCCTTCATAATTTGAGTCTTCATTTGTTTCTTCTTATTGATTACTAAAGAAGAGAGCTGCCCTCTCCTCAATAGGTTTTCCTTTCTCTTATTCTTGTATTTGTAGAGGTCTGTCTTTAAATTTGGAAAAGTGGAATACTTTTTCCATTTCCCCAAGCTTAAGAGACACAATCTCCTTTTTGAAATCAACTTTGGCACCTAAATCATTCAAAAAGTTTCTTCCAAATATAATTGGGCAAAGAGTGTCAGCTGGTATAGAAACAACTACAAAATTGATAGGAAAATTTTCATTGCCAATTGTGATAGTTGCATCTTCAACTACCCCCATTGGAACTCTAAGAGATTTATTAGCTAACATGATTGTCATATCACTATTCTCTATTGTAGCCGGTACTATCTCTTCTTTTATTTCTAAATAAAAATCATAAGATATAACACTAAGTGAGGTGCCAAGATCACATAAACAATAATATGAGGTTTCTTTAAATATGCAGGGAAGAATAGGCTTACCTACATCTTTTACCTTAATTTTACTTTCAACCAGTACGTAAGTCTCTTTATCAAGTTCAACTATGTTGCAATGTGCATACATAGCCATAATTGCTTCCTTGGTTACCTCTTCATCTTTGGTTTCATACAAAGGTTCTTCAAATTCTGGCACACTTTCCTCTTCTTTCTTTTATTGTACTGCTTTAACCTGTTCATATTCCAAAATATGTTTCTGCGTAGTGTTAGGGAAAGGTATCTCATACATTGGTTCTAGGAAGGCCAGTGTTGCTTTAACTTCTCTTTTCTTCTCATGTTTGGGTGGTGGATCATACTTGACCCAACCCTCTTTTGGAGCTTTGATATGTTCTGTAAAAGCTTTAACAACATGCAACATAAGATCTGAATCCAAATAAAGTTCTTTAGATAATTCATTAACATTGCCCTTTTATTATAGTCATGAATACAATCATAATCTATTTCTATGCCTCCTTCGCTTCCTAGACGAAAATTCCAAGAAACTCTATGATCACGAATTCTATTAAGTAAAGCCAAGATTTAGTTATGGGAAGGTCCATAAAATCCCCTCTCGCGTAATAGTCTAGTTCCAATTTATTAGGTTCAATTAAACCTCCATAAAATATATTCAAATCATGATGAGGACATTGATTAAGTAAATATTTAAATCTTATATAAACTCTTACTAGTCCTTCATTAGGACAGTTCCTCCATGTCATTATCAGACGCTTGATTCTAAAAGATTTTGATAAAGGATAATACTTGACTAGAAACACACAAGATAAATTATCCCAAGTAGTAGTGGCTTCTAGGGCAAAGATCTATACCATGAGAGAGCTATGCTAGTTAAAGTCTGACTAAAGAGTTTTAGCCTTACCTCGTTAGTAGTATTAACCTGATTATTGGAAAGTGCCACATATATCCTTAAAGCATGCAATATGCTCATATGGATCAGAATTTTCTTCATCTCCAGTAAATTGCTTCTCGTGTAATATACCAAGTAGTAGAGGATTTATTTCAAACCCCCTTGTCTTCTTGTTGGAGTTGTATCTTTTATTAATATCATAGGGCTTCCCAAAGTGGCTAAGTAGGTTAGCACTAGTCAAATGCTCAAACTCCATCATGTTGGTGGGACCCTGTAACTCAAAAAAAAACTTAGCAAGACTAAAATAAATAAGAAAAAACTAAACGACCTACAACGCTTAGCTCCCCGGCAACGACTGTAACATCCCATATTTTATATTAGGGTGTTATTAGAAGCATGCATCATACTTGCATCATTGGATCGTTATTGATGTATTCTTACTTGACCCTTCTAAAAACTTTGTAAAAATATTACTCTATGGTCCTATAATGATCACTTTCTTTTTACAAAAAATTAGGAGTTGGTTTCATCAATTTTGGACTTAATATGCAAAAGTTATTGGTGTTTTATTAAAACAGAAATTGAAAATTAATAAGGAAAAAAAAGCAACGGCCTAACCTAACAGGACCGGCTGCGCCAGCCCACCCGCGCCCGCGCGACGCCCAACTGCCAGCGCCCACGAGCGAGCCCAGCGCCAGCCCACACCGCCGCACACGCTAACAGTCCGGGCCTACCTGTCATCGCCCTCGTCAGTCTCCAGGATGAACACGACGACCGCCGCAACCGACCGAGATTCTCGGCCGATTTCGGAACGAATCCGTGCCCCTTTCGCCAAGAATCCTCGGCCATATAAACCCCGTGCCCCGCCGCCCAAAACCCCTAACCTAGCTTCGACTCTCGCCGCCGGGCTGCGACTTTGAGCTCGCTCCCGATCTCGCCGGAGTAAGGATGCGCCGAGCTCGGGGCAGTGGATTCCGAGCTCCCTCTCCGTTGTTCTTCCTTGCCGCATCACCCCCTCGCTCGACCTTTTCTTCTCACAAACCTCTCCCCTTCTCTCTCACAGAACCGCGCCCGCAATCGCTTGCCGGAGCTCCGCTGAGGACGGAGAAGGTCGGCGGAACCTTGCCGACAGACGAGGAAGCGAGGAGGATCGCCGAGGTCACGAACGTGACCGCGAGGACCTGACGCACCCCATCGACAACACCACCACCTCGGGAAGCCACCGCCTTGCCGCCGGCCATCGTCACCGACGCCACCGCCGCCCAACGCCGCGAATCACAGCGTGCCGCGTGGCAAGCCGCAACAGCGCGCCACGTCAGCGCCGCGTTCGCCTAGCTGGCCCAACCAGCTTCTGCCACTTGGCAAGTTTTTGAATTAAGACTAGATCTATTTGGCAGAATTGAGTTAAAACTTGCGAAAATCATAGAAAAATAATTACTTTGCCAAATTTAGCTTATAATATACCATTGGATTCATAATTTTATGTAGAACACAGATCTGCAATAAAACTAGAAGGTTACAGTAGGGTTTTCAGTGTAGAATTCAATCTCTAAATTGGAGTGTTTAATCTATAAAAAATAATTAAAATTCTGATTTAGTTGATTCTTGTTGTGATGACTTTGTTTCCACAACACCTACTAAACAAAATTGTAGAACCTTTCTTAGGAGCATTAGATTTGTTTTGGGGCTAATTAGATGGTTGGATCTCCTAATAAACCTATGAATTAGATTAATGACCCAAATTATTTTAAACCTAAACCAATCTTGCATAAATACCATGATGCATGCATGCATATTATCTTTGTGGCATATTTTTGGTGCAAGTTGTGATTAGACCCATGTTTGTGTTTCGTTAGATTATTCGGAGTGCGCTGAGTAGTGCTATTGTGTAGAGTGCTGCTCGGATCAAGGCAAGTTACACCACTTGTTCATAATTTTTGTCCTAGTTTTGATTCTATGCATGTGATCTTCAAAATTCTGTAGTATGCATGTGTAGGATGTTCTAGTAGAATTTTTCTTTAGTATTATTTTGTAGGTGTGGTGATTTTGTAGTATGCCATGAGTAGATCTATACTTAGGATTTTTCCCTCCTAATAGGTTACCCATATTTTTGCTAAGTATTGCTTGCTTGCTATGCTATATAAAGTACCGTTGGGGGGGTCGAAAGACAATGAATTTTTCTAAGTATAAAGGCTCTCTAGAGCAAACTTTTCTTCTCCAATCCACTTCAAAATAAAACTAAGTTTTCTTCTGGGAGGAATGGTTGTCGGGACAACGAGTGAGATTTTGGTGGAGGACGGCCGCCCAGGAATTAAAGAAGTCTGCCATGTTTCAGAATTCAGAAGCTTCCAGTGCAACCACAATACATATGGGCTCTGTCTTGGCCTAGTACTTAGTGGGAAACCTCACCTGGGTAACAACATTTGGAGGTTATTGGCACGGTTGGATCCAGAAGGTAGAGGGGCTACTAAGGGAAAGCCTCGCCATGGTCTTGTTTGTAAAAGGACTTGATCGTGGATTGTGGGTAAAGTGCACAAACTCTCGAGAGTATTGCAATCTGATCGATCAGCCGTGTTCATGGAAACAGAACAAATTGAGCATCTGAAGGATGGAGCCTCTAAAGGATCTTCCTCTCTCTTTTCTAAACAAATTTTTAAAACCCCATGGCGTGAGTAATATCGCCAATGGGTGGGATTTTGGGAACTTGGTGTGTAATATCCAAGTGTCACTTGGTGAGTAATATCCAAGTGTTTGGTTGTTTGGACACTTGGTGAGTAATATCCTCGTGTGCCTATTTTATCTAAGCAAATGTTTACAAAGTAGGGAAAATCTTCTCCTCTTCTCTCTACTTAAGAAAATCTAGCTTTGAGCAAATGAACTCTACAGCCTAAACTAGCCTTGCATGTAGAGGTAGTCTTTTCTTTCTTTGGTGTAATTTGCCAATACATTCAAAGTATTGACCCAACTTGTTGGCTGCACGTCTTATGTGCAGAAACCGAAGATTGAAAGGTGCGTAGGGATCGCGAGTCTACACTCGACAAGCCTGGGGCGTTGATGGACTCAAGCTACTTTTATGTTTCTGCTGTTATTTGAGCTAGCCTTATGCTAAGCAAATTTGTAATAAATTCATACTCTAGATTATCCGTGTAATAAAGACTTTGTGTTTTACATGATATTCATCGACTGTGAGTGTTAGCTATTGATCCAGGGACTAGCATGTAAATCACAAGGACTTAGGATCTTTACTGATCCAAGGTCACTACAGATGCTATCAGAGCACATCGTTGCCTGTAGGACGTGACCCTAGGATTGGAACCACCTCTAACATACGTGTCTTACTTGTTTTTCTACTATGTTATATTCCGCACTTCTAGTATCTGCTTTCCTCTACTTGATTAAGAACCTAATTTTCATTCTTCTAACTTAAAGATGACAAGCTTCCTCTATGACACCATCGCGGACATCGAGCCCCTTCGCTTTGGTGGATGCCTCATGGACCTTCTCACGCGTTTGGACCTTCCCCTCCCAACAATCCAGGGGAGCACAATGAAGAAAATCCACAAGGACGGCTGTTGGGGAGTCAAAGTCATCCAGCCAGGAAAAGAGTGAGGCAAGAACCCGGAGGAAGACATAGCGATCCACATTGTTAGCGATTCCAAGGAGAAGGCCCTTAGCATCAGCTTGTAGCAGCTCATTGGTCGCCTATGTGGACGTCATCACGAGGCTCTCCAAGGACACTGCGTCGGCCTCTTTGGAAGACGAGATGAGGAAGGAATTCCCATGGAGTTAACCTTTGAGGAAAGGACTTCTACCAAGCGCCGAAGGACCCAATATCAAGATTTGGAGTGCCACATCCATGACCTTGAAAAGGGTACCTTCCTCGAGATGTTAAAGAACGACGAGCTATGCGCCATCATCAAGGATAAGGAGGAAATGATCAAGCAGCAGGAGGAGGCAATGAAGCTCTAAGAGATAAAGTTCTAGGACCAAGAAAAGAAGTTCGCTAACCTAGAGAAGAGGGTGATAAATAAAAACAAGAGGATTAGGGAACTCAAGCAGGAGATCGATGGAACTGAAGTGCAAACCGAAGGCCTTTGCAAGATAATCAATGATGTGCGTGCTTCCAAGAGGGACTTGGCAAAGCAACTTGAAGCCGCGAAGAAGTAAAGTCTAGTGGAGGAGCTACAAAGCGAAAAAGAGGGACTTCAGGAGGAGCTAGAAGCCACTACCAAGAAGCTTCAGGATGAGATAAAGAACCTCCAAGAGAAGCTTGAAGCCACCACGAAGGAGATGGAGTTGTACAAGACAACCCTAGAGCAGGAAGGCTACTCGTTCGAGGACGAGGAAGAGGAAGGCGTGGAAGATGTGTGATAGTTGGACCACCTTTAATTCTATAGTAGAACGTTATTCGCGATTGTAATAAATACCAAGACATTTTTGGTTTAGTTAAACTTGGTTGATTTCTGTGTTAAGTTGTGTTAATGTGTCTTGTGTGTCTTGTGTGCTTGGTGTGTTTTTCATAAGGGTAGGAGTTTACTACTTAGTCTTTCTGTCTATTTCTTAACTTTTCTCTCAAACCCCACAGATGCCGCCAAGACGTGCGAACACCGAAATTCCTCCGGAAATAGCACAACTTTTGGCCACTCAGAACCAGCTGATCCAACTACTCACTCAGAACATGCAAAACAACAACAACAACCCGCCACCACCACCACCTCCGCCACCACCTCAACAGGATCGCTTGACTCGGTTTTTGAGGTTGAACCCACCTACCTTCACTAGCAGCGCTGAACCAATCATCGCAGATGACTGGCTACGTACAATCAACAAGAAGCTAGACACCGTGCAAGCTGTCGGAGCCGACAGGGTACATTATGCCGCACACCAGCTTGAAGGACCTGCTGCAGAATGGTGGGATAACTACCAAGTCACCCACCCGGATATTGATGCTATCACTTGGGATCTGTTCGAGTTAGCTTTTCGCACTCATCATGTGGCTGCTAGTATCATGACTCTGAAAAGGTGCGAATTTCGCGACCTACACCAGCTGCACCGTTCTGTCACCGAGTATGGTGAGCTTTTCAACAAGCTAGCCCGTTATGCACCCGATGATGTTTCCACTGATGCCAAGAGGCAGGAGGAGTTCTTAAGAGGACTCAATGATGAGATATCCATTTAGCTTGTGGCTCAGAAATTTGACAACTTTCAGGAACTCCTAGACATAGCCATTGTGGTTGAATCCAAAAGAAAGAGCATAGAAAACCGCAAGAGAAAATCTAACCCTCACAAGCACTCTGTCCCATACCAGAAGCAGCACACTTCCTCACCACCACCTTATAACAATAATGGCCACAACCATAACGGTCATCACCATGGCATCCACAAACACAATGGACATAAAAACCGCAATGGGAATGGAAGCAATGGAATGGATCTCAGTGAGATGACATGCTTTAAGTGCAACAAGACAGGGCATTATGCAACCTCTTTCCCCGAGAAGAAGAATGGCAATGGCAATGGGAATGGAAATGGACACAACCATGGCAATGGAAACGGGAAGAAGCCAAACCCGTTTGTCAAAGCCACAGTGAATCATGTCTCTATGGAGGATGCTTGTGATGCACCAGACTCCGTGATTGGTAAGTTCAAGCTCAATTCTATTCCCGCAGTTGTTCTTTTTGATACTGGTGATAGGGATGTGCCAACCGGGGTATACCCAGCAGGACGTTTCCGACTAGTCCAGGAACTGGCGAGTGGGCCTGCAGGACGGCGACTGGATCAAGACCTGGCATGGATCCAAGCGACTGGAAGCTGAAGGCCCAGGAGAGTAGATAGGCCAAGTCAGATTAGGTTAAACGAGTGCCGAAGTCTAAACTGATTCGGTTGAGATATGTAAACCCTAGGAGGGTGAGTCTATATAAACCTCCCTACAGGGCATGTAGAGGATACGTTCCATCATCCACCCAAGCGACTCGCCGCCTAGCCGTCGAGCTCACCCCATTGTACTTCCATCATAATACAATCTAGCAGGAGTAGGTCTTTACCCTCCGGGGGGCCGAACCTGGGTAAAACCCTGTGTCTCCGCCCTCATCTCGCACCGCAGATGGCTGGCCGCCCTTGCCCTATGTTCTACTACTCGCTATCGATTGCAGCATCTGCCGTGGTCATTCCCACGGCAGTGGCGCCCACCGTGGGGGCCTGGCCGGTCTGGCCGGTGTTCTGCGGCAGGATCCAATCTTCCCATCAACGAGTCGGTCGCCACCGGCCGCATGATAGCGATCGGTGAGATGCTCCAGATCTTGCCGAGCAGCTACGTCCCGGCGGCGCGACCCGTCACGCACAACATGATCTTGCCAGTCGGCACGATCAGCCTCTTCGTCGACCTCACCGACGTCATCGTCTCGGAGGTCTCGGCTCGCAACCGCGAGTCGCCGCCACGCGACTGGCTTTCCGAGAGCCAGGTCCGCACGATCCACCGCCTCGCCTCCGAGTACATCTCGGCCCACAGCGACGTGGCCGAAACCACAGCAGCCGCGGAGGACGCGGCCCTCAAGGACGACGCCGAATCGGCGACCCCGGCGTCACTCGCCGGATCCATCATCGCGGCTTCGCCCGTAGGCTCCATCACCCAGGTATCCAACGTCGGAGACTTCGAGGATCCCTCCATCCTTGGGATCTTTGACTTCGACTCTGGATCGGAAAACTCCGCCGATCTCCGCGACGGGACCGGTCGCCACGCCGCGAACTACATGGCGACTAGCACCTACCCGCCGGAGGACCCCTTCTCCACCCCAATCCCTCCTAACGCCATGGCAACGGAGGTCGAGGAACTCCTCCTGAAGCTGTCGGAGGCAGTCCGCAAGGAGCAAGCCGAGCGCGAATTTTTTTGCCTCGAGTAGGTGACGGCGTAGGAGCTGTCACGTTACCACCAACAGCGAATCAGGTCACGCCTGAACCCCACCGTCCAGGGGTGCTCCCTGAACTTCGATGATGAGAATGACCCGGCCCGCGTGGCCGAGCGCGCAATCTGCGAGAACGCGCCACCCGGAGGAAGCGCCCGACCCCCGCCAGGGTCGATGGCGAACGGCGCCCCACCTCCACCCAACCGCGCACCCCCCAGGGACTAGCCGCGGATCGTGGTCTCTTCACGGGAGCGAGACGCGAACGGCCTACCACTATTCTCCACCCCGATGGACAACCTCGTGGCGGGCCGAGCAGCGGCCGACAACATCACAGCCACCGGTGACGGCGCCCTACAGATCTAGTACGTCAAGGCCCTTCTCGCAAAGGCGGTTGAACAAAAAAACGCAGGCGTCGACTCACAGGGTCGGATGTACTCGCGTTCATCGGGCAGCAGAGTGGCCTCAAGCGGCCGTCCATTGGCGGCAAACACGCTCAACTGCCCACCACCCGAACCACTGCAGCTCCAACACCGACTCGCGAACGCGGCACTCTCCGCCAATGACCCCAGGCCAGCGACCAACTTCGTCGCCGCCAATGATCAGCCCGTCGACGCCCGCACCCACATCATCAACAACCAAAGCTGGCGCGACACACCCTAACCAATCAGCACCGAGCCCGACGACTTGCGACACACCCTAACCAATCGCCGCGACGGCGAGACGATGGGGTCGCTAAGCCGACTCGGGCCCCGATACTTCGGACCGATGATCCGAGGCGAAAAATACCCGGCGAACTTCAAAGCACCGAAGGAAATAGAGAAGTACGACCCTTCGTACGACCCCTCCGTGTGGCTGGACACCTACCTCATGGCGATGGGGATCGCTGGCCACACCGACCTGCTAGCTGCCCGCTACCTCCCCCTGATGATGGAGGGAGCGTGCAGGCAGTGGATCAACACTCTCCCCTCGGATAGCATCGATTCCTGGGAAGAGATACGCGGCGCATTCGTCAGGCACTTCGAGGGTTCCTACACCCGCTCCACCACCATCGAGGACATGGAACGATGCGTCAAGGGACCCCGCAAGTCGACCCACAGCTGGGTCCAGCGGTGGCAAGAACTATGGTACAACGCGGTCGGCATCCACCCGGATACCGCGATCCACTGCTTCAAGACCTCGTGCCGCTACGAGCCCTTGGTCGCCAAGCTGAAACATGCATACCGCACACTCGACAACATACCGGACCTCCTTGAGATCGCCAAAAGATACGCGGAGGAAGACCCAAACCAGGAAACCGACAACGAGTCGGGTGGTCAACGCCGCACAAACGGCAACGACAATGGACGACGGTCCGACCTACGCTACAGCAACACTCGCCTCACCGGCAAGCGCCGCAGTGACGGGCGAGTCGACTTCGTCGCCAATGCTGGGCACGCGCAGCGCGAGCCCAAGAGCTTCCGCCGCGACGGCGGCAACTACAAGGCGAAACCAAGGTTCGACCCTGCGGACCTCCTTAACCAACCTTGTGCGATTTACAGCAGGGAAGGGAAGCCGGCCACGCACACGACCGCCGACTGCCACTCTCTCAAGGAGATCGAGAAGGCACAGCGAGCGCCGGAGGACCCCAACAGCAACCCGCCAAACGGCGGAAAATTCGGCAGCGTGGCCGGCTCGCTCCACACCTTCACAGGTTTCAACACGAAGCGCGAGAAGAAGGTCATCGCCCGCGCCGTCGCCGTCAATGCGGTGGACCAGGTGGACGTTCCCCAGTTCCTTAACTGGTCAGAGCAACCCATCACCTGGAGCCGCCAGGACCACTCGCCACATATCGAGTACCCAGGCCGACTCGCCCTGGTGGTCAAGCCCAAGGTGGGAGACTACTGGCTCCCCAAGACATTGATGGACGGCGGCAGCTCCAAATACGTGAGCGGGGTCAAAGGAGCCGAACTCGCCGATGCCATCATCGTGGTTGAGGCTAACCACGCCGACGAGCTCGCCAAATACGTGAGCGGGGTCAACAACGACAACCCCACTATACTCAAGAAACCCAACTCGGAAGGCGGCAACACCTCAGCCTTTGAGGCAACGACACACACCCGCACCGTCGAGCTGGTCCTAGGCGACTCCAGTCAAACGGTGACGATCGGGACGGGCATGAGCCCAGCATAGGAAGGCGCGCTCATCGAGTTCCTCCGTGAGAACAGGGACATCTTTGCATGGAAGCCCTCTAACATGCCTGGTGTCCCTAGGGAACTTGCTGAGCACAAACTCAACGCCGACCCCAAAGTGCGACCTATCAAGCAGTCGCTGCAGCCCTTCAATGAAGAGCGCCGCCGAGCCATCGCCGAGGAGGTGCAGCGTCTACTCGCTGCAGGCTTCATCCGGCCAATCAAATACTCCAAGTGGCTAGCAAACCCAGTCCTGGTCGAGAAGAAAAATGGGACCTGGAGGATGTGTATCGACTACACAAACTTAAACAGCGCCTGCCCGAAGGAGCAATTCGTCCTCCTGTGGATCGACCAAATAATTGATTCCACCACGGGCTCGGAGTCGCTGTGTTTCCTCGATGCCTACTCTGGGTACAACCAGATCAAAATGGCTGTCGAGGATGAGGAAAAGACGGCGTTCATCACGCCATTCGGAGCCTACTGCTACACTGCCATGACCTTCGTCCTCAAGAACGCCGGGGCGACTTACCAGCGGTGCATGCAGGAATGCCTTGCGAGCCAAATTGGCCGCAATATCCACGTCTACATCGACGACGTGGTAGTGAAGTCCGCAATATCCAGGGCGACGTACTCACCGACCTGGCGGAAACATTCGCCAACCTGCGGAAATACAAGATAAAGCTAAACCCAGGCAAATGCACCTTCGGTGTACCAGCAGGGCAACTACTGGGCTACGTCGTCTCCAAGCGCGGGATCGAGGCGAACCCCACCAAGATCGACACGATCGCTCGACTCGGCAAACCCGAGTTCCTGCGCGACGTCCAGAAGCTGGCCGGGCGCGTCGCGGCTCTCAATCGCTTCATCCCCCGATTGGGCGAAAAGGCGATGCCCCTATACCGCCTGATGCGCAAGAACCCCACCTTCCAGTGGGACAAGGAGGCGGGCGACGTGCTCCGCGACCTCAAGAAGGTGCTTCTCGCAGCACCGCTACTCGCCGCCCCCGTCGACAAAGAACCCATGCTGGTCTACGTCGCGGCTTCCGAGCGCGTCGTCAGCGCCATCATGGTCGTCGAGCGGCCAAAGGAAGGAAAGGAGCGCCCAGTACAGCGACCGGTGTACTATATCAGCGAGGTTCTCACCGAGTCGCGCCAGCGATACCCGCAATACCAGAAATTGGTATACGCGGTGTTCAGAGCACAGCGGCGACTGCGGCACTACTTCCAGGAGCACCCGATCACGGTCGTCTCCTCAGCACCGTTGCATGACATCATCCGCAACCGTGAGGCGACCGGGCGAGTCGCCAAGTGGGCCGTCAAAATCGGCGTCCACAACATCAAGTATGAGCCACGCAAAGCGATCAAATCGCAGGCTCTCGCGGACTTCATCGCCGACTGGGAAGAGGCCCAGCAGCCGGAAAAGCTATCGTACCTCCACTATTGGAGCCTGCACTTCGACGGCTCCAAGAATGCAGATGGCGCAGGGGCAGGGATCGTCCTGACTTCCCCGAAGGGCGACAAGCTCCGCTACGTCCTCTGCCTCGACTTCACCCCCTGCACCAACAACATGGCCGAATACGAGGCACTACTCCATGGCATGCGAGCCTCCAGGGAGATGAATGTCAACCGCCTACGCTGCTACGGAGACTCCGACCTTGTCGCCGGGCAGGTCGCTGGTACCTGCGACGCCGTCTCCCCCACCATGGCGGCATACCGCCAAGCAGTGGACAAGCTGGGCGGACACTTCGTAGGCTATTTCGTCGAGTGGATCGACATGCGGAAGAACGAGGAGGCCGACGCACTCTCTGCATCGGCTCGTCTCGTCTCACACCACCCGCCGGCGTCTTCCTCGACACCATCACCAAGCCTTCCGACTCTCCCCCAAGGGAGATCGACATCGGAGTCCCGCTGCAACCAGAGGCAGCCCTGGTCGCCCTCATCGCCGAGCCAGAAGACTGGACTACGCCATACATCTCCTATCTGGAGGGAGGCACCTTGCCGGCAGACGAAACAGACGCCCGGATGATAGCACGCCGCTGCAAATCCTTCGTCATCATCGACGGCGAACTCCACAAGCGCAGCGTGACCGGCGTGTTCCAACGCTGCATCCAACCCGTCGAAGGACGCAAAATCCTCCACGACATCCACTCCGGCGACTGCGGCCACCACGCAGGCGCCCGCTCTCTGGTCGCAAAGGCTATGCGGCACGGCCTTTACTGGCCCACCGCACACGCAGACGCCGTTGACATTGTCCAGCGGTGCGCCGGGTGCCAGAAGTATGCCAACCAGACACACGTGCCGAGCTCAGCGCTCAAGACAATCCCCATCACCTAGCCGTTCGCCATGTGGGGTATGGACATGGTAGGCCCTTTCAAAAAGGCCCCCTCCGGCTTCACCCACCTCCTAGTCGTGGTCGACAAATTCACAAAGTGGGTGCAAGCCAAGCCAGTCCGGAAATGCGATGGGAAGACCGCCACCAAGTTCCTACGCGAGCTCATATATCGCTACGGGTTCCCCAATAGCATCATCACGGACAACGGCACCAACTTCGCCAAGGGATCCATGGCCGAGTTCTGCGAGGAACATCACATCCGACTCGACCTCGCCTCAGTCGCCCATCCGGAGTCCAACGGCCAGGCGGAACGGGCCAACCAGAGCATCCTCCATGGCCTGAAGCCGCGGCTCCAAGTACCACTCGAGCGCACCGCCGGGTGCTGGGTCGAGGAGCTACCCTCCGTCATCTAGGGCATCCGCACCTCGGTCAACAGGTCGACAGGGTTCACCCCCTTCTTCATGGTGTATGGCGCCAAGGCAGTCATGCCCACCGACCAAGAGCACGACTCGCCAAGGGTCGTCCACTACACGGAGGCCGCGAACGAACTCGCACGCCAGGATGGAGTCGATCAACTCGATGAGGCACGCGACCTAGCTCGCTCCCGCACTGCCATCTACCAGCAAGGACTCCGCCGCTACCATAGCCGGCGGGTGAGGACTCACACATTCCAGGAAGGAGACCTGGTACTACGCCTCATCCAGGACAAGAAGGGCATGCACAAGCTCTCCCCCCCGTGGGAGGGACCATTCGCCATCGGGCGAGTACTCGGCAACAACGCCTACTACCTCACCGACGTCCGCGGAGACGGGAAACTCGATGTCAAGCGACCGTGGAATGTAAACCTCCTACAGAAGTTCTACTCCTAGAAATCCATACATGTACCCTCCACTAGCTATGAAATAAAATATATCCGTTACCGCAAATTGCGTCTACTCTCCGTGTCATGGGCCACTCGCACTCGTAATAACAGCGTCAAGCTAACTACAGAAGTCAACCTCTGGTGCAGCGACCGGCACGGCCAAGTAGTGCGTCACGAGGGCACTGGGTTATCCCAGGACTCGCTACGTCCACGAAAAACGCCTACCCGGAGCCCCATTGGAGTCGCCTAGCTCGACTGGCTCAATGAGCCAAGACAACTGCCTTCGCTCCTCACAGCGACCACGGTCCTCCGCATCCTCGACACAGCGACTCGAACGGCCAAATACCACGCTCGGGGACTGACGACCAGTCAAGCACGAGCGGCTAGGGAAAAACGCCAAGTACGAGAGCGTGCCCAGGACTCGCCATGCGACTTACCTGATGGGCCAGGCAGGAGTGATGCGCTCACTCTGACACGCCCAGTTCTAACCCACCCTAGAGCTGCGACTAGAACCACCAAGTACCACGCTCGGGGACTCGGCCACCCGACCTCGTTCGCGCAAGGGAAAACGGTGAAGTAAATAGCACTCATGGGAGTCGCCCTGCGACTGGCTTTCCAAGCTCGGGCGAGTCGACCTCAATAACAAAACAACCGACAAAACGCTCGAAAACACAAACACTTAACAAACGAGGTAAACCCCATAAAAAGGGCGGACGCGCTCGGGGACTCGTTCAATCATCAATCACAATCGCAAGACAATTCACAAAATAACGCGAAATCCCATTATAGTAGACCAAAGTTGTTACAAAATACAAGTTGCGCCCAATGGCCGAACTGCTACTAACGCCCCAGGGCACAATGTTCTATTCCGCAGGCTTCGATGTCGACTCGCCGCCACCCTTGCAGTTGCGAATGAAGGGAGTGTACGGGTTCGATGGGTACGTCGTCAGCTCACCCGCCATCGCTGCACGGAAGGGCTTCTCGATCTTGAAGTCCCGGTGCGGCAGCTCGGGGTCGTTGGGCGCGAAGGTCATCTCCTGATAAGGAAGGAGGTCTCCCATCGCCCAGACACGATCGGAGTATACCGCGGCACGGTCCGTCAGCTTCGGCACCTCGGCAATCTCCACCGAGCCCGTCGACGATGGGTAGCCACTCGTCACGTCGTCTAGATCGAAATCCTCCGGGAAGTGGGCGAGCCCAAGGCTAAGCGCCGTCGCCGCCCCGCGCCGGAACGCCGACCGCGTCATGAACTCGACGACTGACGGCGCCTTCTCTAGATACCGCCACACTTCGACGAGGTCGCTGGGAATCACTTCCGTGGGCGACATCTCCTGAAGATACACCCGAATGGAAGCCGCCGACAACGTGGCCGAGTCGACCAGAGTGGCCACACACTGCCACGCGTCGTACTACTGTGCCTCTTCCGAGCTGTCGATGATCCGACCTGTGGAAGAGGGTGGCAGTGAGTACAACAAAGATCACGCAATGCAGCTACTACAGGAAGAGGCAAGCACACTTACCAATCAAAGGACGGCAGAGACCCGTGATGAAGCTTTGAAGAGAGGAGTAGTCGTCTTGTAGCCCAGCAACGAGGGCATCAGAGACCTTACGCTCTTCAGCGGCGGCCGTAACAGCAGCCTTGGCTCGCCCATCCGCTGAACTCGCCTCCCCCTTTGCTTCCTTAAGCTCGCGCTCAAGGTCGGCGATCCGCTTCTCAGCCGAACTCAACGCAGATTGAGCCGCCGTCAGTTCACTCGCCGGGACAAGGCCCTGGCGGACCTCCTCTGCCTTCACAGCAGTCGTCTGGAGTCCCTTGTTCGCCTCTTGGACAGCAACAAGTTCCTTCTCCGCGCGACACTTCATAGTGAGCCGGTCGGCTGATTCACGCTGCAAGCCCTGTGCACAAGTCAAACAGTTAACAACAACGGAATCCTAAGTGCCCACCTACTGAAATTCAGCGACTGGACACTCGGGGACTAGAGATCAAAATCCTAAGTGCCCACTCACTGAAATTTAGCGACTAGACACTCGGGGACTGGAGATCAAAAATCCTAAGTGCCCACCCGCTGAAATTCAGAGATTGCGCACTCGGGGACTGGGCGCGAGAAATAAAAACAAAACACCAAAAGAATCTGACCACTGCAATTTAGTGGCCCGATCCTCGGGGACTGGACATACCTGGATGGCTACGCCAAGCATGCCATGGAGCTGTAGCGCGTCCACGGATGAGAGAAGAGCTGGAGTGTGCCCGCGACGCTGCTCGATCTCCGTTTCGGCGACCCCAGGTACGTGGCTCGATGGCGTGGTACCACTCGCTATAGCCGCTCTGTCCATGAAGCGGGGGAAGGTCGCGGTGGATGTGCTGGCACCAAAAGAGGCCGGCTCGGCCACCACAGGCGAGGAAGCACCCTCCTTGATCTTCAAGGCCGCCTCCATCGCAGGATCACTCGGAGCAATCGTCGTGTCGTCAGACACCGTAACGAAATCGTCACCCTTGGCCTTCTTGGCACTGTCTGCGGGGGCAGCGACCTCATCAGCCTTCCTCTTCCGAGAGGGGTCCTCCTCGGCGACGACTGGCGGCACTTTGGCCATGGACGGGTGGCCTATCTTTTTAACTCCAGTCCTGTGAATTGATTACATGAGCAAAATGGTCCGAGTACAATGAAAAGCAAGGCAGGTGAACAAAACTCACTTGGCGACTAGTATGAACCGCAGCCTCGTGCGGATGCTGGCCGACTTCTCCAGTTCGGGGCCCAATTTCCGACTGAGGCCCATCTCCAAAACATCATGCGCCCAAGACACGAAATGCCTCTTCGTTGACGAGGCCGCGACAGGAGCCTCCAAAACGATTTTGGCAGGAGCTCTCCTGGGAGGCAAAGCTGTCGCGGCTGGAGCAGCCCCCAACACAGAGACTGGGGCGAACGGGGGGGGGGGGGGGGGAAGCGAGGCCAGAGGTACCTCACTCAGGGCGGCAGTGGCATCCGGTGCTGCCATCATCTACGGCGCTTCATCCCTGGACAGGCTGGTGGCATCGGAACTACTCGCCGAACGAGGCGGAGATGCCTGTTTCGCCGGCTTCGTCTTCCTCTTCGGTGGGGCCTTCACTTCCTTCTTCTTCTTCTTTTTCGACGTAGTGGCCACGCGACGCGAGGTATGTTCGGGAAGCTCGTCGTCGTCATCGTCATGACGTTCAAGGCTTTTATTCGCCTCGAGTTCGCGCTGATGCTGCCCGCGAGTTTTGCGAACCAGTGGGGCGGCCTCTTCCCTGGGCTCGTCGTCGTCGTCGCTCCTGTCGCTCTCGACGCCGCCCTTGGCAGGAGGCGATTCACCCCCGTCCTAGACGGACGAGCTCGAGTTCTCGTCGTCCGCGGGTGGGAGCCACCCTTCCACCACTTGAAATAACTGCAGCAGGCATGAGACAATATCAGCATAACCACGACAACATCAACTGCGACTACGAATAATGGTAAAAACAACGACTTACCGTTGGGGCTGGATGCTTCGTGGTGTAGGGGGCGACCCCGGCCTTCGCGTCCAGGTATGCTGCCTGGGTGATCTTCTTCAGCGCCAGGGTATAGTCTTCGAGGTTCCATTCGGCGAGGCAGGATTTCATCGAGTCTTCCCGGCCCGTGTACTCGTACATGTAATGGTCCCGGCGGGCCAGGGGAACGAGTCGCCGCCCAAGCCAACAGTTGTACAAATTGATGGTCTGAAGAACCTTCTTCTTCAGGCCGCGGATGGTTTGAAGCATCTCATCCACGACCATCCGCTGGTCTACTGGGAGCTTGCCGACTTGGAGTCGGCGCGGTTCGGGCCGGTCGGCGGAGTACCTTGGGATCGCCACCTCGCCGTCTGGAGTCGCCTCGGTGACGTAAAACCAGGACTTCTTCCACTCACTCGCTGCCTTGGCAGGTAGCATCAGGTCAAAGAAGGAGGCCTTCGACTTCAACTGAAACATCAGGCCACCCGCAGCAAGCATTGGGCCGCCTGCTTCTTCACGACTGATCCTCCCATGGAATAGATCTTTCCATAGGGGAAGTAGGGCCTGCATCCCAGGTAGCACTCGCAGAACGCCACGAAAATGGCGAGCTGCTCGATGCTGTGCGGGTCCAGGTCCGACGGGTGGATCCCGTAGAAGGCGCAGAAGCGCCGGAAGAAGAGAGACGTGGGGAACCCCAGCCCTCGTTCCAGATGGCTGGTGAAGCAAATAAACTCTCCCTCGCGCGGATCCGTAGTCACCTCTCCAGCCGCGGGGATGCGCCACCTACCAGCGCGCAGGATCCCGGCCTCCTCGAGGGACGCCAGTAGCGCCCTGGTGCACTTGAACCTGTCCCATGGTTCGGTGGAGGGGGCCATTGGCTGAAAGGTTCGTGGAGGTCGAAGGTCTCTGGATCGATTGGATCGTGATGCGGAGAAAAACGGAGATGGGCGAAATCGGAGGAAATGATGACAGAGTGGTTCCCCGAGCGCCTACCATTTCCTCTATATAGCGGTTGTTACCCGCCAGTTCCGGGAGCCGTTGCTACGCGGTGATTACGCCAAAGTTACCGTTGGATTACCCCAACGGCTAGTTTTGACTGCGTTTGACGGTCCAACTTCATCCATTCGACTCGCCGACCCAATCACTACAACAGTGACTAGATACTTCGCCGACCCGTTCGCCGAGCTGCGACCCGATTAACCACTATCATTGCGACCAGAATAATTAGTTTTTCCCTTTATTCAGGAGCCCGCCACCGATTCGACTGGGCGTCCGTATTGGACTCGTATACTCCAACTGCCAACGAACACCTGTGCCCAATCGACGATGGCCTCGGGGACTACTGATGGGGATGTGCCTACTGGGGTATACCCAGCAGGATGTTTCCAACTGTCCAGGAACTGGCGAGTGGGCCTGCAGGACGGCGACTGGATCAAGACCTGGCGTGGATCCAAGCGACTGGAAGCTGAAGGCCCAGGAGAGTAGATAGGCCCAGTCGGATTAGGTTAAACGAGTGCCGAAGCCTAAACTGATTCGGTTGAGATATGTAAACCCTAGGGGGGTGAGTCTATATAAACCTCCCTACAGGGCGTGTAGAGGATACGTTCCATCATCCACCCAAGCGACTTGCCGCCTAGCCGTCGAGCTCGCCCCATTGTACTTCCATCATAATAAAATCTAGCAGGAGTAGGTATTTACCCTCCGTGGGGCCAAACCTGGGTAAAACCCTGTGTCTCCGCCCTCATCTCGCACCGCAGATGGCTGGCCGCCCTTGCCATATGTTCTACTACTCGTTGCCGATTGCAGCATCTGCCGTGGTCATTCCCACGACAACTGGTGCATCGCATTCATTCATATCAAGGGTATTTGTGGATAGAGGCAAGATACCTACGGAGACTATAAACTTTCCTCTAAGGGTAAGTTCTCCTGGGGGAGAAATAGTGGCAAACTCCGGTTGCCGGGGATTAGAACTAAGGATTGGGACACACATCTTTCCCACAAGTCTAGTAGTTCTGGAGTCACAAGGATTAGACATAATCTTGGGCATGAATTGGATGACCGAATATGAAGGAGTCATAGATTGTGCCAAAAGAACTGTCATGCTCACAACACTGGAAGGGAAGAGGATTCGTATCAAGTCAAATTTCGCACTTAAGGAAGTCATGGTGAACTCTCTTAAGGGGGTTAGCTTGGAGGATGTACCTATTGTAAAGGAATACCCATATGTCTTTCCGGAGGAGCTACCCGGGATGCCTCCCGACCGTGATATCGAGTTCCTCATTGACTTGATGCCGGGCACAGGGCCGATAGCCAAGAGACCGTACAAGATGGATGTGGACAAGTTGAAGGAACTCAAGAAACAGCTTAGGGAACAATTGGACAAGGGATTCAGTCAACCCAACGCGTCATCTTGGGGAGCACCTGTCCTATTCGTGGAAAAGAAGGATAAAACCAAGAGGCTGGTTGTGGACTTCCGCTCGTTGAACAAAGTGACAATAAAAAACAAGTACCCTCTGCCCAACATCAACGACTTGTTTGACCAGTTAAAGGGAGCCAGTGTGTTCTCAAAGATCGATCTGCGGGCAGGCTACTTTCAGCTAAAAATTCGAGAACAGGATGTGCCCAAAACAGCCTTCACCACAAGATACGGATTGTATGAGTACACCGTGATGTCGTTTGGTCTAACCAATGCCCCGGCATACTTCATGACCATGATGAACAAGGTGTTCATGGAATATTTGGACAAGTTTATCGTGGTATTCATAGATGATATACTCATATACTCCAAGGATGATAAGGAACATGAGAAACATCTGCGCCTAATTATGGAAAAACTAAGAGAACACAAGTTATATGCCAAATTCAGCAAATGCGAATTTTGGTTAACGGAAGTGGGATTTCTTGGTCATGTTGTATCGGAAAAAGGAGTTGCCGTAGATCCCAGTAAAGTAGCTTCCGTAACGGAATGGGAGTCACCCAAGAATGTGGGAGATATTCGGAGTTTCTTGGGCCTCGCAGGGTATTACCGGAGGTTTATTGAAAACTTTTCCAAAATAGCGAAACCCATGACGGAACTGTTGAAGAAGGAAAAGAAATTCCTATGGACCGAAGCGTGTGAAGCAAGCTTTCAGGAGTTGAAGAAACGCCTCGTAACGGCACCAGTACTGTGTATACCTGATATCCAAAAGGATTTTCAAGTCTATTGTGACGCTTCTCGACAAGGACTTGGAAGTGTGTTGATGCAAGACGGGAAGGTGGTATCCTATGCCTCCCGACAACTTAAGAACCACGAACACAACTACCCCACACATGATTTGGAACTTGCGTCAGTGGTACATGCACTCAAGGTATGGAGACACTACCTCATGGGCAAACATTGTGATGTGTTCACTGATCATAAGAGTTTGAAGTACATCTTCACCCAAAAGGAGTTGAATATGAGGCAAAGAAGATGGCTTGAACTAATTAAGGATTATGACTTGGATTTACAGTACCACCCCGGAAAGGCAAACGTGGTGGCCGATGCCTTAAGTCGTAAGGTTTATGTTAATGGACTTACCGCCGGGGAGCTTCCAGAGGATTTATGCAAGCAATTCAAGGATCTCAGGCTAGAAATAATTCCGAAAGGACACGTAGCGACCATGGAAATAGTGTCTACTTTCCAAGAGAGAATCAAGGAAGCACAAAAGGGAGATAAATAGTTGGAGGAAATAAGAGTCAAGATAAGTGAAGGAAAGGCAAAAGAGTTTTGTCTGGACAAACAAGGGACCCTTTGGTATGGGAAGCGTTTGTGCGTTCCCAATGACCCCGACATCAGGAAGTTGATTTTACAAGAAGCTCACGACTCACCTTACTCAATTCATCCAAGTAACACGAAGATGTACATGGATGTGAAGGATAGATTTTGGTGGAATAACCTAAAAGGAGAAATTGCCGAATATATTTCTCTATGTGACGTATGCAATAGAGTTAAGGCCGAACATCAGAAACCGGCCGGATTACTTCAGCCACTACCTATACCCGACTGGAAGTGGGATAAGGTAGGCATGGATTTCATCACGGGATTGCCCCGGACTCGTTCAGGATTTGATTCTATCTGGGTAGTGGTGGATCACTTTACCAAGGTGGCTCACTTCATCCCCGTAAAGACCACGTATACAAGTGCTAAGCTTGCTAAGATATACATGTCAAGGATTGTAAGCCTGCATGGTGTTCCCAAGGGAATTGTGTCAGATAGAGGCACCTAGTTTACTTTGAAGTTTTGGCGACAGTTACATGAGTCTCTTGGAGCCCGACTAGAGTTCAGTACTGCCTTCCACCCTCAGACAGATGGCCAAACGGAAAGGTTGAACCAAATTCTGGAAGATATGTTGAGAGCTTGCGCACTAGACTATGGGTCTAGTTGGGACGATAACCTGCCATACTCTGAGTTCTCGTACAACAACAGCTACCAGACAAGTATCAAGATGGCTCCGTTTGAGGTTCTGTATGGCAGGAAGTGTAGGACTGCGCTGTTATGGAGTGGAGTTGGAGAACGTAGTCTTTTTGGACCTGAATTGATAAAGGATGCCGAAGAAAAGGTACAAAAGATTCAGGACATGCTATAGATAGCTCAATCACGACAAAAGAGCTATGCTGATTCCAAACGCAGAAATGTGACGTATGAAATAGGGGACCGTGCGTACCTTCGAGTTTCACCGCTACGAGGAGTTAAGAGGTTTGGAATCAAGGGTAAGTTAGCCCCACGATTCATAGGACCATATAAAGTTCTGGCCCGAAGAGGAGAAGTTGCTTACCAGTTGGAGTTACCAGAAGGACTGACTGTTCATGATGTGTTTCATGTGTCACAACTAAAGAAGTGTCACCTGGAGATGGCCGAAACACCGCTAAGAGATACCGTTCCCCTAGATGAGGTTCAATTGGAGAATGACCTTACCTATGAGGAAAAACCCATCAAAATACTGGAAACAGCCGAAAGGATTACCCGCACCAAGACTATAAGATTCTGCAAAGTACAATGGAACCACCACTCCGAGGAAGAAGCCACATGGGAGCGTGAAGAAGACTTGAAGGCAGAACACCCACACCTATTTGCTAGCCAGCCCGAATCTCGGGGACGAGATTCTTCTTAAGGGGGTAGGTTTGTAACATCCCATATTTTATATTAGGGTGTTATTAGAAGCATGCACCATCCTTGCATCATTGGATCCTACAAATGAAGTTGCAACAAAACCCTAACAACAAAACCTACCAAAACCCTAATAAAGATTTTTCCCTATGTGATCGTTATTGATGTATTCATACTTGACCCTTCTAAAAACTTTGTAAAATTATTACTCTATGGTCCTATAATGACCACCTTCTTTTTACAAAAATTTAGGAGTTGGTTTCATCACTTTTGGAGTTAATATGCAAAAGTTATTGGTGTTTTATTAAAACAGAAATTGAAAATTAATAAGGAAAAAAAAGCAACGGCCTAACCTAATTGGGCCGGCTGCGCCAGCCCACCCACGCCCGCGCGACGCCCAACTGCCAGCGCCCACGAGCGAGCCCAGCGCCAGCCCACACCGCCGCACCCGCTGACAGCTCGGGCCTACCTATCATCGCCCTCGTCGGTCTCCAGGATGAACACGATGACCGCCGCAACCGACCGAGATTCTCGGACGATTTTCGGAATGAATCCGTGCCCCCTTCGCCAAGAATCCTCGGCCATATAAACCTTGTGCCCCGCCTCCCAAAACCCCTAACCTAGCTTCGACTCTCGCCGCCGGGCCGCGACTTTGAGCTCGCTCCCGATCTCGCCGGAGTAAGGATGCGCCGAGCTCGGGGCAGTGGATTCCGAGCTCCCTCTCTGTTGTTCTTCCATGCCGCATCACCCCCTCGCTCGACCTTTTCTTCTCACAAACCTCTCCCCTTCTCTCTCGCAGAACCGCGCCCGCAACCGCTCGCCGGAGCTCCGCCGAGGACGGAGAAGGTCGGCGGAACCTTGCCGACATACAAGGAAGCGAGGAGGATCGCCGAGGTCACGAACGTGACCGCGAGGACCTGAAGCACCCCATCAACAACACCGCTGCCTCGGGAAGCCACCGCCTTGCCGCCGGCCATCGTCACCGACGCCACCGCCGCCCAACGCCGCCGTCGTACCTTGTAAGTCGTGATCGTCACCCTCGTCCGTTAGATCGGGAACGATCGGTTTAGATTAGAAGCTGTGGCGAAAGGGTATCAACGAATCACAGCGTGCCGCGTGGCAAGCCGCGACAGCGCGCCGCGTCAGCTCCGCGTTCGCCTAGCTGGCCCAACCAGCTTCTGCCACTTGGCAAGTTTTCGAATTAAGACTAGATCTATTTGGCAGAATTGAGTTAAAACTTGCGAAAATCATAGAAAAATAATTACTTGGACAAATTTAGCTTATAATATACCATTGGATTCATAATTTTATGTAGAACGCAGATCTGTAATAAAACTACAAGGTTACAGTAGGGTTTTCGGTGTAGAATTCGATCTCTAAATTGGAGTGTTTAATCTATAAAAAATAATTAAAATTCTGATTTAGTTGATTCTTGTTGTGATGACTTTGTTTCCACAACACCTACTGAACAAAATTGTAGAACCTTGCTTAGGAGCATTAGATTTGTTTTGGGGCTAATTAGATGGTTGGATCTCCTAATAAACCTATGAATTAGATTAATGACCCAAATTATTTTAAACCTAAACCAATCTTGCATAAATACCATGATGCATGCATGCATATTATCTCTGTGGCATATTTTTGGTGCAAGGTGTGATTAGAACCATATTTGTGTTTCGTTAGATTGTTCGGAGTGCGCTGAGGAGTGCTATTGTGTAGAGTGCTGCTCGAATCAAGGCAAGTTACACCACTTGTTCATAATTTTTGTCCCATTTTTATTCTATGCATGTGATCTTCAAAATTCTGTAGTATGCATGTGTAGGATGTTCTAGTAGAATTTTTCCTTAGTATTATTTTGCAAGTGCGGTGATTTTGTAGTATGCCATGAGTAGATCTATACTTAGGATTTTTCCCTCCTGATAGGTTACCCCTGTTTTTGCTAAGTATTGCTTGCTATGCTATATATACAAAGTACCGTTGGGGGGTTCGAAAGACAATGGATTTTTCTAAGTATAAAGGCTCTCTAGAGCAAACTTTTCTTCTCCAATCCACTTCAAAATAAAACTAAGTTTTCTTCTGGGAGGAATGGTTGTCGGGACAACGAGTGAGATTTTGGTGGAGGACGGCCGCCCAGGAATCAAAGAAGTCTGCCATGTTTCAGAATTCAGAAGCTTACAGTGCAACCACAATACATATGGGCTCTGTCTTGGCCTAGTACTTAGTGGGAAACCTCACCTGTGTACCAACATTTGGAGGTTATTAGCACGGTTGGATCTAGAAGGTAGAGGGGCTACTAAGGGAAAGCCTCGCCATGGTCTTGTTTGTAAAAGGACTTGATCGTGGATTGTGGGTAAAGTGCACAAACTCTCGAGAGTATTGCAATCTGATCGATCAGCCGTGTTCACGGAAACAGAACAAATTGAGTATCTAAAGGATGGAGCCTCTGAAGGATCTTCCTCTCTCTTTTCTAAACAAAGTTTTAAAACCCCATGGCGTGAGTAATATCGCCAATGGGTGGGATTTTGGGAACTTGGTGTGTAATATCCAAGTGTCACTTGGTGAGTAATATCCAAATGTTTGGTTGTTTGGACACTTGGTGAGTAATATCCTCGTGTGCCATTCAACCCTATTTTATCCAAGCAAATGTTTACAAAGTAGGGAAAATCTTCTCCTCTTCTATCTACTTAAGAAAATCTAGCTTTGAGCAAATGAACTCTACAGCCTAAACTAGCCTTGCATGTAGAGGTAGTCTTTTCGTTCTTTGGTGTAATTTGCCAATACATTCAATGTATTGACCCAACTTGTTGGCTGCACGTCTTATGTGCAGAAACCGAAGATTGAAAGGTGCGTAGGGATTGTGAGTCTACACTCGACAAGCATGGGGCGTTGATGGACTCAAGCTACTTTTATGTTGCCGCTGTTATTTGATCTAGCCTTATGCTAAGCAAATTTGTAATAAATTCATACTCTGGATTATCCGTGTAATAAAGACTTTGTGTTTTACATGATATTCATCGACTGTGAGTGCTAGCTATTGATCCAGGGACTAGCATGTAAATCACAGGGACTTAGGATCTTTACTGATCCAAGGTCACAAAAACACCGCTAGAAAATAGCTTGATGACTACAAGTGCACAAATCGTTTGTAGCTAGTTGCGAAATAAAGATATCGATCCCACAGGGAGCGGGAGTTTTGAAGTCTAATAACTCTTGAACTAAATACTGAAATATTAATGCTAAATAATGTTATAAGTAACAAGATAAAATTCAAGTTTTGTGTAAAAATATATTTTGGGTTTTTGTATAAGAGAACAATAAGTAAAGTAAATCAAACTAAATACAGAAATTAAGTATCGCATATGTAATAGAGATATGAAACTGCAATGGGAAAAATGCATTCTCAGGGAGTAGTGGATACACCTCTAGCATTTTTTTTGAGGGTAAAACAGTAGGGAAAAAAACCCCACTGCAATTTTTATATATTATAGAGAGGTACAAAAGAATATTTACAAACTCATTCCACCTCAAAGAAGAGGGATAACATTCTAATCAGCTATCTCCTGTCTAAATTGGTTTCAATCCAAACCTGAAGGCCCTGATAATACTTCTTCTTAATTTTATAAAGGACCCATCTTAATTCCTGGGCTACAATAGCCTTCCAGGTCTCCATCGACGCATGCTGATTATTGAAAATTTCATTATTTCTGCAAATCCAAATGCCCCAAGTTCCAAGTATCAGAATTTCCATTGCAAAAGGGACATTGAGATCTTTTTTAATACTGGCTAAAACTTCAAATTATATATGTGTGGGAGGAACTCCATAATTGGACAAATAGACAGCAACCACTACTCACATCATCCTCATAACCACAACAGACAAGTAATCAACATCAATCGAATTACTACGCTATTGAGGGATTTTATTTCATAGGATGTATCCCATGGCATGGACAATGTTCCGTGATTTTCCTCGGTTCCCAAATTGATACGTAAGGGGTGCTAATAGATTTATAGTCACTGTAAATGCTATCACACCTCCGTCTACCAACAAGCATTCCCTCCATCAAGTCCCCACAAGAGGCAAATATTGAGAGGTCGACTTCTCCCAACATCAAGATAAAGACAATCTAACACATGGTCACAGCAATGAATATCAAAATAAACTTTATCTTATTTCAATATCATGATAGGGTTTCTCCATATCCCCAAGAACTAATGATATACTTAGACATGGATGCAATCAAAATCATGGCAAGACACTGGAATCTATCATAGATGAATATTACTTGTATAAATCCACAATGAGTGTGGAAATTACATGAAGATCTAGACAAGATGTAGATGAAATGAATGGTGATGGTGGTGATGCAGCGGTTGATGATGAAGATCGATGCCTTAGCCTCCTGGATCTGTGTAGGGTAAAGATGGATCCCCGGTGGGTGATTTCCCCCTCCAGATCCCTTCCGGAGGTGAGGTTTATGCGATTTCTGGTCGTTCTGTATGTCGTCTCTCCCATCTGATTGCACGGGGCGAAACTATTTGAAGAGGCAGTGGTGGCGCCAACTATACGGCGGGAACTATATGGCCGGAGAAAATCTTCCCACTATATAGTTGGTCGTTAAACCTACTGGCTCCTGCGATCGCCTCGGGTTTTCTTCTAGTGTTGTTGATATTTCCCAAATTAGCGATTTACGCTGTTTTTGACTCCTTTTCCCTCCAACACAACTGGTCGAAGAATTGTATCCATCGTGTCCATCATCTGTCCTGATCCTGGTGAAAATAGACATAAAAGATGCGCGCGAATGCCGTAAAATACCAAGATCCTACAACTACAATGCAAAATAATAATATAAAACATGATGCAAATATGCACTCATCAGGTATCTGTGTGGTGGTTGGGATAGGTCTGGTACATGTGTGTGTACATGGTATGTGTGTAGTGCGAGGCTGCATGAAGGTGGTGAGAGAGGTTGGTGGCAGCGTGGTGAGGTGAGAGGGTGTGGTTGGGTCGGGTCAGGTGCGATTAGGGTTAGAGCAAGGGAATATAGGGTTAGTGAAATATCGGTATAAGCGACTAGAGGAGGGGTGAATATGCGCTACTAAATTTTTATTTTCTTTTCAAATTTAAGTCTTGACACAAAGTAAATTCTATAGAGATGCAACTAAGTGAGAGAACCTATATGACAAACAAGCAAGCAATAATAATAAGGAGATAAAGGATAGAAGTCACCGAGAGTTGACACAGAGATGTTATACCGAAGTTCCTTCCTTTTGATGGGAAGCACATATATGTTGGAGGGGTCGGCGGTACTAAGACCACCAGCACCACGAGAGGACTCACCCTATTCTCCCGTGTACCCGCCTCGCGACAAGCACACGATCCACTATACGGCGACCTTCAAGGTGGTGACCGGAACCTTGTACAAATGCTTGGGGCACTTCTCCACAACTTAATTGGAGGCTCCCAAGATGACCTCGAAGATCTTACACACGAGGATTAGCTATGGAGGGTGAATTCAACAAGTTAGGGTTTCCTCAAACCCTAGAGCAACAAAAACTTACACAAATTGTGGGGAAACACAAATCCCTTTGGTGGAAAGCTAGGTCTAGGTCTCCTCCCTCGATTCCCCAAGGGGCATCAAGTTTGAGTGGCTAGAGAGGAAGAACTAGGAGGTTGGATCTCAACATTAATGGAGGAGAGAGAGTTGGAGCCGCAACATTCACTTGGGGGAAGAAGGGGGTATTTATAGCCCCCTGGAAAAATAGCCGTTGCAGAACCACTAACCCCGGAGTCTCCAGTCTTGGGGGCATAATCTCCGGTGCTGGTGATGAACTTTGGGCTTATCTCCTGAGGGGTATCCAGTATGCAATTTGACAAACCCCAAAGACAAGGCTGGAGATTAGACCGGAGTCTCCAGGCTCCAGCCCCGGAGTCTCCGGTGCTGAGCAAGACTCCATGCCCAACTCTGGGGGCGGATATAGATAGCAGATCTGGGATGGACAAAGACTACCCCAGAAAAGGCCAGAGTCTCCGGGCCTGGACCCTAGAGTCTCCGAGCCTAGACCCTGGAGTCTCCGGACTCAGGGGAAGCAATAGATAGAAAACCTTCAGTAGGCCCTTTTTCTTGATAAACATCGAGCTCTTCTTAAATGAAAAATAGAACATAGTCTCTATCTTTTTCACTAATGAAACTTCCACACTTAGCACACGGTAAAACTCACTTGTGTTGTCAACAGACATAAAAACATCATTAAGGCAGGAAATGCCCTTTCAATCTCCCCCTTTTTGGTGTTGATAACAGCACAAGGATTTTCACAATAATATACCAGCACAAGGTGCAAAAAGTAGAGAGGCTCCCCCTCGAAGAGAGCACACAGATATTTGCATATGAAAATATGTGCACAAAACAAGACACTCCCCCTAGATATTACAAACCTACCTAGATGCAAGAAGACAAGATATTGTTAAGAGATACTCATACCTTTCACCCAACATAGGGTGTGAAGTGATATATAGGGGTATCCAATAATAGAAGTCTTCATCACATAATGATATAAGGATCCAGACGATATGATACCACATAGTCTTTACGATACATAGACATCCACCATAAATCCACAAATAAAACACAAATTGGTCCACAAAGAAAGCAAGGCGAATAAAACCAAGTAGTGAAAGAGACCCATGCAAATATTATGGTAACCTAATAGCACCTTATCCCCCTTTGGCATCGAGACACCAAAAAGGGACAAGAGCTAGAGTACACGCCCCAACCGGATCACTCATCATCCTTGTCGTCCTCATCACCATCAGATCTCTCCTCGGAACTTTGATTATCATCATCATTAGTAGGGACTTGGTGACGGATAGAAGAGGAGGAATCATCCTAAAACACACGCCAATCAATGTTTCCTTGCGTCCACGAGCCATATGAGAGAGTGCGGGAGGCCTGAGGCTGAGCAAGACCTTCATCATCACTATCGGCGTCCCATTGATGAAACATATTCATGATCTGCTTGTCCCTCTTGTAAGCATCATAATGAACCTTGCGAATATCAATGTTCATACACAACATCACTTTCCCAAAAAGTGGCATTCTTCATTTGCCCCTTAACATAGTCACGAGAGAGAGGGGCATAGGGGAATTGTTGGCATTCTTCCTCCTGGAACGGACAAGGCTGGCAGCCGGAGGGCTTTCCTCCTCATCATCTCTAATCTCATCAGCTGGCATGGGGAAAGAATACCCACGAGGATCCGCAGAGGTGGTAAGGGCATTACGCTGCATCTAGAGAGGGGCATGGGCACCAATCGGCAGACCCACAAGAGGGGAAGGCAGGTGCATCTTGGCAAAGCTGGATAACACAAGCCTCATGACATAGGGAGCATAGGTGGGAGTCTTCTTATCAGAAATGTTGATCCTAGCTCCATGAAGATAAATACATGACATTGAGAGGAACGACAGGAGCATCAAGACCATTGATGTATATGGAGTGAGACGGAGCCATGAGAGGAACCAGGGCAGGCCCAATAGTGTCAAGATTGCCAGCTTGAGGATAAATGTTCTCACGGAACATGCGAATCACAATGTGCAAAGGTGGCCCGAGGTTCTTTGCTTCTCCAATGTCACCATACTTGCTGTAAAGAGGAGCAAGGGGCTTCTTATTGTACTAAAGCCCTGAAGTCTCATGAATGCGATGAACAACTGATACGTCGGAATCATATCTATAATTTTTGATGCTCCATGCTTATTTAGTATCTACTTTGATTTGCTTTGTCTACACTTTGAGGTGTTTTTATATCTTTTCTGGAACTAACCTATTAACAAGTTACCATAGTGCCTGTTGCCTGTTTTCTTCTGTTTTTGGTTCCAGAAAGGCAGAAAATCAATATTCTCGGAATTGGATGGGACAAAAGCCAAAGTTAATAACTTTCCGTGGGGGACAAGAATCCAGAAGACGAGATGGAGATGCGAGCCAGGGCGGCCAGACCCCCCTAGGCACGGGTGGGCCCTGCCCCGCGCCTGGGTAGGGTGTAGGGCCCCTGGCCGCCTCCCAGCCTTGCCTCTTCGCCTATAAGAAGCCCTTGATGCAGAAACCCTATGTACCCGATCAATATTCCACGAAACCTTCTGTAGCTACCGCCACCGTCATGCCTAAATCGGGGGGATCTGAAGTTCTTCCCGGCACCCTGCCGGAGGGGAGATCATCTCAGAGGCCCTCTCTCCGGTATGATGCGTGAGTAGTTCCACCTTGGACTATGGGTCCATGTAGTAGCTAGATGGATGTATCTCCTCCTTTGTGCTTTCATGTATAGATCTTGTGAGCTCCGTTCATGATCAAGATCTAATCTATTTGTAATCATGCATGTTGTGTTTGCGGGGATCCCATGGATATTGAGATTATTATGTTGGTTTGATTAATGGTTTTGTCTTTATGATTCTATAATGTCTGTGTTGTTTGTGATCTTGCATGCTCTCCGTTGTTAGTAGCTATCTTGGCCAAGTAGTTGCTAGTGACTCCAAGAGGAGGTATTTAAGCTCGATAGTGGGTTCATGCCTTTAGTTTCCAAGGGAAGTGACATAAATCTCTTAGGTTGTAGATGTGCTGTTGCCACTAGGGAGAAAACAACGGTCTCTTGTTCATGGAACATGTGGACTGTTTACCTTACACACTTTGCTTAAAGAAGTTGTCTGTTGCTTGCAACTTAATACTGGAGGGGGTTCGGATGATAACCTGAAGGTGGACTTATAGTCATAGATGCAATTGGACGGCGGTCTATGTATCTTGTTGTATTGCCCAATCGAATATCATAGGATCTTTCTGACTAGTATTGCATTGTTATGCCTTGCTTAGTTCCTGTCAATTGCCCTGCTGTAATTTTTTTACCCTTCATGCCATGTTGTTTATCTAAGGAGAGCACCTCTAGTGAACTATGGACCCTGGTCCAATCTTTACCATCGATACATCTTCCACTGTTACTTGTTTACTTGCTGCAATCCACCATTACCTTCCACACCATACATTTAATCCTTTGCTACAGCAAACCGGTGAGCCTGACAACCTCGCTGTCTAGTTGGGGCAAAGTCTTGAGTTTGTGTTGTGCAGGTCTTTGCGTTGCTCGCAACACCTATGTGACGTTTCCTTCCTCCTACTGGTCCGATAACCTTGGTTTCTTACTGAGGGAAAACTGCTGTTGTGCTGCTTCACACCTTCCTCCTGGGGTTCCCAACGAAGTGCTAACCAGCACCATCAAGCTATTTTCTGGCGCCGTTGCCGGGGAGGCTAAGGACGTATCACTAGGGGAGTCCTTCACTTCCTTTCTCTTTAATTTGTTTTTAGTTTGCTTTGTTCCTTTTTCTTGGTTTTGTTTGCCTCTTTTCAAAAAACCCATAAAAATTAGTCTAGTTTGGTTTGCTTCCTTTATTCAAAAACAAAAAAAAATAGTGCCTGCTCTAGGTGCTGTTGTTGTTTTTCGCTCGCCCACCTATGCCAAAATGAACTCTGCTAAGAACACCAAGTTGTGTGACTTCACTAGAACCAACAACAATGATTTCCTAAGCACTCCTATTGCTCCACCTGCTCCTGATGCTACCTTTTATGAAATTAAGCCTGCTTTGTTCAATCTTGTGATGAGAGAGCAATTTTCTGGTGCTAGTTCTGATGATCCTGCTGCCCATCTCAATAGCTTTGTTGAATTTTGTGAGATGCAAAAGTATAAGGATGTAGATGGAGATATTATTAAGCTTAAGCTTTTTCCTTTCTCCTTGAGAGGAAAAGCTAAAGAATGGTTGCTATCTTTGCCAAAAAATAGTATTGATTCTTGGACTAAGTGCAAAGATGCTTTTATTGGAAAATACTATCCTCATACTAAGATTATATCTATAAGAAGTGAAATTATGAAATTTAAACAACTTGATAATGAACATGTTGCTCAAGCTTGGGAAAGAATGAAATCTTTGGTTAAGAATTGTCCCACTCATGGACTCACTGCTTGGATGATTATCCAAACTTTTTATGCAGGTTTGAACTTCTCCACAAGAAACCTATTGGATTCAGCTGCTGGAGGTACCTTTATGAGCATCACTTTGGGTGTTGCAACTAGACTCCTTGATAATATGATGGTTAACTACTCTGAATGGCATGTTGAGAGAGCTCCACATGGTAAGAAGGTAAATTTTGTGGAGGAAACTTCCTCTTTGATTGATAAGATTGATGTTTTTATGGCTATGCTTGTCAATAGGAAAGCTCCTTTAGATCCTAATAGTGTTCCCTTAGCCTCTTTGGTTGCTCAAGAAGAGCAAGTTGATGTGAACTTCATTAAAAACAACAATTTCAACAACAATGCATATAGGAATAATTTTTGTGGTAACAATTATAGGCCTTATCCTCCTAATAATGGCAATTCCTATGGAAGCTCTTACAACAATGCTAGAAGTGCCCCCTCTGAACTTGAAGTCATTCTCAAAGACTTTATTAGTAAGCAAACCACTTTCAATAAGGCTATAGAGGAGAAGCTTTTAAATGTTGAGAAAAATATATACTCTTTGTCTGAAGCTCAGTCTTCCTTGATTAATAAAATGGCCGCTAAACCTGAAACTATGGAAAATACCTTTGCTACTACTCATGCCATACAAGTTACTATCGATGAAAATGTTAGGCTGTTAGCTCAACTTCATGCTAAGTGGGAAAGGGAAGCTGAAATTGATAGAAACAATAGTGTGTGCACCATCACCACTAAACCACAAGTAGTCCCTGTTCCTCCTCCTACTATGCCTAAGCCTATTGAGCCTACTACTAGTGATGCTAAGTTTGATTTTGATATTGATGGGTGCAATATTTCTGAAGTGATTATGTTCCTACAAAAGCTTGCTAGAAGTCCTGATGCTAGTGATATGCATGTCGATTTCACAAAACATATTACAGATGCTCTTGTGAAAATTAAGGAAGAGAAGCTAAAACACAAAGATTCTATTCCTAGGAAAGTAGAAGATAGTTGGGAACCCATTATTAATATGTAAGTGAATGACTTTGATCTCAAAGCTTCATGTGATCTTGGTTCTAGTGTCTCTATTATGCCTAGGAAGATTTATGAAATGCTTGATTTGCCACCATTAGAAGATTATTATTTGGATGTCCCACTTAATGATAATGCTAAGAAGAAACTCATGGGGAGTATTAATGATGTTCTCATCATGGTTAACAATGCTTATGTTCCTATGGATTTCTATATTTTGGATGTTGAATACAATGCTTCTTGTCCTATTACTCTGGGAAGACCTTTTATTAGAACTGTTGGTGCCATCATTGATATGAAAGAAGGCACCATTAAATATCATTTTCCATTAAAGAAAGGTATTGAACACTTCCCTATGAGGAGAGAGAAGTTTCTTTTTTTTCCTCCTTTTAAAGCAAGGTTTGATGTTAATGCTTACTCATTTTAAAATACTTGATTCTTCTTGATTCTTGTGCCTAACTTAAAGGCGTTAAAGAAAAGTACTTGTTGGGAGATAACCCAAGAGTTTCCTTGAGTCTTGGAAGTTATTACTTCAGTAATGACCGCTCCTTATCCTTTTTGTTTGCTTTTTGTGCCAAGAATGACCTCTAATTAGAGGGAAGTAAGATTTGGGGAGTTTCTGAATAAATCCCCCATTATGTTAGCTAACTTTCGTTAGTTCAACACTTTGATTTGAGCAACAGAAGATGTTTGAAAAAAATCAGTTTCTACATGCTGGTCTGTTTTGACAGATTTCTGCCATTATTTGCATTTGCTTCTTATTGATTCTTTTTTGAGTTCTGTTTAGGTGAATTGAGCTTTTTGAAGGAGTTACTACAGTAGCTTGTGTTTTTAGTGAAAAGTCTTGCTGTTCCAAAGCTTTGCCCGAGGTCTAATATCTTTTGAATACACTAATGTTGCTAATGCAGATTGTGTGAATTTTTGTATGAAGGAAAAATTTTAGGTGTATAGAGATAATGATGCAATGAGATGAAGAATGGAAAAAATCTCAAGCTTGGGGATGACACCATGGTGTCACCCCAATAAATATCCAAGAGGTACAAGAGTCAAAGCTTGGGGATGCCCAAGGCATCCCCTTCTTCATCAATAAAAAGCTCAGGTCTGTCTAGACACTTCGTTTTTATTGTTTCGTGTACTGTTGTGTTGTTCTTGGAGCGTCTTAGTTTTCGTTTGCTTTGCTTAGGTTGTTTAGTTTGCTTGAATAAAGTAGTTTGGACCCCCGTTCTTTCTGTATTGTTGCAAATAAGTTGCTTGGTGTTGGAAAGGAGTAGTAAGTTCTTGCTTGATAAATGCAAGAGGAGCTTGCATTGACTGTGACATAGACTTTAGCATGACATGCTATGTGTTGTTTTGGCATTATGTTTAGTGATTACTGCTGTAGCATGTCTTGTTCCAAAAAATTGGGATTGCTTAGTGTGCCTTGAAAAAATTATGCGTTGTTTTAGCATGCAAAAGCATAGTATTGTGGTATTCTCCTTTGATGCTTTGTTTGGGTTGACTTGGCACATGCTCACACTATGTTATAACTATGACAAGTCAACATAGCCTCTATGATCATTTAGTCCTTGACTTGTAGTACCACTCTATGCTTTGATTAATAATGCTTTGTTGCTCTACATGATTATGGCCATTATGCTCTCTTAGTTGGTTGCTCCCAGTCTTTTGCTATCCTCCACTTGTATGAGTAAGTTCTACTCGTGCTTCCAACTCCCAAGAAACCAAGTTATTCCAAAGTGTCCACTCTAAACTCCTATGCATGGTGTGTTACACCATGCCAAGTATATTCTTGTTTTCAGCTATCTTCCAATTAAAAACTATTTTGTTAGGTGAAAACTTAGTGATTAAAGACCTCACGAACTTGATGGCACACTTTATATTCTTTGCCCCTAATAAACTTGAACCATTGTGTCGTATATGTTGTATATGCTTGCACTTATACGTTGGAATTAGCAGAACCGTGCTGTCATGGGGAACGTTTTCAACATTGCACTTGTACTTTGTACTCAGTTGATATCATGCTCTTTTGTCTATGAATGTCACCAGTGTGAAATAAAGAGGGAACTTGTAAGTCCATGGAGTATGTATTTTGTGTTAGAGAAACGCCTGGGCCGCTAGCCTAAGCCATGCCTAATCATGGTGGAAACTTGTAGCATCACCATAGTGAGCAATCTATGAAGCATCGTCAATAAAAGTCTATGCATATAGTAAATAAAAATATCGCTGAGATGCTCATTGTCTTTTTGTCTTGTCATTTTGGTTAATGGATAGCTCTTTGTAACACCCCGGTTCTGAAAAAACCGTGGCCTCTATGTGACATGCCAATCCCTGGATCGGTTCATTGGCCCACAATAGAGTAAGATGAATAACATAGCGAAATATCCGTGTATCATGAATAACGAAGATCCAGAGTACCATTATTACAATAAAAGCTTAGCCCAAAGCTAGCTCAAATTATTCAGGTAGCAACATAAATAAAGTAAATCCTCCATTCTTCAAATTGCCCACAAGTGAACAAGTGCCGAGTGGAGTACCGTGGCCTATATCGATTACTCAGAATCAGAATAACCTGCAACATGAAACGTAGCAGCCCCGAAGGGTCAATACATGGAATGTATGGCAAGTAGAGCTAGTAATGGAGACAATAGTACTAACATCTACATGCATATTTGGCAAGTGGAGCTGTGTCTGGCTTGCATTTGCAAATACATTTGTCCTACTTTCATAAACAGTTTTGATTTTCTTTGAAAAGATCCCAATTAAGTTAACCCAACAAGATTAAAACAATTATGAAATTGGAATGAGCGAGAAACATGTCATGGAATCAATATCAAGCAACTCAGTTGTCCATAACCGGGGACACGGCTAATCGATTTGATTATACACCCTGCAGAGGTTAGTACACTTTACCCATGTGACTTGGCCAGCCCAGCTCGTACCACCACTCTCATTTTGAGTGGTGATAGGGAGAATTCCAAGTTGAGACTGTTTGGGAAGTAGCTCCTCAATCCCGACACGCACCGGTCCAACCTACCAAAATTCTACATCTCTGGATACGCGGGTTCAAGTTACCACAACCTACTAAGTCCAACCAACCGCCAATTCCATTATTGGCACATGGTTGTACATGTAAGCTACACAATAAAGAAGCCAATAAATTTCTCTCGATACCTGGGTGCCTTTCCGCAATAAAACCACCAAAAAATATCAATACCATCACACCCAGGAGATTCATTGATTAAGTTGTTTTAGTTTTCACAAACCAATACTTTTAGAAAACAAGTATCAATGATGTAACCCAGCCCTCGTTCAACATAGCATGGCTAAGCACATCTACCAACGGTGGTTCAACTACAAGGAAAGCCCTACCACATAATAGGACATAGCATAGCGATAGTATCATCCTACACATGCATCTATAAAATACACGACAATGCATAGAAAAATAGTAGGACGATATCATGAACAAAGTAGCATCTACTTGCCTTGGTTGTAGCGGTCGGAAGAACAATCCATACACGAGCAAGCGTTGCACTCGTCACAATCTACACGATACAATTGCAATCATAAACAAACAATCCACAAGCGTATGCAACAAAGATGATGCATGAAGGTATGCAAGGCAAGTGAATTGGTGCTACAGCTGCACCACAACATCCTATACCATAATACTACCGATTGCATGCATGGAAAATAATTTTAGCGCTAGGAAAACTATTAAGCAAAAGTAATGCTCAAAACTAGAGCTAGAACTCGAATAATTCACTACCGGTAGTATACTATTTGTAAAATCTTGGGAAAATTCTACCGCATAGGTATCGCTGATTAGAAACAGTACCAACTGGAATTACTCAAAAAGGTTTTATAAAACTCCCCGAGTAATTAAAACACTGCAGAAAGCCACTAGACAGTTTCTGCAGAAGTTTTTACTGTAAGCCTACATTTTTAATTCACGATGAGATTCCCATCGTTCCACTTAATCCAGGGACATATCATACGCGATTTTTGGAGCTACGGATCTTTTTCTATGAATTTAATACTCCGAAAAGGCCACTAACTAGTTTGATTAAACTGTACTAAACCTTGCTGCAAAAGTCTGAACCAAAGGTTCAGCGAGATTCTACACGACTCACTGAATCTACACATATTTTATTTCCAATTTTTGGCCAAGCGGTTTAATTACTACGCAATTTACAAGATTCTACCAAAATCTGTCAACTAAAAGGATTAACGAAATTAACCAGTCAATTGTGTCTGTTGACTGGTCAAAGCGTCTGCTGACTGGGCGTCTGACTAGTCAACGCCTGAGTCTGACCAGTCAACGAACGATCTAAGCCGCCGATCTGAAATCTGACGGTGGCTGCAGTCTTACCGGAATCAAACGGCGAAATGGACGTCGGCAAGTTCCGGACGGTGCGGCGATCGATTCCGGCGTCGGTGTCTTTCCTGCGCGGGTGTAAACGGTCAGCGCGCTGGATTAAAACGGTCACGCAACGACGGCGGCGTTCGGCACGCGTGCATGCGTGTGTGCGAGCGTGCGTGCGCAGCAGGCGCAGCAGCATGCAGCGGCGGCGCGCGCAGCAGCAGCGAGCAGCGAGGCGGCGTGCTCTTGCGGCGGCAGGCGAGCGGCGGCAGGGCGCTGCGCGGCTGCGGGGAGGCGGCGCGCTGGCGAGGCGGCGGCGGGCGCTGCAGGCGGCGGCTTGGCGGCGGCTAGCCGCGGGTGGCGCGGTGGAGAGGAGAGGCGCGGGCGGCGCGTACCTGCTGGCGGTGGGGATCGGCGGCGAGGCGGGGCCTAGGCGGTGGCGGCTCGCGGCCGGGAGGCGGCGGCACGGCGCGAAGGCCGAGGCGGCGGGCGGCGGCGATCGTGGGAGGCGCGGGCGATGGCGGCGGGGTTGGCGCGGTTCCCGAGGGCGGGCAGGAGGCGGCGGGTCGGTGGGCACGGGGGCCGAGGTAGCGGGGCTGCCTCTTTATGTGGGGCCCCTCGCGGAATCCTACGCGAAAACGGCGCAGAGTTGGTTACGGACTCGGAAATCGGTCCGAAAATTCGGACCGTTTTTCGACGATTCACTAAAACGGCCACAACTTCTCCGTACGAGCTCCGAATCGAATGATTCTTGCTCCTACGGTTTCGTAGAGTCGAGGGGAACAATCTAAGGTCAAGGTTTGAGCGAAACCACTAGTCTACAAGGGTGGTCAACGCTAGTCCTACTAAAGCCTCCCGCAGGAGCCTCGTAGCAAAATAGAATAGGGTTTTGCAAATAGCGTTTCGCCGAACCTTTTCACTCGACGGTTTTGCATGGAAAAGTATGATGAAATGCTATGAATGATATGCAAGACCAAATCTAAAATTTGGTATGTGACACTCTTGTACCATGTGCAAGGGGAACCCCGTTGGCGGTTCTCTATGATATGCAAATACTTACAATGACAAAAACTTACAGGTGACTGAAGTTGAGTAGCATGAGGTGTGGCCCTCATATTTAAGGGACTTGAGATTTCCAACTTATACTTTGTCAAGCATATACTCCATAGTTTGTTCACTTCAACCTTAATCACTTCATAATGCTTATGATGGGGGCAATGAGGGCTAAAAGCTAACAAGTACCATAATTTTTGGAAGCTCTTTTTGAAACTTGAACTCCCTGCTTCCTTTATGAAATGCTTTTCTTCCACCATTATTGAGTCTCCCCTTTCTACATTTAGGCACCATTAAGAGAGCATAGTGTCATTATGTGTGCAGTGTCCCAAATCTTATTGATTGATGCATATTATGATATAACTTTTTCTTGTGCTACTTGTTTCTAGTCACCCTTGTGAACTTTGAAGGTGTCCTATGCATCTATTTGCTACTCTATGAGGGACAAGCTGATTGCCATTATGCTATGTTTTCTGTATGTGAAACAAATAACGGTTTTTAATGCATGTTATTCATGATCTTTGTTTGTAGCCTTTCTTGTTGCATGCATAGTTACTATGTCCTATTGTTAAAACTCCATCTTTCATGCACATGTTTAGAGTTCTTTGATCCCAGCTTTCAATGCTTGCAAATGGTTTGATCTTTGTTTTGATGGTGCATGTCACCTCAAAAATTATTCTTTTATCACTTACCTACTCGGGGACGAGCAGGAGTTAAGCTTGGGGATGCTTGATACGTTAGAAACGTATCTATAATTTTTGATGCTCCATCCTTGTTTAGTATCTACTTTGCTTTGCTTTGTCTACACTTTGAGGTGTTTTTATATCTTTTCTAGAACTAACCTATTAACAAATTGCCACGGTGCCTGTTGCCTGTTTTCTTTTGTTTTTGGTTCCAGAAAGGAAAAAAATCAATATTCTCGGAATTGGACGAGACAAAAGCCAAAGTTAATAACTTTCCGTGGACAAGAATCCAGAAGACGAGACGGAGACGTGAGCCAGTGCGGCCAGACCCCCCTAGGAGCGGGTGGGCCTTGCCCCACGCCTGGGCAGGGTGTGGGGCCCTGGCCACCTCCCATCCTTGCCACTTTGCCTATAAGAAGCCCCCGATGCAGAAACCCTAAGTACCTGATCAATATTCCACGAAACCTTCTATAGCCGACACCACCACCGTCGTCCCTAGATCGTTGGGATCTGAAGTTCTTCCCGGCACCCTGCCGGAGGGGAGATCATCCTGGAGGCCTTCTCTCCGGTATGATGCGTGAGTAGTTCCACCTTGGACTCTGGGTCCATGTAGTAGCTAGATGGTTGTATCTCCTCCTTTGTTCTTTCATGTATAGATCTTGTGAGCTCCGTTCATGATCAAGATCTAATCTATTTGTAATCATGCGTGTTGTGTTTGTGGGGATCCGACGGATATTAGGATTATTATGTTGGTTTGATTAATGGTTTTGTCTTTATGATTCTATCATGTCTGTGTTGTTTGTGAACTTGCATGCTCTCCGTTGTTAGTAACTATATTGTCCGAGTAGTTTCTAGTGACTCCAAGAGGGGGTATTTACGCTCAATAGTGGGTTCATGCCTCTAGTTTCCAAGGGAAGTGACAGAAATCTCTTCGGTTGTAGATGTGCTGTTGCCACTAGGGAGTTGTCTATTGCTTGCAACTTAATACTGGAGGGGGTTCGGATGATAACCTGAAGGTGGAATTATAGTTATAGATGCATTTGGATGGCGGTCTATGTATCTTGTTGTATTGCCCAATCGAATCTCATAGGATCTTTCTGACTAGTATTGCATTGTTATGCCTTGCTCAGTTCCTTTCAATTGCCCTTCTGTAATTTGTTTACCCTTCATGCCATGTTGTTTATCTAAGGACAGAACCTCTAGTGAACTATGGAGCCCAGTCCAATATTTACGATCCACTGTTACTTGTTTACTTGCTGCAATCCACCATTACCTTCCACACCATACATTTAATCCTTTGTTACAGCAAACCGGTGAGCTTAACAACCTCACTATTTAGTTGGGGCAAAGTCTTGAGTTTGTGTTGTGCAGGTCTCCGCGTTGCTTGCAACACCTGTGTGACGTTTCCTTCCTCTTACTGGTTCGATAACCTTGGTTTCTTACTAAGGGAAAACTGCTGTTGTGCTGCTTCACACCTTGCTCTTGGGGTTCCCAAAGGATACTCCAGGAGAGCTGCAAGCTCACTGATATTGTACTGACAATGAATGCCGCCAGTCATCCAAGTCATAGGAATCTCGTCCCTGTCTCCAACCACAAGGGTGGAAAAGAACAGGTGCACAATCTGGACATTGTAATCCTGCCAAAACACCATGAGCTGGTCCAATCCAAGCTTCTCGATGATCCAGAGAGCCTCAGAGAAATACTTCTTGTTGTTCATGTAGTGAAAATACAAAGGACGTTGCGGGCATACTGGCTTCTTCTCAGATAGGTGGGCATATATCTCACTCATGATCAAATACTGCTCACGCTACCAGAAACGAGCATCCGGGCTATTGTTTGCCATATCATAGGACAACTGCCTCCTCATGACCTGGAACTCATCATTGTTCAACCTTGAGAGAGTGGTGAGTTTGTCATATTTCCTTTTCTTGGCCAGTTTCTCATGACAAAGACGGTCTTCCTCTTGCTGCTACAAAGACATGGCTTTCTTTCCCTTGATCTTCTCGACATGCTCCTCATGACTGTTAAACGGGTGTTGGCGTAAAATCTTGCCCCATAGGTCGGGGTCTTGGAATTGGTGCAACATGGGCGAGAGCTACCAGAACCGCCTGCAAAAACTCGCAAGAAAGCACAAAAACATGGCAGAGAATGAGTTTTGCATGCCCTGGAAGGTATGGTGGAAGAGGTGTCAGAACTAGACCAAATGCATGAGAGGAAGCCTAGAGTCTTCGATCTCTAGCCCCGGAGTTTCCGGCCATGGCTGATACGTCGTAAAGGTATCTATAATTTTTTATGCTCCATGCTTGTTTTATACTAACTATCTTATGTTTTGTCTACACTTTTAGGCATTTTTATAAATTTTCTGGAACTAACCTATTGACAAGATGCCACAGTGCCAGATGCCTTTTTTTGCTATTTTTGGTTTCAGAAAAGTTAGTAAATAACTATTCTCGGAATTGGACGGAACAAAAGACGAAGTCCATATTTTACCAGAGCAAAGAAGGAGTCCAGAGGGGGGACGAAGAGGCTCCACAGGGTGGCCAGACCACCCCCTGGCACGGGTCCACCCTAGGGTGCGTTAGGGCATGGTGTGGGCCCCCTGTCCCTCAACCGACCTTGCCCCTTCGCCTATATAAACATCCTGAGGCAGAAACCCTAAGTACCCAATCAAAAATCGACGAAATAGTCCATAGCTTCCGCCACCATTGTCCCTATATCGGGGGGATCTGAAGCTCTTCCCGGCACCCTGCCGGAAGGGAGAGATCATCTCGGAGGCCTTCTTCATCACCATGCCATCCTCCGGAGTGATGCGTGAGTAGTTGACCCTTGGACTATGGGTCTATACAGTAGCTAGATGGTTGGTTCTCCTCCTTTGTGCTATCATCGTTAGATCTTGTGAGCTCCGTTAATGATCAAGATCATCTATTTGTAATCCTACATGTTGTGTTTGTTGGTATCCGATGGATATTGAGTACTATGTTCAAGATTGATTATTGATTCTATCATGTTTGTGTTATTTGTGATCTTGCATGCTCTCCGTTGCTAGTAGATGCTTGTAACTCCAAGAGGGAGTATTTATGGTCGATAGTAGTTTCATGCCTCTAGTAAGAGGTTGTAGATGTGCTATTGCTACTAGGGAGAAAAAACAATCCTTTGTCCAAGGGCAATTGTATTGTTTACTTTACACACTTTGCTTAATGCCATTATCTGTTGCTTGCAACTTAATACTGGAAGGGGTTCGGATGATAACCTGAAGGTGGATTATTAGTCATAGATGCAGTTGGATTACGGTCTATGTATTATGTTGTAATGCCCAAACGGATCTCATAGAAATAATCATGACATGTACATGCATATTTATGCATTTTCAATCTATCAATTGCCCATCTGTAATTTGTTCACCCAACATGCTATTTATCTTATGGAGAAACACCTCTAGTGAACTGTGGACCCCGGTACATTCCTTACCATTGATATACCATCTATTGTTTACTTTCTACAATTATCACAAGCAATTACTATCTTCCACACTATACATTTAATCCTTTGTTTTCAGCAAAGCCGGTGAGATTGACAACCTCACTGTAAGTTGGGGCAAAATATTGTGGTTGTGGTGTGCAGGTTCCAAGTTGCTAGCAACACCTTGGAGTTGTTTCCTTACTCCTACTGGTTCGATAAACTTGGTTTCATAACTGAGGGAAACTTGCTGCTGTGCTCATCATACCTTCCTCTTGGAGTTCCCAATGAGCTCTACATATCTGAGCCATCAAGCACTTTTCTAGCGCCATTTCCGGGGAGAAAATGACAAATTCAATCTCTTCCTCCACGTCAAAACACTTTTCTAGGAGAAAGAAGATTCTTGCAAGGGGAGTCTCTCACAACCAACCTATTTAGTTTGTTTTTTTGTTTGTTTCTTTAGTTTTGTTTGGTTTTCCTCTTTTTTATCAAAAACACAAAATAATTAGTTCCTACCTTAGTTGCTATTTCTGTTGGTTTACTTCTTTTATCAAAAACACAATTTTTTTTAGTTCTTTCCTTAGTTGTTACCTTATTCTTAGCTCATTATGTTGATCCCTAAATTCGCCCTGAAAGACCTTTCAATAGGTAGTGGCTCTATAATTGGGAAAGATAATATTGAAGAATTCTTCAATCATGTTAGTAAGCAAGACGATATTGCGGATAGATCTTTACGAGAACATGATCCAAATTATGAAATTGCTGCAGCTTCTTTAGTTCACATGTTGGAGGCTATGTTTGTTAACCTTAATCCCATGATGCAGGCCATGTTTCTTAAACTTAATGATATTAAAGATACTGAAAAAAGAGATTTTATCCTAGAAACCTTGCTTAAAGAATTTAATGATGTTGCTAGAGAAGCTAGAAAGGACTTTGATCGTTTTAATATGCTAGGATCATGTGTTGATGTTATTGGTACACAAGAAAACATAGACAAAACCAAACCCAAAAATGGATAGGAAATTAAAATACCAATGCCTTTTAAACTGTAGGAATGCATGAAGCCTTAGAAAAGAATTTTGATTGGATTATTCCTGAAAACCCGTTTGATGAAAATAGTAAACCCAAGAGTATTGAGAGAGGATCCTATAAAACTTATTTGGATAAGATACCTTGCCTTGTTGAAGATATTTCTAGTATTGACCTAAATTCTTCTTCATTCTAAAATACTTGATTCCTGCTTTCTATGCGTAGCTGAAATGCGTTAAAGAAAAGCACTCTTGGGAGATAACCCAATTTTATTTTCAGTAAGTTTTTCCTTTGTTGAGTCTTGGAAGTTATTGCCTCTGTAATAACCTCACTTTATCATTTTTGTGTGGTTTTTGTGCCAAGAATAACCACTAATGAGAGAGAAGTAAGATTTGGGGAAGTTGCTGTCCCGAAACAGATTTCTGTGCTTCACTGTAGAAATCATGAAAAAAATCCCAGTACGTCAGATTGATCTGTAATTTTTTGTGATTAAGCCCCAGGTTATTATCTAACTTTTGTTATTTTTGTACTTTCGATTTGAGCAGCGAATGGTTTTCGAAAAAATCAGCCATTACCTGCTGGTCTGTTTTGACAGATTTCTGCCATTATTTGTATTTGCCTCTTACTCGGTTTATTTTTGAGCTCTCATTGATCACTTGAGCTTTTTAAAAGGAATTGCTACAGTATCTTGTGTTTTAATGGAAGTTTTACTTGAGTTGAAACTAAACCCAAAGGCTTATTATCTTGAATACACTAATGTTGCTAATGAAGAATGGTGTGAACTTTTGTATGAGGGAAATTTTCAAGTGTAGGGGAAAGATGATGTAATGAGACGAAGAATGGACAAAAGATTAAGCTTGGGGATACCACCCGTATCACCCCAAGAAATATTGAAGAGGTACAAGCGTCAAAGCTTGGGGATGCCCAAGGCATCCCCTTCTTCATCAATAAAAATCTCAGGTTTTATTTCAAGACACTTCATTTTTATTGCATCATGCACTATATGTTGTTCTTGGAGCGTATTTGTTTTCATTTTTAGTTTTATTTTGCTTTTATTGCTGCCATAAATTGTCCGGACCTCAACACACCTATTTTGGAGAAGTCATACCTATTTCTTCATTGCCTAGAACACTTTAGTTTTCACTCTTATTGTTTTGTGAGTGTTCTCTTTTGCTAGCACTACATTTAGCTTTAGTTTTCTTCTACTTTGCTTAGAAATTTTTAGTTCTTCTTTGAAGATTTGTGAGACAAGCTCACTGATGTTTATTGATTATTATCTTTGTGAGTTGTTTCAAAGAAGTCGATTGGTGTTGGAAGAGAGTAGGAAGCTCCATGCTTATAGTGGTACAAAAAGAAGCTTGTTTTGACTGTAGCTTAGACTTTATCTTGTCATGTTAGATGTTGCTTTGACTATATGCTTAGTCATTATTGTTGTAGAATGAATTTTTTCAAACAATTGAGTTTTCTTAATGTGCCATGAAAGAATCATGCGTTGTTTTAGCATACAAAAGCATAGTATTGTGGTATTCTCCTTTGATGATTTATTTGGGTTGACTTGGCACATGCTTAAACCATGTTAAGACTATGAACCAGTCACCTTAGCCTCTATGATCATTTAGTTTTTGACTTGTGATATTACTTTATACTTTAATTAATAATGTTTTGTCGTTTTGCATGATTATGTCTATTATTGCTCTCTTAGTTGATCGCTCCTAGGAGATTTTTAACTTGTGGCCCAAAAGTTGAAGCGCCAAGGAAACGCGGGGTCTGACTTCATCGGTATTGGATCGTGATACCCCGAGTTGGCATGACAAATGCTCAGAGGGTATTTTTCGACAGGAATTCAACAAACCGTTTGAACATGGGAAAACTCGCTAACGCCCATCAAATTGGGCCATGCTTGTCACTTTTTACCGTTAAGTTGCTTCCATCCTAGCTGCCATGTAGACTTGCAGCGCTGGCGCCCTCGTGTTCAAACGGTCTTTTTGACCCGACCTTCTTCTTCCCCAAAGGGGCGATCTATGGCCACCACCATGGCGCGGAGCTGGGAGGGAATTCCTTCAGCAGCGAGATCCGACAGCCGGCTGAACCTGACCGGTCTCGCGCTCCACCTCCCAAACCGGAGCTCGACCCATGGCACGGCAGCACCCATGGCACGGCACCGGGACGACATTTCTGCCTCGGGGTCCTTCTCCAAAATCCGAGATCGTCGTCGCCGTTTGTCGCACCCGCACCAGCCAGGGCACCTTACTCTTTGAACCCCAAGCCCACATCCAATATGTTTGGCACACTACCAACAAGGTGAAATTCCATCCAGTTTTCTTCTTGTGATTGTGGTAGTAGAAAACATGTGTTGATATGTTGTTTACTAGACTTTCATTTGAAATTAGTGAGAAGGGCTAAATGGGATAACAATGAAGACCATAGTCTGTACTTTGCATTGCATCTACAAGGGCTCGTTGACGAAGCATGTTACCGAGAGAGTGGAGTTCATCATCCATTGCCAAAAAATATGGGAACAAATCCATGAGCGATTGAATGCAAATACACGAAGAGAAGCTAGATCCATGTCATTAATCATCAATAGGTTGCACATTATAGTGATGTGTTCAAATATGTACACATTCATAACAATAACTTATGGCGGCAGTGTTGCTAGCTGTTTGTATGAGCTATTCATTTTATATGATCGTGGCACCTTACTTTCCTGGATACTAGTAAACTTGAAATTGCAACCCCCGCATTAACTTCCCCATGTAGCAACACCCCGCATTTATTTGATAGGAATCGAACCGATGAGAGAGAATGCATGCGGGATCGTTGGTGGTTGGGCTTGCGATTGGTGTGTGCATGTGGTCGTCTCGTTTCCACACGCTTCCCTTGGCATTCCTAGGCCTTCTTTAATAAATCTCTATCTCCAGAACCGCTTCCTCTGCCATTCGATGGGACTGAGACCACACGAACACCATCATCCATGGCCAGCAACAAGCAGCAGGATTCGCCGTTGGATGATCTCCCTAAGGGAGTCGTGCAAAAGATAGGTGACATCTTCCTATCGACGGAGGACTTCGACTACTACGCCGCCTTCCGGCCAGTCTGCAGCGCCTGGCGCGGCTTCACGGAAGAGCGATTTATACCAGCCAACTGGATTGTTCTAGAGCACCAGTTGTCACCGGAGTATGGGGTAGACGATTCCGCCATCACGTTGCTGAACGTGAGAACCGGCCGCTACCTTGAGAAGAAGATTACTCGGGTTTTTCGCAGGTGCTTTCTTGATATTCATCTGTATATGTGCGACCCTTCTTTTTGTGTTCACCTCCTATACGATCTATATATGTACCTTGATTGAATATCTGTTTGTTTACCTTGATTGAATCTCTGCTTCTCATCTCTCTCTACCTCCCTGTGTCTCTGGAAGGTACTTTTATGTCGGTAGCACAATTGGAGGCCTCCTTGTGCTTGGACAGAGGGTGCAGCCGTACAAGACATGGTTGTTCAACCCCTTCTCGGGTGCTATCAAGCGCCTGAGGGTGGAGATACCGACCGAGCAGGTGGCTTCTGTCGCTGTGACGATGTTCCCGTCGTTGATGGTGTTTACATCAAATCTTCTAAACACCCTCATTCGGTGCGCGGATGAGGGCACGGAGGAAGGCAGTCGCCCGGTCTTTGGTGCAGGGCGGTACATGCCGAATGACTTCACGGAACTCCGGAGCATGACTTCTTACGCCGGTGATGTTTTCATCGCAGACAGATACGGGTATGTCCTCTCGACTATGCCTGGTGCTGCTCATGGAGATGTCCAGATGCAGTGCTCCGCATAGACCCTGAAGATGCATGCCATCGTCGAAGGACCTGTTCCAGGATGCCAGTACCCGGAGAATCGTTTTTGCCTCGTCGAATCCAATGGGGAGTTGTTGTTCCTTGTGAGTGGACCTGTCTACGGCGACAGGCATGTTGCTTACTAGGTTGATACACAGAACCGTGTCCTTCAGCTGATCAGAGGCATCGACAGCCGTGCTCCCTGCGTTGCTGACAATCGGTGCATCTGTGTCGATAGCGCCAGGGTACCCATGGTGCAAGCCGGTAGCATCTACTATCCGGACCTATACCATATTAGATCTTACAACTTTGAGGCTCTTGCGTGGGAAGAGGATCCAAGGGTTGTCCATGGGTATGGAGCAGGGGGATTATGGCACAATGACCGTCCATTCAAACTCGATCGATTGCCGTAGTGTATTGCAGTTGCGTCGAGCTTTGTGAGCTGTAGATGGTGCCGCCTTATGGAGAATATGGCACCACCCACTATGATTACTACGACGGCTACCCGTCAAATTAGATTGATGGATCATGTGGGTCTGGTCCTGTTGTATTCTCTGTCTTTGAATTATATGCAAGTGCAAGTTATATGGTGTGCCTGTAATACAACAGATGATCTCGTTTCAAAAAGATCATGTGTTGTACCTCTTTCAATTTCACTATTTTTTATGAGCAATTGAATGCAAATACGCGAATAGAAGCTAGATCCATGTCATCAACCATCAATAGGTGGTACATTCTAGTGATGCGTCCAAATACATACACATTCATAACAATAACACTGTCGGTAGTATTGCCAACTTGAAACTGCAATTAACTTGAAGTGGTTGTTATCCCGAGCAAAATGTCTGGTATACACATGACCCTTGTATGTTCTATGCTGCAATTCGGCTATTGTGGGCAGGGAAAAGAAAAGCTGGGCTTTACTGAATATTATGCAGTTAGGCATACCTTAGTCTTACACACATAGTCTGAACTTGTTCTTACACAAATAAGCAAAGCAGTATTACACCACCGGAACTTCCGGCGATCCAACCGGCGAACCGGCCTCTGGAGCTGGTGCCATCACCGAAATGAACCAAAGTGCTGCGTTTGGCCGTCTCTCATTCTCTATCAAATTGTATGACCCCACCAATGAGCACATGGAAGGCCCCCTCCCCCGACGTGGATTCGGCTCCAGGTTGGATCTGGAGTGTCAACATAATAAACGCATGAGTGCGCAGCAAACACACAGTCTACTATCAACACTAGAAGTGCTGGCACCTCAGAAACAACATCACCATGTTCTCCCTAGACTCCAGCAGCAGCCTCAGCCAGTATCTCGTTAGCTTCAACAACAACAACATCAGCAAGTATTTCGTCAACTTCACCAGTAGCATTAGCGAGTATTTCGTCAGCTTCACCAGGCGCAGCAGCAACTAGTTCTTCGTCAGCTCCACCACCAGCAGCAGCAGCATCGGGAGTCAGGGCTGCCTAAGCAATTACAGGTTCAATATCTTCAGGGGCTCCGAGGAAGAAAGGGTGGTTGATCCCAAGAAACAGAGATTGTTCCTTTAGACTGTCGACTCTACTCCAGACCTGGTCTATTGGGTCTTTTGATGGACATGCGGACCTCGAGAAAACGTGATACCGCAGCGATGGGTATGATGAAAGTTGTGTCCCGATATGTTCTATTGTATCAGCAATGCTGTTTAGTGCTCCCCTGATATGAATCCACATGAGTTCAACACCCTGGTTGACATCGCATCTCAGAGGTGCAAGGAACCAGCGCCGTGATATAGGATCAGCATCTACTACTGCATCTTTGATCACCGGAGCTGGGATGACATGTGGGGCTGCGTGTGTACCTGCGTGTTACCTTCAGTCAGTAAGAAGAATTTTGAATGGGTATTTACATGCTATATGACACCATGAATCACCCTAGGTGAACGGCTCCCAGACACGCACGTCGCCGCTAGGTTCGGTGACCGCATAAATGTGTTGAGGTGTGTCGACATACACGCTGGAGATGAAGACGACATCGACATACTTCTCCGGCCGCAGATGGTGATCGCGCAAGACTATCCATTCATTGTCATCTGGGCATCTAATGAATGTGGTTGCCTTGTCGAACACCACTAAGAGGATGTAGTCCCAAGTCTTCCACATCAGGACAGGCTTCTTTGGGAGATGTACCTTCAGGAGCTCAAATTCTGCCATGTTGATCCTATAAGCGAATTCAGATTTTGGCGGCAGCCACCCACTGTTGAATGCAGTAATACCGACACCCACTACAAATGGTGGTGTAAGTCTCAACGATCTGTAAAAAGATTTTAGAGTCCAAGTACTCCCGTCCTGGGATAAAAGGACCATCCACTCGCTGTTGCCACCCACCCAGTTTTGCTCATCATCCATTTCCGTCTCCTCTATCTCCTTGATATTCACCACTACTGATTGCGACCACTTATCCAGCAGCATCAGTTTTGCATGAACATTATGCAAAATTTTGTTGTCAGTTGGTAGAATGACCTAGCATGGATTCCATTGCAAATACAATTTGACACCACTTCCCTTAGATTAATGTATTATATACGACTGTCTCCTAAGCTCTCGCCTAAATTGTGCATGTGTCACTACGAAAATACCCAATATATCAAGTAGGAATAGAGCATCCCCGAACAAACTCCTGACGGTGATCATAAACAACTAGGGACATAACAGTCTTAAATCGTCTAGTTTGTTTATTTTTTTAGAAAACAAAATATCACCTAGCAGGCATTCCATTGCAAATCCAAATTGACACCTCAGCTATCACCTAAATTAAGACTGTATCACTATGAAAATACCAGAATATCAAGTGCAAGTAGAGCTTCCTCTGTACAAAATAGTCTTAAATGGTTCAATTTGTTCAAACTGCACATGCACACAACACGTTCGACGGAATGAACATAGGATTCCGATGAAAGTTCAGCACATATGAATCAACGGTATGACTAACTCAACAAGCAAGATACTGGAACTTACGTGGCCGTCGCGGTCGTCTAGCCATATGCTGGTATTGGGGTAAAGAAGGCCTGGCGTGCCGAATTCTTGTTCTTCCATTTCCCGGATCAGCGGGCGGAAACCAGGGATGCATCGACCGAGGCGACTGACGCTGACGATGTCCAACTCCTTGGTGACCCTGTACACATTCGCATGGCTGAGGTTTCGCCATCACCAATCCTCGCTGTGGCGGTCTCCATGGCCAGCCGCGTCGCCATCATCGTCTGCCTTACGCTTCAGCGTGCGGCGGTGCCAGCCCCCTGGTGTACCCATGGCGGCAAATGGAGGTTGGAATCAGGCAGATTAATGGATGCGATGTGATCCAAAGGCAGATGGATTCGTGAGGGGATGGAATCAGGGAGGGAAGCAGTTGTTCGAGTAGGGAGTGAGGAACCGCCGCCGCCGATCTCGTCCGCATGAATACAAGGAGGGGTTGTGGTGGGTGTAATTAGTGAGGGTGGGCACGGGGATCGTCTAAAGGGGGTTCAAAAATAAATCGTGAGGGGAAATGTATGGTCCCACCTATCGGCGAGGGAAGCTCGGCAGGCGCAAATGTGGGTACGCTTTGACTTGGATCGTGCATGGCAGACCTCGATTCCACTGCATGGAAGTGGCACGGAACCGATTTCATCCAGTGCTTGGGTCGCCATGTAAATAGCATCACTAGCAATGCAGCTGCCACATGGAAATATGGAATGATGCACCAGTGTGATAGAAGTTGCATCACCACATCCACTTGAGTGTGTGTTGTCGTGTGGATCATTGTGGTTTGGTAAAAAACACATGCAATGAATCTATGGAGTCCATGTGTCATACCATGGTCATAAATCCCAGAGGTTGCCTCACCACATCCATTGTAGTGTGTGTGGTCATGTGAATCATTGTGGTTTCGAAAGAACATATGCAAATGTCAAACCATGGTCATAAATCGCCAGAAAGCCACTGTGATGTAGCTGCCAGATATGGAATGATGCACTAGTGGGACATAAGATGCATCACAACATCTACTTCAGTGTGTGGTCATGTGGATCATTGTGGTATGGTAAAAGCATCTAAAAAGTACATTTGATCTTCTGTGATCCCATTGTCATGTAAAACCACACAAGCATGCAATTAGAAGGTTTCAAATTGTAGTTTTGGTGCTTGCTTCACAAATGAAACCCCTTTTTAAATTTGAGAGTGAAATTTTCAAACCAAAATGGCTAGATACAATGCTACCATCATTAAGAATGTGGTGATACCCCCTTGTTCCAAATTTGAGTCCATTTGAAGAACAGTAGATGAAAACATGGTACACAAGTTGCTCTTTCGAGTATTTGGACATGATCGTTGACCTAACTACCCCCATATTACAGAGTGGACTACTAGGTAGACTTTTTTTTTCAAAAGTTTGTCATTTTTATTCAATGTATTTTCCACACAAATGAACAAATTTGTAGGTTTCCAGGAGAATTTCTCAATTTAATATGAAATTTACAAGTCTTGGTCAACCCAGGGTTGACCAGAGTCCTTCAAGAGATTGTGAAAGCATCTGAAGAGTACAATTGATGTTATGTGGTCCCAATGTGATGTACAACCACACAAGCATCTGAAGGTTAATTTTTTTAGTTTTGGTACTTGCTTGACAAATGAAACCATGTTTATGAGTTTGAGGGTGATTTTTTTAAATTTTGAAACCATAATGGCTAGATAGAATGCTAGCATCATTAGGGACATGGTGATACACCCTTGTGCCCAATTTGGGTCCAATTGAAGAAAGGTAGATGAAAAAATGGTACACAAGTGGTTGTATCAAGTAGTCAGACATGCTCCTTGAGCTAACTAGCCCACATTTGATAGTGGACCGCTAGGGGCATTTTTTCCATGTTTGACATTTTATTGCAAAGTATTTGCCACACAATGACCAAATTTCAAGGTTTCACAAGAATGTGAGAATTTCTAATTTTATTATGAAATTTACAAGGTTTGGTCAAAATAGGGTCCAAATGTGATGTACGACCACACAATCATGCATCTAGAAGGATTCGAATTGTAGTGTCTATAGTTGCTTCACAAATTAAATCATGTTTTTGAGTTTGCGGGTGATTTTTTTTAAATTTTCAAACCAACATGGAAAGATAGAATGCATGCTATTATCATTACGTACCGTGGTGCAAACACAGGTATATAATTACACAATAAGTCCCGATGATTCCCATACTACATGACCAACAAAAGTTCATACACTAATAATTACACATGACTAACAGAAGTTCTTGACAAGCTACCAGACATATACAGAAACATAATTGAAAGTAGTAAAATTTAATTCACTCCTTATCAGACCACTTTATGTGCTTGCCATCTTTCCTAGGAGACCAAATGGCTATCATTCCATCTGTCGCTTGTGTTATTGGCCTCCCACCGCTGACGAGATAAAAGTTCATCCCACCTGGAAGGGGCATTGGCTTCACTATCTTCAGCTATAGCCTCTCTGTTTGTGACTTTAGCTGCAACCTCTCTCTTTGCGCCTTCAGTTGTAGCCTCTCTCTTTGCAGTTTCAGCGTCATGCTCAGCTATTCTGCATTTCCGACAGAGTCCTCCCCTTTGCTTGTCTTACCTCTTGCAACTGGAGCAAAACACGAGGAAAGTTTGAAAGAAATGGATCTGAGCATATAGCCGATAGGTTACGCAAGCATCTACGGCTGCATACTTCAGGTTTATATCAGACAACGGCGTCTCCTCCCAAAAAACGTGGCTATCTTCAGGGAAAACATCCTTCATTTTGGTGTACGATAGGTCGATGATTCTAGCTGTGATACTAGCCATTCCATCCCTCTTCTAGCCCCCTTTGATCTTGACAAGATCTTTAATATCGATCCACTTGTGATTAGGAATTATGATTCCCGCATGATAAAACTTGACAAAATCAGATCTTTTGTCAATAGTGCAGAAAATAATTCCTTTATGCACAAGGAATTGGTGCAGCGCCGGACACTTCTTGTCTGTCTTGAAAGTATGTAGTTTGTCATCATAAAATGCATGGCCAAAACAATGAAAAAATGAGTAACTACAAATGTTGTCCATGCAAGATCATCATCTCTGAATATATTTTAAAGGTACAAAAGTTTAGTAAATGCAAAATCAAGACTTTCAAGTATGGCTTGTCATAATTTTTTTAGTCCTAATAAAATTCAGTAGTTGCAACATGACCAAGTGGATAGATTCCATACGCAATAAAATTCACTAGTTGCAAAAATGCAGTACTTGCAAGATCCCCACTATAATAAAATTTGGGACTACGACTATTTAGACAATGCAATACCACATCCTAAATAAAATTTGAAAATACAAAAATTTAGTAAACCTGGTACCTAGCTCCCTCTCGGCATTCTAAGAAATTTCTCCATCTAGAGATTCCAGGCTTCCATGGAGAAATCCAGAGTTTCCTTTTACCGACTCCAGAAAACCGGCGTCCCTATCAAAGGAGGTACGAGAATTGAGCGCGCCCTAGGGCCCGAGGCAATTTACACGCATTCTACATCGTGGCGGACCGCCATCCCCGGGACATTGGTGATCATCTCGTGGTGCAAGCGTATACTGTATTTTTCCCCGAGTCACGCCCCCGCAATTTCGATTTCTAACTATAGGTACCCTAGAAGTTGCCCTGTATTTTTTGGAAAAAATGGTCTGGGGTGCCCCGTGGGGTACCTAGGCTGGGAAAGTGCCTAGGTTCAAGGTTGCAATGGACCTCGCGTGCCTGCGCGCACCGGTGGGTTTGCCGATTCTGCCCACCCCCCGAATGCCGGCAATGGGAAATTCATCAAAAATCAAGGAAAATACGAAACCAGCTCGAGTAGCCCCTGCGTGTCACACACTACCAACATAAAATCATAAGTAGTACAAACCGGGACTTTTGGCACACGGCGCACCCACCGGATGGCTAACGAGTAGGAGTTAACATGGCTTTAAACCCTAGACCTCCCCCTCGCTGCCCAGAACGTGGATCCACTGCACGGATTGATCCCAAACCCGGCACCTAGCTCCCTCTCAGCATTATAAGAAAATTCTCCATCTAGAGATTCCAGGGTTCCATGGAGAAATCCAGAGTTTCCTTTTACCGACTCCGGAAAACCGGCGTCCCTATCAAAGGAGGTGCGAGAATTGAGCGCGCCCTAGGGCCCAAGGCAATTTACACGCATTCTACATCATGGCGGACTGCCATCCCCGGGACATTGGTGATCATCTCGTGGTGCACGCGTATAACGTATTTTTCCCTGAGTCACGCCCCAGCAATTTTGGTTTCTAACTGTAGGTACCCTAGAAGTTGCCCTGTATTTTCCGAAAAAATTGGTCTGGGGTGCCCCTTGGGGTACCTAGGCTGGGAAAGTGCCTAGGTTCAAGGTTGCAATGGACCTCACGTGCCTGCGCGCGCTAGCGGGTTTGCCTATTTTGCCCACCCCCTGAACCCCGGCAATGGGAAATTCATCAAAAATCAAGAAAAATACGAAACCAGCTCAAGTATCCCCCGCGTGTCACCCACTACCAACACAAAATCATAAGTAGGACAAACCGAGACTTTTGGCACACATCGCACCCCTTGGATGGCTATCGAGTAGGAGTTAACATGGATTTCAACCCTAGACCTCTCGCTCTCTTCCCAGAATGTGGATCCACTACGCGGATTGATCCCAAACCCAGCATCTAGCTCCCTCTCGGCATTCTAACCAACTTATCCATCTAGAGATTATAGGGTTCCATGGAGAAATCCAGAGTTTCCTTTTACCGACTCTGGAAAACCGGCGACTCTATCAAAGGAGGTGCGAGAATTGAGTGCCCTGAGGCCCGAGGCAATTTACATGCATGCTATATCGTGGCAGACCGGCATCCCTGGGAGGTTGGTGCTCATCTCGTGGTGAAAGCGTATACCGTATTTTTACCCGAGCCACGCGCTGGCAATTGCGGTTTCTAACTGTAGGTACCCAAGAAATTGCCCTGTATTTTCTGGAAAGAATGTTCTGGGGTTCTCCTGGGGTACCTAGGCTGGGAAAGTGCCTAGATTCAAGGGTGCAATGGAGCTCGCGTGCCTGCGCGCGCAGGCTTTTTTTGCCTATTTCGCCCACCCCCAAACCCCAGCAATGGGATATTCATCAAAAATCAAGAAAAATACGAAACCAGCTCGAGTAGCCCCAGCGTGTAACCCACTACCAACATAAAATAATAAGCATGACAAATCGGGACTTTTGGCACACGATGCAACCCCGGATGGCTATTGAGTAGGAGTTAACATGGCTTTCAACCCTATACCTCCCCCTCGCTGCCCAGAACATGGATCCACTGCGCATATTGAGCCCAAACCCGACACCTAGCTCCCTCTCGGCAATCTAAGCAACTTCTCCATCTAGAGATTCCAGGGTTCCATGGAGAAATAAAGAGTTTCCTTTTACTGACTCCGGAAAACCGGCGACTGTATCAAAGGAGGTGCGAGAATTGAGCGCGCCCTGGGGCCCGAGGCAATTTACACAGATGCTACGTCGTGGAGGACCGCCATCCCCGGGACGTTGGTTCTCATCTTGTCGTGCAAGCGTATACCGCATTTTTCCCCGAGTCATGCCCCGACAATTGCGGTTTCTAACTGTAGGTACCCTTGAAATTGCCCTGTATTTTCCAAAAAAATGGTCTGGGGTGCCCCTTGGGGTACCTAGGCTAGGAAAGTGCCTAGGTTCAAGGTTGCAATGGACCTCGCGTGCCTGCGCGTCGTCGGGTTTGCCGATTTTGTCCACCCCCGGAACCCCGACATTGGGAAATTCATCAAAAATCAAGAAAAATACGAAACTAGCTCGAGTAGCCCCTGCGTGTCACCCACTACCAACATAAAATCATAAGCAGGACAAACCGGCACTTTGGACACACGACGCACCCCCAGATGGCTATCGAGTAGTAGTTAACATGGCTTTCAACCCTAGACCTCCCCCTCGCTGCCGAGAATGTGGATCCACTGCGTGGATTGAGCCCAAACCCGGCACCTAGCTCCCTCTCGGCATTCTAAGCAACTTGCTAGGGGTGACCCCTTAGGGAGGCCTGATCTTTCACGAATTCCATGGGAATCGAGGGGAAAATGGTGGAAGGAGGAAGGGGATGAAATCCACGAACACACAAGCGAAGAACTCGATGAACACACACACACACGAAAACACGATAAAAGCTGATGGCTCAAGTCAGTGGCAACCGGTCCAACACAATCCCTAGGATCGGCGTTGGGCAAGACACTCTCCCACAGCCAACAACGGGGGTGAGAGGCTTGATGATATCTTGACTACTTGGGCACGAGACACCGAGATCCCAAGGACTTGTACAACTTGAATGCACTAGGCAAAATCCAAGAGGTTTGTGGATAATTTGGTGCTCCTTGTTAAGGAGCATGAGACAAATAGTTGATAGATCCTCAAGGGGTGTCTTCAACTACAATTATCCAAGTCTAGGGTTTACAATAGAGGGTGGGGGCTATATATAGGCCAGCCACATAAACAGGGGTTGTTTAGGAACGAAATGGGAAAATATAGAGAGGGGTACAGGGCGCTGGGCCGAGCTGACGCGAACAGGTTCAGGCACGTCCGGTAGTACGGGGCTCTCGACCGGTAGTACCGATCCCAACCGGTAGTACCGCTCAGGGTCCGGTAGTACTGCTTGCAGTCCCGGGGCTTCAGTTGGCGTCGACAGTAGTGAGCGGTAGTAGAGGGCGGTAGTACCGCTGTCCGGTAGTACCGGTTCCAGCTCCGGTAGTACCGCTGGCATCTGGGGCTTGGTTGGGTTCCTCCTGGAGCGTCCGGTAGCAAGGTCCGGTGGTGCCGCTTGCACCGGTAGTACTGGTCGCCGTATCCGGTAGTACCGTTGGATCCTGAGTGTGGATGGTCCCTTTTGGAGTGGTTTCTCTGTTCCATGGGTCCTTATCTTCGTACCTGATGATGCACAGGGTGGCCGTATGAAGTAGAAAACCATCCAGGGGCATATCGAAATCACACAAGGAAAGGAGAGAGTTAACCTTAGCTGGTAGGAGTTTGGCTCGGGCGCGAGTCATGGGTCCACTTGGGGGGTTCGTAGGAGTAGATATAGTAGCGTTCGTAGGACGGGCTGCATCAGCTCCCCCCCCCTTGGGAAAGAGTAGTCCTCAACTCTTCAACCTTCTCAACATCATCATCTCCATGGAAGGGTGAAAGGTCCTTAACATTGAACGTTGGGCTCACAAGATACTTCGTTGTTGGGATATCGATGATGTAGGAGTTGTTGTTGATCCTCTTGAGTACTTTGAATGATCCATCACCTCTTGGCTTGAGTTTGGAGTCGCGATCCTTGGGGAAGCGGTATTTACTCAAGTGTATCCACACAAGGTCGCCTTCAAGATCATCTCTTTCTTGTTCTTGTTTAGCCTTGATGCTTGGCGAAGGACTTGTTGCTCGATCGTAACTCTTGTGTCTTCATGTATCTGTTTCATTGCTTGGGCACGCTTGTCAACGTCCATGTTGGTGTGGTCGTGTAGAGGAAGAGGTAATATGTCGAGCACGGTGAGAGGCTCGAATCCATAGACGATCATGAACAGGCTCATCATGGTGGTGGAGTGATTTGCGCGATTGTAGGCGAACTCGGCGTGTGGGATGCATTCCTCCCAATCTTTAAGATTCTTCTTTATCAACACACGTAGAAGTGTGCCGAGGCTTCGATTGACGACCTAGGTTTGCCCATCGGTTTGAGGATGCGAGGCGGACGAGAATAGGAGCTTGATGCCGATCTTGGCCATGAGTGTCTTCCAAAAGTAGCTCATGAATTTGACGTCGCAATCGGAGACGATTGTTCTTGGTACACCGTGTAGCCGAATTATTTCCCTGAAAACAAATTTGCTACATGTGAAGCATCATCGGTCTTATGGCACGGAATGAAGTGTGCCATTTTGGAAAAGCGATCCACTACCACAAATATAGAATCATGTCCATCTTTAGATCTAGGCAATCCTAACACAAAGTCCATAAAATGTCCGACCAAGGTGCATGAGAAATAGGAAATGGCATATAAAGACCAAAGGGGTTAGACTTGGACTTAGCTTGGACACAAGTAGTGCATCGTTGGACGTGGCGCTCCATGTCGTGCTTCATCTTGGTCCAATAGTAGTGAGTGGAGAGCATGTCATATGTCTTTTCACGGCCAAAGTGACCCATAAGTCCTCCACCATGGGACTCTTGAAGAAGCAAAATTTGGAGAGACGACTTCGGAATGCAAATCTTGTTTTGTTTGAAAATAAAACCCTTATGCAAATAGAAATCATCAACCCCTTTGTCTATTGAACACTTTGCAAAAATTGATCCAAAGAATGGGTCGAACGCATAGAAAGATTTGATGTCATGAAGACCCAAGACATTTACTTCGAGTCGTGTAAGAAGTTTTGTGTTTTTGCGAGACAAGGCGTCCTCTACTACATTTTCTGTGCCCTTCTTGTACTTGACAATGTAAGGAAAGGATTCCATGAACTCAACCCATTTGGCGTGCCGTTTATTCAAATTGGCTTGGCCCTTAAGATATTTCAACGACTCATGGTTGGAATGGATGATAAATTATTTGGTCCAAAGGTAGTGTTGCCACACATGAAGGACACGAACCAAAGCAAAAATCTCTTTGTCATAAATTGGATAGTTAAGGCGTGCGCCGTCGAGTTTCTCACTATGGTATGCAATAGGATGCCCATTTTGCATAAGGACGCCTCCAATGCCAATACCACTAGCGTCACACTCGATCTCAAAAGTTTTTGTGAAATCCGGTAAAGCGAGGAGTGGTGCTTCGGTGAGCCTCTTTTTGAGCTCATCAAACGCTTTTTGTCGTGCTTTGCCCGAAACAAAAGTGACATTTTTCTTGGTCAACTCGTTGAGAGGGAAAGCAATGGTAGAAAAGTCTTTCACAAAGCAACGGTAGAAACCGGCCAACCCATGAAAACTAAGAAGTTCACTAACATTGGTAGGTATGGGCCAATCTCTTATGTCCTTAACTTTAGAGACATCAACTTCAATGCCATTAGAAGACACAACAACACCAAGGAAAATCAGTTTGTATTTTGCAAAAGTGCACTTTGGGATATTAGCATAGAGCTTTTCATGACGAAGGATTTGAAGGACCTCCTTAACATGAGTAACATGCTCCTCTAGTGACTTGCTATAGACAAAGATGTCATCAAAGTAAACAACGACACTCTTACCAATGAGAGATCTCAAAATATGGTTCATGAGGCGCATGAAGGTAGATGGGGCATTTGATAATCCAAAGGGCATAACCAACCATTCATAGAGACCAAGCTTGGTCTTGAAGGCGGTTTTCCACTCATCACCTTCGACCATGCGAATTTGATGGTAACCACTACGAAGATCAATTTTTGAAAATATAGTGGCTCCACATAACTCATCAAGCATGTCATGAAGACGCGGTATAGGATGTCGATAACGCACGGTGATAGCATTGATTGGACGACAGTCCATGCATAACCGCAACGTATCATCCGTTTTTGGAACTAGAATCACGGGTACCACGCTTGGGCTAGTGCTTACTTGTATCAAACCTTTGGAGACGTGTTGGTTGATTTGTCGTTCTATCTCCTTCGTCTCTTCCGGGTTCGTGCGATATGCGGCGTGGTTTGGGAGTGGAGCGCCGGGTATGAGGTCGATGAGGTGCTCGATTCTGCGAAGAGGGGGTAGTCCATGAGGAAGCTCTTCGGGGAATACATCTTGGAATTCCTGCAAAATAGACATCAAAGAAGGAGGAACATTTGTCAAGTAATTAGTTCCTTGCGCTAGTCCCTTGCATACAAGGACCTAGTGCAAGATGGATGGGTTGTTCCGCACTTCTCTCATCTCACTTTTTGTGGCAAGAAGAACACTCTTAGTTTTTCCACTCGAGTTTGGTTTGTGGCTCTCACTCACTATAGTGTGGTTCTCTCGCTCACCACTCTTCTCACAATGTGGTTTGGTGCTTTGCGCCCTCTCTAAAGCATTTGCATTGTCCGCAATTATTTGTCTAGGAGTCATTGGTTGCAAAACACAAGTCTTTTCAAGCCATTTGAAGGTATAAGTGTTTGTGTGACCGTCATGCAAAGCACGCTTGTCATATTGCCACAGACATCCTAGCAACATATGGCAAACCTTCATGGGGACCACATCACATTCCATCGTGTCTCTGTATGGTCCAATTGAGAACGTTACCGAGACGGTGTGCTTGATCTTGACGGACCCTTGGTCACTTATCCATTGTATATGGTAGGGATGCTTGTGCGGATGGAGGGTGAGGTTGAGTTTCTCACACAATTCCGTGCTTGCAAGATTGTGGCAACTCCCTCCATCGATGACAACTTTGATGGACTTCCCATTGATACCGGCACGAGTTTGGAAGATGTTTGATCTTTGGTCTTCATTCTCATTGACTTGAGTAGTTAAGACCCTTGTGACCACAAGCGATGGACTTGCGTCATGCTCACACACAAGTAGGTCTTGGTCATCTTACAAATGTTGCCTAGCTAATGCTTCCTTGACCCTTGCATCAAACTCATCTTCGCTCAAGTATTCTTCATCGCCATTGTCGTGGATGAACAAAACTTTCTAGTTTCCACATGCGGCCGACTTGTGTCCTTTGCCTCCACACTTGTAGAACTCACCATTGAATGGTTGATCATCCTTTGTGTATTTGCCACTTGTGGGCAGTTTTCCTTGAGGAAGTGTTGGCTTGAAGGGAAGCTTGGTGGTACTTGATGAGCTTCCACTTGGTGTTGTTGGAGTAGTGGTTGGTTCTTGCTTGTAGGTTAAGTACGTCTTTGGCTTGTTGTACTTGATGTCCTCTTGCACTTGACGTTCGTCTTTTGATGCTATGTGTACAAGCTCAACCATGTTGTTGTACTTTTGGAACTCGGTGATGCGCTTGATTGGATGGTTCAAGCCATTGAGGAAACGTGCCATTTTTTGTTCATCACGCTCTTCAATGTTGGCACGGATCATGTTGAGGTCCATTTGCTTGAAGTACTCTTCCACGGTATTTGTCCCTTGACTAAGCGTTTGAAGCTTATCGAAAAGGTCACGCGTGTAGTTCAAAGGAACAAAGCGGGATCTCATATGAGCCTTCATATCTTGCCAAATCGAGATTGGAGGCTCTTCTTTTGCTTCACGAGCGAGTTGGACTTATTCCCACCAAAGGTTGGCATACTCATCAAACTCGAGGGATGCCATGGCCATCATCTTCTCATTGCTATAGTTGTGCATGCGGAAGATCTTGTTAACCTTGATTTCCCACGTGTAACATCCCAAAAATACTAAACTTGGATCATCAATATCTAATCATCAAAATTAGGGTTAACAAAACCTTTGTTAAATAAAATTATGAATGCATGCATATGTGTATGCATAGATTTTGAAAATTCTTTGGAACCACCTTGTTTGATTGTTTCATTGCTTGTAAAATGTTTCTTAGGTGAAATAAACATCATCTAAAACATTTCCCACACTTTTCTTAAAGACAAGTAAATCAAAACAAATATATTAAAGGAATGGTCACTTTGACCAATTTAACTCCCATGCCTACTTTGGCTGTCTCAAACTTTCAGAACCTAACAGAAACTTTTCTGGATCTTTGCACCCCTTGAATGTACTCCTAACAAAGTATCAAGGCCCACTTTGTGATCATCCAGAAACTTTCAAATGCATATTTTAAATGACAATTCAAAATTGAATCTTCATCATATGGGAAGATCCCCCTTTTTCAAAAACCACTCAAACAGGCTCAACTTTCAAAACACAAGCATCTGCAGACTCACCAGCACCAACCTAGCAAACCCACCAAAAATCTTTTCAAAATTCAAAACTTGAATTCATGCGGCCATTTCATCAAACAGGTTGCAGATACAAATCAAACAAACATCAAACACTATAGTGTGCAGTAAAATTTTCCTAACTTGTTCCCTATTTAGCTCACAACTAGCTCAATAGATCATCTAGGAAGATTAACCAAGCACTAGCACCACTGTTAGCTTGCCATTGCCATCAATGTTCAATAGCCGAGCACACCCATGTCACCCCCATGTCGACAGCAAGCTAGGAGGAGACACAAGCCTAGCCAGCATGTCTGGGAGGCAGCCCACCGTCCACCGCCACTCCCTGTCCACCGCTCGAACCTTGCCAACCACTGGACCACACGCACGGACCACGCCCAGACCGCCAGCGACCATGCCGAGCGTGCGCCAGAGCACCACCCTCGACTGAAGCCCACAGACCGCGCGCCGCCCTCGCCGCGTGCATACACAATCCCCACCGACCCAGGAGACCGCCAGACATCCGTGTTTGCCGCCCCGTGACACACAGCCACCGCTCGCCGTCGAAGACGCCGCCTCTGCCGCGCAGAGCGTCGCATGTTCCAGACCAAGACGCACCGCCCCACGCCTCGAAACCATGTCGTTGAGCATCGCCAGGGAACACTGCACTGTCCCCTACCTTCGCCCATGCCAATATCCGCCTGTAACATCACCCCCGACGAGCTCACCGTGCGCCCCGTCGGTCCCCTCGCTCGACTATAAATAGAGGCCACCCCCGCTCGATTTCTTCACACCATCTCACTCCCCTCTCGTCACTGATTGTGCCACACCATTCCCGGAGCAAGGCGAGCACCACCTCGCCGGAATTTCACCGGAGCCTGCCGCCTCTGGAGAAGAAGGGAGCCATCGATTTCGTCCACCCCAGGAGCTGCCGTGACCACCTCTGAGTCCGTGATCGTCGACTTCGTCGTTCGCCCGCCTCGCCGACCCTCGCCAGCACCCCGGTGAGCCCCTAGCAACCCTCACTGGCCGCGCTAGGTTTCTTTCTCGCCGGCGTTGTCTCGCGTCGACGATGACTCCCAGCCGTTGGATTAGAATCAGATCGAACGACCCACGTTGCCCCGTACCGTTTCGCCCCCCTGTCTCACTGGCAAGTGGGGACACCCACTTAAGCAGCCCGTGGGAGGACTGCGCTTAGCAGGCCGGCCCAGTAACTTTTCCTGCACAGCCCAGTGATTTGAACTAAATCTTTTTCTTTTTAATTCAAACACACTTTTGTACCCATTTTCAAAAATCAATCCAAATCGATTCAGTGCACCAATTTGAATGAAACCAATTTTGTTGGAAAGGTCTGTGAATGTTGAATCCAAGTCCGTTGGATTCAAGTCATTTGGATCTATAGATCACTCATGGTAAAAATAACAAGGCAGCAGCTTTTCTGAATTCAAACATTTTTCAAATTTAAACCATACTAGCTTTTGAGTTGATTCCAACTCTCAAAAATCACATTTAACCATACCTTTCAGAATATATAAAAATATATCGGTTTACTTGCAGAAATAATGTTCAAGTAATAAAATAATGCCCCATAGGCATTTCTAGTCACTTTAATTAATTAAAATAAAAGGGAAAAACCTTATTAAATTGTGACACCACTTTAAATCACATTCTCTTGGACTATAATATGTGGTGATGACATGTGTCAACATGATCCCATGTTTGGGTTGGAGAATATTAAATCTTAAGTAGTTTTTCAATGAGTAGAAATTACTTTTCTAAAAATAAAAGGACTTAAACCAAGCCTTAACCTTGTAATGTTAGAGATGATGCTAGATCATCTATAGGACCCTTGTGTGTGATGATTTCAAGTAGTTAAGTATTGTTTGGTGATTGTGTACCTCGTATTTATTCATAGACGCTAGTACCAACCAAGGATACGAGGAGGAAGGAGGATACTACGAAGAAGAAGCCGAGGAGAACTTCAACCACTGCTCTGCACAAGGCAAGCTGATGCTATACCTATGCAAGCTTATATTGGCATTGATGCAAGCTAACACTTGCAAGATACTTTACCTATGCAAGCCAATACCTGCTTGTTACCATGCCTACTATATGCTCTAAGCATATATGATCATACCCACTTGTTAAACCAATCCTAGTTTTATTTGCAAGCTTCTTACTTTATTTCTTTATCAAAGCTTACTTAGAGTTTACTTAAGAGTTTGGTAGATACTAGAAAGTTATCTGAAGGTTGCATAAAGAGCATAAAATTTGGCCTAAGATTATACACCTTGATATCATCCTGAGAAATAAGATTATACATAGTTGAAACTCCCCTAGTTGACCACCCCTCATTATTACTTACCCCCACTTGTAGATGCTAGTGCTAAGCATAAAACTTGATCAACTTTAGATGGGAATACTTGGTGAGAAAATGGTTATGAAAACCTTAGAATGATGGATCATTCAATTGAAATGTTTTGGACATGTGTTTCCAAACAACTGATGATTTTGGTGATGAAAATGTTGAGGCATGAGCCTTAGCCCCCTTTTTTCAAAAACTGATGGTTGTCTGGATGCGATACCATTCCAATTTTATCGTACAACCACAATACCCGAGGATTGGTTAGGGATTAACTGGAAACTTATGTACCTTAGTATTAGCTCCCTCATGGCCAAGGTCTGAGCTGAGGCTACCTTGTGAAGATTGTCCACCTGTGCAGTACCCAAGATGACAGTTGGTCATGGTTGGGAGGCCAAACTCACAGGAGAGGTGCTTATACTAGGGCGTGTAATTGAAAGGTTAGGATTGATTATCCGCATACTGAGTATGGTGAATTTAGGATTTGTTCCTGACGGATGTATCGAATGTTGTGGTGAAAGTGTACAATCTCTGCAGAGTGTCAAACTATTCGAATAGCCGCGTCCGCGGTTATGGACAGTTGGAGTGGCCATACTGTTCCCCCGTCAGACTTTTCAAAATTTACTTGTGAAATGAACTGAGACTTTGACTTGACCACAACAGAGTTGTGACATGAGTTACAAGATCCCACTTAGGAGTAATAAAATTGTGACTAGCTTTAGAACTTAGTAGAGATAAATCTGGCTTTTGCAAAACAACCCAGAGCCTAGTGTCCTATTATCCAAAAACCCCTTTACCTGTTAGTATTAGTTTGACAGTACTTAAAGAGTACTCATGGCTTTGTCCCTGGCTATTCCCATGGCCAGACTATGAAGAGGAGTACCTGGAAGATGGACCCCAGGAAGGTTACGACAACTAGGATCATCTCCCATCGTCAGCATTGCCTGTGACCCCGAAGATGGAGCTTCGCCTATGCTACCGTTATTATTACGTATTCCACTACTTGATGTTGTATTAAGAACTGGATCATGAGATCCCTATTAGTGTAAGAACTTATGTATCGTTTGTAATGGATGATGTACTATGGTATCCAATTCTGTTATGTCTCGCAAAAATGGTAATCTTGGGATTGCGATGTATGGCATAACAGGCATCTAGGATTAAAAATCCGGGTGTTGACAAGTTGGTATTGTAGGGTTTCGTAGCATGGAAAACAAAAAATTTCTACCGCATACAAACAAACAAGCCAAGATCTATCTACTAGATTGTAGTAACGAGTCGATAGAATAACTCACCCTCGAAGATTCCAAAGTGTTTAACGAGAGCGGATTCTCGTGGGTGATGTAGTCGTACTCTTTCCGATCTCAAGATCGCGTGGACGATCCTTCCGGCGCTGCGTTCCGGCAGCGCTCCCGCAGTCGGTCACACGTTCGGTACTCGACGAAGACCTTCCTCTCCCTTGTTCCAGCAGGCAGCGGAGGTTGTAGCACTCTCCTCGCGATTCCGGCAGCACAATGGCGTGGTACCAGAAGTAGAGGGGAGATCTCGCAGGGCTTCGCCTTAAGCCGGAGCGAGTATGGTGGAGTATGAGAGAGTCTCTCGGTGTTCTAGGGTTTAGACACGCCAAGGAGGGGGCAATACGGCGGCTAGGAATTATCTAGACGGCGGCTAGGGTTTGCCCTAGGGCCGACGGCGGCTATGGAGGCGGCGGCGGCTTGGGGCTAGGGTTTGGAGGAGAGGATCTTGTGTTTCAAGGAGGGGAGGCCTGCCCCTCCTTATATAGGTGGAGGGGGCCGGCGGGCCAAGGGGAGGGAGAGGAGTCCCTCCCCAACTCGGCTTGGGTGGGCGCCGCCGGTTGGAGGAGGGAACTCCTCCCCAACTCGGTTTTCCACTCCTCCTCTTTTCCTCTTTCCAAATTTAGCCGTTTGACTTTTCAAACTAGCTGTTTGACTTTTCAAACTAGGATTTGAATTAATCCTTTATTTGGTTCAGCGATGACACTTAGTACATGATGCAATCATACCAACTTGATACAACACATTCATGTACCCTTCCCCTCCGGAGTGCTGGACATTCCGGAACATTCTAGAACATTCCCGATGAAAACACCGGAACCATTCCCTAACTCCGAAACGGGACTTTCCTTATATGAATTTTATTCTCTGGACCATTCCGGATCTCCTCGTGATATCCCGGATCCCATCCGGGACTCCAACAACATTCGGTCTCTTTCTCATCATTCCATAACTACTCAAAACAACGTCGAATCCTTAAGTGTGTCTCCCTACGGTTCGTGAATTATGCAGACATGATCGAGACACTTCTCCGAACAATAACCAATAGAGGAATCTAGAAATTCATATGGCTCCCACATATTTCTACGATTACTTTGCGATCGAATGAACCACTTACATACGATATCAATTTCCCTTTGTCTCACGATAGTTTACTTATCCGAGGTTATGATCGTCGGTATCTCTGCATACCTAGTTCAACCTCGTTACCGATAAGTACTCTTTTCTCGTTCCCGTGATATGTGATCCCTTGTGAGCTAGTCACATGCTTGCAAGCTAATTGGATGACATTGGGTCTAGCGCACTAGGAACCACACCCAGCTCTGTAATGAACTCTTTCATCCATATCGCTTCTTGTGAAGCCTCCGAAGCAGCCATGTATTCCGATTCAGTTGAAGATCTCGCCACAACGCTTTGCTTTGCACTCCTCCAGCTAACTGCTGCACCATTCAAAATAAATACGTATCCAGATTGTGATTTAGAATCATCCGGATCGGTGTTCCAACTAGCATCGGTGTAACCATTAACAACGAGTTGTTCATCACCTCCATAAGAAAGAACCATATCCTTAGTTCTTCTCAAGTACTTAAGGATGTTTTTAACCGCTGTCCAATGATCCACTCCTGGATCACTTTGATATCTGCTAGTTAAACTAACAGCATATGCAATGTCGGGTCTAGTACATAGCATGGCATACATTAGAGATCCTATGGCTGAGGCATAGGGAGTCTTACTCATCCTTTCTCTATCTTCTGCCGATGTCGGACTTTGAGTTTTACTCAAGGTCGTATTGGGCAACATGGGCAAGAACCCTTTCTTGCTCTCTTCCATTCCAAACATCTTTAGAACTTTGTCCAAATATGTACTTTGTGACAATGATATTTGGCGTTTCGATCTATCTCTATAAATCTTTATGCCTAATATGTAAGCTTCTTCGCCAAGATCCTTCATTGAAAAACTATTATTCAAATATTCCTTGACACTATTAAGAAGGTCTACATCATTCCCAATCAACAATATGTCATCTACATATAGTATTAAGAATGCTACAGAGCTCCCACTCACTTTCTTGTAAATACAAGCTTCTCCATAAGTTTGTATAAAACCAAAACTTTTGATCACCTTATCAAAACGTTGATTCCAACTTCGGGATGCTTGCTTCAATCCATAGATGGTCCGTTCAAGTTTGCATACCTTGTTAGCATCTTTAGGATCAACAAAACCTTTGGGTTGCATCATATACAACTCTTCATCAATGTCTCCATTGAGGAATGTTGTTTTGACATCCATCTGCCATATCTCATAATCGTAATATGCAGCGATTGCTAACATAATCCTCACAGACTTTAGCTTCGCTACTGGTGAGAAAGTCTCATCGTAGTCAACTCCTTGAATTTGTCGAAACCCTTTTGCGACAAGTCGAGCTTTATAGACAGTAACATTACCATCAGCATCTGTTTTCTTCTTGAAGATCCATTTGTTCTCGACAGCCTTCTGGCCATCCGGTAAGTCCACCAAAGTCCATACTTGGTTTTCGTACATGGATCCAATCTCGGATTTCATGGCTTCTTGCCATTTATTGGAATCTGGGCTCATCATCGCTTCCTCATATGTCTCAGGGTCATCGGTGTTGTCCACCAACATGACACTCATAACGGGATCATACCAATCTGGAGTGGTACAAGTTCTCGTTGACCTGCGAGGCTCTGTAGCAACTTCAACCGAAGTTTCATGATCATCATCATTAGCTTCCTCTCTTATTGGTGCAAGCACCACAGGAACTTCTTCCGGTGCTGCGCTACTCGCAATTTCGAGAGAAGGTTCGACAACCTCGTAAAGTTCTACTTTCCTTCTAGTCACTTCTTTCGAGAGAAATTCCTTCTCTAGAAAGGATCCATTCTTGGCAATGAAGATTTTGCCTTCGGATCTATGATAGAAGGTATACCCGATAGTTTCCTTCGGGTATCCTATGAAGACGCATTTTTCCGCTTTGGGTTCAAGCTTGTCCGGCTGTAACTTCTTTACATAGGCTTCGCATCCCCAAACTTTAAGGAACAACAATCTAGGTTTCTTCCCAAACCATAATTCATACGGTGTCGTTTCTACGGATTTATATGGTGCCCTATTTAAAGTGAATGCGGCTGTTTCTAATGCATAACCCCAAAATGATAGCGGTAAATCTGTAAGTGACATCATAGAACGAACCATATCTAAGAGAGTTCGATTACGACGTTCGGACACACCATTACGTTGTGGTGTTCCCGGGGGTGTCAATTGTGAAAGTATTCCGCATTTCTTCAAATGCTCGCCAAACTCGTAACTTAGATATTCACCTCCATGATCAGAACGTAGAAATTTAACCTTCTTGTTACGTTGATTCTCTACCTCACTTTGAAATTCCTTAAACTTCTCGAAAGTTTCGGACTTATGTTTCATGAAATAGATATACCCATATCTACTCAAGTCATCCGTGAAGGTAAGAACATAACGATAACCACCGCGCGATGCTACACTCATTGGACCACACACATCGGTATGTATGATTTCCAATAAGTCCGTAGCTCGCTCCATCATACCAGAAAATGGAGTCTTAGTCATTTTACCCATCAGACATGCTTCGCATCTATCAAGTGATTCAAAATCAAGTGATTCAACAAGTCCATCGAAATGGAGTTTCTTCATACGCTTCACTCCAATGTGACCAAGACGACAGTGCCACATATAGGTCGAGTTATCGCTCGATTTCAAACGTTTAGCCTCAATGTTATTAATATGTGTATTTCCACTATCGAAATTCAACAAGAATAGACCATCTATCAAAGGTGCATGTGCATAAAACATATTACTCATATAAATCGAACAACCATTATTCTCAGACTTAAACAAGTAACCGTCTCGCAATAAACAAGATCCCGATATAATGTTCATGCTTAACGCAGGCACCAAATAACAATTATTTAAGTATAAAACTAATCCCGATGGTAGATGAAGGGGTAGCGTGCCGACCACGATCACATCAACCTTTGATCCGTTTCCAACGCGCATCGTCACCTCGTTCTTCGCTATCTTCCGTTTATTCTGCAGCACCTGTTTCGAGTTACAAATATGAGCAACCGAACCAGTATCAAATACCCAGGCACTACTACGAGTACTAGTGAGATACACATCAATAACATGTATATCAGATATACCTTTCTTCTTGATGTTGCCGTTCTTCAAATCCGCCAAGTACTTTGGGCAATTCCGCTTCCAGTGACCTTCTCCCTTGCAGTAAAAGCACTCAGTATCAGGCTTAGGTCCAGCCTTGGTTTTCTTCGTCGGCGTGGTAACTTTCTTACCACCCTTCTTGAAGTGTCCCTTCTGCTTAGACTTGCCTTTCTTGAATTTGGTGGTCTTATTGACCAACAACACTTGGTGCTCTTTCTTGATCTCCACTTCTGCAGATTTCAACATGGAAAAGAGTTCTGGCAACGTCTTGTTCATGTTTTGCATGTTGTAGTTCATCACAAAGTTCTTGTAACTTGGTGGCAGTGATTGGAGGACACGGTAAATCCCCAAAGAATTGGGAATCACTATACCCAAGCTTTGAAGTTTGTTTGCGTGCCTAGACATCTTAAGCACATGCTTGCTGACGGAGCTGCCCTCTTCCATCTTGCAGTTAAAGAACTTTTCAGAAGCCTCATAGCTTTCAATTGCCGCATGAGTCTCAAAGATCAATTTGAGATCCTCGACAATATCATATGGGTCTGAATTCTCAAACCTTTTCTGAAGCTCCGATTCTAAACCATACAAGATAGCACACTGAACTATGGAGTACTGAGTCTTCCGAGTGAGGTAAACATTCTTTACTTCATCGGAAGCATCGGCTGCAGGTGGGTCACCCAGCGGTGCATCTAGCACATAGGTCAAATTACCAGCTGTGAGGACAATCCTCAAATTGCGGAACCAATCCGCGAAGTTGCTTCCATTGTTTTTCAACTTTTCTTTCTCTAGGAACGCATTAAAATTGATGGTAGGGGCTGCCATTGATCTACAACATATTTGCAATAGTTTAGACTAAGTTTATGACAAATTGAGTTCAAATTAATAAATTTAATCTAGGTGAACTCCCACTCAAAACAATATCCCTCACATTGTTTTAGTGATCACACGAACCAAATCCACCACATCAACACCGATCATCACGAGAGTTGATATAGTTTCAATGGCGAACAATCGACATGTTCATCATATCTACTATATGATTCATGCTTTACCTTTTGGTGATCCGTGTTCCGAGACCATGTCTGTACATGCTAGGCTCGTCAAGATCAAACCTTAGTTTCCGCATGAGCAAATCTGGCTTGCTCACGTTGTATGCACTTGCAGAATCTAACACACCCGATCATCACGTGGTGCTTCGAAACAACAAGCTTTAGCAACGGTGCTAACTAAGGGTGAACACTTTATGACTTGAAATTCATGTGCATGAGGGATCATCTTATAATGCTACCGTTGTCTACTAAGCAATACAAGATGCATAAAGGATTAACATCACATGCAATTCATAATATGTGATATTATATGGCCTTTCTTCTTTGTGCTTCCGATCTCCATCTTCTAGCACGAACATGATATCCATGATCACCGGCATTGCATCAAGGTCAATGACGCTTCTCCATGGTTGTCGTCCACCGGCTTCAACTATTACAACTACTTTGAATAGACATGCGGGTTGTAACAGAAATTAAAGACAACCATATGGCTCATGCCGGTTGCCAACTTACAATAAGGAACATTGCATACATCAAATATAATCACAATCATGGCCATATCACATCACAGCACACCCCTGCAAAACAAAGTTAGATGCCTCTACTTTCTTTGCATGTTTTACGTGGTTTGGGGATTTCAATAAGTGTAGTTCTAACTTACGAACATGAACCACAACATTGATACTAGTATTGTTAATCACCCGTTGTAAATTGGATCTTAACTATGCTAGGAGAAACAGGCACCCGCAAAGCCACTTATGCAATACAAGTTGCATGTCAAGCGTGGAGCAAGTCTCATGAACGATGTCATGTAAGGTTAGCCCGGGCCGCTTCATCCCAACATCCCGCAAGATGCAAAGTACACAAGAAGCAATCGACAATAAAAGCATCAACGCCCACAATGACCATTGTGTTCTACTCGTGCAACAGATCTACATATAGACACGGCTCTGATACCACTGTAGGGTTTCGTAGCATGGTAAACAAAAATTTTCTACCGCATACAAACATATGTGCCAAGATCTATCTACTAGATTGTAGCAACGAGTCGATAGAATAACTCACCCTCGAAGATTCCAAAGTGTTTAACGAGAGCGGATTCTCGTGGGTGATGTAGTCGTACTCTTTCCGATCTCAAGATCGCGTGGACGATCCTTCCGGCGCTGCGTTCCGGCAGCGCTCCCGCAGTCGGTCACACGTTCGGTACTCGACGAAGACCTTCCTCTCCCTTGTTCTAGCAGGCAGCGGAGGTTGTAGCACTCTCCTCGTGATTCCGGCAGCACAACGGCGTGGTACCGGAAGTAGAGGGGAGATCTCGCAGGGCTTCGCCTTAAGCCGGAGCGAGTATGGTGGAGTATGAGAGAGTCCCTCGGTGTTCTAGGGTTTAGACACGCCAAGGAGGGGGCAAGCCGGCGGCTAGGGATTAGCTAGACGGCGGCTAGGGTTTGCCCTAGGGCCGGCGGCAGCTATGGAGGCGGCGGCGGCTTGGGGCTAGGGTTTGGAGGAGAGGATCTTGTGTTTCAAGGAGGGGAGGCCTGCCCCTCCTTATATAGGTGGAGGGGGCCGGCCGGCCAAGGGGAGGGAGAGGAGTCCCTCCCCAACTCGGCTTGGGTGGGCGCTGCCGGTTGGAGGAGGGAACTCCTCCCCAACTCGGTTTCCCACTCCTCCTCTTTTCCTCTTTCCAAATTTAGCCGTTTGACTTTTCAAACTAGTTGTTTGACTTTTCAAACTAGGATTTGAATTAATACTTTATTTGGTTCAGCGATGACACTTAGTACATGATGCAATCATACCAACTTGATACAACACATTCATGTACCCTTCCCCTCCGGAGTGTCGGACATTCCGGAACATTCTAGAACATTCCCGATGAAAACACCGGAACCATTCCCTAACTCCGAAACGGGACTTTCCTTATATGAATCTTATTCTCCGGACCATTCCGTATCTCCTCGTGATATCCCGGATCCCATCCGGGACTCCGAACAACATTCGGTCTCTTTCTCATCACTCCATAACTACTCAAAACAACGTCGAATCCTTAAGTGTGTCTCCCTACGGTTCGTGAATTATGCAGACATGATCGAGACACTTCTCCGAACAATAACCAATAGAGGAATCTGGAAATTCATATGGCTCCCACATATTTCTACGATTACTTTGCGATCGAATGAACCACTTACATACGATATCAATTTCCCTTTGTCTCACGATAGTTTACTTATCCGAGGTTATGATCGTCGGTATCTCTGCATACCTAGTTCAACCTCGTTACAGATAAGTACTCTTTTCTCGTTCCCGTGATATGTGATCCCTTGTGAGCCAGTCACATGCTTGCAAGCTAATTGGATGACATTTCACCGAGAGGGCCCAGAGTATATCTATCCGTCATATGGATGGACAAATCCCACTCTTGATCCATGTGTTTCAACCAATACTTTCCGAACACTCAATGCCACCTTTATAGCCACCCAGTTACGGTGTGGTGTTTGATGTCATCAAAGCATCCATCCGGTAAAGGTGATATGCATGATCTCATGGTCGAAGGAATTAGATTACTATGTATCAGAAATCATATAGCAATTGAACTATTAAAATGACTTGATCTTTATGCTACGCTTATCTATAGGAGTATGTCCATCATATCATTCTCCTAACGATATGATCTTGTTGTTAATAACATCTCAATGTTCATGATAGGGAAACCACAATCATCTATTAACCAACAAGCTAGTATTATATAGAGGCTTTACTAGGGACTTCAAATTAAGTTCACAAATCACACAAGTATTAATGTTTCCTTGTTAATACTATTATAGCATGAATGTAAACATTTATCATAAACACAAAGATATAATAATAACTACTTTTATTATTGCCTCTAGGGCATATCTCCAACAGGTATCAGAGCCATCCTGACCATAGGAGACCCTAGTTAGATTGGACGTTTGAATCAAAAACTTATTTTCCAAAACCAAAGAAAACAAATATTTACAAAAACTTATTTTCATTCTTATCCCTTTGATTCTTTCATGAAAATTCATGTTCCTCAAAAACTCTTGCAAAATACATAAAATTTTGACCCACTTGATCACTCTGCTAACCTACTCATCCTCTATTTTTATAGATGGACGTGAAGTACAGCAAGTTTTACCACCTGGGGAATGGAGGAGACCTTATCTTTGAGAGGGATTTGGATCAGCTTTCGGAACTTCTGGAGCGTCTGCACCCCGAGTTCTTTGGAGCTCAGCTCAATGATCAAGGAGGAGAAGACCTGTAGTGGCTAATTGTTGCAAGTCTTCGAGGAAAGATTGAACCTCCCACTGCGGAGGGAATTCAGTTTACCTTGAGGGAAAACAACTGGCTCGATGGACTTGCCAGAGCCATGCAAGAAGCTCTTTCCCGTCTGTGTGGGCAGAGCATCAATCAGATCAAGGGTACTCGCTTTGAGTTTTGCCCAAGGCGTGATGCAAATGGACAACCCCTGGAAGCCCCATACCACCCTGAGCTGAAGACTCAATTGGACCACCTTAGCTTCATGATGTACGATCGTCAGCAGGAGTTGGACAACTGCCGTGACTACGCCAACCACAAGTCTGCCATCATGAAGACGAAGGATCAGACCATCACCATGCTAGCAAAGGATCGCAAGTCTCGCCGCCGTCAGCTCGACAAGAAGGAGCGCATCATTGCCCGTCTTCACCACCGCATCTCATCTTTGGAGGAGACCATCCACGAGAGAGACATGCAGTTCGAGGAAAGGGAGAATGACGGAGAGGACCTTCGTGGAGACCCTTACTCCTATCTCAGCGATGACGATGATTTTCTAGAGGATCAGGCCATGGACTTCTTCACCGATGAGGATGATTTCGCCTTCATCGATGATGATGAAGCCACAGACTCCTAGGAGTAGTAGCACTTAAGCACTAGAGTAGTGAGTAGTATTCGGTCCCACTGTATCGTAGTTCTCAGAATGGTTCTTAAAACCATCTGTTTTTCTGTGTTGTGGTGTGTGTTGTACTGTGTCCTATAAATGAATGAATGAAAAAGCAAGTTGCTAGAAAAGCTAAGTCAAACCTTTAAAACTTTTCAAAGTCCCAGAAACCTTAGAAATTTCCCTCTTTTCTCATGATCTATCTCAATCTTCAGATGCCACGTGGAGGAAGTGGTTCAGCCCCGGACCTGATGTTGCAGATTCTGCAAATGTTGACTTCTGACCGCGAAGCTGAAAGATAGCCCTGCAGCAGATAGCCCAACTTGCCCACGTCAAGCCAACCTAGCCACCCTGCAGCAGATAGCCCAACTTGCCCACAACAACCAAGGCCATGGAAATCAGGACAACCATGGATCTAAGCTCAAGAATTTCCAGAACACCAACCCACCTGTTTTCACTAAGTCGGAAGAGCCCCTAGACACCGATGATTGGCTGCAAACCATGGAAAATAACCTAGAAGTCGCTGGAGTGGAAGCCAACGAGAAAGTTCTGTTTGCCACCCATTATCTTGCCGGAGATGCCAGGGCATGGTGGAACAGTGATCGCGCAATGACCGGAGGCCAGATGATGACCTGGGAGGAATTTAAGGTCAAGTTTAGCAGAACTCATGTGCCACCGGGTTTGATCAAGATAATGAGAGACGAGTTCAGAGAGCTGAAGCAAGGAAGGATGTCGGTAGTGGAATACCGTGACAAATTTTTGTCATTAGCTAGGTATGCCCCGGACGATATAGACACCGAAGCTAAGAAGAAAGAAAGATTCCTGAATGGTCTGCATGACGAGATGCAGACAGTGTTAGTCAATATCCCCTTTGCGGATATTGAAGCCCTTGTCGACTCCGCTATCCAGATGGAAGGAAAGATCAACCAAGCCAACGAGAACTGCAAGCGTCGCATGATGCATCAGCCAGGAACCCATCAGACCCCAAAGTATCGCCCCAACCCATCTCCAGGATTTTCCCCAAGAACCCATCAGACCCCAAAGTATCGCCCCAACCCATCTCCAGGATTTGCCCCAAGAACCCACAGACCCCCGATGAACCGTCCAACCTATCCCAACCATGGAAAGCCTAGACCCGGAGGAAATCACAACAACCCCGGCAACTCTAGCAATTTCAACCGTGCCCCACCCAAGTTCAACAACAACAATGCTACCGCCAACACCAACCCTGCCCCTAGGACTGGAAGTAATGTTGTGCCTGTCGCAGCCAAGGACAAGTCACAAGTGACTTGTTATGACTGTGGAAATAAAGGCCACTATTCCAACGAGTGCCCCAACAAGAAGAATGCTACATCCCCCAATGTCAATGCCCCAGCTCAGCAGCAGCGTCATGTTCAGCCCGGAAGAAGATTTGCCCCAGGGAATTCACTCAACCGCAATGGCCGTCTTTTTCTCATGCATGCTGAAGAAGCTCAGGAAGCGCCAGACGGCATGCTGTGTATGTTTTCTGTTAATTCAGTACTTTCACGAGTGTTGTTTGACTCTGGTGCATCGCATTCATTTGTCACCAAAGAATTTGCATGCACTAGTAAAATTCAACCCACCAAATTGAAGCATGTGATGATTGTGCAAATTCCCGGATCAACCACTAAGGCTAGGCAAATTTGCAAAGCCGTCCCTATCCGAATCCATGGCATAGATGTTTATGCAAATCTGATAGTACTCGGAACTAAAGGTTTGGAAGTAGTACTAGGAATGGATTGGATGTCCAAACATAAAGGATTGATTGACTGTGCCAAGAAAGCCATCACTATGACCAGTACCTCCGGAATATCAGTCGAGCATATATCTGAAACCTTACCCCGCCAATTCAAATGCAACAAGAGTATAACCCAACCTACCATTGACCAAGTCCGAATAGTCTGTGAATACCCCGATGTATTTCCAGATGTTTTGCCCGGTATGCCCCCAGATCGGGATATCGAGTTTATCATTGAACTAATCCCCGGAACAGGACCCATAGCCCAGAGACCCAATAGTATGAACCCGTCAGAGCTCGCAGAACTGAAGAAGCAACTGGATTCCATGTTGGAAATTGGATTAATTCAACCAAGTGCGTCACCTTGGAGATCACATGTCTTGTTTGTGGACAAGAAAGATGGAGGTAACCATTTGTGTACGGATTATCGGAAATTGAATGATGTCACCATCAAGAACAAGTACCCCTTGCCCAAAATAGAAGATTTGTTTGATCAGTTGACCAGTGCCAAAGTATTTTCTAAGATTGATCTTAGAACTGGCTATCATCAACTCAAGATTCGTGCAGAGGATATTCCAAAGACTGCCTTTACCACCAGATATGGACTATACGAGTATACAGTCATGTCTTTCGGATTAACCAATGCCCCCGCTTATTTCATGAACCTCATGAATAATATTTTTATGGACTTCCTGGATAAGTTTGTCGTTGTTTTCATTGATGACATTCTGATTTATTCCAAATCAGGAGAAGAACATGAGCTACACCTAAGGACCATTCTTGGAACCCTTAGAGAGCATCAGTTGTATGCCAAGTTTACCAAATGTGAATTCTGGTTACAGGAGGTAGGATTCCTCGGTCACATTGTATCAGCCGGAGGAATTGCCGTTGACCCTGCCAAAGTGAAAGATGTAGAAGATTAGCAAGCCCCAACCACTCAAACCCAAGTTCGTGCATTTCTCGGATTGGCGGGATATTACCGCAAATTCGTAGAAGGATTCTCGAGTATCGCCCGACCCATGACCCAATTGCTGAAGAAGGACAAGAAGTTTGAATGGACAGACAAGTGTGAAGCGAGTTTTCAAGAACTCAAGAGGAGATTGATATCAGCCCCAATCTTAATCATGCCGGATATCACGAAGCCCTTCGATGTGTATTGTGACGCATCCAAGATTGGTCTCGGAGGTGTGCTAATGCAAGAAGGCAAAGTTATATCTTATCTATCCCGACAATTGAAGCAACATGAGCAAAATTACCCAACCCATGACCTCGAACTCGCAGCCGTAGTTCTAGCCCGGAAGACATGGAGACATTACCTGATGGGAAATCGTTGTGAGATTTATTCGGATCACAAGAGCCTAAAGTATATATTCACTCAGAAGGAACTGAATATGAGGCAGAGAAGATGGATTGAGCTAATCAAGGATTATGATCTGGACATTCACTATCACCCTGGTAAAGCCAACACAGTAGCCGATGCCCTTAGCAGATTGCTGTGCCGCTTGAACTCCATGATTTTGAAGGAGCAACCAAGTTTGCACGAAGAGATGGAAGATTTTCGAATGGAATTAGTAAGTGAAGGATTTTTGGCTAGCATAGAACTTCAGCCCACTTTGATCAGTCAGATTAAAGAAGTGCAGAAGGGAAATGCCAGTATCGACGGAATCAAGCGTCGTATCGGTACAGGCAAGGTACCCGGATTCACCGAACACGAAGAAGGAGTTTTGTGGTACAAAGGATGCCTTTGTATACCAGCAGATTCTGAGTTGAAAGAAGTTATTTTGAAGGAGGCTCATGATACTCTTTATTCTATCCATCCCGGAGGAACTAATATGTATCAAGATTTGAAAGAGCAATTTTGGTGGCAAAAGATGAAGAGAGAAATCGGAAGCTATATCGCCAAGTGTGATATATGTCAGCGAGTCAAGGTATGACATCAAAGACCCGCTGGATTGTTGCAACCTTTGCAGATTCCGGAATGGAAATGGAATTCTGTAGGAATGGACTTTATCACTGGACTGCCAACTTCTAGTAGGGGAAATGACTCTATCTGGGTCATAGTGGACAGATTGTCCAAAGTCGCCCATTTCTTGCCCGTCAAAACCACATATCAGAGTTCGAAGCTAGCGGAGTTATACAACGCTAGAATCGTAAGTTTGCACGGAGTCCCTAAGAACATTGTATCAGATCGAGGAACACAGTTTACCTCGAGATTTTGGAAGAAAGTCCAAGAAGGTTTAGGAACCCGCTTAGATTTCAGTACCGCATATCACCCTCAGACCGATGGACAAACAGAGCGAGTAAATCAAATACTCGAAGATATGCTGAGAGCATGTGTGTTAGAATATGGATCCAAGTGGGAAGACTGTCTGTTGTTTGCAGAATATTCCTACAACAACAGTTACCAAGCCAGTTTGCAAATGGCCCCATTTGAGTTCATGTACGGAAGAAAGTGTCGTACCCCTTTGAACTGGTCGGAAGTAGGAGAGAGTCAGATTTTCGGACCCGACATCCTACGAGAAGCAGAAGAGAAGGTTCACAAGATTCGTGAGCACCTCAAGACCACCCAATGCCAATAGAAGAGTTACGCCGACAAGAGACGTAGAGACCTCGCCTTCAACATAGGAGATTTTGTTTATCTGAAAGTGTCTCCATTGAAGGGAATGCAGCATTTCCAACTCAAAGGAAAGTTAGCCCCCCAGATATATCGGACCTTTCAAAATTCTGAACCGTCGAGGAGAAGTATCGTATCAATTGGAACTACCCGAAGAAATGTCAGCAGTGCACAATGTGTTCCATATCTCGTTACTTCGCAAGTGTCTCGAAGTCCCCGAGAAGACCGAAGTGTTCAAGAATATCGACCATCGTACCATAGAGATAAATGATGTCCTGACCTATCCCGAAGTACCCATCCGTATTTTGGAAGAAGCCTTTCGAACTACCCGAACCCGAAGCATCAAGTTTCTCAAGATTCAGTGGAGCAACCACACAGAAGAGGAAGCTACCTGGGAGCGCGAAGATCACATCAGGACGGAGTTTCCCGATCTCTTCAAATCCTAGGTAATCTTTTCGTCCTTTTTCAAATCTCGGGACGAGATTTTGTTTAAGGGGGGAAGGTTTGTAACATCCCAAAAATACTAAACTTGGATCATCAATATCTAATCATCAAATTTAGGGTTAACAAAAACTTTGTTAAATAAAATTATGAATTCATGCATATGTGTATGCATGGATTTTGAAAATTCTTTGGAACCACCTTGTTTGATTGTTTCATTGCTTGTAAAATGTTTCTTAGGTGAAATAAACATCATCTAAAACATTTCCCACACTTTTCCTAAAGACAAGTAAATCAAAACAAATATATTAAAGGAATGGTCACTTTGACCAATTTAACTCCCATGCCTACTTTGGCTGTCTCAAACTTTCAGAACCTAACAGAAACTTTTCTGGATCTTTGCACCCCTTGAATGTACTCCTAACAAAGTATCAAGGCCCACTTTGTGATCATCCAGAAACTTTCAAATGCATAGTTTAAATAACAATTCAAAATTGAATCTTCATCATATTGGAAGATCCCCCTTTTTCAAAAACCACTCAAACAGGCTCAACTTTCAAAACCCAAGCATCTGCAGACTCACCAGCACCAACCTAGCAAACCCACCAAAAATCTTTTCAAAATTCAAAACTTGAATTCATGCGGCCATTTCATCAAATAGGTTGCAGATACAAATCAAACAAACATGAAACACTATAGTGTGCAGTAAAATTTTCCGAACTTGTTCCCTATTTAGCTCACAACCATCTCAGTAGATCATCTAGGAAGATTAACCAAGCACTAGCACCACTGTGAGCTTGCCATTGCCATCAATGGTGAACAGCCGAGCACACCCATGTCACCCCCATGTCGATAGAAAGCTAGGAGGAGACACAAGCCTAGCCAGCATGTCTGGGAGGCAGCCCACCGTCCACCGCCACTCCTTGTCCACCGCTAGAACCTTGCCAACCACTGGACCACACGCACGGAACGCGCCTAGACCGCCAGCGACCATGCCGAGCCTGCGCCAGAGCACCACCCACAGACCGCGCGCCGCCCTTGCCGCGTGCATACACAATCCCCATCGACCCAGGAGACCGCCAGACATCCCCGTTCGCCGCCCCGTGACGCACAACCACCGCTCGCCGTCGAAGACGCCGCCTCTGCCACGCAGAGCGTCGCATGTTCCAGACCAAGCAGCATCGCCCCACGCCTCGAAACCATGTCGTTGAGCATCGCCAGGGAACACCGCACCGTCCCCTACCTTTGCCCATGCCAATAGCCGCCTGTAACATCACCCCCGACGAGCTCACCGTGCGCCCCGTCGGTCCCCTCGCTCGACTATAAATAGAGGCCACCCCCGCTCGATTTATTCACACCATCTCACTCCCCTCTCGTCACTGATCGTGCCACACCATTCCCGGAGCAAGGCGAGCACCACCTCCCTGGAATTTCACCGGAGCCCGCCGCCTCTGGAGAAGAAGGGAGCCATCAATTTCGTCCACCCCAAGACCTGCCGCAACCACCCCTGAGTCTGCCATCGTCGACTTTGTCGTTCTCCCGCCTCGCCGACCCTCGCTAGCACCCCGGTGAGCCCCCAGCAACCCTCACTGGCCGCTCTAGGTTTCTTTCTTGCCGGCGTTGTCTCGCGTCGACGATGACTCCCAGCCGTTGGATTAGAATCAGATCGAACGACCCACGTTGCCCCGTACCGCTTCGCCCCCCTGTCTCACTGGCAAGTGGGGACACCCACTTAATCAGCCCGCGGGAGCACTGCGCTTAGCGGGCCGGCCCAGTAACTTTTCCCGCGCAGCCCAGTGATTTGAACTAAATCTTTTTCTTTTTAATTCAAACACACTTCTGTACCCATTTTCAAAAATTAATACAGATCGATTCAGTGCACCAATTTGAATGAAACCAATTTTGTTGGAAAGGTCTGTGAATTCTGAATCCAAGCCCGTTGGATTCAAGTCATTTGGATCTATAGATCACTCATGGTAAAAATAACAAGGCAGAAGCTTTTCTGCATTCAAACATTTTTCAAATTTAAACCATACTAGCTTTTGAGTTGATTCCAACTCTCAAAAATCACATTTAACCATACCTTTCAGAATATATAAAAATATATAGGTTTACTTGCAGAAATAATGTTCAAGTAATAAAAGAATGGCCCATAGGCATTTCTAGTCACTTTAATTAATTAAAATAAAAGGGAAAAACCTTATTAAATTGTGACACCACTTTAAATCACATTCCCTTGGACTATAATATGTGGTGATGACATGTGTCAATATGATCCCATGTTTGGGTTGGAGAATATTAAATCTTAAGTAGTTTTTCAATGAGTAGAAATTACTTTTCTAAAAATAAAAGGAATTAAACCAAGCCTTAACCTTGTAATGTTAGAGATGATGCTAGATCATCTATAGGAACCTTGTGTGTGATGATTTCAAGTAGTTAAGTATTGTTTGGTGATTGTGTACCTCGTATTTATTCATAGACGCTAGTACCGACCAAGGATACGAGGAGGAAGGAGGATACTACGAAGAAGAGGCCGAGGAGAACTTCAACCACTGCTCTGCACAAGGCAAGCTAATGCTATACCTATGCAAGCTTATATTGACATTGATGCAAGCTAACACTTGCAAGATACTTTACCTATGCAAGCCAATACCTGCTTGTTACCATGCCTACTATATGCTCTTAACATATATGATCATACCCACTTGTTAAACCAATCCTAGTTTTATTTGCAAGCTTCTTACTTTATTTCTTTATCAAAGCTTACTTAGAGTTTACTTAAGAGTTTGGTAGATACTAGAAAGTTATCTGAAGGTTGCATAAAGAGCATAAAATTTGGCCTAAGATTAGACACCTTGATATCATCCTGAGAAATAAGGTTATACATATTTTAAAGTCCCCTAGTTGACCACCCCTCATTATTACTTACCCCCACTTGTAGATGCTAGTGCTAAGCATAAAACTTGATCAACATTAGATGGGAATACTTGGTGAGAAAATGGTTATGAAAACCTTAGAATGATGGATCATTCGATTGAAATGTTTTGGACATGTGTTTCCAAACACCTGATGATTTTGGTGATGAAAATGTTGAGCATGAGCCTTAGCCCCCTTTTTTAAAAAACTGATGGTTATCTGGATGCGATACCATTCCAATTTTATCGTACAACCAAAATACCCGAGGATTCGGTAGGGCTTAACTGGAAACTTATGTACCTTAGTATTAGCTCCTTCACGGCCAAGGTCTGAGCTGAGGCTACCTTGTGAACATTGTCCACCTGTGCAGTACCCAAGATGACAGTTGGACATGGTTGGGAGGCCAAACTCACAGGAGAGGTGCTTATACTAGGGCGTGTAATTGAAAGGTTAGGATTGTTATCCGCATACTGAGTATGGTGAATTCAGGATTTGTTCCTGACGGATGTATCGAATGTTGTGGTGAAAGTGTACAATCTCTGCAGAGTGTCAAACTATTCGAATAGCCGCGTCCGTGGTTATGGACAGTTGGAGTGGCCATACTGTTCCCCCGTCAGACTTTTCAAAATTGACTTGTGAAATGAACTGAGACTTTGACTTGACCACAACAGAGTTGTGACATGAGTTACAAGATCCCACTTAGGAGTAATAAAATTGTGACTAGCTTTAGAACTTAGTATAGATAAATCTGGCTTTTGCAAAACAACCCAGAGCCTAGTGTCCTATTATCCAAAAAACCCTTTACCTGTTAGTATTAGTTTGCGAGTACTTAAAGAGTACTCATGGCTTTGTCCCTGGCTATTCCCATGGCCAGACTATGAAGAGGAGTACCTGGAAGATGGACCCCAGGAAGGTTACGACAACTAGGATCATCTCCCATCGTCAGCATTGCCTGTGACCCCGAAGATGGAGCTTCGCCTACGCTACCGTTATTATTACGTATTCCGCTGCTTGATGTTGTATTAAGAACTGGATCATGAGATCCCTATTCGTGTAAGAACTTATGTATCGTTTGTAATGGATGATGTACTATGGTATCCAATTCTGTTATGTCTCGCAAAAATGGTAATCCTGGGATTGCGATGTATGGCATAACAGGCATCTGGGATTAAAAATCCGGGTGTTGACACCACGAGAGATATTCTTCGGGTTCATTGGAACCGGTGAACTTGGGCATGGTGAATTTGAGCTTGCCAAAAGTTTCTTCTTATTGCGGTTCCGGTGGCGGTGGTTGCCATGATTTTGGCGGCCATCTTCATCATCCGAGCTCTAATGGCTTGCTTGGTGATGGTTGCGTTGCCCTTGCGGTTGTTGAGGTGCCGCGTTTGGTGGTGGGACTTGATTTTGACGACGAGCTTGGGGAGCTTGCTCGTGTTGTTGGCGCGGTTGAGGACGAGGAGGAGGTAGTTGGTCCACATGACGAGCTTGGGGATCTTGCTCTTGTTCTTGTCGTGGTTGATGCCGATGAGCATTGTCTTGCGCCATGTGGCGAGGAGGACGATGAAATGCATGCGCAATGGGCTGCTCCCGTTCTTCTTTATGTGGATGAGGCTCGTCATGATGATCATGTTGTCGACGTTGACGTTCATGTCGATGATGACGCCTTGGTGGGTGTTCGAGTGATTCACGCCGATGGAGCTCTTTTTCGTCCACTTCGGATGCTTCACTTGTTGTTGAAGGAACATGTCGTTGGCAATGGGCTTGGTGGTCCACATGAGGTTGCTCTTGTTGAATCACCAGTGCCCTTGGTTGTGGACGGTTCGCTTCATGTCTTGGAGGTCTTGCGGAGAGGTCACCATCATAGCTTGACATCGCGGCGTGTCGCGAAGACGGTACCGTTTAAGAAGAGCTCATGGAGTGAAGGACGGGTCCATCTTGGTGCCTTGAAGCGTGACGGCGAGGAGCACTTGATTCACTTGAGGAGTGTCGTGACGAGCTTGAGTCGCGCGAATAGCCCATCAATGAGGCGTTGAAGCTTCTCATCCGTTGCGGCGAGGGCGCGACCAAGAGCTTCATTTTGATGGCCAAGGTTGTGTTGCATGGCATGCATTTGTCCTCGGATTTCTTCGAAGAGGTTGTCGATGTTCTTGAACTCCACTCGGGCTTCGCTAAATTGTTCGTCTTGGCGCCGCTCAAGGGCTTCACAACGGTAGTTGAATTCTCCTCGGACCTTCCAATGATCCCATCTTGTCATGTATTGTGTGTCGTCCTCTTGAGGTGGTGTTGGTTGGGATGACTCGCCATTCCTGTCCATGATGCAAAGCCGACAAGGGTTTTATATGGAGAAGAAAACGCAGGGAGTTAGCCTTTTACCTCACCTTGGAGATTGTATCCAACCAATGGCCACACAAGAGAGCTAATAGCTTGCAAAGTGAAATCGCAAAGAAGCTCACACACAAATAAGCTACAACTCTCAAAAGCTTTTGGTGGAAGGTCAGGATTGTGGAAAACCAAACGAAACGATCCAAAAAAAGGTTATTGTTCTAAGTGGTAAAGAACCAAAGATCAAAAGAAAAAAGGATACGATCTACAAAAACACGGGAGAACGCACACGTGGAGATTAAAAGGGTTTAGCACGACTATGAAAATGAGCACAAAAGGTCCTAACGAAGACTAAGCTCGGTTGTCATTCCAACTCATGCAGAGACCACAACTCGTTTGCCAAAAGAGGGTAAGCAACGGATTTGTGCACTTGCCTTGGCGCGCTTTTTCCTCTCTCTTTTTGCTTACAAGCTTGATACTCTCTTTGTATTGGGAGGCTATGTATCTTTCTATTTTTTTTGCTTTTTTATTCCTTTTCTCCCTTTATATACTACTATGTTAACTTTTGTATTTTCCCTCACACTCTCACTTTCCAAAGGCAAGTGCACAATGCTTAGACAAACACAAAATGAGTTTCTCTCATAGGATAGATACACACAAAGGAAGATATGGGGCTATCAAAGTGGCACAAGTTATACCTTTGGTATTGTTGACGACTTGAGCCCGTTGTTGGGGATGATATTCGAGTGTCGCGGTGTCGTTGAGCGCGAGGTGAACTTTGTTGCGGAAGCTTTTGTTAGTATGGTGACACACACGCGAAACACGAACAAACGAAAGTGGTTAGTCAGCAAACGAAGTTGAGGTGTCAAAAGGAACTGGAACACTGTCAGTAGCGAGCGGTAGTACCGCCGGGTACGACCGGTAGTACCGGTGATTTGCGGTAGTATCGCCAGCGCAGATCTGGCACGCGATCAACCTGAAAACATCCTCAAATTCGTGGTAATCTGACCGAAAGGCTGGGCTAGGAACATAGGAAGACTGTAGATCGACTCCAAAAGCAACAGTTCTATGGTCCAAAACCACGACAAACTAACCAAATCCAAAGATCGATCCGTAGGCGATTTGGGGCTCTTTTTTGGGGAATTTTCGAATTTATGGTGGATAGAAGAAAAATTTGAGGGGAAATTCGTGATCAACCTTGCTCTTGATACCAATATGTTAGGGGTGACCCCTTAGGGAGACCCGATCTTTCATTATTTCCGTGGGAATCGAGGGGAAAACGGTGGAAGGAGGAAGGGGATGAAATCCATGAACACACACGCGAAGAACTCGATGAACACACACACACACACACGAAAACACGATACAAGCCGATGACTCACGCCAGTGGCAACCGGTCCAACACAATCCCTAGGATTGGCGTTGGGCAAGACACTCTCCCACAGCCAACAACGGGGGTGAGAGGCTTGATGAGATCTTGACTACTTGGGCACGAGACACCGAGATCCCAAGGTCTTGTACAACTTGAACGCACTAGGATAAATCCAAGAGGTTTGTGGATAATTTGGTGCTCCTTGTCAAGGAGCATGAGACAAATAGTTGATAGATCCTCAAGGGGTGTCTTCAACTACAATTATCCAAGTCTAGGGTTTACAATAGAGGGTGGGGGCTATATATAGGCCAGCCACATAAACAGGGGTAGTTTAGGAACGAAATGGGAAAATATACAGAGGGGTACAGGGCGCTGGGCCGAGCTGACGTGAACAGGTTCAGGCACGGCCGGTAGTACCGGGCTCTCGACCGGTAGTACCGGTCCCAACCGGTAGTACCACTCAGGGTCCGTGTAACTACCTCGGTGAATTACGCTCCTAGTTACAAGCCTGGATGAGCAGAAATGGTTGAAATAGTACGGTGGGGCCCAAATGCCACTCACAGGTAGACCTCTCGGCCGTCCCAACCATTTCCACACATCGGGACAAGAACGGGCGGCGTAATCGGCAGGCGAAGGGATCAACTACATACACAAATGAGTATGTATGCAAGCCACCATACAAGAGTACATCAGAGCCATTCCATCTAAAAAGAAAGGAAATATAGCAACGCCATACGGCAAGATCCAAATATCCTAAATAGATATAATAGTTTAGGATATCTCCTCATACATCAATCAACAGAGTATCAAGCGGAAGCGGAAGACAAAATCCGAGTACGGATAAGAAGCAAATCGGCATAAGATGCCCCATAAATAAGCACATCCCGCCCACAGATCTCACGGATCCCCGTTCCCGGAATCTCTACACCGAATGATCGTTGCCCACATCGTCCGTCTCTTCCACCCAGTATCCTTCTTGCGAGTGTACCTGTTCATCTGAACCAATAATTTATCGTGTGAGACCCTAGGGGTACTCAGCAAGTCTTTATGCCTCTAAAGGGGACACAACCTGGGGTGACGCAATTGCAGCATAAGATAAACCCTAACAGTTCTATAGATACTCGCTAACCATCCGCCTAACCAGAGATAGACGGATGTCCGTGAATTAATAACAACAGTTGTAACAGTTATAAAGGTAATCTTAACAGATCCATCCTCCTCCTCGCTTACTGACGAGGAAGCGGACGAACAACCCCCACATCCGTTGGCAGTTTTATTATCCATTCCATGAGTATTGCACTAGTTACTAGTCAGGTACCTAGTCTAGTCAAATTAAAAACGGTACTTTAGTTTTGCTTGTCTATGATCGAGAAACTGTGCTCCAAGTCGTCCATAACCGCGGACACGGCTTTCAGAAAGTTTTACCCTGCAGGGGTGCACAAATAGCAACACACACTCGATATGCCTCGGAAAAACCAAATCAAAACCCAACGAGGCAGTCACGACAAAGCAATCACAGGATTCAGAAATATTTCAGGGGGCCACCCCATTGAGCTACCCGCAACGAAGTTAGCTGACTCCGAGACGGTCTCAAGGTTTGTGGAGCCGGCTGTAAACGACTGGGAACCCGAAAGTGTGACTGGGCTTGTCGATACAGCGTAAACGGGTCACGGACCTAAACAGTACAGTGTGCATTACCTCGCACAATCTTAAATCAAAGCAGTAAAGCATGGCATAAGTACAGGATCGTAAATAAAACCTCAACTAGTTTGTGGCCCTCAAGAAATAATAATGAATCAAGCTCTGGCTCAGGGGGGTCCATAAGGCCTCCCGGATGTGGATAGCGCGAATAATCTTGGAACAGGAATCAAGTACTCGGGGTCTTACGGGACACAAGTGAGCATAAAAACCAAATAACAGATATTGCTCACCGGTGCCACTTTCATCAGTTATCCCATTACTACTCAGGTTAAGTTGTTTAGGTACCTCGTTATCCATCAGACACTCACATACCCTACACATGCTGTTCTACGACTCGCATGGCTCAAACAGCTCTTGTAGTAATGGCTCATGGGATGGAGGAACAAGCTTCGGTGTGGTTTAAAAGTAAAGGCTATGCAATACTTGGGATTCAATTTAATGCAAGCGCGACTCAATGATGCAAGAATAAGATAGAGGCAATAGGTACTATATGTATGCAAGCGTGTGGTAGTGCTTGCCTGGCAGCTCAGTTGAAGCAAGGAATGGATCTGGGTAGTGCTCCTGGTTCTCTTGATATATCCCCTGCTCAGCGTCTATTCGAACAAAAACCAAACAAACAAGGGCCAACATAAATAAAGTGCGCAAGCATATGAATAAATGCATCAAGCAAACAATCATGCCATGATGAATGATGCACAACTTGCATGGCAATAAGGTAGCATGGCATGGGTGAGGTGTGAGATACAAGATTAAATCATTTTATTGAGTTTTGGGCCCATTTTATTCACAAATTAGTTGCTGCATACAATAGATTTATATGATGCATGCTTCAAATCAAACCATGGAATGCATAAACAGAAAGGTCTCGTCGAGCTGATCATTTTAGACATATCATTTGTTAAATTTGGACTTATAAATCAAAAGTTATTAATTATTTAAGAAAAGGGCAATTTATTGTAATTTAAATAAACTTGGAAATTTAAGTGTTCAAAATATATTTTGGATTGCATATTTGAAATCCTCATATTTTTCTGATTTGAAAACATATATTATTTGTTTAAATTGGATTTATATTTTAAAAGTTATTTAAAACAGAATTATATTTGAATTTGAAATAATTTGAAATAAATTTAAATTAAAACAGATTCCGAAAATACTTTTTCTACTCAGGGTTTCCCAGCCACAGACACTGCCAGGTGGGGCTCAAGCTGACTCAGCAGCAGGTGGGCCGCGGATGATCGCAGGGGTTCTCTCACCGCGGTTTAGGCCAGCCACTGAGACTGACTAGCGGGTCCAACGGCTCCGCGGGGCCACGTGACAGCGGCCGACCAAGGGGGTGCCACGCGGCGCAGGGGGGGGACTGCGGGTTGAGCGTTGGGTTTTGGAGGAGCCTTTTTACAAAAGCGCCACGAGGCTGACAGGTGGGCCGCGAGGGAGTGCGGGTTGCGCCAAAAAGAAACGGAGGGGGTTATCGGCAAAACGACCGCCCGCGCACTGTACTTCTTCCTCTGAACTAACTGACGACAGATCGATGTCGATCGCGTCAGGCGCGGCGCGGGGCTCGATCTCTTGACCTAGGGCTCGGGCGCGGAGGCGGTGGCCACTGGGCTATGCGGGGGTTGCTGTCTGGGAGGCGGGCGAGGGCTAGATATGGTTCTGTGCGGCAGACGCGAGCAGACAGAAAACATGCGGCGGCGCGCAGAGGGCGCTCGACGCAAGGTCCGGCGAATCTAGGGCGGAACGGCGGGGCAAAGCATGTCCAGGAGATTCGCCAGCTCACCGTGAGTTGGTCGGTGTAGATGGTTCGGCTCGAGGCGCAGGCGATCGACGAGGACGCAGGCGGACGGCGTGGTTAGGGTTTGGCTCGGGCTCGCTGGTACCGGCGCTCCTGGGGCTTCTCCTCCTCGCTGGCGGTGTCAGGGCGAAGCAGAGGGGCCTCCTCGTCCTCCTTGAACACCTCCACGTCGCGCTCGCCGCCTGGTACGGGGTGGTCGAGATGAGGCCGATGGTGGCCGGCGATGATGGAGCTGGGGTCGGTGGAGAAGAGAGGGGGAGGGGCAGGCGTCCTGGGGGATCTGGGGAAGGCCAGAGAGGCGAGGGGGGTGGATAAGAACGAGAGGGGCAGGTGAGGTTGTGTGGGGGAGGGGAAGGTTGGCCCGGCCACCTTTTTGCACCCTCCCTCACGTGCACGAGCTGGCAGGTGAGGTGGTGCTGGGGGAAGGTGAGGCTGCCAGGTGGGGTAGGGCAGGCAGAGAGGTGGTGCTCGGGCTGGGGGGGCCCTGGGGCAGGGAGGGAAGGAGCAAGAGAGGGAGAGGCTCGGGTGCTAGGGTAGAGGAATGGGTGGCTCGGGTTGGGTCTTGGGTTAGCTAGGGTTTGGGGTGGGGTAGCAGCTAGGTGGGCCAGGGAGAGAGGGTGGCCAGGTGGGGCCAGCTAGGTGAGAGAGAGAGGGAGGCCGAGAGAGAGAGAGGTGGTGGTTACTTAGGGTTAGGGTTTAGCTAGATGGGGGGGGTGATGGGTTTAGATTAGGTATAGATGGGTGTGGTTTAGAGAGAGAGGTAAGATGAGGTGGTGGCACTCCTTTGCCAAGCCCAAGCATGTACAAGATCAAACCAAGCTAGGCCAAAAGAGAGAAGAGAAGGAAAAGTGGTGATGGGTGGATGGAGATGATGATGGGGTTTTAGAAAGATCCATTCAAAATGCAAAATACAAACCAAACCTAGCAAAAGATGGTTCTTGCATGGCCCATGCAAAGCATTTAATGCCATGTTGATTCTTGTGAAAACAATAATATTAAACATGGCATTGTTCATTTGCATTTCCAAAGGTGGAATAAAGCCAAGCAAAAGAAAAGAAAGGATGTCCCATGTGTGGTAGATGGAGATGACCATATTTGAATAGAAATGGGACTTGCTAGTGTGTATGTGCCACTAGGCATTTAATAAGACCAAAAATATCCAAACATGAAAATACCCCAACACAACACATATGGAAACTAGCAAAAGGATTCCACTCACAAGGCATGCAAAGGTGGCCATGTGGCTCTCATATATCAATAATGTGAAAACAAATGATGCCAAGATGAGAGCATGTGGAAAAGAATTGGATCCATCCCAACCCACATGAGCTAGAAGTAAAACCCAATAAAGTGCAAGCCCATATTTAGTTGGATGGTGGAATTATAAGGTGGTGAAAGAAAAGGTGGTGGAGTTAATAAAAGATATGCCCCCAACTCAACTTGGGCATTTAAACAATATATCAAGAACCAAATACAATATCAAGAGGCAAATACAATTAATAATGCATATGAGATAAGAACCAAATCAAAAAGGGTTTTATATGATGCTCAAATGCAAGGAGGCATGATGACATGAGCATGATATAATGATGATGCAACAATTATATACTTGAAGTAGCCATTATATTACTAGACCAAGTAGCATTACAATTGTTAGACAATTGGGATGCTACAACTCTCCCCCACTAAACAGGAATCTCGCCCCGAGATTCTAGGATGAAGAAGAAAACACAAAGAGGGTAGGATACTTGGCACGGAGATCATCTTCACGTTCCCAAGTGGCTTCATCAACGGAATGGTGCGACCACTGCACCTTGCAGAACTTGATGGACTTGTTGCGAGTCCTTCTTTCTGCGACTTCAAGGATTTTTGTGGGGTGTTCTTGATAAGACAGGTCTTCTTGGAGATTGATAAGCTCATGATCCACGGTTCTGCCGGGATCCTTGAAGCACTTCTTGAGCTGAGAGATGTGAAAAACATCATGGACCTTGAGTTTTTCCGGGAGCTCAAGAGCATAAGCAACTTCTCCTCTTCTTCCACGAACTTTGAAGGGACCGATGTATCTAGGAGCCAGCTTCCCTTTGATACCAAAGTGGTGCGTGCCTCTCATGGGAGTGACACGAAGGTAAACGAGATCACCAGGGACATACTCCATGTCCGTGTGCTTCCTGTCATAATTGCTCTTCTGGCGACTTTGAGCAATCCTCAGATTTTCCAGAATGATGTGAACCTTTTCCTCCGCTTGAGTCACAATGTCAGGGCCAAACAAGATCCTTTCACCTGCACCCGACCAACCAATCGGAGTTCTGCACTTGCGGCCATAGAGAGCCTCAAATGGTGCCATCTTTAGACTTTTCTGGAAGCTGTTGTTGTAAGAGAACTCAGCATAAGGAAGACATTCTTCCCACTTCATGCCAAAAGAGATGACGCAAGCACGAAGCATATCCTCCAGAATCTGATTGATCCTTTCAACTTGTCCTTGCGACTGAGGGTGGTAAGCTGTGCTGAAGTTCAACTTTGTTCCCAAAGCATTTTGGAAACTCTCCCAGAACTTGGAAGTGAAGATGCTTCCACGGTCTGAACTGATCTCGAGAGGAACCCCATACAGAGAGACAATTCTGTTGTTATAGAGCTCCGCCAACTGAATTGCAGAAATGGTTTCCTTGACGGGGAAGAAGTGAGCTACTTTAGAAAGCCTGTCAATGACAACAAAGATTGCATTGTTGCCCTTCTGCGACCTCGGAAAACCAGTGATGAAGTCCATCTCTACTTTCTCCCATTTCCATTCCGGGGGTTTCAATGGCTGTAGAAGACCGGAAGGTTTCTGATGAACAGCTTTCACTCTGCGGCAGACATCACACTCTGAGACATACTTGGCACAATACCTTTTCAAACCAGGCCACCAATATTGTGTTTTCAAGTCCATGTACATCTTTGTGCTGCCAGGGTGGATAGAAAGAACAGAATCATGCGCCTCCTTGAGAACTTGCTCTCTCAAACCCGGGTAGTTCGGAACAAACATCCGATGTTCAAAGAAAAGCGTGCCTTGATCATCGACGTGGAAGGACTCATACTTCGGAAGCTGAAGCCTAGAGATGATCTTTCTTGTGTGCGGATCACCAAGCTGAGAAGAGCGAACCTTTTCTTCCAAGAGAGGTGTTGCTAGAAGGTTCAGGAGATACCCTTGTTCCACAATTTCCAGGTTTAGCTGACGGAATTCCTCGCACAAGAGAGGCTGTTGTTCTTCCATCATGAGGTTGTTTACATAAGCTTTGCGGCTGAGAGCATCTGCCATAACATTAGCTTTACCTGGAGTGTAGTTGATGGTCAAATCGAAGTCATTGATTGCTTCAATCCATCTCCTTTGCCGAAGGTTGAGATCAGGCTGAGTAAAGATATACTTTAGACTCTTGTGATCAGAAAAGATCTCGCAACGGTTGCCAAGCAAGTAGTGCCTCCATACTTTCAAAGCAAAGACAACTGCTGCGAGCTCGAGGTCATATGTGGGATAGTTGATCTCATGCGTCTTCAACTGTCGAGAGGCATAAGCAACAACTTGTTTTTCTTGCATAAGGACCGCACCCAATCCATGCAAAGAGGCGTCACAGAATATCTGAAACGGCTTGGATGTATCCGGAGGAACCAAGACTGGTGTGGAAGTGAGCTTCTCTTTGAGTGTCTCAAAGCTTGCTTGACATGCAGGAGTCCAAAGGTATTTCTTGCCTTTCTTGAGGAGATCGGTAAGAGGCTTCGCTATCTTCGAGAAGTTCTGAACGAAGCGACGACAATAACTAGCCAAACCAAGGAAACTCCGCACTTGCTTGACATTTACAGGAGGAAGCCATTCAACAATTGTCTTCACAGTTTCCGGATTAACTGCAATGCCCTCGGCAGAGATGACGTGACCAAGATAGGTAACTTGAGGCAGCCAAAACTCACACTTGGAGAACTTTGCATACAAGCGGTTCTCACGAAGCTTGCTTAGGACACACCGAAGGTGTTCTTCATGCTCTTCTTGTGACTTAGAATAGACTAGGATGTCATCCAGATAGACCACAACGAACTTGTCAAGATACTCCATGAAAACCGAGTTCATGAGCCTCGAGAAGGTGGCAGGTGCGTTGGTGAGACCGAAAGACATGACCGTGTACTCATACAGGCCATAGCGGGTGCTGAAAGCTGTCTTCGGAACATCTTCCTTGCGAATCTTGATTTGGTGATAACCACTCCTCAAGTCAAGCTTAGAGAAAACCACAGCTCCAGCTAGCTGATCAAAGAGATCATTAATCCGCGGAAGGGGATACTTATTCTTGATGGTTTTAGCATTGAGAGCACGATAGTCAACGCAAAGTCTATCAGTCTGGTCTCGCTTCTTCACAAAGAGAGTTGGGCTACCCCAAGAAGAAGTACTATGCTGAATGAAACCCAACTTCTCTTGTTCATCAAGTTGACGTTTGAGTTCAGCCAACTCAGCAGGACCCATTTTATAAGGCCGCTTGGAGATAGGAGCGGTACCAGGTTCAAGCTCAATAACAAACTCAACCTCACGATTCGGAGGCATACCTGGCAACTCTTCAGGAAAGACATCTGGGAACTCACAGACCACCGGAACACTCTGAATAGCTTCCATAGCATCAACATTCAGAGCCGCCAAAGAGAAAAGCTGGATAGCAGGAGTCAGACTTGGAGAATAGACTATATGGCCTTCAGGAATCTTCAGAGCAACCGAGCGTTCAGCACAATCAATCACAGCTGCATTTGCTGTCAACCAATCCATGCCCAAGATGACATCAATGTCAGAATTGCCCAGAAGGATTAAGGACGCCGAGAACGAAGAGCCACCAATCTCAATTTGATTGCCATGGCTGATATGAGCAGCCCTCATGTTTGAACCAGGAGATTGTACCACCAGACGACGTGATAAAGGAACCTTAACCAGATCCTGCTCTTGTGCAAACTTATGCGAAAGAAAAGAATGCGAAGCACCAGAATCAAACAAAACTCTTGCAGGAACTGAGTTCACGGGAAGCATACCCATCACAACTCCAGGTGTATGCTCAGCTTGAGCGGCGTTGATGCAGTTGGCACGAGCAACAGTAGACCCGGGCTTGGTGTTGATGTTGAGAGCCCGAGGTGGTGGTGCACGAACCAAAGGAGAGCTTGCCGCAGATCTTGGAGGTGGTGGAGGAAGAGCCTTGTTCTTCAACGGACAGCTCCATTGTTGATGCCCAGAGTCTCCACAAGTGTAACAAGCACCAGGTGGACGTGGAGCAACGTAGCCAGGGACTCCGCCAGGCGCTCCAGGGTAGTGGTGGTTGTAGCCCCTGGGAGCAGCAGTGAGGAAGTTTGGTGGCCTTGCCGCGTAGCTTGAAGGTCTTGGTGGAGCCGGGAGCGACGGTGGGGTGTTAGGAACCCAGACACGACGCTTAGAAGGAGCTGACATAGCTGAAGAGCTTGCTGCATCACGGCTGTGCTTCTTTGACTCGTCAAACACTTGCCTACTTGCCTCTTCCTGCAGAGCTGTATGCTGAAGTTCCAGAAAAGATACCGGCCTTGCGTGTGTGATTGCATACTTGATCGATGCATTGAGCCCTTGCCTGAACCTCTTTTGCTTCTTCTTGTCATCAGAGATCTCATCGCCACCATAACGAGAAAGGTTCATGAAGTTCCTGATGTAGGTGTTGACATTATCATTGCCCTGCTTCAGGTTAAGAAACACTTCCTTCATTCTCTCCATGACAATTTCCGACAGATACTGCTCTTTGAAAGCTCCAGTGAACTGTTCCCAAGTAGGCTGAAAACCAGTGCAGTTTGCCTTCAGGTAATTCTCCCACCAGAGAGCTGCATCTCCCTTCAGAAGGTGAGTAGCACACTTTACCCATTCTTGCTCGGGAACATCAGCGGTTGCCAGTAACCTTGACATCTCACGCAACCAATCATCAGCATCAAGTGGTTGATCCGAAACATCAAACTGGCGAGGGTTGAACTTCAGGAAGCTTTTGATGTCTCCTCGCTTGGGAGGTGGAGGTAGCGGAGCAAACTCATTCCTCCTGACACTTTCCTCAAAGCGCTGCTGGTTCTGCTGCATTGCTGCCAAGGCATTGGCGATGCTTGACAAAGCTGCCCCCAGTTCAGGTTGTATGTCCTCCTCAGAACGGCGTGGTGGTGCCATCCTGCGATTGATATAACACACAAGTCAGTACTATGATGGAGAATAATAATAATCCAAAATAGTACTAAGATGGAATTACTCAAGATTAAAGGATACAATTTACTAAGATGATATTGAAATATCAACAAAGTTCAAAGCACCTAGAAGATATTAAGCATATCGCACACGACTGAAAAGGAGTGTGGTACACAAATATATCAAAGAAAAATTTTCCACACATTTCGGCATTAAAATACCAATAGATGCGTAAAATCCCTTAACGAATCAAGATTAGTGAATCTACCAATTCAATATACAAGAGCGAATGACAAGAGTAGTGGTATGGTCGCGACTCCATCCCGCACCCAAATCATTACTCCGCACATGAATAAGTAAAACACATATCTCAACACCTTCTTCTCACGATAACCTAAAGATTGGTAACTATGGAAACGAACACACAAAAGAAGATAACGTCGGATAACAAAGAGTAAGGTAGATCGCCTCGGTTTGCAAAAGCCTGTCGGTATGGAATGTACCAACAATTGATAACCAAAAGGCCGATAAGATAACAACTTGGATGCAACAGATAGACATGGAATTGCACACACACACACTCACACACACAGATACACAACCTATGGTACTACGGAAACCCAGAACACGTGAATCCTAGTTTGAATTTAAGAAGAGGATTGAAAACGTTACACTTCCTTACCAGAAAAGGGTGGGTGGGTGGTAAGAAGAAAAATGGAAGCAGTCCTACTCTCGCGTTTTGTTTTTCCCTAGTATACATAGCTACCAAAAATATTTGCTAGACAGACAACGACCATTTGGCTGAGACCCTGAAGGTCGGGATGGCTCTGATACCAATTGTAACTACCTCGGTGAATTACGCTCCTAGTTACAAGCCTGGATGAGCAGAAATGGTTGAAATAGTACGGTGGGGCCCAAATGCCACTCACAGGTAGACCTCTCGGCCGTCCCAACCATTTCCACACATCGGGACAAGAACGGGCGGCGTAATCGGCAGGCGAAGGGATCAACTACATACACAAATGAGTATGTATGCAAGCCACCATACAAGAGTACATCAGAGCCATTCCATCTAAAAAGAAAGGAAATATAGCAACGCCATACGGCAAGATCCAAATATCCTAAATAGATATAATAGTTTAGGATATCTCCTCATACATCAATCAACAGAGTATCAAGCGGAAGCGGAAGACAAAATCCGAGTACGGATAAGAAGCAAATCGGCATAAGATGCCCCATAAATAAGCACATCCCGCCCACAGATCTCACGGATCCCCGTTCCCGGAATCTCTACACCGAATGATCGTTGCCCACATCGTCCGTCTCTTCCACCCAGTATCCTTCTTGCGAGTGTACCTGTTCATCTGAACCAATAATTTATCGTGTGAGACCCTAGGGGTACTCAGCAAGTCTTTATGCCTCTAAAGGGGACACAACCTGGGGTGACGCAATTGCAGCATAAGATAAACCCTAACAGTTCTATAGATACTCGCTAACCATCCGCCTAACCAGAGATAGACGGATGTCCGTGAATTAATAACAACAGTTGTAACAGTTATAAAGGTAATCTTAACAGATCCATCCTCCTCCTCGCTTACCGACGAGGAAGCGGACGAACAACCCCCACATCCGTTGGCAGTTTTATTATCCATTCCATGAGTATTGCACTAGTTACTAGTCAGGTACCTAGTCTAGTCAAATTAAAAACGGTACTTTAGTTTTGCTTGTCTATGATCGAGAAACTGTGCTCCAAGTCGTCCATAACCGCGGACACGGCTTTCAGAAAGTTTTACCCTGCAGGGGTGCACAAATAGCAACACACACTCGATATGCCTCGGAAAAACCAAATCAAAACCCAACGAGGCAGTCACGACAAAGCAATCACAGGATTCAGAAATATTTCAGGGGGCCACCCCATTGAGCTACCCGCAACGAAGTTAGCTGACTCCGAGACGGTCTCAAGGTTTGTGGAGCCGGCTGTAAACGACTGGGAACCCGAAAGTGTGACTGGGCTTGTCGATACAGCGTAAACGGGTCACGGACCTAAACAGTACAGTGTGCATTACCTCGCACAATCTTAAATCAAAGCAGTAAAGCATGGCATAAGTACAGGATCGTAAATAAAACCTCAACTAGTTTGTGGCCCTCAAGAAATAAGAATGAATCAAGCTCTGGCTCAGGGGGGGTCCATAAGGCCTCCCGGATGTGGATAGCGCGAATAATCTTGGAACAGGAATCAAGTACTCGGGGTCTTACGGGACACAAGTGAGCATAAAAACCAAATAACAGATATTGCTCACCGGTGCCACTTTCATTAGTTATCCCATTACTACTCAGGTTAAGTTGTTTAGGTACCTCGTTATCCATCAGACACTCACATACCCTACACATGCTGTTCTACGACTCGCATGGCTCAAACAACTCTTGTAGTAATGGCTCATGGGATGGAGGAACAAGCTTCGGTGTGGTTTAAAAGTAAAGGCTATGCAATACTTGGGATTCAATTTAATGCAAGCGCGACTCAATGATGCAAGAATAAGATAGAGGCAATAGGTACTATATGTATGCAAGCGTGTGGTAGTGCTTGCCTGGCAGCTCAGTTGAAGCAAGGAATGGATCTGGGTAGTGCTCCTGGTTCTCTTGATATATCCCCTGCTCAGCGTCTATTCGAACAAAAACCAAACAAACAAGGGCCAACATAAATAAAGTGCGCAAGCATATGAATAAATGCATCAAGCAAACAATCATGCCATGATGAATGATGCACAACTTGCATGGCAATAAGGTAGCATGGCATGGGTGAGGTGTGAGATACAAGATTAAATCATTTTATTGAGTTTTGGGCCCATTTTATTCACAAATTAGTTGCTGCATACAATAGATTTATATGATGCATGCTTCAAATCAAACCATGGAATGCATAAACAGAAAGGTCTCGTCGAGCTGATCATTTTAGACATATCATTTGTTAAATTTGGACTTATAAATCAAAAGTTATTAATTATTTAAGAAAAGGGCAATTTATTGTAATTTAAATAAACTTGTAAATTTAAGTGTTCAAAATATATTTTGGATTGCATATTTGAAATCCTCATATTTTTCTGATTTGAAAACATATATTATTTGTTTAAATTGGATTTATATTTTAAAAGTTATTTAAAACAGAATTATATTTGAATTTGAAATAATTTGAAATAAATTTAAATTAAAACAGATTCCGAAAATACTTTTTCTACTCAGGGTTTCCCAGCCACAGACACTGCCAGGTGGGGCTCAAGCTGACTCAGCAGCAGGTGGGCCGCGGATGATCGCAGGGGTTCTCTCACCGCGGTTTAGGCCAGCCACTGAGACTGACTAGCGGGTCCAACGGCTCCGCGGGGCCACGTGACAGCGGCCGACCAAGGGGGTGCCACGCGGCGCAGGGGGGGACTGCGGGTTGAGCGTTGGGTTTTGGAGGAGCCTTTTTACAAAAGCGCCACGAGGCTGACAGGTGGGCCGCGAGGGAGTGTGGGTTGCGCCAAAAAGAAACGGAGGGGGTTATCGGCAAAACGACCGCCCGCGCACTGTACTTCTTCCTCTGAACTAACTGACGACAGATCGATGTCGTCAGGCGCGGCGCGGGGCTCGATCTCGTGACCTAGGGCTCGGGCGCGGAGGCGGTGGCCACTGGGCTATGCGGGGGTTGCTGTCTGGGAGGCGGGCGAGGGCTAGATATGGTTCTGTGCGGCAGACGCGAGCAGACAGAAAACATGCGGCGGCGCGCAGAGGGCGCTCGACGCAAGGTCCGGCGAATCTAGGGCGGAACGGCGGGGCAGAGCATGTCCAGGAGATTCGCCAGCTCACCGTGAGTTGGTCGGTGTAGATGGTTCGGCTCGAGGCGCAGGCGATCGACGAGGACGCAGGCGGACGGCGTGGTTAGGGTTTGGCTCGGGCTCGCTGGTACCGGCGCTCCTGGGGCTTCTCCTCCTCGCTGGCGGTGTCAGGGCGAAGCAGAGGGGCCTCCTCGTCCTCCTCGAACACCTCCACGTCGCGCTCGCCGCCTGGTACGGGGTGGTCGAGATGAGGCCGATGGTGGCCGGCGATGATGGAGCTGGGGTCGGTGGAGAAGAGAGGGGGAGGGGCAGGCGTCCTGGGGGATCTAGGGAAGGCCAGAGAGGCGAGGGGGGTGGATAAGAACGAGAGGGGCAGGTGAGGTTGCGTGGGGGAGGGGAAGGTTGGCTCGGCCACCTTTTTGCACCCTCCCTCACGTGCACGAGCTGGCAGGTGAGGTGGTGCTGGGGGAAGGTGAGGCTGCCAGGTGGGGTAGGGCAGGCAGAGAGGTGGTGCTCGGGCTGGGGGGGCCCTGGGGCAGGGAGGGAAGGAGCAAGAGAGGGAGAGGCTCGGGTGCTAGGGTAGAGGAATGGGTGGCTCGGGTTGGGTCTTGGGTTAGCTAGGGTTTGGGGTGGGGTAGCAGCTAGGTGGGCCAGGGAGAGAGGGTGGCCAGGTGGGGCCAGCTAGGTGAGAGAGAGAGGGAGGCCGAGAGAGAGAGAGAGGTGGTGGTTACTTAGGGTTAGGGTTTAGCTAGATGGGGGGGGTGATGGGTTTAGATTAGGTATAGATGGGTGTGGTTTAGAGAGAGAGGTAAGATGAGGTGGTGGCACTCCTTTGCCAAGCCCAAGCATGTACAAGATCAAACCAAGCTAGGCCAAAAGAGAGAAGAGAAGGAAAAGTGGTGATGGGTGGATGGAGATGATGATGGGGTTTTAGAAAGATCCATTCAAAATGCAAAATACAAACCAAAGCTAGCAAAAGATGGTTCTTGCATGGCCCATGCAAAGCATTTAATGCCATGTTGATTCTTGCGAAAACAATAATATTAAACATGGCATTGTTCATTTGCATTTCCAAAGGTGGAATAAAGCCAAGCAAAAGAAAAGAAAGGATGTCCCATGTGGGGTAGATGGAGATGACCATATTTGAATAGAAATGGGACTTGCTAGTGTGTATGTGCCACTAGGCATTTAATAAGCCCAAAAATATCCAAACATGAAAATACCCCAACACAACACATATGGAAACTAGCAAAAGGATTCCACTCACAAGGCATGCAAAGGTGGCCATGTGGCTCTCATATATCAATAATGTGAAAACAAATGATGCCAAGATGAGAGCATGTGGAAAAGAATTGGATCCATCCCAACCCACATGAGCTAGAAGTAAAACCCAATAAAGTGCAAGCCCATATTTAGTTGGATGGTGGAATTATAAGGTGGTGAAAGAAAAGGTGGTGGAGTTAATAAAAGATATGCCCCCAACTCAACTTGGGCATTTAAACAATATATCAAGAACCAAATACAATATCAAGAGGCAAATACAATTAATAATGCATATGAGATAAGAACCAAATCAAAAAGGGTTTTATATGATGCTCAAATGCAAGGAGGCATGATGACATGAGCATGATATAATGATGATGCAACAATTATATACTTGAAGTAGCCATTATATTACTAGACCAAGTAGCATTACAATTGTTAGAAAATTGGGATGCTACAGTCCGGTAGTACCGCTTGCAGTCCTGGGGCTTCAGTTGGCGTCGTCAGTAGTGAGCGGTAGTAGAGGGCGGTAGTACCGCTGTCCGGTAGTACCGGTTCCAGCTCCGGTAGTACCGCTGGCGTCTGGGGCTTGGTTGGGTTCCTCCTAGAGTATCCGGTAGTAGGGTCCGGTGGTGCCGCTTGCACCGGTAGTACCGGTCGCCGTATCCGGTAGTACCACTGGAGCCTGAGTGCGGATGGTCCCTTCCGGAGTGGTTTCTCCGTTCCATGGGTCCTTCTCTTCGTACCTGATGATGCACAGGGTGGGCGTATGAAGTAGCAAACCATCTAGGGGCGTATCGAAATCACACAAGGAAAGGAGTGAGTTAACCATAGCTTGTAGGAGTTTGGCTCGAGCGCGAGTTATGGGTCCACTTGGGGGGGTTCGTAGGAGTAGATGTAGTAGCGTTCGTAGGACGGGCTGCATCACAACTTCTCCATCTAGAGATTCCAGGGTTCCATGGAGAAATCCAGAGTTTCCTTATAACGACTCTATCAAAGGAGGTGCGAGAATTGAGCGTGCCCTGTGGTCCGAGGCAATTTACATGCATGCGACGTCATGGCGGACCGCCATCCGCATGACGTTGGTGCTCATCTCGTGGTGCAAGCGTATACAGTATTTTTCCCCGAGTCACGCCCCGGCAATTGCGGTCTCTAACTGTAGATACCCTAGAAATCGCCCTGTGTTTTCCCGAAAAATGGTCTGGGGTGCCCCGTGGGGTACCTAGGCTAGGAAAGTGCCTAGGTTCAAGGTTGCAATGGACCTCGCATGCTTGCGCGCGCTGGTGGGTTTGCCGATTTTGCCCACCCCCCAACGTCGGCAATGGGAAATTCCTCAAAAATCAAGAAATATACAAAACCAGCTCGAGTAGCCCCTACGTATCACACACTACCAACATAAAATCATAAGCAGGACAAACCGAGACTTTTGGCACACGGCACACCCCCAGATGGCTATCGAGTAGGAGTTAACATGGCTTTCAACCCTAGACCTCCCCCTCGCTGCCCAGAACATGGATCCACTACGCGGATTGAGCCCAAACCCATCACCTAGCTCCCTCTCGACACTCTAAGAAATTTCTCCATCTAGAGATTCCAGGGTTCCATGGAGAAATCCAGAGTTTCCTTTTACCGACTCTGGAAAACCAGCGTCCCTATCAAAGGAGGTGCGAGAATTGAGCGAGCCCTAGGGCCCGTGGCAATTTACACGCATTCTACATCGTGGCGGGCCGCCATCCCCGGGACATTGGTGATCATCTCGTGGTTCAAGCGTATACTGTATTTTTCCTCGAGTCACACCCCGACAATTTCGGTTTCTAACTATAGGTACCCTAGAAGTTGCCCTGTATTTTCTGGAAAAAATAGTCTGGGTGCCCTGTGGGGTAGCTAGGCTGGGAAAGTGCCTAGGTTCAAGGTTGCAATGGACCTCGTGTGCCTGCGCGCGCCAGCGGGTTTGCCTATTTTGCCCACCCCCCAAAACCCGGCTATGGGAAATTCATCAAAAATCAAGAAAAATACGAAACCAGCTCGAGTAGCCCCTGCGTGTCACCCACTACCAACACAAAATCATAAGCAGGACAAACCAAGACTTTTGGCACACGGCGCACCCCTCGGATGGCTATCGAGTAGGAGTTAACATGGCTTTCAACCCTAGACCTCCCCCTTGCTACCCAGAACATGGAGCCACTGCGCGGATTGATCCCAAACCCGGCACCTAGCTCCCTCTTGGCATTCTAAGCAACGTGTCAATCTAGATATTCCAGGTTCAATAGAGAAATCCAGAGTTTCGTTTTACCGACTCCGGAAAACCGGTGACTCTATCAAAGGAGGTGCGAGAATTGAGCGCACCCTGGGGCCCGAAGAAATTTACACGCATGCTACATCGTTGTGGACTGCCATCCCCAGTTTCTAACTGTAGGTATCCTAGAAGTTGCCCTATATTTTTTGGAAAAAATAGTTTGGGGTGCCCCGTGGGGTACCTAGGCTGGGCAAGTGCCTAGGTTCAAGGTTGCAATGGACCTCGCGTGCCTGCACGTGTTGGAAGGTTTGCCGATTTCGCCCACCCCCTGAACCCCGGCAATGGGATATTCATCAAAAATAGAGAAAAATACGAAACCAGCTCGAGTAGCCCTACGTGTCATCCACTACCAACATAAAATCATAAGCAGGATAAACCGAGACTTTTGGCACACGGCGCACCCCCCGGATGGCTATCAAGTAGGAGTTAACATTGCTTTCAACCCTAGACCTCCCCCTCATTGCCTAGAACATGGATCCACTATGTGGATTGAGCCCAAACTCGGCACCTAGCTCCCTCTCGGAATTCTAAGCAACTTCTCCATCTAGAGATTCCAGGGTTCTAAGGAGCAATTCTAGAGTTTCCTTTTACCGACTCTAGAAAACCGTCGATTCTATCAAAGGAGGTGAGAGAATTGAGCGGGCCCTAGGGCCCGAGGCAATTTACTGTAGGGTTCGCAGCATAGAAAACAAAAATTTTCCTACGATGGGAACAACTATGTACCAAGATCTATCTAATAGATACAAGAAATGGGTGGATATACATCCATACAATACATACCCTCGAAGACCATATAGCGTTAACGAGGTTGTACTCTTGGATGATGTAGTCGAACGCTTGCCGATCTCAAGATCGTGATGAAATCCATCTGGTCCAGCTGGTCCAGCACCATCACGTCCAGCACCACAAAGAAGTGGTGCATCCGTGATCGCACACACGTCTGGGTACCCCAACAACCTCCGCGCCCTCGCTCCAGCAAAGCAGCGGAAGCAAAAAATACTTCCATAAAAAGCCACCGGGAACATGTATCTCGCTGATCCGAGGCCATGGGGGAATTCTAAAAGGGGAGAGAGATCCTTCACGAGGAAGTGTGTTTTGAGAGGAGGAGAGGGGGGACCCCAAGGGGCATGGCACCAGCCATGGTGGCTGCCCCCACCTCTTCCACATTCATGTGGGTGGAGCTCCCACTCAAAATGAAAAGCCTCCACTCCCATAAAAGAGCCTCCACTCAAAAATCCAGTCACATGCATTAAATTTCCACCAAATTTAATGCAAGCTCTCATTTACATAAAACTCTTTTATTTATTTATTCAGAATTTTGTTAATTACTTTAATTAACAAACATTCACATAAAACCCCTTGCTAGTATTCAATTTCACATGCAGAACCAGTTTCAGCAATTTCAACCGAAATAGTTTCGGTGTCTAGTGAAGTAAATTCCTGCGCTTTCCTTTTTCTTTCTCTAGCATATTATTTGCTCAGAATGGTGTCGCTATCCCTTAAGTGTGTCACCCTACGGTTCGCTAATAATGTAGACATGATCGAGACTCCTCTCCGATCAATAATCAGCAGCGGGACCTGGAGATCCGTAGTGACTCCCACATATTCAACGATGACTTCTGTGATCGTGTAAACCTTATACTCATGTAACTCAATCCCTTTGCCTCGCGATATATTACATGTCCGAGATTCGATCATCAGTATCCCCATACCTAGTTTGATCTCTTTACTGACATGTATTCTTTTCTCGTTCCCGTGATATAACATTCTAGTGATCAAATCACTTCCTTGCAAGCTAATCAATGTGATATCACCGAGAGGTCCCAGAGTATATCTATCCGTCATCGGGATTGACAAATTCCACTCTTGATCGATGAGCCTCAACATAACACCTTCGTAGCACTGAAACCATCTTTATAATCACCCTGTTACGGTGTGACGTTTGATGTTATCAAGATACTCTTCCGGTGTTAGTGATTGACATGATCTCATGGTCTAAGGACTAAGATTACTTCATATGATGTTATAGCAATATAAACACAATGACCTTGATCGTAATGCTATACTTCAGATGAATGTTCATCACACCATTCCATTAATGTTGTGACCTCGTTATTAACAACATCCAATGTCCATGATCAGGAAACCTTTGATCATCTTGTTAATCAACGAGCTAGTTTATAAGAGAGGCATAACTTGGAACTTCCTTTTTGTTTATTAAACACACATGTATTAACGTTTACGTATTAATACAATTATAGCATGCAAAATAAACATTTATCATAAATAAGGAATACGATAGTAACCACTTTATTTTTTCCTCTCGGGCATATTCCTTTCAGTCTCCCACTTGCACTAGAGGCAATAATCTAGTTTGAAAACTTTGCTTATTGAACACCTATGGCTTTCTGGTGTTCCATATACACAATGGCAAGTGGTTAACATAATCTATGGATCTGACGCTTCAGGTCCGTGTGTATTTACATGTATTTGCGTCTTCACGCATCACTCATTCTCTAATGAGATGACATTGTATAAATTTGGTCATTTGGTGAGACCTTTAGTTCCTTGGGGTTAAATCATGTCGATACTATTGTCGTACAATATATCTTTAGTGTTATCCCGTTGCGAACCACACCTTAGTTTGATAACAAACTACTTGACACAAATGCCCTCCTTTGCTGCTACTATAGCAGTCATCTACTTAGCCTTTTTGTTGTAGTGTCCGTCACAGTGTCTTAACTTTGGAACTCTTCCAAATCCATCATGGAAACTTTCTTTCCATTTCATTGTGCCACCCATAGTTAAAATTGAGATAAACTTAATTTTGTATCTTGTGACAAAACTAGTATCAATGTAACGCTTTACATTGAACTATTTGTAATTGTTTGTAAATTCACAAATATATTCTTAGTTCTTCCAAAAGATCATAAGAATATCCTTACTATCGTCCAATGATCATTTTATGATTCATTCTGGTATATGCTCATAACACTCAGAGCATAGGACATATCTGGATGTGTACATATCATGGTATGATTGATCAAAACATTCTCGTGATTTCACTCATCAAGTGTCAAAACACTTGAATCTTGTTTCACTTATCAAGTGTCGATACACTTGAATCTTGATTCAATTCCTTTCCATGTGACAAGAACCGTTCTTGTCGTTTCTATATTGAACTCCTTCAATATCTCTTATATGTATGTTTGGCACAACCATATTAGCGTCACAGTCTATCCACTATAGACATTCATGCTAAATATTCAGGTTTTGCCTAAGTCTTTCATCAAAATGAAATTCTTAACTTTTGTCAATAAAAGATACATCATTTCTAATCAAAAAGATGTCCTCCACATAATGTATTAGAAATATGTCTCAGTGCTCCCACTTAATTTCTTGCAAATGCAAGCATCTTCATCGTCTCGAGATGAAAAACTCCTTTTTCATCACGGTGAAGATTCCAACTCCATGATGCTTACTTCAACCATTGAAGTTTGCATACCCCTTTTAGCATCCTTTGAATTAACAAAACCCTTTGGACCGTGTCATGTACATGTCCTAGGTAACCATTCTATTAGAAGAACTCTGTTTTGTTTATTCATCTACCATATACCAAATTATATGTAGTGGTAGCTACTTTAATCCGTCCAGACTAAATATCGCTATGAAAGATCAAATCTTGTCATAGTCAACTCCTTGAACATTTGTCGTAAAATACTTTACGACATGTCGACTATTTCATAGATGTGGAACATCTATGTCTGTTTCTTTATAGATCCAAATATGACCGATAGGTTTTTACACCTTTCCGGAGGGTCTTCCAAGTTCAAAACTTGATTTTTCGTGTATGGAACTATCACAGATTTTATGGCTTCAAGCCATTTGACGGAGTCAGGGCCCATCATCGCTTCTTTGCATGTAGTCGGTTCATCATTGTCAAACAATAATGATTTACTCTCAAATCTCAACATTTGATTATTTATCCGACCGACTTGGTTCAATAAGAACTTAGATCTCCGTGACCACAACCTTTGAGGCACATAAGCTATGACCATTATGGCTGCCTCCGGAACATTTTCCGGCGCTGCGCAAGTCATCTCATATAGCTAAGGTTCGTTAACATTATTAAAATTCTATTGTCCTCCCACTTAACCTTTTATGAAAAACTTCTTTTTCAAGAAACTTCACGTTTCAAGCGACAAACTCTTTTGTACTTGGTGTTATGGAGGAATACCCAATTGTTATTTGAAATAACCTAAAAATACATGCTCATCCGACTTCGTTTGTAAACATCTTACTTATGTTTAGCATACCAAAATTTAAGAAATGAAAACTTGGGTTTTACCCCAAACCATAACTCATATGGTGTCATTTCAACGGATCAAGATGGAGCTCTTTTCAGTGTAAAAGCGGTAGTCTCTAAAGCATTAATCTTTTTAAAACATAATGGCAGTTTTATAAATAAGACCTTTGATCCAACCATGTCAAATAAGGTTTCATTACAAATCTCAAACACTCCATACTCCTATGGTGTTTCGGGAGATGTAAATCTAGGTGTTTTGATGAACTTGTAACTTAAATAAATCCCTTTATGATAAAATCATAATTCATTTATTTTCTTGTTACACTTGCAACTCAAATAAATCCCTTTATGATAAAATCATAAATCATTTATTTTCTTGTTACAATGATTTTCCACTTCATCTTGAAAGTCTTTGAACGTTTACAAATATTTCATACTTCTTTCTCATTAAGTGAACATTCACTCAAATTTCCGAAGAAAGCATATGAAGTTGAAATCCATCGCTTATGACTACACATAATGGACTACATACATCGATATGTATAAATTCCAATATTTTAGTCGTTCGTTCTTCTTTGGCCTTTGAACGAAGTTTTAATTATCCCGAGAAAAGTCTCACAAGCGTCACTTGATCAAATCAAAGACTAAAAAAATCCATGAATATGGAGATTCTTCATGTTTTCTTTCCAATATAATTTAAACGGCGATGTCACTTCGTAGGTGATCTTCCAATCATTTATATTGCGACATTTTAGCATTAGTTTTTATGGATGTGATTTCTCCAACTAGATTTGTAAATCATCCATCTTATATGGAATACGGTAATTGTTTGAACAACCTTTATTCTCATGATACCTAATTTAAATAACAATTATTAAAACAAATCTTGAAGTCAAGCTTTGATGTCAACGAGAAATACAAACAAAGGTTTGTTTGTTTTCGATGAACATCATCACATATTCTCTTGCTAGTTACTTAGGCCATTGTGGTTCATGAATTGCGTCGTTCCGTATGAAATTTGATACCAACCAATTCGGTATCCAATACCCAAGAACCACATTGTCTAACAAGCAAAGAATACAACCATAACATGTATATCATCCATATACCTAAATTGGATATTTCCAATATTTTCTTTTCTGCCAAATATTTTTTTTAGATTCTCTTTCAGCATTTCCTTTTCCTTTTAAAAGAATCTATCAACATCAAAAGTGGCGCCATATACATGACACATAGTCCAAAGCGTGTATATTCAAATAATAATACCTTTGGACATGCACTTTGAAGTAGATCACCATCATCAAAATGATCGGTATTCTTTCAAAATCCATTCTTTAGTAATCTTTTTAGTGTAGTAAACACTTTACATACATCTTCTATTCATCCTTATCATGAAGACTTTCATGATCAAGCTAATGTAGCTTATAAAGACGAATCGTGAGTATAACATTACTTTCCAAAACCCTTTTGGATAATTAGGATGTCTAGCATCTCCAAACTTTGCAAATTCTCATCCAATATGAGAACATACATTATACTCTATCATATTGCAACCAAAACATTGTTTCATATATCGTTATATCTGTCACACATGATGGTTTCTGAAACAATTCTTTCATCTCCTAGATAAACTTGATATGAAAACAATCAAGAATCATCGAGGCAAACATGATACTTAAGATACTAACACTGGAATTGTTACTCTCGATTTAATACCAATTATTAAATTTCATGAAGTAAACAGAGTTTGCTGAAAGTTTGCAATAGGACTTTAAACTTTGATTGACACTCAACACAATACGATACCAGTTCGTAAAGTAAATATCCAGTATTCTATAGTTCTATTATCTCAATTACAACTAAGCATAAAGTGGTGAACGAATGCCAATGACTACAACAAATTATGCAAATTCACTTTGATTTAATTTATGATAAATTGAGTTCTACTAATCCAAATTAGAAATGAACTCCCACTCAAAATAGACATCCCTCGTGCCTTTTTGGTGATTACATGAACCAAATCCACTACACAAAGTCTGATCATCACGTGAGTCGGTGTAGCTTCAAAGGCGAACATCCATATGGTCATCATATCAAAACATATGACTCATGCTTAACCTTTCGGTCTGTGTTCCGAGGCCATGTCTGTACATGCTAGGCTCGCCAAGTAAGAACCTTAGTATTTGCGTGTTTAACTGTCTTACACCCGAGATATGCTCGTGGTTTCAAGTACACCCGATCATCACGTGATGTCTTGAAGCGACGAAACATTGTCGGTGCATACTTAAGGAAGAACACATTTTTATCTAGAATCTAAATGAGGGATCATCTTATTATGCTAATAAAATGCCAAACAAGCAATATAAGATGCAATCAAACATCACATGTTTGTTAGTGAAATGATATAGTTCCCACATATGATCTCCATCATGTGCACCGTTGTATGATTACTATCATACCTTTATGTGTAAGTCCAAGGTCTATGGAACTTACACGTTATGTGTGTTGTAAGAGTATCATCTCATACTTCTACTTACAACATTACCATATCATAACACTAGCCCAACAACAATCTAAACTAGATGCCTCTAATTTATCCATTGCAAGTTTTACGTGGCTTAGGGCTTTCGAAGATAGAACCGTTCTTACCTACGAATATGAACCACAACGAGGATAACCAAATTGTTGACAACTCGTTGCAAATTAGATATTGACTATAGTAGGAGAGACAGAGACCCGCTAGCCACTTATGCAAACTAGTTGCATGTCAAGCGTGGAACATGTCTCATGGGCAAGGACATGTAAAGTTTTTCCGGGCCGCTTCATCCCACTATGCCACCAATATCCAAAGTACAACTAAGAAGCAATAAAATTATCATCATCGCCCACATACTCATATGTCTACTACCCGTGCAAAGCATCTACGCCTAGATCCGGCTCTGGTACCACTGTAGGGTTCACAGCATAGAAAACAAAAAATTTCCTACGATGGGAACAACTATGTACCAAGATCTATCTAATAGATACAAGCAACAAGTGGATATACATCCATAGAATACATACCCTCCAAGGCCGTATAGCGTTAACGAGGTTGTACTCGTGCATGATGTAGTCGAACGCTTGCCGATCTCAAGATCGTGATGAAGTCCATCTGGTCCAGCCGGTCCAGCACCATCATGTCCAGCACCGCAAAGCACTGGTGCATCCGTGATCGCACACACGTCCAGGTACCCCGACAACCTCCGCGCCCTCGCTCCAGCGAAGCATCGGAAGCAACAAATCCTCCAGAAAAAGCCACCACGAACATGTATCTCGCTGATCCGAGACCATGGGGGAATTCTAAAAGGGGGAGAGACATCCTTCGCGAGGAGGTGTGTTTTGAGAGGAGAAGAGGGGGGCCTTTTGTAGGGAGAGGGGGGCACCCCAAGGGACATGGAGCAAGCCATGGTGGCTCCCCCCACCTCTTCCACATTCATGTGGGTGGAGCTCCCACTCAAAATGAAATGCCTCCACTCCCATAAGAGAGCCTCCACTCAAAAATCCAGTCACATGCATTAAATTTCCACCAAATTTAATGCAATCACTCATTTAACTAAAACTATTTCATTTATTTATTCAGAATTTTGTTAATTACTTTAATTAAAAAACATTCACATAAAACCCCTTGCTAGTATTCAATTTCACATGTAGAACCAGTTTCAGCAATTTCAACCGAAACAGTTTCAGTGTCTAGTGAAATAAATTCCTGCGCTTTCCTTTTTTCTTTCTTTGGAATATTATTTCCTCCGAATGGTGTCGGTATCCCTTAAGTGTGTCATCCTATAGTTCGCGAATAATGTAGACATGATCGAGACTCCTCTCCAATCAATAATCAACAGCGGGACCTGGAGATCCGTACTAACTCCCACATATTCAACGATGACTTCTGTGATCGTGTGAACCTTATACACATGTAACTCAATCCCTTTGTCTCGCGATATATTACATGTACGATATTCGATCATCGGTATCCCCATACCTAATTTGATCTTGTTACCGACATGTACTCTTTTCTCGTTCCCGTGATATAACATTCTAGTGATCAAATCACTTGCTTGCAAGCTAATCAATATGATAGCACCGAGAGGGCCCAAAGTATATCTATCCGTCATCGGGATTGACAAATTCCACTCTTGATCCATGAGCCTCAACATAACACCTTCGTAGCACTTAAACCATCTTTATAATCACCCTGTTACGGTGTGACGTTTGATGTTATCAAGATACTCTTTCGGTGTTAGTGATTGACATGATCTCATGGTCTAAGGACTAAGATTACTTCGTATGATGTTATAGCAATATAAACACAATGACCTTGATCGTAATGTTATTCTTCGGATGAATGTTCATCACACCATTCCATTAATGTTGTGACCTCGTTATTGACAACATCCAATGTCCATGATCAGGAAACCTTTGATCATATTGTTAATCAACGAGCTAGTTTATAAGAGAGGCATAACTAGGAACTTCCTTTTTGTTTATTAAACACACATGTATTAACGTTTCCGTATTAATACAATTATAGCATGCAAAATAAACATTTATCATAAATAAGGAATACGATAATAACCACTTTATTATTGCCTCTCGGGCATATTCCTTTCATTTACATGCATGCTATGTCGTGGCAGACCGCTCCTCGAGAGGTTGGTGCTCATCTCGTGGTGCAAGCATTATACCGTATTTTTCCCCGAGCCACGCCCCGACAATTGTGGTTTCTAACTGTAGGTACCCTAGAAATTTCCCTATACTTTCCAGAAAAAATGGTATGCGGTGCCCCGTGGGGTACCTAGGCTGGGAAAGTGCCTAGGTTCAAGGTTGCAATGGACCTCGCGTGCCTGCGCGCGCTGGCGGGTTTGCCGATTTCGCCCACCCCCGAACCCCGGCAATAGGAAATTCATCAAAAATCAACATAAAATACTAAGCAGGACAAACCGGGACTTTTGGCACACGGCTCACCCCCCGGATGGCTATCGAGTAGGAGTTAACATGGCTTTCAACCCTAGACCTCCCCCTCATTGCCTAGAATATTGATCCACTGTGCGGATTGATCCCAAACCCAGCACCAAGCTCCCTCTCGGCATTCTAAGCAACTTCTCCATCTAGATATTCCAGGGTTCCATGAAGAAATCCAGAGTTTCCTTTTACCGACTCCGGAAAACCAACGACTCTATCAAAGGAGGTGCGAGAATTGAGCGTGCCCTGGGGCCCGAGGCAATTTACATGCATGCTATGTCGTGGCGGACCACCATCCCCGGGACGTTGGTGCTCATCTCGTGGTGCAAGCGTATACCGTATTTTTCCTCGAGTCACGCCCCGGCAATTGAGGTTTCTAACTGCAAGTACGCTAGAAATTGCCCTATATTTTCCGGAAAAAATGATATGGGGTGCCCCGTGGGGTACCTAGGCTGGGAAAGTGCCTAGGTTCAAGGTTGCAATGGACCTCGCGTGCCTGCACGTGCTGGCGCGTTTGCCGGTTTCGCCCACCCCCTGAACCCGGCAATGGGAAATTCATCAAAAATCAATAAAAATACGAAACCAGCTCGAGTAGCCCCTGAGTATCACCCACTACCAACATAACATCATAAGCAGGACAAACCGGGTCTTTTGGCACATGGCGCACCCCCCGGATGGCTATCGAGTAGGAGTTAACATGGCTTTCAATCCTAGACCTCCCCATCGTTGCCCAGAACATGGATCCACTACGCGGATTGAGCCCAAACCCGGCACCTAGCTCCCTCTCGGCATTCTAAGCAACTTATCCATCTAGAGATTCCAGGGTTCCATGGAGAAATCTAGAGTTTCCTTTTACTGACTCTGGAAAACTGGTGATTCTATCAAAGGTGGTGAGAGAATTGAGTGGGCCCTGAGGCCCGAGGCAATTTACACGCATGCTACATCGTGGATTACCGCTCCCCGGGAGGTTGGTTCTCATCTCATGGTGCTAGCGTATACCGTATTTTTTCCTGAGTCACACCCCGTCAATTGTGGTTTCTAACTGTAGGTACCCTAGAAATTGCCATATATTTTCCGGAAAAAATAGTCTAGGTGCCCCGTGGGGTACCTAGGATGGGCAAGTGCCTAGGTTCAAGGTTGCAATGGACCTCGCGTGCCAGCGCGTGCTGGCGGGTTTGCCGATTTTGCCCACCCCCGAACCCCAGCAATGGGAAATTCATCAAAAATCAAGAAACATACGAAACCAGCTCGAGTAGCCCTGCGTGTCAACCACTACCAACATAAAATCATAAGCAGGACAAACCGGGACTTTGGCACATGGCACACCCCCCGGATGGCTATCGAGTAGGAGTTAACATGGCTTTCAACCCTAGACCTCCCCATCACTACCCAGAACATGGATCCATTGTGCGGATTGAGCCCAAAACCAGCACTTATCTCCCTCTCGGCATTCTAAGCAACTTCTCCATCTAGATATTCCAGGGTTCCATGGAGAAATGCATAGTTTCCTTTTATCAACTCTAGAAAACTGGCGACTCTATCAAAGGAGGTGCGATAATTGAGCACGCCCTGGGGCCCGAGGCAATTTACACGCATGCTACTTCGTGGCGGACCGCCATCCTCGGGAGGTTGGTGCTCATCTCGTGGTGCAAGCGTATACCGTATTTTTCCCTGAGTCACGCCCCGGCAATTGCGGTTTCTAACTGTTGGTACCATAGAAATTGCCCTGTATTTTCCGGGAAAAATGTTTTGGGGTGCCCTGTGGGGTACCTAGGCTAGGCAAGTGCCTAGGTTCAAGGTTGCAATGGACCTTGCGTGCCTACGCGCGCTGGCGGGTTTTCTGATTTCGATCACCCCCCGAACCCCGGCAATGGGATACTCATCAAAAATCAAGAAAAATACGAAACTAGCTCGAGTAGCCCCTACGTGTCACCCACTACCAGCATAAAATCATAAGGAGGACAAACCGGGACTTTTGGCACACGGAGCACCCCCCGGATGGCTATCGAGTAGGAGCTAACATGGCTTTCAACCCTAGACCTCCCCCTCGCTGCCCAGAACATGGATCCACTACGCGGATTGAGCCCAAACCCAGCACGTAGCTCCCTCTCGGTATTCTAAGCAACTTCCCCATATAGAGATTCCAGGGTTCCATGGAGAAATCGAGAGTTTCCTTTTATCGACTCCAGAAAACCTGCGATTCTACAAAGGAGGTGCGAGAATTGAGCACGCTCTAGGGCCTGAGGCAATTTAAACACCTGCTACGTCGTGGCGGACCGCCATCCTTGAGAGGTTGGTGCTCATCTCGTGGTGCAAGCGTATACTGTATTTTCCCCGAGGCACGCCATGGAAATTGCGGTTTCTAACTATAGGTACCCTAGAAATTGCCCTGTATTTTCTGAAAAAAATATTTTGGGGTGCCCCTGGTGTACCTAGGCTGTGCAAGTGCCTAGGATCAAGGTTGCAATGGACCTCACGTGCCTGCGCGCGCCGGCGAGTTTGCCGATTTCGCCCAACCCCAATGGGAAATTCATCAAAAATCAAGAAAAATACGAAACCAGCTCGAGTAGCCCCTGCGTGTCACCCACTACCAACATAAAATCATAAGAAGGACAAACCGGGACTTTTGGCACACGGCGCACCCCCTGGATGGCTATCGAGTAGGAGTTAACATGGCTTTCAACCCTAGAACTCCCCTCGCTGCCCAGAACGTGGATCCACTGCGCGGATTGAGCCCAAACCCGGCACCTAGCCCCCTCTCGGCATTCTAAGCAACTTCTCCATCTAGAGATTCCAGGGTTCCATGGAGAAATCCAGAGTTTCCTGTATCGTAACCCTAACGACTAATAGCAGCCGTCGGATCGTAACCCTAGTGGCCAAAGGAGACTGTCACATCGTCTCTTCTAGAAGACCCGGCCCGCTTCCAACTTCCCGGGGCGCTGGTTCTGTGTGCCGATGGTTACATACCGTTCGATCGGGCCGCGTGGACACTAGCATGCTCCTTTGTAAGGCCGATCCGCGAGTTGGTTGTTCTGCGACATGATTCGTCGCTCTTATAATATTCGAATATATATATTACTATATGCACCTCCCTCTGACCTATATCAATAGGAGCTCATGACTGAGCATGTCTCTTTCACACCCTTCTCCACCGCATCTCGTAGTGCCGGACGATGCCACCGGGTTTCGTGCACCGTTCCCTGACGACAGCAACTGACTTGAACCTTAAGGTCGGAAATCATTCGACTAGCGTTTGAATTTATCTTACAAATTCCTGTTGTCGGCTTAACTAACTGTACATCTATTCTCTGATTTCTTGACGATCTTGGGAGCCATGCAACAAGGAGTACTTAGATCGCCAGCTTTTGAATATGGAGGATATCCTCACGCACAACATCCTGGCGACTTATAGGATCGAGTGCTCCACCATGGATGCTCTTGCCGTTACCCCTACCACGTGCTCCCAGGGAACGAGCTCACGTGTCGGCATGGCGCGTGTGGCTGCACGGAGCCCGGATGCAACTACACCGGCCCGCCGTCAAAGCTCGTGGTCCACCTTGCAAGGGATCACCCGATCGAAGTGATTAGGATCTCCTATGGATACACCATTATTCTCCAAGAGCAGGTGCCGTTCCCTGAGATGGCACACCGTCGGCTCGTTGTGCAGGGGGGACTTCTCTGTTTTTATCTTGACCATCACCGCTCGCATTCCGGGAACCGTTCCAGGAATCGTCCCTAGGCCAACCTTTGTGTCTATGGTATGCGTCAGGTTGGTCACGTGCACATGGCCTATGTACACTGTGAGTATGTCGTCGCACGACCAGTCGTCATCATCCGATGCGGTGCATGTGACGGCCGTGTTGCCGAGCTGCTCGACGCCAGGTGAGTGGAGTTTATGGACATGAGGTCGATCCTTTGTGTGCCATCCAAGTACCATGTTGATGCTGGACCAGCCAAGCAGATCAATTTCTGCATTGGCATCGAGAAGACCGACAATGAGTTATAGAACTTGTGTGTGCTTAAATCTAACCCGTAATCAATCCTAGTCCGGTGTGGAGAGCATACTTTTCGGACTAATGTATGTTAGTCGCAGTTCTATAATAATACTCCTTGGTGTAATACATGTTGTTATATTTATCTAAAAATTTGGTAAAATTTGACTTAAGAAAAAGCTAGAAGTACACTTATTTGCGGACTAAGGGAGTATTCCTTAATAATCGTGCGTACTCCATCTGCCAGTTTCACGCTTTCCATGTGTGGGGCACATGTCATAACAGCCATTTGATTTTTTTGATAGGGTTGGCATTCTTTAATTCTCCCCCTTCCCCTCGAAGCCACTGTCCTCACTCCATCCCTTAGCCGCTAGCAGGCGGCGCGCCACCCCACCAGTGACCTCTCCTGCCGCCACCCGGTCCTCCACCTCCTTCTCGTCATGGCTTCATACATTACATTTTATGGGGATTTATTTATTTTGACCTAGATCGACTCTGATTACTTATGTACGTCTAGTGTGCTAGGCCGTTGTGACTTTGTACGACTCTGATTATCACGGTTTAGCGAGGGAGAGAGTCCTCCCTGTTTAAAGAACATGAGCTTGTGGCTGCTAAATTTGTAGCATTCGAGGGACGCAACACAGGCAGGAGGTTCTTAGGGTGTGGGCAGGGTGAAGCGTGGCCAACCAAAAGTTGTGGCGTTGTCAAATGGGTAGATCCGGAGTGGCCACCGTCTATGCAAAAATCGCTAGATAAACTATGGAGAAGAATGTTGAGTTGAAAGAAGCCTTAGTCAGCGCACTTCTTGAGAGTGCTGAGATGAATTTAATGGCCCCTGATGATGCACCAACCCTTCACCGTGAAATCCGTAGGTTGGAAACCAAGGTTAGCAAAGTCGGGAAGGAGAGGGACGTGGCGATGCCCCTGAAGGATAAAGGAGAGAAAGACCTAACTGCATCAAGGATTGAACTGCAAGAGAAGAAAGTCCATGATGTCACAAGTACCAATATGCACAGGTTCCTGAGGATCAAGGCAGAGAAAGAACTGACCAAGTGCAAGCAGAATGCCGAAAAGATGGCGCTGACGATTCAAACCCTGGAGTGGCAGAATGAAGGGCATTCATGGAAAACTAGGTTTGTTCAGATTGATCTCCCTACTATTAATTGTAATAGCATTTGTCGACCAAGTGGTCTGAAGTCTGAACTAGTAGGAACCCAGGCTGAAGCAGGTCCGTGGATTTTCAGTTGTGTGTGGGAATGCTCGGAACAAAATGTAATAGTATTTGTCGACCCAGTGGTCTGAAGTCTGAACTAGTAGTGTCTGCTCGGAACAAATTGGGCGTCTGTTCGTCTATCTTATGCCTTTCCTTGTTCATCTTGTCTGACCATGGTAATCTGACTTTGCTGGTTTGTTTAAGCGGACTCTACGTGGATTCTGCCGCATGCAAAGGGCACATACACAATTTCTATTGTGGAAGAACGAGCACCTGTTATTGCGCTGAACACAGCTATCGATAATTCCCATTGGAGCCCGCCAAAACCATTACAATAATTGTACTCGCATTAAACATAACCGAAATTGCAACCAGCCTAAACAACATCTAGACCTAGATCATGGCAATGTCGTCGGAGTCCACCTCGATTGGTGACCCCTCCACGCCCTTCCTAGTGAAATCCACTCCTGCCTGTGGCTGTCCCTTCACCAAGGAGGCTTCAATGGCATTCTGTATTGCTTCATCGCCATCCTCATCCTTGTCGGAATCAACAACGATGAAGGGGATGGGGTGGCAATGATCGAGCCCCTTCGCGCCTGGCGGCTCCTACTTGAGCTCGACGCTGCAGCAGTGTGTCTGCTGATAGGAGGGGCCGAGCTCGGAGACGCAGCGCAGCCGTTCGGCTCAAGAAACCATGGCCATTTTATACTGCGACGGTAGGATCTAGGGGTGGATCTGCCGCGGCGAGCCTGACCGCGAGCGCTAGAGTGGATGGATCTGCCACCACGAGCCATGAAGGCAGATTTTTCCTGATACAGGGTGTACGGGGAGGGTGGAAAACTATGGGACCAGGCGTGTGATGGCTACTCGGAAAGGCCTCTCAGCGATATGTAGGCGGGCATGAGGGCAATTTTTTTTTTCAATGAGCGCGAAAGGGCCTTTAAACAATGAAGGCACGAGCTTTGGAGGAGCCCCACTTGTCAGCCCAAAGTTGACGGTAGGATTCTCCTCGAGTTACTGGGTGGGATAAATCACGCTTCACCGTTCCCCTGCTTTGACATCAAAAGGCTCCTCCATCGTCCCCTCTTTCCTCTTCCCTCGCTCCCCTAGCCCATGGCTCGCAGGTCATGCAGTTCGACTCGGGCGGAATCAGGGTCGGCTCAACGCTGCCAGGCGGGTTCCCCCATCAGGTACCGGAAGTCTCCCTACGATTACTACCGCGAGATGTTGTGTTTGTGCATTGAGAAGATGCCGAGATGGATTTCTTGGACCGAAGAAAATACTGCTTGAAAATTCAGCAACTGCGGCATCAGAGTGGTAACCTCGTATTCTATGCGCAGTTGGTAACCCTGATCCAGGAACCGTTATGTAATTTTGTGTTTGTTTGCTTCGATTGTTTGCAGGAAGGGAGGGGACCGAGATGTGACAGGTTTGTGTGGATCGAAAAGCCCCTTATAGGTTTTCACAAGGATCTTGTTCAGGATCTTCGTGATGCTGTGTGGGACAAGAAGGAGGAGATTCATGCACTGGAGCGAGAGATCCGGGAGCTTCTCCATATGGAGGGGAGGCAGGAGCAGGGGGGAGGCGTGCAAGCTAAGTTGTGGAAGCAAGCTGGTGAGATAGACGAGCTAAAGATTGGGCTGAAAAGTGGAAACATTTTCCTCATTATCTGGGCATTATATGTTTCCTTTGCTGTTTATGTTGCCATGACGTTTTCCAGTAGCTGAAATAAATTGATGCTTCATGGTATTGTAGAAGCTTAGAACTTGTTTTTGTAGCTCAGAACCTTTTAATAAGCGTAATGCTAAAAACAGGTATTTAATCTGACTGTCACAATCAATAAGCGCTCATCTAAATTATGTCTGTGCCACTACCATCCATCAAAATGGAGAAGCAATCCCCATCGGCTCCGGTGCTACGACTATATAGATAGTAGTGGCACATTCACAATTTCGGCTTCAACAAGTGTCTTCAGGCATTACCAAATCTCAAGTCGCTACGAGAGCGGGATTACATAGTCAATGAATGGATAAGTACGAGAACGTGAAATAACTCATATGTATGAAGAAACCGCTACATGCTTGTTTCGCCCAACAATTCTCATGAACACAACTCCAGAATTTTACAGAATACATAGACAGTTTTGACATCAACACATCACTGTGCTTCTTTGGTGCCAGCCTTCTTACCCTTCCTGGGTGCCACTTCTTTACCTTGGTGTCCTCTGTCTTCTTCATTGTCCGCCTTCCTCCTCTTCCTGGGTGCCAGCTTTCTTACCTTCACATACTCTGCATCTCTGGGTCGTGGGAAGTCAGGCCAATCAGCATCAGAATCATGTTCAGCCTCATCACTCCACTCATTTTGATTTTCTTCCCGCAGCAAAATCAGTTAGTCCGCAGTCATGTTTCTTACCTTGCACTTCCTGTCAAAAAACAGGACATGGTTAAGCACCTAATATCTATAGAGTACGAATGATTTTTTTGTATAGGTACCATCTCATACCTAGGTTTGGGTGCATTAAGAGGACACCCCGCTGCTCTATGGACTATGAGACGGCAGGTCTTGCATCGGTTTTGCCCTTCTTGCTACCAATAAAAGTTGGACCATCCCTCTCCAGAAAATTCTTAAACCTCTTCACCTATGGTCTACCTCTGCCCATTTTGGTTACTGGCTGGCATAGATCAAAACTAACTTGGACTTGAGGCCACTGAGATGGGTTAGTACAGGGCTCGACGGAACCAGCGTACACAGCTCTGAACTTTTCCAGAGAGAAGTAGTCAGGCAAATATTGATCCAAATGTGGTAGATTTATTTTCTTCACCAAGAATACCAATGCGTGGTTGCATGGTTTCCTGGTATGCTGCCACTCTAATCAGGTGCATTCCCACTGCTCGATGTTCACAGCATCCCTATGGCCGTTTTCGGACATATCAACCACCTCACAGCTACTACTGTTTAACGGGAGAACCCTAAGATGACCAAGCCCTCGGCTTCTCTTATATAGTTGCTGTACAACAGGCGGTAGCATATGTACTCTAAGTTTGTAACATCCCAAAAATATTGAACAATGATTATCAAATTCCAATCATCAAAATTAGGGTTAACAAAAACTTTTGTTAATTAAATCATATGAATGCATGTGTGTATGTGATGCTTGTATGAATGCATGAATGGACTTGTGTGATTGTTCTAAATAGCAAGGAATGGTTCAAATATGAAAACAACATCATCTAAAACATTTCCAAGAAGAAATAAATCAAGAGAAAATCAAAAACAAACAAAACAAGCAAATGGTCATTTTTCCAATCTTGCTCACTAGGCCACTTTAAGTGTTCCTAGTCCAAGATTTCAAACAGAAACAATTCCATTTATTTTCACCCCTTGCTAGACCAAGTAAAAGTGAACCCAAGCCCACCTTTCAAACTTATAGAAACATTTGTCAACTTGATTCAAATGACAATTCAAAATTGAATCTTTAACATATGTAAAGATCACCAACTATCAAAAACCAACCAAACCAATTCACCTTGACCTTCCCAACTAACCAGAGACTACCTAGTATGTAACTAGTACACCCACCAAGTTTGAGCCAAAAAAATCAAATTCAAATCTCTTTTCGCCATTTTATCAAACACCTTGCAAACACAAAATAAACAAACATCAAACACTATAGTGAGCAGTGATTTGGCCAACCTTGTCCCCTCTCTGGCTCACAACAGGCTATTAGTAGATCATCTAGCTTAGTTCGCAAGCTCTAGCACCAATGTGAGCTTGCCATTGCCATCAATGGTGACCATGTCGAGCCTCACCTTGCCACCCCTTGGTTGAAAGCAAGCTAGGAGCAGCACCCATCCTAGCCACCATTTCTGGGACATTGACCACCGTCCATCGCCATCCCCTGTCCAATGCCAATGATCAGCAAGCCACTGGACCACTCTAGAAACGCCGTGCCCTATGCCTCTATGCCATGCCGAGAGCGCGCTAGAGCTTCACACTCAACACGTGCCCACAGACCGCGCACCGCCCTCGCCGCGTGCAAGCGTGATCACCACCGTGCCAGGAGACCACCAGACAACCCCGTTCGCCGCTGCGCGATCCGTAGCCGCGGTGCGCCATTAAAATGCCTGTCGGACCCGCCCATAGCACCGCAGCATTCCGACCGTCTCGTACCGGCCCACGCCTCGAGACCACGCTGTTGAGCTTCGCCAGGGAGCATAGCACTGCCCCCTACCATCGCCCATGCCAGTAGATCGTTGTGCCGATGACCACGACAAGCTCCACCTGTGCCCTTTGGTCCCCTCTTGGTACTATAAATAGAGGCCACCCCCGCTTGATTTCTTCACACCAACACACTCCCCTCTCTCTCAGAACCACCTCCACTCATCCCCGAAGCAAGGCGAGCAGCAAGTCGCCAGAATTTGGCTGGAGTCTGCCACAGAGGAGGAAGAAAGGAGACAGCGATTGGAGCCGCCCTAGGAGAAGCCGCCGGTACCAGGAGGTTTGCCGTCGTCGACTTCATCGTTCGCCCTCGTCCCCGACCCTCGCCTGAGCCCCGGTGAGCCCTCGTAGACACCCACTAGCCGCGCCAGGGTTCTGTATCGCTGGAGTTGCCCGAAGGAGACAATAAGTCACAGAAGTTAGATTAGATGTGGATTGCACGGTCTAGATCACCCCGTACCGCTTCACACCCCCTGTCTCGCTGACTGGTGGGGACACCCACTTAAACTAACCCGCGCGCATGCTGTGCGCCATGGGCCGGCCCATTTACATTCCCATGTGACCTAGTAGTTTGAATTTAGGTTTATTCTTTTAGTTTCAAACTCAGTTCTGTACCTAGATTCAAAAATCAACCCAGGTCGATTCACTGAACCAAAATGCATGAAACCAATTTTTTCAGAACGGTACTGGAATTCTGAATCCAAGCCCGTTGGATTCAATCCATTTAGATTTGTAGATCACCTATAGTAAAACTAACAAGGCAGAAGCTTTTCTATATTGAAACATTTTTCAAAATTCAACCACAAAAGCTTTTGAGTTGATTCCAACTCTCAAAAATCACATTTAGCAAGACCTTTCTGAATATATAAAAATATCTAGGTTTACTTGCAGAAATAATGAACAAGTAATAAAAGAATGCCTCATTGGCATTTCTAATTACTTTAATTAATTAAAATAAAAGGCTTAAACCTTATTAAATTGTGACACCACTTTAAATCACATTCCCATGTACTGAAATATGTGGTGATGACATGTGTCAACATGATCCCATGTTTTAGTTGGAGAATATTAAATCTTAAGTAGTTTTTCAATGAGTAGAAATTACTTTTCTAAAATAAAATAAATAAGACAAGTACTTTGATGATTGAAATGTTTGTGATGATGCTACATCATCTAGTGAAAACCTTGGTGTGATAAATAAAAGTGGTTAAGTATTGTTTGGTGATTGTGTACCTCGTATTTATTTATAGACGCTAGTACCGACCAAGGATACGAGGAGGAAGGATAATACTATGAGGAAGAAGCCGAGGAGAACTTCAACCACTGCTCTCCAAAAGGCAAGCATATACTTGCAACCTTGCAAGCCTCACTATACAAGTTGACTTAGCAAGCTAATCCTTGCAAGCTTACACTACTTTATACCCAATCCTAGTTTTATTTGCAAGCTTAGTATTTTATTTCTTTATCAAAGCTTTATATTGAAGTTTACTTAGTGAGTTATAGATTTTAGAAAGATATTTAAAGGTATCATAAAGAGAATAAAACTTGGCCTAAGTTAGATATATCTTGATGTCATCCTGAGGCATGAGATTGAACTTAGATCAGTCACCCTTGTTTACCACCCCTTCTTAATGTAACCCTTACCTGTAGATGCTAGTTCTAAGCATAAAAACTTGATCACTTTAGATGGGAATACTGGGTGAAAATGATTATGAAAACCTTGGAATGATGAATCGTTCTACTGAAATGTTTTGACATGTGTTCTTGAACACCAGATGATTTTGATGATGAAAATGTTAAGGCATGAGCCTTAGCCCTTTATAAAACTTATGGTTGGCTGGATGCGATAGCATTCCAATTTTACCATACAACCACAATTCCCGAAATTTGGGTAGGGCTTGACTGGAAATTTATATACCTTAGTATGGGTTCCCTTGAGGCCAAGGTTTGACCTGAGGCTACCTTGTGAAGATTGTCCACCTGTGTAGTTCCCAAGATGACAGTTGTTCATGGTTGGGAGGCCAAACCCACATGAGAGGTTCCTATACTAGGGCATGTAATTGAACGGTTCAGATTGATTATCCGCATACTGATTATGGTGAATTCAGGATTGTTCTTGACGGATGTATCGAATGTTGTGGTGAAAGTGTACCACCTCTGCAGAGTGTCAAACTATTCTAATAGCCGCGTCCGTGGTTATGGACAGTTGGAGTGGCCATACTATTCCATCATCAGATGTTTTCAAAATGACTTGTGAAATGATTCATGACTTGACTTGACCACACCAGGGTTGTGATATGAAATTCAAGTTCCCACTTAGGTGTTATAAAACTTTCAACTAGCTTTCTTTGCTTCTGACCTTAGTTAAGGTAAATCTGGCTTTTTGCAAAAGAACCTGGAGCTTAGTATCCTACTCAAAACCACTTCACTTGTTAGTATTAGTTTGCGAGTACTTAAAAAGTACTCATGGCTTTGTCCCTGGCTATTCCCATGGCCAGACTATGAAGAGGACTATCAGGAGGACGGATAGCAGGAAGGTTACGACAACTAGGATCATCTCCCATCGTCAGCATTGCCTGTGACCATGAAGATGGAGCCTTGCCTACAATATCGTTATTATTACATTATTCCGCTGCTATGATTGTAATAAGACTATATGATGAGATCCTTTATTTGTTGTAGGACCTTATGTATGGTTTTGTAATGGATGATGTACTATGATATCCAATCTGTTATGTCTCACAAAAATGGTAATCCTGGGATTGCGATTTATGGCATAATAGGCATCTGGGATTAAAAATCCGGGTGTTGGCAAGTTGGTATCATAGCCATCCTGACCATAGGATACCCTAGTCTAGAATGGACGTTTGAATCAAAAACTTAGTTTCACAACCAAAAGAAGTGAGTATTTATGAAAACTTATTCTCATTCTTACCACTTAGACTCTTTCATAAAAATTCATGTTCCTCAAAATTTCTTGCAAACTTACTTAAAATTTGACACACTTGATCACTCTACTAACTTACTCATCATATATTCTTATAGATGGACGTGAAGTATAGCAAGTTCTATCAGTTGGCGAATGGAGGAGATATCATCTTTGAGCGTGACTTGGACCAGTTGTCGGAAATGCTGGAGTGCCCGCACCCCGAGTTCTTCGGAGCTCAGGTCAACGATCAGGAAGGAGAGGAATTGCAATGGCTGATTGTTGCAAGTATCCGAGGAAAGATTGAAGCCCCCACCTCAGAGGGAATCCAGTTCACCATTAGAGAGAACAACTGGCTAGATGGGCTTGCCAGGGCCATGCAGGAAGCACTTGCCCGTCTATGTGGGAGAGTATCAATCAGATCAAGGGTACCCTCTTTGAGTTCTATCCAAGGCGTGATGTTATGGGACAACCATTGGAGGCCCCATATCACCATGAGCTGAAGACTCAGTTTGACCACCTCAGCTTCATGATGTATGATCGGCAGAAGGAATTAAACAATGCCCGCTCCTAAGCCAACCACAAGTACGCCATCGCCGCCCAGAAGGATCAAACCATTGCCATGCTAGTGAAGGATCGCTAGTCTCGTCGCCGTCAGATCGACAAGAAGGAGCGCATCATTTCCCATCTTCGCCGCATGATCACATAGTTGGAGTAGACTATCCACGAGAGGGATATGCAGATCGAGGAGAGGGAGAATTCTGGGGAAGACCTTCGTGGAGACCCCTACTCCTATCTCAGGGACGATGATGAATTTCTGGAGGATCAGGCTACAGAGTTCTTCACCGATGAGGATGAGTTTGCCTTTTTTGATGATGATGAGGATGATGAGGATACCGACTGCCAGGAGTAGTAGCACTTGAGCACTAGCGTTAGTGAGTTGTATCCGGTCCCACTGTATCGTAGTTTCATAGAATGGTTCTTAAAACCATCTGTTTTCCTTGTTGTGGTGTGTGTTTGTATCATGTGTGATGAATGAATGAAAAGCAAGTTGCTAGAAAAATCAGAGTCAAACTTTGAAAACTTTTCAAAACCCTGAACCTTAGAAATTTCCCACTTTTCTCATGATCTATCTCAATCTTCACATACCTCGCGGAGGAAGCACTTCATCCCCGGACCCGATGTTGCAAATGTTGGTTTCTGACCGCGAAGCTGAAATAGCCAAATGTCAAGCCAACTTAGCCACCCTTCAACACATCGCTCAGATGGCCAACAACAATCAGGGCAATGGAAATCAGGAAAACCATGGATCCAAGCTCAAGAACTTCCAGAACACCAACCCACCCATTTTCACTAAGTCTGAAGAGCCCCTCGATGCCGATGATTGGCTGCAAACCATGGAGAACAACCTAGAAGTTGCAGGAGTGGAAGCCAATGAGAAGGTACTGTTTGCCACCCACTATCTGGCCAGAAATGCAAGAGCATGGTGGAACAGCGTTCGTGCCATGAATGGATGTCAAATGATGACTTGGGAAGAATTCAAAGTCAAGTTATCATAACCCATGGGCCAGCGGGTTTGATCAAGAGGATGAGAGATGAATTCTGATAATTGAAGCACGAAGGATGACAGTAGTTGAATACCGTGACTAATTTTTGTCATTGGCTAGGTATGCACCTTATGAGATCGACACTGAAGCCAAAAAGAAGGAGAGATTCTTGAATGGTCTGCATGATGAGATGCAGACAGTGTTGGTCAATATCCCATTTGCTGATATTGAAGCCTTAGTGGATTACGCCATTCAGATGGAAGTCAAGATCAACCAAGCCAATGAGAACCGCAAGCATCGCATGATGCATCAACCAGGAACCCATCATACCCCGAAGTATCAACCCAACTCATCTCCAGGATTTTCCCCAAGAACTAGTAGACCCCCGGTGAACCGTCCGACCTATCCCAACCGTGGAAACCCAAGTCCTGGTGGAAATCACAACAACAACCCTGGCAACTCCAGCAATTTCAACCGTGCACCGCGTAAGTTGAACAACAACAATGTCGCCACCAACACCAACACTGCCCCAAGAACTGGAAGCAATGTTGTGCCTATTGCAGCAAAGGACAAGTCTTAGGTGACTTGTTATGAATGTGGAACAAAGGGTCACTATTCCAATGAGTGCCCCAAGAAGATTGCAGCAGCCCCCAATGCAAATGCCCCAGCTCAGCAGCAGCGTCGTGTTCAGCCCGAAAGAAGGTTTGCCCCAGGGAATTCGCTCAACCGCAACGGCCGCCTCTTTCTCATGCATTTTAAAGAAGCCCGAGAAGTGCCTGATGTCGTGCTAGGTATGTTTTCTGTTAACTCAGTACTTGTAAGAGTGTTGTTTGATTCTGGAGCATCGCACTCATTTGTTACAGAAGAATTTGCATGCACTAGTAAGATTCAACCAACCAAATTGAAGCATGTTATGATAGTTCAAATACCTGGTTCAACCACCAAAGCTAGACAGATTTGCAAATCTGTACCTATTCGAATCCATGGCATAGATTTTTATGCTAATCTTATAGTACTTGGAACTAAAGGTTTGGAAGTAGTACTAGGAATGGATTGGATGTCGAAACAAAAAGGATTAATCGACTGTGCCAAGAAAACCATAACCATGACCAGTATAGCCGGAATATCTGTAGAGCATGTATCTAAAACCTTGCCCCGTTAATTCAAGTGCAACAAGAGTCTAGCCTAGCCAACCACTGACCAAGTCAGGATAGTCTGTGAATACCTCGATGTATTTCTAGATGTTTTGCCTGGTATGCCCCCAGATCGGGATATAGAGTTTATCATTGAACTAATCCCTAGAACCGGACCCATAGCCCAGAGACCATATAGTATGAACCCATCCGAATTAGTGGAGCTGAAGAAGCAACTGTATGCTATGTTGGAGATCGGACTGATTCAACCAAGTGCGTCGCCATGGAGATCACATGTCCTTTTTGTGGACAAGAAAGATGGAGGTAACCGTTTGTGTACGGATTATCGTAAATTGAATGATGTCACCATCAAGAACAAGTACCCACTACCGAAGATTGAAGACCTGTTTGACCAGTTGACTGGTGCCAAACTGTTTTCTAAGATTGATCTTAGAACTGGTTATCATCAACTCAAGATTCATGCAGAGGATATTCCAAAGACGGCCTTTACCACCAAATATGGATTATATGAGTATATTGTCATGTATTTTGGATTAAAAAATGCCCCATCTTATTTCATGAACCTCATGAATAAGATTTTTATGCACTTGCTGGACAAGTTTGTCATTGTTTTCATCAATAACATTCTGATCTATTCCAAATCAGAGGAAGAACATTAGCTACACTTGAGGACCATCCTTGTAACCCTTAGGGAGCATCAGTTGTATGCCAAGTTTAGAAAATGTGAATTCTAGTTACAGGAGGTAGGATTTCTAGGACATATCGTATCAGCCGGAGGAATTGCCATTGACCCGGCAAAGGTGAAGGATGTTGAAGATTGGCAAGACCCAACCACTCAAACCCAAGTTCGTGCATTTCTTGGATTGGCGGGATATTACCGCAAGTTTGTAGAAGGATTCTCGAGTATCGCAAGACCCATGACCCAATTGCTGAAGAAGGACAAGAAGTTTGAATGGACAGAAAAATCTGAAGCGAGTTTTTAGGAACTCAAGAGGATATTGATTTCACCCCCAATCTTGATCATGTCGGATATCACGTAGCCTTTTGATGTGTATTGTGACGCATCAAAGATCGGTCTCGGATGTGTGTTGATGCAAGAAGGCAAAGTTATATCTTATCTATCCCGACAACTGAAGCAACATGAACAGAATTATCCAACCCATGACCTTGAACTAGTAGCTGTAGTTCTAGCCCTGAAGACGTGGAGGCATTACCTGATGGGAAACCGTTGTGAGATTTATTTGGATCACAAGAGCCTGAAGTACATATTCACTCAGAAGGAGCTAAATGTGAGGCAAAGAAGATGGATAGAGCTAATCAAGGACTATGATCTGGACATTCACTATCACCCTGGTAAAGTCAATGTGGTAGCAGATGCCCTTAGTAGATTGCCGTGCCGCTTGAACTCCATGATTCTGAAGGAGCAACCAAGTTTGCACAAAGAGATGGAAGATTTCAGAATGGAATTAGTAAGTGAAGGATTTTTGGCTAGCATAGAACTTAAACCCACTTTGATCAGTCAGATCAAGGAGGCACAGAAAGGAAATGCTAGTATCGATGGAATCAAACGTCGTATCGGTACAGGCAAAGTACCCGGATTCACTGAAGATGAAGAAGGAGTGTTGTGGTATAAAGGACGTATCTATGTAACGGCGGACTCAGAGTTGAAGCAAGCTATTTTTAAAGAAGCCCATGATACCTTTTATTCTATCCACCCCGGAGGAACGAAGATGTATCTGGTTTTAAAGGAGCAATTTTGGTGGCATAAGATGAAGAGAGAAATCGGAAGCTACATCGCCAAGTGTGATATCTGTCAGAGAGTTAAGCCAGGACATCAGAGACCCGCAGGACTGTTGCAACCATTACAGATTCCGGAATCGAAATGGGATTCAGTTGGAATGGACTTTATCATCGGATTTCCTACATCCAGTAGAGGAAATGACTCTATTTGGGTCATAGTTGATCAACTGTCCAAAGTAGCCCATTTCTTACCAGTTAAGACAACCTACCAGAGTTCGAAGCTAGCAGAATTGCACATCGCTAGAATCGTCAGTTTGCATGGAGTCCCCAAGAACATTGTGTCAGATCAAGGAACTCAGTTTACCTTGAGATTCTGGAAGAAGGTCCAAGAAGGATTGGGAACAAGATTGGATTTCAGCACAGCTTATCACCCTCATACAGATGGACAAACGGAGCGAGTAAATCAAATACTCGAAGATATGTTGAGAGCCTGTGTGCTAGAGTATGGATCTAAATGGGAAGATTTTCTGCCTTTCGCAGAATGTTTGTACAACAACAGTTATCAAGCCAGTTTGCAAATGGCCCCATTTGAATTCATGTATGGAAGGAAGTGTCGTACCCCTTTGAATTGGTCAGAAGTAGGAGAGAGTCAGATTTTTGGACCCGACATCATACGAGAAGCAGAATAGAAAGTTCACAAGATCCGTGAGCACCTCAAGACCGCCCAATCCAGACAGAAGAGTTATGTCAACAAAAGACGTCGAGACCTCGCTTTCAATATCGGAGATTTTTTGTATCTCATAGTGTCACCTTTGAAGGGAATGCAATGTTTCCAACTCAAAGGAAAGTTAGCCCCTAGATATATCGGACCTTTAAAGATTCTGAATCATCGAGGAGAAGTATCATACCAACTGGAACTGCCAGAGGAGATGTGAGCGCTGCATAATGTGTTCCATATATCGTTGCTTCGCAAATGCCTTGAAGTCCCGAAAAATACTGAAGTTTTCAAAAACATTGATCACTGTACCATAGAGATCAACGATGACCTGACGTATCCTGAAGTACCCATCCTTATTTTGGAGGAAGCTTTCAGAACCACCAGGACCCGAAGCATCAAGTTTCTCAATATTTAGTGGAGCAACCACACTGAAGAAGAAGCTACCTAGAAACGAGAAGACTACATCAAGACGGAGTTTCCCAATCTCTTTAAATCCTAGTTTTCTTTTTCTTCTTTCTCAAATCTCGGGACGAGATTTTTTTTAAGGAGGGAAGGTTTATAACATCCCAAAAATATTGAACAGTGATTATCAAATTCCAAGCATCAAAATTAGGTTTAACAAAAACTTTTGTTAATTAAATCATATGAATGCATGTGTGTATGTGATGATTATATGAATGCATGAATGGACTTGTGTGATTGTTCTAAATAGCAAGGAATGGTTCAAATATTAAAACAACAACATCTAAAACATTTCCAAGCAGAAACAAATCAAGAGAAAATAAAAAACAAACAAAACAAGCAAATGGTCATTTTTGCCAATCTTGTTCACTAGGCCACTTTGAGTGTTCCTAGTCCAAGATTTCAAACAGAAACAATTCCATTTCTTTTCACCCCTTGTTATACCAAGTAAAAGTGAACCGAAGCCCACCTTTCAAACTTACAAAAACATTTGGCAACTTGATTCAAATGACAATTCAAAATTGAATCTTTAACATATGTGAAGATCACCAATTCTTAAAAACCAACCAAACCATTTCACCTTGACCTTTCCAACTAACCAGAGACTACCTAGTATGTAACTAGTGCACCCACCAAGTTTGAACCAAAAATTCAAATTCAAATCTCTTTCGGCCATTTCATCAAACACCTTGCAAACACAAAACAAACAAACATCAAACACTATAGTGAGAAGTGATTTGGCCAACCTTGTCCACTATCTGGCTCACAACAGGCTATTAGTAGATCATCTAGCTTAGTTAGCAAGCTCAAGCACCACTGTGAGCTTGCCATTGCCATCAATGGTGACCATGTTGAGCCTCACCTTGCCACCCCTTGGTCGACAACAAGCTAGGATCAGCACCCAGCCTAGCCACCATGTCTGGGACATTGAACACCATCCACTGCCACCCCCTGTCCAACACCAACGATCAGCAAGCCACTGGACCACTCTAGAAACCCCTGCGCCCTTCGGTCCCCTCTTGGTACTATAATTAGAGGCCACCCCCTCTCAATTTCTTCACACCAACACACTCCCCTCTCTCTCAGAACCACCCCCACTCATCCCCGAAGCAAGGCGAGCAGAAGGTCACCGGAATTTGGCCGGAGTTTGCCGCGGATGAGGAAGAAAGGAGCCAGCGATTGGAGCTGCCCCAAGAGAAGCCGCCGGTACCAGGAGGTTCGCCATTATCGACTTCGTCATTCGCCCCTGTCGCCGACCCTCGCCTGAGCCCCGTTGAGCCCCCGTAGACCCCCACTGGCCGTGCTAGGGTTCTGTCTCGCTGGAGTTGCCCGACGGAGATGATAAGTCACAGCCGTTAGATTAGATGTGGATCGCACGGTCTAGATCACCCCGTACCGCTTCGCACCCCCTGTCTCGCTGACTGAAGGGGACACCCACTTAACTCACCCGTGCGCGCTGTGCACCGCGGGCCGGCCCATTTACATTCCCGCGTGACCCAGTAGTTTGAATTTAGGTTTATTCTTTTAGTTTCAAACTCAGTTCTGTACCTAGATTCAAAAATCAACCTAGGTCGATTCACTAAACCAAAATTCATGAAACCAATTTTGTTAAAAATGTACTGGAATTATTAATCCAAGCCTGTTGGATTCAATCCCTTTAGATTTGTAGATCACCTATAGTAAAAATAACAAGGCATAAGCTTTTCTGCATTGAAACATTTTTCAAAATTCAACCACAAAAGCTTTTGAGTTGATTCCAACTCTCAAAAATCACATTTAACAAGACCTTTATGAATATACAAAAATATCTAGGTTTACTTGCAGAAATAATGAACAAGTGATAAAAGAATGCATCATAGGCATTTCTAATCACTTTAATTAATTAAAATAAAAAGGTTAAACCTTATTAAATTCCCATGTACTGAAATATGTGGTGATGGCATGTGTCAACATGATCCCATGTTTTAGTTGAAGAATATTAAATCTTAAGTAGTTTTTCAATGAGTAGATATTACTTTTCTAAAATAAAATAAATAAGACAAGTACTTTGATGATTGTAATGTTTGTGATGATGCTAGATCATCTAGTGAAAACCTTGTTGTGATAAATAAAAGTAGTTAAGTATTGTTTGGTGATTGTGTACCTCGTATTTATTTATAGACGCTAGTACCGACAAAGGATACGAGGAGGTAGGATAATACTACGAGGAAGAAGCCGAGGAGAACTTCAACCACTGCTCTGCACAAGGCAAGCCTATACTTGAAACCTTGCAAGCCTCACTATACAAGTTGACTTAGCAAGCTAATCCTTGCAAGCTTACACTACTTGATACCCAATCCTAGTTTTATTTGCAAGCTTAGTATTTTATTTATTTATCAAAGCTTTCTATTGAAGTTTACTTAGTGACTTGTATATTTTAGAAATATATTTAAAGTTAGCATAAAGAGCATAAAACTTGGCCTATGTTAGATAAGTCTTGATGTCATCCTGAGGCATGAGGTTCAACTTAGACCAGTCACCCTTGTATACCACCCCTTCTTAGTGTTCACCCTTACCTGTAGATGCTAGTGCTAATCATAAAAACTTGATCACTTTAGATGGGAATACTGGGTGAAAATGATTATGAAAACCTTGAAATGATGAATCATTCTACTGAGATGTTTTGACATGTGTTCTTGAACACCAGATGATTTTGATGATGAAAATGTTAAGGCATGAGCCTTAGCCCTTTATAAAACTAATGGTTGTCTGGATGCGATAGCATTCCCATTTTACCGTACAACCACAATACCTGAAATTTGGGTAGGGCTTGACTGAAAATTTATATACCTTAGTATGGGTTCCCTTGCGTCCAAGGTTTGAGCTGAGGCTAGCTTGTGAAGATTGTCCACATATGCAGTTCCCAAGATGATAGTTGGTCATGGTTGGGAGGACAAACTCACAGGAGAGGTGCCTATACTAGGGCGTGTAATTGAAAGGTTAGGATTGATTATCCGCATACTGAGTATGGTCAATTCAGGATTGTTCCTGACGGATGTATCAAATGTTTTGGTGAAAGTGTACCACCTCTGCAGAGTGTCAAACTATTCGAATAGCCGCGTCTGTGGTTATGGACAGTTGGAGTGGCCATACTGTTCCGTCAACAGATGTTTTCAAAATGACTTGTGAAATGATTCATGAATTGACTTGACCACAACAAGGTTGTGATATGAAATTCAAGTTCCCACTTAGGTGTTATAAAACTTTCAACTAGCTTTCTTTGATTCTGAACTCTCTTGCTCTTCTTGTGTACATCCTCTTGCTCTTGATCTTCTTGTGTACATCCTCCTTCATAATGAAATCCTTCCTGATGGTATTATTCATGATGGTAACCCCATTAGGGCTTTGACCTCTGCGTTGCATTCCTCATCGAACTAACCTTTTTGCTGCTACTCCTCGGTGTGATCTCCTTCCTGTTTCACCTCACGGGTGTTGGCTCCTGCGTGTCGACATCATTGCCTGACCTCTGCGGCGTGTTCCCCTTCAAATTAGACCTTTTGCTGCCATTATTGGGTGTTTTCTCCTTCCCGCTAGCATTATTACCAGAACTCTGCGGCGTGTTCCCTATCAAGCTAATTTTTGGCGCCACTATTGGGTGTGTTCTCCTTCGCGCCGGCATTATTGCCGGACCTCTATGGCGTGTTCCTCTTCAAGCTAGCATTTTTGCCGCTACTATTGGGTGTGGTACCCTCCGTGCGAGCCACCTTGGTCTTTTTCCAGCTGCTCTTGGGTGTGTTAACCACCTCGTTCACCACCAGTCTGGCCCTCTTATCTTTTTTGCTGCTACTACTCGGTGTTGCATTGTGACTGGATCTCACGGGTGTACTCTGCGGCGTGGTGCCTTTTTTCATGCAACTCTTGGGTGTCCTCTTCTCTAGCGTGGTCTGCTTGCTGATGCCTTTCTGCGGGGTGCTCTTTTTGGGGATGCTCTTCCTGCTCCTCTTTATGTTGCTCCCCTATAAGTCTCTCCTATGTTCAAAGCAACTGTCATTCGAACCATGTCGAGCGAGGTCCTCCATTAGGTCAATCATGTTTTCTACAAGTTCGTCTTTATCATTGCCGACCTCAAATTCATGTCCAACCGTTAGCAGGTGCGAGAACAGGTACACTTCGCGTCTAGTTCGACTCATCATACTTATCGGTATGGTTAAATAACTGTCAACTTTTAATTCTATAGCCTTTTTGTTGTTGTAAGCAAAAAATGCCAAATGTTCTTCCTGGGAGGACCCCCACTCCACCTTCTCATGTAACGCTGCTATCAGTTTAGATATCTATACCACTTCAGGATCGTATGTGCCAACTGATACATCAATGTCGTCGACGATTTTTTCTGAGCCATCATCTAATTTTGTAGTGAAATTATCGACACCGATACGAAAGTGTACCTTGCCATCACCAGTTTCCTCAGGACCGAGACCGCCGAGAGGTTCAATGACAGTATCAGAGTCCAGACCATGGGCTTGTTCCTCAACAACTAGTCTTTGATTAGCCTCGACAGTGGCAGCAGCCGAAGCACACTGAACTTCACCACGGGTTTGAGGAGGACCAGCACCCAAGATAGCAGTTCTAGAAACAGCAGTAGGGATTGGATCAGTAGTAGGCTGAGCAACAACACCAGTTCTGGCAACAACGGGGCGGCCTCCCGAAGCCTTAGTTTGGACAACAGAAGCAGGGATGGGTTCAGTAGTAGGCTGAGAAACAACACCATCAGTTCTGGCAACAACGGGGTGGCCTCCTGAAGCCTTAGTTTGCACAACAGAAGCAGGGATTGGTTCAGTAGCAGGCTGAGCAACAACACCACCAGATTCCACAACAGCGGGGCGGCCTCCCAAAGCCTTAGTTTGCACAACAGCAGCATGGATTGGGTTAGTAGCAGGCTGAGCAACAACACCAGCAATTCTGGCAACAACGGGGCAGCCTACCGAAGCCTTAGTTTGCAGAAAAACAGCAGGGATTGGATCAGTAGCAGGCTGAGCAACAACACCAGCAGATTCCACAAACAGCGGGGCGGCCTCCCGAAGTCTCAGTTTGCACAACAGAAGTAGGGATTGGGTCAGTAGCAGGCTGAGCAACAACACCAGCAGTTCTGGCAACAGCGGGGCAGGCTCCCGAGGCCTTAGTTTGCACAACAGCAACCGGGATTGGTTCAGTAGCAGGCTGAGCAACAACACCAGCAGATTCCACAACAACGGGGAAGCCTCCCAAAGCCTTAGTTTGCACAACAGCAGCAAGGATTGGGTCAGTAGCAGGATGAGCAACAACACCAGCACTTCTGGCAACAGCGGGGTAGGCTCCCGAAGCATTAGTTTGCACAATAACAGCAGTGATTGGTTTAGTAGCAGGCTGAGCGACATCACCAGCAGATTCCACAAAAACGGGGCAGATGACGAGGTTCGATCTCATCAATGCCCATTGTTATGGACTTGGGTTTTGGAGAAGATGGGGATGCTGGAGATCATGGAACGGTTAACATACAAGCAACACGGGACACGAGATTTACCCAGGTTTAGGCCCCCGGAGGGAAAACCCTACTCCTGCTTGTCTGCTTTTGATTACGGTGGAACCGAAGGTTACATGGGTGCGCAGATGCAATCTGGCGTGAGGTGCGTATGAGGTGAGTTTAGTCCCACCACTCCGTGCCCTCCTATCCTTTATATATAGGTAGGTCCCGGGCGCAGGTCGATTCGGTTACAGATTAGGGTTTGCCCCCTTTGAAATTCTATCTACTCTAGTCTTGTTCTCCAAGGATCCGAAGGCGTCATGGGCTTGGGCCACCCAAAATCTCCACAGGCCGCATATCTTGTCATGGGCCTTCCTTGGGCTGGACTAGGTATGCTAATGTCATGTACCCGTGGGGTATAACCATGTCAGTAGCCCCCGATTGTTCAGTCAAATCGCAGATTCGGCTAAGGACTCTTCAATCTTTCGGGTGTAGTTGGACCTGTTTGTAAGAGAAAATAATTTAATTCGTAGGGATTGTTGATACGCGTGACTGACTCTCCTAACGGATCAGGGCAAGTTAACTGTCATAGGACAAAACAACACGATCTTCTTCAGATTCGAGTCCTAGGACTCGAATCCAGAACGAATGCTGGCGCAATTCGACTTAGGCCGTTGAGGTCTTATAGGAGTAGAATCCCAGTAGTTTTTAAGTGATGTACCTAACGCGTCCGTCAGGATTTTCCATCATGCCTGTAGGCACGGTATTTTACTGGCAGAGCGCAGTCAGGTGCGTTACCAGGCCATCAGATGATATCTGTAGGTCTTACCCTTGCGTCGGAGACACAACATCCAGAATGCTTCTCACTTAGCGTTGGTTTGGGGAAGGTTGCCAAAAAGATTTTGTTGTATTTTGATCTGAAGGATCGCAGTAGAATAATTCATAGGGTGCGCGACCAGTGCTCCCTATGGGAGTTGCCCCCGAGTGTCTGTTCGATTCGTAGACTCGAGCAGAGACTTTAGTTTAGTAATTTTTCGCTTAAGGTCCGAAGGACACAATTTTTTCGGTTGCTTGACCAATCCTCCCTATGGGAGTAGGCCCCGAGTCCTTAGTGGAGTTGTAGACTCGACGTAGGACTCGAAGATAGTTGAGAGATGAAGTACCGTAATCATGTCTCAGGTGCGCGGCCAGCGCTCCTGATAGGAGTAGCCCCCGAGTAGTTTCTCGAATCGTAGATTCGAGTGAGTACTTGATTTGTCAGCCGAAGATTTCCAGCCATTGCTAGCTTAGTCTCGATGACATCGTTGGTGACGATTGATGATCTCAGTCGTCTGCGGCAGCAGAGATGACGCGACGGGACGATCGTGGGTCCCACCATCTGACTTGAAATTGCTAGTCACACGCGAACATGGCGAGAATTACGGAGTCTCCTCAGTTTCCCTGCATAGTGGACGGCGTGCTGGAGACGGTTTGTTGCTGTGCTGACACGTGTAGGGTTGAATCTTGCTTGCACGCTAGGGCTTTAGATCAATGGCTAGTGTTCGTCGTCTTCGTCCTTTAATACCATGGGTAAACAGTGAATCTGTTTTACCCTTTGCCATTTTCTTTCTCTCCATTGCCTCCATTTTCACGAGCACTGTCTCTCTCGCCCTACGCACTGGAAATTCTCTGTTCATTTCCTTTGTCTTTTCTCTGCGCAAACCGCCACACTCATTGCCGCACAATGGGCAAGTCGAGGAAGGTCGCCACCGGAGATAGCTCGAGCGCCGCCGGCGGCGGTAAGAAGGTCGTTGCTGCCACTCGTGTCATGGATGGCAAGTGCAGGCACATGGAGATGCGCGACACCGATCTACCCAAGCTACGCGATGCGGGTTTGATCCCGCAGAACAAGGACGACGCCATCCTGCCCGGCGATGAGGTAATCCCGCGCCCACCCGAATGGTTTCGTCTCATGTTTCTTGCCTTTGTCGTATGTGGCCTCTCTCTTCCTATTCACGATTTTCTCCATGGACTCCTTTTCTTTTATGGGATCCAACTTCATCATCTCTCTCCTCCATATTGCTTGCTTTATCACTTTCTGCGAGTGTTGGCTCGGTATCGAGACGCACTTTGGCCTTTTTCCGGAAACTCTATTCCGTGAAGAGGCAGTCTGGCACCGGCGGGGTCTATCTGCTCGGTAGCTGCATCATCTCTATTCGATCTTCCATTCTTTTCTTTTCCTTTTCGATGTGCGAGTCCGCCCGGTACTGGTGGAAGAATTGGTTTTACATCCGCGATGCCAAGGTGGACGAACAAGATTTTGGCCTCACTCCCTTCGACTCCTCCTAGGAAATCGTTCTGAAGAGATCCTGGAAGAATCACATCTTGGGGGTGAAGTAGCAGAAGTGGAGGGTCTCTACCATCGTGTGGAGGCGCTCCAGATGGTTGCTGAGAAAGGGGTCAATGGTGTGGACATCATCTGCACCTTCCTCAAGCGTCGGTTGTAGCCACTCCAAGAGAGGGCGCATCTGATGTTTCTCTAGACTAGCCGCAATGACCCGACAAGGGTCACATCCGAGGAGCTGTCTAAGGGTGATCTCGATAGAGCCCTTCGGCCTCTGCTGAAGTTCAAGGCTGATGAGGACCTCCCGGGGAAGTCCTTGACCGCCCCCTTCAGTGCTGCGAATGCAGTCCCTTAGGTGTAGAATTGCGTCATGCGCGTTGCCCCTTTTTTGAATGTTGTTTGCTTATGATTAGTGTTACTAATCATGCTCTTTTGACGTATTTGGTTTGCAGGATATCAAGGTAGCTAGGATGATGCCCCCACTGCCCGAGGAATTTCCGTTTGTGCCGGACAATGAAGATGTGGATTCTGAATCCAAACTTGGAGCAGTAATCTCAGACTCTAGAAGCCCCCGAGCCGAGCGAGGGGCGGACCCAAAAGCGCTCCAGGAGTGAGTCTTCGGATGCGTCGACTCTGCCGACTCCCAGGGGCCGTTCCTTCTTGGAGCAACATGGTGAGGATGAAGGTGCTTCTTCTGCACCTATCCCTGTTGTGCCGCTTCAGGCGATGGCGCCGCAGCCGCCGGCCAAGAAGAAGAAGAAGGAGAAGGCAGCGCCCCTCTTCAATTTGTCGGATATTGACTCGTAAGTGACTCCGTCCGCACTATATTTTGTCGCTTGTCTATGTAATGTAAGTTGTTTTCTTGATCGTACTTTTTCTTGCAACCATTCCTCTGAGGAGCCCCTTAGTGATGGCGCTTGAGAGCCTGTAGGGGAATCAAAGCTGACAGCTCCTCCCCCTCAGGTGGTGGCCGACTTTGAGGACGATGCTCCGAACCTCTCCAAGCGAGAAGCTCGGGTGGTCATAGCTCAGAAGACCGCACGCGGAACTTCATAGTCCCCGCTTGAAGACGTGAGTTTTTCTGCTTTATATCTTTGGGGGAGCCCCCGAGCCCTGTTTGGGTGACCTGTTGGTCGTTTTCCTCTTGCGGGAAGTAGCCCCCGAGTCGTTTCTGATGGTTCTTTTTGTTTGTGTTTTATTTTGCAGCCCTTCATGCACATCGCTAATCTACTTATCCAGCAACACCTGGCACTGGAGGCTATCATGCAACAGCTTCAAGGTGCGCAGTTTGCTCACCCTTTTGTAGTTCAACTGTCCCTTTGGGTTTTGCTTCTGTTGATCATATGGTCCTTTATGTTTGCAGATGAAAATAATGCAGCTCTCCAATGGCTGGATGCTCTCAAAAAGAGCCTTGGTCACGCGAAGAAGTAAGCTGCAGATGCTGCGGAGGCAAAAGAGCACCTGCAGAAGGACGTAGCTAATGCTACTGAGGCCCAGGAGCACATGCGGAAGGAGGCTGCTGGTCGCGAGGAGCAGCTCGCTGCTGTGGCGGACATTCGTGAGAAGGAGATGGCGGATAGGCCGATGGCTGCAGCCAAATTCTTCTCCGGTGAGTTTCCTTTACTTGCTTGGGTCTTGTATTTTTTCGACTGCTCCTTGTCTTGTTCTTATTCGGGTCTTTTTTCTTCTTTGTTTCAGATGCTTCACGCATCGCGTTTGATCGTGGTGCGCTGGAGCATGGAGATGCATTGTACGATGCCACCGTAGTGGTCGAAGATCGCTGCGGTACTTCTGCTGGCTCCTTGGCGAAGGCCAAGGAAGATCTTCGGCGCTTCTACAGGGAGGTCGTCCCCAAGGGCACTGCCCTTGAGGATGTTGACGGTCTTGCGGATGATTTGTCGGAGGACGCTCCAGCCGCGTATAAGCACAAGCAGAAGGGCATCATCTCCTGTTAGCGATGGAGATGGCATCCGGAGTGGAGCTGGACCTGCCGCACATAACCTCCTAGATGCTGACGGCTACAGATGGCTCGGAGGTAGCTTTCACCCTCTTTTCCTCTCGCTGTAAGCGTTACGGGCCGAACGACATTGATCTGCTGGCGGAGTATGCGGCGAAGCAGCAGGAGGATGCCAAGAGCAGGCAATCTGGCTCTGAGGCCACTCCAGATGCGGGTGCCTAAGCCCAAGTGTTGTAGCTAGGATGGTTTATCCTTTTGACTTTGTAATGTAATGTTTTGTTGATGAACAATCCCCACTTATGCCACGAGGTGTCCTTGATGTATATAAATTATGTTTAGATCTATCGCCAGAGATGTTTATGATGTTCATGTCTTGATTTGCTTGTCTCTAGGGTCCTTTGGGTGAGGTTCCCATTGTCAATCCAAATACTCCTGAGCCGCGTCCATCTTTGGATGATGCGTTGCAGCTGGTTTTTCTTTGTGACCGTGTTCTTATCCTGGATAAGTACATCCTCGGCATTCGAGGCCACGCGGATGTGTGGAAGTCGAAGGCTGAGCGAGCCACTGCCAGGGAGGAGTTCTTGATGGGGGAACTGCGGCAGATGAGCGAGCAACTGCAATGTGAGTCTTTTCTAACTGTTGTTCTTTTGAGTGGAGCTCTGCATTTTTCTTAGTGTGTGTGTTCTGCAGGTGCGAATCTCGTTCAGTAGGAAGAGAAAGAGTGCGTCACCGTTCGGATGAATTACCTGACGCAACAGGACCTAGAGCCTGGGGGCTTCTTATGGATGGATCAAGACCGGGCCATCATCCTTGAGACGGTGCAAGATCACATGCACCAGGTTTCTCGGGTGCTGAAGCATACGAGGATTTATCTGGCGTCCACTTGGGCTTCCATGTTTCCCTAGGATGAGGCACCTTCCAACCTTTGGGGTCTGCTGGCGAAATTTCGAAACGTGGGCCATGTCAAGGAGTTGGTGCGGCGTCAGCTAGTCGCTGGGGTGAAGGCTGCATTGTCCATTTTTTGGCTGCATCGTCGTGATGTCAACCTTGCGGAGGTGGCGACTAGGCCACTCCTTCAGCCTGATGGCACCCTTTGGGATATGTGTCCTTATTATGCTGTTGTGGCGCAACATGCTGAGGATATAGTATACTTGTTCGAGCATCGGGCGAATGTGATTCTCCAAAATAGGTAGTTCCTATAAAGAAACTTCATGTAAAACTTGTATTTTTCAAGTGGGCTCATGGTGCTCTTTGTAAAGTTTGTATATAGTAGCACGTGGTGGTTTGTTGTGTGCATGTACTTTTCGTTAGCCTGATGTGGTCAGCTACTCAGTTTGTATGCGTTGTTCTCAGTCGCCGAGGTCATGAGGTGAGGCGTAGCCCACGAGCATATTATAGTAAAAAGTAATGCAAATAAAAAGAAAAAATCGGCCAAGGGACTTAGCTTTTATTCATAGAGTAACGACGAGGTATATTGTTTGGCTGAGTGGCCTTATTGAAAGTAAAGAGGTAGCTAGGGGTAGAGGCGTCGCAGACGTGCAACGTTCCAGGGGTTAGAGTATTTGACTCCTGATGCGATGTCCATGAGGCGGTAGGCGCTGCCTGGGATGACTTCTGTGACGATGTAGGGTCCTTCCCAGGGTGACTCGAGCTTCTTCTACCGCACTTGTTTGAGTCATAGGATGAGTTCTCCTTCGATGAAGGACCTTGGGTGCAACCGACGGCTGTGGTAGTTGCGGAGGCTCCACTGGTAGACCGCTGAGCGAGCCGCAAAGATGTCGCGTGCCTCGTCGAGTGTATCGACAATATCTTGGAGTGCGGTCGTTGTCTCGGCTTCGGTGTAGGCAACGACCCGTGGGGCCTTGTGGCGTACCTCGGCAGGTAGTACGGCTTCGGCTCCATGTACCATGAAGAAAGGTGTGAAGCCAGTCGAGCTGTTCGGCATTGTACGCAGGCTCCGGAGGACGGAGGGTAGCTCTTCTTCCTAGACTCCCACAAGCCATTCGAGTGGTCAGAGCAGGTGCTTCTTGATGTTGTTGCCTATGAGGCTGTTGGCCTTTTCGACCTGCCCGTTGGTCTACAGGTTCGCCAAGGAGGCGTACGATATGTTGATGCTGAGGCCCTCGCAGAAGTCTTGGATCTCCTTTGAGATGAAGTTCGACCCGTTGTTCTTGATGATGTTGTGCGGCACACCAAACCTGTAGACTATGGACTCAGAGAACTTGACGGCAGTTTTGCCACTTTGGTTTGTGAAGGGCATGGCCTCTATCAACTTGGTGAACTTGTCGACTGCGACCAGGAGGTAGACGTGGCCTCCTTTCGAAGATTTGGGTAGTTTGTCGATCATGTAGAGGCCCCATTGGGCGAAGGGCCAGGCTAGTGGTATGGGCCTTAGCTCTGATCCTGGTGCGTGTGGCTTGTCCGCGTACCTCTGACTGGTGTTGCATCTTCGTACGATGTCATTAGCATCGTTCATGGCCGTAGGTCAGTAGAGCTTTGGCGATCAAGGCATGGTTGCCTGCATGATGGCCGCAGATACCCTCATGGATGTCTTAGCGGATGGTTTTACCGTCACCGATGGTGACGCACCTTTGGAGCACACCGAAATACTACGCTTGTGCAACTCGCCATTGTGGAGGGTGAATGCTTTGGACCGGCGAGATATGCGCCAGGCATCTGTTGGGTCATCTGGCAGTTCCTTGTTTATCAGGTACCGAAGGTACGGTTGTCTCCATGTCTCTTCGACCGCTATGACCTACATCAGGTTGACCAGCTCGGCCTTGGTGTCGAGCTTTTCGGGCCCTTCCTGTCCTTCCGGTGGTGCAGCACCCGAGTGCTCTGCTTCTTCGGGTGATCCCTTGGGGAATTTCCTTTTGATAGAGGGTACATAGATTTGTTCGAGGAACACACCTGGTGGCACCCGTGCGCAGGTGGAGCCGATATTGGCGAGTCTATCGGCCCCCTCGTTGCTTTCCCTTCCAACGAGCCGAAGCTCGTAGCCGTCAAAGTCCCCTTCGAGTGAGTTGTAGAACGCGCGTTACGCGATCATGTTGGCGTTGTGAGCATCGCACTCATTCATCGTCTACTGGACAACAAGGTTCGAGACACCGTAGATGACTAGGCGCATTGCGCCTCATATCTTGTCCGTCCTCATGCCATGGATGAGGGCCTCGTATTCGGCCTTGTTGTTGGAGGCTCGAAATTTCATCCGAAGGACGTAATTCATCTTGCCGCCTTGAGGGGACGTCAGTATGACGCCAGCTCCTTCTCCAGCCTCGCGCTTGGAGCCTTCAAAGTGCATCGTCCATGATTGTGTCATGTCCGGAGTGTCCGGCAACTGGAGTTCCATCTAGTGGACGAGGAAGTCAGGGAGGACCTGAGATTGGATGGCCTTGTGCCGCTCATAGACTATGTCTAGAGGGGATAGCTCGATGCCCCCACAGGTCTACGCGTCCCGTGACTTCAGGGTTATTCAGGATGTTGGACAATGGCGTCTCGTTGACGACCATTATCTGGTACTCCTGGAAGTAGTGGCTCAGCCGACGAGCCGTCATGAATATGCCGTAGGAAAGCTTCTGGTAGTGAGGGTACCTCTGCTTTGTTGGTGTTAGTACCTCGCTGAGGTAGTAGATTGGGCATTGGACCCCATGGGTCTTGCCATATTTGGGTCGTTCGACCATGAGTATGGTGCTTACCACCTGGTGCATAGCTGCGATGTACAGTAGTAGAAGCTCTCGCTCCTTTGGCGTGACCAGGACAGGCGAGGTGGAGAGCATCCGCTTGAGGTCCTCGAATGCGTCGTCTCCTTCGGGTGTCCACTCGAACTTGTCAGCTTTGTTCAGCAGCTGGTAAAAGGGAAGGGCCTTCTCACCCATGCGACTGATGAACCTGCTCAGCGCCACGATGCGCCCAGCTAGTTGCTGGACACCTTTGAGGTTCTTCGGCTTCTCCACTATCAATATGGCCCGGATTTTCTTTGGATTCGCCTCAATCCCCCGCTGGGAGATGAAGTAGCCAAGTAATTGGTCAGATGGGACGCCAAAGGCGCACTTCTCTAGGTTCAGCTTAATCTTACAGTGATCAAGGTTATCAAACGTCTCGCGGAGATTGTCGATCAGTGTCTTGGCTTCCCTGGTCTTGATAACTATGTCGTCGACATAGACTTGGATGTTGTGACCAATTTAGTTTTTCAGGCATGCCTGCATGCACCTCTGTTATGTGGCGCGTGCGTTCTGCAGCCCGAAGGGCATGGTATTGTAGCAAAACACGCCGAACGGCATGATGAACGCTGTTTTTTCCTGATCTTCGACCTTCAGCCGGATCTGGTTATAGCCCGAGTAGGTGTTGAGGAAGGAGAGTTTCTCGCATCCTGCAGTCGAATCGATGATCTGATCGATCCGTGGTGGAGTGAAGTGGTCCTTGGGACAGTATTTGTTGAGCGATGTAAAGTCTACACACATCCATAGGATGTCCGTGTCCTTCTTTGGGACAAGCACCGTGTTGGCCAGCCACTCACTCTCTTTAATTTGTCAGATGAAGTTGGCATCAAGCAGTATGTTGACTTTGATTCCAACAGCTTGAGCTCTTGGTTTAGACAGTCATCGGATCGACTGCTTGACAGGCTTTGCGTTGGGGAATACATTGAGTGCGTGCTCGGCGAATACCCTAGGAACTCCTGGCATGTCCGCAGCACACCAAGTGAAGATTTCCCAGCACACACGGAGGAATTCGACGAGCGCACTTTCCTATGCGGGGCTGAGGTCATTGGCGATCAGCGCCATCTTGGAGGCATCCATTAGGTGGACCTGCACCTTTTTCGTGTTGACTATGGAGTCGAACAACATATCGGGTGCCTTTTTCCTAGAGACTGGGGGTGCCCCGTTGTCTGTCATCTCTCGAAGCCTCGTGAGCTCCTCGTGCATGCCGAATGGCTAGGAGATTCTGTTGAAGTCTCTATCGCAGTGGTCCGATCAGGTGAAGCTTCCTTGGACGGTGATGACGCCCCTGGGCCCTGGCATCTTGAGTAGCAGGTACGCGTAGTGCGGTACTGCCAGGAACCTTGCGAATGCCATACGCCCGAGGATGGCGTGGTACTGTGATGGCAGTCCACCACTTCGAACTCCATCCGCTCGCGCCTGAAGTTTTCGGGCTGGCCGAAGATGACGTCGAGCCATATCTTTCCCATGGGATATATTCCCTTCCCTGGTACTATGCCATGGAACGCCGTGTCGGATTGTTCCAGGCTGCACAGCGGGATCCGCATCGCTGCGAGGGTGCTGGCGAACATCAGGTTGATGTCGTTGCCGCTATCCATGAAGACACAGCTCATCTTGAATCCTCCCATCTACGCCTCGAGCACCAGGGCAGCATGACCTGGGCGAGGGATCTGGCGGGGGTGATTCGAATGGTCGAACGTTATGCAGGACTCCGAGCCACTGAGGTACTCAGCGATGGCTGGTGGGGATGCGACCGCCAGGATCACTTGGCGGGTGATCTTATTTTGCACCCTGTTGGTTGGTCGTCCCTTCTAGATCATCAGGGATCCTTTTGGCGGTGGATATCCTCCCGTACCATTGTTTGGTGCAGGTGTGATCGCTGGATTTGACGGTCCAATGGGTGGTGGTGGAGGAGCTCTGTGGGCGATGTCAGCTGGTGCAGGTATGGGTCCAAATCTAGGGTTCACGATCTGGCGTCGCTTTTGGGTGAGACCCTCACTTAGTTTCTGGAACTCGCGGCAGTCCTTTAGCATGTGGCTGGCCTCCTTTTTGCCATCTTTCTTGTCGATGTAGAAGTGGATGGTGCAAGGACCAGACAACATCTCATATGCCGAGGGCTCGTCGTCACGGTTGCGACATTGCCATGTTTGCGTGGGTCGCCCTCTGTCGTGGAAGTTGCCTCCGCGGTATCCGCTGCTGCGGTTGTCGTCGTTGCGTCGGTCGGCGTAGCCAGCCGCAACCATGTCGTCTCCGTCGCGATCGTCGTAGACGTGCGATCTTCGCTTGCTGCGGCGTTCTCGCCTGCGGCCGTAGTCGTCCTCGTCATCCGAATGCGTTCGGTGGAGGGAGTCTTCGCCATCTGCCCACTGGTTGGCGATGTCCATGAGGTGGTCGAGCGTCTTGGGCTTGACGCGCCCAAGTTCTTCCTTGAAGTCCGGGCGCGTGACGCCGTCCTTGAAGGCATCGATTGTCCTTTCCTCGGAGATGTGTGTGGCGGAGTTCTTGATGTGAGACCAGCGTAGGATGTACGAGCGAATGGATTCACCAGTACGTTGGGTGCAGGTCCGCAGTTCCTCAATCGAGGCTAGCCTCTTGCTGGTGCCCTTAAAGTTGCGGATGAAGCTATACGCTAGGTCCTCCTAGCTTCGGATGGAGCCTGAGGACAGGCTGCTGAGCCAGATCCGAGCTGCGCCTGTCAGCTGCAGCTGAAGGCATTAAAGGGCGGTGTTCGTGTTACCACCGTGGAGTTTGACGGATGAGAGGTGGTCGTTGAGCCAGGCCTTCGGGTCCTGCATACCTTCGAACTTCGGAGTGTCCGAAGGAAGCTTGAAATTTTTTGGCATCCTTGTTCGCCGAATGGATCTGCTGAAGCATCTGGCTCCGCACAGCTCGTCGTCGTCATCTCGTCGGATTCGGCTGAACATGCGCGTTTGGCGCGTGCCTTGTCGACCTTGCGCTAGGCGAGATCGTTTCGAGCGTCGTAGTCGCTGCTGCGACGTCGAGGCAGATCATGCTCGTCCTCATCGGATGAGGGTGTAGGGCTGCGGGTGAATTTGACCGCAGCTTTTTTCTTCGGCTCAGCAGGAGCTTCGTCGTGGAGCAGCTCCGACGAGTCCGAGACCGGCTAGCGCGGACTTGTGCATGGCACTCTTCGGGTCACCCACCAAAGGTGGATGAGATGCGAGGTACGTGGTGGCTGCCATGATTGCAGCCTACGACGTCTTTGGCATGACGTTGTTGTTCACGTTCATCGACATGAAGGACGTGTTGAGGGCCCTGGTGACGTCGCGGCGTGCGGCGGGGTCCATGTGCTCTGTGCGGGAGCGATGGTTGCTGGCGTTGTTGTCGTGCGAGCTGGAGCCGCCAGCGGCGTAGAGCACAGCTCATCGCACGCTAGACTCTGAAGCCACCTGCTTGCATTTGTCGAGCTCCTCCATCAGTTTTACCTGCCGGTTATGTTCGCCGATGAGGAGGAGGTGGTATGCCATCATCAGATACATTGTACAATCATATAAATCATATGCAACACACAAACAAGTATTCCATGATGGAATGCTGCACAATTTACATGGTATAACATAGCATGGCATGGGTGAGATGTGAGAACAAGAAATAACATTTTTAGTATTTAATTAGTCACCTTTCAGTTGCATAAAACATGTTGTCTCAATTATATTTATATGATGCATGCTTCAATTCCTATCATGGAATACATAGTTAGAACAGGCCATCGTGATGATTGATTTAGACATATCATTTCTCGAATACGGAGTTACGGATTTAAAGTTATGCAATATTTAAGAAACGTGCATTTATTAATATTTATTAATTCGAAAATTTTAAATTACTCCAATGATATTATAAATAGAATCAACAGATTCCTCATGTTTTTCTGATTCAAAAACATATATTATTTACATTATTTGGAATTATGAGTTTAAATTTATATTAAAGTCAAAAATATTTAAATGGGTCAAAGTTCAAAGTTTGACTAAATAGGGGCATTGTGGTAATTCTTTGGAAGTGGATTGGATTTCGTATCTGAATATCACTCACTTTGTATTTTATAAGTATTTCCAAATTCGAATTATTTTGAGATTTATTTGCTGGTCAAAATTGTTTGAAACCTATATGACATTGTTTGACATAGTCGAGGGCTGCGGTTGATTTTCGGAATAGGACAAGGTTTTTTTAAAAACAATTCCAAGACTTGACGCGATGAACTGAAGCAGAACTAAAGTTTTCCTATGCGTTATTTAGCTCGGGCGAATTTTGCCAGATGATTACGTGAGAATCTACTGATCCGATTGACAAGAGGTTTAATGCAATGCGAAGCTGGATGTACCAAGATCAAGAATACATGAGGAGATTCGCTAGTGATAGAATGGGGTGATACGAATTTTGCAGGAAACATAGGATAAAACAAGGCGGTAACTAATAAACTGAAATCTCCGTTTACAGTTGATTTCCTTCAATCTTGGCAAGTCGATTTCGAGATCCACGAAGATCCGTTCTTGGTGAGGTTTGTTGTAGTACAAAGCTACAACATCTGAGAAGAACATAGGTTGATTATATTCGCCAGAAACCGATGAGGACGGTAGGGATCTAAACAGGAACCAAGGCAAGACACACTACAGAGAACGACGGACTGCAGACTGAAACGACAACGTGTTCGGTGAAATAAGATAGATGTTCATAGGAGGGTTACTAGAGTTTCAGACCGCCGTTTGGAGCACCAAAAGATGTTCTGGAAGTCTGGGAATGCCCTCTATACAGAGGTATGCACGGAGACGCCAGAGATAGACGGAGGAAGCGGGAAAACTGGCTAAAACAGAGTCGCGCGAGCGGCGCGCGAGCGGCGGTGACTATGGCATGCACAAATGGATAGGGTGGCCATGTAGAATGCTAGAGCACCAAGTGGGGGAGGTCGTGAGGCTCATCTAGAGACGGTAACTGGCCAAGCCAGGCCGGCCGAGGTGTGGAGAGGAAGCAGCGGAAATGGTGGCGAGGCGAGCGCCGGGTGCATTCCTGTGTGCGCTGCAACGGCGAGAGGAGGATGGGGCGAGGTCCTGGCAGGTCCGGATCCTCCAGGAGCGGAGGACGCGACGCAGACATAGACGCCTATCTCGTCCTCCGCATGGTACTCTCGGCCCTCTCTCTCGGAATGCAGGGGTAAAGAGGGTGGAGGCGCGAGGTGGGGAAAGAATCTAGCTAGGGTTCGAGGGATCCTTGTGGAAAAAGAGATAGAGGGCAGGGATCGATTGGTGGAGCCGTGGTGGTTGAAAGGGTGGAGGGGCTCACGAGTGTTGCATGATGTTTCCAGGAAGAGGACAAACGAGGAGGAGCTCTCCACTCGATCGATTAGGCGAGCAGACCACGAGGTGGTCTATTGCTGGGCGATGGACTAAACGCGGCTTGCTGCTGGCGATACACTCACTCTCTCTGTGAACACAGATGCCACTGCTACTTGTAGCTTCTCTTAAACTAAACTTCTTCACGTAGCTTCAGGTATGAACAAAGCTGCTATGCTTTGTCCAGAAATTTGAACAGAGGCCCCGATTCGATCAGCTTGCAAACATAGCTAGGCAGCCATGGTGCTTCCAGTTTAGAGAGGTAGAATAAAAAATGTGCGTAGATAGAGTGTGTGTGAGTGGGTGTATGTGTATATGTACACATGTCTAGGATTATGGAAAAGAAGAAGGGATTTGGAGATTTTATACAGTTCAAACTAGACTAGATGGGACTAATTCTAGGCTAAAACTTTAGACATAGTGTCAATTTTTACTGTTAGTTAAATAAGAAAACTTTTTATAATTTTTAAACGGGCCAAAAAATATATATGACTAGATAGATGACTTATTATCGCATGTGACATGCAATTGCACCTTACATGCATGTGTGGCATTTTTATGAAGACAAAAATGGGTGTGCATGCATGTGAGATATAGATGGTCATGGTTAGTTTGAATTGAGCCCCTTCAAATTGAAGAATCTCAAAACATCTTGGAAACCAACAATCAAAATAAAAGGAAAGATTGAAGAAGAGAAGGTGGAGGATTTCTTTTGCATGTGGCACGCAAAGGGTGTGAAGAGATTATTTCCATGATCTAAATAGATCACTCCAACAAGGCATGTTTGATTATAACAAAAGACTAATGGAATTAACCATCACACTAGTGTAGATTAGCCCACTATGGCTTTAAGATGATCTTATGAACTCAGTAGTCTTCATGTAAAATAGAGCATCACTTGAATGAAGCTTTTACTTATTCGTATTAATGGAAGGACAACCACATAACTCCCATATCAATATTGTGAGAACAATATAGATCAAATATGGAAGAAAGGTTACAAGAGAGGATCCATCCCAATTATTATGAGCAAGATTTAAATACCAAAAGGAAAAGCATGTGCCCACATATAAATAGGATGGTGGAGATGGTGGAGACAAAGAAAGGTGGTGGAGTTAGAATAGATATGCCCCTAACTCAACTTGGGCATGAATAAATATATCAAGAACCAACTACGATTCATTAAGAGGCAAATACAAGTAATACAATATAATGCATATGGGATAAGAACCAAATGAAATGGGTTTTATATGATGCTCAAATGCAAGGTGACATGAGAATAATATAATGATGATTTAATTAATGACATGTAGGAAGTAGCAACATATATAATAGGCAAGTAGCATTACAATTGTAAGACAATTGGGACGCTACGACTCTCTACCACTAAATAAGAATCTTGCTCCGATATTCCTAGGAAAAGAAAAAGACCAAGAAGAGGTGGGTGTTCAGAACGAAGGTGGTCCTCACATTTCTAAATTGATTTCACAATGGAATGGTGTGACAAATACACCTTGCGAACTTGCTAGACTTGTTGCGAGTCTTGCGTTTTCTTCTAGGAAACAAAGGGCTTGAAAGAGCAAGCTTCTTACTTCAAGCTGAAGGGTGATACACATCGAAAGACTGAAAGATCAAAACTGCACGTGAAGATGATTCTTTCTCTCGCCATAAGAAAAGAACGTTTTGGATAAGTTAACAACTAATATGAAAATAGCATTGTATCTTCCCATCGATTTAAGAAATGAATTCCAAAAATCAATATTGCCTTCAAACAATAGAGTTCCTTGATATCGACAGAAAGATTTGGGTTCTTGAATTCTAAGATTAGACTCTTTTTTCGCTGGTAAGGACCAATGATCATGCAAAGGAGGTGTGTATATTTATCTCCTCAACAAAGAGTGACAAGAGTTAATGGTGAAACCCTAAAAAAGAAGTTCAAGACTTGGAGTTATTGCAGAGTTGCTTATTGCTTCCCTTAACCATTAGGTTATTGCAAAAGATCTCGCGATTGATGGCATCGACCATATATTGCTTTACCAAGATCAAAATAATTTACAAATGGAAGTCAGAGATATCTTCCATCCATCTCGATTGACGGTGTGGAGCTCCGGTAGAATGAAGGGAAAGGAGAAGATTTTGCATTTGCTTCCACCAGATCCTTGAAGATTTTGCTCCATGTTGAGATAACTGAGACCACCAACAAGAGATTCTTGATTATATTCTTGAGAGAACCAAAACTAGGAAAACAACAATAGATAGACAGATCATATGTGGTTCATGGCCCCGACCATGCGCCACAAAAGTTGCCTAGTGGCCCATACATAATAATGCGCCATAGAATCTTCATTCTTCTATGGCGCATGTTCTTTAGCTGTGCGCCACAGAAGTATGGTGGGACCCCCACTCGGGGTTGGACTACCAAACTTTTGTGGCACATATGGCCATATGCGCCACAAAAATATTGTGTGGGACCTACAGAAGATTCCTTTTGACCTTTCTCTGACCAACCTTTTATGGCGCATATCTAGATATGAGCCGCAGAAGTTTATGTCTTATGTGGTGCATGTTATGATATGCGCCACATAATATGGGTGTGGGCCCCACAAACCTTCCTGTTTGACCGCACTCTGAAAATCATCTGGTGGTGGTCATCATGAAGACGAGGGTGGGCAAGAAGACGAAGAGTCTCCCGGGAGGCATGGTCATCATGACGGAGAATATACCGGCGGGCATGATCATCATGATGAAGAAGGAGATGTCGGCGGGCATGAACATCATGAAGAAGGAGAAGACGCGAACACCCAGACGCTGCTAACTTTGGCGTTTGCGGGACCCTCATGTTCAAGAATTGCTCCTCAAGGAGATGAGCAATGTCAAAGCTGCTGCCAGAGAGAAAGCCAAGCTGGCAAAAATGGAGATAGTCGGGATAACTCCATTGTATCCTGGGTGTCGGCCCGAGGATACACGCCTGAGTGTAATGCTCAAGGCTCTAGAGATGAAGGCGGAACACAAATGGACCGACATGAGCTTCAATGCTAACATAGAATTCTGGCACGATCGTCTTCCTAAGGGGAACGCATTGCCAACAACTATTGAGGAGGCCAACAAAATCGGGTGCCCTCTTGACCTACCGCACGTTAAATACCACGCATGCATCAATGATTGCGCACTTTATCGTAATGAGTACGCGGAGACAACCACATTTCCGGTGTGTGCCATGGACGGTACAAGACAGGGAACAAGAAAGTTCCTTGAAAAGTGGTATGGTACTTTCCTACACTCCCCGTCTACAACGATATTTCGTAGATCCTAAGGAAGCCAAGCTCATGCAATGGCACGCAGAAAGGGAGAAACCCAAAGATGATCTATAGAAGGGCAAGATCCTGACACACCCTTTAGACGCTAACCAGTGGAATGCATTGGACATCGAGTTCGAAGAGTTTAGGGGCGATGCACGGAATGTCGGGCTGGGTATGAGCACCGATAGACTCAATCCTTTTGGCAACAAGAGTAGCACGCATAGCACCTGGCCCATGTTTGTATGGTCGTACAACATTCCCAATGGCTCTGCACAAAGCAAAGGTACGTACACCTAAGCGTTCTTATTCAAGGGAAAAAACAGCCAGGTATCGATATGCATCTTTATCTCGGGCTGTTGAAAAAGGAGTTATCCACGTTGTCGGAGACGCCAGCACATACGTGGGACGCCTACACTAGAGAATATTTCTCTCTGAGAGCCCCGTTGCTCACGACGGTGCAGTACTATCCTGGTTACGCATATGTATCGGCCGAGGTGAACCACACACACAATCCACGTGTTAAGTGCATGGATAAGACCCCGCATATCTAGCTACCAAAGGATCCCGGGTCTTCGAAAACTATGTTCTAAGGGACTCTAAAGTGGCTTCACATGGATCACTCATGGAGAAAACGCGGTAACCTGTTCAATGGTAAAGACAAGCAAAGAGCCTCACGTCCGATGAGAGGTGAAGAAATCGAGGAGATTCTGAATAGTTGGGAGGAGTTCCCTGCTCTAGGAAAAGATGGGACCGAGAACAAAGCCGCTTATAGGTGTATGGAAAGCGAGGTCTGTTTTCTAGGACCTGCCATACTATAAATTCCTCCACACGCCCCATAGCCTCGATGTAATGCACATCATGAAGAACGTTAGTGAGAATCTGCTTGGCACTCTGCTTAACATGCCGGAGAGGACCAAGGATGGGCCGAAAGCAAGAAACGACCTAAAATTTCTTGGCATCAAGAATGATCTTCAGTACCCTAATAGTGATGATGATGACGATCACACGGAAGGGAATCAAGGTTGTTGCAAAAGGGTTAAGAAGAATGAAGTGGTTGTGCTTCGTGCTGCCTCCTTCACTCTGTGTCAGGAGGATATCAAGAAGTTTTTCAGGTGCCTCCTAGGAGTCAAAGTTCCTCACGGTTACTCAGGAAAGATAAGTGGATATCTCGACATAGAGAAGAAGAGATTCACCAGTATGAAGTCTCAGGACTATCACGGGCTGATGACATAGATACTTCCAGTTGCGATACGAGGGATAATGGACGAGCACGTCCGTGAGACGCTAGTTAGCCTGTGCAAATTTTTCGACGTCATCTCTAGGAAGTCGATCGGCATAAAGCATCTCAGGACTGTCATGTGCTGATGACATAGATACTTCCAGTTGCCATACGAGGGATAATGGACGAGCACGTCCGTGAGACGCTGGTTAGCATGTTCAACTTTTTCGACGTCATCTCTAGGAAGTCGATCGGCATGAAGCATCTCAGGACTGTCACGTGCTGATGACATAGATACTTCCAGTTGCGATACAAGGGATAATGGACGAGCACGTCCGTGAGACGCTGGTTAGCCTGTGAAACTTTTTCGATGTCATCTCTAGGAAGCTATGCGAGCTCTAGATTTACTTCCTGCCCGTATTCTTCGACATCATGGTGCATCTTCTTGTCCATGTTGTGGATGACATCATCCAGCTTGGCCGACATTCCTTCACAACATGATGCCATTTGAAAGGCTGAATGGTGTCATCAAAGGGTTCGTTCGCAACAGGTCCCATCCAGATCGAAGCATACCCAAGTGCTTTTTGATATAGAAGTGCATCTCCTTCTGCCAGAACTATCTAACCACCGAGAACGAGGATGTTGGAATACCCACCAATAAGTACATCGACAGGCTCGCTGGTTATGGTCACCATGAGGGCCACCGGTCACTGCATGTCGGCATTGCTAATAAACACGCAGACTTTGGTAGGGCACACCGAGTCATGCTACAACACATTGAATTGGTCAGCTCTTTGGTGGAAGAGCACAAAAGCTTGATCGAGCAGGAGTACGTGGACTGGGCCCGCTCGAGCAAGAAAGGAGACGTAACAAGAGAGCACAACTCCAGCTTAACGGGTTCTTTCAAGAAAAGTTTGTTAGACAATCCCCCGCAGACGCCTTCTACGGAAGATCAAAAACTCATATTCTCCTTGTCACATGGCCCAGCACATAATGTAAAGACCTATCAGTCGTACGACATAAATGCTTATAGATTCTATACCGGGGAAAAGGACATGAATAGCGAATATAAAAACTCAGGAGTAACTATGATGTCCTTCGCCGATGACGAGGCTACTATCATGGAAAGATTCTACGGAAGGATCAAGGAGATATGGGAGCTCGACTACTGTGGAGAGACAATACCGATGTTCCGTGTTATATGGGCCAAGAACGTTGAAAAAGAAGGCCGGTATTTCACCACCTGCATTATCCCCGATGCCAAGACGGCAAAGAACGCCTCCGCGAAAAATGATTCGTGGGTACTCGCTAGCCAAGTTGATCAAGTCTTTATTACCAACCCATAAAAACCCAGCCGTGTTGTAGTGAGGAGGGGAAAGAGTAGCATCATCGGAATGGAAGGATCTGCCAACAAGCATGACTTCGACAAGAACGGCGATCCAAAGATCAAAGAGGAATTCGACAAATACATCAACATGCCTACTACTACAGTAAGAAGAAAGACCACACTACCTACTAAAGGTTGTCCGTTCACAAGATGAAATCTCAAAGTGCCCGAGCTAAATTATTAAACCGCGAAGAAAAAAGGCAAGAAGATTGTAAAGAGAGGCTAGCTCGACTAAAATTATATTGATGTATATGATTTGAAGTTTTTTGAGAATAATATAATTATGTATATGATTAGGGGTTTTGAGAATAATCTAATTATGTGTGTACTTCTTGCATGATTTAACATAATTAAAATTAATTTCAAAAAATAAAAATTAGGAGACAACTAGGATTTGAACCTAGTTGCCCCAGGGAGACAGCCAACTAGCAAACTAGCTAATACCACTAGGGTATCAAATGTTCTGTGTCACAGCGAGGGCGCAACTTTTATTTGACTAAGTGCCAAACTTATGTGGCACATATCAGAGGGATGCGGCATAGAAGTCTTGCCATTCTATGGCGCATCCTCCTAAGATGTGCCACTGAAGTTGGGAAGCTAGCCAAATAACCGGTTCACACCTTCCCCTTTCCCCTTCCCATTTCTTTCCCCAACCGCTCATGCCCGATGAACCCTATAGCTCTCTCCCCTGCTGCCGGAGCCCATGGAGGAGGAGGAGCCGCCAGAGCCTATGTGTCAACACCCGGATTTCTAATCCTAGATGCCTGTTATGCCATACATCGTAATCCCAGGATTACCATTTTTTTCGAGACATAACAGATTGGTACCATAGTTCATCATCCATTACAAACCATAATAAAGGTCTTACAAATAAAGGATCTCATGATACAGTCTTAATACAATCAACGCAGTGGAATAATATAATAACGGTAGCATGGTCGAAGCTCCATCTTCAGGGTCATAGGCAATGCTGACGATGATATATGATCCTAGTTGTCATAGACTTCCTGCTGTCCATCATCCTGGTAGTCCTCCTCATAGTCTGGCCATAGGAATAGCCAGGTACAAAGCCATGAGTACTCTTTAAGCACTCGCAAACTATCACTAACAAGTAATGTGGTTCAAGTAGGAATCCTAAGCTCTAGGTTTATTTGCAAAAAGCCAGGTTTATCTCTAACTGAGTTTAGAAGTAAAGAAAACTAGTTTAATGTTCTACAACACCTAAATGGGAACTTAGTTTTCATGTTCACAACCCTGTTGTGGTCAAGTCAAGTCATAATTCATTTCACAAGTCATTTTGAAAACATCTGACGACGGAATAGTATGGCCACTCCAACTGTCCATAATCGCGGATGCGGCTATTCGAATAGTTTGACACTCTGCAGAGGTGGTACACTTTCACCACAACATTCGATACATCCGTCAGGAACAATCCTGAATCACCATATGCAGTATGCGTATAATCAATCCTAACCTTTCAATTACACACCCTAGTATAGGCACCTCCCCTATGAGTTTGTCCTACCAACCATGACCATCTGTCATCTTGGGAATTGCACAGGTGGACGATCATCACGAGGTAGCCTCATCTTAAACGTCTTCCTCAAGGGAACCCATACTAAGATATATAAATTTCCAGTCAAGCCCTACCTAAATTAGGGTATTGTGGTTGTATTGAAAAATTGGAATGGTATCGCATCCGAACCTAACCATCAGTTTTATAAAGGGATAAGGCTCATGCCTCAAGATTTTCATCATCAAATCATCTGGTGTTCATAACACATGTCAAAACATTTCATTAGAATGACTCATCATTATAAGGTTTTCATAATCATTTTCACCAAGTATTCCCGTCTAAAGTGATCAAGTTTTATGCTTAGCACTAGCCACTAAAGTTCGGGGTAGTCACTAATGTGGGGTGCTAATCAAGTGTGACTATCCAGATCTAGATCTCATGCCTCAGTATGACATCTAATTCTAACTATCTTAGGCCAAGTTTTATGCTCTTTATGCTACCTATAATATATTTCCAAAACTCACTAAATACTAGCTAGGAGTAATAAAGAAATTTGATAAATAAATAAAAGAATAAAGCTTGCAAGTAAAATTGGGATTTGGTATAATAAAGTGGTATAACCAAATATGCCTAAGGCATTGCATAGGTTAATTGGTATTGTGGGGCTTGCAAGTATTAGCTTGCATGGTTTAGCTTAGCTTGCATAGTTAGTAGCTTATCTTGACTAGTGCAATGATAGAAGTTCCCCTCTGTTTCCTCTTCGTAGTAGTCCCCTTCCTCCTCGTATGCTTGGTCGGTACTAGCGTCTATAAATAAATATGAGATACACAATCACCAAAAAATACTTAACTACTTCTACTTAGCACACAAAGGTTCACACTAGATGATCTAGCATCATCACAATCATCACAAGGATTAAAGCCTTAGTCTTATTTATTTTATTTTGGAAAAGTAATTTCTACTCATTGAAAAACTACTTAAGATTTTATATTCTCCAATTAAAATATGGGATCATCTTGACACATGTCATCACCACATATTTTAATACTTGGGAATGTGATTTAAAGTGGTGTCACAATTTAATAAGTTTTAACATTATTATTTTAATTTATTAAAGTGACTAGAAATCCCTATGGGGCATTCTTTTAATACTTGTCCATTATTACTACAAGTAAACCTAGATTTTTTTACATATTCAGGAAGATCTTGTCAAATGTGATTTTTGAGAGTTGGAATCAACTCAAAAGCATTTATGGTTGATTTTTGAAAAATGGTTGAATGCAAAAAAGTCTATGCCTTGTTATTTTTACTATAGGTGATCTATAATTCCAAATGGTTTGAATCCAACGGGCTTGGATTAATAATTTCATTAACTTACTAGAAAAATTAGTTTCCTGCAATTTGGTTTAGTAAAACTCTTTTAATTGATTTTTCTATCTACTGACAGAACTAGGTTTGAACTAAATTGTAAAATCTATATTTGAATCTACCGGGTCATGCGGAAACTAAATGGGCCGACCCACTGCGCTCAGCGTAGAGCCCGAGCTGACTTAAAGGGGGTGTCCCACCTGTGAGCGTCAGAGGGGCCCCGAAGGGCTATCCTTCAATCTAGGCCCTACAATTAGAATCTAATCTAACGGCTGGGGTTCATCGTCGATGACAAACAGCTCCGGCGAGGTCTAAACCATAACGCGGCGGTGGGGTTCATGTGAGGCTCACCAGGGCTCCATCTAGGGTCGGAGTTGGGGGCGAACGATGTTGTCGACGACGCCGGTTTGAACGTTGGTCACGGCGGCTCCTGGGGTGGCTCCAATCAGCGGCTACACTTCTCCTCCTCCACGGCAGACTCCGGTGAAATTCCGGCGCTGCGGAGCTCGCCTTTCTCCGGGGAAGGGTCAGTGGTGTTCTGTGAGAGGTGGGGAGTGAGGTGGTGTGGCGAATTGAGGCTATGGTGGCCTCCTTTTATAGCCGAGCGAGAGAGGCAGTGCGACATGGGCAGAGCTCATCAGGGTCGGCGGCATAGCAAGCTAATGGCATGGCGGAGGGTGTAGGCCGGTGCGTGGTCTCCTGGCGATGCTCAAGGGCTGAATGGCGCGGCAAGGGGCGGTCGAGGTTGGTCGGAATGGGCTGTTGCTCTGAGCGGCACCGACTGCATTTTCGTTGACGCACAGTGGCTATGGGTCGCGCGGCGGCGAACCGGGATGCCTGGGAGCTAGCTGGTGTTAAGGCGAGTGTGTGTACGCGCGGTGAGGGCGAGGCGCGGCGTACGTGAGCTGGTCAGGTGCGTTTCTCTAGCGCGCTCTCGGGATAGCGCAGAGACAGTGAGCGCGGCAATTCCTCTGTGGTCCAGGTCCTGCCTGGACAGGGGGTGGCGGTGGACGGTGAACTGCCTCCTGGACATGGTGGACGGGCGCGTCGTTTGCTCCAGCGTGCTGGCCATGGTCGGCTGGCAATGGGGGGCTCGGGTGGCACGGCACGGTGCAAAGGGGTAGAGCGCTAGCTGCTTAATTGCACTGGTAGTCACTAGCGGGCAAGGGGTAAGAATTGGGGACAAGGGTTTGAATGACCAATGCTCAAAACAGTGTAGTTAGGCAGAGTTTAAAATGTGTCTCTAGGTGTTTGATGAAATGGCCGAAATAATTCAAGTTTGAAAATTTTGAATGAAATTTGATGGGTGCTCTGCTCACATGCTTGGTAGTCTAAGGTTTCTTGGGTTTGTCAAGGTGAACTGGTTTGAGTGGTTTTTGACAAATGGTGATCTTAGTACCTACACTTGATTCAATTTGAATTGTCATTTGAATAGATTTGAAATATATTGCTTTTGGTTTGCAAAGTGGGCTTGGGTTCACTTGTACTTGTTCTAGCAAGTGGTGAAAAGAATTGCATTTGTTTCTATTATAAAACTTGGACTAGAAACACTCAAAGTGGTCTAGTGGTTAACTTTGGTCAAAATGACCATTTGCTCATATTGTTTATATTTGAATTTCTCTTGATTTGTTTCTACTTGGAAATTATTTAGATGATGTTGTTTTCTTATTTAAACCAATCCTTGCAATTCATAGTAATCAAACATGGGAATTAAATCATTCATGCATTCATCACATACACACATGCATTAATATTGATTTTAATAACAAAAGTTTTTGTTAACCCAAAACTTGGGTGATTGGAACTTGATAATCTTGATTAATATTTTTGGGGTGTTACAAACCTTCCCCCCCATAAACAAAATCTCGTCCCGAGATTTGAGAAAAAGAAAACTAGGATTTAAAGAGATCTGGAAACTCAGTTCTAATGTAATCTTCTCGCTCCAAGGTAGCTTCTTCTTGAGTGTGGTTAATTCACTTGATCTTAAGAAACTTGATACTCCGGGTTCTGTTGGTTCTAAAGGCTTCTTCCAAAATACAAATGGGTACTTCGGGATATGTTAGGTCCTCGTTGATCTCTATGGTTCTGTGTTTAATATTATTGAAAACTTCGGTCTTCTCCGGGACTTCTAGGAATATGCGAAGTAACGAGATATGAAACACATTATGCACGGCTAACATCTCTTCTGGCAGTTCCAGTTGATATGATACTTCTCCTCGGCGATTCAAAATCTTGAAGGGTTCGACATATCTAGGGGCTAACTTTCCTTTGAGTTGAAAAGGTTGCATTCCTTTCAAGGGTGATACTTTCAGATACACAAAATATCCGATATTGAAGGCTAGGTATCGATGTCTCTTGTCGGCATAACTCTTCTGTCGGGATTGGGCAGTCTGAAGGTGCTCATGGATTTTGCAAACTTTCTCTTCATCTTCTCGTAGGATGTCGGGTCCGAAAATATGACTCTCTCCTACTTTCGACCAATTCAGAGGGGTACGACACTTCCTTCCATACATAAATTAAAATGGGGCCATTTGCAAACTGGCTTGATAACTGTTGTTATATGAAAATTCTACGAAAGGAAGACAATCTTCCCATTTTGATCCATATTCTAGCACACAATCTCTCAACATATCTTCGAGTATCTGGTTTACTCGCTACGTTTGTCCTTTAGTCTGCGGGTGATAAGCTGTGCTGAAATCCAGTCTGGTTCCTAATCCTTCTTGGACTTTCTTCCAAAATCTCGAGGTAAACTGGGTTCCTCGATCTGACACAATGTTCTTGGGGACTCCATTCAAACTGACTATTCCAGCAATGTACAACTCTGCTAGCTTCGAACTCTGATATGTGGTCTTGACTGGTAAGAAATGAGCGACTTTGGACAGTCTATCCACTATGACCCAAATAGAGTCATTTACCCTACTAGATGTAGGCAAACCGGTGATAAAATCCATTCCTACAGAATCCCATTTCCATTCTGGAATCTGCAATGGTTACAAAAGTCCCACGGGTCTCTGATGTCCCACTTTGACTCTCTACCACATATCACATTTGGCTATGTAGCTTCCGATTTTTCTCTTCATCTTATGCCACCAAAATTGCTCCTTCAAATCCTGATACATCTTTGTTCCTCCAGGGTGGATAGAATAAAGAGTATCATGGGCTTATCTCAAAATAGCTTGTTTCAACTCTGAATCTGCTAGTACACAGATACGTCCTTCGTACCACAAAATTCCTTCTTCATCTTTGGTGAATCCGCGTACCTTTCCTGTATCGATACGACGTTTGATTCCGTCGATACTAGCATTTCCTTTCTGTGCCTCCTTGATCTGACTGATCAAAGTGGGTTGAAGTTCTATGCTAGCAAAAAATACTTCACTTATTAACTCCATTATGAAATCTTCCAACTCCTTGTGCAAACTTGGTTGCTCCTTTAGAATCATGATGTTCAAGTGACACGACAATCTGCTAAGATCATCTGCTACCACATTGGCTTTGCCGGGGTGATAGTGAATGTCAAGATCATAGTCCTTGATTAGCTCTATCCATCTCCTTTGCCTCATATTCAGCTCCTTTTGGGTGAAAATATACTTCAGGCTCTTGCGATCCGAATAAATCTCAAGCATCTTCTTGGAAATGATTTAGATAATGTTGTTTTCATATTTAAACCAATCCTTGCCATTCTTAGCAACCAAACATGGAATACAAGCATTCATGCATTCATTACATACACACATGCATTCATATTGATTTAAATAACAAACGTTTTTGTTAACCCTAAACTTGGGTGATTGGAACTTGATAATCTTGATTAATATTTTTGGGATGTTACACTATGGGGGAGGAGGGTACCTCCACACTGCCATATCGGAGGAGGACGAGGAGACCCCCGATCCCATGGAGGAGCAGGAGCACCACCACCGCGCCACCTCGCCATCCGCCACTAGCAGCCGTCCGCAAGTGCTCGCCGTCTTCCACTCCTTCTTCCCATCATCGTGAACCCCTTGGTGAGCATCGTCTAGTTCTCCCCCTCCCCTCTCTCTCTCTCTCTTGAATTGCCATTCATAGAGGATGTTATGGTTAGGTCTTGGCCTGCAGCTGGTAGATACCATCGTCAATCAGGTGTATTATTTCCTACTGCCTCACCAGTAGGTTTCATTTGGGATGGATCGATGCCCATGCCGCACAGCTGTGAGATTGTCGTTCACACACTCGTGTAGATGAAAATGTAATAATGTAGGTTCTAGCTTCCTAGTAGTTACATTGGCACTCACAACATTTCTGTAGTGTTTGTGCTTGCTGCCATAGTCCCATTTCTTACATGTCTTTGTTGAATTTCCTATCTGATTCGAGGCTTGGAAGTTAATTGCGTCAGTAGCCTGTCCTGAGAGTTGGGAAGAAACTCTGTATATATGGCATCTACAAGGTTTTGTGGAAAACTTTTGTAAAACACTTTGGAAACCTTTTTGAAAAGTTTTGGAAAACACTAAGAGTGGTTCACCCAATGTTATCTCCATGGTCCTCAATTTACCGGGTTATCCTCTTCCTTGCTCCTCGGCATCACCTCTCCTTCTCCGGTGTCCCTCGGACCACAGGTTTTACAAAAAACACTTTCTTTTTCGAAATCCCTTTTAAAAAAAACCAACACCGCTCTATAGTAGTTTGTCCAATAGTCCATAACTATGGACATGGCTATTCGAATAGATTTATACTCTACAGAGGTTGTACATGTTGGGAATATGCCCTAGAGGCAATCATGTATGATGAGATTTCCCATTGTATTCATAAAGATATTAGTCCTTGTATAAACATCTGATGTGTATCATTGAATATGTGATTCGGTTGTGGAACTATGCATTCATGTTGTTTGTACTAAATATCCTTGGTCATTGAGGTTGTGCTGGACACACAACTTAGACCAATGTGAAATTTGGCTTCATGTCTCGGTTCCACTTGTCATGGGCATGGAGATGCTATTCCAACTTACACAGATTCGGCTAAAGAGTTTAGCGAGTCGGATTGACCCATATTGAGGTACAACGAACAAGTTGTCATTTGTATATCTCAATCAATGTAATCCTTAGACCTGAGGTTGTTGCATAGTCCGAGTTGAGGATCACCGACTTAGGTTCTGTCAAACGCTGATCCGTAACTGGGCAGTTATAAAGGCAGGGTTCGGGTCGACTGAGAATCAAGCTGCGTGATGTGAATAACCAAGATGGTATTTTGCCCCTCCACTCGGAGAGATATTCTCTGGGCCCTCTCGTGAGATATGATTCGGAAAGCATGGACATGCACGACTCGGTTAAGTGTTAACCGAGGCGATCTACTAAGATTTAGTCGGGTGAATCACTTATCTCAGATCGAGAAGAGAGAAGGACTATTTAAGGGATGACAAATATTCGCCTATAGTCTGACAAGGTATATCGTGAGGCAAAAGGGACTCGGATGCAAGTCGCATTGGAAAGGCAAGTCGTCATGACTCTTTGGTACTTGGGAGTCTGCACGTTCTGCTAGGAGCCGCTACCGACTGATCGATTGTGAGTCGTACTCCAATCGTGTCCAAGTAGCCATGAGCCTGCGGGGTCACACACTTAAGAGCGGGAGCAAGTTCGTATTGGATCTGAACAGATAATCTGGTTGGCTTGGACCTAAACCGGATTAGGACTGAGTTAGTGAGTTGGACTCACGGTGACTAGTGTTATATGGGCTTTAGTGAATGGGTCGCGCGACAGAGCCCACGTTCACTCCCTATATACAGTGGAGCGCCTTAACCCAGAAAGGTTAATCCTTGTTCGATTAGGTCATTCCATGTGTTGGAAACCCTAGCTCCACAGCAATCCAGCCGCCGTAACGAACCTAGCAGTTCGCCGCCGGCGCTCCTCCTTGTACGTGTGGATACCAGCAGAGGTGCTGTGCGATCAGCACCAGGACGTTCGGATCGTGAGGACTGCACTGCATCAACTGACGCGCTTCATCAGTAATCCGCAACTGCGCGTCTAGTGGTAAACCTCGTGCCTTCTACCTCAGCTAGATCTTGGGATCACCACGTTAGAGGAAAAAGTTTTGTTTTATCTCTGCGTGGCCCAACAGTGGTATCAGAGCGATAGCTTCTGGTTTTAGGCTCGAGATCTCGCATATGTGATATGCGGTAGGATGTAGATGAGATCTATTTTGTGTTTGGTGGTTGATCTATGAGATAGATCGGTTTTGTACGAAGTTGATTGGATCAACTGTGCTCGGGGAATGGTAGATCTGATTTCCGTGATTATATTGCTGAGGTCGTGGAACGACATACCCCTACCAGTTGGCTTCCGCCATCGGGGTAGACTGTGACACGTAAATCCAGAAGCGGTGATTGAAGATCAAAGAGTTTGATCGAATCGGACGATGGTCGGAATCCATGTCCGCCGGCTTCGCCCTGTCGTAGCGCCTTAGATGTCGTTGCGAGTTTCACAACGCCGGTAGATATTGTATCTATGCATAACTTGTTTTTGCAGGAAGTTGTGAATGGTATGGTTCATGTGCATGTGATGTATATGTGTAATCCATACGTGATCTGCGAATCACGGTTTTTGTCAGCCGGCTGGAGCCTAGGTGCTGTCATCTTATTGTATAAAGACCTGCGTGTCGGATTCTCTATGTAATTTACTTTACTAAGCTAGTGTAGCTGTTTGGAGAACTCGGAAGGCATGCAAGGCATTGTACATGTCGGCGACATGGAGTAAGACGGCAAGTGACAAGAGTTGGCGCGGGTCGGATTACAGGCTTTGTGGAGATGGAGATCGCCATGAAGAGAGCCATACCATTTCACATTATAATTGCTTTATTTTGTGTTATTGTTATGTCTCAGTTTACCTCTATTAGATAGTCGGTAAAATTTAATCCCTCAAAGAAGGTCTAGTCGGTTTTCCCGCCAGTGTTTGCACCATCACAAGTCAGACATTTTTGGTAGTGGGCTCATAAAATTGAGGTGCTGCCAATTCTTTCCGACTAGGTGGGTTCGAGTCGGACTCTTACTGCAAAAACACTCGGTAAGCTAGACGGGTCTATCACAACGGTTGTGGGACTCGGGGAAAAGTCGGATGGGAGCCGGGGCATGTGATGCCACCCGTCCAACAGGAGTCGCATGAGATGCGATTGACAAGGAGTTGTCTACCTAGACACTTGGCGGCTAGCGGTGATGCTAAAGCTCACTAGCCGACTTGCTTATTTAGGATCCTGAATCACTAAGTAACCATCGGAGGGGTGTTGGTTCTAGTGGGAGCATAAAATATTAAAATGTTTAATATGCTTGCTCTTTTATGAATACATGTCTTAAGTGTTTTTGCATATTTTCTGTTGTAGATCATGGCACCAAGTAGCAGTCACTCAGATATCCGGTTTTGTGTTGAGAACCATTCTTGAGAAAGATAAACTGAACGACACTAATTTTACCAACTGGTATCGAAATCTGAGAATAGTTCTCAAACAAGAAAAGAAGGACCATGTCCTAGACAACCCACTTCCAGATGAGCCGAATGAGAATGCGACTGTCGCAGCCACCAATGCCTACCGTCAGGCTAAGGATGAGTCCACGGATATTAGATGTCTTATGCTTGCTCACATGGAACCGGACTTGCAAAAGCAGTTCGAGCATGTTGAGGCCTACGATATGATCGAAAGCCTCAAAAGTATGTTCAAGGCTCAGGCGAAGACTGAGAGGTATCAAGTCTCTCAGGCTTTGCTGAGTTGCAAGCTTAAGGATGGTGATCCACTGAGTCCGCATGTGATCAAAATGGTTGGTTACGTGCAGTCTTTGGAGAGGCTTGGCTACCCCATTAGCGAAGAGTTCGCTACGGATATAATTCTGAACTCTCTTCCTAGTGCATATGGGCAGTTCATTTCGAACTACCACATGCATGGTATGGATAAGAAGCTCACTGAATTGCATGGGATGCTCAAGCATGCAGAGGCAGATCTCAAGAAGGGCACCAGTCAAGTGTTGATGGTGCAGAATAAGGCTAAGTTCAAGAAGAGTTCTTGGACTAAGAAGAAGGCTAAGTCAGGAGGAAAGCAGGCTCAGGACCCGGTCCCAAGCGCTTCCTCAGGGACTAAACCATCTCCTTCAGCCGGATCCACTTGCTTCTACTGCAAGGCGGATGGCCACTGGAAGAGGAACTGCAGCAAGTACTTGGCAGACAAAGCCAAGAGTGGAGGTATGACTTCCGACTCAGGTACACTTGTTTGCAATGTTATAGACATATATCTTGCTGATGCACCTAATAGTTCTTGGGTATATGATACCGGATCAGTTATTCACATCTGCAACTCGTTGCAGGGACTGGTAAGAACTAGGAGCGTAGCAAGAGGCGAGGTTGATATTCGAGTCGGCAACAAAGCAAGAGTTGCTGCGTTGGAAGTCGGCACGATGCAACTTCATTTACCTTCTGGATTCATTATGGAACTGAATAACTGTTATTATGTTTTAGAGAGGCAAGGCTATGAGTCGAATATCAAGAATAATGGTTGTTCTTTGTATTTGAATGATATGTTTCACGGCTTTGCACCCATCCAGGACGGGTTATTTATTTTGAATCTTGATGGTGAGTCGGTCTATAACATAAATGTTAAAAGGTTGAAACCAAATGATCTGAATATGACTTACTTTTGGCACTGTCGGCTTGGTCATATAAGTTGGAAACGCATGAAGAAGCTCCATGATAATGGACTCCTAACTTCGTTCGACTGGGTGTCGTTCGAGACATGCAAATCTTGCCTACTCGGCAAAATGACCAAGACACCTTTTGCAAAGAGTTGCGAAAGGGCGTCCGACTTGTTGGGACTAGTACATAGTGATGTATGTGGACCAATGAGCACGAAAGCCAGGGGTGGTTATGAGTACTTCATTACCTTCACTGATGATTTGAGTAGGTATGGATATATCTACTTGATGAAACATAAGTCGGAAGCCTTTGAAAATTTCAAAGAATTCCAGAATGAAGCACAGAATCAACTCGGCAAGAAAATAAAGTTTCTTCGGTCAGACCGAGGAGGCGATTACATGAGCCATGAGTTTGATGACCATCTGAAAAGTTGTGTAATCGTTCCACAACTTACTCCGCCAGGAACACCGCAAAGGAATGGTGTTTCGGAAAGGCGGAATCGGACCTTGTTGGACATGGTACGATCAATGATGAGTCGGACAGATCTGCCTTTATCATTTTGGGGTTATTGTCTAGAAACAACGGCGTTCACACTAAACAAAGTACCATCAAAGTCGGTAGAGAAGACACCGCATGAGATGTGGACAGGAAAAAAGCCAAGTTTGTCTTTTCTTAAGATTTGGGGTTGTGAGGCATTTGTCAAGCGACTTCAGTCGGACAAGCTTACGGCCAAGTCGGATAAATGTATTTTCGTGGGGTATCCGAGGGAAACCTTGGGTTACTACTTCTACAACCGAGAAGAGGGCAAAGTGTTTGTCGCTCGGAACGGTGTCTTCCTTGAGAAAGAGTTTCTCGGTTGGGGAGTAAGTGGGAGCACGGTGCAACTCGAAGAAATTCGAGAGGAACCGGCTAGTAGCGAGTCGGCAAAAACCTTGGAGGTTGGGCCGGTCGTGGCAGCTGAACCGGTAGCAGCACCTGAACTACGAAGATCGGCAAGATCGACAAATTATTCAGAAGCGATGGTGGGATCTGATTCCGAGTAATGGCTTGGAGCCATGAGATCCGAGATAAAGTCCATGGATGAAAATCAAGTTTGGAACTTGGTTGATCTGCCAGCCGGTGCAAGACCCGTCGAGTGCAAATGGGTCTTTAAGAAGAAAACTGATATGGATGGAAATGTTTCAATCTATAAAGCACGCCTTGTCGCGAAGGGGTTCCGACAAGTTCAAGGAGTTGATTACGACGAGACTTTCTCGCCCGTAGCGATGCTTAAATCAGTTCGGATCATGTTAGCTATAGCGGCCTATTTCGACTACGAGATATCGCAGATGGATATCAAAACGGCTTTCCTTAACGGAAATTTAACCGAGGACGTGTATATGATACAGCCCGAGGGTTTTGTCGATCCGGCTAATGCTGACAAGGTGTGCAAACTTCAGAAATCCATTTATGGGTTGAAGCAAGCATCTCGGAGTTGGAATATTCGCTTTGATGAGGTAGTCAAATCGTTTGGCTTCATCAAGAGTGATCATGAGTCTTGTTTGTACAAGAAGTTTAGTGGGAACAAAATAAATTTTCTAATCTTATATGTGGATGACATATTACTGATTGGAAATGATGTCCAGATGTTGCAAGAAACCAAGGAATCATTGGAAAGGAGTTTCTCAATGAAAGACTTGGGTGAGGCAACATACATCCTCGGAATCCGGATCTATAGAGATAGATCAAGGAGGCTCATTGGATTGAGTCAGATTACTTATTTGGACAAAGTGTTGAAGAAGTTCAACATGGAATCGTCTAAGAAGGGGTTCTTACTGATGTCCCATGGTGTAAAACTTAGCAAGACTCAGTGTCCTTCGACAACTGATGAGCGAAGTCGGATGAGTGCGATTCCATATGCTTCTGCAGTTGGATCCATCATGTACGCCATGATTTGTACTAGGCCGGATGTTTCCTATGCTCTAAGTGTTGTGAGCAGATACCAGGCTGATCCTGGAGAGATCCACTGGACAACGGCTAAAAACATCCTAAAGTACTTGAGAAGGACTAAGGATATGTTCTTGGTTTATGGTGGTGAAGATGAACTCAGTGTAAAGGGTTACACGGATGCGAGTTATCTCACTGACTCTGATGATTCTCGCCCGCAATCCGGATACGTGTTTATTATAAACGGAGGTGCTGTGAGCTGGAAGAGTTCCAAGCAAGAGACTGTGTCTGCGTCTACAACAGAGGCTGAGTATATTGCCGCCTCAGAGGCAGCAAAGGAAGCTGTTTGGATGAGGAATTTCCTCATGGATCTTGGTGTGGTTCAGGGCTCGTCCAATCCGTTGGACGTGTATTGTGACAACAATGGTGCTATTGCACTAGCCAAGGAACCTAGACAACACCAGAAGAACAAGCACATACTCATGCGGTACCACCTAATTCGCCAGTTCGTGGATCAGGGTGATATGAAGTTATGCAAGGTACACACGGATGCAAATATTGCGGATCCGTTGACAAAGCCGTTACCCCAGCCGAAGCATGAGGCGCACCTGAGAGCCATGGGCATTAGATGCTTAGACATGTGATGTCGAAAGATTGACTCTAGTGCAAGTGGGAGACTATTGGGAATATGCCCTAGAGGCAATCATGTATGATGATATTTCCCATTGTATTCATAAAGATATTAGTCCTTGTATAAACATCTGATGTGTATCATTGAATATGTGATTCGGTTGTGGAACTATGCATTCATGTTGTTTGTACTAAATATCCTTGGTCATTGAGGTTGTGCTGGACACACAACTTAGACCAATGTGAAAGTTGGCTTGATGACTCGGTTCCACTTGTCATGGGCATGGAGATGCTATTCCAACTTACACAGATTTGGCTAAAGAGTTTAGCGAGTCGGATTGACCCATATTGAGGTACAACGAACAAGTTGTCATTTGTATATCTCAATCAATGTAATCCTTAGACCTGAGGTTGTTGCATAGTCCGAGTTGAGGATCACCGACTTAGGTTCTGTCAAACGCTGATCCGTAACTGGGCAGTTATAAAGGCAGGGTTCGGGTCGACTGAGAATCAAGATGCGTGATGTGAATAACCAAGATGGGAATTTGCCCCTCCACTCGAAGAGATATTCTCTGGGCCCTCTCGTGAGATATGATTCGGAAAGCATGGCCATGCACGACTCGGTTAAGTGTTAATCGAGGCGATCGACTAAGATTTAGTCGGGTGAATCACTTATCTCGGATCGAGAAGAGAGTCGGACTATTTAAGGGATGACAAATATTCGCCTATAGTCTGACAAGGTATATCATGAGGCAAAAGGGACTCGGATGCAAGTCGCATTGGAAAGGCAAGTCGTCATGACTCTTTGGTACTTGGGAGTTTGCACGTTCTGCTAGGAGCCGCTACCGACTGATTGATTGTGAGTCGGAATCCAATCGTGTCCAAGTAGCCATGAGCCTGCGGGGTCACACTTAAGAGCGAGAGCAAGTTCGGATTGGATATAAACAGATAATCTGGTTGGGTTGGACCTAAACCGGATTAGGACTGAGTTAGTGAGTTGGACTCACGGTGACTAGTGTTATATGGGCTTTAGTGAATGGGTCGCGCGAGCAGAGCCCACTCCCTATATATAGTGGAGCGCCTTAACCCAGAAAGGTTAATCCTTGTTCGATTTGGTCATTCCATGTGTTGGAAACCCTAGCTCCATAGCAGTCCAGCCGCCGTAACGAACCTAGCAGTTCGCCGCCGGCGCTCCTCCTTGTACGTGTGGATACCAGCAGAGGTGCTGTGCGATCAGCACCAGGACGTTCGGATCGTGAGGACTGCACTGCATCAACTGACGCGCTTCATCAGTAATCCACAACTGCGCGTCTAGTGGTAAACCTCGTGCCTTCTACCTCAGCTAGATCTTGGGATCACCACGTTAGAGGAAAAAGTTTTGTTTTATCTCTGCGTGGCCCAACAGTACACTTTACCCACACCAAACAGATAACCTTCCCTAATCCTTACTGATCGTGGGGCGAGTAACCGATCGAGACTCTTCGAACGCCACTCTAGCATGGGCCCTAACCTATGAGTTCTTCCTCTCAACACCGGGATGTCGGGATCCACATACCAACCGGAGTGCACCCGACTCCTCCAGATCCGGCACTTTCAATGAGAAGCTCATAGTATTGCCCAACCACTCACATGGGTGGTCCTGCTTCCTCCACATGACTGCCTAACAGTCGACCCTTTTTTAAAGGAAGGCCGGGATTCGAGGGAGCTGATCCCTTATAAGAAGTTGCGAGAATTCCCACACCAGTGTAGCAAACATTAAGTCCATCCATGTCCCACTTCATGGTAATGTGGTTGCATGGGCTAAGTTGATATAGCTAAAGATGCAAAGAACCTATTTGCAAACATGGTTGCATTTTTGTAAACATTTTTCCTCCATCCTTTATCCCACCTTTTTGTAAAACAAAACCTATTTATTTTACAAACCTCTTTTGTGAGGTCGAAGCTCACCAAGGTTTTTGTTGGGAATATGCCCTAGAGGCAATCATGTATGATGATATTTCCCATTGTATTCATAAAGATATTAAGTTGTCCTTGTATAAACATCTGATGTGTATCATCGAATATGTGATTCGGTTGTGGAACTATACATTCATGTTGTTTGTACTAAACATCCTTGGTCATTGAGGTTATGCTCGACACACAACTAAAGAGTTTGTTGCATAGTCCCATATTGAGGTACAACGAACAAGTAGTCATTTGTATATCTCAGTCAATGTAATCCTTAGACCTGAGGTTGTTGCATAGTCCGAGTTGAGGATAACCGACTTAGGTTCTGTCAAACGCTGATCCGTAACTGGGCAGCTATAAAGGCAGAGTTTGGGTCGACTGAGAATCAAGCTGCGTGATGGGAATAACCAAGATGGGATTTTGCCCCTCCACTCCGAGAGATATTCTCCGGGCCCTCTCGGAAGATATGATTCGGAAAGCATGGCCATGCACGACTCGGTTAAGTGTTAACCGAGGGTGTCGACTAAGAGTTAGTCGGGTGAATCACTTATCTCAGATCAAGAAGAGAGTCGGACTATTTAAGGGATTCTAAATATTCGCCTATAGTCTGACAAGGTATATCGTGAGGCAAAAGGGACTCGAATGCAAGTCACATTGGAAAGGCAAGTCGTCATGACTCTTTGGTACTTGGGAGTCATCACGTTCTGCTAGGAGCTGCTACCGACTGATCGATTGAGATTCAGACTCGTGTCCAAGTAGCCATGAGCCTGCGGGGTCACACACTTAAGAGCGGGAGCAAGTTCGGATTGGATCTGAACCGAAAATCTGGTCGGGTTGGACCCGAGCCGGATTAAGACCGAGTTAGTGAGTAGGAATCACGGTGACGTGTGTTATATGGGCTTTAGTGAATGGACCACGAGAGTGGATCCCACGTTCACTCCCTATATATAGTGGAGCACCGTAATCCAAAAAGGTTAATCATTGTTCGGTTAGGTCATTCCATGTGTTGGAAACCCTAGCTCCACGGCAGTCCTGCCGTCGTAACGAACCTAGTAGTTCGCCTCCGGTGCTCCTCCTTGTACGTGTGGATACCAGCAGAGGTGTTGTACGTTCAGCACTAGGACGATCAGATCGCAAAGGACTGCACTGCATCAACTGACGCGCTTCATCAGTAATCCGCAACTGCGCGTCTAGTGGTAAACCTCATGGACTTCTACCTCGGCTAGATCTTGGGATCACCATGTTAGAAAAAAAGTTTTGTTTTATCTCTGCGTGGCCCAACAGTGGTATCAGAGCGATAGCTTCTGGTTTTAGGTTCGAGATCTCGCATATGTGATATGCGGTAGGCTATAGATGAGATCTATATGCTGTTTTGGTGGTCGATCTATGAGATATATAGATCGGTTTTGAACGATATTGATTGGATCAACTGTACTTGGGGAATGGTAGATCTGATTTTCGTGATCATATTGCCGAGGTCGTGGAGCGACATACCCCTACTGGTCGGCTTCCGCCACCGGGGTAGACTGTGACACGTAAATCTAGAGGCGGTGATCGAAGATCAAAAAGTTTCATCGAATCGGAACAATGGTCGGAATCCATGTCCGGATCGTAGATAAGATCTATGTTTTCGGAAAAATCGTCGGGCACTGCCCGCACCCGCGAGGGGACCGCCGGCTTCTCCCTGTCGTAGCGCCTTAGATGTCATTGCGAGTTTCACAATGCCGGTAGATATCGTATCTATGCATAAATTGTTTTTGCAGGAAGTTGTGAATGGTATGGTTCATGTACATGTGATGTATGTGTGTAATCCATACGTGATCTGTGAATCACGGTTTTGTCAGCCGGCTGGAGCCTAGGTGCTATCATTTTATTGTATAACGACCTGCGTGTCGGATTCTCCTTGTAATTTACTTTACTAAGCTAGTGTAGCTGTTTGGTGAATCTGGATGACACGCAAGGCGATGTACATGTAGGAGACATGGAGTAAGACGGCAAGTGACAAGAGTTGGCACGAGTCAGATTACAGGCTTTATGGAGATGGAGATCGCCATGAAGGGATCCATACCATTTCACATTATAAATGCTTTATTTTGTGTTATTGTTATGTCTCTGTTTTACCTCTATTAGATAGTTGGTAAAATTTAATCCCTCAAAGAAGGTCTAGTCGGTTTCCCCCCTAGTGTTTGCACCATCACAAGTCGGACATTTTTGGTAGTGGGCTCATAAAATTGAGGTGCTGCCAATTCTTTCCGACTAGGTGGGTTCGAGTCGGACTCTTACTGCGGAAACACTCGGTAAGCTAGACGGGTCTATCACAATGGTTGTGGGGCTCGGGGAAAAGTCGGATGGGAGCTTGGGCATGTGATGCCACCCGTCCAACAGGAGTCGTATGAGATACGATTGACAAGGAGTTGTCTACCTAGATCACTTGGCGTCTAGCGGTGATGCTAAAGGTCACTAGCCTACTTTCTTATTTAGGGTCCTGAATCACTAAGCAACCATCGGAGGGGTGTTGGTTCTAGTGGGAGCATAAAATATTAAAGTATTTAATATTCTTGCTCTTTTATGAATACATGTCTTAAGTGTTTTGCATATTTTCTGTTGTAGATCATGGCACCAAGTAGCAGTCACTCTCAGATATCCGGTTTTGCATTGAGAACTATCCTTGATAAAGATAAACTGAACGACACTAATTTTACCAACTGGTATCAAAATCTAAGAATAGTTCTCAAACAAGAAAAGAAGGACCATGTCCTAGACAACCCACTTCCAGATGAGCCAAATGAGAATGCGACTGTCGCTGCCACTAATGCCTACCGTCGGGCTAAGGATGAGTCCACGGATATTAGCTATCTTATGCTTGCTCACATGGAAATGGACTTGTAAAATCAGTTCGAGAATGTTGAGGCCTACGATATGATCGAAAGCCTCAAAAGTATGTTCCAGGCTCGGGCCAAGACTGAGAGGTATCAAGTGTCTCAGGCTTTGATGAGTTGCAAGCTTAAGGATGGTGATCCACTGAGTCCGCATGTGATCAAAATGGTTGGTTCACACTAGATGATCTAGCATCATCACAATCATCACTAGGATTAAAGCCTTAGTCTTATTTATTTTATTTTGGAAAAGTAATTTCTACTCATTGAAAAACTACTTAAGATTTTATATTCTCCAATTAAAATATGGGATCATGTTGACACATGTCATCACCACATATTTTAATACTTGGGAATGTGATTTAAAGTGGTGTCACAATTTAATAAGTTTTAACATTATTATTTTAATTTATTAAAGTGACTAGAAATGCCTATGGGGCATTCTTTTAATACTTGTCCATTATTACTGCAAGTAAACCTAGATTTTTTTACATATTCAGAAATATCTTGTCAAATGTGATTTTTGAGAGTTGGAATCAACTCAAAAGCATTTATGGTTTATTTTTGAAAAATGGTTGAATGCAAAAAAGTCTTTTCCTTGTTATTTTTACTATAGGTGATCTATAATTCCAAATGGTTTGAATCCAACAGGCTTGGATTAATAATTTCAGTAACTTACTAGAAAAATTAGTTTCATGCAATTTGGTTCATTAAAGCTATCTGAATTGATTTTTGAATCTACTGACAGAACTAGGTTTGAACTGAATTAAAAACCTATATTTGAATCTACCGGGTCGCGCGGGAACTAAATGGGCCGGCCGACTGCACACAGCATAGGGCCTGAGCTGACTTAAAGGGGGTGTCCCACCTGTGAGCGACAGAGGGGCTCCCGAAGGGGTATCCTTCAATCTAGGCCCTATGATTAGAATCTAATCTAACGGCTGGGGTTCATCGTCGATGACGAACAACTTCGGCGAGGTCTAAAACCTAATGCGGCGGTGGGGGTCGTGTGAGGCTCACCAGGGCTCCATCGAGGGTCGGCGTTGGGGGCGAACAACGTTGTTGACGAGGCGGTTCGAACGGTGGTGACGGCGGCTCCTGGGGTGGCTCCAATCAACGGCTCCGCGACAGACTCCGGCGAAATTCCGGCGCTTCGGAGCTCGCCTTTCTCCTGGGAAGGGTCAGTTGTGTTCTATGAGAGGTGGGGAGTGAGGTGGTGTGGCGAATTGAGGCTAGGGTGGCCTCCTTTTATAGCCGAGATAGAGAGGTAGTGCGGCATGGGCAGAGCTCATCAGGGTCGGCGGCATAGCGAGCTAATGGCATGGCTGAGGGTGTAGGACGGTGCGTGGTCTCCTGGCGATGCTCAAGGGCTGAATGGCGCGGCAAGGGGCGGTCGAGGTTGGTCGGAATGGGCTGGTGCTCTGAGCGTCACCGACGACATTTTCGTTGACACACAGTGGCTATGGGTCGCGCGGCGGCTAATGGGGATGCCTGGGAGCTAGCTGGTGTGAAGGCGAGTGTGTGTACGCGTGGCGAGGGCGAGGCGCGGCGTACGTGAGCTGGTCGGGTGCGCCGCTCTGGCACGCTCTCGGTATAGCGCAGAGACAGTGGGCACGACGATTCCTCTATGGTCCATGGCCTGGCTAGACAGGGGGTGGCGGTGGACGGTGAACTGCCTCCTGGACATGTTGGACGGGCGCGGTGTTTTCTCCAGCGTGCTGGCCATGGTCGGCTGTCAATGGGGGGCTCGGGTGGCACGCCACAGTGCAAAGAGGTAGAGGGATAGCTGCTTAATTGCACTGGTAGTCACTAGGGGGGACAAGGGGTAAGAATTGGGGACAAGGGTTTGAATGACCAATGCTCAAAACTGTGTAGGTAGGCAGAGTTTAAAATGTGTCTCTAGGTGTTTGATGAAATGGCCGAAAGAATTCAAGTTTGAAAATTCTGAATGAAATTTGGTGGGTGCTCTGGTCACATGCTTGGTAGTCTAAGGTTTCTTGGGTTTGTCAAGCTGAACTGGTTTGAGTGGTTTTTGAGAAATGGTGATCTTAGTACCTACACTTGATTCAATTTTGAATTGTCATTTGAATAGATTTGAAGTCTGTTTCTTTTGGTTTGCAAAGTGGGCTTGGGTTCACTTGTACTTGTTCTAGCAAGGGGTGAAAAGAATTGTATTTGTTTCTATTAGAAAACTTGGACTAGAAACACTCAAAGTGGTCTAGTGGTTAACTTTTGTCAAAATGACCATTTGCCCGTATTGTTTATATATGAATTTCTCATGATTTGTTTCTACTTGGGAATGATTTAGATGATGTTGTTTTCATCTTTAAACCAATCCTTGCCATTCATATAAATCAAACATGGCAATACAATCATTCATGCATTTATCACATACACACATGCATTTATATTGATTTTAATAACAAAAGTTTTTGTTAACCCAAAACTTGGGTGATTCGAACTTGATAATCTTGATTAATATTTTTGGGGTGTTACAAACCTTCCCCCCATAAAAAAAATCTCGTCCCGAGATTTGAGAAAAAGAAAACTAGGATTTAAAGAGATCTGGAAACTCAGTTCTAATGTAATCTTCTCACTCCAAGGTAGCTTCTTCTTCAGTGTGGTAACTCCACTGGATCTTGAGAAACTTGATACTCCGGGTTCTGGTGGTTCTGAAGGCTTCTTCCAAAATACAAATGGGTACTTCGGGATATGTTAGGTCCTTGTTGATATCTATGGTTCTGTGGTTAATATTCTTGAAAACTTTGGTCTTCTCCGGGACTTCTAGGAATATGCAAAGTAACGAGATATGAAACATATTATGCACGGCTAACATCTCTTCCGGTATTTCCAGTTGATATGATACTTCTCCTCGGCGATTCAAAATCTTGAAGGGTCTGGCATATCTAGGGGCTAACTTTCCTTTGAGTTGAAAAGGTTGCATTCCTTTCAAGGGTGATGCTTTCAGATACACAAAATATCCGATATTGAAGGCTAGGTATCGATGTCTCTTGTCGGCATAAATCTTCTGTCGGGATTGGGCAGTCATAAGGTGCTGATGGATCTTGCGAACTCTCTCTTCGTCTTCTCGTAGGATGTCGGGTCCGAAAATCTGACTCTCTCCTACTTTCGACCAATTCAGAGGGGTACGACACTTCCTTCCATACATAAATTAAAATGGGGCCATTTGCAAACTGGCTTGATAACTGTTGTTATATGAAAATTCTACGAAAGGAAGACAGTCTTCCCATTTTGATCCATATTCTAGCACACAAGCTCTCAACATATCTTTGAGTATCTGGTTTACTCGCTACGTTTCTCCTGCAGTCTGCGGGTGATAAGCTGTGCTGAAATCCAGTCTGGTTCCTAATCCTTCTTGGACTTTCTTCCAAAATCTCGAGGTAAACTGGGTTCCTCGATCTGACACAATGTTCTTGGGGACTCCATGCAAACTGACTATTCTAGCAATGTACAATTCTGCTAGCTGAGAACTCTGATATGTGGTCTTGACTGGTAAGAAATGAGTGACTTTGGACAGTCTATCCACTATGACCCAAATAGAGTCATTTCCCCTACTGGATGTAGGCAAACCGGTGATAAAATCCATTCCTACAGAATCCCATTTCCATTCTGGAATCTGCAATGGTTACAAAAGTCCCACGGGTCTCTGATGTCCCGCTTTGACTCTCTGAGAGATATCACATTTGGCTATGTAGCTTCCGATTTTTCTCTTCATCTTATGCCACCAAAATTGCTCCTTCAAATCCTGATACATCTTTGTTCCTCCAGGGTGGATAGAATAAAGAGTATCATGGGCTTCTCACAAAATAGCTTGTTTCAACTCTGAATCTGGTGGTACACAGATACGTCCTTTCTACAACAAAATTCCTTCTTCATCCTTGGTGAATCCGCGTACCTTTCCTGTATCGACACGACGTTTGATTCCGTCGATACTAGCATGTCCTTTCTTCGCCTCCTTGATCTGACTGATCAAAGTGGGTTGAAGTTCTATGCTAGCAAAAAATCCTTCACTTACTAACTCCATTCTGAAATCTTCCAACTCCTTGTGCAAACTTGGTTGCTCCTTCAGAATCATGTTGTGCAAGCAACACGACAATCTGCTAAGAGCATATGCTACCACATTGGCTTTGCCGGGGTGATAGTGAATGTCAAGATCATAGTCCTTGATTAGCTCTATCGATCTCCTTTGCCTCATACTCAGCTCCTTTTGGGTGAAAATATACTTCAGGCTCTTGTGATCCGAATAAATCTCACAGCGGTTACCCATGAGATAATGCCGCCATGTCTTCAAGGCTTAAACTACGGCTGCTAGTTCAAGGTCATGGGTAGGGTAATTCTGCTCATGTTGTTTCAGTTGTCGGGATAGATAGGATATGACTTTGCCTTCCTGCATTAGCACACATCCGAGACTACTCTTGGATGTGTCACAAAAGACATCAAAAGGCTTCGTGATATCCGACATAATCAAGATTGGGGCTGAAACCAATCTCTTCTTGAGCTCTTGAAAACTCGCTTTGAATTTGTTCGTCCATTCAAACTTCTTATCTTTCTTCAGCAATTAGGTCATGGGTCTTGTGATGCTCGAGAATCCTTCTACGAACTTGCGGTAATATCCTGATAATCCGAAAAATGCACAAACTTGGGTTTGAGTGGTTGGGGCTTCCCATTCTTCAACATCCTTTACCTTGGCAGGGTCGAAAGCAATTCCTCCTGCTGACACGATATGTCCGAGGAATCCTACTTCCTGTAACCAGAACTCACATTTTCTAAACTTGGCATACAACTGATGCTCCCTAAAGGTTTCAAGGATGTTCCTTAGGTGTAGGTCATGTTCTTCTTCTGATTTGGAATGGATCAGAATATCATCGATGAAAACAACGACAAACTTATCTAGGAAGTTCATGAAAATCTTATTCACGAGGTTCATGAAATAAGCGGGGGCATTGGTTAATCCAAAAGACATGACAATGTACTCATACAGTCCATATTTGGTGGTAAAGGCAGTCCTTGGAATATCCTCTGCGCAAATCTTGAGTTGATCATAACCATTTCTAAGATCAATCTTAGAAAACACTTTGGCACCAGTCAGCTGGTCAAACATATCTTCTATCTTCGGCAGTGGGTACTTGTTCTTAATGGTGACATCATTCAGCTTCCTATAATCCGTGCATAAACGGTTACCTCCATCTTTCTTATCCACAAACAAGACAGGTGATCTCCATGGCGACACACTTGGTTGAATCAGACATATCTCCATCATAGCATCCAGTTGCTTCTTCAGCTCCACTAATTCAGACGGGTTCATGCTATAAGGTCTCTGTGCCATGGGTCCAGTTCTAGGGATTATTTCAATTATAAACTCGGTATCCCGATATGGGGGCATACCGGGCAATACATCTAGGAATACGTCGGGGTATTCACAGACTACTCTAACTTGGTCAATGGTTGGTTGGGCTAGACTCTTGTTTCACTTGAATTGACGGGGCAAGGTTTCAGATACATGCTCAACTGATACTCCAGTGGTACTAGTCATGGTTATGGCTTTCTTGGCATAGTCGATTAATCCTTTATGTTTCGACATCCAATCCATTCCTAGTACTACTTCCAAACCTTTGGTTCCAAGTACTATTAGATTAGCATAAAAAGCTATTCCATGGATTCTGATAGGTACGGCCTTGCAAATTTGTCTAGCTTTGGTGGTTGAACCATGTATTTGAACTATCATAACATGCTTCAATTTTGTTGGTTGAATCTTACTAGTGCATGCAAATTCTTTTGTAACAAACGAGTGTGATGCTCCAGAATCAAACAACACTCTTGCAAGTACTGATTTAACAGAAAACATACCCAACACGACATCTGGCACTTCCTGAGCTTCTTCAGCAATCATGTGAAACAGACGGCCGTTCCGGTTGAGTGAGTTCCCTGGGAAAATCTTCTTCCAGGCTAAACACGGCGTTGTTGCTGAGTTGGGGCATTCACATTGGTGGCTGCTGCAAGCTTCTTGGGGCACTCATTGGAGTAGTGACCCTTGACTCCGCATTCATAACAAGTAACCTGAGACTTGTCTTTTCCTACAATAGGCACAACATTGCTTCCAGTCCTTGGGGAAGTATTGGTGTTGTCGGTGTTGTTGTTGTTGTTGAACTTGGGCGGTGCATAGTTAAAAATGTTGGTGTTGCCGGGGTTGTTTTTGTGGTTTACTCCGGGCCTTCGGTTTCCTCCCCCCACGGTTGGGATAGTTCGGACGGGTCATTGGGGGTCTATTGTTTCTCGGGGCATATCCTACATATGGGTTGGGACGATACTTTGGGGTATGGTGGGTTCCTGGTCGATGCATCATTCAACGCTTGTGATTCTCATTGGCTTGGTTGATCTTGCCTTCCATCTAGATTACAGAATCCACTAAGGCTTCAATGTCAGCGAAAGGAATGTTGACTAATACCGCCTGCATCTCATCATGCAGACCATTCAAGAATCTCTCCTTCTTGGCTTCAGTGCCAATCTCATCTGGTGCATACCTAGATAATGACAGAATTTTTTCACGGTACTCAACCATTGTCATCCTCCCTTGGTTCAATTCTCTGAATTCATCTCTCATCCTCTTGATTAAACCCGGTGGCACATGGGTTCTGCTGAACTTGAGTTTGAATTCATCCCAGGTCATCATCTGTCCTCCATTCATGGTGCGAATGCTATTCCACCAAGCTCTTGCATCACCTGCCAGATAATGGGTGGAAAACAATACTTTCTCATTGGCCTCCACTCCCGCGACTTCTAAGTTGTTCTCCATGCTCTGTAGCCAGTCATCGACATCTAATGGCTCTTCATACTTACTAAAAATAGGTGGATTGGTGTTCTGAAAGTTCTTGAGCTTGGATCAATGGTTGTCCTGGTTTCCATGGCCTTGATTGTTATTGGCCATCTGAGCTATGTGTTGAAGAGTGGCTAAGTTGGCTTGACGTTTGGCTCTTTCAGCTTCACGGTCCAAAACCAACATTTGCAAGATTTCCAGCATTGGGCCCGGGGATGAACTACTTCCTCCGTGAGGCATCTAAAGATTGAGATAGATCATGAGACAAGAGGGAAATTTCTAAGGTTCATGGATTTGTTTCTGAAAAGTTTTTAAACTTTAAGTTTGACTAAGGTTTTGCCAACTAGCAACTTGCTTTTCATTCATTCATAGCACCAAATACAAACACACACCATACTAAGGGAACAGATGGTTTTAAGAACCATTATGTGAAACTATGATACAATGGGACCAGATACAACTCACACCTGCGATAGTTCTCAAGTGCCACTACTCATCATAATCGGTGGCTTCATCATTATCAATGAAATCGGAATCATCATCATCAGTGTGAAAGTCCATGGCTTGGTCCTCCAGGTAGTCATCATCATCACTGAGGTAGGAGTAGGGGTCTCCACGGATATCCTCCCCTGCATTCTCCCTCTCCTCAAGCTGCATGTCCCGCTCATGGATGGTCTCCTCCAAGTCTATCACTTTGTGACGAAGGCGAGCAATGATGCAATCCTTCTTGTCACGTAGACGGCGAAATGTCTTGCGCTCCTTTGCAAGGATGGAGAGGGTCTGGTCCTTCTTGACTGCAATGGCATAGTTGTGGTTGGCGTATGTGTGGGCGTTGTCCAACTCCTTCTGCCTGTCATACATCATGAAGTTGAGATGATCCACGTGATGCTTCATCTCGGGATGTTGTGGCACCTCCAATGGCTTTCCCATAGCATCACGCTTTGCGTAGTACTCAAAGCGAGTACCCTTAATCTGATTGATTCTTTGCCCACACAGACAGGCAAGAGCTTCTTGCATATCCCTGGCGAGTCCATCTATCTAGTTGTTCTCTCTTAAGGTGAATTGGATTCCCTCTAAGGTGGGTGCCTCCATATTGCCTCTAAGATTGGCAACAATCATCCATTGTAGTTCTTCTCCTTGCTGATCGTTGAGATGTGCTCCGAAGAACTCGGGGTGCGGATGCTCAAGAAGTACCGAGAGTTGATCCAAATCGCGCTCAAAGATGAGATGTCGTCCATTGCCCAGCTTGTAGAACTTGCTATACTTCACCTCCATCTATAAGAATGTAGGATGAGTAAGTTAGTAGAGTGATCAAGTGTGTCAAATTTTATTTAAGTTTGCAAGAATTTTTGAGGGACATGAATTTTCTTGAAAGAACATAAGTGATAAGAATGAGAATAGGTTTTCATAAATACTCAATTTTTTTGGTTTTGAAACTAAGTTTTTGATTCAAGCGTCCATTCTAACTAGGTTCTCCTATGGTCAGGATGGCTCTAATACCAACTTGTCAACATCCGGATTTCTAATCCCAGATGTGTGTCATGCCATACATCGCAATCCCATGATTACCATTTTTGCGAGACATAACAGGTTGGTACCATAGTTCATCATCCATTACAAACCATAATACAGGTCTTACAAATAAAGGATCTCATGATCCAGTATTAATACATTCAACATAGCGGAATAATATAATAACGGTAGCGTGGTCGAAGACCCATCTTTAGGATCACAGGCAATGCTGACGATGGGAGATGATCCTAGTTGTCATACACTTCTTGCTGTCCATCATCCTGATAGTCCTCCTCATAGTCTAACCATAGGAATAGCCAGGGACAAAGCCATGAGTACTGTTTAAGTACTCACAAACTATCACTAACAAGTAACATGGTTTAAGTAGGAATCCTAAGCTCTAGGTTTATTTGCAAAAATCCAGGTTTATCTCTAACTGAGTTAAGAAGTAAGGAAAACTAGTTTAATGTTCTACAACACCTAAGTGGGAACTTAGTTTTCATGTTCACAACCCTGTTGTGGTCAAGTGAAGTCATAGTTCATTTCACAAGTCATTTTGAAAACATCTGACGACGGAATAGTATGGCCACTCCAAATTTCTATAACCGCGGACGCAGCTATTCAAATCGTTTGACACTCTGCAGATGTGGTACACTTTCACCACAACATTCGATAGATCCGTCAGGAACAATCCTGAATCACCATACTCAGTATGCGGATAATCAATCCAACCCTTTCAATTACACACCCTAGTATAAGCACCTCCCCTATAAGTTTGGCCTCCCAACCATGACCATCTATCATCTTGGGAATTTCACAGGTGGACAATCATCACGAGGTAGCCTCATCTCAAACCTCTTCCGCAGGGAACCCATACTAAGATATATAAATTTCCAGTCAAGCCCTACCCAAATTCGGGTAATGTGGTTGTACGGAAAAATTGGAATGGTATCGCATCTGACCCCAACCATTAGTTTTATAAATGGCTAAGGCTCATGCCTCAACATTTTCATCATCAAATCATCTAGTGTTCATAACACATGTCAAAACATTTCATTAGAATGACACATCATTTTAAAGTTTTCATAATCATTTTCACAAAGTATTCCCATCTAAAGTGATCAAGTTTTATGCTTAGCACTAGCCACTAAAGTTGGGGGTAGTCACTAATGAGGGGTGCTAATCAATGTGACTATCCAGATCTAGGTATCATGCCTCAGTATGACATCTAATTGTAACTAACTTTGGCCAAGTTTTATGCTCTTTATGCTATCTATAATATCTTTCCAAAGCTCACTAAATACTAGCTAGGACTAATAAAGAACATTGATAAAGAAATGAAAGAATAAAGCTTGCAAGTAAAACTGGGATGGTGGTATAACCAAATATGCCTAAGGCATTGTATAGGTTAATTGGTATTGTGGGGCTTGCAAGTACTGCTTGAATGGTTTATCTTAGCTTGCATAGTTAGTAGCTTGCCTTGAGTAGTGCATTGACTGAAGTCTCCTTTGTTTCCTCTTCGCTATAGTCCCCTTCCTCCTCATATGCTTGGTTGGTACTAGTGTCTATAAATAAATACGAGGTACACAATCACCAAACAGTACTTAACTACTTCTAATTATCACACAAAGGTTCACACTAGATGATCTAGCATCATTACAATCATTACAAGGATTAAAGCCTTAGTCTTATTTATTTTATTTTGGAAAAGTATTTCTACTCATTGAAAAAACTACTTAAGATTTAATATTCACCAATTAAAATATGGGATCATATTGACACATGTCATCACCACATAATTTAATACTTGGGAATGTGATTTAAAGTGGTGTCACAATTTAATAAGGTTTAACATTATTATTTTAATTAATTAAAGTGACTAGAAATGCCTATGGGGCATTCTTCTAATACTTGTCCATTATTACTGCTGGTAAACCTAGATATTTTTACATATTCAGAAAGATCTTGTGAAATTTGATTTTTGAGAGTTGGAATCAACTCAAAAGCATTTATGGTTGATTTTTGAAAACTGTTTGAATGCAGAAAAGGCTCTCCCTTGTTATTTTTACTATAGGTGATCTATCATTCCCAATAGATTGAATCCAACGGGCTTTGATTAATAATTTCAATACCATTCTAGAAAAATTAGTTTCATGCAATTTGGTTCAGTAAAACTCTCTGAATTGATTTTTGAATCTACTAACAAAACTAGGTTTGAACTAAATTGAAAAAACAAATTTGAATCTACTAGGTCGCGCGGGAACTAAATGGGCCGGCCCACTACGCACAGCGCAGTGCCCGGGCTGACTTAAAGCGGGTGTCCCACCTATCAGCAAGACAGGGACTCTCGAAGGGGTATCCATCAATCTAGGCCCTATGATTTGAATCTAATCTAACCGGTAGGGTTTATCGTCGACGACGAACAACTCCGGCGAGGTCTAAACCCTAACGCAGCAGTGGGGGTCGTGTGAGGATGACCAGGGCTCCAGCTAGGGTCGGCATTAGAGTCAAACAACGTTGTCAACGATGGCGGTTTGAACGGTGGTCACGACGTCTCTCGGGGTGGTCCAATCAATGGCTCCGCTTCTCCTCCTCCGCGGCAGACTCCGGTGAAATTCTAGTACTCCGGAGCTCGCCTTGCTCCGGGGAAGGGTCAGTGGTGTTCTCTGAGAGGTGGGGAGTGAGGTGGTCTGGCTAATTGAGGCTAGGGTGGCCTCCTTTAATAGTCTAGCGAGACAGGCAGTGCGGCATGGGTAGAGCTCGTTGTGGTCAACGACACAGGGGGCTAATGTCATGGCGGAGGGTGTAGGCCGGTGCGCGGTCTCCTGGCGATGCTCAAGGGCTCCATGGCGTGGCAAGGGGCGGTCGAGGTTGGTCAGAACGGTATGGTGCTCTGAGCGGCACAGACAACATTTTCGTCGACGCACAGTGGCTACGGGCCGCGCGGCGGCGAATGGGGATGTCTAGGAGCTAGCTAGTGTTAACGCGAGTTTGTGTACATGCGGTGAGGGCGAGGTGCAGCATACGCGAGCTGGTTGGGTCAGGCGCTCTGGCGCGCTCTCGGCATGGCGCAGAGATAGTGGGCGCGGCGTTTCCTTCATGGTCCAGGGCCTGGCTACGTGCGAGGGCTGGACATGGGGTGGCGGTGGACGGTGAGCTGCCTCCTGGACATGGTGGACAGGCGTGGCGTTCGCTCCAGCGTGCTAGCCATGGTCAGCTAGCAAGGGGGGCTCGGGTAGCATAGCACGGTGCAAAGGGGTAGAGGGATAGCTTCTTAATTGCACCGGTAGTCACTGGGGCGACAAGGGGTAAGAATTGGGGAAAAGGTTTGAATGATCGCTTCTCAAAGCAGTGTGGTTAGGAAGAGTTTAACATGTGTCTCCAGGTGTTTGATGAAATGGACGAAAGAATTCATGTTTGAAAATTTTGAATGAAATTTGGTAGGTTCTCTGGTCACATGCTTGGTAGTCTAAGGTTTCTTGGGTTTGTAAAGGTGAACTGGTTTGAGTGGTTTTTTAGAAATGGTGATCTTAGTACCTACACTTGATTCAATTTTGAATTGTCATTTGAATAGATTTGAAATCTGTTTCTGTTGGTTTGCAAAGTGGCATTGGGTTCACTTGTACTTGTTCTATCAAGGGGTGAAAAGAATTGGATTTGTTTCTATTAGAAAATTTGGACTAGAAACACTCAAAGTGGTCTAGTGGTTAACTTTGGTCAAAATGACCATTTGCTCATATTGTTTATATTTGAATTTCTCTTGATTTTTTTCTACTTGGAAATGATTTAGATGATGTTGTTTTCATCTTTAAACCAATCCTTGCCATTCATATCAATCAAACATGGCAATACAAGCATTCATGCATGCATTACATACACACATGCATTCATATTGATTTTAATAACAAATGTTTTTGTTAACCCTAAACTAGGTGATTGGAACTTGATAATCTTGATTAATATTTTTGGGATGTTACACTATGGGGAAGAGGATACCGCCACGCTTCCATATCGGAGGATGACGAGGACACCCGAGCCTGTGGAGGAGCAGGAGCACCACCACCGCGCCTCCTCGCCATCCGCCACTAGCAGCCGTCCGCAAGTGCTCGCCGTCTTCCACTCCTTCTTCCCATCACCGCGAACCCCTTGGTGAGCATCGCCTAGTTCTCCCCCTCCCCTCTCTCTCTCATTAATTTCCATTCACGGAGGATGTTATGGTTAGGTCTTGGCCTGCCACTAGTAGATACCATCGTCAATCAGGTGGATTGTGTCCTACTGCCTCATCAGTAGGTTCCATTTGGGATGGATCGATGCCTATGCCGCACAGCTATGAGATTGTCGTTCACACACTCGTGTAGATGAAAATGAAATAATGTAGGTTCTAGCTTTGTAGTAGTTACATTGACACTCACAACATTCCTGTAGTGTTTGTGCTTGCTACCATAGTCCCATTTCTTACATGTCTTTGTTGAATTTCCAATCTGATTCGAGGCTGGGACGTTAATTGCGTCAGTAGCCTCTCCTGAGAGTTGGGAAGAAACTCTGTATATATGGCATCTACAAGGTTTTGTGGAAAACTTTTGTAAAACACTTTGGAAACCTTTTTGAAAAGTTTTGGAAAACACTAAGAGTGGTTCACCCAATGTTATCTCCATGGGCCTCAATTGACCGGTTTATCCTCTTCCTTGCTCCTCGGCATCACCTCTCCTTCTCTGGTGTCCCCCGGACCACTAGGTTTTACAAAAACACTTTCTTTTTCGAAATCCCTTTTAAAAAAAAACCAACTCCGCTCTGTAGTAGTTTGTCCAATAGTCCATAACCATGGACATGGCTATGCGAATAGATTTATACTCAGCAGAGGTTGTACACTTTACCCACACCAAACAGATAACCTGCCCTAATCCCTACTGATCATGGGCCGAGTAATTGATTGAGACTCTCTGAACGCCACTCTAGCATGGGCCCTAACCTATGAGTTGTTCCTCTCAACACCGGGATGTCGGGATCCACATACCAACCGGAGTGCACCCGAATCCTCCAGAGCTGGCACTTTCAATGAGAAGCTCATAGTATCGCCCAGCCACTCACATGGGTGGTCCTACTTCCTCCACATGACTGCCTAACAGTTGACCCTTTTATTAAAGGAAGCCCGAGACTCGAGTGAGCTGATCCCTTATAAGAAGTTGCGAGAATTCCCACACCGGTGTAGCAAACATTAAGTCCAGCCATGTCCCACTTCATGGTAATGTGGTTGCATGGGCTAAGTTGATATAGCTAAAGCTGCAAAGAACCTATTTGCAAACATGGATGCATTTTTGTAAACATTTTTCCTCCATCCTTTATCCCACCTTTTTGTAAAACAAAACCTATTTCATTTTTCAAACCTCTTTTGTGAGGTCGAAGCTCACCAAGGTTTTTGTTGGGAATATTCCCTAGAGGCAATCATGTATGATGAGATTTACCATTGTATTCATAAAGATATTAAGTTGTCCTTGTATAAACATCTGATGTGTATCATTGAATATGTGATTCGGTTATGGAACTATAAATTCATGTTGTTTGTACTAAACATCCTTGGTCATTAAGGTTGTGCTTGACACACAACTTAGACCAATGTGAAAGTTGGCTTGATGACTCGGTTCTACTTGTCATGGGCATGGAGATGCTATTCCAACTTACACATATTTGGCTAAAGAGTTTAGCGATTCCGATTGACCCATATTGAGGTACAACGAACAAGTAGTCATTTGTATATCTCAATCAATGTAATCCTTAGACCTGAGATTGTTTCATAGTCCGAGTTGAAGATCACCAACTTAGGTTCTGTCAAACGCTGATCCATAACTGGGCAGCTATAAAGGCAGAGTTTGGGTCGACTGAGAATCAAGCTGCGTGATGTGAATAACCAAGATGGTATTTTGCGCCTCCACTCGGAGAGATATTCTCTGGGCCCTCTCGGAAGATATGATTCATAAAGCATGGCCATGCACGACTAGGTTAAGTTTTAACCGAGGCGGTCGACTAAGAGTTAGTCGGTTGAATCACTTATCTCGGATCAAGAAGAGAGTCAGACTATTTAAGGGATGACAAATATTCGCCTATAGTCTGACAAGGTATATCGTGAGGCAAAAGGGACTCCGATACAAGTCACATTGGAAAGGCAAGTCGTCACGACTCTTTGGTACTTGGGAGTCAGCACGTTCTGCTAGGAGCCGCTACCGACTGATCGATTGAGAGTTGGACTCTAATCGTGTCCAAGTAGCCATGAGCCTACGGGGTCACACACTTAAGAGCAGGAGCAAGTTCGGATTGGATCTGAACCGGAAATCTGGTCGGGTTGGACCCGAGCCGGATTAGGACTGAGTCAGTGAGGCGGACTTATATGGGCTTTAGTGAATGGGCCACGAGAGTGGAGCCCACGTTCAATCCCTATATATAGTGGAGCACCATAACCCAGAAAGGTTAATCGTTGTTCGGTTAGGTCATTCCATGTGGTGGTAACCCTAGCTCCACAGCAGTCCTGCAGTCGTAATGAACCTAACAGTTCGCCGCCGGTGCTCCTCCTTGTACGTGTGGATACCAGCAGAGGTGTTGTACGTTCAGCACCAGGACGATCGGATCGCAAAGGACTGCACTTCATCAACTGATGCGCTTCATCAGTAATCCGCAAGCGCGTCTAGTGGTAAACCTCGTGGTCTTCTACCTCGGCTAGATCTTGGGATCACCACGTTAGAAGAAAAAGTTTTGTTTTATCTCTGCGTGGCCCAACAGTGGTATCAGAGCGATAGCTTCTGGTTTTAGGCTCGAGATCTCACATATGTGATATGCGGTAGGCTATATATGAGATCTATATGCTGTTTTGGTGGTCGATCTATGAGATATATAGATCGGTTTTGTACGATATTGATTGGATCAACTGTACTTGGGGAATGGTAGATCTGATTTTCGTGATCATATTGCCGAGGTTGTGGAGCGACATACCCCTACCGGTCGGCTTCCGCCATCGGGGTAGACTGTGACACGTAAATCCAGAGGCGGTGATCGAAGATCAAAAAGTTTGATCGAATCGGAACAATGGTCAGAATCCATGTCCGGATCATAGATAAGATCTACGTTTTCGGAAAAATCGTCGGGAGCTGCCTGCACCCGCGAGGGTACCGCCGGCTTCGCCCTGTCATAGCGCCTTAGATGTCGTTGCGAGTTTCACAACGCCGGTAGATATTGTATCTATGCATAACTTGTTTTTGCAGGAAGTTGTGAATGGTATGGTTCATGTGCATGTGATGTATGTGTGTAATCCATACGTGATCTGTGAATCATGGTTTTTGTCAGCCGGCTGGAGCCTAGGTGCTATCATTTTATTGTATAACGACCTGCATGTCGGATTCTCCTTATAATTTACTTTACTAAGTTAGTGTAGCTATTTGGAGAATCTGGATGACATGCAAGGCGATGTACATGTCGGAGACATGGAGTAAGACAGCAAGTGACAAGAGTTGGCACGAGTCGGATTACAGGCTTTATGGAGATGGACATCACCATGAAGGGATCCATACCATTTCACATTATAAATGCTTTATTTTGTGTTATTGTTATGTCTCTGTTTTACCTCTATTAGATAGTCGGTAAAATTTAATCCCTCAAAGAAGGTCTAGTCGGTTTTCCCGCTAGTGTTTGCACCATCACAAGTCGGACATTTTTGGTAGTGGGCTCATAAAATTGAGGTGCTGCCAATTCTTTTCGACTAGGTGGGTTCGAGTCGGACTCTTACTGCTGAAACGCTCGGTAAGCTAGACGGGTCTATCACAACGGTTGTGGGGCTCGGGGAAAAGTCGGATGGGAGCCGGGGCATGTGATCCCACCCGTCCAACAGGAGTCGTATGATATACGATTTACAAGGAGTTGTCTACCTAGATCACTTGGCGGCTAGTGGTGATGCTAAAGCTCACTAGCTGACTTGCTTATTTAGGGTCCTGAATCACTAAGCAACCATCGGAGGGGTATTGGTTCTAGTGGGAGCATAAAATATTAAAGTATTTAATATGCTTGCTCTTTTATGAATACATGTCTTAAGTGTTTTGCATATGTTTTGTTGTAGATCATGGAACCAAGTAGCAGTCACTCTCAGATATCCGGTTTTGCATTGAGAACTATCCTTGAGAAAGATAAAATGAACGACACTAATTTTACCAACTGGTATCAAAATCTGAGAATTGTTCTCAAACAAGAAAACAAGGACCATGTCCTAGACAACCCACTTCCAGATGAGCCGAATGAGAATGCGACTGTCGCTGCCACTAATGCCTAGCGTCGGGCTAAGTATGAGTCCACGGATATTAGCTATCTTATGCTTGCTCACATGGAACCGGACTTGCAAAAGCAGTCCACGGATATGATCGAAAGCCTCAAAAGTATGTTCCAGACTCAGGCGATGTCACATCCCAAGATTTTCCAAATCTTGTAATGTGAAAAATAAATAAACAAAATAAATAATTGTTGAAATTTAGAGTGAAAAGAAACTTTTGTTTCTAAATGGAAACTTAAAATCCCATCTTGAACAAACTTTGGTTAATGTTTGAATCTAACTAAATTCAAATCAATTGAAATGCATTCTTCATAAATGCATCTGGATATTTAAACACTTGGAAAATAAACCAAAACCCTAATGGAAGAAAAAATTCCAAGCTATCTCTAAGACCATGGATTTGATCCAAATAGAAATTTGTCAAACAAACATTTCAAAATGACCAAGAATGGAAAATATAAATATTATAAAACCATATGAATTGGTTTCACTTAATTTGGAGACATAAATAAAATCTTATGAATTTAATAAGATAAGGGAATTGAATTTCCAAAGATAATATAGCACCTATCTATAAATCCATACCAAATGTGAGCAAATAATCCTAAAGATATTTAAAAGGATAAATAAATATTAAATAAAAATATACAAATTGGAATCACCAAGTTTGGGTCTATAAATAAAAAGATATGGATTTTATAAGATAAGGAAAGAATTATATAATGAGGAATATTTAAAGGCCAAATCAAATCTTGACCTAGTCCATAAGAAAATGGAATGAATATAATCCCAATCCAAATAAAATAAATGAATAAAGAATATTCCGAATAAAATAAAATGACTTTGACCAAATCCTATTCTATTGGAATAAAGATAAAAAAATCCCTATTAGAAATAATTGATTAAATCATGGGAAAATAGTATTTTGGAATTTACCCAAGTGTAATAAAAGTTGTTTAATTTAACTTAAATAAGATTAAAGAAAACTTCCAAATAAACTTTAGGGAATTAAAACTATATTTATTTCCATTGGAATTAAAACAAATACCCAATTCAAATGATTTATAAATCATATTAAAAACATTCCAATTAATTCAAGGTGAATTATGTGACACCCAAATAAACAAATAAAACCTACTGAAATGATTTGGAGAGATTTAGATTTCAAATAGAGTTTCAAAAACATTATTTAAATCTTATTTGAATTATTACAAGGACCTATTTTAAATAATTATTATGCCCTAAGAAGAATAAAATATTTATTCCAAAATTGACTTCAGAATGTATAAGTAATCATTGCTTGAATCCACACAAAATTTGAGAGAAGTTTGAATTCAAATTGATGTTTGAATAGACAAAAACAAAATCAAAACAGAAAATCAAATTGGAAAAAGAAAAATAACAGGAGAAGAAAAAAAATATGAAACAAAGCAACCCAACTAACCTAGCCCACTAAGCCCATCAGCAGCCCATCTCTCTCCCCCGAACTGTTTCTTTTCTCACGCGCAAACTCACCCGCCCAGTCACCGACGCGTGGACCCCATATCCCCTCTTCCTCTCTCGCTGACTAACCAGGCCCACGACCACGTCGTCATCGTCCTCACCCGCGCGCGCTGACCATGCCTCCCGGCCATTTTTCTGCCGTTAACTCCTCAGAGTAAATTTGCAAAAATGGCTCGACGTTTAATCCTCGCGATCACGCCTGATAAATCCCCTCCCTCTCCTCTTCCTTTCCCCTCAAACCCCGCTGCCAGAGAGCCACCAGGCCGCCTCCAATTTGCTTTGCACTGTCGCTGTCTCCGACGTCTTCCGGCGACCATTCCGGCCACACCTCGCCGCCCCTTGCCTCCTCGACCACACGAGCCTGCTCCCCTCTTCCATACGCATCTCCCAGTGGCCTCTGCTCGGCCGCGCTCGCCCCAGAGCGTCAGCAAGGACGACCTCTGTCCGCCGCCGTCGTCTGCGACCTCTCCGGCGAAACCTCCTAGTAATTCCCGGCCGCCCCATTCCCTCTGGCTGATACTCCCGTATTCGCATCTCTCTCGTGAACCTAATGGCGTTGCTTGTTTGTTTTGGCATGAACCGTAGACCTGCCTCCGACGACAAACAGACGAGCCCATTGCTAGGCATCTCTCCGGCGAGCAATCACCGTCACCCCCGTGCGCCCCTTCGACCAACGCGAACAAGTTGAGCATCCCCACGCCACGGCGAAATCGGTGAGCTTCTCCCTTCGCTCTCTCGCTTCCTGTAACATCGACACCGCCACCGTCTAACCGCTCTGCCTCCACCTCCCGCCGCCAGTGCCGCCACTCGTTGGCAAGCATGCTGAGCGCCGTTCGATTTCGATCTAGTGGCTAGGATAGAATCTAACCCGAAGGGGTAAGTAGTGCCTCTGAGCCGTGCGATGTCACTTAGATCCAATGCCTCGCAACTGTCGATCCGCATGAAGCGGTACAGACGAATAGAAACAAGAAACGTGGCCCTGTTTGTTTAAATAAAACCAGAAATGATCTATTTGATGTTCTAATTTGAAAAATTCATAACTTCCAAACCACACGTCCAAATTTTGCAAATTTTATATAAATGTAATCAGCAAGACAAGTACTTTCTGACCATGCACTTTGTTTAGTAAAATGTTTCTGTTAAATTGATTGTTTTTGCAGAAACTTATGTAGGCATATTTAGAATATAAAATTTGTTCTAAAATGATTTTTGAGATAAAACCTTTAGCAAATGGTTTGTTTTGAACCTACTGACCATAGGAATCAACTTGTGGTTTCAAAAATATATTTGGTGAAGCAAAAGAAAAAAACCTTGAATTAAAACATTTCTAGTAAAATAAAAATATGGTTTAATTGTTAAAAATGATTTTGGAGGAAAACCTTTGAGAAATGTTTTGATATAAACTCTCTGACCCCAAACACCAAGTTTTCTGATTTAAAAATGTATTTGGTAAACCCTATAAAGATTGCTACTTTGATAAAGGCATTTTCAACCACATAAAATAATGATTTGGTTTGAAAATGGTTTATAGGTAAAACCTTTTGCAAATAGTTTTGCCACTTTATAAAATGACCAATAAGTGTTTTAGAATGTTTATAACCTATTATAAACCACTTTTGTAAATAAAACAAAGATTGACATGCTTGCATGCAATGTTTTGTTTCTATTATTTTATGTGATGTTGCTTGAATGGTAGATTGAAATGTTGCTTGCTTGATTGAATTGTAGTGATTTGAAGAGTGTGAATATCGCAAAGATCAAGGAGTGAACTTATATTCTCTACCAAAAAGGCAAGTGATGCTTCATACTTTTGTCCCATTATTTTCACTATGCATTAGTGATATTTCTATGTAGGACTTGCATGGAATTTTGCTAAGTGTAAACTATGCCATGGGAAATCCTAGTAGATGAAACCTTAGTAGAATTCTCCTAAGTTAAGATTCCTACTACTATCATGCTTAGCTTAGCTAGTAGAAAAAAGGGTGGATTATATTCATACTATGGAATATTTCTAAGTCAAGGACTTGTGTTTTGTTTAATAAAACAACTAAGTGAATGAATCACCTGGGTGGAATGGAAGGAATGGTTTGTGTTGAGTGGTTACACAAGGCCCATTTATATGGTTTACCTTGTGTATCACACTTGTGGATGGCCACCCAGGAACAAAGAGATTTGAGATGTCAAATGTTGAGAAGCTTCAAGTGCAGCCACTTGGCATTATGGGCTCTGCCTGGATCATATAGGTTGCAATAACTTAGCCAAATGGACAGTTGGTGGTAGGGGACGATAGGTTGGAACACGTCCATTCTGGTCTATGGGAAGGCTTCTAAAAGATCTTGTCTTGGGAAACCAAGTCTTGTGGGGAAAGTGCACCACCTCTGCAGAGTGTAAAATCTAAGTACTTAGCCATGTCCCTGGCAAAGGACAATTTGAGCATCAAGACATGTAAGCTATCAAGAATCTCCTCATTCCAATTTCTAAGTTAAAATCTTGTGGTTGAACAAGGGTTAAAGGATCACCAATTTCTATTGGGAGATGCCTTGGGTGATTTTTGTCAAGCAAAAACTTAGTGTTTTCAAATGATAAGGAAAATCTATTTTGAGAAAAGCAAGCCTAAGCTCCACTTAGCCAAATGCATATAGATGATAGACACCACTATACTACCATAGTATCACTTGCTAATACAATTCAAATGTATTGACCCTTGTGGCTGTAACTTATTATGTTGTAGGTTTGTTTGATGTTAGATAAGTTTATTGATTAGGATTACAAGTCTACAACCAACATGTCTGCCTGTGGCACTTTGAAGATGAAGGACCCCATGCTATTGTTATATTCTGCTGCATTGTAATGAGATAGCCAAATGAGCTATATAAGATGTAATAATTTACTTTATTCCCGGTTATAAAGTTGTATTATGACCTTTGTTTCTTGATATTACATCTTAACTGTGGATGATATCTATTGATCCAGGGACTAGCATTGTAAACACAGGGATCTCTACCTTATTAAAGGTTGGGAACCTTATAGATGGTATCAGAGCATTGTGTCGCCTGTAGGATTTGTAACCCTAGGATTGGACCAAACCCCTTAGAATAATAGGAGCTGTATTTGTTCCAAAACTTATTTACAAACAATCTTCTAAACTCTTTCCTCAACCTTTTGGTTTTGATTCTACATCTCTTCTATTTCAACTTGATGAATAAAACCTCAACCATGAGCAAAGACTTCACCATGTGCAAAGGACTTCAACATCTTCAAGTGATCTCAACCTTAGTCTCAACAAGGACTTCAACTTGGATATCACTAAGGACTACAAGTGAGACAAGAAATATTGCTCAAGACTTGAAGACTAAGGAAACACAACTTAGAAGGAGTCATCATCACCTTTGGAGTCTTGTGACCAAGACACAAGAATTTTCCCAAGGAAACCATGATCTCATTCAAGAAGAACCAACTAAGAAGGATGGAATGATATCAAGTGAAACATATAGTTGGACCGCCATATTTAGATTAAATCGAACACACCAACCTATGTGGTGTAGCAAAATATTTTGTTGCCTAAAAATGTGCTTGAAACTTGTTGTTTGAGTGGAGTGTTTGTTTGTGATTGCTTGCACATTGCTTGAGTGAATTGTGATGTGTGTGATTAGAATTTTTCCCTTAGAAATATTTTTCCTATTCTAATCCCAATCCAACCCAACAGATGACTACTCCAAGAAACTCCAACATCAAGGATGGTGACAACAACAACAACCAAGAGGACCACATGAGAGAACTCATAGTAACCCAAACCCAGTTAAACCAAGTGACAGCTCAATTTTTAGCCAACACCAGTGAGTTAGATCCAACCATGCAAAGGTTTTTGGAAACCCAAACCAAATTGTTGCATAAGGTGACAGATCAAATGATCAACATGGGAGACAACTCTTCCCAAGGATCTTGTGACAACAAGGATGACAATGATGATATTCTAGAAGGAACCAAAGCTTGCAATATTTGTGGAGACAAGGATCACACTTCCAAAGAGCATGAGGATCAATGCCCCAATTGTGAAGATAAGCATCCAGCTAATCAATGCCCCACAACCCAAGCTAATTGTTTCCTATGTGAAGGAAATAATCATGTCCCTATCCAATGCCCCATCTATTCCATAGTTCAACAAAGGAAACAAGGTGGAGTGCAACAACTTATTGCAGACTACTATGAGAAAACAACTTCTACCAAGAAGGATGAAGACAAAGGAAAATCTCAGCTTGCACCTCCATGCAATATGACTCAATTTAAAGGACAAAAGAGGAGACATATGTATTATCCAAGGAAAAGGTCATGGAGACCAGGAAACTTTCCTACCTTTGAGATAAGATATGAAGAGCATGAACTGGAAGCACTCCTAGCTTTGGAGAAACCCAAGAAGAAGAAGGACAAAAGTCAAGTGCAGTGTTGCCATTGCAAAGAGATGGGACACTATGCCAATGAATGTCCAGAGAAGAAGAAAAAGTATAAGGAGATTAGCCAAGTATGGTGCAACAACTGCAAAGAGTTAGGCCATTATGTGTCAACTTGTCCACAGAAGATACGTGAAGAACTCAATCTTATCACATGTTACAACTGTGGTAACCAAGGACATTATGCAAGCAATTGCCCAGAAAAGATGAAGCACAAGATAAAGCCTATGAAGGATCTCATCCTTGTCACATGTTTCAAGTGTGGAAATAAAGGACATTATGCAGATGTTTGCCCAGAGAGATTTCAACAAGACCCCAAGAAAGCCAAGATGTAATCTAGTTGGAAAAAATTTTTATGGGTGGTAGTACCCTAGTTGCTTTGAGCCAACCTGTAACCCCTAGCCTCCCCAAATCTCGGGACGAGATTTATTTAAGGGTGGTAGCCTGTCACATCCCAAGATTTTCCAAATCTTGTAATGTGAAAAATAAATAAACAAAATAAATAATTGTTGAAATTTAGAGTGAAAAGAGACTTTTGTTTCTAAATGGGAACTTAAAATCCCATCTTGAACAAACTTTGGTTAATGTTTGAATCTAACTAAATTCAAATCAAGTGAAATGCATTCTTCATAAATGCATCTGGATATTTAAACACTTGGAAAATAAACCAAAACCCTAATGGAAGAAAACATTTCCAAGCTATCTCTAAGACCATGGATTTGATCCAAATAGAAATTTGTCAAACAAACATTTCAAAATGATCAAGAGTGACACATAGAAATATTATAAAAGCATATGAATTGGTTTCACTTAATTTGGAGCCATAAATAAAATCTTATGAATTTAATAAGATAAGGGAATTGAATTTCCAAAGCTAATATAGCACCTATCTATAAATCCATACCAAATGGTGAGCGAATAATCCTAAAGATATTTAAAAGGATAAATAAATATTAAATAAAAATATACAAATTGGAATCACCAAGTTTGGGTCTATAAATAAAAAGATATGGATTTTATAAGATAAGGAAAGAATTATATAATGAGGAATATTTAAAGGCCAAATCAAATCTTGAACTAGTCCATAAGCAAATGGAATGAATATAATCCCAATCCAAATAAAATAAATGAATAAAGAATATTCCAAATAAAATAAAATGACTTTGACCAAATCCTATTCTATTGGAATAAAGATAAAAAAACCCCTATTAGAAATAATTGATTAAATCATGGGAAAATAGTATTTTGGAATTTACCCAAGTGGAATAAAATTTGTTTAATTTAACTTAAATAATATTAAAGAAATCTTCCAAATAAACTTTGGGGAATTAAAACTATATTTAATTCCATTGGAATTAAAACAAATACCCAATTCAAATGATTTATAAATCATATTAAAACATTCCAATTAATTCAAGGTGAATTATGTGACACCCAAATAAAAAAATAAAACCTACTGAAATGATTTGGAGAGATTTAGATTTCAAATAGAGTTTGAAAAACATTATTTAAATCTTATTTGAATTATTACAAGGACCTATTTTAAATAATTATTATGCCCTAAGAAGAATAAAAGATTTATTCCAAAATTGACTTCAGAATGTATAAGTAATCAGTGTTTGAATCCACACAAAATTTGAGAGAAGTTTGAATTCAAATTGATGTTTGAATAGACAAAAACAAAATCAAAACACAAAATCAAATTGGAAAAAGAAAAATAACAGGAGAAAAAAAAATGCAACAAAGCAACCCAACTAACCTAGCCCACTAAGCCCATCAGCAGCCCATCTATCTCCCCCGAACCGTTTCTTTTCTCACGAGCAAACTCACCCGCTCAGTCACCGACGCGTGGACCCCATATCCCCTCTTCCTCTCTCGCTGACTAACCAGGCCCACGGCCACGTCGTCAGCGTCCTCACCCGCGCGCGCTGACCATGCTTCCCGGCCGTTTTTCTGCCGTTAACTCCTCGGAGTAAATTCGCTGAAATGGCTCGACGTTTGATCCTCGTGATCACGCTTGATAAATCCCCTCCCTCTCCTCTTCCTTTCCCCTCAAACCCCGCTGCCAGAGAGACACCAGGCTGCCTCCAATTTGCTTTACACTGCCGCTGTCTCCGACGTCTTCCGGTGACGATTCCGGCCACACCTCGCCGCCCCTTGCCTCCTCGACCACACGAGCCTGCTCCCCTCTTCCATACGCATCTCCTAGTGGCCTTTGCTCGGCCGCACTCGCCCCAGAGCGTCGGCAAGGACGACATATGCCCGCCGCCGTCGTCTGCTACCTCTCCGGCAAAACCTCCTGGTAATTCCTGGACGCCCCATTTCCTCTGGCTGATACTCCCGTATTCGCCTCTCTCTCACGAACCTAATGGCGTTGCTTGTTTGGTTTGGCATGAAACGTAGACCTGCCTCCGACAACGAACAGACGAGCCCATCACCAGACATCTCTCCGGCAAGCAATCACCGTCACCCCGGTGCGCCCCTTCGACCAACGCGAACAAGTTGAGCATCCCCATGCCACGACAAACTCGGTGAGCTTCTCCCTTCGCTCTCTCGCTTCCTGTAACGTCGACACCGCCACCGTCTGATCGCTCCGCCGCCACCTGCCGCCGCCAGCGCCGCCACTCGTTGGCAAGCATGCTAAGCGCCGTTCGATTTCGATCTAGTGGCTAGGATAGAATCTAACCTGAAGGGGTAAGTAGTGCCTCTGAGCCGTGCGATGTCACTTAGATCCAACGCCTCGCAACTGTCGATCCGCACGAAGCGGTACAGACGAATAGAAACAAGACACGTGGCCCTGTCTGTTTAAATAAAACCAGAAATGATCTATTTAATGTTCTAATTTGAAAAATTCATAAGTTTCAAACCACATGTACAAATTTTGCAAATTTTATATCAATGGAATCAGAAAGACAAGTACTTTCTGACCATGCACTTTGTTTAGTAAAATATTTCTGTTAAATTGATTGTTTTTGTAGAAACTTATGTAGGCATATTTAGAATATAAAATTTGTTCTAAAATTATTTTTGAGATAAAACCTTTAGCAAATGGTTTGTTTTGAACCTACTGACCATAGGAATCAATTTGTGGTTTCAAAAATATATTTCGTGAAGCAAAAGAATAAAACCTTGAATTAAAACATTTCTAGTCAAATAAAAATATGGTTTAATTGTTAAAAATGATTTTTGGAGGAAAACGTTTGAGAAATGTTTTGATTTAGACTCTCTGACCGCAAACACCAAGTTTTATGATTTAAAAATATATTTGGTAAACCCTATAAAGATTGCTACTTTGATAAAGGCATTTTCAACCACATAAAATAATGATTTGGTTTGAAAATGGTTTATAGGTAAAATCTTTTGCAAATAGTTTTTCCACTTTATAAAATGACCAATAAGTGTTTTAGAATGTTTATAACCTATTATAAACCACTTTTTTAAATAAAACAAAGATTGACATGCTTGCATGCAATGTTTTGTTTCTATTATTTTATGTGATGTTGCTTGAATGGTAGATTGAAATGTTGCTTGCTTGATTGAATTGTAGTGATTTGAAGAGTGTGAATATCGCAAAGATCAATGAGTGAACTTATATTCTCTACCAAAAAGGCAAGTGATGCTTCATACTTTTGTCCCATTATTTTCACTATGCATTAGTGATATTTCTAAGTAGGACTTGCATGGAATTTTGCTAAGTGTAAACTATGCCATGGGAAATCCTAGTAGATGAAACCTTAGTAGAATTCTCCTAAGTTAAGATTCCTACTACTATCATGCTTAGCTTAGCTAGTAGAAAACAAGGGTGGATTATATTCATACTATGGAATATTTCTAAGTCAAGGACTTGTGTTTTGTTTAATAAAACAACTAAGTGAATGAATCACCTGGGTGGAATGGAAGGAATGGTTTGTGTTGAGTGGTTACAGAAGCCTATTTCTATGGTTTACCTTGTGTATCACACTTGTGGACGGCCAGCCAGGAACAAAGAGATTTGAGATGTCAAATGTTGAGAAGCTTCAAGTGCAGCCACTTGGCATTATGGGCTCTTCCTGGATCATATAGGTTGCAATAACTTAGCCAAATGGACAGTTGGTGGTAGAGGATGATAGGTTGGAACGCGTCCATTCTGGTCTAAGGGAAGGCTTCTAAAAGATCTTGTCTTGGGAAACCAAGTCTTGTGGGGAAAGTGGACCACCTCTGCAGAGTGTAAAATCTAAGTACTTAGCCATGTCCCTGGCAAAGGACAATTTGAGCATCAAGACATGTAATCTATCAAGAATCTCCTCATTCCAATTTCTAAGTTAAATTCTTGTGGTTGAACAAGGGTTAAAGGATCACCAATTTCTATTGGGAGATGCCTTGGGTGATTTTTGTCAAGCAAAAACTTAGTGTTTTCAAATGATAAGGAAAATCTATTTTGAGCAAAGCAAGCCTAAGCTCCACTTAGCCAAATGCATATGGATGATAGACACTACTATACTACCATAGTATCACTTGCCAATACAATTCAAATGTATTGACCCTTGTGGCTGTAACTTATTATGTTGCATGTTTGTTTGATGTTAGAGAAGTTTATTGATTAGGATTACAAGTCTACAACCAACATGTCTGCCTGTGGCACTTTGAAGATGAAGGACCCCATGCTATTGTTATATTCTGCTACATTGTAATGAGATAGCCAAATGAGCTATGTAATATGTAATAATTTACTTTATTCCCGGTTATAAAGTTGTATTATGACCTTTGTTTCTTGATATTACATCTTAACTGTGGATGCTAGCTATTGATCCAGAGACTTGCATTGTAAAAACAGGGATCTCTACCTTATTAAAGGTTGGGAACCTTACAGGCGAAGACTGAGAGGTATCAAGTCTCTCAGGCTTTGATGAGTTGCAAGCTTAAGGATGGTGATCCACTGAGTCCGCATGTGATCAAAATGGTTGGTTATGTGCAGTTTCTAGAGAGGCTTGGCTACCCCATTAGCGAAGAGTTCACTACGAATATAATTCTGAACTCTCTTCCTAGTGCATATGGGTAGTTCATTTCGAACTACCACATGCATGGTATGGATAAGAAGCTCACTAAATTGCATGGGATGCCCAAGCAGGAAGAGGCGGATCTCAAGAAGGGTGCCAGTCAACTGTTGATGGTGCAGAATATGGCTAACTTCAAGAAGAGTTCTTGGACTAAGAAGAAGGCTAAGTCAGGAGGAAAGCAGGCTCAGGACCCGGTCCCAAGTGCTTCCTCAGGGACTAAGCCATCTCCTTCAACCGGATCCACTTGCTTCTATTGCAAGGCGGATAGCCATTAGAAGAGGAACTGCAACAAGTATTTGGCCGAGAAAGCCAAGAGTGGAGGTATGACTTCTGACTCAGGTGCACTTGTTTGCAATGTTATAGACATATATCTTACCGATGCACCTAATAGTTCTTGGGTATATGATACCGGATCAGTTATTCACATCTGCAACTCGTTGTAGGGACTGGTAAGAACTAGGAGCGTAGCAAGAGGCGAGGTTGATATTCGAGTCGGCAACAAAGCAAGAGTTGCTACGTTGGAAGTCGGCACGATTCAGCTTCATTTACCTTCCGGATTCATTATGGAACTGAATAATTGTTATTATGTTCCAGTGCTTAGTCGAAACATTATTTCTGCTTCATGTTTGATGAGGCAAGGATATGAGTCGAATATCAAGAATAATGGTTGTTCTTTGTATTTGAATGATATGTTTCACGGCTTTGCACCCGTCCAGGACGGGTTATTTATTTTGAATCTTGATGGTGAGTTGGTTTATAACATAAATGTTAAATGGTTGAAACCAAATGATCGGAATATGACTTACTTTTGGCACTATCGGCTTGGTCATATAAGTTGGAAACGGATGAAGAAGCTCCATGATGATGGACTCCTAACTTCATTCGATTTGGAGTCGTTCGAGACTTGCGAATCTTGCCTACTCGGCAAAATGACCAAGACACCTTTTCCAAAGAGTTGCGAAAGGGCGTCCGACTTGTTGGGACTAGTACATAGTGATATATGTGGACCAATGAGCATGACAGCCAGAGGTGGTTATGAGTACTTCATTACCTTCACTGATGATTTGAGTAGGTATGGATATATCTACTTGATGAAACATAAGTCGGAAGCCTTTGAAAAATTCAAAGAATTCCAGAATGAAGCACATAATCAACTCGGCAAGAAAATAAAGTTTCTTCGGTCGGAACGAGGAGGAGAGTACATGAGCCATGAGTTTGATGACCATCTGAAAAGTTGTGGAGTAGTTCCTCAACTTACTCCGCCAGGAACGCCGCAAAGGAACGGTGTTTCGGAAAGGCGGAAACGGACCTTGTTGGACATGGCACGATCAATGATGAGTCGGACAGATCTGCCTTTATCATTTTGGGGTTATTGTCTAGAAACAGCGGCGTTCACACTAAACAGAGTACAATCAAAGTCAGTAGAGAAGACAGCACATGAGATGTGGACAGGCAAAAGGCCGAATTTGTCTTTTCTTAAAATTTGGGGTTGTGAAGCATTTGTCAAGCGACTTCGGTTGGACAAGCTTACGGCCAAGTCGGCTAAGTGTATTTTCGTGGGGTATCCGAGGAAAACCTTGGGTTACTACTACAACCGAGAAGAGGGCAAAGTGTTTGTTGCTCGGAACGCTGTCTTCCTTGAGAAAGAGTTTCTCAGTCGGGGAGTAAGTGGGAGCACGGTTCAGCTCGAAGAAATTCGAGAGGAACCGGCTAGTAGCGAGTCGGCAAAAACCTTGGAGGTTGAGCCGGTCGTGGTAGCTGAGCCGGCAGAAGCACCTGTACTACGAAGATCGGCGAGATTACGAAGTGTTCGTGATGTGTTACTATTAGATAGTGATGAGCGGGCAAATTATTCGGAAGCGATGGTGGGATCTGATTCCGAGTCATGGCTTGCAGCCGTGAGATCCGAGTTAAAATCCATGGATAAAAATCAAGTTTGGAACTTGGTTGATCTGCCAGACGGTGCAAGACCCGTCGAGTGCAAGTGGGTCTTTAAGAACAAAATTGATATGGATGGAAATGTTTCCGTCTATAAAGCACGCCTTGTCGCGAAGGTGATCCGACAAGATGAAGGAGTTGATTACGATGAGACTTTCTCACCTGTAGCGATGCTTAAATCAGTTCGGATCATGTTAGCTATAGCGGCCTATTTCGATTATGAGATATGGCAGATGTATGTCAAAACGGCTTTCCTTAACGGAAATTTAACTGAGGACGTGTATATGATACAGCTCGAGGGTTTTGTCGATCCAGCTAATGCTGACAAAGTATGTAAACTTCAGAAATCCATTTATTGGTTGAAGCAAGCATCTCGGAGTTGGAATATTCGCTTTGATGAGGTAGTCAAATCGTTTGGCTTCATCAAGAGTGATCATGATTCCTTTTTATACAAGAAGTTTAGTGGGATCAAAGTAAACTTTCTAATCTTATATGTGGATGACATATTACTGATTGGAAATGATGTCCAGATGTTGCAAGAAACCAAGGAATCATTGGAAAGGAGTTTCTCAATGAAAGACTTGGGTGAGGCAACATACATCCTTGGAATCCGGATCTATAGAGATAGATCAAGGAGGCTCATTGGATTGAGTCAGAGTACTTATTTGGACAAAGTGTTGAAGAAGTTCAACATGGAATCGTCTAAGAAGGGGTTCTTACCGATGTCCCATGGTGTAAAACTTAGCAAGACTCAGTGTCCTTCGAAAACTGATGAGCGAAGTAGGATGAGTGCGATTCCGTATGCTTCTGCAGTCGGATCCATCTGTATGCCATGATTTGTACTAGGCCAGATGTTTCATATACTCTAAGTGTTGTGAGCAAATACCAGGCAGATCCTGGAGAAATCCACTAGACAGTGGCTAAAAATATCCTAAAGTACTTGAGATGGACTAAGGATATGTTTTTAGTTTATGGTGGTGAAGATGAACTCAGTGTAAAGGGTTACACCGATGCGAGTTATGTTACCGACTCTGATGATTCTCGTTCGCAATCTGGATACGTGTTTCCTATAAACGGAGGTGCTGTGAGCTAGAAGAGTTCCAAGAAAGAGAATGTGTCTGCATCTATAACAGAGGCTGAGTATATTACCGCCTCGGAGGCAGCAAAGGAGCTGTTTGAATGAGGAATTTCCTCATGGATCTTGGTGTGGTTCAGGGCTCGTCCAATCCGTTAGACGTGTATTATGACAACAATGGTGCTATTGCACAAGCCAAGGAACCTAGACAACACCAGAAGAACAAGCACATACTCATGCGATACCACCTGATTCGCCAGTTCATGGATCAGGGTGATATCAAGTTATGCAAGGTACACACGGATGCAAATATTGCGAATCCGTTGACAAAGACGTTACCACGGCCGAAGCATGAGGTGCACCTAAGAGCCATGGTCATTAGATGCTTAGACATATGATGTCGGAAGATTGACTCTAGTGCAAGTGGGAGACTGTTGGGAATATGCCCTAGAGGAAATCATGTATGATGAGATTTCCCATTATATTCATAAAGATATTAAGTTGTCCTTCTATAAACATCTGATGTGTCTCATTGAATATATGATTCGGTTGTGGAACTATACATTCATGTTGTTTGTACTAAACATCCTTGGTCATTGAGGTTGTGCTGGACACACAACTTAGACCAATGTGAAAGTTGGCTTGATGACTCGGTTCCACTTGTCATGGGCATGGAGATGCTATTCCAACTTACACAAATTCGGCTAAAGAGTTTAGCGATTTGGATTGACCCACACTTGTCATGGGCATGGAGATGCTATTCCGACTTAGGTTTTGTCAAACGCTGATCCGTAACTGGGCAGCTATCAAGGCAGAGTTCGGGTCGACTGAGAATCAAGCTCCGTGATGTGAATAACCAAGATGGGATTTTGCTCCTCCACTCGGAGAGATATTATCTGGTCCCTCTCGGAAGATATGATTCGGAAAGCATGGCCATGCACGACTCGGTTAAGTGTTAACTGAGGAGGTCAACTAAGAGTTAGTCGGGTGAATCACTAATCTTGGATCGAGAAGAGAGTCGGACTATTTAAGGGATGACAAATATTCGCCTATAGTCTGACAAGGTATATCATGAGGCAAAAGGGACTCGGACGCAAGTCACATTGGAAAGGCAAGTCGTCATGACTCTTTGGTACTTGGGAGTCGGCACATTCTGCTAGGAGCCGCTACCAACTGATCGATTGAGAGTCAGACTCTAATCGTGTCCAAGTAGCCATGAGCCTGCGGGGTCACACACTTAAGAGCGGGAGAAAGTTCAGACTGGATCTGAACCAGAAATCTAGTCGGGTTGGACCCGAGCCGGATTAGGATTGAGTAAGTGAGTCGGACTCACGGGGACTAGTGTTATATGGGCTTTAGTGAATGGGCCACGAGAGTGGATCCCACATTCACTCCGTATATATAGTGGAGCACCGTAACCCAGAAAGGTTAATCATTGTTCGGTTTGGTCATTCCATGTGTTGGAAACCCTATCTCCACAACAGTCCTGCCGTCGTAACGAAACTATCAGTTCACTGCCGGTGCTCCTCCTTGTACGTGTGGATACCAGCAGAGGTGTTGTACGTTCAGCACCAGGACGATCGGATGACAAAGCACTGCACTGCATCAACTGACGCGCTTCATCAGTAATCCGCAATTGCGCGTCTAGTGGTAAACCTCGTGGTCTTCTACCTCGGCTAGATCTTGGGATCACCACGTTAGAAGAAAAAGTTTTGTTTTATCTCTGCGTGTCCCAACAGTTTTCTCATAAAACATTTTGTAAACATGTACCCAGGGTCTTCCCATCCTATACTTTTCCTTTGGCTAAAACAGGGTCTCCAAGGGGTTATGGCGTTATACACCATCTACCATACTAGGGACAAGTAGGTGTCGTTAAAGGGTTGTACCTAGTGGTACTAAAGTTGCAATGGTTTGGAGGAGCCAAACTTTCCCCCATATAGAGACATAGTATAATAAAGACATGCAATTTTAATAAACCAATAGTTAAAACATGCACAAAAATAAAATTAGAACAAGTGGTTATGAGCAAGAAGGTAGCTTGCTTGATGATCAGAAATATGGCATATATGTCCCTGGACTTCTTAGAGAACAATAATAGCCAAATAGTAATAAGACCTCTTCTTCTCATTGTTAGACAATCGCAACTATCGCCGTCGAGGATCATACATGCAATCAAACCATAGGCACAATCAATCATCAATCATGCAACCCGAATACAATATCGCAAACAATTACACAATATAGTATTTACTTTAGTAGGTATTGAGAATTTGGTTATGGAAAGAAAGAGAAGGCTTTGGTTGCATTAGGGGATTTTGTAACAAGATGTATGTGGTATAAATCACTTGATTAAGAAGTTTAAGGCCAAGGCTTGGTTCTGTATGATATCACTATACAAAAGTGATATATCAGGTAGGCATTGACAAAATAAAACTAACAAAAATGGATTCACTATTTTATCGATTATCCTTGATTTATAAGGAATTTTCTAGTGAATAAAACTCTAGAGTTTTAGGAAAAACATCATTAGAAAAGTTCGGGAGTTCCAAAAATTATTTCCTTGGAGGGTTAAGTAGTGTCTGGTGGACTTATTCACTAAGAGTTGGAATCATCCCAAAATATTTAACAGAATTCCCTCAGGAAATTCCCAAAGGCTGTACTGTCGTGGTATTGCCGACGAGTACACCATTGATGGTCCTCACATTGCGTGTTTAGAGACGTGGGGTGAGGCGGAAGGTTGGCGGGTACAAGGTAACACAGCTTACCCAGGTTCAGATCCCACGACGGTGGCGGAATCCTACTCCTGCTATAAATCACTATAATGGCAATATGCCGAGTTACAGGGATTTGTTCGCTGTGCGAGGTATGAGTTGATTGGTGCCCTAAAGGATCCTCTAGGTCTGGCTTATATAGTCGCTAGATCCTAGGGTTACAGGCGAAGTCCTAGCCGGACATGTTACAGATTCCTACACAGTACACAATTATTCTAACGTGCCTTGCACTCCAAGGATCCGGGTACATTGGTGACTCCTATGTAGCCTTCCTTCATCCGGCATGGGCCTCCCTTATGGATCCATCTAACTGGGCCACCCAGCAGGCCATAGGCCTTGCTACCCACTATGGGCCACCCGGGTTATCCGGATTAGAGACATGCAATGGTGATACCCATTTAGCATATCCCCAATAGTAGCCCCCGGAGAACTCCGAGATCTTGCGCCGTCTTGCCTCTTCAAACTGAATGCTCCATCTAGATGGATGTCGGCAAAATCATCAAGCAATATCTTGAAGTCCTCCCAAGAACATGCAATGCTCCCCTCCTTCAACATGTAAGTCGGAGAACTGCTGAATCTTCCATCGTACTCTTCTCGAAGCCAGACTGCATTCGTCCATGTCGGAATGTTCAGATGGGATGGTTCACCTACCTATGCTAGTAGAGTGACGTAGACCATAGGTCAGCGACGCCTCGTAACTCACACATGCAGAGAACTCAATAATATCCCTTTTCCCGCGTGAAGGATACAAAATGTTGGCGGCGGAGGTGGGAACGTGGCGAAATTTCCGTGCGTGCACACGCACGCCCTGTCCACGCAGCAACCATTTGATCGACTTGCATAAATCTTGATGCTGAGTACTATAAAATGTAACCGTGGTGATTTTTATCTTTTCACCCCATTCTTCCTCGCATCGTCTTCTTCCTCTATCCAACGTCTCCTTGAGCTCTCAGCGCACAAAGGAAAAACCCTAGATTTTCCATCAAATCTCACAGCCAACCTTCCTCTGCACCAATGGCCAGCAGCAGCAGCATTCCGTCCATGGCGGCGTCGGACGAGGCCACGTCCGAGCCAAAAAGCTCCATTCATGTTTTGTCGGAGGGCGTGGTGGTGCCGCGCACCACGGTGGTTGAATTCACCAGTAGCGACCATGTTCCATCGGGGCTGGAACTGCTAGAGGAAGAGGATGACTCCCACAAGGGAGAATGGCGTAGCTCCGATATCACCAAAGGCGATCCCAAGGAGATGCTCGCCGAGGGGTACCTCCCCGCGACGGAGGATCTGTTCTGGTGGGTGGCGCCGGCCGGCAAGGTCGTCCCTTCTCCCCTTGCCAGAGAAAAGGTGTACCTCAAAGCCGAACTAGTACACCTCGTCTCCCTCCCAATCTCTGACTTCTTCATAGAAGACCTTAGACACTACCGGGTTCAACCTCAGAACCTGTCTCTGAATAGCATCCTCGCGCTTAGCAACTACGCGACTCTTTGTCAGGGTTACCTAGGAATCAGGCCTAGGTTAGATCTGTTTATCTATTTCTTCACCATCAAGAGGGAAGCCAGAGTAAGCAAGGATGAGCTCAGAAATTGTGGAACCATTAGTTTCAAGATCTGGCCTGGCCGGCGGTTCCCCGACATCGTAGGCCATGAATCCTGCAAGAACTGGCAGAGTATGTATTTCTACGACCCAGGCATTCCTTTGGCTGGCCAAGAAAAAACATACCCGAACTTTGTTGATGAGGCCGCCACTAAAGCCCCGACATGGAGATCCCAAGCCCTCCTCCCCTCCGACGACGAAGCCTCCCGCGCCGTAAGGCGGATCGAGTGGTTTGTAGAGACGGTTCTGACCAGGTTGCACCTAGGCATGTGCTGGTTCATCAGGCGGATTCATCCTCTGCAGCACCGTGTGAAGCTGATGCACGAATATTCCAAGGATAGGAAGGATAGCCTCCGCATCTCTGAGGACAACTTTTTGAGTGACTCCGTCAAGCTTCGCCTCAAGGACATAGTCAATGTGAAGGACAGGAAGCATGGCTTCACCATCACCTACGACATGTTCGAGGGCGGCACATGCCCATAGGTACTTGTTTATTTTCCATGTATGACATATACTCCAGTTCTTCCGTCTTGCCTTAACCGTTGCGTCTAACACTTTGGGATTCACTTAATAGCTAAAGACTCTGGACGAAGGTAGCATGGCTATCCAAGTCTATCAACCCAAGCTGAAGGAAGTCATCATTGTGTCCGACGATGATGTCCCGTTGGCGTGAAAGCGGAAGAGCTCCACCTCTAATGCTGCCGATAGAGGCATGAAAAACAAGACGGAGGGTGGAGCCTCCAAGAGATCCACCTCCTCCCTAGAGGCGGAGAAAAGAAGAACGATTGGTATCCCTTTGACCAAAGCACCAACCATTGTGTAAGCTTCTTAACATCCGACATTGTCTCTTTCTCGTCTTGTTCCTATACTTATACTTTTTGCATGTTTCAGGAAGAAGGCCAGTATGAGTTTGAAGAAGACCTCCAAAACATCGGGGGCTTCTAAAAACATAAAGGAAATGTTTAGTCAGTCATCTCCCACCATTTCCCCTCCGACTCCAAGCGTCCAGCCTACTGCCGCATCGACAAGCTCTCTAGCAAAGGTAACGTCTGAACCTTCCGCCATGGAAGTGGATCCATCCAATTCTCAGGGATTCCCTGATGTTGCCGCGGAACTTGTCGTTGTCTGCGAGCAAGCGACACAATAAATCATGTCCTCCAAAGTGGCTGAAGCTCCGGCTAAGGATGCCACTAGTAAGGCAATGGTGGAAGGCAAAACTTCTACCATAGGTGGAGCTGTTGCACCCAGGACATCATCAGAGATCCCAAAGACCATCTACCCAGTTCTTGCACCGAGTAGCTCAGCTCTGGATCCTAGGGCAGCATCGACTTCTCCTACATGTGGTCTTGAGGAGCTGCTCAAGTAGGGGGAGATTCTACACGTAAATGGCCTTGCTTTTAGAAAGTTATTGCCGAGAGCGCCAGCAACCTCAAGATTATTGCACTTGTAAGTTTTATATGCCTTTTTGCATTTAATATGTAGTATCCCACTTTATCCCTCGAGGATTTAGACGGAAAACCATAGGTCTTTGGGTCGGAATGCTCTAAGAGTGACTAAGCTAGAAACTTCGCACTATAGCCCCCAAATATGTAGTTTGAATGAATTATTCTTACTAGATACTTTTAGAGTATCATACGCAGTGTTTGTAAATTTCAATATTGTAGCCCCCAAGACTCTAGTTGAAACAGAATTAGCTCCAACTAGATGCTTAAAGAAAGACTAAGCATATTGCCGAGTTAAAAACTCGTACTGTAGCCCCCAAGCCTCTAGGTGGATACTTATCTAACTAGATGCTCCAAGTAGACTAAGCAACTTTAATCTTATTGCAGAATGAGAATGCTCGGATAGGCATCGCCAACGACAAGTTCCACAAGATGCGTGCTGATCTTGAAGGTGAAAAGGGTAACACTGCCTTCTTGAAGGATCAAATCACCAAGAGCAAGAGTCTATTTTTCTTTTCAATTTCACACTCAAATCTTGGTCTTGCGCCATTAATCTCCGACTATTCACTGTGCCCTGACATTTGTCCGACATGCAGAAGCTATTGCCAAGGCGAAGGATATTGTCGAGCAATCCAAGCACATAAAACTGTTGGATAGAGAGAACAAAATCCTTAAGCAGGAGAGGGCTGAATCATTGAAGATGCACGAGAATGCTATGAAGGCCGTGCAGGAGTCCACCAACATGGAGGTCAACCGCCTGAAGGAGGAAATTGCAATCCTCAAGGAACAGAACAAAGTTGCCGCCAAGTAGAATACGCGCAACCTTGAGGCTTACAAGGTCCTTCGACAAGAACGGGTGGCGGAGACGCTCCAACAAGCTGAGGCTAGCATCTTATGTAAGCAATCTCCGTCTTGTAATTCTATAAATCAGATACTCTAAACTTTTGTTGTGTTGATCTCATGTACTCCATTTCTTGGCCATAAATACAGCTCCTATTGGTTTAACCAATAATCCTCCTCCGCCAAAGGAATGCATGGTTCTTGTCGACAACTTCATCAGCACCGCCATCACCCAAGCAAAAGAAATTTCCAAGCCCTTGAACATTAACATCAAAGCGGTGGAATCCGTCATGAAGTACTCGGAGATCCTGCGCCAAGCCCCCGAGCGGATCGTAATCTGGAAAGCTTCATGCACCCAGGATGGTGCAACGATGTCGCTGGCAATGGTCAAGGCTCACTATGAGAATGCCGACATCGACACGGTGACATCGACACGTAGATGACCACAGACAGAAGATCGATCTATCTGGTCATCGCTCTTCGGCTACGACACCAGGGTCGCCAAGATGGTGGACGCAAACACCTTTGTACCTCTTGAGGTCATTGACGCTGACTAGTCCAGCTCCTCCGAGTCCCTCAAGACAACCGACTTTGTTAATGATCAGGATGACTCTCCTGCTGTGGATGACGTTACTTCAAATTCTCCTATGCTATAGGAATGAAAAACACTTATGTAATATTTCTTTCCTCTGGGTGTATGTATGCGGAAAAACTATGGGTTTAACCTTAAGGCGGAAAACAATATCTTATATGTTTCTTGATACTTAAGTACTAGTTCCACCATGTATATATTTTTTAAGCAAGTGTTGGGGTTATCCATTACTCTAGTTTTTATGCTTGACTTTTTTTGAGTCGGAAGACCCGTAGTAGGAACTATGCGCTCGGGCGATTATACCCAATGGAACCATTAAGAACATAAGCACAAAATCGCCGACTTCGATTGTCGAAAGTCACAACTCCAGAATCCACATAGAAACTACAAAGAACGTATAGACCAGAAAACTTAAGCTAACGCCCGTAGGTGGATTTTTCACAAGTGCAAATGCAATACTTGCACATAAAGGTTTGATATGATCCAAAAATGAACACTAAAGGACGTAAAAGACTCAAGCATATGAGTAAACCAAAGATCTTTATGTCATTGATCATATAAGAGGTACAAAGTAGATAAAAAATATGCTAAGTGTAAAAAGGACGTAGCGGTGCTATGTTCCATGGCCGATCAAGCTCCGGGTAGTCATCATCCGGGTCATGTCGCTTACGCTTATGATCCTCGTTTGGTCTATCCTCTAGTTCACGATTGTCAACGAGGTAGTAAGACCAATTGAGTAGCGCCTTGCTAATGATGAACGGTCCTTCGCATGGCGGGGATAATTTTTGTGATTTCTTCTGATTAAGTCAGAGCACCAGATCCCTCTCTTTAAATGAGCGAGGCCGAACGTGGCCATTATGGTAGCTGCGTAGATTCTGCTGGTAGATGGTGGATCTTTGGCACGCCAATGCATGCTCTTCCTCGAGAAGGTCCACATCTAGGCGTTTGGAGTCTTCAGCGTCATATTTGTTGTAGGCGGCAACTCTTGGTGAATCGTGAAGGATGTCGGAAGGCAGTGTGGCTTCTTCTCCATATACCATGAAATAAGGGGTCTAGTCGGTGTATCTATTGGGTGTAGTTCGTTAACTCCATAGAACAGATGGTAATTCCTCCGCCCAGGCTCCAGACGTGGTTGATTCCCTGCAGAATTAATCCATTGGCTCGCTCAACTTTCCCAATGGACTGTGGATGTGCTACAGATGCCAAGTCAAGTCGAATGCCCTTCTCCCAACAATAGGCTTCCACTTCTCCGAGTGACAAGTTGCTACCATTGTCGGTCATAATGCTATGTGGGATACCAAATCTCACCACTAGATCCCGGAAAAACCTAAGGGATGTTGCCCCATCAAGCTTTCGGTTTAGCTTCTATCCATTTGGTGAATTTATCAACTACTACTAGCAGATGTGTAAACCCACAAGGTGCCGTCCGTAGTGGACCAACCATGTCTAGCCCCCAGACTACAAACGGCCAAGTTATTGGTATTGTTCGCAACTCTTGAGCTGGTACATCTTGTTCACCAAACGGGCATAGTACTGGCATCCCATGCATGTCTCAACCATCTTGTTGGCGTCCGCCTTCGCGGTCATCCAGTAGAATCCTTGCCGTAAGGCTTTGGAGAGCAATGATCGAGGAGCGTCGTGATGTACGCAATGTCCGAGATGTATCTCACGAAGGATTTCAATACCTTCTTGCTGGGAAACACACTTGAGTTATACACTAGTGGTGCTTCTTTTATAGAGCTGTCCATTGATTATGGTATAGCCCTTCGCTCGACATACTATTTGCTGACTTTCGACCTCGTCGATGGGAAAAGTTTCATGTACGAGATACTCCATGAATGGTTTTGTCCAAGCCGGAGGGACCTTTGTTACTGTATGAACAAAAGATTCAACTCTATCTGGGTTCTCGGGGTTCGCTCCCTTCACGGATGGTGTCCATAGATGCTCCACAAAAATGTCTGGCGGAATTAGTTTGCGCCTTGATCCAAGGTTTGACAGCAGACCAGCCACCACATTTTCCTCCCTCTTGACATACTTGACTTCATAGCCCTCGAAGCACTTGGCTATATCGTCTACTTCGTCTCGATATGACTCCATCGTAGGGTTACACGCGTTCCAGGTGCCAGCCACCTGCTGGGCAACCAAGTCGGAATCTCCACAGCAAACTATGCGCTTGATGCCAATATCCTTGGCTACGTGAAGTCCGTGAATGAGTGCTTCATATTCCGCCATGTTAATTTTAGCCTCAAAATGGATCTGTAGAATGTAGTGTAGCTTTTCCCCTGTTGGTGACTGTAACAATACACCAGCTCCTTAGCCATTGAGTATCTTTGATCCGTCAAAGTGCATCACCCAGTATTCCGGCTCTGGTACAGGGGTAGCATCTGGCATCTCCGTCCAATCTGCAATAAAATCTGCCAAGACGTGTGATTTGATAGCGTCGCATCACTTGTAGGTGATCTTGAAGGCGGCAAGTTCAATGCCCCACTTTGCAACCCTTCCTGTAGCAGTTATTGATGATGTAGGACAATGGAGCTTTACTGACCACTGTGATGGGGTGCTCCTGGAAATAGTGCCTTAGCTTCCGAGAAGCAAGGAACCCTCCATAAGATAACTCCTGGTAGTTCGTGTAACGCTGCTTGGACTCCATCAAGACCTCGCTTACATAGTAAACTGGTCGTTGCACTCCGTACTCATGCGTTGGTTCTTTCCACTCTACCAAGACGATGATGCTGATTACCCGGTTGGTGGCCGCCATGTAGATCAACATCGGCTCCGTAGGCTCGAGAGCAGCGAGCACAGGTGTTGAGGAAATTATCTCCTTTAGCTTCTGAAGCGCAGCATCTACTTCGCCCATCCATGTAAATTTGTCCGCCTTCTTCAGCAACTGGTACAACGGCAGAGCCTTCTCTCCAAGTCGGCTGACAAACCGGCTTACTGCTGCAACGCAGCCTGTTAGCCGTTGGATGTCCTTCAGGCATGTCGGATGGTTTATGTTTAGGATCGCTTTGATTTTCTCCGGGTTGACCTTGATTCCACACTAGGAAACGATGAAGCTCAACAATTTGCCGGCTGGAACCCCGAAAACCCAGTTCTTTGGGTTAAGCATCATGTTGTATTTCCGGAGATTATCCAAGGTTTCTTTTAAGTCGGAGATCAACTCGTTTGACTTTTTAGACATCACTGCTATACCGTCAACATAGGCGTGAACGTTCTGACCAATTTGATCTTGTAGGCAACGCTGCATAGTCCGTTGGTACGTAGCACCTGCGTTTTTCAGCGCATAGGGCATCGTGACATAGCAAAACATGTCGTAAGTTGTGGTGAACGAAGTGGCTAATTGGTACGACTTCCTCATTTTTATCTGGTGGTATCCTTAGTATGCATCGAGAAAACACAAAAGTTCCATGCTAGCCATTGAGTTAATGAGTTGGTCAATGCGAGGCAAAGCAAACGGATTTGGACACGCTTTGTTCAAGCCGGTGTAATAAACTCACATTCTTAATTCTTTGGTTCCCTTTTTGGGGAAAAGTACAGGATTGTCCACCCATCGGGTGTGAAGGACTTCTCGGACAAAACTAGCCTTAAGTAACATAGCTATATGTTTGCCTATGTCACGTCTCTTCTCGTCTCCGAAGCTTCATAGAGGATGTTTCACCGGTTTGCATTTTGGATCAATATTCAAGATTTACTCGGCAAGTTCACTAGGTACACCTTTCATGCCGGCAGGTTGCCTGGCAAAGATATCCCTATTCTCGTGGAGGAACTCGATGAGTGCGCTTTCCTATTTAGGGTTCAGGTTCGTCCCAATGGCGGTGGTCTTGGAGGCATCGCCTACCACAAGTTCCACCGACTTGGTCTCAATGGCGGCCTTGAAGGCGGGATCAGAGTCAAAAATCTGCTTATTCGATGCCGGCATCTCTAAGGCATCGACCTTGCTCTGGATCTCCTTGAATTCTTTGCTGCATAGGACAGCTTCTACAAAGGCTGCTTCTCCAATATCGCAGTCCCTTGCCTTTGTAAAGCTTCCGGATACGGTAATGACACTGTTTGGTTCATGTATCTTGAGATTGTTGTAGACGAAGCATGGCTTGGCCATGAAGGCATGGAAGATGTCGCGTCTGAATATGACGTGGTACACACTTTTGAAGGGGACCACTTCAAAGGTCATGCGTTCTTGGCGGTAATTGTTAACATCACCAAAAGCGACCGAAAGCGTGATGCACCCAAGGGACTAAGCCTCCCAGCCAGGAACTACGACATGGAACACGGTGCTGATCCGCCTTAGGTTGGTCTCCGTCAAGTTCATCTTGTGCAGTGTATCCAGGTACATGATGTTGATGTTGCTTCCACTGTCCACCAGGCATTTGGTGAACTCGTTGTCGTCAATCAAATGGTTGATTACCATGGCATATTGGTTCTCTGTTGGGATGAGGTCTGGGTGATCCTTCCTATCCCAAGTGATTGGAATTTCCGACCAGCAATTACTGGGGAACTAGGGGTAAGGTGGCCATCAGTATCCTCATCGAGGTTTTCTATGCCCGGATAGTAGGGGTGCCAAGGAAAGTGTGGTAGACGGTGGCCTTCTTCTCGAAGGGGTTCTTGCCTTTTCCATCGCCTTGTCGGCGTGCTTGGGGTCAACGTCCTCGTCCATGTCACTTGAATCCTTGGACTCCTCTTCCTTCTTCTTCCCTTTGTGCTTGCCTCGCGGTCTGTTCTTCCGGCTTTGTTTGTAGCTGGACTCCGGGTGTTCCTTGAGGTCATTGACAAACTTGCAATGGTGATTGGTGTGAGTGGCTTTGTCGTTGGTGTCGAGGTGTACAAGGCATGGCATATCACGGTACTCCTTGTATGTTTGGGGAACACACGGGACGCTGCCTGGATAGTTTTACTACCCCGATGCTGCCCATGACCAGCCCCCCATCTTCGGCCATGCTATTCGCCGTCACCTCTTCCTGCAAACGTCATTGCGACCATGTCACCTCTTGGTGTTGTTGTTCCTCTTAGATTGGGCTAGAATGGCTATTGCCATCAAGGAGCCGCTAGCATTGTCGTCGACAGTCACGAACTCACTGGCCAACTCGATCATCTGGTTGAGATCGAGCATGTGATTGTCTTGCAGGCGCTTCAACTTATGTTGGAGAAACACACCTTTTTCCAATCCATCAATGTAGACGGCCATGGAGGTCTGATCGTGCACTCCTGTGCAGGAATTCTTTGTATCCAGCCAGTAGGAGAGGTAGGATCGAGATGTCTCTTCTTTCTCTTGCACGCACCACTCTAGATTCTAGCAGTACAGGGACGCTTATACGTACCCTCAAAGTTTTTGGTGAACGCTTCTTGCATGTCCAACCAGTTGTAGATAGACTTTTCCGGCAAGTCATCGATCCATTGGTGGGCCATGCCCGTCAACATCAGTGGGAGGTACTTGATGGAAACGTTGGGGTTTCCCCTGGCGATCTCGACCACGTTGCCGTAATCCTGCAACCACGTAGCTGGTTTGGCGGTGCCGTCATAGGGCTTGATGGTCTTGTCAATCCGAAAACCCTTAGGGTAAGTTGCGGTCCATATTACAGGTCCAAAGCAATGTGGTCCAAGGTACTGTCCTTCCCGGGCCTCATGAATCTTGTCCAGGCGCGAGCGTGCAACGTATGGTTACGGGCTTGCTCTTTTCTTCTTGCCACTAGGGGATGGGCTGCGTGAACGACATGGGCCTCCTCCACCATGGTGGCTGCTAGGTGGCAATGTAGGTGAAGGTGGTGGTGGGTTAGCCTTCTTGCTGTTACCCTCCCGCGACGCCTCCCATCTGTCATGATTGCTTTTCGGAAATGGAGGGTCATGGCATGACCTGCTCTTGTGTCCTTGGTTGCCGTTGTGCTCTCCATCGTGACGGGGCTCCTTCGCGTTGTCACGAATGACAATGCCGCCCTGGGGGCATCTTGGCGGAGGCATGCTCGCAAGATGGTGAGCCTTTGGGTCTTCGCGATGTCGGGGAGATCGGGGCGGTGTAGATGGGTGATGAGGATGAGCCTTTCCTCCGTGGTTGGAGGATATGGGGACAGCGTACTTCCTGTTACGCACATCCCTCCGTCTTTTCTCTAATGAACCCGTATGGGACCCGACATAATGAGGGGGATCGTTACCTTGGTGGCTTAGGATTGCTAGACTGGCAATATGCTGGGTCAGACTCAAGCCTCTGAGAGGTGGCCTTTTCCTGCTATTTTACTGCCTTTGCTACAAGGTCATAGACCTGTTCCACTGCTGCGGGTGATCTATCCTGCTCCAGGAGGGTCTTGGCGAAGGCTAAGTTGAGTATAGGAGTGGGCATGACCTTCCTGCCCTCGTTGTCAATGTAAGGCTTGGCTTGTGGCGGCTTCGGGGGAGCCTACCCTAGGTTGTGCCGTACACCAGGATCGTTGATGACGCGAGCCAAAGCTTTCCTAGCCTTTTTCTGCTTGAGCAGAGTCTTGTTCTCGGCCTCCATGGCTCTAGCTTTCTCGATTGACTTCTGCGCCTTGGCCAGATCTTGATATAGCTTTGCGCCTTGCTCCGCGATGGCCTGTGCTTCCTCCAGCAGCTAGTGGCGCTTCTCGTCCAGCTGTACTATGTTCTGTATATGATCCACAGTCATGGGATCGACGAACAAATTGTCGTACATCACTCTATCAGCTAGAGTGATTTGGGCAGCTATAGACGTAGATGCAGGAGGCAGCGGGTTTGTGGTGTTGAGGTTACTCAAACCGGTGTTGAGTTCCTGTGGCTGCTTCACTGGGTTAGGCGGAGGGGGCATGGCCTTTGCACAATCATTTTCGGCAGCATTAGGTGGTCCCTTCCCTTTTTCTAGTGCTTTAGGCGGAGCTTGTCCGGGTTGGTCTTCTTCCATCACACTCCCAATGGAGATGAACACCTCTTAGGATGTGATGGCCTTGTCGGCCTGCTCCTTGCGCTTGATGTCCTCCATATCCTGCATAGGAGAGTCAAGTTCCTCAGGAAAGATATCCATCTCCTCCGAGTCCATGATGATGTCGGCATAGAGTGCGTCCATAACAGAGTCGGAGGGTGCGCGGGCTTCCTCAACAACGGAAGAAGATGCTGAGGCTGCAGGGACGTTGACTGGAGGCGGTGGCGGTGGTGGCTGATGCGGCGGGGTGCCAGGTATGGCTGCGAGCACTACCTGAGCTTCTGCCTCAGGAACTGTGTAGTTATTGACCGTGTCAACCATACCCTCGAATGTGAGGCATCTCGAGGCATTTTCCCGCCTTAGCGTATGCCGGAGAAGTGTACCGCGGTCCAGCCCTTCCACAAAGTGATAAATAGCATCATCACTGGGGTAATGTTCCAGATCGACCCGTATATGGAGCCACCTGGCGAGGTAATCGCGGGGGTTTTCACCGTCTCTCTAAACGCAACGCGCCATATCAAAGATAGTCACTACGCTGACAAACTGTGATCTCTGCTTTCCAGACGCACGGGCGAAGCCGGCGGATTTGCAGCGATCTTCCACCATTATATCCTGCACAGGGGCATTTTGGGTGGGCCTTGAATTTTTCTGATCTAAGCCCGTAAACTCCGAAGAGAGATCCGACATCGATCCTTCCGCGAGTGTATCCTGCAAGTAGGCGGTCCGTGCGGGTCTTGACGATCCTCCGACTTCCAGGGAACTAGTGCCTGAGTCAGTTTCGTCGATGAAGAGGTGGATGTCCCCGATTGGGATGATCGACCAGCGGGTGGAGTTCGTCTTTGCCGGGATCCAGAACTCATCAGGAGGGACGATCAGAATGTTACCGGAGAAGATAACATGGATGATGGCTACGGTTTCACTGATTCCCGCCAAGAGCTTTAACCTCGCCCGTTGTAGAGCCTGAAGCGCCTCTTGCCCCACGGTGGGCACCAACTGTTGTGGTATTGCCGACGAGTATGCCATGGAGGGGTCCGCACAGTGCATGTTTAGAGACGTGGGGTGAGGCGGAAGGTTGGCGGGTATGAGGTAACACAGCTTACCTAGGTTCAGATCCCACGACGGTGGCGGAATCCTACTCCTTCTATAAATCACTATAATGGCAATACGCCGAGTTAAAGGGATTGGTTCGCTGTGCGATGTATGAGTTGATTGGTGCCCTAAAGGCTCCTCTAGGTCCGGCTTATATAGTCGCCAGATCCTAGGGTTACAGGCAAAGTCCTAGTCGGACAGGTTACAGAGTCCTACATGGTACACAACTAGTCTACGTGTCTTGCACTCCAAGGCTCCGGGTACGCTGGTGACTCCTCCGTAGCCTTCCTTCATCCGGCATGGGCCTCCCTTCTTGATCCATCTAACTGGTCCGCCCAGCCGGCCAGAGGCCTTTCTACCGACTATGGGCCACCCGGGTTATCCGGATTAGAGACATGCAATGGTGATACCCATTTAGCATATCCCCAACAGGTACTGGTCGTCGTCCGTCGCCTAGCTCACGCCAGCGTCGATGAGACCTAACCCTAGAATGGTTAGAGGAGGAACGGGGTGGCTCACCAGGGGCTCGATATACGACGCATATGCGAAGAGGAAACACATTCGATGAAGGGGAGCCGATTGGTGGGTGGCACAACGAGGTTTGGTTCTAGGAAGGAGCTCACGTGAGGACCGTCGGGAGGTAGCTTTGAGAGATTGCCGGAGTTGCTTCTAGAGATGCTGCATGGGAGTAAAAAGGGCATGGTCAGATGCAGAAGGACAAAGGGAGTCTAGGAGGGTGACATGCAGAGGGAGATAGAGAGAGGAGGGGAGGCCTTTCTCGATTTTTGAGAGATATTCGAAGCTTCTCTCTTCTCCTTCCTTCGGTTGGGGCAGAGTAGGGGAAGGGGAGGGGAGCTCTGGGAAGGGTTGGTGGGTGGTGAGGGAGAAAATGAGGGGAAAAGGGACAGGTTGGCTGGCTTGGAGCCTTTTATTTGGAGGAGGGAAGGTGTATGTTGGACAATGTCCATGGAGGAGCTAGGGCAGGTCCATGGCTTTTTCATTGGCCAAGATGGGCAGTGGAGAGGGGGTGTGGGGTCATTAGCCCGTCTAGAGAGAGACAATGGAGATGTTTGTGGGGTATGGTGTACCCAAGATTTATTCCATGTATGTGTCTCCCTCTTTCTCACTTAAGCACAAGGTACAATGGGGAGGGAGATCTACAATTGTATTCTACAGTGGTGGTCGACCAGGGGGTGGGAGGTGTGCTCTACAAGTTTGCTGGACCAAGCTTTGTGATGGTTTGGGTGTGTTTTAGATTAGTGTTGATTGATTTTGCAAACTAGATCAAATGTGGTCTTGTGAGAGAAGTTTAATAATTTGTATTGGGCAAGGTGGATAAATGGTACTAGTGTGTTGCTATGGCCAAACTATCTCTTTAGGATTTATTTGAGATTTTTCCAGAGAATCTAAGTCCATATAATCTCATTTATTCAAAAACTACAGAAATGATTTAATGAGGCTAATATGATATTTTTACATTATTCAAGGTGGTCTCTTGGTGTGATCTGGTCTTGAATACCATATCACACATTGGGAAATTTTCTTGGAATTTATTTGGGAAGAAGAGTATTTTTAAGCTATTATTTCTTGTTTCTGCCCTTTAAGAAAAAGGGCAAAAAGAAATAATCAAGTATCTCAAACATATTTATTTTTGAGATGGGAAGGTATTTTATGCGTTGTAGGCCTTAGAGGTGTCTTGACCTGGCAAAGTAGTTTGGAGAAAAACAAACTTTCCTCTATCGAGAAGGTTTGGAGGATTTTGCCAAGAATGGAATTTAAATAGTTTTAGGTTCCAAATAATTATGGGAATTTTTTGGCAAATGTTCATATCCAAGGTGGATGATGTCAAATTGAAGTATCTATCATAACTAGCCTTGGGTATTGCAAAACAAGATGTATTTTGGAAGAAGATCAGTATTAGAGGATCTAGGGAGCTCAGAGCTCACCTTAATACAAGGGATAGATGGATAGTTATACCAAGTTGTATAGATGATCATGGTAGCAAGAGTTTGTCTTAGTTGTAAATGAGGTGATCTAGGAGTGATGGCAAACTTAGTTAAAAACAAGGCTGCCATAGCATATGAGTCATGATGCCACATAAACCATGTGGGTTTCAGAAGCACAAGGCTCCAATGGACACAAGCAGAGTATGGAGTGATATACCATGGTTAGTGGATCATAACCATGCAGGGAGTTGGTCAAGGGGAGATGGCATATGTATGTGAGCCTTTGCAAAAGTACGCAAGATGATAGGATTTGCAGAAAAGATTATTTTCTTGACTATAAAACCATCATGGATGAGTGGGTACCAGAATGGTTTAGCAAAGGGCAAGATTGGTCTTTGGTAGTATTAATGATGTACTACAAGATGGTTCAAGTACATTTTTAATAATGCACACAATTTGGAGTAGGTGGTGTTCCAAAGATTGAATCCTGATGAAGATTGGTGGATTTGGACTAGTATGCAAGAGGGAAACATTTGGAGGGAATGCAATGTTTTATTCTTATCATCAAGTGGATAATTTTGAAGTATAGATTAATTAGAGAGGTTCCAACTATATATTTGGTCGTTGATGGGGGATGCTAATACAAATGATTAGCTTAGTATAGATTTGCTTAAGTAGATTAGATGTTTATTTGAGTGGTTCAAGATAGATCTAACTTGGGATGCTTGGTTCAAGAATTGGGGATATCACACATTGATATAATCCTAAGGGATGAGCTACTAAATCAGCTCACTCTAGTTCCTAAGTACACAAGGCAATCCGCAGATCAAGGCAATTCATCAGACAACAGATCAAGACAATTCATCTTATCAGACTTATCCAACTGCTACTAGGGTTACCACCAAGCCTAGCTTGGGGTAAGCATGGGTTTTTTGAAGAGGTTGTGATTTTAAGTAAGATAAGGACCTCTTGGTATTTCTACCAAGATTATAATTGAAAATGTTTTAAGAAAGGATTTTGGAAAAACCTAGAGATAAGAGTTTGAGTACTCTGTCTTGAAAACATAAGGAGATAATATATAGGTCTCCATAGTTTTTTAATAGAAAATAGTAAACCATTTTGTTGGCAAAGTCATCTTGGCTCAAGTTTGAAATTTCAGAACATTTGAGAATATGAGAGATGAGCCAAGACATCTCTTTTGTAAAAATAGTTTTTGTTAACTAGTGTTGAGGTAGGGAGTATATCATCTAATGCACAATCAGTTGCATGAACACAATCAAACAAGTAAACAAGAATTGCAACATATAATAATAAAAAGTTTTTGTTCCCCCTAATTTTTTCCTTTTTGACAACAAATTAGGATTGCTAAAATTGGGATGTTATATACCTTTATCCCTTAAAATAATCTCGTCCCTAGATTTGGGAGGAGTAGGGTTAGGTAAGAACATCAGCTTAACAATTTTTAGTCGTGGAATTATTTAGATGATAAATGGTGTTACAACAAACAGGCTTGGTCAACTACGGGTCACAGCTGAATTGCTTCGGATTGGACGGCTTAGATTAAGCTATTGGAAAAGACATAGTCTTTTTCCCTTAGGGTGATGCTAGGTGGGTTTACATCGACGGGGTTCTTTCTTCTTGAGGCGAGATGATGAGTTGAGCCTTCTTCGATCGTTTATTGCTAAAGTCAGCTTTTTGGCCTTCTTGGTCTTGAAACGCCGGGAGTGTTGGGTGGACGGTCGACTTTTAAATGGAGAACTTTCCTGGAGTTTCTTCTGGTTCTGGGGAAGTGACGATGATTATTATTCAGTGGGGGTCCATTCTCTTGATTTAGGGGAAGGGCCATCTCCTAACAACGACTAGGAGTCGAATTTGGGTGTTATTCTGGTTTTGCAGGAAAGACGCAGTCTTTCCCCCTTAAAGCGAGACTACAGAGGCTTGGTGAGTTGCATACCTTCTTTATTGGAGTCGCAGGTTGATACTGGCGGAGCGCTGCACCTTTCGTCAAAAAATGGTTATCTTATGTCAACCTTGTATAGGTTGCTTCTTAAGAGGTGTGTGAGCTGATTTGGGTTTTAAGCAGGTTGGGCGGGAGCCGGTTTGTGGTTGTCGGTCTAGGAACGTGATCCTATAGGATGGGGTCGTTCCGGGTTGGTTATAATGCAACATCGTGGGTAAAATAGGAGAAAGGGAAACTTAGATTATCATAACATAGAGCAAGGTTCATACATAACTTAGTAGTTCTATGTCGGCTAGCGGCGAGGGTAATTAAAGCATTACAAACTGGTCAAGGCTGCAGAGCGTCGGAGCACATAGAGTTTTACAGAACGCGTTCACTACAAGAAAATTTTCCTTTTACAACGGACGATTTTTGTGCTTGAAGGTCCGTTTTTCGTGGTTCAAAAGCCTTGTACGATGGATGAACATCGTGGTATAATCCCCGTCATAAATGATTCTACCACGGTTTTTTTCTTCGACCGTGGCGGATCACACCCTTCAGCCACGAAAAGTCGTTCCGTCGTACATCTATTCGCTAGCTACGTTGACAGCTGACGTCATGCATATAGCCACATGGCAGATGCCATTAACGAACAGTTAGCACCGTTAACTATCAATGAAACCATGGTAGAAGCTAGGCCCAGCGAAGGCCTGATTATTATGGCATGTTATTGTTTCGTTCGGCACTATTTGAATTGGCCCCATCAGTGATTCCCTCCTTGGCCCACACTGTTTTTGGCCTGTTACTGTTTCAACCTGCACTGTTTGAAATGGGCCAATATGCGGGGCTCGTAAGAGATTGGGCCGGTTACTGTTCGACAAGTACTGTTTGAAAACGGCCCCTTTGGACAGCCCAATTTTGGCATATTACTGTATAGTCTTGCACTGTTTGAGGTGGTCCCATTTATGTAGCCTGCTGTGGCCCATAAGATTTCGGGCCTGTTACTGCTCCGGCCTATAGAAGGCCAGTCTATGCCCATTAGCGGGTCATTGTAGTCTGGCCTTTTACTGTTCTGGCCTTTTACTATTCTGTCCGTTTACTATTTTGGCCTTTTACTATTCTAGACCTTTACTGTTTAAAGTGTACAGGTTAAACAGCCTGCTATCACATGGCGGCACGGAAGGTCCATCATTGTTGATTGGCGGCCCATCAAAGGTTGGTACAAAACTGTGCAAATTAGGGGCGTATTCCCAGTACTAGATTATCTATAGTACTAAAAGAATTTTAGAACTGTGGAAGAAAAACTTATAACTGCAAAAATATTAAATTATTATAGGCCTGAAAAAATCCGTATCTCAAACAGCATCATCGTAATACAACGCAACTGATAAACAAACAAAATCTCGGTTTTAAAAATGTTCCTTTTAGGAAGCTCGCATCGCCTCACATGTAACGACGGGCTTATCACAGGACTTGCTGAGGAGATTATTGCATAGTTTCTTTGTCAAAGCTTGCCTTTGCTTCAACTAAGATAACTCATTCCATGCTATGGAGACTACTGCATCTGTTCTTTTGGCTTCTAGTCCAACTAGATTAAGTGTATCTCGGAGGTCATCTTTGTCAACACCAGGATTTTTAATCACAGATGCCTATTATGCCATACATCACAATCCCAGGATTACCATTTTTGCGAGACATAAAAGATTTGGATATCACAGTACATCATCCATTACAAACCATACATAAGGTCTTACACAAATAAGGATCTCGTGATCCAGTTCTTAATACAACTCAAGCAGCGGAATAACGTAAAGGTAACGATAGCGTAGGCGAAGCTCCATCTTCGGGGTCATAGGAAATGCTGACGATGAGAGATGATCCTAGTTGTCGTAACCTTCTTGCGGTCCGTCAACCAAGTACTCCTCTTCATAGTCTGGCCACGGGAATAGCCAGGGACAAATCCATGAGTACTCTTTAAGTACTCGCAAACTAATACTAACAGGTTAACGGGGTTTTGTAGTAGGATATACTAAGCTCTAGTGTTTGTTTTGCAAAAAGCTAGATTTACCTCTACTAAGTTCAGAAGTAAAGAAAGCTATTTGATAACACCTAAGTGGGAAAGTCAAAGTCAAAGTCATAAATCATTTCATAAGTTGTTTTGAAAACATCTGATGGGGGCACAGTATGGCCACTCCAACTGGCTATTCGAATAGTTTGACACTCTGCAGAGATTGTACACTTTCACCATAACATTCGATACATCTGTCAGGAACAATCCTAAATTCAACATACTCAGTATGCGGATAATCAACCCTAACCTTTCAATTACACGTCCTAGTATAGGCACCTCTCATGTGAGTTTGGCCTCCCAACCATGACCAACTGTCATCTTGGGTACTGCACAGGTGGACAATCTTCACAAGGTAGCCTCAGCTCAGACCTTGCCCGCAAGGGTACCCATACCAAGGTATATAAATTTCCAGTCAAGCCCTACCCATTTTCGGGTATTGTGGTTGTACGGTAAAATTGGAATGGTATCGCATCCATACAACCATCAGTTTTATAAAGGGCTAAGGCTCATTCCTCAACATTTTCATCATCAAAATCATCTGGTGTTCAAGAAAACATGTCAAAACATTTCAGTATAATGACTCATCATTCTAAAGTTTTCATAACCATTTTCTCCAAGTATTCCCATCTAAAGTTGATCAAGTTTTATGCTTAGCACTAGCATCTACAAGTGGGGGTAAAGACTAATGAGGGGTAATAAATAAGTGGAGATTAGCTAAGTTCAATCTCATGCCTTAGGATGACATCAAGATTATCTAACTTAGGCCAAATTTTATGCTCTTTATGCTACCTTCAATTATCTTCTTAGAATCTATAAGTCACTAAGGAAAATCTAAGAGAAAGCTTTGCTAAGAAAAAATAATGTATTAATCTTGCAAGTAAAACTAGGATTGGGTATCAAGTGGGTATGATCACATCTTCTTAAGTCATATAGTTGGTATAATAACAAGCAAGTAGTAGCTTGCACAAGTAGGGTATCTTGCAAGTGTTAGATTGCATAATTGCAAGTATAAGCTTGCCTTGTGCGGAGCAGTGGTTGAAGTTCTCATCGGCTTCTTCCTCGTACTATCCTCCTTCCTCCTCGTATCCTTGGTCGGCACTAGCATCTATAAATAAATACGAGGTACACAATCACCAAACAATACTTAACTATTTCTAATCATCACACAAAGGTTCACACTATATGATCTATCATCATCACTAGCATTACAAGGATTAAAACACTTGTCTTATTTATTTTATTTAGAAAAGTAATTTCTACTCATTGAAAAACTACTCAAGATTTAATATTCTCCAACTCAAACATGGGATCATGTTGACACATGTCATCACCACTTATTTCAGTACATGGGAATGTGATTTAAAGTGGTGTCACAATTTAATAAGGTTTAACCTTTTTATTTCAATTAAATAAAATGACTAGAAATGCCTATGTGGCATTCTTTTATTACTTGAACATTATCTCTGCAAGTAAAACCATATGTTTTTATATATTCTAAAAGGTATGATCAAATGTGATTTTTGAGAGTTGGAATCAACTCAAAAATTCTTATGGTTGAATTTTGAAAAATGTTTGAATGCAGAAAAGCTTCTGCCTTGTTATTTTTACCATGATTGATCTATACATCCAAATGGTTCGAATCCAACGATTTTTGATTAAGCGTTTCAGTACCTTTCTAACAAAATTAGTTTCATGCATTTTGGTTTAGTGAATCGAGCTGGGTTGATTTTTGAATCTATGTACAGAACTGTGTTTGAAATTAAATGAATAAAACTAAATTTGAATTGTTGGGTCGCACGAGAGGTCTTACTGGGCCAGCCCACTACGCACAGCGCACACGTGGGCTGGTTAAGTGGCTGTCCCCACGCGTCAGTGAGACGGTGAGGAGCGAAGCAGTACGGGGCAATGTGGACCGTGGGATCTTGTTCTAATCGAACGGCTCTGGTTCATCGTCCACGTCGGGCAGCGCCGGCAAGACAGAACCCTAGCGCGGTAGGTGGGGGTCGTGGGAGGCTCACCGGGGCTCAGGCGATGGTCGGCGACGGGGGCGAATGACGAAGTCGATGACGGCGATTCTCCTGGTACCTGCAGCTTCTCCTGGGGCAGCTCCAATCGACGGCTCCCTTCTCCTCCAGTAGCAGCGGGCTCTGGCCAAATTCTGACGATGCGCTGCTCTCCTTGATCCGGGAGTGAGGTGGGGTGGTTCTGAGGGAGAGGGGAGTGATCTGGTGTGAACAGAACGAGCAGTGGAGGCCTCTATTTATAGTGGCTGAAGGGGACCAACGGGCACGGGCTAAGCTCGTCATGGTCGATGGCACAGAGTGCTACTGGCATGGGCGACGGTAGGGGACGATGTTGTGCTCCCTGGCGAAGCTCAACGGCATGGTGGCGAGGCGTGGATTGGTGCTGATCGGTCGGAACGCGTCGATTCTTTGGGCGGGTCTGACGGCGATTTTAATGGCACACAGTGTGCATGGTCCGCGCGGCGGCGAACGGGCATGTCTGCAGGGTTGCTGGGGAGGTGGTGATCACGCATGCACGCGGTGAGTGCGACACGTGATCTGTGGGTGCTAGTCGCAGGTGGCGCACTGGCACGCTCTCGGCTCGCACGCAGAGAGGTTTGGCACGGTCTTGTCGTGTGGTCCAGGGGCTGGCAGTGCTCGGGGCTGGGACAGGGAGTGGCGGTGGACGGTGGGGTGCCTGCTAGACATGCTTTCTAGGCTTGGTGTTGCTCCTAGATTGCTGTCGACAATAGGGTGGCAAGGTGAGGCTCGGCATGCTTGCCATTAATGGCATGGTCTGGTTTACAGTGAGCTAGAGGGGTAAAACAAGTTAGATGATCTACTGAGGGTGTAGAGTGAGCTAGATAGGGAACAAGTTAGGCCAAAATTACTGCACACTATAGTGTTTGATGTTTGTTTGATTTGTATCTACAAGGTCTTTGATAAAATGGCCACAAGAACTTTGAATTTGAATTTTGGACTCGAACTTGGTGGGTTTGCTAGGAACATACTAACGAGTGTCTGGTTAGTTGGATTAGTCAAGGGGCACTGGTTTGGTTGGGTTTTTGTAAGGGTCCCAACCTTTAATAAGGTAGAGTCCCCTGTGTTTACAATGCTAGTCCCTGGATCAATAGCTAGCATCCACAGTTAAGATGTAATATCAAGAAACAAAGGTCATAATACAACTTTATAACCAGGAATAAAATAATTTATTACATCTTACATAGCTCATTTGGCTATTACATTACATTGCAGCAGAATATCTATAAACATGGGGTCCTTCATCTTCAAAGTGCCACAGGCAGACATGTTGGTTGTAGACTTTGTAATCCTAATCAACACACTTCACTAAATAAATCAAACCTGCAACATAACAAGTTACAGCCACAAGGGTCAATACATTTGAATTGTATTGGCAAGTGATACTATGGTAGTATAGTGGAGTCTAACATCTACATGCATTTGGCTAGTGGAGTTGAGGCTTGCATTTCTCAAAATAGATTTTTCCTTAACATTTTGAAAACACTAAGTTTTTGCTTGACAAAAATATTTTTCTCAATCAAAGATTGAAGATCCTTTAACCCTTGTTCAACCACAAGTTTTTAACTTAGAAATTTGAATGATGAGATTCTTGATTTCTTCCATGTCTTGATGCTCAAATTCTCCTTTACCAGGGACATGGCTAAGTACTTAGATTTTACACTCTGCAGAGGTGGTGCACTTTCCCCACAATACTTGGTTTCCCAAGACAAGATCTTTCAGAAGCCTTCCCTTAGACCAAAATGGACGCGTTCCAACCTATCAAACTCTACCACCAACTGTCCATATGGCTAAGTTCCTGCAACCTATGTGATCCAGGCAGAGCCCATAATGCCAAGTGGTTGCACTTGAAGCTTCTCAACATTTGACATCTCAAATCTCTTGGTTCCTGGGTGGCCATCCACAAGTGAGATACACAAGGTCAACCATAGACATGGGCCTTGTGAACCACTCAACCAAAAACCACCAAGCAATTCCCATTCCACCCAGGTGATTCATTAACTTAGTTGTTTTATTAAACAAAAACACAAGTCCTTATACTTAGAAATTTTTCCATAGTATGAATGTATAATCCACCCTTGTTTTCTATTAGCTAAGCTAAGCTTGATAGTAGTAGGAATCTTAACTTAGGAAAATTTCTACTAAGGTTTCATCTACTAGGTTTTCCTATAGCAATGTTTATACTTAGCAAAATTCCATGCAAGTTTTACTTAGAAAAATCACTAATGCATAGTGAAAGTAACGGGACAAAAGTATGAAGCATCACTTGCCTTTTTGGTAGAGGGTATAGGTTCACTCCTTGATCTTTGCAATGTTCACACACTTCAAGTCACTACAAATCAATCAATCAAACAATATTTTAATCTACCATTCAAGCAAATCAAACACATAAAATCATAGAAGCAAGATAATGCATGTAAGCATGCCAAGCTTTGTTTTATTTGAAAAAGTGGTTCCTAATGGGTCATAAACATTGGAAAACACTTAATGGTCATTTTATAAAGTGGCAAAGTCATTTGCAAAAGATTTCATTTCATCAACCATTTTCAAAACAAGGTATCATTTTATGTGGTGTAGAAATGTTTTTACTAAGGCATTAATCTATAGGGATCACTAAATATGATTTCAAACCATAAAACTTGGTGTTTGGGGTCAGAGAGTTTAAAACAAAACATTTCCCAAAGGTTTTCTTCCAAAACCATTTTTAATAAATAAACTATGTTTTTATTTGACTAGAAATGGTTTTAAATCAAAGAATCATTCTTTTTTCTTCACAAAATACATTTTTGAAACCACAAAGTGTTTCCTATGGTCAGTAGGTTCAAATCACACCATTTGCCAAAGATTTTATCCCCAAAAACATTTTTGAACAATTTTTATAATCTAAACAAGCATACAAATGTTTCTGCAAAAACAAACATTTTTCCAGAGGCTTTTTACTAAACAAATGGAATGGTTGGCTAGGGCTTGTTCCACTGATTCCATTGATATAAAGTTTGCAAATTTTGGACGTGTGGTTTAAAAATTGTGGAATTTACAAAATCACAAGTCTAATTGATCAAATTCTGTTTTTAAAACCAACTCTGGGACACGTGTCTGTTTCCTATTCATCGAAAACGTTTCGCGTGGATCGACGGACACAGACCGTTGGATCAAGTCATATCGCACGGCACGCAGACGCTACTTACCTCTTCGCTTATTTCTAATCTTATCCGTCAGATCGAGATCCAATGGACCCTATTGCTTTGACCATTTGGCAGCGGCGCTGACGCGGCGGCGACTGGCGGCGCGGTCAGACGTGGACAGTGCTGGCTATCTAAGAAGCGAGGGAGGAGGTGAGGGTGCTTACAGTGATCGCGGTGACGTTCTGATGCTCAAGGTGCTCGCCGTTGGGCAGGGGGCGCACGGGAACGGCGTCGATTGCTCGTCGGAGACGTCGTCGGCGTCAGGCGTTGTCGAGGACGAGGCTACAACGCGTACTAGGGAAAACGGAAGACAGGGTCAGATGCACACAGTCCCGGCGAATATGCGTGCGTGAAGGAGAAGGCACGGGGTGGTCTAGCTTACCAGGGGGAGGTCGTCGGAGAAGAACCAGAGGCGGCGGCTCTCGGAGCTTGTCGAAGACGATGTTCTGGGGCGCCCGCAGTTGAACGAAAGGCACGGACAGATGCGCCAGGAGGTGGGGAGTATGTGTGCGTGGTTTATGAGGCAAGGGACGGCGCGAGGTCGCCGGAATTTGCACCGGAGAGTCGTCGGAGCAGTGGAAGTGTAGGGAAAAATTTTGCGGCCTGGGGGCGCGCTAAGGTGAGGTGACTGGGGGAAAATGGGGAGGGAACTCTGGCGTTTAAGCGAGTGTGGTCAGGGGGCGCTGATCACACGGCATTGAAGCGAATTTACGCGTGCGATTATAGCCAGAAACGGCCGGCGAGGTGAGGGGAGGAACAGGTCCGCGGTTGAAGACGGTGAGCTGGCGGTGGGGTCTGCCCGTCAGCGAAAGAAAGGGAGTGGAGTTGGGGTCCACAAGTCAGTTGCTCTGCGGGTTCTGTCTACGGTGAAAAACGTTTCGCCGTGGGAGAGAGTAGGTGGGCTGGACTGGGTCTTGTTGGGCCAGTTTGTTGGGCTGGGTCATTTTCTTATTTTTTTTCCTATTCTGAATCTTTTCCGTTTTCCAATTCTTTTTCTGTTTTGAAATTCAACAATAAATTCAACAAAAAAATCAAACAACCAATTCAAAACAACTTCCACCAAACTTTACAATTGAATTTGGTTCTGTTTAACAACATAAACCAAAGTCCAAAGATCAAAATAATATTTTTATTTTAGAGTCCATTTATAATTAAATAAAATGGACATTAATTATTAAATCAAATGGGTTTTAATTTAATTAAAATATCCATTTGAAATCTAAATATTTTCAAAACAAAATCAGTAGGTTTTTATTTGAAAATAAAGATACTTGGAAAACTTGTTAAAAATGAAATAACATTTTTATTTTAGGGTCCATTAATGATTAAATAAAATGGACCTTAGTTATTAAATCAAATAGGATTTGTTTTATTAAAATCTTTATTTTGAAATCTAAAATAACACCAAAACATTTCAGTAGGTTTTATTTGAGAATATAAAATACTTGGAAAACTTATTTAAAATAAATAAATAAGTTTTAGTGTTTATTTAAAATGGGGAAAACCTTTATTTTTAATAAAACTGGATATTATAAATCCTCATTATTTTGTTTAAATAAACCTTTATTCTTTTAATCAAAACAAAATGTTTTATTTCCAAAATTTTGGCCAAGGTTTAATTTGGCTTTATAGAATAATCTTTATTTATAAATCCACCTTTTCATTTGAAAACAAAATCTTTTATTAAAAGATCCAAAAATAGTAAAACCAAATATTTTTATTTTCCTTTATTAAATGTTTAACTTTTTAAATCCCTTTAGGATTTATATTGATCAAAATAGGTTTTGAAAATTTCCAATTGGATTCAAAAAGTTTCTTCTCACCCTGAAAATCAACAAAGTTTTATTTTATTCATTTATTTTTCACATTACAAGATTTGGAAAATCTTGGGATGTGATAGGCTACCACCCTTAAAATAAATCTCGTCCCGAGATTTGTGGAGGCTAGGGGTTACAAGTAGGCTCAAAACAACTATGGTACTACCATCCTTAAAAAATTTCCAACTAATTTACATCTTGTCTCACTTGGGATCTTGATGTAACTTTCCTGGACAGAAGTTTGCATAGTGGCCTAGTTCCTTGCATTTGAAACACATCACTTGGCGGATATCTCTCTTTTCCTTTGATATCATTGCCTCTTGTTTGTTTCTTTGGTTCTTCTTCTTTTCTGGGCATTCACTGGCATAGTGTCCCTTCTCTTTGCAATTGTAACATTGCAACTGGCTTATGTCCTTCTTCTTCTTTTTGGGTCTCTCCAAAGCTAGGAGTTCTTCTAGTTCATGTTCTTCAAAGGTGGGAAATCTTTCTCTCTTCTTGTGGCATTGGTCTTCATGCTCCTTGGATGCATGATCCTTGTCTCCACAAGTATTGCTAGCTTGGGTTCCTTCTAGAATAGCATCTTTGTTATCCTTGTTTTCATAAACTCCTTGGGAAGAGTTTCCTCCCATGTTGATCATTTGAGTAACCAATCCTTGCAGCAATTGGGATTGAAGTTTCAAAATCCTTTGTATGGCTGGGTCTAGTCCATTGTTGTTGGCTAAAAGCTAAGTTGTTTCTTGGCTCAACTGGTTTTGGGTTGCTATAAGTTCTCTCATGTTGTCCTCTTGGTTGTGGTTGGTGTCACCATCCTTGATGTTGGAGTTTCTTGGAGAAGTCATCTGTTTGGGTTGAATTGGGATTAGAATAGGCAAGATATTTCTAAGGGAATAATTCTAATCACACACATCACAATTCACTCAAGCAATGTGCAAGCAATCTCAAAAAAACATTCCACTCAAACAACAAGTTTCAAGCATATTTTTTTAGGCAACCAAAAATATTTTTGTTACACCACATAAGTTGGTGGGTTTGTCTTAACTAAAATATGGTGGTCCATCTATATGGTTCACTTGTGATCTTTCCATCCTTCTTGGTTGATTCTTCTTGCTTGAGATCATGGTTCCCTTGGGAAAACTCTTGGTCACAAAACTTCAAAGGTTATGATGGTTCCCTCTAATTTTGCATTTCCTTAGTCTCCATATCTTGAGCAAGATTTCCTTTTCTCATTTGTAGTCCTTAGTAGTATCCAAGTTGGAAGTCCTTGGTGAATATGCTGAAGATGTTGAAGTCATTAGAGTTGAATAAGTCCTTTGCACATGATGGAGTCTTTGGCCATGGGGTAGGTTCTTCCATCAAGTTGAAAATAGAAGAGATGTAGAGTTGAAACTAAAATGGTTGAGGAAAGAATTTACAAGATTGTTTGTAAATAAGTTTTGGAACAAATACAACTCCTATTTTTCTAAGGGGTTTTGTCCACTCCTAGGTTTACAAATTCTACAGGCAACACAATGCTCTGATACCATCTGTAAGGGTCCCAACCTTTAATAAGGTAGAGTCCCCTGTGTTTACAATGCTAGTCCCTCGATCAATAGCTAGCATCCACAGTTAAGATGTAATATCAAGAAACAAAGGTCATAATACAACTTTATAACCAGGAATAAAATAATTTATTACATCTTACATAGCTCATTTGGCTATTACATTACATTGCAGCAGAATATCTATAAACATGGGGTCCTTCATCTTCAAAGTGCCACAGGCAGACATGTTGGTTGTAGACTTTGTAATCCTAATCAACACACTTCACTAAATGAATCAAACCTGCAACATAACAAGTTACAGCCACAAGGGTCAATACATTTGAATTGTATTGGCAGGTGATACTATGGTAGTATAGTGGAGTCTAACATCTATATGCATTTGGCTAGTGGAGTTGAGGCTTGCATTGCTCAAAATAGAATTTTCCTTAACATTTTGAAAACACTAAGTTTTTGCTTGACAAAAATATTTTTCTCAATCAAAGATTGAAGATCCTTTAACCCTTGTTCAACCACAAGTTTTTAACTTAGAAATTGGAATGATGAGATTCTTGATTGCTTCCATGTCTTGATGCTCAAATTGTCCTTTACCAGGGACATGGCTAAGTACTTAGATTTTACACTCTGCAGAGGTGGTGCACTTTCCCCACAAGACTTGGTTTCCCAAGACAAGATCTTTCAGAAGCCTTCCCTTAGACCAAAATGGACGCGTTCCAACCTATCAAACTCTACCACCAACTGTCCATATGGCTAAGTTCTTGCAACCTATGTGATCCAGGCAGAGCCCATAATGCCAAGTGGTTGCACTTGAAGCTTCTCAACATTTGACATCTCAAATCTCTTTGTTCCTGGGTGGCCATCCACAAGTGAGATACACAAGGTCAACCATAGACATGGGCCTTTTGAACCACTCAACCAAAAACCACCAAGCAATTACCATTCCACCCAGGTGATTAATTAACTTAGTTGTTTTATTAAACAAAAACACAAGTCCTCAGACTTAGAAATTTTTCCATAGTATGAATGTATAATCCACCCTTGTTTTCTATTACCTAAGCTAAGCTTGATAGTAGTAGAATCTTAACTTAGGAAAATTTCTACTAAGGTTTCATCTACTAGGTTTTCCTATAGCAAGGTTTATACTTAGCAAAATTCCATGCAAGTTTTACTTAGAAAAATCACTAATGCATAGTGAAAGTAATGGGACAAGAGTATGAAGCATCACTTGCCTTTTTGGTAGAGGGTATAGGTTCACTCCTTGATCTTTGCAATGTTCACACACTTCAAGTCACTACAAATCAATCAAGCAAACAATATTTTAATCTACCATTCAAGCAAATCAAACACATAAAATCATAGAAGCAAGATAATGCATGCAAGCATGCCAAGCTTTGTTTTATTTGAAAAAGTGGTTCCTAATGGGTCATAAACATTGGAGAACACTTAGTCATTTTATAAAGTGGCAAAGTCATTTGCAAAAGATTTCATTTCATAAACCATTTTGAAAACAAGGTATCATTTTATGTGGTGTAGAAATGTTTTTACTAAGGCATTAATCTATAGGGCTCACTAAATATGCTTTCAAACCATAAAACTTGGTGTTTGGGGTCAGAGAGTTTAAAACAAAACATTTCCCAAAGGTTTTCTTCCAAAACCATTTTTAATAAATAAACTATATTTTTATTTGACTAGAAATGGTTTTAAATCAAAGACTCATTCTTTTTTCTTCACCAAATACATTTTTGAAACCACAAAGTGTTTCCTATGGTCAGTAGGTTCAAATCACACCATTTGCCAAAGATTTTATCCCCAAAAACATTTTGGAACAATTTTTATAATCTAAACAAGCATACAAATGTTTCTGCAAAAACAAACATTTTTCCAGAGGCTTTTTACTAAACAAATGGCTTGGTTGGCTAGGGCTTGTTCCACTGATTCCATTGATATAAAGTTTGCAAATTTTGGACGTGTGGTTTAAAAGTTGTGCAATTTACAAAATCACAAGTCTAATTGATCAAATTCTGTTTTTAAAACCAACTCTGGGACACGTGTCTGTTTCCTATTCGTCGAAAACGTTTTGCGTGGATCGACTAACACAGACCGTTGGATCAAGTCATATCGCACGGCGCACAGGCGCTACTTACCTCTTCGCTTATTTCTAATCTTATCCGTCAGATCGAGATCCAATGGACCCTATTGCTTTGACCATTTGGCAGCAGCGCTGACGCGGCGGCGACTGGCGGCGCGGTCAGACGTGGACAGTGCCGGCTATCTAAGAAGAGAGGGAGGAGGTGAGGGTGCTTACAGTGATCGCGGTGACGTTCTGATTCTCAAGGTGCTCGCCGTTGGGCAGGGGCGCACGGGAACGGCGGCGATTGCTCGTCGGAGACGTCGTCGGCGTCGGGCTTTCTCAGGCGTTGTCGAGGACGAGGCTACATCGCGTACTAGGGCAAACGGAAGACAGGGTCAGATGCGCACAGTCCTGGCGAAGATGCGTGCGTGAAGGAGAAGGCGCGGGGTGGTCTAGCTTACCAGGGGGAGGTCGTCGGAGAAGAACCAGACGCGGCGGCGCTCGGAGCTTGTCGAAGACGACGTTCTGGGGCGCCCGCAGTTGAACGAAAGGCACGGACAGATGCGCCAGGAGGTGGGGAGTATGTGTGCGTGGTTGATGAGGCAAGGGGCGGCACGGGGTCGCCGGAATTTGCACCGGAGAGTCGTCGGAGCAGTGGTAGTGTAGGGCAAAATTCTGCGGCCTGGGGGCGCGCTAAGGTGAGGTGACTGGGGGAAATGGGGAGGGAACGCTAGCGTTTAAGCGAGTGTGGTGAGGGAGTGTTGATCACGCGGCATTGAAGAGAATTTACGCCTGCGATTATAGCCAGAAACGTCCGGCGAGGTGAGGGAGGAACAGGTCCGCGTTTGAAGACGGTGAGCTGGCGGTGGGGTCTGCCCGTCAGCGAAAGAAAGGGAGTGGAGTTGGGGTCCACAATTCAGTTGCTCTGCGGGTTCTGTCTACGGTGAAAAACGTTTCGCCATGGGAGAGAGTAGGTGGGCTGGACTGGCTCATGTTGGGCCAGTTTGTTGGGCTGGGTCTTTTTCTTATTTTTTTTCCTGTTCTGAATCTTTTCCTTTTTCCAATTCTTTTTCTGTTTTGAAATTCAACAATCAATTCAACAAACAAATCAAACAACCAATTCAAAACAACTTCCACCAAACTTTACAATTGAATTTGGTTCTGTTTAACAACATAAACCAAAGTCCAAAGATCAAAATAATATTTTTATTTTAGAGTCCATTTATAATTAAATAAAATGGACATTAATTATTAAATCAAATGGGTTTTAATTTAATTAAAATCTCCATTTGAAATCTAAATATTTTCAAAACAAAATCAGTAGGTTTTTATTTGAAAATAAAGATACTTGGAAAACTTGTTAAAAATGAAATAACATTTTTATTTTAGGGTCCATTAATGATTAAATAAAATGGACCTTAGTTATTAAATCAAATAGGATTTGTTTTATTAAAATCTTTATTTTGAAATCTAAAATAACACCAAAACACTTCAGTAGGTTTTATTTGAGAATATAAAATACTTGGAAAACTTATTTAAAATAAATAAATAAGTTTTAGTGTTTATTTAAAATGGGGAAACCTTTATTTTTAATAAAACTGGATATTAATAAATCCTCATTATTTTGTTTAAATAAACCTTTATACTTTTAATCAAAACAAAATGTTTTATTTCCAAAAGTTTGGCCAAGGTTTAATTTGGCTTTATAGAATAATCTTTATTTATAAATCCACCTTTTCATTTGAAAACAAAATATTTTATTAAAAGATCCAAAAATAGTAAAACCAAATATTTTTATTTTCCTTTATTAAATGTTTAACTTTTTAAATCCCTTTAGGATTTATCATGATCAAAATAGGTTTTGAAAGTTTCCAATTGGATTCAAAAAGTTTCTTCTCACCCTGAAAATCAACAAAGTTTTATTTTATTCATTTATTTTTCACATTACAAGATTTGGAAAATCTTGGGATGTGACAGTTTTGAAAATGGGTGATCTTCACAAATGATAAAGATTCAATTTTGAATTGTGATTTGAATGAGGTTTCCAAATGTTTCTATAAGTTTGAAAGGTGGATTTAGATTCACTTTTACTTGTTCTAGCAAGGGGTGAAAAGAATTGGGAAAGTTTCTGTTTGAAATCTTGGACTAGAAACACTCAAAGTGACCTAGTGAGCAAGATTGGCAAAAATGACCATTTGCTTTATTTGATTTGTTTTTTATTTTCTCTTGATTTGTTCCTACATGGAAATGTTTTATATGATGTTATTTTCCTCTTTAACCCATTTCTTGCTATTTTGGTTAATCACACAAGTTCATTCATGCACTTATCAAATCATCTCATTCACACATGCATTCATATGATTTTAATTAATCAAAGTTTTTTGTTAACCCTAATTTTACTGGTTAGAGTTTGATGATCATTGTTTTATATTTTTGGGATGTTACAAACCTTCCCCCCTTAAACAGAATCTCTTCTCGAGATTTGAAAAAGGAAGAAAAAGATTACCTAGGATTTAAAGAGATCGGGAAACATCGTCCTGATGTGATCTTCGCGCTCCCAAGTAGCTTCTTCTTTAGTGTGGTTGCTCCACTAAATCTTGAGAAACTTGATGCTTCGGGTCCTGGTGGTTCTGAAAGAGTCTTCCAAAATACGGCTGGGTACTTCGGGATAGGTCAGGTCATCGTTGATCTCTATGGTCGGGTGATCAATGTTCTTGAAAACTTCAGTCTTCTCCGAAACTTCAAGGCATTTGCGAAGTAACGATATATGGAACACATTGTGCACTACTGTCATTTCCTATGGCAGCTCCAATTGATATGATACATCTCCTCGATGATTCAGAATCTTGAAGGGTCCGATATATCTGGGGGCTAACTTTCCTTTGAGCTGGAAACGTTGCATTCCTTTAAAAGGCGACACTTTAAGGTACACGAAATCTCCGATATTGAAAGCGAGGTCTCGACGTCTCTTGTCGGTGTAACACTTCTGTCTTGACTGGGAAGTCTTCAGGTGCTCACGAATCTTGTGAACTTTCTCTTATGCTTCTCGTAGGATGTCGGGTCCGAAAATCTGACTCTCTCCTACTTCCGACCAATTCAAAGGGGTGCTGCACTTCCTTACATACATGAATTCAAATGGGACCATTTGAAAACTAGCTTGGTAACTGTTATTGTATAAAAATTCTGCGAAAGGCAGACACTCTTCCCATTTAGATTCATACTCTAGCACACATGCTCTCAACATATCTTCGAGTACTTGATTTACTCTCTCCGTTTGTCCATCGGTCTAAGGGTGATACGCGGTGCTGAAATCCAGTCGAGTTCCTAAACCTTCTTGGACTTTCTTCCAGAATCTGGAGGTAAACTAGGTTCCTCGATCCGATACAATGTTCTTGGGGACTCCATGCAAACGGACGATTCTAGCGATGTATAACTCTGCTAGCCTCGAACTCTGGTATGTGGTCTTGACTGGTAAGAAATGGGTGACTTTGGGCAATCTGTCAACTATGACAGAGATAGAGTCATTTCCCATACTAGAAGTAGGCAATCCGGTGATAAAGTCCATTCCAACGGAATTCCATTTCCATTCCGGAATCTGTAGCGGTTGCAACAGTCCTGCGGGTCTTTGATGTCCCGCCTTGACTCTCTGACATATATCACACTTGGCGATATAGCTTCTGATTTCTCTCTTCATCTTATGCCACCAAAATTGTTCCTTCAAATCCTGGTACAACTTCGTTCCTCCGGGGTGGATAGAATAAATACTATCATGGGCCTCTTTCAAAATAACTTCTTTCAACTCCGAATCTTCTGGTACACAGAGACTTCCTTTGTACCACAGAACTCCTTCTTCGTCTTCGGTGAATCCGGGTAATTTGCCTGTACCGATGTGCCATTTGATTCTGTCAATACTAGTATTTCCTCTCTGCGCCTCCTTGATCTGACTAATTAAAGTGGGTTGAAGTTCTATGCTAGCCAAAAATCCTTCACTCACTAATTCCATTCGGAAATCTTCCATCTCTTTGTGCAAACTTGGTTGCTCCTTCAAAATCATGGAGTTCAAGCGGCACGGCAATCTGCAAAGGGCATCTGCTACCACATTGGCTTTACCGGGGTGATAGTGACTGTCTAGATCATAATCCTTGATTAGCTCAATCCATCTTCTCCGCCTCATATTCAGCTCCTTCTGAGTGAATATATACTTCAGGCTCTTGTGATCCGAATAAATCTCACAACGGTTTCCCATGAGGTAATGCCTCCATGTCTTCAGGGCTAGAACTGCAGCTGCGAGTTCGAGGTAATGGGTTTGATAATTCTGTTCATGCTACTTCAATTGTCGGGATAGATAAGATATAACTTTGCCTTCTTTCATTAGCACACATCCGAGACCGATCTTGGATGCGTCACAATACACATCAAAGGGCTTTGTGATATCCGACATGATCAAGATTGGGGCTGAAATCAATCTTCTCTTGAGTTCTTGAAAACTCGCTTCACATTTGTCAGTCCATTTAAACTTCTTGTCCTTCTTCAGTAATTGGGTCATGGGTGATACTCGAGAATCCTTCTACGTACTTGCGGTAGTATCCCGCTAATATGAGAAATGCACGAACTTGGGTTTGAGTGGTTGGGGCTTGCCAATCTTCGACATCCTTCACCTTTGTAGGGTCAATGGAAATTCCTCCGGCTAATACAATATGTCTAAGGAATCCTACCTCCTGTAACCAGAATTCGCATTTGCTAAACTTGGCATATAGTTGATGCTCTCTAAGGGTTCCAAGAATGGTCCTTAGGTTTAGCTCATGTTCTTCTTCCGATTTGGAATAAATGAGAATGTCATCGATGGAAACAACGACAAACTTATCCAGGAAGTCCATAAAAATCTTATTCATGAGGTTCATGAAATAAGCAGGGGCATTGGTTGATCCAAAAGACATGACAGTATACTCGTATAATCCATATCTGGTGGTAAAGGCAGTCTTTGGAATATCCTCTCCATGAATCTTGAGTTGATGATAGCCAGTTCTAAGATCAATCTTAGAAAACACTTTGGCACCAGTCAACTGGTCAAACAGGTCTTCTATCTTTGGCAACGGGTACTTGTTCTTGATGGTGACATCATTCAACTTCCGATAATCCGTACACAAATTGTTACCTCCATCTTTCTTGTCCACAAACAAGACAGGTGATCTCCAAGGTGACGCACTTGGTTGAATCAGTCCAATTTCCTGCATGGCGTCTGGTTGCTTCTTCAGTTCTGCTAGTTCAGACGGGTTCATACTATATTGTCTCTGGGCTATGGGTCTGGTTCCAGGGATTAGTTCAATGATGAACTCGATATCCTGATATGGGGGCATGCCGGGCAAAACATCTGGAAATACGTCAGGGTATTCACAGACTATCCGAACTTGGTCAATGGTTGGCTGGGCTATACTCTTGTTGCACTTGAATTGACGAGGCAAGGTTTCAGATACATGCTCGACTGATATTCCGGTTGTACTAGTCATGGTTATGGATTTCTTGGCACAGTCAATTAATCATTTGTGTTTCGACATCCAATCCATTCCTAGTACTACTTCCAAGCCTTTAGTTCCGAGTACGATTAGATTAGCATAAAAATATATGCCATGGATTCGGATAGGGACGTCTTTTCAAATTTTCATAGCTTTGGTGGTGGAAAGAGGTATTTGAACAATCATAACATGCTTCAATTTGGTTGGTTGAATGTTACTAGTGCATGCAAATTCTTCAGTGACAAATGAGTTCGATGCACCAGAACAAACAACACTCTTGCAAGTACTGAGTTAATAGAAAATATACCCAGCATGACATTTGGCGCTTCTTGGGCTTCTTCAGCATGCATGACAAAAATACGGCCGTTGCGGTTGAGCGAGTTTCCTGGGGAAAACCTTCTTTCGGGCTGAACACGATGCTGCTGCTGAGCTGGGGAATATGTATTGGGGGTTGCGGCAATCTTCTTGGGGCACTGTAACATCCCTAAAATCATGTTTCAAACTCATGATATCATCCATGCATCCATGATCATATGAATTTCATTTCAAACAAATCATTTCAAAACAGAAGCATATACGCTTATCATTTCATGTGAGTTGCTCTAGCCTTAGTGCTACCTTTCAATAAGAAGAGTACTTGTTTTGTTCAATAAGGATTGAATTCAAACTTAGGCACCATCAAAAGCTTGAGCAAAGTTCTCAAAACAAAATGAGTAAATAAAACCAATATTATGCCTATTGTATATATCTCATAAGGGCTTGGTTTTATTTTTATTTTCATTTGATCAAAGTGTTTTGATTAAACAGTAGTGTTTGACACACATTTGAGTGCAAGGTTTGCAGTATAAAAACCTAGAGAAAATTTGAATTCAAACTCATTTGATTTGGAGTTGAAAATCATTTCAGAAAAACCAAATAGAAAAAGAAAAAGGTTAAAAGGAAAAAAATAAGCTTTCAGTCGAATCTGGCCCAACTAGCCCAGCTAAGCCCAACAACCCCACCCCGCGAACCGTTTTTCTACACTCACACCCGCACCCGCCGAGTGACTGACAGACAGGACCCACTCCCTCTCTGTTTCTCTTGCTGACAGCCGCGGCCCACACGGCGTCGTCGTCTCCACCCCCCGCGACGTGTTCTTCCCCAAATCACGCCGTGCGTTTCCTGGCTTGATTCGCGTCATCAATTCGCGTTGATTGCAGGAGTAAATCATGCCCCCCGTCTCGCCTACTTAAACCCCTCTGCCCCCTCTCCATTTCCCCCCAGACTCCGAGCACAGAGCGCCCCCAGGCTGCCCGCAATCATCCTCGCACCGCCGTAGACAGAGCTCACTCCGACGACCGATTCCGGTGAGCCCCGTGCGCCCCTTCCTCTCTGGTTCTTGCAGACAGCTTCGCCACTTCTTTGCGCACCTACTGACACCGTTGGTTCCTTCTATACCGCCCCAGGTCGTCGTCTTCGACAAGCACAGCAAGGTTCCGACGACGTCCTCAACTCCGGCGATTAAAGTCGGTGAGCCCCTTGTTCCCCTTCGCCTCTAATTCACACGATGGTGTTCGTCGTAGTCTTGTGCATCTCCTGATGCCGTTTGTTCATGCTAGGGTGACCAGGAGCGTCGCCAACGTCGTCGCCCACCCGAGCCGGACGCTGACAGCAACTCCGACGAGCCTGTGCAGCTGTGTCCGTGCGCCCCTTGCCAAGCCGTCACCAGGTTGAGCATCAGTGCGTCACTACGAACCAGGTAAGCGCCTCCGACGACCCTAGAACCCCCTGTAGCGCCGCGCTGCTGTAGGCCGAGCACGCCGCCAGTAGCCACCGCCAGCGCCGCCCATCTGTGGTCGTTTGATCCAGGACCGTTGGATCTGGATCCAGCGCGTGAAATTAGATCACTTATCGAAATGTTATGAGTAGATCTAGACCGTGCAGATTAAGTAGATCTAACGGCTCACAGACGCGATCCGACGCGAACCGGTACGCGCCAATCAGAGCGTGACGCGTGGCTAGAGATTAGATTTAAAAACAGGATTTGAATCTATTAGTGGTTTGAATTTATTTTAGCTATAACTTTTGATCCCCACGTTCAAATTTGATGAATTTTATATCAATGGAATCAGAAGAACAAGCACTTTCTAAATATGCAATGTGTTTATTGTTTTGCTTCTGTTAAAATGGTTTTATTTACAGAAACATGTGTAGGGCTATTTTGAGTATATGAATTGTTTAAGAAATGTTTTAAGGTTTAAATAAATGTTGTTTGGCAAGTTTTGAACTTGTTTATGAACCAGTACTATGCACTTGCTTTGTTGAGTTTTAAAAACCATCAAATATCATATTGCATGCATTCATATATTTTTTGTTTGTATATATTTTGTATGTGATTATTGCTATGATTTTATGTGTAGATTTTGGTTCCAATAGTGATTGTGATTGTGAGGAGTGTAGCTACTCTCCAAACTACCAAGGCAAGTGGTGCTTCATGATATCTTTATCCCTATGTTTTCTACTAAGCATTAGAAATATTTTTGCTAGTCTTGCATGTTATATTTTGCTTATATGCCATGTTGGGAAATCCTAGTAGTGTAAAATTGCTAGGAAATTTCTAAGTTAAGATGCTTATCTATGCCATGCTTAGCCTAGCTAGTAGCAACCAAGGGTGGTGAAATATACATGCTATGATGAAAATATTTCTAAGTCTTTGGACTTGTGTTTTGCCTAATAAAACAACTAAGTGAATGAAACACCTGGGTGGAATGGAAGGAATGGTTTATGTTGAGTGGTTACACAAGTCCCATTTCTATGGTTTACCTTGTGTATCTCACTTGTGGAAAGCCACCCAGGAACAAAGGGATTTTAGAGGCCAAGTGTTAAGAAGCTTCTAGTGCAGCCACTTGGCAATATGGGCTCTGCCAGGATCACATAGGTTGCAATAACTTAGCCATTTGGACAGTTGGTGGTAGTGGGATGATGGGTTGGAGCGCGTCCATTTGGTCTAAGGGAAGGCTTCTGAAAGGTCCTGTCTTGGTGAAAATCAAGGCTTGTGGGGAAAGTGCACAACCTCTGCGGATGGAAGAATCTAAGTACTTAGCCATGTTCCTGGAAAAGGACAACTTGAGCATCAAGACATGGAAGCTATCAAGAATCTCCTCATCCCAATTTCTAAGTAAAAACTTGTGGGTGAACAAGGGTGAAGGACTCCAATGTCTATTGGTGGTTCCTTGGGAAAAGTTTTGACAAAGAAAAACTTAGTGTTTTCAACCTAATAGGCAAAACCTATTTTGAGCAAAGCAAGCCCAAGCTACACTTAGCCGAATTGCATATAGTATCTAGTCCACCAAAAATTATACTAAGGTATCACTTGCCAATACTATTCCAATGTATTAACCCACTGTGGCTGTAACTTGTGATGTTTCAGGTTACTCTGATGAGGATTAGGAGTCATGAGTCTACACTCAACATATTTGCCTGTGGCACATGAAGATGAAGACTTTTATTCTATTTACTTATTTAAACTCTTGTAATAGGCATGTGGCCATGGAGTTGTAAAGACTATGTTGTCTCTAGAATGACTGTAATAATGACCTTTGTTTCTATGTACTTCATCTTAAACTGTGGATGCTAGCATTGATCCAGTGACTAGCATTGCAATCACAGGGATCTTTTTCCTTTATAAAGGAGGGATCTTACAGGCACTCATTGGAATAGTGACCCTTGGTTCCACATTCATAACAAGTCACTTGCGACTTGTCCTTTGCTGCAATAGGCACAACATTGCTTCCAGTCCTTGGGGCAGTGTTGGGGTTGGTGGCGGCATTGTTGTTGTTGAACTTGGGTGGTGCACGGTTGGAATTAGTGGACTTGCCGGAGTTGTTGTGGTTTCCTCCAGGCCTTGGGTTTCCACGGTTGGGATAGGTCGGACGGTTCATCGGGGGTCTGTTGGTTCTTGGGGAAAACCTGGAGATGGATTGGGGCGATACTTTGGCGTATGGTGGGTTCCTGTTGATGCATCATGCGACGCTTGCGGTTCTCATTGGCTTGGTTGATCTTTCCTTCCATCTGAATGGCAGAGTCAACTAAGGCTTCAATATCAGCAAAGGGGATATTGACTAACACAGTCTGCATCTCATCGTGCAGACCATTCAAGAAACTCTCCTTCTTCTTGGCTTCGGTGTCGATCTCATCCGGTGCATACCTAGCCAATGACAAGAATTTGTCACGATATTCCACTACGGTTATCCTTCCTTGTTTCAGTTCCCTGAATTCATCTCTCCTCCTCTTGATTAAACCGGGTGGCACATGGCTTCTGCTGAACTTGACTTTGAATTCCTCCAAAGTCATCATCTGACCTCCGGTCATTGCACGAATGTTGTACCACCATGCTCTTGCATCTCCGTCCAGATAGTGGGTGGCGAACAAAACTTTCTCGTTAGTTTCCACTCCTGCAACTTCCAGATTGTTCTCCATGGTTTGCAGCCAATCATCTGCATCTAGGGGCTCTTCTAACTTAGTGAAAACAGGTGGATTGGTGTTCTAGAAATTCTTGAGCTTAGATCCATGGTTGTCCTGATTTCCATGGACTTGATTGTTGTTGGCCATATGGGCGATATGTTGAAGTGTGGCTAAGTTGGCTTGAAGTTCGGCTCGTTCAGCCTCGCGGTAAGAAACCAACATTTGCAAGATCTGCAATATCAGGTCCGGGGATGAACCGCTTCCTCCACGAGGCATCTGAAGATTGAGATAGATCATGAGAAAAGAGGGAAATTTCTAAGGTTCAGGGTTTTTGAAAAGTTTTTGAAGTTTGACTCAGATTTTTCTAGCAACTTGCTTTTGATTCATTCATAGCACATGATACAAACACACACCACAACAAAGAAAAACAGATGGTTTTAAGAACCATTCTGGGAAACTACGATACAGTGGGACCGAATACAATTCATAATGCTAGTGCTCAAGTGCTACTACTCCTCGGAGTCGGTGTCCTCATCATCCTCATCATTATCATCATCAATGAAAGCGAAGTCATCCTCATCGGTGAAGAAGTCCATGGCCTGATCCTCTAGAAAGTCATCATCATCACTGAGATAGGAGTAGGGGTCTCCACGAAGGTCTTCCCCAGCATTCTCCCTCTCCTCTAGCTGCATATCTCTCTCGTGTATGGTCTCCTCCAAATCCGTGATCCGGTGGCGAAGACGGGCAATGATGCGTTCCTTCCTATCGACCTAAGGACGATGAGACTTGCGATCCTTCACTAGCATGGCGATGACATACTTGTGGTTGGCGTAGGAACGGGCATTGTCCAACTCCTTCTGACGGTCGTACATCATGAAGCTTAGGTGGTCCAACTGACTCTTCAGCTCGCGGTGGTATGGGGCCTCCAATGGCTGTCCCATAACATCACGGCTTGGGTAGAACTCAAAACGGGTACCCTTGATCTGATTGATACTCTGCCCACACAGACGGGCAATAGCTTCCTGCATGTCCCTAGAAAGTCCATCGAGTCGGTTGTTTTCTCTTAAGGTGAACTGAATTCCCTCTACAGTGGGAGGTTCAATATTTCCTCGGAGACTTGTAATAACTAGCCACTACAAATCTTCTCCTTCCTGATCATTGAGCTGAGCTCCGAAGAATTTGGGGTGCGGACGCTCCAACATCTCCGACAGCTGGTCCAAGTCACGCTCAAAGATGAGGTCTCCTCCATTCCCCAACTAATAAAACTTGTTGTACTTCACGTCCATCTATAAGAATATAGGATGAGTAAGTTAGTAGAGTGATCAAGTGTGTCAAATTTTATGTAAGTTTGTAAGAATTTTTGAGCAACATGAACTTTCATGAAAGAATCCAAGTGATACGAATGAGAATAAGTTTTTGTAAATACTCACTTCCTTTGGTTTTTAAACTAAGTTTTTGATTCCAACATCCATTCTAACTAGGGTCTCCTATGGTCAGGATGGCTCTGATACCAACTTGTCAACACCCGGATTTTTAATCCCAGATGCCTGTTATGCCATACATCGCAATCCCAGGATTACCATTTTTGTGAGACATAACAGATTTGGATATCACAGTACATCATCCATTACAAACCATACATAAGGTCTTACACAAATAAGGATCTCATGATCCAGTTCTTAATACAACTCAAGCAGCGTAATAACGTAAAGGTAATGATAGCGTAGGAGAAGCTCCATCTTGGGGTCACAGGCAATGCTGACGATGGGAGATGATCATAGTTATCGTAACCTTCATGTGGTCCGTCATCCTGGTACTCCTCTTCATAGTATGGCCATGGGAATAGCCAGGGACAAAGCCATGAGTACTCTTTAAGTACTCGCAAACTAATACTAACAGGTTAAGGGGGTTTTGTAGTAGGATATACTAAGCTCTAGGGTTGTTTTGCAAAAAGCCAGATTTACCTCTACTAAGTTCAGAAGTAAAGAAAGCTATTTGATAACACCTAAGTGGGAACTTGCATTTCATGTCACAACTCTGTTGTGGTCAAGTCAAAGTCATAAATCATTTCATAAGTTGTTTTGAAAACATCTGACGGGGGCATAGTATGGCCACTCCAACTGTCCATAACCGCGGACACGGCTATTCGAATAGTGTGACACTCTGCAGAGATTATACACTTTCACCACAACATTTGATACATCCGTCAGGAACAATCCTGAATTCACCATACTCAGTATGTAGATAATCAATCCTAACCTTTCAATTACATGCCCTAGTATAGGCACCTCTCCTGTGAGTTTGGCCTCGCAACCATGACCAACTGTCATCTTGGGGTACTTCATAGGTGGACAATCTTCACATTTAGCTTCAGGTTAGACCTTGGCCGCAAGGGAACCCATACTAAGGTATATAAATTTCCAGTCAAGCCCTACCCAATTTTCGGGTATTGTGATTGTACGGTAAAATTGGAATGGTATCGCATCCATAGAACCATCAGTTTTATAAAGGGCTAAGGCTCATGCCTCAACATTTTCATCATCAAAATCATTTGGTGTTCAATAACACATGTAAAAATATTTCATTAGAATGACTCATCATTCTAAGGTTTTCATAACCATTTTCTCCAAGTATTCCCATCTAAAGTTGTTCAAGTTTTATGCTTAGCACTAGCATCTACAAGTGGGGGTAAAGACTAATGAGGGGTAATAAATAAGTGGAGATTAGCTAAGTTCAATCTCATCCCTTAGGATGACATCAAGATTATCTAACTTAGGCCAAATTTTATGCTCTTTATGCTACCTTCAATTGTCTTCTTAAAATCTATAAGTCACTAAGTAAACTCTAAGAGAAAGCTTTGCTAAAAAAATAAGGTATTAATCTTGCAAGTAAAACTAGGATTGGGTATCAAGTGGGTATGATCACATATTCTTAAGGAGAATAGTTGGCATAGTAACAAGCAAGTAGTAGCTTGCATAAGTAGGGTATCTTGCAAGTGTTAGCTTGCATAATTGCAAGTATAAGCTTGCCTTGTGTAGAGCAGTGGTTGAAGTTCTCCTTGGCTTCTTCCTCGTAGTATCCTCCTCCCTCCTTGTATCCTTGGTCGGTACTAGCGTCTATAAATAAATACGAGGTACACAATCACCAAACAATACTTAACTTTTTCTAATCATAACACAAAGGTTCACACTAGATGATCTATCATCATCACTAGCATTACAAGGATTAAAACACTTGTCTCATTTATTTTATTTTAGAAAAGTAATTTCTACTAATTGAAAAACTACTTAAGATTTAATATTCTCCAACTCAAACATGGGATCATGTTGACACATGTCATCACCACATATTTCAGTACATGGGAATGTGATTTAAAGAAGTGTCACAATTTAATAAGCTTTAACCTTTTTATTTTAATTAAATAAAATGACTAGAAATGCCTATGTGGCATTCTTTTATTACTTGAACATTATCTCTGCAAGTAAATGAAGGGATACGGGTAGGCTACAGTAGCGCAAATCAAAAAAATTCTACCGCGTAAACAAGGATTACTGTTGTCATAGATCACGGGATTAGCACTAGACGCGCAGTTGCGAAATTGATGAAGCACGTCGAGGTAGTGCATACGTTCCACGTCTCCTCCTTGTACTCGTCCCATGAGAAGCTCCCCTTCCGCGGCTCGTCGAAGTGCCACAGATGCAGCACCTCCGAGGTATCCACACGTGCGGGGTGGAAGCGTCAGACGCCGGACTGCTAGGTCCGCGCGTGCAACACAAGCGTGAGGAGTGGCGGCTGGGTGGAATGGTCTGAGGTTTAACCCTGGTCAGCTCGCCCCATCCTCTCTTATATAGGCGTCCCTAGTGGGCTTCTACATTAGCAGCCCATTAGAATCCTAAGCCTGGTTTAATTCGGATCTCATCCTCATTAGGCTTCCATCCCCTTAAGTGTGTGACCCTATAGGTTCATATACGTATAGACATGACACAAATACACTTACTCTGCCAATAGTTGGTAGCGGCCTCTAGCAAGACGTGCCAACTCCTAAACGCATACAAATATCATACCGGATGAACCATCACAAGGTTTAGTACATGTCTTTCCCTTTGCCTCACGATATTTGGTCTAGCTCCAAGCTGACCTCTCTTTCTCGATACCGTAACTCGGAATCCCTTTACTAGGTTAACTCTTAACCTTATGTAGCACGGCCATGCATTTCTGTATGCGATCACTTGAGGGCCCCAGAGATATCTCTCTCAAGTAGAGAGGGGCAAATCCCATCTTGATTGACCATGTCTTGAAGCATGTTTCAGGACAAACCCGAAAGCTACCGTTATAACTACCCAGTTATGAAGTAGCGTCTGATAGCCCCAAAGTAGGTCGATACACATCTCAAGTACATACGACAGTCTTAGGTCTAAGGACAAAACGTACACGATGTGTAGAGAGAGAGCTGCAACTAATTGCCAGTTTCAAGTTGGGTCAGTCCAACCCCATGTTCATAACATGTGTCCACATCATTGGTTTGACATCTCCATGTCTATGACTTGCGAAACTTAATCATCAACCAATCGATGTGATAATATAATATTCACGTGTGTCCTCACATGAACTCCGACTAGGGACAACTATTAAATAACCATACAAGTAAAGAGTTTCACAAACAATTCACATAATTGCCAATCAATACAAGTTGCCTGATATGGATATTCAAGGAACATTGCAATAACTCATGGATACATATGAAATATAATCATCTCTATGATTGCCTCTAGGGCATATTTCCTTCAGTCTCCCACTTGAACTAGAGTCAATTTAAAATGTATCTAATACCAATTGCTCTTGTGTGCGCTTCATGCGCGGGCTGCGGGAGAGGCTTAGTCAAGGGATCAGCAACATTTGAGTCCGTATGTATTTTGCATATCATGACACTACCATCCTCAACGAACTCACGAATCCGACGGTAATGCATGCGGATATGTTTGTTCTTCTGGTGTTGTCTAGGTTCCTTGGCTTGTGCAATAGCACCATTGTTGTCACAATAAACTTCCAAGGGATTGGACACACCCTGAACCACACCGAGAGCGATCAGGAAATTCCTAATCCAAACAGCTTCCTTTACGGCCTCTGAGGCAGCGATATATTCAGCTTCTGTTGAAGAGGAGGTCACCGTATCTTGCTTGGAACTTCTCCAGCTCACAGCACCACCATTCATGACAAACACATAACCTGATTGCGATTTCGAATCATCTGAGTCGCTAAGGTAACTCGCATCTATGTAACCCTTTACACTGAGTTCATCCTCACCTTCATAAACTAGGAATATATCCTTAGTCATTTTCAAGTACTTAAGGATGTTCTTTACCGCTGTCGAGTGACCTTCACCTGGATCAGCCTAGTATCTGCTCGTAACACTTAGAGCATAGGAAACATCTGGGCGAGTACATATCATTGCATACATGATGGATCCAATAGCCGAAGCATATGGAACCCTCCTCATGCGCTCACGCTCATAAGTATTCGAAGGACACTGAGTCTTGCTGAGTTTAATGCCGTGAGGCATGGGCAAGAACCCCTTCTTAGCCTCTTCCATGTTGAACCGTTTCAACACTTTGTCAATGTATGTGCTCTGGCTTAATCCAATTAGCCTCCTTGATGTATCTCTATAGATCTTGATGCCCAGAATATATGCCGCTTCTCCCAAGTCCTTCATCGAAAAACTATTTTTCAATGAGGTCTTAACAGACTCGAGCATAGGAATTTCATTTCCAATCAACAATATGTCATCTACATATAAGATTAGAAATACCATCGCTCTCCCACTTTCCTTCTTGTAAACACAAGGTTCTTGTTTGTTTTTGATGAATCCAAACTCCTTTACAACTTCATCAAATCGAATGTTCCAACTCCGAGATGCTTTCTTCAGCCCATAAAAGGACTTCAGAAGTGTGCATACCTTTCCAGTATTTTTTGGATCGACAAAACCTTCGGGCTGCATCATATATACGTCCCTAGTTAGGATTCCATTTAGGAAAGCTATCTTGACATCCATCTGCCATATTTCATAGTCGAAATGTGCAGCAATGGCTAGAATTATCCGTATAGATTTAAGCATCGCTACGTGATGGGAGGATACCAATCGGGGTATACCCACGAAGCGGATTCGCCGGCTGGATCGAGCCGACTGAAACCTAGCTCTGAGCGGGTCGACTCGCCCAATACGGCGACTGGCGCGTGCTGGACCCAGACGACTGGCTCCGACTACAGGCCCAAGACGGCGACTTCAATACAAAGCCCACCAAATACTTGTAAACTCTAACTGGCTGCATATATAAAGCCACCGGGGGCACCCCCAAGGGGTATCCTCTCCCACAATAGATTAGATCTAGTCTCTCCCTCCGTCAACGGTAGCTCCCATGTAAACCAATCTATGATCATATACTGGATTGACAGCAGGACGTAGCGATCCTCCACCGAGGGGACGTGAACCTGGGTACATCGTGTGCCAATCTCGCTCCGGGATTCTCCTACGTCGCCTTGCTCCCTCTACGTAAGCTACCCCCAGTAGCATCTGACGTGCAATACCACGACAGTTAGCGCCCACCGTGGGACTCGTGGTGCTTGAAGGGTGATAATCCGGACGGGATCCCTCATCTTCGTCAACACAATCGTCACCGTATTCAACACGCCGGTATATGCAGTCTCTTCGTCAAGTACAAGCTGCGGCATCTTCATTAGCCTCAAAAGATCCAAATCTGGCTTGACACCGATCAGCCAGATTGCGTCACTCAAGGCAATCTTGGAGAAAAAAAGAATTGCTGCATCAAATTCCAAGAAAGTGCAGACCCGATCGGACTAAACCAAAAAAATACTGCAAGTCGGCGACACCAGCGTGCGGCCATCTCGCCGTCGGACGTGTGTTCTACATCGGAAGCCAGATCGATTCGTTGTGCTGCATAATTAGTCGCCACATGTCCTAGTGACATGACTCAATGGTCCATCTACTAGCGACAAAGGGGTCAAAATCCCCATGCTATGACTCAAGACATGAAATCAACCAGTTCCGTTATTGGAGTTCTCACGTGAAAGGACATGGCGGTTTTTCCTTTCCAATATAATCTTTCTAATACGTGAATAAATTATTTTATTTAGATCTAACTTTTACTCGTTTGTTCTAAAATACATGTGCCGCATGACGTCAATTGGCGAGACGCATTCGCCTCGGAATCATCTGTCCGTGGTTGTGCAATTATCTTCTACCAATTCACCACACTCGCAGACTCGTCATCGTAGAACAGCTAAGTTTCATTAAACTCGTACGAGCTCAAAATATATATGCATCTCTATTTATTCTCCAAAGCCGACCATGCTGTCGAGCCTTTCAGGGACCAAAATCATACTTGGGATTGGTTTCAGTTTTGTCTGTTGTTTATTCGCGTCCATCGAAATAGTGAGGCTGGTTACCAAAAGGCCGACCTTGTCTCCGGGTTCAACAGTCTGGCATCGCGTCCCTGTTATCCGGCAAGCGTTTGATGCTGGAGGTCCGCCTACTCATGAAACGACACGCATAAACCTTACATACTGTCCATCGATCCACATAACAAAAGTGCATTTTCTTCAATGTCTATAATTCGTATGCTTACAATTAGTCAATATATTATGCAAGTACACATTAATGCAATTGTATCTTTCCTCCTTCTCAGCAAAACGGTCTGGTGTCTTTCTTGCCACTCGCCGCGCTCGGGTACTCGGCGCCCGCCAGTCCCTCGGCCTCGCCGCTCGCCGCGCTCGGGGACTCGGCGCTCGCCGGTCGCTCGACCTCGCCACTCGCCGCGCTCGAGGGCTCGATGCTCGCAGGTCGCTCGACCTCGCTACTCGCCGCGCTCGGCGACTCGGCGCTTGCCGGTCGCTCGACCTCACCACTCGCCGCGCTCGGGGACTCGGCGCTCGCCGGTCGCTCGACCTCGCCACTCGTCGCGCTCGGGGACTCGGCGCTCGCCGGTCGCTCGACCTCGCCACTCGTCGCGCTCGGGGATGAGCGCTGGTCGCTCGACCTCGCCACTCGCCGCGCTCGGGGACTCGGCGCTCGTCGGTCGCTCGACCTCGCCACTCGCCGCGCTCGGGGACTCGGCGCTTGTAGGTTTCGCTACTCGCTGCGCTCGTGGACGCGGCGCTTGCCGGTCGCTCGACCTCGCCACTCGCCGTGCTCGGGGACTCGGCGCTCGTCGGTCGCTCGACCTCGCCGCTCGCCGCGCTCGGGGGCTCGACGCTCGCCGGTCGCTCGACCACGCCGCTCGCCGCGCTCGGGGACTCGGCGCTTGCCGGTCGCTCGATCTCGCCGCTCTCCGCGCTCGGGGACTCGGCGCTCGCCGGTCTCTCTACCTCGCCACTTTCCATGCTCGGCAGTAACTACTACTATTTTCAGAATATGCATCTCTAAAGAGCCTCAAGTCGCCTCTACAAGCCAACTCGAGCCTCGGGGACTACTCCTAGGCATGCTGCGTGTACGCGTGGTTCCACGACCGCGGCTCGCCCTCGTCGACTCGCCACCGCGGACTCACCCTCGCGTACTCGACACGCTCAGGGACTCTCCACCGCGGACTCGCCCTCGCGTACTCAATACACCCGGGGACTCTCCACCGCGGACTCTCCCTCGCGTACTCAACACGCTCGGGGACTCGCCACCGCGGACTCGCCCTCGCGTACTGAACACGCTCGGGGAATCGGCACTCGCGGTCGCTCGACCTCGCCACTCGCCGCGCTCGGGGACTCGGCACGCTCCACGTCCGGGGACTCGCCGCAACTGGCGGCTTCACCGACACCCTGCGTCTTTCGCCAACTGGCTATCACCGACTGGCTCACGCCGACCGCCTCCCGCTTCATGGTTCTTTTCTCTATTCAGGAGCTCGTCGCCGATTCGCCACGACCCATCGTCAAGACTCTCCGCGCCCTGCCTCAAGCCCGCGTCGAATCGACAACGCGCTCTGGGACTACTGATGGGTGGATACCAATCGGGGTATACCCACGAAGCGGATTCGCCGGCTGGATCGAGCCGACTGAAACCTAGCCCTGAGCGGGTCGACTCGCCCAATACGGCGACTGGCGCGTGCTGGACCCAGACGACTGGCTCCGACTGGAGGCCCAAGACGGCGACTTCAATACAAAGCCCACCAAATACTTGTAAACCCTAACTGGCTGCATATATAAAGCCACCAGGGGCACCCCCACGGGGTATCCTCTCCCACAATAGATTAGATCTAGTCTCTCCCTCCGCCTACGGTGGCTCCCATGTAAACCAATCTATGATCATATACTGGATTGACAGCAGGACGTAGCGATCCTCCACCGAGGGGACGTGAACCTGGGTACATCGTGTGCCAATCTCGCTCCCGGATTCTCCTACGTCGCCTTGCTCCCTCTACGTAAGCTACCCCCAGTAGCATCTGCCGTGCAATACCACGACACTACGGGCGAGAAAGTCTCGTCGTAGTCAACTCCTTGAACTTGTCGAAAACCTTTTGCAACAAGTCGAGCTTTATGGATGTGAACATTTACATTCATATCAATCTTCTTCTTATAGATCCATTTGCAGTCGATGGCTTTAAAACCATTAGGCAGGTCAACCAAGTTCCAAACTTGATTGTCTCCCATGGACTCTATCTCGGATCTCATGGCGATCAGCCATTTCTCAGAGTCTAGGTCCACCATCGCTTCTGCATAGGTGCAGGCTCATCATTGTCTAATAATAATAATTCCCGCGCTTCGCGGAGCCTCGCCGACCTTCATGGTTGTGGTGCTTTTGTTGCCACGGGTTCCTCAACTTGTTCTGCTACAATAGCATCACTCGTAGAAGCATCCCCAACTGGCTCATCTTGAACTTCTTCAAGTCGCACCGACCTTCCACTTGTTCCCTTTGTGAGAAACTCTTTCTCTAGGAAAACACCGGTACGAGCGACAAACACTTTGCCCTCCTCTCGGTTATAGAAGTAATACCCTAAGGTTTCCCTCGGATATCCCACGAAAATGCACTTATCCGATTTAGGTGTTAGCTTGTCCGACTGAAGTCGCTTGACAACTGCATCACAACCCCAAATCTTTAGAAAAGACAAACTGGGATTCTTTCCTGTCCATATCTCATATGGTGTCTTAACTACGGATTTAGATGGTACCCTATTAAGTGTGAAAGCTTCCGTTTCTAGAGCGTAACCGCAAAATGACAATGGTAAATCCGACTGGCTCATCATCGATCGAACCATGTCCAACAAAGTTCGATTACGCCGTTCGGAGACCCCGTTTCTTTGAGGTGTTCCGGGCGGCGTAAGTTGTGGAACAATTCCGCAACTCTTAAGATGATCGCTAAATTTTGATACTCCAATATTCACGTCCACGATCAGATCGCAAGGCCTTTATTTTCTTGCCACGTTGATTCTCTACTTCACTCTAAAACTCCTTGAACTTTTCAAAAGTTTTAGACATATGCCTCATCAAGTAGACATAACCATATCTACTAAAATCAGCAGTGAAAGTAATGAAGTAGTGATATCCTCCTCTAGCTATCGTGCTCATTGGTCCACATACATCAGTATGTATGAGTTCCAACAAGTCTTTCGCTCTCTCTGGTAAACCCGAAAAAGGCGACTTGGTCATCTTTCCAAATAAACAATCCTGACATGTCTTGTATGATTCAAAATCAAACAAAGTTAGAAGACCATCACCATGGAGCTTCTCCATGCGCTTTTCACTTATATGCCCCAAACGACAATGCCATAAATAGGTAGGACTCAAATTATTAGGCCGAAGCCTTTTAGCACTAACATTGTAAACAGATGCATCATCAAGATTTAAAATAAATAACCCATTCACAATGGGAGCATTAGCCATAAACATATCATTCTTAGAGATTACACAACCATTGTTTGCACTCACGAATGAATAACCATACCTCATCAAACATGAAGGTGATAAAATGTTTCGACCCATACTAGCAATGTAATAACAATTATTCAACTCCATAATAAATCCTGATGAAAGGTGAAGTTGCATGACGCCGACGAACAATGCAGCAACCCTTGCTTTATTTCCGACGCGAAAATCCACTTTGCCTTTCTGCACTTCTCTAGTTCTTATTAGCCCCTACATCGAATTGCAAATATGAGCAACCGATCCGGTATCAAATACCCAAGAGTTAACATAGGAATCAATGAGAAGAATGTCCACAACATTTACAACAAGCGTACCTGAGTGGGAAGTACTCTTAGTTCCACTCTTCTTCAAAGAAGCCTCGTACTTGTTTTAGTTTCTCTTCCAGTGGCCATGTTCATGACAAAAGAAGCACTCAGTATCATCTGCAGGTCCAGCCTTTCGGTTGGGTGCAAACTTAGGGATCATATCCTTAGCCTTGCCCTTCTTCTTCCAATAAGTACCCTTTTTCTTCAAGCTAGGCTTGTTCTGCAAAGCCATTATATGGCTATGCCCTGCACACTTTATGTTGTTTTAAGAATCCCACATAATTCAATAAGGCCCTTCTCCACCCCATGCATATGGTAGTTCGAAATGAACTTCCCATAGCTGGATGGAAGAGATGACAAAATGAAGTCAGCGGCCAACTCTTGGCCTAGTGGAAAACCAAGTTTTTCCAAAGTCTGACTGTAACCAACCATTTTGATCACATGGGGGCCTACAGCTGCTCCCTCTGCCAGCTTGCATTCAACAAAGGACTTGGCAACATTGTACCTCTCACTCCTTGCCTGATCTTGGAACATGTCCGTAAGCGCGACGATCATATCATACGCTTCATGATCCTCAAACTTCTTTTGGAGTTCAGGTTCCATCCAGGCAATCATAAGACAACTAGCCTCAAGAGAATCATCACATGCTCTCTTGTAGGCATTCTTTAGGGAAGCAGATGCATTATCAGCAGGTTCATCGGGGATTGGGGTATCCAGAACTGTTTCCTTTATATCAGACCTGAGAACAATTCTCAGGTTACGTACCCAGTCCGAATAGTTTGTTCTATTTAGTTTATCTTTGTCAAGAATCGAACGCAAAGAGAAAGGCGATGTAGTGTTCGGTGCCATTGATCTACAACAGAAAACATGCAAAATACTAAGCCATGTAACCATGAAAGAGTAAAACATATTAAACAATTTAATAGCATATACTCCCACTTAAATCAATATCCCTCTATTGATACTAAGTGATTCAAGATCCACAATTAACAAGTCGACTAGTGAGCTTTAGCATCACTGCTAGAAGACAAGGTAAATCTGTAAGCAACACTTGCTAATCATATCACATATGACTCTTGTTGTTGGGTGACATCTCTATGTCAAAACTAGGCGCCCAACCTTTATTCCCCAAGGTCCTTAACTGTTAAGATGACCTTGTCAAGCTCACCAACCCTTATGCGTGTAGGTATCCGATACAAACCCATCTAGCCAAGGAAAACTGCGGCACCCTAATTTCATAGGCCCATCGACGATTGTACAGGACATAGGATGGTGCAAGGTTTGGTTGGGAGGGCATGTTTTAACTTAAACTTTGTGAGGGATCGTTCTACTTCTATCATCCAAGCATGCATAGTAGTAAAACGCATAAGAATAGCATTCACATATGATGTGACACAGTATGGCCCATTTTCTCATGGTGATCTCCATCACCATAGAGCCTGTCCACCATGATGATCTCCATCTTCATGTTCCATATGAGCCATCTTCCAAGTGATGAGTCCTCCAAGAACTAATACAAGCTATCACTCCTAACAGCTAGTAATCAAAATTATATAGTATTGGGATCATCACAAGTTGGCACACAGGACATTACAATAAATGACAACACATATGGCTCCAGCCGTGTTGCCCTACTCACGGCACGCAGGTCATGCAAATTTTCATACAAGCATCACATACATCCTGCAAAAACAAGTTATGCATAGAATCACATTCTACCGGATCATGTGACATCGCAGCACCTAGTTACCTTAACAAGATACAAAAAGGGGCTACGATTAAGGGGGGGTCTCCCCCTGCGGGGTTCGAAGGGGCAGCGCCCCTCGCGGTATCTTCACAATTTTCTTTAAGGAATTTTATCGGCAAATCAAATTTACGATAAACCGACTCCTCTCCTGATTCAATCAAACTCCTTTGATCACGGTACATCGATTTTAAATCTAGGTTCCGATTCGATCAATCATATTGATCTTCGCGTGATTCAACAGGATTTATGTGTCACTGTCTACCCCGATGGCGGAAACCGACCGGTAGGGGTAAGTCGTTCAACAACCTCAGAATCACGATCACGGAAAGCAAGATCATAGTTCAATCCTGAACCACCGCCATATAAACGATCACATCATTCATATCAATCTGCATATCACCATATGCAAACATCCCGAACCTATAACAGAACAACATCGGCTCTGATACCACCGAAGGGATACGGGTAGGCAATACTAGCGCAAATCAAAAAATTTCTACCGTGTAAACCAGGATTACTGTTGTCATAGATCATGGGCTTACCACTAGACGCGCAGTGGCGGAATTGATGAAGCGCGTCGAGGCAGTGCAGACGTTCCACGTCTCCTCCTTGTCCTCGTCCCACGAGAATCTCCCCTTGCGCGGGTTGTCCAAGTGCCACAGATGCAGCACCTCCGAGGTATCCACACGTGCGGGATGGAAGCGTTAGACGCCGCACTGCTAGGTCCGCGCATGCAACACAGGCTGAGGAGTGGCGGCTGGGTGGAATGGTCTGAGGTCTAACCCTGGTCAGCTCGCCACACCCTCTCTTATATAGGCGTCCCTAGTGGGCTTCTACATTAGCATCCCACTAGAAGCCTAAGCCTGGTTTAATTCAGATCTCATCCTCATTAGGCTTCTAGCCCCTTAAGTGTGTGACCCTATAGGTTCATATACATATAGACATGACACGAATACACTTATTTTGCCAATAGTTGGTAGCGGCCTCTAGCAAGACGTTCCAACTCCTAAACGTATACAAAGATCATATCGGACGAACCATCACAAGGTTTAGTACATGTCTTTCCCTTTGCCTCACGATATTTGGTCTAGCTCCAAGCTGACCTCTCTTTCTTGATACCATAACTCGGAATCCCTTTACTAGGTTAACTCTTAACCTTATGTAGCACGACCATGCATTTCTGGATCCGATCAATCGAGGGGCCCAAAGATATCTCTCTCAAGTAGAGAGGGGCAAATCCCATCTTGATTGACCATGCCTTGCGGCATATTTCAGGACAAACCCGAAAGCTACCTTTATAACTACCCAGTTACGGAGTAGCATCTGATAGCCCAAAGTAGGTCGATCCACATCTCAAGTACATAAGACAATCTCAGGTCTAAGGACAAAACATACACGATGTGTAGAGAGAGAGAGCTGCAACTAATTGGCAGTCTCAAGTTGGGTCAGTCCAACCCCATGTTCATAACATGTGTCCACATCATTGGTTTCACATCTCCATGTCTCTGACTTGCGAAACATTGTCAGTAACCAATCGATGTGCTAGTCTAATATTCATGTGTATCCCTACATGAACTCCGGCTAGGGACAACGGTTAAATAACCATACAACTAAAGAGTTTCACAAACAATTCACATAATTGCCAATCAATACAAGTTGCCTGATATGGATATTCAAGGAACATTATAATAACTCATGGATACATATGAAATATAATCATCCCTATGATTTCCTCTAGGGCATATTTCCTTCAGCAAACCTATATGTTTTTATATATTCTGAAAGGTATGATCAAATGTGATTTTTGAGAGTTGGAATCAACTCAAAAACACTTATGGTTCAATTTTGAAAAATGTTTGAATGCAGAAAAGCTTCTGCCTTGTTATTTTTACCATGGTTGATCTATACATCCAAATGGTTGGAATCCAATGGGCTTGGATTAAGCATTTTAGTACCTTTCTAACAAAATTAGTTTCATGCATTTTGGTTTAGTGAATCGAGCTGGGTTAATTTTTGAATCTATGTACAGAACTGTGTTTGAAATTAAATGAATAAAACTAAATTTGAATTGTTGGGTCACGCCTGAGGTTTTACTGGGACGGCCCACTATGCACAGCGCACGCGTGGGCTGGTTAAGTGGTTGTCCCCACGTGTCAGTGAGACGGTGAGGGGCGAAGCGGTACGTGGCAATGTGTACCGTGGGATCTAGTTCCAATCAAACGGCTCTAGTTCATCGTCCATGTCAGGCAGCGCCGGCAAGACAGAACTCTAGCGCGGCAGGTGGGGGTCGTGGGAGGCTCACCGGGGCTCAGGCGATGGTCGACAACGGGGGCGAATGAAGAAAGTCGACGATGGCGATTCTCCTGGTACCGGCAGCTTCTCATGGGGCGGCTCCAATCGACGGCTCCCTTCTCCTCCTGCAGCGGCGGGCTCCGGCCAAATTCTGACGATGCGCTGCTCGCCTTGCTCCGGGAGTGAGGTGGGGTGGTTCTGAGGAAGAGGGGAGTGATCTTGTGTGAAGAAAACGAGTGGTGGAGGGCTCTATTTATAGTGGCTGAAGGGGACAGACGGGCACTGGCTAAGCTCGTCATGGTCAATGGCATAGAGTGCTATTGGCATGGGCGATGGTAGGGGCGGTGTTGTGCTCCCTGGCGAAGCTCAACGGCGTGGTGGCGAGGCGTGGGGCGGTGCTGATCGGTCGGAACGTGTCGATGCTCTGGGCGGGTCCGACGGCGATTTTAATGGCGCACAACATGCATGGTCCGCGCGGCGGCGAACGGGCATGTCTGCGGGATTGCTGGGGCAGTGGTGATCACGCACGCACGCAACAAGGGCGGCGCGCGGTCTGTGGGTGCTGGTCGCGGGTGGCGCACTGGCACGCTCTCAGCTCACACAGAGGGGTTTGGCACGGTCTTGTCGTGTGGTCACGGGCTGGCAGTGCTCGGGGCTAGGACAGGGAGTGGCGATGGACGGTGGGGTGCCTACTAGACATGCTTGCTAGGCTTTGTGTTGCTCCTAGCTTGCTATCGACAATGGGGTGGCAAGGTGAGGCTCGACATGCTTGCCATTAATAGCATGGTCTGGTTTACAGTGAGCTAGAGGGGTTAAACAAGTTATATGATCTACTAAGGGTGTAGAGTGAGGTAGATAGGGAAAAAGTTAGGCCAAAATTACTGCACACTATAGTGTTTGATGTTTGTTTGATTTGTATCTGCAAGGTGTTTGATAAAATGGCCGCAAGAACTTTGAATTTGAATTTTGGACTCAAGCTTGGTGGGTTTGCTAGGAACATACTAAGGAGTGTCTGGTTAGTTGGATTAGTCAAGGGGCACTGGTTTGGTTGGGTTTTGAAAATGGGTGATCTTCACATATGATAAAGACTCAATTTTGAATTGTGATTTGAATGAGGTTGCCAAATGTTTGGGTAAGTTTTAAAGGTGGGTTTGTATTCACTTTTACTTGTTCTAGCAAGGGGTGAAAAGAATTGGGAAAGTTTCTGTTTGAAATCTTGGACTAGAAACACTCAAAGTGCCTTGTGAGCAAGATTGGCAAAAATGACCATTTGCTTTATTTGATTTGTTTTTTTATTTTCTATTGATTTGTTCCTCATGGAAATGTTTTATATGATGTTATTTTCCTATTAAACCATTTCTTTCTATTTAGGTTAATCACACAAGTTCATTCATGCACTTATCAAATCATCTCATTCACACATGCATTCATATGATTTTAATTAATCAAAGTTTTTTGTTAACCCTAATTTTAGTGATTAGAGTTTGATGATCATTGTTTTATATTTTTGGGATGTTACAAACCTTCCCCCCTTAAACAAAATCTCGTCCCAAGATTTGAAAAAGGAAGAAAAAGATTACCTAGGATTTAAAGAGATCGGGAAACTCTATCCTGATGTGATCTTCGGTCCAAAATACTTCTTCCAAAATACGGATGGGTACTTCGGGATAGGTCAGGTCATCATTGATCTCTATGGTCCAGTGATCAATGTCCTTGAAAAACTTCAGTCTTCTCCGGAACTTCAAGGAATTTGCGAAGTAACGATATATGGAACACATTGTGCACTGCTGTCATTTCCTCTGGTAGCTCCAATTGATATGATACCTCTCCTCGATGATTCAGAATCTTGAAGGGTCCGATATATCTGGGGGCTAACTTTCCTTTGAGGTGGAAATGTTGCATTCCTTTCAAAGGCGACACTTTAAGGTACATGAAATCTCCGATATTGAAAGCAAGGTCTCGACGTCTCTTGTCGACGTAACTCTTCTGTCTTGATTGGGCGGTCTTGAGGTGCCCACGAATCTTGTAAACTCTCTCTTCTGCTTCTCGTAGGATGTCGGGTCCAAAAATCTGACTCTCTCCTACTTCCGACCAATTCAAAGGGGTGCGACACTTCCTTCCATACATGAATTCAAATGGGGCCATTTTCAAACTAGCTTGGTAACTGTTATTGTATGAAAAATCTGCGAAAGGCAGACAGTTTTACCATTTAGATCCATACTCTAGCACACATGCACTCAATATATCTTCGAGTATTTGATTTACTCTCTCCGTTTGTCCATCGGTCTGAGGGTGATACGCGGTGCTGAAATCCAGTCGGGTTCCTAAACCTTCTTGGACTTTCTTCCAGAATCTCGAGGGAAACTGGGTTCCTCGATCCGATACAATGTTCTTGGAGACTCCATGCAAACTGACGGTTCTAGCGATGTATAACTCCGGTAGATTCGAACTCTGGTATGTGGTCTTGACTGGTAAGAAATGGGCGACTTTGGACAATCTGTCAACTATGACCGAGATAGAGTCATTTCCCCTACTAGAAGTAGGCAATCTGCTAATAAAGTCCATTCCAACGGAATCCCATTTCCATTCCGGAATCTGTAGCAGTTGCAACAGTCCTGCAGGTGTTTAATGTCCCTCCTTGACTCTCTGACAGATATCACACTTGGCGATATAGCTTCCGATTTCTCTCTTCATCTTATGCCACCAAAATTGTTCCTTCAAATCCTGTTACATCTTCGTTCCTCCAGGGTGGATAGAATAAAAAGTATCATGGACCTCTTTCAAAATAACTTCTTTCAACTCTGAATCTGCTGGTACACAGAGACGTCCTTGGTACCACAGAACTCCTTCTTCATCTTCGGTGAATCCGGGTACTTTGCCTCTACCGATGTGCCATTTGATTCCGTCGATACTAGTATTTCCTCTCTGCGCCTCCTTGATCTGACTGATCAAAGTGGGTTGAAGTTCTATGCTAGCCAAAAATCCTTCACTCACTAATTCCATTCGGAAATCTTCCATCTCTTTGTGCAAACTTGGTTGCTCCTTCAAAATCATGGAGTTCAAAGGGCACGGCAATCTGCTAAGGCATCTACTACGACATTGGCTTTACCGGGGTGATAGTGAATGTCTAGATCATATTCCTTGATTAGCTCAATCCATCTTCTCCGCCTCATATTCACCTCCTTCTGAGTGAATATATACTTTAGGCTCTTGTGATCCGAATAAATCTCACAACGGTTTCCCATGAGGTAATGCGTCCATGTCTTCAAGGCTAGAACTACGGCTGTGAGTTCGAGGTCATGGGTTGGATAATTTTGTTCATGCTGCTTCAATTGTCGGGATAGATAAGATATAACTTTGCCTTCTTGCATTAGCACACATCCGAGACCGATCTTGGATGCGTCACAATACACATCAAAGGGCTTTGTGATATCCGGCATGGTCAAGATTGGGGCTGAAATCAATCTTCTCTCGAGTTCTTGAAAACTCGCTTCACATTTGTCAGTCCATTCAAACTTCTTGTCCTTCTTCAACAATTGGGTCATGGGTCTGGCGATACTCGAGAATCCTTTTATGAACGTGCGGTAGTATCCCGCTAATACGAGAAATGCACGAACTTGGGTTTGAGTGGTTGGGGCTTGCTAATCTTCGACATCCTTCACCTTCGCAGGGTCAACGGCAATTCCTCCGGATGATACAATATGTCCGAGGAATCGTACCTCATGTAACCAGAATTCACATTTGCTAAACTTGGAATATAGTTGATGCTCTCTAAGGGTTCCAAGAATGGTCCTTAGGTGTAGCTCATGTTCTTATTCCGATTTGTAATAAATCAGAATGTCCTCGATGAAAACAACATCAAACTTATCTAGGAAGTCCATAAAAATCTTATTCATGAGGTTCATGAAATAAGCGGAGGCATTGGTTAATCCAAAAGACATGACAATATACTCGTATAATCCATATCTAGTGGTAAAGACAGTCTTTGGAATATCCTCTGCGTGAATCTTGATTTGATGATAGCCAGTTCTAAGATGAGTCTTAGAAAACACTTTGGCACCAGCTAACTGGTCAAACAGGTCTTCTATCTTTGGCAACGGGTACTTGTTATTGATGGTGACATCATTCAACTTCCGATAATCCGTACACAAACGGTTACCTCCATCTTTCTTGTCCACAAACAAGACATGTGATTTCCAAGGTGACGAACTTGGTTGAATCAGTCCAATTTCCAGCATGGCGTCTAGTTGCTTCTTCAGTTCTGCTAGTTCAGACGGGTTCATACTATATGGTCTGTGGGCTATGGGTCCGGTTCCAGGGATTAGTTCAATGATGAACTCGATATCCCGATATGGGGGCATACCGGGCAAAACATCTAGAAATACATCATGGTATTCACAGACTATCCGAACTTGGTCAATGGTTTGCTAGGATATACTCTTGTTGCACTTGAATTGATGAGGCAAGGTTTCAGATACATGCTCGACTGATATTCCGGCTGTATTGGTCATGGTTATGGCGTTCTTGGCATAGTCAATTAATCCTTTGGGTTTGGACATCCAATCCATTCCTAGTACTACTTCCAAGCCTTTAGTTCCGAGTACGATTAGATTGGCATAAAAATCTATGCCATGGATTCGGATAGGGACGGCTTTGCAAATTTTCCTAGCTTTGGTGGTGGAACCACGTATTTGAACAATCATAACATGCTTCAATTTGGTTGGTTGAATCTTACTAGTGCATGCAAATTCTTCAGTGACAAATTAGTGTGATGCTCCAAAATCAAACAACACTCTTGCAAGTACTGAGTTAACAGAAAACATACCCTGCACAACATCTGGCGCTTCTTGGGCTTCTTCAGCATGCATGAGAAAAAGACGGTCGTTGCGGTTGAGCGAGTTTCCTTGGGCAAACCTTCTTCCGGGTTGAACACGATGCTGCTGCTGAGCTGCGGCAATCTTCTTGGGGCACTCATTGGAATAGTGACCCTTGGTTCCACATTCATAACAAGTCACTTGCGACTTGTCCTTTGCTGCAACAGGCACAACATTGCTTCCAGTCCTTGGGGCAGTGTTGGGGTTGGTGGCGGCATTGTTGTTGTTGAACTTGGGTGGTGCACGGTTGGAATTACTGGAGTTGCCGGAGTTGTTGTGGTTTCCTCCGGGCCTTGGGTTTCCACGGTTGGGATAGGTCGGACGGTTCATCGGGGGTCTGTTGGTTCTTGGGGAAAATCCTGGAGATAGATTGGGGCGATACTTTGGCGTATGGTGGGTTCCTGGTTGGTGCATCATGCGACGCTTGCGGTTCTCATTGGCTTGGTTGATCTTTCCTTCTATCTGAATGGCAGAGTCAACTAAGGCTTCAATATCAGCAAAGGGGATATTGACTAACACTGTCTGCATCTCATCGTGCAGACCATTCAAGAATCTCTCCTTCTTCTTGGCTTCGGTGTCGATCTCATCCGGTGCATACCTAGCCGATGACAAGAATTTGTCACGGTATTGCACTACGGTCATCCTTCCTTGTTTCAGTTCCCTGAATTCATCTCTCATCCTCTTGATTAAACCCCGTGGCACATGGCTTCTTCTGAACTTGACTTTGAATTCCTCCCAAGTCATCATCTGACCTCCGGTCATTGCACGAATGTTGTACCACCATGCTCTTGCATCTCCGTCCAGATAGTGGGTGGCGAACGAACTTTCTCGTTAGTTTCCACTCCTGCAACTTCCAGATTGTTCTCCATGGTTTGCAGCCAATCATCTGCATCTAGGGGCTCTTCTGGCTTAGTGAAAACAGGTGGATTGGTGTTCTGGAAATTCTTGAGCTTAGATCCATGGTTGTCCTGATTTCCGTGGACTTGATTGTTGTTGGCCATATGGGCGATATGTTGAAGGGTGGCTAAGTTGGCTTGACGTCCGGCTCGTTCCGCTTCGCGGTAAGAAACCAACATTTGCAAGATCTGCAATATCAGGTCTGGGGATGAACCGCTTCCTCCACGAGGCATCTGAAGATTGAGATAGATCATGAGAAAAGAGGGAAATTTCTAAGGTTCAGGGTTTTTGAAAAGTTTTTGTAGTTTGACTCAGATTTTTCTAGCAACTTGCTTTTCATTCATTCATAGCACATGATACAAACACACACCACAACAAAGAAAAACAGATGGTTTTAAGAACCATTCTGGGAAACTACGATACAGTGGGACCGAATACAATTCATAATGCTAGTGCTCAAGTGCTACTACTCCTTGGAGTCGGTGTCCTCATCATCCTCATCATTATCATCATCGATGAAGGCGAAGTCATCCTCATCGGTGAAGAAGTCCATGGCCTGATCCTCTAGAAAGTCATCATCATCACTGAGATAGGAGTAGGGGTCTCCACGAAGGTCTTCCCCAGCATTCTCCCTCTCCTCTAGCTGCATATCTCTCTCGTGTATGGTCTCCTCCAAATCCGTGATCCGGTGGCGAAGACGGGCAATGATGCGTTCCTTCCTATCGAGTTGAGGACGACGAGACTTGCGATCCTTCACTAGCATGGCGATGACATACTTGTGGTTGGCGTAGGAACGTGCATTGTCCAAGTCCTTCTGACGGTCGTACATCATGAAGCTTAGGTGGTCCAACTGACTCTTCAGCTCGCGGTGGTATGGGGCCTCCAATGGCTGTCCCATAACATCACGGCTTGGGTAGAACTCGAAACGGGTACCCTTGATCTGATTGATACTCTGCCCACACAGACGGGCAATAGCTTCCTGCATGTCCCTGGAAAGTCCATCGAGTCGGTTGTTTTCTCTTAAGGTGAACTGAATTCCCTCTACAGTGGGAGGTTCAATATTTCCTCGGAGACTTGTAATAACTAGCCACTGCAAATCTTCTCCTTCCTGATCATTGAGCCGAGCTCCGAAGAATTCGGGGTGCGGACGCTCCAACATCTCCGACAGCTAGTCCAAGTCACGCTCAAAGATGAGGTTTCTCCATTCCCCAACTGATAAAACTTGTTGTACTTCAGGTCCATCTATAAGAATATAGGATGAGTAAGTTAGTAGAGTGATCAAGTGTGTCAAATTTTATGTAAGTTTGTAAGAATTTTTGAGCAACATGAATTTTCATGAAAGAATCCAAGTGATACGAATGAGAATAAGTTTTTGTAAATACTCACTTCCTTTGGTTTTTAAACTAAGTTTTTGATTCAAACGTCCATTCTAACTAGGGTCTCCTATGGTCAGGATGGCTCTGATACCAACTTGTCAACACCCGGATTTTTAATCCCAGATGCCTGTTATGCCATACATCGCAATCCCAGGATTACCATTTTTGCGATACATAACAGATTTGGATATCATAGTACATCATCCATTACAAACCATACATAAGGTCTTACACAAATAAGGATCTCATGATCCAGTTCTTAATACAACTCAAGCAGCGGAATAACGTAAAGGTAACGATAGCGTAGGAGAAGCTCCATCTTCGGGGTCACAGGCAATGCTGACGATGGGAGATGATCATAGTTATCGTAACCTTCATGTGGTCCGTCATCCTGGTACTCCTCTTCATAGTCTGGCCATGGGAATAGCCAGGGACAAAGCCATGAGTACTCTTTAAGTACTCGCAAACTAATACTAACAGGTTAAGGGGGTTTTGTAGTAGGATATACTAAGCTCTAGGGTTGTTTTTCAAAAAGCCAGATTTACCTCTACTAAGTTCAGAAGTAAAGAAAGCTATTTGAGAACACCTAAGTGGGAACTTGCATTTCATGTCACAACTCTGTTGTGGTCAAGTCAAAGTCATAAATCATTTCATAAGTTGTTTTGAAAACATCTGACGGGGGCATAGTATGGCCACTCAAACTGTCCATAACCGCGGACGCGGCTATTCGAATAGTGTGACACTCTGCAGAGATTGTACACTTTCACCACAACATTTGATACATCCGTCAGGAACAATCCTGAATTCACCATACTCAGTATGCGGATAATCAATCCTAACCTTTCAGTTACACGCCCTAGTATAGGCACCTCTCCTGTGAGTTTAGCCTCGCAACCATGACCAACTGTCATCTTGGGGTACTTCACAGGTGGACAATCTTCACAAGGTAACCTCAGCTCAGACCTTGGCCGGAAGGGAACCCATACTAAGGTATATAAATTTCCAGTCAAGCCCTACCCAATTTTCGGGTATTGTGATTGTACGGTAAAATTGGAATGGTATCGCATCCATACAACCATCAGTTTTATAAAGGCCTAAAGCTCATGCCTCAACATTTTCATCATCAAAATCATCTGGTGTTCAATAACACATGTCAAAATATTTCAGTAGAATGACTCATCATTCTAAGGTTTTCATAACCATTTTCTCCAAGTATTCCCATCTAAAGTTTTTCAAGTTTTATGCTTAACACTAGCATCTACAAGTGGGGGTAAAGACTAATGTTGGGTAATAAATAAGTGGAGATTAGCTCAGTTCAATCTCATGCTTTGGATAACATCAAGATTATCTAACTTAGGCCAAATTTTATGCTCTTTATGCTACCTTCAATTGTCTTCTTAGAATCTATAAGTCACTAAGTAAACTCTAAGAGAAAGCTTTGCTAAAAAAATAAGGTATTAATCTTGCATGTAAAACTAGGATTGGGTATCAAGTGGGTATGATCACGTATGCTTAAGAAGAATAGTTGGCATAGTAACAAGCAAGTAGTAGCTTGCATAAGTAGGGTATCTTGCAAGTGTTAGCTTGCATAATTGCAAGTATAATCTTGCCTTGTGTAGAGCAGTGGTTGAAGTTCTCCTTGGCTTCTTCCTCGTAGTATCCTACTTCCACCTCGTATCCTTGGTCGGTACTAGCGTCTATAAATAAATACGAGGTACACAATCACCAAACAATACTTAACTATTTCTAATCATAACACAAAGGTTCACACTAGATGATCTATCATCATCACTAGCATTACAAGGATTAAAACACTTGTCTTATTTATTTTATTTTAGAAAAGTAATTTCTACTAATTGAAAAACTACTTAAGATTTAATATTCTCCAACTCAAACATGGGATCATGTGGACACATGTCATCACCACATATTTCAGTACATACGAATGTGATTTAAAGTGGTGTCACAATTTAATAAGGTTTAACCTTTTTATTTTAATTAAATAAAATGACTAGAAATGCCTATGTGGCATTCTTTTATTACTTGAACATTATCTCTACAAGTAAATGAAGGGATACGGTTAGGCTACAGTAGCGCAAATCAAAAAAATTCTACCGCGTAAACCAGGATTACTATTGTCATAGATCACGGGATTACCACTAGACGCGCAGTTGCGGAATTGATGAAGCGCGTCGAGGCAGTGTAGACGTTCCACGTCTCCTCCTGGTCCTCCTCCCATGAGAAGCTCCCCTTGCACGGCTCGTCCAAGTGCCACATATGCAGCACCTCCGAGGTATCCACACGTGCGGGGTGGAAGCGTCAGACCCCGGACTGCTAGGTCCGCGCGTGCAACACAGGAGTGAGGAGTGGCGGCTGGGTGGAATGGTCTGAGGTCTAACGCTGGTCAGCTCGCCCCACCCTCTCTTATATAGGCGTCCCTAGTGGGCTTCTACATTAGCAGCCCATTAGAAGCCTAAGCCTGGTTTAATTCGGATCTCATCCTCATTAGGCTTCCAGCCCCTTAAGTGTGTGACCCTATAGGTTCATATACGTATAGACATGACACGAATACACTTATTCTGCCAATAGTTGGTAGCGGTATCTAGCAAGACGTGCCAACTCCTAAACGCATATAAATATCATATCGGACGAACCATCACAAGGTTTAGTAGATGTCTTTCCCTTTGCCTCATGATATTTGGTCTAGCTCCAAGCTGACCTCTCTTTCTCGATACCGTTACTCGGAATCCCTTTACTAGGTTCACTCTTAACCTTATGTAGCACGACCATGCATTTCTGTATGAGGTCACTTGAGGGGCCCAGAGATATCTCTCTCAAGTAGAGAGGGGAAAATCCCATCTTGATTGACCATGCCTTGCAGCATGTTTTAAGACAAACCCGAAAGCTACCTTTATAACTACCCAGTTACGAAGTAGCGTCTGATAGCCCCAAAGTAGGTTGATCCACATCTCAAGTACATGCGACAGTCTCAGGTCTAAGGACAAAACGTACACGATGTGTAGAGAGAGAGATGCAACTAATTGCCAGTTTCAAGTTGGGCCAGTCCAACCCCATGTTGATAACATGTGTCCACATCATTGGTTTGACATCTCCATGTCTATGACTTGCGAAACTTAGTCATCAACCAATCGATGTGCTAGTATAATATTCACGTATGTCGTCACATGAACTCCGACTAGGGACAACTATTAAATAACCATACAAGTAAAGAGTTTCACAAACAATTCACATAATTTGCAATCAATACAAGTTGCCTGATATGGATATTCAAGGAACATTGCAATAGCTCATGGATACATATGAAATATAATCATCTCTATGATTGCCTCTAGGGCATATTTCCTTCAGTCTCCCACTTGAACTAGAGTCAATCTAAAATGTATCTAATACCAATTGATCTTGTGTGATCTTCATGCGCGGGATGCGGGAGAGGCTTAGTCAAGGGATCAGCAACATTTGAGTCCGTATGTATTTTGCATATCATGACACTACCATCCTCAACGAACTCACGAATCCGATGGTAATGCATGCCAATATGTTTGTTCTTCTGGTGTTGTCTAGGTTCCTTGGCTTGTGCAATAGCACCATTGTTGTTACAATAAACTTCCAAGGGATTGGACACACCCTGAACAACACCGAGAGCGATCAGGAAATTCCTAATCCAAACAGCTTCCTTTACGGCCTCTGAGGCAACGATATATTCAGCTTTTGTTGAAGAGGAGGTCACCGTATCTTGCTTGGAACTTTTCTAGCTCACAGCACCACCATTCATGACAAACACATAACCTGATTGCGATTTCAAATCATCTGAGTCGCTAAGGTAAATCGCATCTATGTAACCCTTTACACTGAGTTCATCCTCGCCTCCATAAACTACGAACATATCCTTTGTCCTTTTCAAGTACTTAAGGATGTTCTTTACCACTGTCCAGTGACCTTCACCTGGATCAGCCTGGTATCTTCTCGTAACACTTAGAGCATAGGAAACATCTGGGCGAGTACATATCATTGCATACATGATGGATCCAATAGCCGAAGCATGTGGAACCCTGCTCATGCACTCACGCTCATAAGTAGTCAAAGGACACTGAGTCTTGTTGAGTTTAATGCCGTGAGGCACGGGCAAGAACCCCTTCTTAGCCTCTTCCATGCTGAACCGTTTAAACACTTTGTCAATGTATGTGCTCTGGCTTAATCCAATTAGCCTTCTTGATCTATCTCTATAGATCTTGATGCCCAGAATATATGCCGCTTCTCCCAAGTCCTTCATCGAAAAACTATTTTTCAATGAGGTCTTAACAGACTCGAGCATAGGAATTTCATTTCCAATCAACAATATGCCATCTACATATAAGATTAGAAATACTAGCGCTCTCCCACTTTCCTTCTTGGAAACACAGGGTTCTTGTTCGTTTGTGATGAATCCAAACTCCTTTACAACTTCATCAAATCGAATGTTCCAACTCCAAGATGCTTGCTTCGGCCCATAAATGGACTTCAGAAGTTTGCATACCTTTCCAACATTTTTTGGATCGACAAAACCTTCGGGCTGCATCATGTACACGTCCCTAGTTAGGATTCCATTTAGGAAAGCTGTCTTGACATCCATCTGCCATATTTCATAGTCGAAATGTGTAGCAATGGCTAGAATTATCCGTATAGATTTAAGCATCGCTACGGGCGAGAAAGTCTCGTCATAGTCAACTCCTTGAACTTGTCTAAAACCTTTTGCAACAAGTCGAGCTTTATGGATGTGAACATTTCCATTCATATCAATCTTCTTCTTATAGATCCATTTGCACTCGATGGCTTTAAAACCATCAGGCAGGTCAACCAAGTTCCAAACTTGCTTGTCTCCCATGGAATCTATCTCGGATCTCATGGCGATCAGCCATTTCTCAGAGTCTAGGTCCACCACCGCTTTTGCATAGGTGCAGGCTCATCATTGTCTAACAATAATAATTCCCGCGCTTCGCGGAGCCTCACCGACCTTTATGGTTGTGGTGCTTTTGTTGCCACGGGTTCCTCAACTTGTTCTGCTACAATAGCATCACTCATAGAAGCATCCCCAATTGGCTCATCTTGAACTTCTTCAAGTCGCACCGACCTTCCACTTGTTCCCTTTGTGAGAAACTCTTTCTCTAGGAAAACACCGGTACGAGCGACAAACACTTTTCCCTCCTCTCGGTTGTATAAGTAATACCCTAAGGTTTCCCTCGGATATCCCACGAAAATGCACTTATCCGATTTAGGTGTTAGCTTGTCCGACTGAAGTCGCTTGACAAATGCATCACAACCCCAAATCTTTAGAAAAGACAAACTGGGATTCTTTCTAGTCCACATCTCATATGGTGTCTTAACTACGGATTTAGATGGTACCCTATTAAGTGTGAAAGCTTCTGTTTCTAGAGCGTAACCCCAAAATGACAATGGTAAATCCGACTAGCTCATCATCGATCGAACCATGTCCAACAAAGTTCGATTACGCTGTTCGGAGACCCTGTTTCTTTGAGGTGTTCCAGGCGGCGTAAGTTGTGGAACAATTCCGCAACTCTTAAGATGATCGCTAAATTAGTTACTCCAATATTCACCTCCACGATCAGATCGCAAGGACTTTATTTTCTTGCCACGTTGATTCTCTACTTCACTCTGAAACTCCTTGAACTTTTCAAAAGTTTTAGACTTATGCCTCATCAAGTAGACATAACCACATCTACTAAAATCATCAGTGAAAGTAATGAAGTAGTGATATCCTCCTCTAGCTGTCGTGCTCATTGGTCCACACACATCAGTATGTATGAGATCCAACAAGTCTTTCGCTCTCTCTGGTAAACCCGAAAAAGGTGACTTGGTCATCTTTCCAAGTAAACAAGCCTGACATGTCTCGTATGATTCAAAATCAAACAAAGTTAGAAGACCATCACCATGGAGCTTCTTCATGCGCTTTTCACTTATATGCCCCAAACGACAATGCCATAAATAGGTAGGACTCAAATCATTAGGCTGAAGCCTTTTAGCACTAACATTGTAAACAGATGCATCATCAAGATTTAAAATAAATAACCCATTCACAATGGGAGCATTAGCCATAAACATATCATTCTTAGAGATTACATAACCATTGTTTGCACTCACGAATGTGTAGAGGTCCCAACCTTTAATAAGGTAGAGATCCCTGTGTTTACAATGCTAGTCCCTAGATCAATAGCTAGCATCCACAGTTAAGATGTAATATCAAGAAACAAAGGTCATAATACAACTTTATAACCAGGAATAAAATAATTCATTACATCTTACATAGCTCATTTAGCTATCTCATTACAATGCAGTAGAATAACTATATAGCATGGAGTCCTTCATCTTCAAAGTGCCACAAGCAAACATGTTGGTTGTAGACTTGTAATCCTATTCAACACACTTCACTAACATCAAACAAACCTGCAACATAATAAGTTGCAGCCACAAGGGTCAACACATTTGAATTGTATTGGCAAGTTTCACTACTATGTAGAAATAATTGGAACCTATCAATATATGCATATTTGGCTAAGTAGGGTTTAGGCTCATTTTCAGAAAGCAATATAGTTTTATCCTATCTTTTCAAAATAGTTTTGATCTTTTGAAAATCTTTTTGAACTCCTTGGAAAACTCCAAGTGCTTCTAATCCCTTGTTGACACCATCAAGTTTTACTTTGAGAAATTGGAATGTCGAGATCTTCCATAGCTTCAAGCCTTAGTTGCTCAGAGTTGTCCATAACTGGGGACACGGCTAAGTACTTAGAATTTGATCTTCTGCATAAGTTGTACACTTTACCCACATGACACAATCTCGTCTTGACGCCACCAGTGGCCGCTGGATAAGTACTCACCAAATGGAGTACCGACAGATCGAGAATGTGACAAAGACTTTCCATAGAAGTCCTCCCAATACACAATGCTAGATTGTCAACCAGGCACCAATGTAGGGTTAAATTTCCCTTACACAATTCTAGTTAACCTGAAGATGCCAATGCATGGGTGTTCCACTATGTAGTTGACTAAGCCAGAGCCCATTTAGCATGTGGCTGCACACGGAAGCCATTGTACGAGAAACATGTTCAATCTCTAAGTCCCTGGGTGGTTTTCTTCTAGTGCACATACAAAAAGAGATGTCCATATAAACATGGTTCCTTTTGTTGCCACCTTGTCCAATCTTGAGTATCCTTGTCCACCCAGGTGGTTCATTGAGTACTTGTTTTATTATATAAAACATATATCTTTCCAACACTTCATATATTCATATCATGAATCCCATCCCAATATATAGCAGGGCTAAGCTTACTACAACTACAATGTTTCCACTAAGGGAGATATAAGGGTATCCTATTAGGATTTAGCATAACATAAAATATAGTAGTCCTTTCCATGCATGTTACAAAAATCCACTAAGTGTAATGAAAATAGTAGGACATGGATGATAGTGTCACTTGCCTTTTAGTAGAGAATGTTGGTTCACTTCTTGATATTACAAATATCACACTCTTCTAATTCCACTACAATTCAATCAAGCAAACACAAATTCAACTAGCATTCCAACCAACTTATCACACATAAAATAATAGAAACAAGGTCATGCATGCAAGCATGCAAAAGATAGTTTTATTTGCAAAAGTGGTTTCTACTAGGCTCTAAACATTATAAAGTTCAAAGTGGACATTTACCAAAGTGGTAAAACCATTTGCAAAAGGTTTCATCTCTTAAACCAAATATTATGATAAGGTGATATTTTATGTAGATGAAAATATCTTTTAGCAAAGTAATAAATTTATATGGTTCGTCAAATATGTTCTTAATCTCAAAACTTGGTGTTTTAGGGTCAGAAGGTTTGAATCAAATCATTTCCCAAAGGTTTCACTCAAAAATCATTTCTAAACCATAAACAATATTTTTATTTGACTAGAAATGAGCTAATTCAAATATTTACTCCTTAACTTCACAAAATACATTTTTAAATCCATAAGTGGGTTCCTATGGTCAGTAGGTTCATGAAAATCCAATTTGCAAAGATTTGATCTTAAAATTATATCTAGAACAATTTTTATATTCAAAATAAGCCTACACAAGTTTCTGCAAATTCAACCAATTTACCAGAAGCAAAACATTAAACAAAATACATGGTTGCAAAGTAATTGTTCTACTGAATCCATTGATATAAAATTTGCAAAATTTGGACGTGTAGAATTAAAGTTATGAATTTTACAAGTTTGCAATTCTAATAGAACATTTTCTGTTTTTAAATCAAAACCAGTGCCACGCAGCGTGTTTCTATTGGACGGTACCGCTTCGTGTGGATCGAGCTGTTCTGACCGCAGGATCTTATTTACATTGCACGGCGCAGATCGAGTGATACCCCTTCGTATAAGTTCTAATCACAGCCACTGGATCAATATCTAACGGAAACTGTGTGTTTGACCATTGCCTGGCGGCGCTAGCGGCGGCTGGCGGCGACGCACGCTCGGGCGGTGAGCTTGCCGATGATGCAGGAAGCGAGGGAGAGGGGGAAGTGGCTTACAGCATTCGCGTGGTCAAGGTGAAGCTCGAGGTGCTATCGGCTTGGCGAGGGGCGCTCAGGAACGGAGGGGATTGCTCATCAGAGACAACGTCGGCGTCGGGCGGCTCTGTTTGACGACGGGGGCGAGGCTGCAGGTCGTGCCGAGGCAAAGTAAGTGCACGGTTAGACGCGGGCGAGCGTGGGGAGTATGGGAGTATCATTGGGAGGGCTCGGGGCGGTCGGAGCTTACCGGGGAAACTCAACGGGGACGAGACAGACGGCGGCTCACGCTCAGGTGATGACGAAGCCGAGGCTACGGGGCACACGCGGGTGAGGGCGAGGCACTGGCAGGTGCGCCTGGTGCTGGCGAGCAAGGATGCGTGCAATGGGAGGTGAGGGGCGGCGGGGTGTGGCCGGAATCGCTCGGAGACGTTGTCGGAGACAGAGGTGGTGTGGGGACAAATTGGAGCAGCCTAGGGGCAGGCAGGAGATGCTGCTTGGGGGAAATGAGAGAGGGGAGAGGGGCGTTGATGTATGCGTGGTCACGACGAGGAATTAAGCCTGCCAATTAAGCGAATTGATCGCCGCAATCAAGGCAACAACAGCGAGGGATACATGGTCGCGAGTGAGAACGACGATGAGGTGGCGTGGGGTCCAACGGTCAGCGAGATGGAGGAAGTGGGAGTGGGGCCGAGCGTTCAGTGACTTCGCGGGTTCTTTTCTATGTGGAAAATGTTTCACTGCGGGGTGAGTGTGGGGTGGGCTCGCTGGGTCAGTTGCTGGGCTGCCACTTGTTTCATTTTTTATACTGAGAGCTTTTTCTTTTTCCAATTTGAATTTCTATTTTGATTTTCAAACAAATAATTCAAACAACAAATCAATTCAAACCACCACCAAACTTTGTATTGATTTTAATTCTGTTTAACATCATAATCCAAATTCCAAAATAAAATAATACTTTTATTCTTTTAGGATCTATTAATAATTAAATAAATATACCTTAGTCTTTAATTCAAATAAGATTTAATTTATTTAAAAACTCTATTTGAAATCTATACCAAACCAAAACCTTTTCAGTAGGTTTCATTTGAAAAAACAAAAACACATGGAAATCTTATTTAAAATACATTAACAAGTTTTAGTGTTTATTTAAAATGGAAAAGCCTTACTTAAATAAAATTGGATATTAATAAATCCTCATGGTTTTATTTAAATAAACCTTTACTATTTTTATCAAACAAAATATTTTATTTCAAAAGCTTGGCCAAGATTTAATTTGGCTCTATAAAATAATCCTTATTTATAATTCTACCTTTTCTTTTGAAAACCAAATCTTTTTATTAAAAGATCCAAAAATAGTGATTCCAACTTTTATAACTTTATTTATTATTTGTTTATCTTTGTAAATCCTTTTAGGATTTCATTTGACCAAAATAGGTTTTGATGTTTCCAATTGGAATCAAAAAGTTTCTTCTCACCCTAAATTTCAACAAAATTTTATTTTGTTTATTTATTTTTCACATTTCAAAATTTGGAAAATTTTGGAATGTGACAGAATGAATAACCATCCCTCATCAAACATGAAGGTGATAAAATGTTTTGACCCATACTAGGAATGTATTAACAATTATTCAACTCCATAATAAATCCTGATGGAAGGTGAAGTTGCATGACGCTGACGAAAGGTGATAAACCCTTGCTTTATTTCCGATGCGAAAATCCACTTCGCCTTTCTGCACTTCTCTAGTCCTTATGAGCCCCTACATCGAATTGCAAATATGAGCAACCGATCCGGTATCAAATATTCAAGAGTTAACATAGGAATCAGCGAGAAGAATGTCCACAACATTTATAACAAGCGTACCTGAGTGGAAAGTACTCTTACTTCCACTCTTCTTCAAAGAAGCCTCGTACTTGCTGTAGTTTCTCTTCTAGTGGCCATGTTCATGACAAAAGAAGCACTTAGTATCATCTGCAGGTCCAGCCTTTTTGTTGGGTGCAAACTTAGGGATCATATCCTTAGCCTTGCCCCTCTTCTTCCAAGAAGTACCCTTTTTCTTGAAGCTAGGCTTGTTCTGCACAGCCATCACATGGCTATGCCCTGCACACTTTCTGTTGTTTTAAGAATCCCACATAATTCAATAAGTCCCTTCTCGACCCCATGCATATGGTAGTTCGAAATGAACTTCCCATATCTGGATGGAAGAGATACCAAAATGAACTCAGCAGCCAACTCTTGGCCTAGTGGAAAACGAAGTTTTTCCAAAGTCTGACTGTAACCAACCATTTTGATCACATGGAGGCCTACAGCTGCTCCCTCTGCCAGCTTACATTCGACAAAGGACTTGGGAACATTGTACCTCTCAGTCCTTGCCTAATCTTGGAACATGTCCTTAAGCGCGACGATCATATCATACGCTTCATGATCCTCAAACTTCTTTTGGAGTTTAGGTTCCATGGATGCAAGCATAAGACAACTAGCCTCAAGAGAATCATCACATGCTCTCTTGTAGGCATTCTTTAGGGAAGCAGATGCATTATCAGCAGGTTCATCGGGGATTGGGGTATCCAGAACCGTTTCCTTTATATCTGACCTGAGAACAATTCTCAAGTTACGTACCCAGTCCGAATAGTTTGTTCCATTTAGTTTATCTTTGTCAAGAATCGAACGCAAAGAGAAAGGTGATGTAGTGTTCGGTGCCATTGATCTACAACAGAAAACATGCAAAATACTAAGCCATGTAACCATGAAAGAGTAAAACATATTAAACAATTTAATAGCATATACTCCCACTTAAATAAATATCCCTCTATTGATACTAAGTGATTCAAGATCCACAATTAACAAGTCGACTAGTGAGCTTTAGCATCACTCCTAGAAGACAAGGTAAATCGGTAAGCAACACTTGCTAATCATATCACATACGACTCTTGTTGTTGGGTGACATCTCTATGTCAAAACTAGGCGCCCAACCTTTATGCCCCAAGGTCCTTAACTGTTAAGATGACCTTGTCAAGCTCACCAACCCTTATGCGTGTAGGTATCCGATACAAACCCATCCAGCCAAGGAAAACTGCGGCACCCTAATTTCATAGGCCCACCGACGATTGTACAGGACATAGGATGGTGCATGGTTTGGTTGGGAGGGCATGGTTTACTAAAACTTTGTGAGGGATCGTTCTACTTCTATCATCCAAGCATGCATAGTAGTAAAACGCATAAGAATAGCATTCACATATGATGTGACACAGTATGGCCCATTTTCTCATGGTGATCTCTATCGCCATAGAACCTGCCCACCATGATGATGTCCATCTTCATGTTCCATGTGAGCCATCTTCCAAGTGATGAGTCCTCCAAGAACTAATACAAGCTATCACTCCTAACAGCTAGTAATCAAAATTACATAGTATTGGGATCATCACAAGTTGGCACGGAGGCCATTACAATAAATGACAACATATATGGATCCAGCCGTGTTGCCCTACTCACGGCACGAAGGTCATGAAAAATTTCATACATGCATCACATACATCCTGCAAAAACAAGTTATGCATAGAATCGCATTCTACCGGATCATGTGACATCAAAGCACCTAGTTACCTTAACAAGATACAAAAAGGGGCTACGATTAAGGGGGGGTCTAGGGGGTCTGCCTTGCGGGGTTCGAAGGGGCAGCGCCCCTCGCGGTATCTTCACAATTTTCTTTAAGGATTTTGATCGGCAAATCAAATTTACCATAAACCGGCTCCTGTCCCGATTCAATTAGACTCCTTTGATCACGGTACATCAATTTTAGATCTAGGTTTCGATTCGATCAATCATATTGATCTTCGCGTGATTCAATAGGATTTATGTGTCACTGTCTACCCCGATGGCGGAAGCCGACTGGTAGGGGTAAGTCGTTCGACAACCTCAGAATCACGATCACGGAAAGCAAGATCATAGATCAATCCTGAACCACCGCCATATAAACGATCACATCATTCATATCAATCTGCATATCACCATATGCAAACATCCTGAACCTATAACAGAACAGCATCGGATCTGATACCACCGAAGGATTACGGGTAGGCAATACTAGCGCAAATCAAAAAATTTCTACCACATAAGCCAGGATTACTGCTGTCATAGATCATGGGATTACCACTAGACGCGCAGTTGCGGAATTGATGAAGCGCGTCGAGGCAGTGTAGACGTTCCACGTTTCCTCCTTGTCCTCGTCCCACCAGAAGCTCCCCTTGCGCGGCTCGTCCAAGTGCCACAGATGTAGCACCTCCCAGGTATCCACACGTGCGGAGTGGCGGCTGGGTGGAATGGTATGAGGTCTAACCCTGGTCAGCTCGCTCCACCCTCTCTTATATAGGCGTCCCTAGTGGGCTTCTACATTAGCAGCCCATTAGAACCCTAAGCCTGGTTTAATTCGGATCTCATCCTCATTAGGATTCCAGGCCCTTAAGTGTTTGACCCTATAGGTTCATATACGTATAGACATGACACGAATACACTTATTCTGCTAATAGTTGGTAGCGACCTCTAGCAAGACGTGCCAACTCGTAAACGCATACAAAGATCATATCAGACGAACCATCACAAGCTTTAGTACATGTCTTTCCCTTTTCCTCATGATATTTGATCTAGCTCCAAGCTGACCTCTCTTTCTCAATACCGTAACTCGGAATCCCTTTACTAGGTTAACTCTTAACCTTATGTAGCACGGCCATGCATTTCTGGATCTGATCAATCGAGGGGCCCAGAGATATCTCTCTCAAGTAGAGAGGGGCAAATCCCATCTTGATTGACCATTCCTTGCAGCATGTTTCAGGACAAACCCGAAAGCTAACTTTATAACTACCCAGTTACGGATTAGCGTCTGATAGCCCCAAAGTAGGTCGATCCACATCTCAAGTACATAAGACAATCTCAGGTCTAAGGGCAAAACTTACACGATGTGTAGAGAGAGATCTGCAACTAATTGCCAGTCTCAAGTTGGTTCATAACATGTGTCCACATCATTGGTTTGACATCTCTATGTCTATGACTTGTGAAACATAGTCATCAACCAATCGATGTGCTAGTCTAATATTCATGTGTGTCCTCACATGACCTCCGTCTAGGGATAACTATTAAATAACCATACAAGTAAAGAGTTTCACAAACAATTCACATAATTGCCAATCAATACAAGTTTCCTGATATGGATATTCAAGAAACATTATAATAACTCATGGATACATATGAAATATAATCATCTCTATGATTGCCTATAGGGCATATTTCCTTCAGTAAACCTATATGTTTTTATATATTCTGAAAGGTATGATCAAATGTGATTTTTGAGAGTTGGAATCAACTCAAAAACTCTTATGGTTGAATTTTGAAAAATGTTTGAATGCAGAAAAGCTTCTGCCTTGTTATTTTTATCATGGTTGATCTATACATCCAAATGGTTCGAATCCATTGGGCTTGGGTTAAGCATTTTAGTACCTTTCTAACAAAATTAGTTTCATGCATTTTGGTTTATTGAATCGAGATGGGTTGATTTTTGAATCTATGCACAAAACTGTGTTTGAAATTAAATGAATAAAACTAAATTTGAATTGTTGGGTCGCGCGGGAAGTTTTACCAGTCTGGCCCACTATGCACAGCTCACGCATGGGCTGGTTAAGTGGCTGTCCCCCACGCGTCAGTGAGACGGTGAGGGACGAAGCGGTACGGGGCAATATGGACCGTGGGATCTAGTTCTAATCGAACGGCTCTGGTTCAGCATCCACGTCGGGCAGCACCGAAAAGAAAGAACCCTAGCGCGGCTGGTGGGGGTCGTGGGAGGCTCACCGGGGCTCAGGCGATGGTCAGCAACGGGGGCGAATGACGAAGTCGACGACGGCTATTCTCCTAGTACCGGCAGCTTCTCCTGGGGCGGCTCCAATCGACAGCTCCCTTCTCCTCCATCAGCGGCGGGCTCTGGCCAAATTCTGATGATGCGCATCTCGCCTTGCTCCGGGAGTGAGGTGGGGTGGTTCTGAGGGAGATGGGAGTGATCTGGTGTGAAGAAAACAAGCGGTGGAGGCCTCTATTTATAGTGGCTGAAGGGGACCGACAGGCGCGGGCTAAGCTCGTCGTGGTCGATGGCACAGAGTGCTACTGGCATGGGCGACAGTAGGGGGCGGTGCGGTGCTCCCTGGCGAAGCTCAACGGCGTGGTAGCGAGGCGTGGGGCGGTGCTGATCGGTCGGAACGCGTCGATGCTCTGGGCGGGTCCAACGGCGATTTTAATGGCGCACAGCGTGCATGGTCCGCTCAGCGGCGAACGGGCATGTCTGCGGCGTTGCTGGGGTGGTGGTGATCAAGCACGCACGCGGCGAGGGCGGCGCGCGGTGTGTGGGTGCTGGTCGCTGGTGGCGCACTGGCGCGCTCTCCACTCGCGCGCAGAGAGGTTTGGCACGGTCTTGTCGTGTGGTCCAGGGGATGGCAATGCTCGGGGCTGGGACAGGGAGTGTCGGTGGACGGTGGGGTGCCTGCTAGACATGCTTGCTAGGCTTGGTGTTGCTCCTAGCTTGCTGTCGACAATGGGGTGGCAAGGTGAGGCTCAGCATGCTTGCCATTAATGGCATGGTCTGGTTTACAGTGAGCTAGAGGGGTTAAACAAGTTAGATGATCTACTGAGGGTGTTGAGTGAGCTAGATAGGGATCAAGTTAGGCCAAAATTACTGCACACTGTAGTGTTTGATGTTTGTTTGATTTGTATCTGCAAGGTGTTTGATAAAATGGCCGCAAGAACTTTGAATTTGAATTTTGGACTCAAACTCGGTGGGTTTGCTAGGCACATACTAAGGAGTGTCTGGTTAGTTGGATTAGTCAAGGGGCACTAGTTTGGTTGGGTTTTGAAAATGGGTGATCTTCACATATGATAAAGATTCAATATTGAATTGTGATTTGAATGAGGTTGCCAAATGTTTCTATAAGTTTGAAAGGTGGGTTTGGATTCACTTTTACTTGTTCTAGCAAGGGGTGAAAAGAATTGGGAAAGTTTCTGTTTGAAATCTTGGACTAGAAACAGTCAAGGTGACCCAGTGAGCAAGATTGGCAAAAATGATCATTTGCTTTATTTCATTTGTTTTTGATTTTCTCCTGATTCGTTCCTGCAGGGAAATGTTTTATATGATGTTATTTTCCTCTTTAACCCATTTCTTGCTATTTAGGTTAATCACACAAGTTCATTCATGCACTTATCAAATCACCTCATTCACACATGCATTCATATGATTTTAATTAATCAAAGTTTTTTGTTAACCCTAATTTTAGTGATTAGAGTTTGATGATCATTGTTTTATATTTTTGGGATGTTACAATCTCCAAATAATCTTTCTGCTGGAATGTATGGAACAGTCGACATGATGTACCTACGTGAGCAATACGCACTATCACTACTGCTCTGTGCAAAGAAATGTTCACTTGAAGTAGTTGTTTTATGATCTTCCTTCATATTTATATATGCAACCTGAAACAAAAAATAAATATCCTATATCATCAATACCAAGGAAAAGAAAAACAAAAGAATTTCAAATAAGTCAACTAGTAGCAGCAGGGCCTTATACATCTCCATCATCTAGAATAACTAGAATAGTCGACTTGATAGAGGTATGAGATCGTGTGCAACTATCACTTCTGCTCTGTGAAATGACTTCTCTACTTGATGAAGGCTGAAACTAAGATAAAAAAGTTACAACATCATACGAATGAACAAAACTACCTATTAATTCTAAAAAGATATTTTTGGTCTGATATAGCAATGTAAGCACTCAACCCAAGAACCTCAAGCAAACTGATCAAAGTAGAATGCGTGATTTACGAATGTAATGAATCCATCAACTAAGATCTCCCTAAATTGATATAGAAGCATATACCGAAGAACAAAATAAGCATTTAACAATTGTGGATGATATTAACTAGCCTACTCAATATGTGGTTGGATCTGAATATTAGGTAGGTGGAATTATTGTAACCATCTAAAAAATAATTTAGTAACTCAGTAAAATTACAAATAGAAAAATAGTGTGCCTCTAATAGACTAGCCAGATCATTTCAGAGAAATGGTGAAATAATCTATCAAACAGTTTGATACATAAACAATCAGATTTAAATTTTTTGATGGTGTACCTAAAGACCAATTGAACTATCATGTTCCTCGTATTAAAATAGCCAGACAAGTGGTAGATACCAGAGTGAGATTTGAAGTGAATGGTTGATTATGATCCTTCTCTTTTTGTTATATTGGATTGAGTTGCAAATCTGGCCTTCTTCTAATCATCCTAGTGCCTCCGACAAAAATGAAACTAAACTAGACTAAATGGCCTGAAACAAGGGGACTTAAACCTTAAAAACATTGGGGAGAGGGGTGCATGCAGTAGCTCTATGTAGAGTCTCATGGTTTCTTATCTGGTTACAGGTATGTTCCTTGACGACGTCCGCTGCATCATGTAATTGGACTTGTGGTCTCAAAACTTTAGTGTTGGGCCTCTACATAAAGGTATAGCGGATAGTAAACACAAAAAGTTTCCAATATGATAGATGTTAGCATGAAGTGATAGGAAAGGAATAGATACTTACTAGATTATAGGGAGCCTTCATTCTATGATTTCTAGTATAAACTACACCTGTTCATTGCGTAACAACAGCAAATTGTTAGAAATCATGGGATAAGCAGAAGCAAATAAACCCGACCTATTACTGGAAGTATTATAACGAATATAAATGTGTACTAAACAGATAAGAGAACATCATCAGGCAGGAAATAATAGTTAATGGCATAGCATATGCTAAAATAGAAAGAAATTACAATGGAATCACTTATGGGCAGGCACATTAATAAAGGATATAATGGAAACAAATGTGTTCACCGTTCATCGGCTTATTTTTTGCTAAGACAACCAAAATCATAGTTCAACTCGTTAAATTTAAACATGACTACAAAGAGTTTATTTGGGAAGATAAGGATAACAAGTATAGAACTTGTATGTTACTATGAAAGTAGCTTCAATATAAAATACAGTTAACTGATCCATATTTATCATACGAAAATCGAAGGAGATCTAGTTACCTGGGTCGGGACGGCACCTAGCCATCTTGCGCATCCTGGGTGGTTATGTCGAGGTTGCCGAGGGTGTTGCGGTTGTGGTGCTTGTGGACGAAGGTGAAGTAGAAGAGGGGTTGCTCTAAGAGCTGGACGATAGCTGCGAAGAAGCATATTACTGGCGGTTCTTGTGGAAGCAGAAATGGGTTGCTCCGAGCACTGGACGACAGCGGCGAAGAAGCAGATTTAGGGTAAGGTGGTGAAGGTTAGATCTAGGGTTTTCCGTAGGGCTTTCCCAGGTGTGGGCGAGGATTGTGTGTGGGGGGGGGGTGGGGTGGGGGTGGGGGTAGGAAGGGGCAAGGAGGGCTATAGAGGTAGTGAACCGAGAAATTACGATTAAAGTCCTAACGGACCTCCTTAACTAGGGGTGGAAAGGGAATTCCAGTATGTTTGAAACACAGGGGCGCGAAATATTTCGGGGATAGCAGGAGATTTTACGGCTCGACTAAATCTAGGACATACTCCCTGGAATCAAAGGTAGTCACGGGCCCATGTTCAGAAATTTAGGCCCATTAGGCATTGATCATCCATGGCTCATATTGGATGTTTTGATGTCCTGAGCAAGCCCTTTTAAGCGGCCCTCAACAATGACCACCTCTTCGCATCCAAGCACGACGCACACACCGAAGAACTTTCTATGTATCTCCCCCTGCCTCCCACTCCCTCTAGGCTGGCCAATCCACCACACACACAAAAATGTCGTGCAGCTGCTCTGATCAGTACACCTCCATTGATGAGTCCAACGCATTGTCCAACGGGGATATCAGTCCCTACCATGGTGATAGCGGGGAGTCCGTTGACGGGCGGTACTATTCCGACAAACCGGAAGGTAATTTTTACGACGAGGACCCTGCTTATCGTCATCTGATGGAGGGGAAGCTGCCAGAGATCATAGAGGAGGAGGAGGAGGAGGGGGAGGAGGGGGAGGAGGGGGACAATGTTTTATCTTTCATCTATGACGGACCTGTCGTCATCAAGAAGAGTTCACTCGATCCACCCTTCTTTGGAAAGAAGAAGAGGAAGCAGGAGGATGAGGGGTCAGAAATTGTCCACGAGAAGAATGCACTCGATCCCTTCTTCACTTGCAATAAGAAGAGGAAGGAGAAGGAGGCGAAAGGCTTGAAGAAGAATAAGGCTAGAGCTGGCGGATGCCACGGGAAGCGGAAGGACGACGCCAGCAAGAAGGTCGCAGCAGAAGTATCCAGGTCCAAGAAGAAGAAGTCTTATGATTAATTTAACCTCAAGTACTACCAATCTATAATAAGGTTTGGAGATTGAATATCATAAAGTGAAAGTTTGAACGGTATGGGATCTAGAACAAGTACTACATTTGCGATTTGATCTCCCCAACTGCGATGCAATAAAACCTCTTCTACTCCGTATTACTTCCTTCCCTTAATTTCTGCATGCGTTCTAGGAAAGAGGGGTGCCAATATAGAGAAGGAGATGCCAATTAGTACTCACGATATTTTAGGTAATTAATACTCCTACTAAAAGGAAGAAACCTGGGAAACCACATGTATTCGTAGTGATTAAGTGAAATATGGAGTACTACTATCAAAGTCAATGGATAAAAAATAACCTCTATACAGCATACTTTACACGTAAGTCATCTCCTTGCTTGGTATTGAATTCAATTATTTAATATCACATTGATATGGTAACTCGACTGAGCCCAACGTGCTATCCCCTGGCCGGCACCGTGGTTCGTCAAAAAGGTTGCGTCGCCTGCAAAATCAAGCAAACACGCAACCATCTATACGATAGAAGAATCCAGCAGACACCACGCAAAGATTAGAATGAGGAGATTGCGTGCCATGCCGAGAAACACACGAGCAAAGAGAATAAAATCACCGAGAAATACAGAGGAGAGAAATGAATTGCCTTGGCAGCAAGGACGTGCATTTCAGCACCTGTGTCTCTGGCGTGTTCCTAGGAACCGTGTGATGATAGCTGCATCTGAGTAGTAAAGTACTGTACTGTAGTCTCACTTTATGAAGTCATGAGAGCACTCTTGTACTACCTAGTAAAAACCCATAAATAGATACCGCCGCCCTCCGCCTGCCGCCCGCCCACTGCAAATTCCAATACCTACCGGAGTACTGTAAAAAGCGATGTACTACTCGAGTATAAAAAGACATGTATTACTAGATATTAGTACAACTGTACAACTACATATGTTGCTGTTCTACTCCGGTTACTACTCCGGGGAGTTTTCAAAATCTGGACCTATTTTTTCTAAATTAATCATAGTACTTGTATTTAGACAAGCTTAACAACAAGAAAGAAATGGAATTATGCTAAGGTTTTGTGTATCGGGACATCGATCCTGATGTTTTCCCTGTGGACCAGAATGTTGTAAATTTGGTTTCAACCAGGGAAGGTGCCCTTTCCCTCTAAAAAAGAGAGAGAAACGAAAGAGCCAAAAGAGACAAGCAGATAGAATAAAATGCAGATCATATTGAAGACATGCATGCAGTCCTCGATCACTCCCCTGCAGCACTGTACACTTTGCGTCATACCCCAGGCTTCTCTGTATCTCTCTAGGAGTAGACCTTCACGTGGGTAGGATTTGTTACTGTACAGCGTGATACCTGCTTTACTCTCACCTAGCCCGCAGTCGCTAGAAGACTTCTCGACGGACACCGTTAATGGGGTAATGGAGCCGAAGAGTTGCGCGTCGCCCCGCATTGTCGTCCTTGAAGATCTGACGTTCCTCACGGTGCCTCCGTGGTACATAACCGCGGATACTAGACAGTACTAGAAGGTGTTCTCTTTCTCTGTTTGCATCGATAAGAAGAATTGATCTTAAAATTTTGCTAGTGATCCTATCACGATGGTAATGATGTATTACTAGTTAATTTAGTTCTAGAGTTCCACTCTTTTACTTGTTATTGTAGTAGTACTTGGAGAAGGGGTCTATTTTGGCACTAGGAAGGGTATATTTTGGATGTAAAGTAAGTTTGCTCATAATTTTTATATTTAGGATTTAAGTGTAGTCTGAAATAATATGTGAAACTTCTATATATTATGCCACACTCACGTGCAAGCACGTGCAACTTACTCATTCTACTACTTTTCCTTCCTTGATTTCAGGGTCCTTTATGCTAAATGTTTGGACTTGGATGTAATTTTCACTTATTTGAGGTCCTTGGTGTAACATATATGTATACATCCTATGACCGTATTAATTGAATAATCTCGCTCCCTCGGGACATACCCCAGTCAGAAAAATAAAGTGCCACCACCCGATTTTTTAAAAAAAAGTAGATGATGACCTTGCTTATTTGGCATTAAATCCAAGAAAGTACACACGGAGTACGTGGTATAGTAGGCCATACCGTCAAACGAGCTTTTCAAGTATTTTTACTACTCCCTACCCATATTAGTTGACTTTGAGTTGTCAAAATTTGGATGAACCTATATACTAAATAGTGTCTAGATTCAACCAAATTTAGACAAATTTGAGTCAACTAATATGAGTCAGAGGGAGTAGTAGAATAAATTAAAAAACAAACAATGTCCACAACAAATTTTCGTACAAAGTAGAGAATCCTTTCTTATAGTTTCCCAAAGTTTAAGGATTTCTCTGGTTTCGAAATTCAAACATGGACCGTTGGACAAAGACTAACAAATCCAAACATTGCTAACCATTAGATCTTCCTTTTCATGTCAGAGTAAAATATCAAGTTATTTGCCGACTACAGTCTCTCGAGAAGAGCATTAGTACGACAGAGACCAATGAGAAGAACACGGTGGAAGCCCTCGATAGCTTTAAGATGGAGTCAAAACAACAAGAGGAGGGGATGGCAGCGCCTGCGGCGGATCGGGAGAAGAGTTTGGTCTAACAACTCATCGCATCCGCACAGGCGTTGTTTGGTTATTTCTTGGTGCAAGGTTCTGCGTCTTTTTGCTTCCACTTGACTTCTTTTTGTCCGATCCTGGCATGTCCACGCCACTGCAGATGCGGCTGTTGTTGAATTTGATCGATTGGTGCTAGAGTGTGATGATTCCCTGGTCAGCGTCGTTGCTGCAGTCGAAGACCGCAGTGCTTCTGCCCAGGACGTCCTTCTCAAGGCCAAGCTGTGTTGGGCCGTTTCCATCAGGAGATGTTCCCAAAGGCCGCAACTGTGGAGGACGTCGGTAGTCTCATGGATGTATTCATAGGGGAGGCACCCAAAGAGTATAAGTAGATGTAGAAGGTAGTGGGTGCGTCCTTGGGGATGGTGATGGCGCATGCCTGTGGTGCCAACTTGGACATTAGCAAGGCTACTTCTGCAATGCCGATGATGGTGGACGGCCAGGAGGTAGCTTTTGCCTCCTTTGCTAAGCGCTGCAAAAAGTATAGCCCACGGCTGATTGAGCTGCTCGCAGAGTACTCTGAGAAGAAGAAACGATTGTTCATGACGAAAGCCACGACATCGAAGGCTGCAAACAATGCCATGAAGCCCTCAAATGCCACCACATAGATAGTGCTACGCCTCTTGCTGTTGTTTCCCTTTGTGTCAACTTTTTTGAAGCTTTGTAGTTCCCTTAGTGGCCTCTCGAATGAGGATCGCTAGTACTTGGTGTATCCTTTTGCTGAACTCTCTATATGTTGATTGTCTGTCTATGTCCATATTTTAGACTTTTGTTTGTCGTCCCGTGAACGAGTTCCTTATCCTCCTATTGTTTTCTTGCATAGGGTCACTAGTGCAGAACACTACCTCTAACACCGGTTCCTAAGGCCCTCTAACAGCGGTTGTAGAACCACTGTTGAGGGTTCGGTGTTAGAGGCCCCCCTTTAACACCGGTTCTTATATGAACCGGTGTTAAAGGGTGGCGCACATGGGGCTGCCGCAGCGCTCAGCCCCCCCCTTTAACACCGGTCCGCGGCAGGACAAAGAGATAAATCTCTGTCGCGGCAGAGTTTTGTCGCGGCAGGAAAACGGTCTAAATCTCTGCCGCGGCAGGAAAACGGCCTAAATCTCTGCCGCGGCAGAGTTCTGCCGCCGCCCCGTTCTGGGCATATTTCTGCGGCATGGCAGGGACGGGGAGGGGGGAGGGGGAATCGATCGGGAGCGGTATATACACATACATCATCGTCGGTACATACGAGTACATGAATAATTAAGCAACTATTATTATACACAAACATCGTCATTGTGTGGTATTCTCCATAAACGTTGAAGCATCAAGTACAAGACAAACACGTTCAAGCATCTAAAGACTTTTTGGATATCTAAAGAGTTCTCCGCCAGGCATGACGACCTCATCAAGTATGAACCCCGCCAATTCCTCTTGAATGGCTCGTATGCGGTCAAATGGTAGGAGTTGGTCCCGCATCTGTTCGATCTAAATATATATGGAGAATGGGGTCAATATATATATAAGAATAAAACTCAACACAATTGATGGTAATAAAATAATGTTGTGTACTTTGTTTACTTACTCTAAGTTGTTCTAGTGCGGCTTGGCCCATCGCACATATCGTGTTGCGAATGAACTCGCAAACATAGTATCCACATAAGTTATTGCCAGGTCCCTGATGCGCGCACTTTACGAGAATAGAGAGTTCAATCAAAATAATAATCAATAAAGCATGATATAATGGAATTGGAAGCAGAATCAAAGAGATATGCATACCTAGCTAGCTAGTATTACTTACATTTTGGTCTACAAATTTTAGTTCTTCTGACCATTCACCCACGGCCCTGCCCGTGAACCTTTTTCAAACCCTATCCGACAAAGAAAATGGATAAAGGAGTAATTAATTACTTGTTGTCACGAAAGTTGCCGATCTAGTGCGATAATATGATTGAAATTACCTCTGGAGCATCTCTCTAAAGTCTGCCCATAGCTCTTTTTATTTTCGTAACGAGTCCATGACAAGGACTTTTCCTGAGTCAGGTTGAATGACTAGCAGAATAAAGTGGAACCTACGCACGCATAACTCATCATCAGTTACACTTAACATCGAGTAAGCCGAAACATAATGTGTACAAGAGAGGTTAACAGTACTCACGAGAAGTTGTAAGTCAATAGTATTTCCCTTTTGGTTTGTTGTCTCAGTAAAGACCTTAGCAAGAAATCTTCTATTTGCCCGGGTTTGGTTCTTACCACTTCTTCATGAACTCTATTTGGGTCAACAAGCCCAATGTCAAAAGGGCCTCCGTTCATGCATTCCATAACCTTTTTCCTGCATAATAGTATATACATATATGGTGAGCATATATATATACATGCAATTAATGAAGTGAATGAGATGAGATAGAAATTACAGAAATAGTACTTACACACAATAAAGGCTGATGGCAACTTTGTTGAGTTCCTTCTGATTGAATAGAAAATGCAAGTCTTGAATATTGAACTCGATCTCGTTGTCTGCGCACAAGAAAAAATGATCTCTTATATGCGTCGTGATCCATTCTTCCTTTCTCGTCTTGCAGAAATCAAGGCACCACTTGTGCAATCTTCGCATCTTTGTTGATAGATTCTTGAGCTCCTCTTTCTTGAAGAGATTCTTCCCATACTTCCATGGCTGTATGGGGTTGACATCGCCTGTGGGAATGTTGTCTCCCATGAGTTTCAAGTATGCAATGTAAGTCATCCCCATCTCATTGGCCTTTCTTTGTAGCTCTGCCTCGTAATCATTTACAGGAGGAGCGTTCCATGTGTCGAACACTTGGAGCGGGGCGCATGATTGCTTTTCCTGCTCTCCGAGCATGGGAACTGTTTTCTGGGGTGTCGCACGACTGCTACTTTCAGTATCCCTCCGCCTTGCACCCCCCTTCAAAATCTAGCGCTCGTAGTCCGGCACAAGTGGGGTTTCAGGTTTCAAAAGATTATTGTAAAACTTCTCCACCACCGCCAGATCTATTTTATCCTTTGGCTCGGCCCATCTAGGTGCAAAGAATTTCTTGACCTCTTCTTCCGAGATCCTATTGGTCTCCTCGTCGCTGCGATTCCACGGTAAAACCGACAATGGCTTGGCGGAAGGCTGCGGGACGTAGTTTCTTGAACTCTTTGGCATACGGTTTCCTGCGGATTTCTTCGTGGCAGTGCTAGTGATGCTCTTCGTGGCAGTGCTCTTTCGCTTATGCTGAGGAGATCGCTGGCGCGCCGGAGATGGCTGCCGCGCAGGAGATGGCTGGCGTGCCGGAGATGGCTGAAGCGCCGGAGATGGCTGCCGCGCAGGAGATGGCTGAAGCGCCGGAAACAAAAGGGGAGTATTATGATGACTTGGAGACGGCTGAGGCGGCTCAGACTGCTGACGCTGCGGAGATGGCGGGGGTGCCAGTGGCCTCCAATTTGGAAGCATGATGTGTTCCTTCTTCCAAAGAATGGTTGTTTTCACTGCAAATTTGATTTGAGTTTCCCCTTCACCTGTAGCATGGTCAAGCTGTGCTTCCTCATATTCCTTCACAACCTCATCCACCCCGACAATAGCATAGCCATCTGGAATCGGTCGGCAGTGGCAAGTTCCACCAGCTACAGGAGGTAAGGCATAGCCGACAACCACCTTAATGGATAAGCCCATTAATCTCACATGCATCTAAGCGTGTTCGCTCTCCGTGATGTCATCCACGGGGTATCGACGACCCGCCATTTCAAGTGTGGGATGCATGTTCTCCGTGGAAGCCATGCTGATTTTCCGCGCAGAGTCTGGGCCACCGGCAGCTTCCAGTGCAGGCTCTTCATGCCGCTGAGATGGGCCGGTAGCTTGCTGGCTCTTTTGTGCATTCACTTGCGCCTGCAGCGCCACAAGTGCATGTTCTATCTGTGTCATCCGCTCTGTACGCTCTTTTTCTTTTCTGTCGCGCCATCTGTAAGAGTCGCCCCACTCGGCAAAACCATCCTTCCACGTCATACCCCCTGTGCCTCGTGCATGTCCAGGGTGTTCTTTTTTACCGATGGCGCGTGTGAGCTGGTCATTCTCTTTGTCGGGTTCGAAGGTCCTGGCGGCTGTTTCCTCGTATGCCGTGATGAGTTCAGTGACGGGTTTAGCAAGGAGGGTTGGGAAGATACACAATCATATTTCTTGGTCCAACCTTTCCCCGATTCCGTAGAACCAAGTCTTTGCATGTAGGTCCCACCCATGTGTCTGGGGTGTGATCCCTCTAGTGAGCAGGGCCTTCTCAGCTTCATCCCACTTAGGCCTCTGAGATATGTAGCCACCTGACCCCGTCCTCTGGTGATATTCCTTCTTCTGGGCATTTAGCGTATTGGTTTCTGACCTCTTTGTAGCTATAGCACCTTCCTTGTATGCCACAAATTCGGGCCAGTGAGGTCTTATCTTCGCATAATATGCGTCTTCGAAATCTGGAGTCGCGCGAGGTTTGACAAATTTGTTCAATTTTGTCTTCTAGTTGCGGAAAGCGTCAGCCATCTTCTTTAGAGTCCACTCTTTGACCTTTTCCTTTATAACCGGTTTGTTTTCATCCTCGTCTGGCGGAAGAGTGAAATTTACCAACAGTGAATTCCAAAGCGTTTCTTTGGATCTTTCATCGACAAAGGTACCGTCGCCCTTCTTTGGCTTATTCCAATTTTCAATTATGATTTGGATTTGGTCGATCCAGAGGGCTAAAAGAAGAAATAAGCGTTAATTAATACATTTACATATATACAAATCAATCGGTGCAAGTCAGTAGAGGCTTAATCCATGCATATACCTCGTCAGACTTTGTAATCACTAAAGTGCGTTCACAGGAGTCGTCATCTTCTCCATGACTACTTGAGCTGTCATCATGTCCCTCCAAGTTTAGATATTGTGAGGTGTCCTCGTGGATCATGTTCTCCATTATTTCTCATCTTCAAGGTTTCTACTGAGTGGATCCATAGTTTCTAAAACAATAATATGATCACACAAATATCAGTAATACATCTATTGAAATGCTCAAGCAAAGATGATGATATGACAGGTTAAAAGTATTGAAATGTAACCCTAATACATGCTTGGTCATTCCAAACCCTAATTCGGAGAAACCCCGGATTCATATGAGAGGATACATTCGGAAAAACCCCGGATTCGGAGAAACCCTAATGCTATATTGACAACGAGAGATGTACTAGGGCGGCAGCTGGCGGCGCTAGGGCGAGAGCGGGGCCGGGATGCATGGGGGTGTGCGTTCGAACCAGCACGACGTGGGCTACCTAAAATGGGCGACTCGGCAAGGGTAGAGGATGATGATATGACAGGTTAAAAGTATTGAAATGTAACCCTAATACATGCTTGGTCATTCCAAACCCTAATTCGGAGAAACCCCGGATTCATATGAGAGGATACATTCGAAAAAACCCCGGATTCGGAGAAACCCTAATCCTATATTGACAATGAGAGGTGTACTAGGGCGGCAGCTGGCGGCGCTAGGGTGAGAGCGTGGCCGGGATGCGCGGGGGTGTGCGTTCGAACCATCTCGGCGTGGGCTCCTAAAATGGGCGACTCGGCGAGGGTAGAGGAGGTCAGGGTCCACGGCATTGGAAAAGTAATCGGTCAAGTGATGCATATATACACATACATACATATATACACATACAAAAAATATATACATATATAAATATCATTCAAAAAATATACATACATATACATATACACGGCGAGACGCGCTGGGCGGTGCGGCGTGCGTGTGGGCGACACACGCGGCTGGTCGGTGCGACGTGCAGGTGCCGCGGCGCAGCTGGGCGGTGCGGCGTGCGGGTGGGCGACGCGCGCGGCCGGGATGGGGCGGCGGAGGGGCGGCAGCGGGCCGGTACGACGGGGCGGGGATCTACAGCAGAGGGGCGACGACGAGACGGGGTGGGGACGGCGCAGCAGTCCCAGCGACCGCGAGACGGGGCGGGGACGACGCGGCAGCCCGGCGACGGTGATACGGGGCGGGGACAGCGCTGCGGCGTCGCCTCTGCTGCGCGCGCTTGATATGGCTGGGGGAGGAGGAGGAAGTGGCGCGTGTTATAAATCCCCCCCTTTAACACCGGTTCGTGGCTGGAACCGGTGTTAAAGGGGGGGGAATTCGTTTTGCGCCCGCACCCCCCTTTAACACAGGTTCCAGCCACGAACCGGTATTAAAGGGGGGGTGTGCACGCGCGAAACAAAATAAATGCGCCCCCCTTTAACACCAGTTCGTAGCTGGAACCGGTGTTAAAGGGGGGCATTTATTTCATGCATTAAAGGGGTGGGGGCATTTTTAATTCAAAAAATAGGATATGAATTTATAAAATTCATATCTTTTTCATTTCAACTCAGAAAAATATGAATAATATATCATAATTTTCAGAAAAATAATATATATCCATTCATGAAAAAACAGTTTATATTTACTTTAGATGAAAATTTTCAAAATGACTAAAACACTTACATATAAATTTTGATTATTCAATTCAAACAAAAATAAAATAGTCAAACCCTAAAACTTTGAACATAAGAAATATTAAGCATCTAAAAAGGAATCTAACCCTATTTTATTAGAGAAAATCATATTTTATTTTGTATTAACAGTTTTGAATTGTTTGGATATTTAAATGCCGCATCTTTTGTATACTTTGGAATTCGACAAAACCTCGCTCAGCTTGCATTTGATTTTTGATAAAATATCCTATTGTGAACCTAAAAATGATATTTGTAAAAAATCATGAGCATCGTATCATGTACCTGTAGTTCATATCTGACCCACTTCCTACCGATTCGGCAGGAATTTGTCTTTTTCACCAGAGGTGGACGGAAAGTTTTCAGATCCCCCTATTGGTACATTGTCCATATAAGGTGGTCTAGTATATTTGTAAAATCTGGTGGTGGTTTTTTGAATTATCCATTTGGTGGTTGCTTCACAAAACCTTCCGTTTTTTATGCTCGGAAAATGGAAAATGCCTTTTTGGTGCGACAAAAAGGAAAACTTCCTCTTGCAACATTGTTTTCCATGCCATGATGCACATGTATGCACAATATGGCCACATTATCACAAACTATGCCTTGATTCTAGTCATAACATTGGTCATTTGACCCGAAAGCCAGGAAACCTCGAATGAGATAGGACATTTTGTGAATGAGATAGAACTGGAATTAAAATAAAGAATGCAACTAACAGTAAGTTACATAAAGCACGACTGAAAATTAAGATACATAAAAGAACTGAAAATTAAGATACATGGCCAGATTAAGTCACAATCGGCCGAACTTGTTTCAGAATGTTGGAGTGATTCAGTCATGCTCCTGCCTACACCTGTAATACTTGCCACTGTAGTCGTCGTACTCGCCGCCGTCGTCGTTGCTGTCATCATCGGGGTCGCTGTAATTGAACCTTGAAGGCTGAGTACGCGTGGGATGGACTTGAGGGTAGCGCAGACGGGGGGTTAGAGTCGGCAGTGTCATAGGCCATGACGCTCTGGAGAGTTCGACCGTGCCACCATAGCCGACGGCCGGCCTCGTTGAAGTTCGGAGGAGGTGGGCTGTCCTCCTCGTGCCTGGCGAGCGCCCTCTCACGCCGATCCCCGAAGAAGGCTTCCCAAGTAGGGAAATAGTCGGGATGCCATCTGGGATTCCTCCGCTGCTCTGGCGTGAGCTCGAAGTAGTAGTGGTTCGTGGTGGCCATCCGACGCGCCACACCTAGAGGGACAGGAGGAACCAGCACTCCTCCGGCGCTCAGCATCCAACCGACGGGGACACAGTAGCCCGGCAGGCAGGGGTAGTTCTAGGCGCAAAGCGCCTCCACCTCCCTGGGGGTTAGTGCTATGGTGGAAGCCATGGGAAAGAGTGATGAGGTTGCAGATATGAGTCTAGAGATGTGCAATGACAATGGAGGCCAACCCTATATATATATAGTGAGAAATGGCTGGAGGAAAGAACTGGCGGGAAGAAAAATGGCGGGAAGAAAAATGGCGGGAAGAAATGGCAGGAAGAAAAATGGCTCATTTAATACATATACTGTTAACAGAAGAAATATGACATTGATTTCCATGTTGAGATACACATGTGTGCCAAAAATGGCTCACATATAGTCAATCTTATGATCGTGTCGGCCGTAACCATGGAGTATCAGCATCGTTTAACAGGATGGTTGGGTCAGTCTTCACTCTGAAGGGCGGAATTTCATCAAACTTATTATAATCTTCTGACATGTCTGTCTTTTCCTCCACTCCCACGATGTTTCTTTTCCCTGAAAGAACTATGTGACGCATTGGCTCATCGTGTGATGTATCTATTTGTTATTTTTTCTTTTTTTTGGTTTGGTAGACATGTCCTTCACATAGAAAACCTGAGCCACATCATTGTCTAAGACAAATGGTTCGTCTAAGTTCTTGTCTACCTTCATAAGATTGTTGAGATCCACTGTTGTCATTCCGTACTTCTTGTCTACCTCAACCCCTCCTCCTATTAGCTTGACCCATTTGCATCCAAACAAGGGGACCTTAAAATTAGGTCCATAGTCAAGTTCCCATATCTCCTCTATGAACCCATAATACGTGGTCTTTTGCCCATTGTCTTCTGCTGCATAGAAGTGGACACCACTATTTTGGTTGGTGCTCTTTTTATCTTGGCCTATCGTGTAAAATGTATTCCCATTTATCTCGTACCCTTGGAAAGTACATATAGTCAAAGATGGTGTCCTGGCCAACAAGTACAGCTGATCCCCAATAGTGGTGTTATTCGTGAGAAGTCTTTGCAGCCAGCCGCCAAAACTCGCCATGTGTTCACTTATAATCAATTCATCAGACTGCCCTAGGTGTTTGAGGCGTATTAAATTCTTGTGTTCATTGATATACGGGGCAACCAAGATAGATCTTTGTAAAACCGTGTAGTGTGCTTGATTGAGAGAATGTCCGTCCCTACATATCATTGCTTTACATCCTAGGGTGCCTTTTCCATGCAGTCTCCCCTCATGTCGTGATTCTGGAACACCAATCGCCTTAAGGTCAGGAATAAAATCAACACAGAACTCAATGACCTCCTCTGTTACATATCCCTTGGAGATGCCTCCTTCTGTCCTAGCACCATTATGAACATATTTCTTTAAGACTCCCATGTACCTCTCAAAGGGGAACATATTGTGTAGAAATACAAGACTGATAATGGCAATCTCTTCTACTAGGTGAACCAGGAGATGCGTCATATATTGAAGAAGGATGGTGGGAACACCAACTCAAAGCTGACAAGACATTTGGCCACATCTGTTTGTAACCCTGGTAGGCTTTCTGGATCGATTACCTTCTGAGATATTGCATTGAGGAATGCACATAGCTTCACAATGGGTACTCAAACATTTTCAGGTAGAAGCCCCCGCAATGCAATCAAAAGCAATTGTGTCATAATCACGTGGCAGTCATGAGACTTCAGGTTTTGGAATTTTTTCTCTACCATATTTATTATTCCCTTTATATTCGACGAGAAGCCAGAAGGGACCTTGATACTGCTCAGCCATTCAAAAAAGATTTCCTTCTCTGCTTTGGTAAGAGCGTAGCTGGCAGGAGTTAAGTGGCATAGTTTACCCTTCTCATTCTTAGGATGCATAGGATCTTTAGGGTCTTTCAGACGTTGCTGGTCCTGTCGTGCTTCCGGTGTATCTTTTGTCTTCCCATACACTCCTAGGAAGCCTAGCAGGTTCACGCAAACATTCTTCGTCACGTGCATCACGTCGATTGAAGAGTGGACCTCTAAGACTTTCCAATAGGGTAGGTCCCAAAATATAGATTGCTTCTTCCACATGGGCGCGTGTTCGGCATCGTCATTCGGATCAGATAGACTGCCAAGACCTTTTCCAAAGATTACTTCTAGGTCCTTGACCATACCAAATATCTCCTCACCGGTACGGAGGACAGGCTTCCTCCGCGGTTCTTCCAGACGTTTGAAATGCTTGCCTTTCTTTCTTACTGGATGCAGGTTCGGAAGAAATCGACGATACCCTAGGTACACAACCTTCTTACATTTATCCAAATATACACTTTCAGTCTCATCTAAACAGTGTGTGCATGCATTGTATCCCTTGTTTGTCTACCCTGAAATGTTACTAAGAGCAGGACAATCATTGATGGTTACGAAAAGCAATGCTCGTAGGTCAAATGGCTCCCCTTTGTGCTCATCCCACATACGTACACCTGGTTTGGCCCACAGCTGTAAAAGTTCTTCAACTAATGGCCTTAGGTACACATCAATGTCGTTGTCGGGTTGCCTCGGGCCTTGGATGAGCACTGGCATCATAATGAACTTCCTCTTCATGCACAACCAAGGAGGAAGGTTATAGATACATAGAGTCACAAGCCAGGTGCTTTGACTGCAGCTCTGCTCACCAAAAGGATTCATGCCATCTGTACTTAGACCAAACCTTAAGTTCTTTGCGTCACGTGCGAAGTCCGGGTACTCTCGCTCGACTTTTCTCCACTGTGACCCATCAGCGGGGTGTCTCAACATCGCGTCTTTCTTACGGTCTTCCATGTGCCATCGCAACAACTTGGCATGCTCTTTATTTCTGAAGAGACGTTTTAACCGTGGTATTATAGGAGCATACCACATAACCTTGGCAGGAACCTTCTTCCTAGGGGCCTCGCCCTCAACATCGCCAGGATCGTCTCGTCTGATCTTATACCGCAGTGCAGTGCATACCGGGCATGCATCCAAATTCTCGTACTTCTCACCGCGGTAGAGGATGTAGTCATTAATGCAGGCATGTATCTTCTGCACGTCTAATCCTAGAGGACAGACAACATTCTTTGCTTGGTATGTATTGTCGTGCAACTCAATATTTCTTGGAAGAAGATTCTTCATTTTTACCAACAACTTTGAAAATGTGTTGTCAGTCACACCATTCTCTGCCTTCCATTGCAGCAAATCCAGTGTGGTACCTAGCTTTTTGTGGCCATCTTCGCAAGTTGGGTACAACAATGTTTTCTGATCCTTTAAGATCTACTCCAGCTTCTCCTTCTCCTTTTCAGTTTCACATTCTTCCTTTGCATCAGTAATGGCCCGACCAAGATCGTCATAAGCGGGCCCATCTGCTGCCTCTTGACCTTCATTATCTACCCCCGTTGCAGTATCATCATAGTCAGGATACATATTATGATAGTTTTCATCATCCTCTTCTTCTTCGTTGTCTTCCATCATAACCCCTTTTTCTCCGTTCTTGGTCCAACAATTATAGCTGGGCATGAAACCGGATCGAAGCAGGTGGGCGTGAATGGTTCTGGTATTTGAGTAGTATTTCTTGTTCTGACAGTGAACACACGGACAACACATAAAACCATTGTGACCACGGTTTGCTTTAGCCACAATGATGAAATTTGGGAGGCCCGTAATGTACTCGGAAGTGCGTCGGTCACCGTACATCCATTGCCGGTTCATCTGCATTAATATATAGTATATATCAAAAATTAATAGGGAGATGACCATTTATATATAGTACATCAATGACACATGAAAGGATAGTTGTCGACCTCGACCGAGAAGGAAAGAGCAACGAGAAAACTTATTTTGAGATCTCGGGCATTTCACCGAACACCTCTTGTGCATAGGAAAAAACACAAACTAGCACACCTCACACCCTCTTGCTAGGCTCCAAAATGAGAGAGTGAAAAAAATGGAAGAGAGGGGTGTGGGCTGCGGTGTGTTATATAGCCCCCCCCCTTTAACACCGGTTCAAGCCACGAACCGGTGTTAAAGGGGGGGGGGGCTGCGCTGGCCACTGGTGCAGGGGCCTTTAACACCGGTTCGTGCCATGAACCGGTGTTAAAGGGGGGCTCCTTTTTGCTCCACGGGCCACGCTGGTACGGGCCCCCCTTTAACACCGATTCGTAGAAGAACTGGTGTTAAAGCCCATTTCCAGGCTCAACCAAAGGCCTCGTTTCCACTAGTGGGTCATGCGAGTGGCCCATCGGATGCCCCGTCCTCCTCTGCTCCTTCGGCTCCCCTGCGACCGAGAGCTGATGAGATGTCGCAACTCCCTTTGTCGCGCGATCATGTAAAGGATATGGAGAAAACCATTGTGATCATCCGCGGCAACACTATTGTATGGAAGTCAAAGGCAGCAAGTGCCTTCGAGCGGGAAAAGTATCTGCTTGGCGAGGTGGCCCAAATTGGCAAGAAGTTGTAGTGTGAGCATCTTCTGACTAATTTATATTCTTCGGGTCTATCTTGATGTCGACTGATTTCTTTTGATTTGTGTATAGTTGTGAATTTTATTCCATAGGAGAAGGAACATGTCAGCATATGATTGAATTGTCTTACTCAAGCTAAGTTGGAGACTGGAGGGTTCTTATGGACCGACAGGAACCGAGTGAACATGTTGGCAATGTTGTAAGACCATGTCTCCCAAGTGCTTGATGTGTTAAAGAGCGCGCGGTCGGCACTTGCATCCATATAAAACTCCTTGTTTCTGCTAGATGAGGCACCCTCCAGCATACTTGCATTGCTGTGGAAGTTTCGCTATGTAGGTGACGTGAGGGATTGCATTCGCCAACAACTGATTGCAGGTGCCAAGGCTATGTTGGCTCTTGTCCACATGCAGTGTCCGTATGTGGACCTAGAGGCCATTTCTTAAGGACCACCGGTGCCTCTGTATGGCATGGAGTGGAATATGCGGCTGCACTATCTGTCGGAGAATGTGTCCCGTGAAGGAACAATGGTCCAACGAGCCCTAAGTTTGCGAGGGGGGCTAAACACGCATTTCAAGAAGTCTCACTGGTAGCAGCAACGGAGGAGAAAGATCACGACATAGAGTGGACACGGTTTTTTTACCTAGGTTCGGACCCTCGTGAGGAGGTAAAGCCCCTACTCCTGCTTTGTTGTATTGCTCGCATGCTTCATGAGAGTAAAAAGGTGGATGAATGTCTAGGGTTTTAGATCTCTGGGTCGACCCGTTCTAAGATAGGAGAAGGGCTCCTTATATAGAGGTGTCGGGCCTCTTCCACCAATTCTTAGGCAAGAAAGTTCACCACACTGCTGCCCCTTGAGGTCCGGCCTACAAGGCTACTTTGTATGGACTAGGTCTACGCCTTGATAAAGCGTCGGTCCTTGTCGGTGCTTCGGTCACTGCGGTCGTCCTATGCCGAGGCGCACCTTCCTCTGGCTCCCATGATGACAACAATCTGCCATAAGAACAAGGATTATCAAATAATTTAAACAAGGATCTAGATATTTGCAAGAAATACTAGATCAAGAATCCTCCAAGTGAATGGAGGGGAAGTGAAGCGCTTGATTGCTGTTGATGAAGATCGAGGCCTCCTCCTTCGATTCCACAAAGATTGAAGTCTTTGGGTGGATGAAGATGGAAATCTCTTGTTGGAGCTTGAAGAACACGTCTGGACTTTTTCGAAATGAATCAAGAGTTCTGGAAGGAGGGTGATGGGGATTAAATACGCCTTGCCAAAACTGGATGTTGGAGACTTGGGGGCATATTATCTGCCCCCCACTAGGGACATATTATCTGCCCCAGAGAGAAAATCCGTCCCGGTGCCAAAAAATCTGGGGGATTTTCTGAACCCATACATTTCACCGCACCTTGATCTCCTTCTCAGAATTCCTCGAGGGGGCGGATTTTCCTTCCAGGGCAAAAACTCCGGCCCTAGTCGGATAATCCGGGGGATTTTCCGCCCCCCATGCAGTACATCGCCCCTTAGCTCCCCTTGGTGAAATCCTAGGGGTGGATTATCTGGACCCTTGAGGGGCGGATTATCCGACCTATCAGGACAATCCGAGGGAAAATCCGCCCCCATGCGGTGTGACGTGCCTTGGCTCCGCTTGGACTTGGGGCAGGGTCGGATTATTCGGCCCTTGGCTGGGGCAGATAATCCACCTTCAAGAACATATTTTTGCTTCTTTTGTATGTGCCAACATGTGCAGCACTTCAACACACATTAATTAATCCATGGCATTGTTATCTAATACACAAAACACTAGAGATCATGAAGTGTTCTTTCAATATCCCCCTTTTTGGTGTTAGATGACAATACTAGGATTTGCAATAAGGCCTTACTAACTCATCATTCCAAGATTGAAAGAGGCTCCACATAAATGTGTGCATATAGATAATTTTCATTGGAATACAAATGCACATAAGAATGTACAAGTCTAATTCCTTGGATTGATGGCTACATACAAAAGATGAGTTAGAACAGAATATCATACCACCGGGAGATGAACTAGCCAATATGATAAGCAATAATATTAGGCCTTGAAACATCCCACCACTTCACCAATTTGATGCATCCATAGATAATTCCACACATAAACCATGGTACCACACGACATAGTCTCATACAAAAAACAATCACAATAGAAGTTGAATGCTAAATCGGAACAAGCAACGCGATAAGAAAACGATAAAATGCAAGTGCTTGCGCCCGACCCATGCAAATCCACGGATACCTAAATATAACTACTTCTCCACCTTTGGCATCGAAACACAAAAAAGGAAGAAGAGCGACGCTAACACCCCAAGATATCACTCGTAGTCCTCCTCGTCATCGTCCTCGTCCATGTCCCCTTCCTCTTCCTCATCATCATACTCGTCATCATCATCAGCAGCAGGAGGTGTAGGTTCCCTCGCAAGGTAACAATGGACTTGTGTGCAAGAATAGAATGCTTGGGGATGAGAAAAGGCTTGGGTTTAGACAACCAAACTGAGATGGTACTACACACCCAACATTGCAAAAACAAATCGAATAAAATCCAAGATTCGGTGTGTTTTCCATAAGAACAAAAGATATTCAATAAAATCCAAAAATATCCACAAGAAACCAACTATTCTTAAAGAAGAGGGCGGTGTCCGAAGACACCATGTTGGAGCGAATGGCATGACACCGCGAAGATGTATCTTGAGTTCAAAACCAATGCTCATCAATATTCCACATATCACTTAATGATATTAAGGGAAATTATCTGTCTTGCTTTTGGCATTATGGGGGGAGGGTTATCTCAATCAATTAGGACCTCTCTCCCCCAATGTCTATGCCTGCATCTAAACCAAAATAAAGGAAGATATGCAAGTGAGTATGCAAGAGTTGTCAAGCCAAGCTCCTTGAATCCACGATATTTAGATCATTCCTCATGTAACAAAACCTTTCTTCATCAAGTGGCTTCGTGAAAATATCAGCAAGTTGATTCTTTGTGCTCACAAAAGATAAGGAAATATCACTGCGAGCAACATGATCCCGAATAAAATGATTACGAATCTCAATATGCTTTTTCTTATGTGATGCACCGGATTGTATGCAATTTTAATAGCACTTTCATTATCGCATAAAAGAGGCACTTTGTCACAATTGACACCGTATTCCTTTAGAGTTTGGCTCATCCATAATAATTGCGTACAAGCACTTGCAGGAGCCACATATTCCACTTCGGCGGTGGAGAGAGATATACAATCTTGTTTCTTTGAAGACCAACATACTAGAGACCTTCCCAAGAACTAACATGCACCAGAATACTAATTTTCTATCATCCTTGTCACCAGCTCAATCTGAGTCTGTATATCCACATAGAGAGAAATTAGAGCCCTTGGGATACCATATCCCAAAGTTTGGGGAATGAACCAAATATCGGAAGATTCTCTTGACCGCCACTTGGTGGATTTCCTTAGGAGTAGCTTGATACCTTGCACACACTCCTACACTCAACACAATATCGGTTCTAGATGCGCAGAGGTAAAGGAGGGAGCTGATCATGGATCAGTATACCTTTTGGTCCACATCTTTACCCTTTGGATTAAGCTCGAGATGACATTTGGTTTGCATTGGTGTAGCAATGCCATTAAGATCCATCATCTTGAACCTTTTGAGCATGTCTTGGATGTACTTTCCTTGATTAATGAAGGTTCCCTCTCTTAGTTGCTTGATCTCGAATCCAATAAAGAACCTTAATTCTCCCATCATCGACATCTCAAACCGATCAGCCATAAGCTTTGAAAATTCATCATTAAAATCTTGATTAGTATAGCCAAAGATAATGTCATCTACATATAGTTGGCATACAAAAATCGCCCCTTAACCTTCTTAGTAAAAAGAGTGGGATCGATTTTCCCATCTTCGAAGCAACGGTCTAACAAAAGCACTTTAAGGTGCTCATACCACGCACGTGGGGATTTTTTAAGGCCACAATTTTGTAGACATGGTTCGGAAAATTGGGATCATTAAACCCCGGGGGTTGCTTGACATATACCAACTCATGTAGAGGACCATTAAGGAAAGAACTCTTAACGTACATTTGTTGTAATTTAAAATTATGATGAGTAGCATAAGAAAGGAGGATACGAATAGACTCAAGGTGATCCACTAGAGCATCAGTTTCGCCAAAGTCAATGCCTTCCACTTGAGAGAAACCTTGAGCCACCAAACTGGCATTGTTCCTTACAACAATTCCATTCTCATATTGCTTGATCTTGAAAGTCCACTTTGTGTCGATAACATTGCAGCATTCTTTGGGCTTCTCTACTAGTTTCCAAACTTTCTTGCGCTCGAAATTGTTCAGTTCTTCATGCATTGCAATAACCCAATCTGGATCTTCAAGATATTTGAAAACTTTCTTGGGTTCCACCATAGATATATGAGCTTGATGATCACTGAAACTCCCTAGTTCCTGTCTTCTGGACACCCTTCTTCTTAGACCACCGATAACTTCGTCAAGTTTATGACCTCTTAGTTCGAGGTTTCTTTCAGCATGAGCTTTCTGACAAATTTCAATCAGCTTGTTGTTTCTTGGAGGAATTTCTTCATCATTTGATTCTTCGTATTGAGCATTGTCTTGTATCAACAACTTGTTCAGTGCGTACATGATAAAAAGAACCTTGCCCTTGATTTTGATCAACAGCTGTAATAGGAGACAACTGCTGTTCTGGAGCTTCAGGGATAGAGAATCCGCCCCTAGGAGGGTGCGGATAATCTGGCCTAGGAGTTTATGCAGAATTCTGATCTTCCTATTTGTTTCTGGCATCGGATGATGTAGGGTCAGAAAATCCGGCCTCAACCAGAAAATCTGGCCTAGGGCTTTCATGAGCTTCATAAGATGGTTGATCTTCAGAAGGATGTGGTGTTGCTGAAGTGGTTTCTCTAGCATATGGAGCTTGTTGATCTTGTGTAGATGAGGGCTCTACTTCTATAGAGCATTGTCCTTCCCGATCTGCCACAAGGAGTTCCTCGATGGGGCAGAAAATCCCACGCCCATTCTTCTTATGGCATCTTGGGTATTTCAGCATCTTCAACACAAAACATCAACTTCCCCACATGGGAGCCATCATTTTACTCGAACACCACACTACAAGATTCTACAACAGTTCCAGAGAGCTTATTGTAGACTCTATAAGTGTGGGATTCAGCTCCATAACCAATAAAAATACCTTCTAATGCCTTAGACTCAAATTTAGACAAACGAACTCCTTTAATGAGAAAGAAACACTTACAACTGAACAACCGGAAATATGATATGTTGGGCTTGTTACCGGTAAGTATCTCATATGGAGTCTTGTCCAAGATTTTGCGGAGGAAACTCCAATTTGTTGAGTGACATGCGGTGGAAATAGCTTTAGCCTAAAATTTGTATGGTGACTTGAATTCAGCCAAGATAGACCTTGACATACCATTAAAATCCACTTTTACCTCTCAGCTACATCATTTTGTTGACGGGTGTACGCAGCAGAATATTGATGTCTTATCCCCTCTTCACATAGAAATTCGTTCAGGGTGTAGTTCTTGAACTCGGAGCCATTGTTGCTTCTTATTTCCAATATTGGCACATTGTGTTGACGTTGAACCTCATTGGTAAAGTCAATGATAGTTTGTTGAGTCTCACTTTTCATCTTGAAAAAATAGACCCATGCGTATCTTCAATAGTCATCAACTATGACCAGGCAATACTTCTTCCCACCGAGGCTTGCATGAGATGGAGGATCAAAGAGATCCACATGAAGTAACCCCAAAATCCTCTTTAATGATATAATAGTCTTCCTCTTGTGGGGAGAGTCATGCATCTTTCCTTCAACACAAGCCCTGCAAACACGATCTTTGGAAAAGGAAATATTTTATTTTAGTCCAAGGATGAACCTTGTGAAGACTTTGCAAAGTTCTCATGTTGACGTGGGCTAGATGACGATTCCATAACCAGCCCGCGTCGGCCTTTCTGAATAAGCACATCGGACCTGTAGTAGTTTTCCCCAAAAAGTCCACCACATACAGGTCATTTTCGACATACCCAACAAAAGCAACCTTGAGAGACTTGCTCCACAAGAGTACCACTAAATCACCATCAATAAAAACAGCAAAGACCATCTTACCAAGGGTACGAACATAAAGTAAATTGTAACTGAGGGTCTCAACAAGCATGACGTCCATGAGAGACATATCATGGGCAACCACAACCTTGCCAAGACCCGGTACCTCATATTTTGACTTATCACCATAGGAGACGGTTATATGATCATGATTAGGCCTCATCTCCGTGATGATCTCTTTGCTTCCGGTCATATGACTAGTGCATCCACTATACAACACCCATTTAGATCAACTCGAAGCATAGCCATGCAAGAAAGTTACTTCTTGGTTTTAGGTACCCATTTTTCAATTGGTCTTATCATGTTAGTAACAAGGGTCTTTGGGACCCAAATAGACCAAGATATATAACTATCATAAGAACCTACAAAACTAGCATAGACATCATCATAATAATCACAAAACAACTCATAATTAGGATTATTAGTCCTTGCAAAACCAATATAATTTGTCCTTTGTGATGTTCTTTTCTGTGGTGTTTGTTTTGGCTTGTATCTTGTTGGTCTTCTTTGGCCTATTCTTATTCTTCTTGGACTTAGAGACATAACCAAGTCCCTCTTTTCCATAGCTCGACCTTTGCTTGCCAAGGATCTCATCAAGAACTTCCTTACCTTTGGAAGTAGACGCCTTGGCAAGCTCATCCTTCAGCCTAGCATTTTATTCATGGACTTCTTCATCTGCACATGTCAATGTTGAAGTGCTGGGAATATCATATTTTCTTAGTCGAGTTTGAAGATGATCATGAGACTCATTGAGAATAGAGTGTTCACTTTCCAAAGCCTTGTGAGCAATTTCAAGTTTCTCCAATTCCTCGGAGAGTCTAGCATGAGCAGCCTCAAATTCAACTTTCTCTTTCTTCAATTTCTTTGCTTTGGCTACTACATTGTCACGTTCTTTTTCTTGCTTGATCACAAATTATTCACGTGACTCCTCGGTTTACTCAAGTCTCTCTTCCAAAGAGACTCGAGCCTCTTCTTCCTCTAGAGCATTTTTCAAAGATGCAATTTCCATTGCATCCCCCTTTTCAATTCTACCCTTTTCTTCAAGGAGCACTTCGTTTTGAGAATGCTGGTCCATGAGAGCCTCAAAATGTATTTTGTGCTCACCTTGCAAATTAATTAGTGATAAAATAGTCCAAAGCAATAATTTCTTCCTTAACCTTAAGACTAGTAGACTCATCCATGTCAATCGTAGTCTTAGGAAAGGAAGTGGTTGAAGATGATACCTCGGAACCTCTTGCCATGAGGCAAGCGACGTTCTTATTGATGCTGTTTCCATTAGGTGTGTCGAAGAGAGATGCCACCATGACAATCTTTGGTTGCTTTTGTTGGAGATATGCCCAAGAGGCAATAATAAAGAGGTTATTATCATATATTCATGCTTATGATAAATGTTTACATACCATGTTATAATTGTATTAACCGAAAACATTAATACTTGTGTGGTTTGTAAACATAAAAGAGTCCCTAGTAAAGCCTCTTGTTAAACTAGCTTGTTGGTTAATATATGATCATGCTTTCCTGATCATGAACATTGAGATGTTATTAACAACAAGGTCATATCATTAGGAGAATGATGTGATGGACATACTCCTATAGTTAAGCGTAGCATAAGATCAATTCATTCAAATAGTTCACTTTCTATAAGATTTCTGATACATAGTAACCTAATTCCTTCGACCATGAGATCATGCTAATCACCATCACTGGAAGGATGCTTTGATGACATCAAACACCACACCGTAACTGGGTGGCTATAAAGGTGGAATTGAGTGTTCGAAAAGTATGTGTTGAGGCAGATGGATCAAGAGTGGGATTTGTCCATCCATATGACGAATAGATATATTTATCTTGCAAGCATGTGACTGGCTCACAAGGGATCACATATCATGGGAACAAGAAAAGAATACTTATAGGTAACGAGGTTGAACTAGGTATGTAGAGATACGGATGATCAGACCTCGTATAAGTAAAATATCGCGAGACAAAGGGAAATTGGTTTCGTATGTAAATGGTTCATTAGATCGCAAAGTAATCGTAGAAATATGTGGGAGCCATATGAATTTCCAAATTCCTCTATTGGTTATTGATCAGAGAAGAGTCTCGATCATGTTTGTATAATTCACGAACCGTAGGGAGACACACTTAAGGATCCAATGTTGTTTAGTAGATATGAAATGTGAGTAAAGAGACGGAATGTTGTTAGGAGTCTCGGATGGGATCCGTGATATCACAAGGAGATCCGGAATGGTCCGGAGAATAAGATTCATATAAGGAATGTCCAATTTCGGAGTTCGGGAATGATTCCAATGTTTTCACCAGAATGTTCTAGAAGGGTCTAGAAGGTTCACCGATCCGGAAGGGGCAGGGTACATGGATGTGCCATGACAAAGTGTAATGGTTGCATCATGTCCGAGGTCACTTAACTGGATACTTGGAAGAGAGAAATCAAACTCTAATTTGAAAGTCAAAAGGGCAGTTTGAAAAAGTCAAATCCCAACATGGTTTCCGAGTTAGGGAGGGTTTATGATTAAGGGAGGGTTTCCACCTGGGTTGGAAACACCCTTGGTCGCCCTCCACCTATATAAGGAGGGATGGGGGCGCACCCCAAGGTATCCCCCTTGCCCTAGGCGCCCAAGGCCCAAACCCTAGGCTGCCGCTGCCCCCCAAGCCGCCGACGCACTAGATCCCCTCTAAACCGCCGCTGCCGTCTAGGCTAAACCCTAGCCGCCGTCTGCCCTCTTCTCGTGGCATATAAAACCTAGATCAGCTAGGCCCTCTTCTACTCCACCATACTCGCTCCAGCTTAGGAGAAGCCCTGCGGGATCTCCCCTCTACTTCCGACACCACACCGTCGTGGTGCCAGAATCGCGAGGAGAGAGCTACAATCTCCGCTGCCTGCTGGAACAAGGGAGAGGAAGGTCTTTCTCGAGTACCGTACATGTGACCGACTGCGGGAGCGCTGCTGGAACACGGCACCGGAAGGATCACCTACGCGATCTTCAAACCCCTACAGTGTGTTCATGCGATAGAATTTTTTTGTTTTCCATGCTACGAACCCCTACAGTGGTATCAGAGCCGTGTCGATATGTAGATCTGTTGCACGAGTAGAACACAATGGTCATTGTGGGTGTTTATGCTTTTGTTGTGTATTGCTTCTTGTGTACTTTGCATCTTGTGGGATGGTGGGATGAAGCGGCCCGGGCTAACCTTACATGACATTATTCATGAGACTTGCTCCACGCTTGACATGCAACTTGCATTGCATAAGTGGCTTTGCGGTTGCCTGTTTCTCCCAACATAGTGAAGATTCAATTTATAAAGGGTGATTGACAATACTAGTATCAACGTTGTGGTTCTTGTTCGTAAGTTAGAATGACACTTATTGAAAGCCCCAAACCACGTAAAACATGCAAATAGAATTAGAGGCGTCTAATTTTGTTTTGCAGGGGTGTGTTGTGATGTGATATGGCCATGATTGTGATTATATATGATGTATGCAATGTTTCTTATTGTAAGTCGGCAACCGGCATGAGCCTTATGTTTGTCTTTTAATTTCGTTAAGACCTGTGTGTTTATTATTCAAAGTAGTTGTAATAGTTGATGCTGGTGGACGATAACCATGGAGCGGTGCCATTGACCTTGATGCCACGCCGGTGATGATGGAGATCATGTTCGTGCTTGAACATAGAGATCGAAGGCACAAGAAGAAAGGCCATATCATACCACATATTTTGAATTGCATGTGATGTTAATCCTTTTATGCATCTTGTATTGCTTAGATCATGACGGTAGAATTATAAGATGATCCCTCTCACAAAATATCAAGTTATAAAGTGTTCATCCTTAGTAGGCACGATTGCCAAAGCTCGTTGTTTCGAAGCACCACGTGATGATCGGGTGTGTTAGATTATGCTAGTGTATACAATGTGAGCAAGCCAGATTTTCTCATGTGGAAACTAAGGTTAAATCATGACGATCCTAGCATGTAAATACATGGTCTCAGAACATAGAATATCGAAAGGTAAAGCATGAGTCATATATATGATATGATGAACATGATGATTGCTCGCCTTTCAAACTACATCATGTCACGTGATGATCGGACTTGGTGTAGTAGATTTGGTTCATGTAATCACAAAAACAATGTGAGGGATATTGTTTTGAGTGGGAGTTCAACAGCAATATGATTAAAAGTTGAACACTATTTATCATAAATTAAATCAAAGTGAATTTGCATAGTTGTTGTAGTCATTGGAATCCGTTTACCACCTTGCGCTTAGTTATAATTGAGATAATAGAACTATAGAATTATGGATAGTTACTTTATGAACTTGTATCATATTGTTTTGATGTGTTAATGTAAAGTTTAAATGTCCTATTGCAAACTTTCAGTAGGTTCTGGTAACTTCTTGAAGTTTAATTATTAGTATTAAATCAAGAGTAAGAATTCTAGTGTTAGTATATAAATATCATGTTTGTCTCCATGATTCTTGATATTCAAAAGATTGTTTTAATATCAAGGTTATCGGGGAGCTAAAAGAATTGTTTCAGAAACCATCATGTGTGAAAGATATTGTGATATCGGAAACGAAGTTTTGGTTGCAACATGATAGAGTATAATATGGCAAAAGTCATGTTCTCATATTTGATGAGAATTTGCAAAAGGTTGGAGACGCTAGTCGTCCTAATCCTCCAAAAGGTTTTGGAGAGCAACATTATACTCTCAATTCACCATTATAAGTTAAAGTAGCTTGATCATGAATAGCCTATGATAAGGATGAATATTTGATGTAGGTAAAATGTTTACTACACTAAAAGATTACTTAAGAAAATGGAATTTGAAAGAACACCAAACATTTGATGATGGTGATCTACTTCAAAGTGCAACTCCAAAGACTGGCTCACAAGGGATCACATATCATGGGAATAAGAAAAGAATACTTATCGATAACGAGGTTGAACTAGGTATGCAGAGATACCGACGATCAGACCTCGGATTAGTAAAATATCACGAGACAAAGGGAAATTGGTTTCGTATGTAAATGGTTCATTTGATCGCAAAGTAATCATAGAAATATGTGGGAGCCGTATGAATTTACAGATTCCTCTATTGGTTATTGATCGGAGAAGAGTCTCGATCATGTCTACATAATTCACGAATCGTAGGGAGACACACTTAAGGATTCGATGTTGTTTATTAGATATGGAATGTGAGTAAAGAGACCGAATGTTGTTCGGACTCTCGGATGGGATCCGGGATATCACGAGGAGATCTGAAATGGTCCAAAGAATAAGGTTCATATAAGGAAAGTCCAATTTCGGAGTTCGAGAATGATTCCGATGTTTTCACCGGAATGTTCTAGAAGGGTCTAGAAGGTTCACCAATCTGGAAGGGGAAGGGTACATGGATGTGTCATGACAAAGTGTAATGGTTGCATCATGTCCTAGGTCACTTGGCTGGACACTTGGAAGAGAGAAATCAAACTCTGATTTGAAAGTCAAAAAGGCAGTTTGAAAAAGTCATATCCCAACATGGTTTCCGAGTTAGGGAGGGTTTCTAAGTTAGGGAAGGTTTCCACCTAGGTTGGGAACACCCTTGGACGCCCCCACACCCCCACCTATATAAGGAGGGGTGGGGGCGCACCCCAAGGTATCCCCCTTGCCCTAGGCGCCCAAGACCCAATCCCTAGGCCGCCGCTGCCCCCCAAGTCGTCGGCGCACTAGATACCCTATAAACCGCCACTACCGTCTAGCCTAAACCCTAGCCGCCAGTTTCCCTCTTCCCGTGACATCTAAAACCTAGATCACCGAGGCCCTCTTCTAGTCCACCATACTCGCTCCGGCTTAGGCGAAGCCCTGCGGGATCTCCCCTCTACTTCCGACACCACGTCGTCGTGCTGCCGGAATCGCGAGGAGAGAGCTACAACCTCTGCTGCCAGCTAGAACAAGGGAGAGGAAGGTCTTCATCGAGTACCGTACGTGTGACCGATTGCGGGAGCGCTTCCGTAACGCGGCGCCGGAAGGATCGCCTCCGCGATCTTGACATCGGCAAGTGAACGACTACATCACCCACGAGAATCTTCTCTCATTAACCGCTTTGGATCTTTGAGGGTTAGTACTCTACCGACTAGTTGCTACAATCTAGTAGATAGATCTTTGCTTGTGTGTGTTCATGTGATAGAATTTTTTTGTTTTCCATGCTACAAACCCCTACAGCTTTTTGTATGGAGCATTCTTCTTCACAAATTGCTTCTTCCGTGGAGCCTTTGAGTTTTCTTTGAGGATGAGCCTACCTCCATTATCTTCTCTACTTTGATATGGACACTCAACTACAAAGTGTAGCCGGTCTCCATAGTTAAAGAATGTTCTCAACTTAGGACCATTTTCCTTCTTCCATTTAACCCACTCTTGTGTTCAAATTCAGATTTGGCCTTTGCAGGGTCCTTCCAAAAGTTTCTGGCACAGAAGGCCATGTACTCACCATGATACCTCTTAACATCCTCGGGACAGTCCATAGGTTCAACATCATCATTGTCTTGTTCAGCAACACTTGCCTTCAAGGCCACATTGACCCCCTTTTGCATTCCAATGGCTTGAGCACGAGCGTCTTTTGGCATTCTTGGCGGCCACCTTGAAAGCTGCCATTTCTTGCATTACCTCATTGGAAGTCATTTGGTGGTAATTGTGTCTATCTTGGAGGCTCTTAAAATCTGTAGGCTCAGATGGCATAAGATCACTAACATACTTTCTCTTAATCCATGCGTCATCAGCATGGGAAGCACCATGATTTATGAATGTGGTGGCTATTGACTTGAGTATTCGATATCCTCGTTATCTTCGGCATCCATCATATAAAAAACTTCATCTTGGTTACTCAAAGCATCATACCTATTCCTTCTCATGCTTTCATTTCCAATGAAGAGCTCGGTGAGGGCATCCCAAGCTTCCTTTGCGGTGCTCTATGTGGGGCATGTCCTTGGGACCCGCACCAAGCCGGATCATGGGTAGGGTCGTTTCATTGAGTTGGATGTCCACAACCTCTCTTCTTATTAGGTTGTTTGGATCTCCAACATGAAAACCATTCTCAATGATTTTCCGTAACTCAATGGACGAGCTGCACACATGAGACTTCATCAAAAATTGCCATTGATTAAAAGGATATGCAGAAAGCCTGGGTGGATCACCCCTATTGTTTATATGAGGGTGAGGGATAGGTGGATCAGGTGAATATACATGAGGGGGCTCACTATATTCCTCCTTACCACTTCCCTTTTTTGAAGAGGAGCTCTTACTAGTGACATCACCTACCACATCGTCTTCTTTGGATTCGTTGTGACCCTTTTCCTTAGATTGCGGTGTGGCGGCCTCAGAGGTAGATGGAGGTCAGGCTATGGGTGCGGAGAGACGCATAATAATTTGACGCATATCTTCCATATTAGTCTCCATTGAACTAATCAAGGTTGTTTCCAACGTCTTGATATCATTCATGGTGACTATGTCCGCAGCCTCACTCCCATCTCCCTTGGTACTCATACTTCTCTTAGGCGTTTAAGCCCGAAAAAAGAGACGGGGCTCTGATACCAATTGAAATGGATCATATGGGCACCTAGAGGGGGGGGGTGAATATGTGCTAATCCAAATTTTAGTTCTTTTTCAATTTTAGGCTTGACACAAAGTAAATTCTCTAGATATGAAATTACGAGAATTTCTCCATGTGCAAACCTAACAACTAAGCGAGTAAAAGGAGTGAGGAAACCATAGTTGATCACACGCCATAATAGGACTCACCTTATTCTCTGATGGATCTCGCCACCAAAAGCCTGATCCACCTTTCCACTATTGGTACCCTTCGAGGTGGGAACTGGTGCCTTTACAACGCTAGTGGGGCACACATCCACAACTGGCGTGATGACAACAATCTACCACAAGAACAAGGATTCTCAAATAATCGAAACAAGGATCTAGATATTTGCAAGAAATACTAGATCAAGAATCCTCCAAGTGAATGAAGGGGAAGTGAAGCGCTTGATTGCTATTGAGGAAGATCGAGGCCTCCTCCTTCGATTCCCCAAAGATTGAAGTCTTTGGGTAAATGAAGATGGATATCTCTTATTGGATCTTGAAGTACAGGTCTAGACCTTTTCAAAATGAATCAAGAGTTTTGGCAGGAGGGGGTGATGGGGATTAAATACCGCTACCAAACCTGGTCGTTGGAGACTTTGGTGGCTGGATTATCCGGCACCCAGTAGGGGCGGATTATCCACCCCTCATATAGTGTGCCGCACCTTGATATCCTTCTCAAAATTCCTCGAGGGGGTAGATTATCCGTACCCCCTAGGGGCGGATTATCTGGCCCGGGCAAAAACTCCGGCCCTGGCCAGACAATCCGGGGGATTTTCTGCCCCCATGCTATACGCCACGCCTTATATCCCCTTGGTGAAATCCTAGGGGGGATTATCCGGCCCCGTGAGTGGAGGATTATTCGGCCTAGCAGGACAATCCAGGGGAAAACCCGCCCCCATGCAGTGTGACACGCCTTGGATGCGCTTCTACTTGGGGCAGGGCCGGATTATCTGACCCTTGGTAGGGGCGGATAATCCTCCCCCAAGAACATCTTTTTGCTTCTTTTGTATGTTCCAACATTTGCAGCACTTCAACACACATTAAATAATCCTTGGCATTGTTATGTAACACACAGAACACTAGAGATCATGAAGTGTTCTTTCAGAACTCAATAGGGCTAAGACGTTCTCGGGGATGTAGCGTACACCAATAACATGTTGTAGTTAATCATAATTAGGATAACCTATTTCTTATGTCATGATATGTATGGAGAGAGTTCTGTAATAATGAGGTCATCTCTAAATAACTACTCTTATGCCTAGAAGAAATCACCATGCAGACCACAACAATTAAGGGTTTCCCCATGTATATCGTAATTAGCTTAGTGAATCTCTTTCCCCCTTCGACCGTGTTGGGTGCTAGCGGCGCTTATAGTCACAATAAATTTTATCACAACCTCCAATCACATCCAAAGGGTTTCACCCTCTTACTTTATACCCAAAGGCAAATGATATGTGGCCGACTACACATACCATCTAAAGGGAGAGATCAAACACACATCATAGATCAATAGATCATGTACACAGGTAATGGATCTTCTTTATTTCATTTCATAATAATGCTAGGGTTTCACCATCTCCCCAAGAATGAAGGGAACTACTCACACATGGAAGCAATCAACAAAATCATCATAATCAAATGGATGGATAAAGGTAATGGAATGAATCTAGTGCAAACTACTATTGAATATGGAATTACAACAAGATCTAATAAATGGAAGATGTGGTAGATATGGTGATGGAGATGCAGCGGTTGATGATGTAGGAGATGGTAAATTGTTCTCCAATGATCCGTGCAGCAGCAAGGATTTTCCCTTCTCCAATTCCTCCTTCAGATCCCTTTCGGGTGTGGTTTTTCGTGGCTGGAGGTTTCTGTGAATGTCGGATCTATGATCTATTTTCGCGAGGTGGAAGTACTTGATGAGGCGGTCCCGTCGCCGGGTCATACGGGCACGCGGTACGGGTGGGTTCCGCCCATACCACTAGTCATTACATGGGATGGAACCTCTTGGGCACAGGCAATTCCTCCAGGTGCAAAGATAAATTAATAAAATGACTTTTATCACTAAAAAATATCATATTGATGTGTAGTATGATAGTCTCAATTGATATGTTCATTATAGACTTAGTAAATTGGGATCCTATTAAAACAAGGACAAAAAGGTGCACGCAAATGCGGTAAAATACTAAAAACCCTACTCTACTTATGCAAAAACAATAAGTAAAAATGCTCCAATTTTGGACTCATCAACTCCCCCAAGCTAGACTCTTGCTCGTCCCCGAGAATGATGGTGGCTTATGAACAAGATCATGATGTTTATGAGGCACGAGTCATTACAATAAATGAGGCAAAAATTGAAACAGGAGTACAATATCGGATGTAGAGTTACACCAGAAGCTTTATCACACCTTTAAAAATCACATGACTTAGAGGCTTCCACACCTTTTTGTATTAATGCTATTAGAAGAAGTTAAAACGGATTTGTATTTTCGTGCTCCTGGTTCATTAGTTGTACTTAGTTTTCCCCAACCGCTTCACTTTTCCTTACTTTTGCCAATCTCCTACTATGAAACTCTCACAAGGTCTGAAACTCGCTATCCATTAGCCTTGCCGTTACGTGCTGACAGGTGGGGCCACATTTAGTCGGGTGCCGTAGTGGACCCTCGCTATTACGTGTTGACAAGTTGTTACATGCTGACAAGTGGAACCGATTGGTCAGATACACGATATGCTGACACGTGGGGACGTGCCATGTTAGACTGCGTGGGGCCAGCTTGTTGGGAACACGTTATGCGGGACGTGGTGTGGGACCATGCGGGGCGCGCGTTTGGTGGTTACGTGCTCCCTGTCGCTTAAATTGGAAGTTTTCTTTTTGTTATTTTTATGATTGGCCTTTTTAAGAGCGCTTTTTCCCCTTTATCTCGCTAACAATTGTGTTTTTTCCCAAAAAGATAGCGAATCTAGAACAACTTCTCTCTTCATTCATGATTCCTTTTATCCCTCGTTTTCTCCTAATCTGGTAGGAAATCTATAGCAGCAAATCTAACCAGCACCATAAATACATTCAGTAAACAGAGCAGATGTAGATAAAGCAGCTAATATAGGATATATAGTACGGTACTTAAATGAGATTCAACAATTAGGTTGCTTAGCAGTAGCAGCGGACAAGCAAGTTCGACACATATAATACAAAAGAAGCTGCCTTACAGGAGCAGCAGCAACACAAGATTAGTGGCCCCTCATGGCCTCCACCAGGAGGGCCTCCGCCTCCTCCCTCTGGTGCTTCCTCCACTTCTTGCTGCCTAGTCCCTTGACCTTGGGCGCCATGGGCTTGATTGGGGGCATGCGACCTATAATACCTCGAATACTACGCTCTAAGCAACAAGACAAGATGAACCCAAAATTCATAAGGTGGTTCTACCGTGGAGGCCCAAAGGCCACCCATGTGCAGGCCCGTCTAAGCAGAACAAGGCACGGTACCAGCCAACCACCCTATCCACTTTGCAAGAACATCGTATCAAGTGCGAGCGGCATAGTCGATAGACATGCGAACAAAATATACACAAGTATGTATGTCAGCGACATACAAGAGTACATCAGAGCCAAGCCATCTAAAATCAATAGAAATATTGTCAACACCCGGATTTTTAATCCCAGATGTCTGTTATGCCATACATCGCAATCCCATTATTACCATTTTTGCGAGACATAACAGATTGGCTATCACAATACATCATCCATCACAAACCACACATAAGGTCTTACACAAATAAGGATCTCATGATCCAGTTCTTAATACAATTCAAGCAACATAATAACGTAATAGTAACGATAGCGTAGGCGAAGCTCCATCTTCATGGTCACAGGCATTATTGACGATGGGAGATGATCCTAGTTGTCGTAACCTTCCTGCTGTCCGTCCTCCTAATACTCCTCTTCATAGTCTGGCCACGAGAATAGTCAGGGACAAAGCCATGAGTACTGTTTAAGTACTCGCAAACTAATACTAACAAGTGAAGTGGTTTTGAGTAGGATATACTAAGCTCTAGGGTTGTTTTTCAAAAATCCAGTTTACCTCTACTAAGTTCAGAAGCAAGGAAAACTAGTTGAAAGTTTTATAACACTTAAGTGGGAACTTGAATTTCATGCCACAACTCTGTTGTGGTCAAGTCAAAGTCACAAATCATTTCAAAAATCATTTTGAAAATATCTGACGATAGAACGGTATGGCCACTCCAACTGTCCATAACCGCGGACGCGGCTATTCGAATAGTTTGACACTCTGCAGAAATTGTACACTTTCACCACAACATTCGATACATCCGTTAGGAACAATCCTGAATTCACCATACTCAGTATGCGGATAATCAATCCTAACCTTTCAATTACACGCCCTAGTATAGGCACCTCTCATGTGAGTTTGGCCTCCCAACCATGACCAACTGTCATCTTGGGTACTACACAGGTGGACAATCTTCACAAGGTAGCCTCAGCTCAGACCTTGGCCGCAAGGGAACCCATACTAAGGTATATAAATTTCCAGTCAAGCCTTGTCCAAATTTCGGGTATTGTGGGTAAAATTGGAATGGTATCGCATCCAGACAACCATCAGTTTTATAAACGGCTAAGACTCATGCCTTAACATTTTTATCATCGAAATCATCTGGTGTTCGGAAACACATGTCAAAACATTTCAGTAGAATGACTCATCATTCTAAGGTTTTCATAACCATTTTCACCAAGTATTCCCATCTAAAGTTTATCAAGTTTTATGCTTAGCACTAGCATCTACAATGGGGGTAAATACTAATGAGAGGTGGTAAACAAGTGTAGATTAGATAAGTTCAATCTCATGCCTTGGGATGACATCAAGATTATCTAACTTAGGCCAAATTTTATGCTTCTTATGCTACCTTATTATCTTTCTACAATCTACAAGTCACTAAGTAAACTCTAAGAGAAAGCTTTGATAAAGAAATAAAAACTAAGCTTGCAAGTAAAACTAGGATTGGGTATCATCAAATATATCTAACCAAGCATGCTTATAGCATTGCATAGGTTATCTAACTTTCATAGTTGCAAGTGTTAGCTTGCTCAGTTAATAGCTTGCCTTGTGCATAGCAGTGGTTGAAGTTCTCTTGGGCTTCTTCCTCGTAGTTTCCTCCTTCCTCCTCATATCCTTGGTCGTACTAGCGTCTATAAATAAATATGAGGTACACAATCACCAAACAGTACTTAACTATTTTTAATCATCACACAAAGGTTCACAATAGATGATCTAGCATCATCACTATTATCACAAAGATTAAAGCACTTGTCTCATTTATTTTATTTTAGAGAAGTAATTTCTACTCATTGAAAAACTACTTAAGATTTAATATTCTCCAACTCAAACATGGGACCATATTGACACATGTCATCACCACATATTTCAGTACATGGGAATGTGATTTAAAGTGGTGTCATAATTTAACAAGGTTTGACCTTTTTATTTTAATTAATTAAAGTAACTAGAAATACCTATGTGACATTCTTTTATTACTTGATCATTATTTCTATAAGTAAACCTATATATTTTTATATATTCTGAAAGTATGGTTAAATGTGATTTTTGAGAGTTAGAATCAACTCAAAAGCTATTATGGTTGAATTTTGAAAAATATTTGAATGTGGAAAAGCTTTTGCCTTGTTATTTTTACCATGGGTGATCTATAATTCTAAATGGTTTGAATCCAACGGTATTGGACTAAGTATTCCAGTACCTTTCTAACAAAATTGGTTTTATGCATTTGGTTCAGTGAAACGAGCTGGGTTGATTTTTGAATCTAGGTACAGAACTGGGTTTGAAATTAAACGAATAAAACTAAATTTGAATTGTTGGGTCGCACGGGACGTTTAACTGGGCCGGCCTACTACGCACAGTACGCGCACAGGCTGGTTAAGTGAGCGACCCCACTCTTCAGTGAGACAACAAGGGGCGAAGCGGTATGGGGCGATTAGGATCATAGGATCTAACTCTAATCGAACGGCTCTAGTTCATCGTCCACGTCGGGCAGCGCTGGAGAGACAGAATCCTAGCGCAGCAGGTGGGGGTTGTGGGAGGCTCACCGGGGCTCAGGCGATGGTCGGCGACAGGGGTGAATGACGAGTCGACGACGGGGATTCTCCTGGTACCGGCAGCTTCTCCTGGGGCGGCTCCAATCGACGGCGCCTCTCCTCCTCTGCAGCGGCGAACTCCGGTGAATTTCTGTCCACCTGGTGCTTTCCTTATTTTGGCAGTGAGTGGGGGGTATCAGTGAGAGGTGGGGAGTGAACTAGTGTGAAGAAAACGAGCGGGGGAGGCCTCCTTTTATACTGGCTGAAGGGGACCGAATGGCGCGGGTGGAGCGCGTCGGTGTCGACGGCACAGAGTGCTACTGGCATGGGCGACGATAGGGCTAGTGATGTGCTCCCTAGCGAAGCTCAACGTCTTGATGGCGAGTCATGGGGTTGTGCGAATCGGCCGGAACACGTCGACGCTCTGGGCGGCTCCGATGAAACTCTTAATGGCGCACAGGCGCTCCTGGTCGCGCGGCGGTGAACGAGCATGTCTAGGCGGTTCCAGGTGCGGTGGTGATCATGTACGCGAGCGGCGAAGGCGGGGCGCGTTTTGTGCGAGCGTGTCAAGCTCGGCGATCTAGCGCTCTCAGCATAGTCGCAGAGAGAATGGTCGCGCACGTTCTGGGTGGTCCAGTGGCTAGCAGGGTTCGAGCGTTGGATAGTGGCGTGCATCCTAGACATGGTGGCTAGGCTTGGTGCTTGCTCTGGCTAGCTAGCCATGGTTGGCTTCGGGTTGGCATGGCATGGTCCAATGGTTAGGGGCTAGGGGTGGTCAAGGCACTGGTTGGTACTGGGGAGACAAGTGTGATCAATGGTGAACAATGCTTAGCCAAATTACTGCTCAAAACAGTGAAGTTTGGCCAGTTTGATTTTCTGTCTCCAAGTGTTTGATGAAATGGCCACAAGAAAAAGAAATTTGAATCTACTAGGGAGTATCTGGTTAGTTGGATGGGTCAAGGGGCACTGGTTTGGCTGGGTTTTGAAAATGTGTGATCTTCACATCTGTTAAAGATTCAATTTTGAATTGTCATTTGAATGGGGTTGCTAAATGTTTCTGCAAGTTTGAAAGGTGGGCTTTGATTCACTTTTACTTGGTCTAGCAAGGGGTGAAAAGAATTGGAAAAGTTTCTGTTCGAAATCTTGGACTAGAAACACTCAAAGTGACCCAGTGAGCAAGGTTGGCAAAAATGACCATTTGCCTTATTTGATTTGATTTTCTCTTGATTTGTTTCTTCTTGGAAATGTTTTAGATGATGTTATATTCATGTTTGAACCATTCCTTGCTATTTAGGTTAATCACACAAGTCCATTCATGCATTTATCAAATCATCACATACACACATGTTTTTTTGGTTTTTATTTAATCAAAGTTTTTGTTAACCCTAATTTTAGTGATTAGAGTTTGATGATCATTGTTTCATATTTTAGGATGTTACAAACCTTCCCTCCTTAAACGAAATCTCGTCCCCAGATTTTAAAAAGAAGAAAAAAGATTACATAGGATTTAAAGAGATCGGGAAACTCCGTCCTGATGTGATCTTATCGCTCCCATGTAGCTTCTTCTTTAGTGTGATTGCTTTACTGAATCTTGAGAAACTTGATGCTTCGGGTTCTGGTGGTTCTAAAAGATTCTTACAAAATACGGATGGGTACTTCGGGATACGTCAGGTCATCGTTGATCTCTATGGTCTAGTGATCAATGTTCTTGAAAACTTCGGTCTTCTTAGGAACTTCAGGGCATTTGCGAAGTAAAAATATATGGAACACATTGTGTACTGCTGACATCTCCTCTGGCAGTTCCAATTGATACGATACTTCTCCTCGACGATTCAGAATCTTGAAGGGTCCGATATATCTGGGGGCTAATTTTCCTTTGAGCTGGAAACGATGCATTCCCTTCAAAGGCGACACTTTGAGATACACAAAATCTCCGATATTGAAAGTGAGGTCTCGACGTCTCTTGTCGGCGTAACTCTTCTTTCTTGACTGGGCGGTCTTGAGGTGCTCACGAATCTTGTGAACTTTCCCTTCTGCTTCTCGTAGGATGTCGGGTCAGAAAATCTGACTCTCTCCCACTTCCGACCAATTCAAAGGGGTGCGACACTTCCTTCCATACATGAATTCAAATGGGTCCATTTGCAGACTATCTTGATAACTGTTGTTGTATGAAAATTCTACGAAAGGCAGAATGTCTTCCCATTTAGATCCATACTCTAGCACACATGCTCTCAACATATCTTTGAGTATTTGATTTACTCGCTATGTTTGTCCATCGGTCTGAGGGTGATACGCTATGCTGAAATATAGTCGGGTTCGTAAACCTTCTTAGACTTTCTTCCAGAATCTCGAGGTAAACTGAGTTCCTCGATCTAATACGCTGTTCTTGGGGACTCCATGCAAACTGATGATTCTAGCGATGTACGACTCTGCTAGCGTTGAACTCTGGTATGTGGTACTGACTGGTAAGAAATTGGCTACTTTGGACAATATGTCAACTATGACCCAGATAGAGTCATTTCCCCTACTAGAAGTAGGCAATTCGGTGATAAAGTCTATTCCAACTGAATCACATTTCTATTTTGGAATCTTTAATGGTTGCAACAGTCCTGCGGGTCTTTGATGTCCCGCCTTGACTCTTTGGCAAATATTACACTTGGCGATATAGCTTCCGATTTCTCTCTTCATCTTATGCCACCAAAATTGCTCCTTCAAATCCTGATACATCTTTATTCCTCCGGGGTGGATAGAATAAAGAGTATCATGGTCCTATTTCAAAATAACTTCTTTCAACTCCGAATCTGCTGGTACATAGAGGCGTCCTTTGTACCACAGAACTCCTTCTTCGTCTTTGGTGAATCCGGGTACTTTGCCTGTACCGATATGATGTTTGATTCCGTCGATACTAGCATTTCCTTTCTGCGCCTCCTTGATCTAACTGATCAAAGTGGGTTGAAGTTCTATGCTAGCCAAAAATCCTTCACTCACTAATTCCATTCTGAAATCCTCCATCTCCTTGTGCAAACTTGGTTGCTCCTTCAAAATCATGGAGTTCAAGCGGCACAGCAACCTGCTAAGGGCATCTGCTACCACATTGGCTTTACCAGGGTGATAGTGAATGTCCAGATCATAGTCCTTGATTAGCTCAATCCATCTCTTCTAAATCATATTCAGCTCCTTATGAGTGAATATATACTTCAAGCTCTTGTGATCCGAATAAATCTCACAACGGATTCCCATCAGATAATGCCTCCATGTCTTCAGGGCTAAAACTACGGCTGCTAGTTCAATGTCATGGGTTGGATAATTCTGTTCATGCTGTTTTAGTTGTCGGGATAGATAAGATATAACTTTGCCTTCTTGCATTAGCACACATCTGAGACCGATCTTGGATGCGTCACAATACACATCAAAGGGCTTCGTGATATCCGGCATGATCAATATTGGGTCTGAAATCAATCTCCTCTTGAGTTCCTAAAAACTCGCTTCACATTTGTCCGTCCATTCAAACTTCTTGTCCTTCTTCAGCAATTGGGTCATGGGTCTGGCAATACTCGAGAATCCTTCTACAAACTTGCGGTAGTATCCCGCTAATCCGAGAAATGCATGAACTTGGGTCCTAGTTTTTGGGGCTTGCCAATCTTCAACATCCTTCACCTTCGCAGGGTCAACGGCAATTCCTCCGGCTGATACGATACGCCCGAGGAATCGTACCTCCTGTAACCAAAATTCACATTTGCTAAATTGGCATACAGCTGATGCTCCCTAAGAGTTCCAAGGATGGTTCTTAGGTGTAGCTCATGTTCTTCTTCTGATTTGGAATAAATTAGAATGTCATCGATGAAAACAATGACAAACTTATCCAGGAAGTCCATAAAAATCTTATTCATGAGGTTCATCAAATAAGCGGGGGCATTGGTTAATCCAAAAGACATGACATTATACTCATATAATCCATATCGGGTGGTAAAGGCAGTCTTTGGAATATCCCCTACGCGAATCTTGAGTTGATGATAACCAGTTCTAAGATCAATCTTCGAAAACACTTTGGCACTAGTCAACTGGTCAAACAGGTCTTCTATCTTTGGGAACGGGTACTTGTTCTTGATGGTGACATCATTGAACTTCCAATAATCCGTACACAAACGGTTACCTCCATCTTTCTTGTACACAAACAAAACAGGTGATCGCCATGGTGACGCACTTGGTTGAATCAATCCAATTTCTAGCATGGCGTCTAGTTGCTTCTTCAGTTCCGCTAGTTCAGACGGGTTCATACTATATGGTCTCTGGGCTATGGGTCCTGTTCCAGGGATTAGTTCAATGATAAACTCGATATCCTGATCTGAGGGCATACCGGGCAGAACCTCTGGAAATACATCGGGGTATTCACAGACTATCCGGACTTGGTCAATGATTGGCTGGGCTAAACTCTTGTTGCACTTGAATTGACGGGGAAAGGTTTCAGATACATGCTCGACTGATATTCCGGCTGTACTGGTCATGGTTATGGCTTTCTTGGCATAGTTAATTAATCCTTTGTGTTTGGACATCCAATCCATACCTAGTACTACTTCCAAACCTTTAGTTCCGAGTACTATTAGATTAGCATAAAATATATGCCATGGATTCGGATAGGGACGGCTTTGCAAATTTGCCTAGCTTTAGTGGTTGAACCAGGTATTTGAAAAATCATAACATGCTTCAATTTGGTTGGTTGAATCATACCAGTGCATGCAAATTCTTCAGTAACAAATGAGTGCGATGCTCTAGAATCAAACAACACTCTTGCAAGTACCGAGTTAACAGAAAACATACCCAGCACGACATCTGGCGCTTCTTGGGCTTCTTTAGCATGCATGAGAAAGAGAAGGCCGTTGTGGTTGAGTGAATTCCCTGGGGCAAACCTTCTTCCGGGTTGAACACGACGCTGTTGCTGAGCTAGGGCATTTGCATTGGGGGTTGCGACAATCTTCTTGGGTCCCTCATTGGAATAGTGACCTTTGGTTCCACATTCATAACAAGTCACTTGCTACTTGTCCTTTGCTGCAACAGGCACAACATTGCTTCCATTCCTTGGGGCAGTGTTGGTGTTGGTGGCGACATTATTGTTGCTGAACTTGGGTGGTGCACGGTTGAAATTGCTTGGATTGCCGGGGTTGTTGTGGTTTCCTCCGAGCCTTGGGTTTCCACGGTTGGGATAGGTAGGATGGTTCATCGGGGGTTTGTTGGTTCTCGGGGCAAATCCTGGAGATGGGTTGGGGCGATACTTTGGTGTATGGTGGCTTCCTGGTTGATGCATCATTCGACGCTTGCGGTTCTCATTATCTTGGTTGATCTTTCCTTCCATCTAAATGGCAGAGTCCACTAGGGCTTCAATATCAGCAAATGGGATATTGACTAACACTGTCTGCATCTCATCATGCAGACCATTTAGGAATCTCTCCTTCTTCTTGGCTTTAGTGTCTATCTCATCCGGTGCATACCTAGCCAATGACAAGAATTAGTCACGGTATTACACTACTGTCATCCTTCCTTGCTTCAGTTCCCTGAACTCATCTCTCATCCTCTTGATCAAACCCGGTGGCACATGGGTTCTGCTGAACTTGACTTTGAACTCTTCCCAAGTCATCAGCTGGCCTCATGTCATTGCGTGAACGTTGTTCCACCATGCTCTTGCATCTCCGGCCAGATAGTGGGTAGCAAACAACACTTTATCGTTGTCTTCCACTGCTGCAACTCCCAGATTGTTCTCCATGGTTTGCAACTAATCATCTGCATCTATGGGATCTTCTGACTTAGTGAAAACAGGTGGATTGGTGTTCTCGAAATTCTTGAGCTTAGATCCATGGTTGTCCTGATTTCCATGGCCTTGTTTGTTGTTGGCCATCTAAGCTATCTGTTGAAGGGTGGATAAGTTGGCTTGACATTCGGCTCTTTCAGCTTCGCGCTCAGAAACCAACATTTGCAAGAGTTGCAACATCGGGTCCGGGGCTGAGTTGCTTCCTCCGCGAGGAATCTGAAGATTGAGGTAGATCATGAGAAAAGAGGGAAATTTCTAAGGTTCAGGGTTCTTTGAAGAGTTTTTAAAGTTTGACTCAGATTTTTCTAGCAACTTTCTTTTCATTCATTCATAGAACACGCTACAAACACACACCACAACAAAGGAAAACAAATGATTTTAAGAACCATTCTAGGAAACTACGATACAATGGGACCGAATACAACGCACTAACGTTAGTGCTCAAGTGCTACTACTCCTCGGAGTTAGTGTCCTCATCATCCTCATCATCATCTATGAAGGCAACGTCATCCTCATCGGTGAAGAAGTCCATGGCCTGATCCTCTAGAAAGTCATCATCATCGCTGAGATAGGAGTAGGGGTCTCCACGACGGTCTTCCCCTGCATTCTCCCTCTCCTCCAACTGCATGTATCTCTCGTGGATGGTCTCCTCCAAATCCGTGATCTGGTGGCGAAGACGGGCAATGATGCGCTCCTTCTTATCGAGCTGACGGCGACGAGACTTGTGATCCTTCACTAGCATGGCGATGGTCTGATCCTTCTTGGCGGTGATGGCGTACTTGTGGTTGGCGTAGGAACGGGCATTGTCCAACTCCTTATGACGGTCATACATCATGAAGCTGAGGTGGTCTAACTGAGTCTTCAGCCCATGGTGATATGGGGCATCTAGTGGTTGTCCCATAGCATCACGCCTTGGGTAGAACTCAAAGAGGGTACCCTTTATTTGATTGACACTCTGCCCACATAGATGGGCAAGAGCTTCCTGCATGGTCCTGGCAAGTCCATCAAGCTAGTTGTTCTCTCTTAAGGTGAACTGAATTCCTCTGAAGTGGGGGGTTCAATCTTTCCTTGGAGACTTGCAACAACTAGCAACTGCAAATCTTCGCCTTCTTGATCATTGATCTGAGTTCCAAAGAACTTGGGGTGTGGACGCTCCAGCATTTCTGCCAGCTGGTCCAAGTCACGCTCAAAGATTAGGTCTCCTCCATTACCCAACTGATAAGACTTACTGTACTTCACATCCATCTATAAGAATATAGGATGAGTAAGTTAGTAGAGTGATCAAGTGTGACAAATTTTATGTAAGTTTGCAAGAATTTTTGAGGAACATGAATTTTCATGAAAGAATCCAAGTGATAAGAATGAGAATAAGTTTTTGTAAATACTTACATCCTTTGGTTTTGAAACTAAGTTTTTTATTCAAACGTCCATTCTAACTAGGGTCTCCTATGGTCAAGATGGCTCTGATACCAACTTGTCAACACCTGGATTTTTAATCACAGATGCTTGTTATGCCATACATCGCAATGCCAGGAATACCATTTTTGCGAGACATAACAGATTGGATATTACAGTACATCATCCATTATAAACCATACATAAGGTCTTCCACAAATAAGGATCTCATGATCCAGTTCTTTATACAATTCAAGTAGTGGAATAATGTAATAGCGTAGGCGAAACTCCATCTTCATGGTCACAAGCAATGCTGACGATGGGAGATGATCCTAGTTGTCCGTCCTCCTGATACTCATCTTCATAGTCTGGCCACGGGAATAGCCAGGGACAAAGACATGAGTACTCTTTAAGTACTCGCAAACTAATACTAACAAGTGAAGTGGTTTTGAGTAGGATATACTAAGCTCTAGGGTTGTTTTGCAAAAAGCCAGATTTACCTCTACTAAGTTTAGAAGCAAAAAAATTAGTTGAAAGTTTTATAACACCTAACTGGGAACTTGAATTTCATGCCACAACTCTGTTGTGGTCAAGTCAAAGTCACAAATCATTTCACAAGTCATTTTGAAAACATCTGACGATAGAACAGTATGGCCACTCCAACTGTCCATAACCGCGGACGCGGCTATTCGAATAGTTTAACACTCTACAGAGATTGTACACTTTCACCACAACATTCGATACATCCGTCAGGAACAATCCAGAATTCACCATACTCAGTATGCGGATAATCAATCCTAACCTTTCAATTACACGCCCTAGTATAGGCACCTCTCCTGTGAGTTTGGCCTCCCAACCATGACCAACTGTCATCTTGGGTACTGCACAGGTGGACAATCTTCACAAGGTAGCCTCAGCTTAGACCTTGGCCGCAAGGGAACCCATACTAAGGTATATAAATTTCTAGTCAAGCTCTACCCAAATTTCGAGTATTGTGGTTATACGGTAAAATTGGAATGGTATTGCATCCAGACAACAATCAGTTTTATAAAGGGCTAAGGCTCATGCCTTAACATTTTCATCATCAGAATCATCTGGTGTTCGGAAACACATGTCAAAACATTTTAGTAGAATGACTCATCATTCTAAGGTTTTCATAACCATTTTCACCAAGTATTCCCATCTAAAGTTGATCAAGTTTTATGCTTAGCACTAGCATCTACAAGTGGGGGTAAATACTAATGAGGGGTGGTAAACAAGTGTAGATTAGCTAAGTTCAATCTCATGCCTTGGGATGACATCAAGATTATCTAACTTAGGCCAAATTTTATGCTTCTTATGCTACCTTATTATCTTTCTACAATCTACAAGTCACTAAGTAAATTCTAAGAGAAATCTTTGATAGAGAAATAAAATACTAAGTTTGCAAGTAAAACTAGGATTGGGTATCATTAAATGTATCTAACCAAGCATGCTTATAGCATTGCATAGGTTATCTAACTTTTATAGTTGCAAGTTTTAGGTTGCTCAGTTAATAGCTTTGCCTTGTGCAGAGCAGTGGTTGAAGTTCTCCTCGGCTTCTTCCTCGTAGTATCCTCCTTCCTCCTCGTATCCTTGGTCGGTACTAGCGTCTATAAATAAATACAAGGTACACAATCACCAAACAATACTTAACTATTTTTAATCATCACACAAATGTTCACAATAGATGATCTAACATCATCACTATTATCACAAAGATTAAAGCACTTGTCTCATTTATTTTATTTTAGAAAATTAATTTCTACTCATTGAAAAACTACTTATGATTTAATATTCTCCAACTCAAACATGGGATCATGTTGACACATGTCATCACCACATATTTGAGTACATTGGAATGTGATTTAAAGTGGTGTCACAATTTAACAAGGTTTGACCTTTTTATTTTAATTAATTAAAGTAACTAGAAATGCCTATGTGGCATTCTTTTATTACTTGATCATTATTTCTGTAAGTAAACCTATCTATTTTCATATATTCTGAAAGGTATGGTTAAATGTGATTTTGAGAGTTGGAATCAACTCAAAAGCTCTTATGGTTGAATTTTGGAAAATGTTTGAGTGCAGAAAAGCTTCTGCCTTGTTATTTTTACCACGAGTGATCTATAATTCTAAATGGTTTGAATCCAATGGGCTTGGATTAAGCATTCCAGTACCTTTCTAACAAAATTGGTTTCATGCATTTTGGTTCAGTGCATCGAGCTGGGTTGATTTTTGAATCTAGGTATAGAACTGGGTTTGAAATTAAATGAATAAAACTAAATTTGAATTGTTGGGTCACGCGGGATGTTTAACTGGGCCGGCCCACTTCGCACAGTGCGCGCGCGGGCTGGTTAAGTGAGCGACCCCACTCGTCAGTGAGACAACAAGGGGCGAAGCGGTATGGGGCGATTAGGATCGTAGGATCTAACTCTAATCGAACGGCTCTGGTTCATCATCCACATCGGGCAGCTCCGGCGAGACAGAACCCTAGCGCGGAAGGTGGGGGTCGTGGGGGGCTCACCAAGGCTCAGTCGATGGTCGGCGACAGGGGCGAACGATGAAATCGATGACGGGGATTCTCCTGGTACCGGCAGCTTCTCCTAGGGCGGCTCCAATCGACGACGCCTCTCCTCCTCTACAGCAGCGAACTCCGGTGAAATTCCGACCACCTGGTGCTCGCCTTGTTCCGGGAGTGAGTGGGGGGTATCAGTGAGAGGTGGGGAGTGAACTGGTGTGAAGAAAACGAGCGGGGGAGGCCTCCTTTTATACTGGCTGAAGGGGACCAAATGGCGCGGGTGGAGCTCGTCGGTGTCGACAGCACAGAGTGCTACAGGCATGGGTGACGATAGGGGGAGGTGCTTTGCTCCCTGACGAAGCTCAACGTCTTGATGGCGAGGCGTGGGGCGGTGCGAATCGGTTGGAACACGTCGACGCTCTGGGCGGCTCCGACGGAAGTCTTAATGGCGCACAGGCGCTCATGGTCACGCCGCGGTGAGCGAGCATGTCTGGGCGGTTCCTGGTGCGGTGGTGATAACGTACGCGAGCGGGGAAGGACGGACGCGGTTTGTGCGAGCGTATCGAGCGCGGCGCTCTGGCGCGCTCTCGGCATGGTCGCAGAGAGAATGGTCGCACGCATTCTGGGTGGTCCAGTGGCTAGCAGGGTTCGAGCGTTGGACAGGGGGTGGCGGTGGACGGTGGCGTGTGTCCCAGACATGGTGGCTAGGCTTGGTGCTTGCTCTGGCTAGCTAGCCATGGTCGGCTGTCAAGGGTGCCTTCGGGTTGGCATGGCATGGTGCAATCGGTAGGGTCTAGGGGTGGTCAAGGCACTGGTTGGCACTGGGGGAGACAAGTTTGATCAATGGTGAACAATGCTTAGCCAAATTACTGCTCAAGACAGTGAAGTTTGGCCAGTTTGATTTTCTGTCTCCAAGTGTTTGATGAAATGGCCGCAAGAAATTCAAATTTGAATTTTGGATTCAAACTTGGTGGGTTTGCTAGGCACATACTAGGGAGTATCTGGTTAATGGGATGGGTCAAGGGTTACTGGTTTGGTTGGGTTTAGAAAATGTGTGATCTTCACATATGTTAAAGATTCAATTTGAATTTTCATTTGAATGGGGTTGCTAAATGTTTCTGCAAGTTTGAAAGGTGGGCTTTGATTCACTTTTACTTGGTCTAGCAAGGGGTAAAAAGAATTGGAAAAGTTTCCGTTTGAAATCTTGGACTAGAAACACTCAAAGTGACCTATTGAGCAAGATTGGCAAAAATGACCATTTGCCTTATTTGATTTGTTTTTGGTTTTCTCTTGATTTTTTTCTACTTGGAAATGTTTTAGATGATCTTATATTCATCTTTGAACCATTCCTTGCTATTTAGGTTAATCACACAAGTCCATTCATGCATTTATCAAATCATCACATACACACATGCATTCATTTGGTTTTTATTTAATCAAAGTTTTTGTTAACCCTAATTTTAGTGATTAGAGTTTGATGATCATTGTTTCATATTTTTGGGATGTTACAAATATTCAAGGTCATACGGCAAGATCGAAAATACTAGATAGCTAATAGTTTAGGATACATCCTCATACATCACACATCAGAGTACCAAGTGGAAGCGGAAAACAAGATCCGAGTACGGATAAAAAACAAATTGGCATAAGATGCCCTGAAAATAAGCACATCCCACCCACAGATCTCACGGATCCCCATCCTATAAAACTCTATACCAGAAGTTCGTTGCCACCATCATCGGTCTCCTTGACCCAGTAGCCTTCCTGCGAAGATACATGTCCATCTAAACCAATATTTTATCATGTGAGACCCTAAGGGACTTAGAAAGTCTTTATGCATCTAAAGTGAACGACATGAGGGTGACGCAACTGCAGTGAAAATAAAGCCTAGAAGTTCTATAGAGACACGCTACAACATACTCCTAGCCAATGATAGACAGACACTCGTTAAATAAAAAACAGTGAATTACCCAATAGATGTATATCATCATAACTAAACAGCGCTCGCCCACCTCCACGTTCCCGAACAAGAAGGCGGAAGAACAAACGATCCGTAGGCAATTTTATTAGTCATTCCAATAAGGTTGCACTATTACTAGGTAGGTTTTAGTCAATTTAAAAGGGGTACTTTAGTTATGCTTGTCTATGATCGAGAAACGGTGCTTCAAGTCGTCCATAACCGCGAACACGACTTTTAGAAAGATTTACCCTGCAAGGGTGCACAAACAGAAACACACGCACGATCAACCTCGGAAAAAACAAATGAAAACCCAACGAGGCATCACAACAAAGCATTTGCAAGATTCATAGTTGATTTCAGGGGGCCACCCCACTAATCAACCCGCGACGAAGTTGTCCGGCTCCCAGAAGGACCCAGAGGTTTGTGTCGACGGCTGTAAACGACTAGGAACCTAGAAGTGTGACTGGGCTTGTCGATACCACATAAATGTATCATAATTTCTCAATAGTAAAGTAGTAAACGCTACTCGAGCAACAATAGTAAATAAGTAGTAAAACATGGCATAAGTACATGATAGTAATAACGCCCCAAACTAGTTTGTGGCCCCAAGAAATTAAATATGACTCAAGCTAGACTAAGGGGATTCATGGTCCCATATGTGGATAGTCTGATAGTCAAGGAACATGTATCAAGTACTCGGGGTCCTACGGGACACAAGTGAGCATAAAAAACCAAATAGCAGATATTGCCCACCAGTGCCTCTTTCATTAGTTATCCTGTTACTACTCAATTCAATTGTTTAGGTACCTTGTTATTCAAAGACTCTCACTGTAACATCCCAAAAATTCATTAATTGTAAAAGCATGCATTGCATTCATATCATCATAGCATCTAGAGCTTGCACAAAGAATTTCAAAGTTTGAAATCAAATAAAACCATATTTATGCCAATTTTATTGTATTCATATGAGGCATGGTTTTATTTTATTTTTCAAAGGACCAAAGTGTTTTTGAGAGGACAGATGTGTTTGACACACTTTTTAATGCAAGGTTTACAGTACAAAAATCTAGAAAATATTTGAATTCAAACAAGTTTGAATTTGGGTTTTAAATCCATTCCTAAAATTCAAAACAGAAAAAGAAAAGGCTAAAGAAAAAAATAAAAAGTTGCGCTACCTATTCGGCCCAGCGATAAAACCAGCCCAGCAAGCCCACCCGGGCCACCCCCTCCCTCTCTCTCTCACCCGCGCAAACCCTACCTCGCGCTTACTGCCACTGGGTACAGGTCAGCTCATCTCTTCTTCCCCAAACCCCGCGCGTAGACGACGCCGTGGCCGGCCGTTTCCTCCCATCACATACGCAAATCAATTTGGTTAAATCTCATTGATTCGCCGCGCAATTTCTTCCCCTGCTCTGGCTATATAATCACCACCTAACCGCGGCCATTTCCCCTCAAACTCCCACGCTCAATCGCCCCCAGGCTTCCCGTATTCAAGCTTGCACCGCCGCTGCCCGAGCACCTCCAGCGAGCGATCCTGGTGAGCACCGTCCACCCCGTGCCTTCTGATTCACTCCGTCGTGCTCCCCTTGTTCTTGGGCTTCTTCTAATGCCCTATGTTTATCTGTTTGTGACCCAGAACGTCGACCCCGTCGAGCATCGTGAGCACCCGATGCCATCCACAACTCCGGCGAGTAATTCCGTCTAGGTTCGCACGCCCCTTGGCCTCTGATTCAAACTAAATTGTGCGCCTTGTCCTTGTGCATGTCCTGATGCACTTCGTTTGCGCTACGATGACCTAGGTCGTCGCCTCCGTCGCCGTTTGCAACAACCCGATGCCAGCAGCTACTCCGACGAGCTCCCACGGCCATAGCAGCTCGCCCCCGTCCAAACCAAATCCACCTTAAGAATCCTCACATCCATGGGATGCTGGTAAGCCTCGCCACTACTCCTAGCCCCCTCTGGAATTGCCGGAGCATCACCGGTAGAAGCGCCGCCGCCGCTAGTGCCCATTCGCGCCGCCCATCCTTGGTCACATGATCGAGAGCCATAGGATTTAGATTTGGCGGTTTAGATTAGATCATTAGAGAAGGGATACGTTTCAATCTGGCGCGTTGGATCTGACTTGAATCTATTAAATGTGTAATAGATTTAAAATCCGCGCGAAGCGGTATTGACCAATCAGGCGCTGCCACATGTCTGTAGTTTTGATTTAAAATCTGTTTTGAATCTACTAAATGTTTAAACTTGTAAAATTCATATCTTTAGTTCTGTTTGGCCAAATTTTGCAAATAATATATCGATGGATTCAGAAAATTAAACCCTACACTACTGTGACCTTGAATTTGTATTTTTATTCAGAAAAAATAGGATTATTTGCAAAACCAATTATATGCTTATTTTGGCTATATAAAATGTTTATAAAATTGTTTTGAGGCAAATTTAAGTTTGTTTAGACTTTAGATACATTACTTGGTGTTCAGTACTGTTTGGTTTGACTTGTATAGTATAGAAAAATCATTTCATTGCATTTTCATGCATTCATATATATTTTTGTTTGAATATCTGAATGTGAATTTGATGTTATTATTTTATGTGTAGATTTTGGTGATAGAGGTGATTGTGATTGTGAGGATTGTTGCTACTCCACCTTGTGTATCACACTTGTGGAAAGCCACCCAGGAACAAAGGGATTTTAGATGTTTAGTGTTGAGAAGCTTCTAGTGCAACCACATGGCATATGGGCTCTGCCTTGACCATATAGGTTGCAAGAACTTAGCCAGATGGACAGTTGGTGGTAGGGTGATAGGATGGAACACGTCCATGGTGGTCTAAGGGAATGCTTCTGAAAGGTCTCATCCCTATGCATGTCGAGTCTTGTGGGGAAAGTGCACTACCTCTCGAGAGGGTACATCCTAAGTACTTAGCCGTGTCCCCGGCAACGGACAATTTGAGCATCAAAGACATTGAAGCTATCAAGGATCTCCTCATCCCAATTTCCAAGTGAAAAACTTGTGGTTGAACAAAGGTAAAGGTTCACTAATGTCTATTGGTGGTTCCTTGGGAGTTTTGACAAACAAAAATTTAGTGTTTTCAACTGATAAGAAAAACCTATTTTGAGCAAAGCAAGCCTAAGCTACACTTATCCAAATTCATATAGATGTTAGATACTGCTATTCTACTATGGTATCACTTGCCAATACAATTCCAAATGTATTGACCCACTATGGCTATAACTTATGATGTTGCAGGTTACTCTGATGGAGATTAGGGTTGTGAGTCTACACTCAACATGCTTGCCTGTGGCACATGAAGATGAAGACTTATAGTTATTTACTTTATGTTATGAACTCTTGTACTAGCCTTGGGCTATTGAGCTGTAAAGACTATGTTATCTCTAGAATGACGATGTAATAACGACCTTTGTATCTGTGTACTTCATCTTAAACTGTGGATGCTAGCATTTGTTCCAGGGACTAGCATTGCAATCACAGGGACCTTTACCTTTAAGAGGTGGGGTCTTACAGATGGTATCAGAGCACTGTGTTGCCTGTAGGAGTATGACCCTAAGTTGGATTAGACTAAATAAACCACTAGGAAAAATGCAACTCTTTGAAAATTCCACACTTGTCTTTTCCTTTTCGTAAACCTCTTCTAATCTTCTTTCTCATCTCTATTTGTAGATGGCCACCATCAACGAAGCCGTCAAGAAGGGACCACTCATGACCATGACTTTAGAATGTGTGACGGAGTTTCCCAAGGCACTCAAAAACCTTATGGTTAGCTTAGGAATACATGGTGAAGCCATGTACAAGGGATTTACCGTGATGGATGAAGAAGAAGAATATTGGTGTGTGCAACTTCACTTGTGCAAAAACAAGGGAGACAACCACAAGGAGTCGGGATTCTGCATGGTCACCAACTCAGAAATGTATACAACATTCTTTGACTCTGCAAGAAATGCATCCTGGAAGGCTATCAAGGAGCTTGGTGAAATACTCAAGTGTAGAATGCTCAACACTCAAAATGACCTTAATGAGTAGAAGAAGTATACCCAAGACATGGAGACCGCCATAAAACGTCTAAGGGAAGATATCATAGACTTAGCATATGAGTGAGAATTGCGACCTATTCCAATAGTTGGACCACCACACTTGTCGTTTTCTCGCAAAAATTAGTCTAAGTTATGTTTGAACCTTAGTGCTTGTGGTAGTTTTTGTATGCCATGACCTATATGTTTTATTGTTGAATGTATGTTTTTGGCTTTGTTTCACTATCTTGTGTTTTTCTCTCTACTTGTATTGTTTCTAATTTTTCTCTATCTTATGCAATAGATGCAACACTACCGAGGAGTTCAAGGGAACTCGTTTCAGTTCTCGTCTTGTGGAGCTCACTAGTGTGCTCAACCTCCCACTACCTAGTATTAAGGCACTTCAGCTCACCAAGTTCGAGAGGAAGGATCTTTGGGGCTTTAGAGTCTTGCAGCCTGGACGCCAGATGGAGCCACCCACGGAGGAGATTACCTTCAAGTTGATGCACGATGACAAGGAGAATGGACTAGATGTAGTCATGCAGGAGCTACTTGGACGCCTCTGCGGACGACACTCCACCGAGCTCCGGGGCCTCTACTTCCTCCCGTTCTGGAGACGTGACGAGCAGGGTGAGACTGTAGTGTATGATGACGCTACTAGAGAGACGATTGAGCCTATACGTCTGTCTCTCCAGGACCTAGAGAGCCTCGTTAGACACCTCGACACAGATAGGACCAACGTCATGCTTAGCAATGACAAGCTTCAGGTTCAGTTGAGGGAGAAGGATAAGCTCTTTGCGGAGCAGGACAAGATCGTCAAGGAGATGGAGGCCAGATTCGAGAGCCAAGACAAGAAGTTCAAGAATCAGGAGAAGAGAGTGCAGGATAGAAACAAGAAGATCAAGGACATGAAGACCGAGATAGATCTCAAGGACCTTGAGCTAGAGACCCAACATGGAGTGAGAGAGAGGGTGCGCTCATAGAAGAGATCCCTTCGTGCCAAGATTGAGGCCTTGACCACCAGTATGGAGGAGTACAAGATAGCCATGGAGACAGCTGGACTTACTCTGGTGGACGAGGAGGTCGACATGGAGGAGTAGTGTTGACTACTCAGCTATCTATTATTCTATCATCGATTTATTTATCAAGTCGCAATGATCATCCAACATGTGGATGGCTTTGCTAGTGTGTTTACTTTTCCAAAACTTGTTGTTCACATTGTTTAAACCCTATGTTTATCTTGTGTTTGTTTATTGTGATTGTTGCTATGTGATGTATTGTGCATGTTAGCATCTATGGGCTATATATCATTACTTATCCTTATTGAAACCACGGATGCCTCCCCGTCATGCCAATCCCAACCAAAACAACAATACCAACAATCCCGAGATGCAGCAGTTGATGACAGCTCAAACTCAACTGATGCAGATGATGTCCCAGTTCATGGCAAATAAAATCAGAACTAGAACAACAACAACAACAACAACAACAAGAACAACAACAACAACAACAACAATAACAACAACAATAATCAAAACAACCCACCAGCCTTTGACATGCTTACAAGGTTTTTGAGGTTGAGGCCAGCCAAGTTCTCGGGAACCACTGATCCAATGGTAGCCAATGACTGGTTCCGCTCTATGAACAAGGACTTGGTCACTTTTGGCTGCACCAATGTGGAAAAAGTCAGATTCGTAGCACATCGGCTTGAAGGACCAACAACAACATGGTGGGATAACTTCCAAATCACCACCCACTTGAAGATGTGACTTGGGCCATATTTGAAGATGGTTTCCGCATCACCCATATCTCATCAGGGGTGATGAACTTGAAGAAGAAGGAGTTCCACAATCTGAAACAGCGTCACCGCAGTGTGGCTGAATACATTGAGGAGTTCAAAAATCTGGCAGGTTATGCAACGGATGAGGTTGATACTGATGCCAAGAGGAAGGAGAAATTCCTCGAGGGACTGAATGATGAGATGAACCTGCAACTATCTGTTGCCTATGTCCCAACATATCAATCACTGTGTGACAAGGCCACCATCTTGGAAAGCAAGATGAAGCAGGTTGAGAACAGGAAGAGGAAGCATCACTTTGACAAGCACAGCTCGGGATCGTCTCACAAGCGTTCCCATGGTGATGATAGTGGAGGTTCTGGGTCCCACAAGCATGGGAAGTATAACAGCCACCACAACAGTAACCGTCACCATGACAACAAGCACCACCGCAGCCATGACAATGATAGAAATAAGAACCACAAGAGTGGACACAAGAGCCACCACAGTGGGAATGGCAATAGAAGTCAACCTGCAAAAAGGGACATCAGTCAGGTTGACTGCTTCAAGTGCAAGAAAAAACTAGGAATTATGCAAATGAATGCCTAGAAAAGAAGGATGATGGAGCCAACAAGCCCAACCCTTTCCAGAAGGGAAAAGTGAACCACATCAATGTGGAAGAAATCTATGAGGAATCTGATGCTGTGGCTGGTAAGTTCAAGCTTGATTCTTTTCCAGCACTTGTTCTTTTTGATACCGGCGCATCGCATTCATTCATATCAAGAGCATTTGTTGATAAGAATGGACTTCCAACTGAAACCATTGGGTGTCCTATTAAAGTAAGCTCTCCTGGTGGAGAGATGATAGTGAATTTTGGATGTCATGATCTATCGATAGAATTTGGAAAGTATAAGTTTCCAATTAGTCTGATAATCCTAGGTTCCCAAGAATTAGATGTAATTTTGGGCATGGATTGGATGACTAAGTATGAAGCAGTAATAGATTATGCCAATCATACAGTTACACTCACAACCCCGGATAAGAAACGGATTAGGTTCAAGTACAACTTTGAATCTAAAGGGAGTAAGCTAAAATATCTTAAGTGGGTTAGCATAGACGGTGTACTACTTGTGAAGGATATCCGGATGTATTTCCGAACTAATTACCAAGAATTCCACCAGATAGAGATGTGGAGTTTTTGATTGACTTACTGCCTGGATTTGGACAAATAGCAAAGAGACCCTACAAGATGTTAGTTGATGAGTTGAAAGAACTCAAGAAACAACTTGGAGAACAGTTGCAGAAAGGATTTATCCAACCAAGTTCTTCATCTTGGGGTGCACCAGTTCTGTTTGTTGAGAAGAAGGATAGAAGTCAAAGGTTATGCATAGATTATCGTTCACTCGATAAGGTGAGTATAAAGAACAAGTACCCTTTGCTTAGAATCAATGATCTATTTGATCAGCTAGAAGGAGCCCGTGTGTTCTCGAAGATTGATCTCCGATCAGGCTAATTTCAGCTAACGATTAGAAAGCAAGACATACCTAAGACTGCTTTTACCACTAGGTATGGTTTGTATGAGTATACCGTGATGCCATTTAGATTGACAAATGCACCAGCTTATTTCATGAACATGATGTACAAGGTGTTCATGGAGTTTCTTGACAAGTTTGTTGTCGTATTCATCGATGACATTTTGATCTATTCCAATAGCAAAGAAGAGAATGAATAAAATTTGCGTTTGATACTTGAGAAGCTCAGGGAGCACAAGTTGTATGCCAAGTTCAGTAAGTGGGAATTCTGGTTGAATGAAGTGGGATTTCTTGGACACATTGTGTCAGGAGATCGTATAGTTGTCGATCTCGCAAAGGTGTCAGCCGTAACTGAGTGGGAATCTCCCAAGTCAGTTAAGGAAGTTCGTAGTTTCCTAGGCTTGGCAGGATACTATAGGAGATTCATTGAGAATTTCTCAAAGGTATCTAAGCCAATGACGGAGTTACTTAAGAAAGAAAATAAGTTTGACCGGACTGAAGGATGTGAAGTCAGTTTCCAAAAATTGAAGAAGAGACTAGTATCAGCACCAGTCTTATGTCTGCCAGACTTGGAGAAGGATTTCCAAGTCTATTGTGATGCATCTCACCAAGAATTAGGTGGGGTTTTGATGCAAGAAGGGAAATTTGTGGCTTATGCCTCGAGACAACTCAAAACTCATGAAGTGAATTATCCTACTCATGATTTGGAGTTAGCCTCTATTGTCCATGCACTCAAAACATGGAGACATTATCTTTTGGGAAAACGTTGTGAATTGTTCACGGATCACAAGAGTTTGAAATATATCTTCACTCAGAAGGAACTCAATATGAGGCAATGAAGGTGGCTAGAGCTCATCAAGGAATATGACTTGAGTTTGCAATACCATCTCGGTAAAGAAAATGTTGTAGCAGATTCTTTAAGCCGTAAGGTTTATGTGAATGGCTTACAAAAGGAGAATTGCCAGATGATCTGTGTGCCCAATTCAAAGATCTAAGATTGGAGATAGAGCCTGAAGGATATCTCATGTCATTGGATGTTCAACCCACATTGTTGGACCAGATCAAAGAAGCCCAAATTTTGGACAAGGAAATTGAAGAGATTAAAGGTAAAATTAGTAAAGGGAAGGCTAAAGGATTCCATGAAGATGAACAAGGTACTTTATGGTATGGGAAGCATATCTGTATTCCACAAGATCCGGAGCTTCGGAAATTGATTCTGCAAGAAGCACACAATTCACCATATTCTATTCATCCAGGTAACACCAAAATGTACATGGATGTGAAGGAAAGATTTTGGTGGAACAACCTCAAGAAGGATATTGCAGAACATATAGCCTTGTGTGATGTGTGTAGTCGAGTTAAGGCGGAACATCAGAAACCGGCAGGGTTATTGCAACCACTACCTATTCCTGATTGGAAGTGGGATAAGATTGGTATGGACTTTATCACCGGATTGCCAAGGACTAGATCTGGATATGATTCCATTTGGGTTGTTGTGGATCGCCTAAGTAAAGTGGCTCATTTCATACCCATGAAGACTACCTATACAAGTGTGAAGTTGGCTAAGATCTATATGAACAGGATTGTATGTCTGCATGGAGTACCTAAGAGTATTGTGACTGATAGAGGAACTCAGTTCACTTTGCATTTTTTGCGACAACTGCATGAATCATTGGGAACACTATTGGAGTTTAGCACAACTTTTCACCCCCAGACTGATGGACATACAGAAAGGACCAATTGTATTTTGGAGGATATGTTAAGGGCATGTGCCCTAGACTATGGTGCTAGTTGGGATGAAATTCTATCTTACGCAGAATTCTCTTACAATAACAGCTATCAAGCCAGCATTGAGATGGCACCATTTGAATTTCTTTATGGAAGGAAGTGTACTATGTAATTACTATGGAGTGGTGTGGGAGAAATAAATTTGTTCGAACCGGAACTGATTAAGGAAGCTGAAGAAAGTTAAATTGGTAAAGGACATATTGAAGATAGCCCAGTCCCGACAAAAGAGCTATGCAGATCCAAAGAGTAGGGAAGTCACCTATGAGGTAGGTGATAGAGCTTATCTTAGAGTCTCACCACTTCGTGGTGTGAAGAGATTCGGAGTCAAAGGAAAATTGGCAACAAGATATGTTGGACCGCTCAAGATCTTGAGCCACAAAGGAGAAGTGGCTTATGAGATTGAATTGCATGAATCACTATCAGCAGTTCACAATGTGTTTCATGTGAGTCAGCTGAAGAAGTGTCATCCGGAGATGGAAGAAACTTCATTGAAGGACACTATACCTTTGGAAGAGGATTAGTTGGAGAATGATCTCACCTATGAAGAGAAACCTATCAAGATTCTTGAGACAGCAGAAAAGGTTACTCGCACTAAGACCATCAAATTCTGCAAAGTACTGTGGAATCATCATACCGAAGAAGAAGCAACTTGGGAAAGAGAAGATGATTTTCGGAAAGACCACCCTCACCTATTTGCTAGCCAATCCGAATCTCGAGGGCGAGATTCATCTTAAAGGGGTTAGATTTGTAACATCCTAAAATTTCATGAATTGTAAAAGCATGCATTGCATTCATATCATCATATCATCTAGAGCTTGCACAAAAAATTTCAAAGTTTGAAATCAAATAAAACCATATTTATGCCCATTTTATTATATTCATATTAGGCATGGTTTTATTTTATTTTTCAAATTACCAAAGTGTTTTTGAGAGTAAAGATGTTTTTGACACACTTTTGAATGCAAGGTTCATAGTACAAAAATCTAGAAAAGATTTGAATTCAAACAAGTTTGAATTTTGGTTTTAAAACCATTCCTAAAATTTAAAACAGAAAAAGAAAAGGCTAAAGAAAAAATAAAAAGATGCGCTACCTATTCGGCCCAGCGCCAGAACCGGCCCAGCAAGCCCACCCGGTCCACCCCCTTCATCTCTCTCTCTCACTCGTGCAAACCCTACCCCGCGCTCACTGCCACTGGGCCTAGGCCAGCTCATCTCTTCTTCCCCAAACCCCGTGCGCAGACGACGCCGTCGTCGGCTGTTTCCTCCCATCACTGCCGCAAATCAATTTGGTTAAATCCCATTAATTCTCCGCGCAATTGCTGCCCCTGCTCTGGCTATATAATCATCACCTCACCGCGGCCATTTACCCTCAAACTCCCACGCTCAATCGCCCCCAGGCTACCCGCATTCAAGATTGCACCACCGCTTCCCGAGCACCTCCGATGAGTGATCCTGGTGAGCACCGTCCATCCCGTGCCTTCTGATTCACTCTGTCGTGCTCCCCTTGGTCTTGTGCTTCTTCTCATGCCCCCTGTTTATTTGCTTGTGATCTGTTGGCGCTAGACATAGGCCATGTGCTCTTCTTAAGAAGATCGAGGCAGGTCTGATTCTGATGGAGGAAAAATTGAAAAAAGAATTGCAGTGGTGCACGATGGCGGATGCAGGCGAGATATTGCGATCTTGCAAAGACGACTGCGAGCGCGCTCGAGCTCGAAACGGGGTGCTGTTTGTTGCGTTGGACAGCAGATGCAACCCTCTATGATTATGTGTGAAGAAGAGCCGCTAAAGAGAACTTTGTAGGAGGCGATTTTGGTCAAAAAAGAAGACACGAAACTGACGCACTGTAGCAGATAAAGGTGGTTAGCGGCGACGCTGACTTCCGAGGACGACCCCAACGCCGTCGCTGGACCAAAATAGGCGTGGGATGGCTCAAACGAAAGAGGGTAGCACCATCTAGTGACTACTACTCACGGATTTGATTGGCGTGGACCATGTGGCGAGCTAGATCGACGAGGACATAGCATGCAGAAACATGTGCTGGTGCTTGGATGAAGGAGAGCGGAAACATGGAGGGGGCTCACCGTGGGCCTAGCGACGAGCTAGTAGAGGTCGGGGCGGTCGGAGATGATGGTGCAGTGAAGGAAGGCGAACGAGGACGTGGTGTGCGGGAAAGCTTGATGGTGGCCGTAGTGATGCTCTGGGTGCACCGGGACCTTCTCCTTTGTGTACAAGACGTTTAGGGTCTCGAGCAGCTTTTGAGAGAGGTGGAGGCCGTCCGGGACACGGTGGAAACGCCAGCAGCGACGAGGTTCGCCGGAGGCAGGGAGATCGGTGGAGACATGGGTGTGGCCTGGTGGATGTGATTGCTAGCGTGGGGAGGAAGAAGAAAAGTGGGGACATCCTAGATCGAGATGGGGAGGAAGGGGATGGAGTGGTTGAGGGGGATTGGATCGGCACTGCCACTAGCAGAGGTGTAGGATAGTAAAGTCGGGTTGTTGATTGCACGCCTTATGAATCTCATTGATTCATATATATAGTACAATTATAACTTGAGATACAAGCAATCTAGGTCGGTTCGGTTTGCGTCATATACGGCAACGAAACCGATCTCGTGTCGTAGACGTATTGGTGTCTAACACACACCCGCAGTCTAAATGTGGGGACAAGCCATCTCCAATGTGAGGACTGGATCAAAATTCTTTAAATTGTGGGGTCGGTAGTCCTTTGCTGAAAATTTCGGCAAACTGAGAACTCGACGGAACATGAAGAACACGAAGATCTCCAATAGCAACCTTCTCCCGAACAAAGTGAATATCCAGCTCAATATGTTTAGTTCAATGATGCTGCACTGGATTAGCTGCCATGTAAACTGCCAACACATTATTACAATAAACAACTGTAGCTGTAGAAAGAGGGCATCCCAACTCAAGTAGAAGACTGCGCAACCAACATGTTTCCGCCAAGCTGAAGCAGCCGCACGATATTCAGCCTCTGCACTGCTATGATACACAGTCGGCTGCCGTCGAGATGACCAAGATATCAAATTGTCACCAAGAAACACACAGAATCCGGACATAGAGCGACGATTATCCGGGAATCCAGCCCAATCAGCATCCGAGTAAGCAACCAGATTATGAGAGGAAGAATAATGAAGTGTCCCTTTGAGATATCAAAGGATGCGTTTAATGACAAGAAGGTGAGGTTCTCGAGGATCATGCATATGGAGACAAACTTGTTGAATGGCATAGGAAATATCTGGACGGGTGAGGGTGATGTATTGAAGCGCACCGGCGAGGCTGTGATAATGAGAAGAATCAGAAACCGGTGGGACATTAGAAGCATAAAGTTTAGGTTTAGTATCGACGGGTGTAGTAGAAGGATTGCAATCACTCATTCCAACACGGTTTATAACATCAAGAATATATTGTCGTTGCGAAAGATGAAGTGAAGAAGAGGTGCGAGTAACTGTAATTCCAAGAAATGATGAAGAGAACCGAGGTCAGTCATAGAAAATTTAGAGTTGAGTCTGGAGAGAATTGTGTTGAGAAGTGTTTTATGAGATGTCATGAGGATAATGTCATCGACATAGAGAAGAAGACATGAAGTGGAACATTATGGTGGAAAACAAATAGAGATGTATCGGATCGAGATTCAACAAATCCAATGGAACAAGCATAAGAAGAAAAACGTTGAAACTAGGCGCGAGGAGCTTGTTTGAGACCATAGAGAGATTTTTGGAGGCGACATACATGATTAGGAAAACGAGAATCAATGAAACCGAAGGTTTGCTGGCTATAGACTTCCTCATCGAGCTTGCCATGAAGAAAAGCATCTTTGACATCTAGTTGATGAATTGGCCAAGATTTTGATAAAGCTAAAGATAGAACGACACGTATAGTGGCAGGTTTAACAACTGGACTGAAGGTCTCATCAAAGTCTATGCCAGGTTGTTGAGTAAAACCTCGAACCACCCAACGCGCTTTGTGACGAGCAAGAGAACCATCTGAGTGAAATTTGTGATGAAAGATACACTTCCCACTAACAATATTAGCACCTGGAGGAGGGGGGACAAGAGTCCAAGTGCCGTTTTTAAGAAGAGCATCATACTCAATTTGCATGGGTTGGCGCCATGCAGGGCCGCGAAGAGCAATAAGAGAGTTGGATGGGATTGGAGATGAGACTATGGCGGAAAGATTGAGTTTAGCAGGAGGGCCAGGGAGACGTCCTATGGTGCTACGAGCACGATCAACAGGAGGTGGTGTGGGAAGGGGTGGTGAAGGTTGAGGTGGTGGGCTATTAGATCGTGGCGGTGAAGGTTGTGACGAGGGGTAAGAGTTTGTCGTGTTCTCTGCCGCTGTAGGGAAAGTGGGCTCCTGCCATGAGTGGTTGGCAGCCTGCCGTGGGGCAGCGGCAGGTGGATTTCCTGCCATGGCAGGAGCAGGCAGATGTGAGTGATCGGATATTGGTGGTGATGGAGGTAGAAGTAGGTGAAGATCGGAGGGTTTAGGTGGTTATGTGATAGTGGGCAAGGATTTTTCAGTGTATGGAAAGGTGGTTTCATCAAACGTAACGTGGCGAGAAATTATGATACGTCGAGTTTGGAGGTCGAGGCACCGATACCCATGATGTCGTGAAGGATAGCCAAGAAAAATACAACAAACAGATCGAGGGGATAATTTGATGGGAAAGGTAGAAGAAGTGTTTGGATAGCATAGACAACCAAAAACACGGAGAGAATTGTATGAAGGATGGCATCCATGTAAGTTGTAATATGGTGTTGTAAAATGTGCTAAGGAAGTGGGACGGATATTTATGAGATAAGTGGCGCTGTGTAAAGCTTCAGCCCAAAAAAAACTGGTAGGGATGCTTGAAAAAGAAGAGTTCGAAGGACATCATTAGTGGTGCGGATGGCACACTCGGCCGTGCCGTTTTGCTGGGAGGTATATGGGCAAGAAAATCGAAATAGGATGTCGTGAGTGGTGCAAAACATATCGAGTTTGGTGTTGTCAAATTCTTTTCCATTGTCGCAATGGATGGATTTAATAAAGAGTTGAAATTTGGTGGAGACATAAGCATGAAAAGCAACAAGGGTAGCATATACATCAGATTTATGACATATAGGAAAGCTCCAAAAATAATGAGTGAAATTATCCATGATTATAAGATAATAACGATAACCCGAAGAGCTGATTACATGTGATGTCCAAAGATCACAATGGATACGTTCAAAAGGACAACTAGTAAAAGACTGCGAGAAATAAAAAGGTGATCTAACATGTTTGCCTAATTGGCATGCATGACATAGAGAGTGGCCGGCTTTATTGGGTGGAATATGCTGGGTATGTTGAAGACGCGTCATGCTGAAGGAGCCAGGATGACCGAGACAACGATGCTAAAGATCCAAGAATGTGGCGGAGACATGGACTTCAGGAGGAGTGGAACTTATTGTGTAGAGAGGACCGGTACTATTGCATCGAAGAATCTCGGTCTTGGTGGAAAGATCCTTCACAGAAAAACAATATGGATCAAATTCAATAGAACATATGTTATCGGTAGAAAATTGTTGAACAGATATTAGATTTTTGATTATCTGGGGAACAATTAAAATTCGACAGAGATGAAGAGGAAGAGTAGAGGTGTGAAGTGTATGAGAACCAATATGTGTGATGGGTAGATTTGCGCCGTTGCTGACGGTGACAGTTTGAGGTAGATTAGAAGGATGAGAAACATCGAGGTTACCGTGATCGGATGCCATATGAGAGGATGCTCCAGAGTCCATGTCCCACTCTTGCGAACCGGGGATCTGCAGGTTGTGTAAGGCGGCAAGAAGAGTAGGATCGAGCTGTGACGGCGGCAGTGACGGGTTGGAGGCCATGCTATTGTTGGTGAAGTGCTATCCATACGCGGTGTAGGCTTGTGGGGCGGGGACGGAGGGGCGCGGTCCAAGGAGACTTGGAGAGGCGGGGCGCCACGACCGCAGCTACCATGGGGTCGTTGGCTGCTGCCAGGAGAGCGAGGTCGGCTGCTGGTGCTGTTGGAAGAGGTTGGCACGAGTCGGGGCACCAGTCCAAGGGTTGAACTGCCACGGGTTGTCACGTCCACGTTCGCGGCCACCGCGACCGCCATCGCGACCACGTTCGCTGCCACGGCCACCTTGGCCGTAGTTGTAGTTTTAGTTGGGAGCACTGGAGCCCCGGCTAGCGCCGGGTCCGCCCCCGGAGCCGTTACCCGCCGGAGCAGGAGGGCGCTCGCCAAGGATGCTGTTTCCGCTCGTGCATAGCGTCGTCGAGGCGGCGTTCTTTTGATCGGTCTTCTTCTGGGACTCTTGAAGGATGAGGGCAGACCGAGTCTGGAGAAAGGACGGGAACGGCACCTAGAAGGGCATGAACGAGTGGAGGTGCATGAAAGAGTCGTTGAGCCTGCGCAGGAGAGTGAGCACGAGTGTATCATCACTGATCGGCTGGCTGACATCGCTGAGGGAGTCGCAGAGAGCTTTCAGCTTGGCGCAATAGTCGCTGATGGTCATGTCGCCTTGAGGTGTGTTGCGAAAGTCCACCTCAAGCTGGATGACGCAGTGCTTATTGTTGTCTCTGAATAGGTTTTCAATGGCGTCCTAGATGGTGCGAGCATTGGAGCCCGGGCGCACGACAATGCTGAAGAGTTCAGGGGAGATCGACCCGTAGATCCATGAGAGCACAGTGAAATCATCATGGCTCCAATCTGAGGAGGCCAAGGTATCGGAGGGGGTGGCATCACCGAAGACGTGCGCCGTCAGTCCATACCGTCCGAGAACGACGAGGAAGAGCTCGTGCCAATTGGTGTAGTTGGAGGCAATGAGATCGAGAGTTATGGGGATGTGGAGTTTAATGGAGGCTGCATATGTGGATGGGTTGTGTGGAGGAGGGGTGGGACCAGGGTTTTTTCCTTTGTCGGAGGAGTTGACCGCGGAGCGATCTAGGGTAGCTTCACGAGCATTGAGTTCTACTTCCTGGCGAGCAAGGTCAGACTCGCGTGCGGCTTGGGTGAGCTCTGCTACACGCTTGTCCAAGGCTTCAGCATGAGCCTTGAGATCGGCTTCCTTCTACACAATCTCGCCGGGTGTCATGGCACAGGGAGGAGAGAGAGGTGGGGAGGCTCAAAGGAGATTAGGGTTTTAGGCCGAGGAACGAGGGGCCTCTGATACCATGTAGGATAGCAAAGTCGGGCTGCTGATTGCACGCCTCGACGATTCTCATTGATTCATATATAGTACAATTACAACTTGAGATACAAGCAATCTAGGTCGGTTCGGTTTGCGTCATATACGGCAACCGAAACCAATCTCATGTCGTAGACGCATTGGTGTCTAAAAAGAGGGATAAAGAAGGGAGAGGGGAAACCGCTCACGGCATGGGCGTGTCCTCGATCACGTGTAGAGGGCGAAGAGGAACAGCGCCTGGCTCTCTGGCATCGATGGGGTGGAGCCCGACCAAGGAAGAGAGGTCAGGACCGGCTTTCATTGCACCAGGAGAGAGGGCTCGACTTGCATGATCACTTCAGAGGAGGGATGCAACGATCGGCTGGATTTTTGTCTCATGGACACAAGCAAATGCAGCACAAGAGTATGCATGGCTCGATGGCATCAGAAAAAGAGAGATGGAAAGAGTGTAGGTGTGAGTTTAAGTGTATGTGTGTGTGCACAACACGCATAGGTAGAATAGATAGTCAATAGTTAGGAGTTTAGATGGAGTAGGTTTTTATCTAGAGATTTTTAGAAGATCTAAATAGAGAAGGAAACGTAAGAGAGAAGTGTGTATTATTACTTCGTGGGATATGCTAATATCTCATGTGAAGAAAAGAAAAAGAAAAGGATGTGAGAGGGAACCACAAGAGATTGATTCTAGGGGTTAGGACAAACAAAGGGAGGCATGATCATGGTTAGTTTGAATTGAGCCCCTTCAAAAAGTACAAGCTCATAACATCTTTTAAACCAATAAACAAAAAAAAAGGAAAGAATTGAAGAAGAGAAGGTGGAGGGTTCCTTTTGCATGTGGCGTGCGATGTAGGTGAGCATGTAGGTACATGTTGATAGGCACATGTGGATTTTTATATTGCATGTACTAGAAACGAAACTTGTTATTGAATGTGACCTTCATATGTATGCATACATGCATGGGTGATCGTCCTTGTGAAAACAAAAATGATACATGTACGTGGTATACAACAACAATCCCGCTTCAAATAAAAATGGAAAAGAACAAGTTATCAATATGGCATTTAGATTTGGTCTGGATCAAACCATATTTCCATGAAGAAGAATAGAGAAGATTCATACCAATATATATGTCTTGATTTTTAAATAGCAAAGGAATATACAAATGGCCATATATATATCTATGGTTGGAATTAAAGATGATATGAAAGGAAGGTGATATGGCATGTTAGTAAAAGGAGTGACATAAGAGATATGCCCTCAACTCAAATTGGGCATTTACATATAATATCAAAACCAAATAGAAGATATAAAGAATCAAATACATTTAATAAGGAAATGCATATGAAAGAAGAACCAAATTAAGGGGTTTTAATATGATGCTCAAATGCAAGGTGGCATGGTGACATGAGCATGATATTATGATGATGCAATACTGGCATGTAGGAAGTAGCAATATATACAATAAAGAATGTAGCCTTACAATTGTTAGACAATTGGGATGCTACAACTCTCCTCCACTAAACAAGAATCTCGCCCCGAGATTCATGGAAAAAAAGAACACAACGGGAGACGGGTGCTCGGAACGAAGGTGATCCTCATGTTCCCAAGATGATGAACAACAGAATGGTATGACCACTACACCTTACAAAATTTGCCACACTTGTTGCGAGTCTGCGTTTTGCTTCTAGGAAACAAAGGACTTGAAGAGATTCAAAAGAAGTGAGCTTCTTACTTCCAGCTGAAGGATTATACACATCGATAGGATTAAATATCGAAACTACACGTGAAGATGATTTTTTTCACCGAAATAAAACAATTTTTTTTGGATAAGTTAACAACCATTATGAAAAATAGCATTGTTTCTTCCCTTCGATTTAAGAAATGAAGTTTGGAAGAACAACATTGCCTTCAAACACAGAGTTCCTTAATATCAATTGTCATGGTATTGCCGACGAGTACGCCATGGAGGGGTCCTCACAGTGCGTGTTTAGAGATGTGGGGGAAGGCGGACGGTTGACGGGTACGAGGTAACACAGCTTACCTAGGTTCAGATCTCACAACGGTGGCGGAATCCTACTCCTGCTATAAATCACTATAATCGCAATACGCCGAGTTATAGAGATTGGTTCGCTGTGCGATGTGCGTCGTAGTCGACACTAGATCGTCTACGATTGTCTGAGATCGTGCCCTAAAGGCTCCCATAGGCCCGACTTATATAGTCGCCAGGTCCTAGGGTTACAAGGAAAAGTCCTAGCTGGATAGGTTACAGAGTCCTACACGGTCTATTACTAGTCTAGCGTGTCTTGCACTCCAAGGCTCCGGGTACGTCGGTGACTCCTCTATAGCCTTCCTTTATCCGGCATGGGCCTCCCTTCTGGATCCATCTAACTGGGCCGCCCAGCAGGCCATGGGCCGTGCTACCAACTGTGGGCCACCCGGGTTATCCGGATAAGAGACATGTTATGAGGATACCCATATAGCATATCCCCAACAGTAGCCCCCAGAGAACTCCGAGATCTTGCACCGTCTTGCCTCTTCAGGTTGAATGCTCCGTCTATATGGATGTCGGCAAATCGTCAAGCAATATCTTGTAGTCCTCCCAAAGAACCCTGTAAGGCTTTATCCATCTTCATTTTGTAAGTCAGAGAATTGTTGAATCTTCTATCGTACTCTTTCGTAGCCGGATTGGATCCGTCTATGCTAGAATCTTCCGATGTGATGGCTCATCTGCCTATGACAGCTAGGGCGACGTAGACATAGGTTAGCAACGCCTCGTAACTTACACATGCAGAGAACGCAATCATGTCCATTTTTCCCACGTGAGAGATACGAACCGTTGGCGGTGACGATTGGTAATGTGGCGAAATTTCCGCGCTCGTCCCCGCACACGTTGCCTACGCGGCAACCGTTTGATCATGCTGCACGAATCTTGATGCCGGAGGTTATAAATAGTAACTGCGGTGGAAATTTTACTTTTCACCTCATTCTCCTCTACATCGTCTTCTTCCTCTAGTGAGCGCCTCCTCGAGCTCTCCGCGCAACGTGCGAAAAACCCTAGCTCCCCAATCTCTCACAGTCACCACCGAACACACCCAATGGCCAGCAGCAACTCTTCTCCCTCCATGGTGGCTTCAGGCGAAGCCGGCGAGCTCCGTAGTCGTGCCTCCAGACGGCCTGGTTATCCCCAAGTCTGCGGTGGTCGAAGCCACCGGCGACGACCATAATCCAGCGGCGCTGGAGCTGCTGGAAGAGGAGTATGACTCCCACAAGGGCGATTGGCGGGGTTCAGATATCACGGACCGCGATATCAAAGCAATGATCATCCAGGGCTACATTCCTGCGACGGAGGGGCTCGCCTGGCGGGCGGCGCCGGCCGGCGAGGTCACACCTTCTCCCCATCTCGGAGAAAAGTGTACCTTAAAGCGCAACTGGTACACGACGTCTCCCTGCCCATCTCCATATTTTTCCTTGTTGTCCTGAATCATTACCGAGTACAGCCTCAGAAGCTTTCCCCCAATAGCATCCTAGGCTAGATCTCTTCATCTATTTTTTCAGCGTCAAGCGCGAAGCCGGAGCCGGCAAGGACGAGCGCAAAAATTGTGGCACCATTAGTTTTAAGATCCGGCCTGGCGGGCGCTTCTCCGACATCGTCGGCCACGAGTCCTGCAAGAACTGGCAGCAGACTTACTTCTACGGCCCAGATATCCCTCCAGCTGGCCGAGAAGTCACGTACCCGGACTTCGTCGATGGAGCTGCCGCCAAAGGCTCGACATGGAGATCCTAGGCCTCCCTTCCCTCCGACATCGACGCTTTCCGTGCTATAAGGCGGATAGAGTGGTTCGTAGAGACGGGTCTAACCGGATTGACCTGGCCATGTGCTAGTTCATCAGGCAGATCCAGCCTCTGCAGCACCGCTTGAAGTTGATGCACGAGTATTCCAACGATAGAAGGGATAGCCTCCGCATCTCCGAGGACAACTTCTCGAGCGACTCCGTCAAGCTCCACCTCAAGGACATCGTCAAGGTAAAGGATAAGAAGCGTGGCTTCACCATCACCTACGACATGTTCGTAGAGAGCAAGTTCCCAAAGGTAACTATTTATTTTCCGTGTGTGACATATGCTCCAGTTCTTCCATCTAGCCATTACCATATCATGTAACACGGTGGTTCTTCACTTAACATCTCAGCAACATAGATGAGGACAACATGGCTCCTCAAATCTATGATCCAAAGATGAAGGAAGTCACCGTCGTGTCCGACGACGATGCTCCATTGGCGCGAAAGCGGAAGAGCTCCACCTCTGACGCTGCCGACGGAGGCAAGAAGAATAAGACGGAGGGTGGAGCCTCCAAGAAGACTATCGCCGCCCTGGAGGCGGAGAAAAGAAATATTACAGGGATCCCTTTTGCCAAAGCACCCCCTCTTGTGTAAGCTTTTTTCTCTCCGACATTGTCCATTTTTTGTCTTATTTCTGTACTTATACTTTTTGTGCGTTTTAGGAAAAAAGCCACAACCAGTTTGAAGAAGACCTCCAAGACTTTGGGGGCTTCTAGACATATTAAGGATATGTTACATCGTGACGTTTCTCCCCACGCATCTCCCGCCATCGCCCCTATCACTCCCATCGTCAAACATGCATCCGCTCCGAAAAGCTCTCAGGCTAAAGAAGCATCTGGCCCTTCCGCCATGGAAGTGGACTCAGGTGCCTCCACCGAGCTCGTTGTTGTCGGTGAACAGGTGACGCAGGAAAGTGCCGCACACCAATTGGCTGAAGCTCCGGCTAAGGATGCCATCGGTAGTGGTAAGGCGGTGGTGGAAGGTGGTACATCTACCGAAGGCGGCACCTTCGCACCCAAGAAAACCATAGAGTTCCCGAAGATAGTCTATCCGGTACTTACTCCGGGTAGCACTGCTCTGGTTCCTGGTGCGGCGCCGACATCTCCAACGTGCGGCCTTGAGGAGCTTCTCCGGCAAGCAGAAATCTTGCAAGGAAACAGTTTGTCCTTTGGCAAGTTGCTTGCTGATAGTGCTACAAACCTCAAGATCATTGTGCTTGTAAGTTTTATTTGCCTTTTGCTTTTCATATGAATATCCAATTGTAGCCCCCAAGGATTTAGATGGAAAACCATAGGTCTTTGCGTCTAAATGCTCTAAGAGTTACTAAGCTAGAAAACTTCTCACTGTAGCCCCCAAGCATATAGTTTGAATGAATAATTCCTACTAGATGCTTTCAGAGTAGCATACGAAGTGTTTATAAATTTCGATACTGTAACCCCCAAGCCTCTAGTTGTAACCGAATTAGTTCTGACTAGATGCTTAAAGAGAAACTAAGCATATGACTGAGTTAAAAACATTATACTGTAGCCCCCAGGATTCTAGTTGAAAACTAAATTAGTTCCGACTAGATGCTTAAAGAAAGACCAAGCATATTGTTAAGTTAAAAATTCTCGATGTAGCCCCCGAGCTTCTAGGTGGAAATTTTCTGGCTAGATGCTCCAAGTAGACCAAACAACGTTTAACTTTTCTTCTTTCCACGGAATGAGAATGCTCGGAGGGGTGTCGCCAACGACAAGTACCAGAAGATGCGTGCGGACATGGAAGCTGAAAAGGGTAAAATTGCCTTCTTGAAGGAACATATCATCAAGAGCAAGCGTCTATTTTTTCCTTTCTTTTTCGTATTCCGACTTGGTCTTGTGTATTATCTAAGTACTCACTGTGTACTTTTCTTTCTCCGACTTGCATAAACCATTTCCAAGGATAAGGACATTGTCGAGTAATCCAAGCACATTCAGCAGCTGGATAGCAAAAACAAGATCCTTAAGCAGGAGAGGAAGGACATGTTGAAGATGCATGAAGACTTGATGAAAGCCCTGCAAGACTCTGCCAGTGAGGACATGAACCGCTTGAAGGAGGAAATCGCTATCTTAAAATATCAGAAGAAAGTTGCCGATGAGCAAAATCAACGCCATCATGAAGCGTACAAGATCCTCCGACAAGAACGGGACTCCATGGCAGAGATTATCCAGCAAGATGAGATAAGCATCTTTAGTAAGTAATTCTTCATCTTTGATTTCTGTAAGCTGAATACTTTGAACCTTTGAACTCATGTGCTCCTTTGTCGGAAATTCGCAGCTCCTATGGGTTTAACCCGGTCACCTCCTCCGCCAAAGGAATGCATGGTCCTTGCCCGCAACTTTATCAACACCGCCATCAAACAAGCCAAGGAGATAGCCAAGGCCCTCCAGATTAACATCAAGGCATCAAAATCTGTGGAGAAGTTCTCGGAGATTCTGCGCCGAGCCCTAGAGCGTATCGCAAGCTGGAAAACTTCATGTGCATGGGCTTGTGCAAGGATGGTGCTGTCCATGGTCAAGGCACATTACGAGAATGCCGACATCGACACGGCAACCTCCGGTATCCCCGACGTAGATGACGAAGGCCAAAAGATCAACCACGAATCTATCTTGGCGTCACTCGCGGGTTATGACACCAGAGTCGCCGAGTTGGTCGACGTTAATGTCTTTGTGCCCATGAAGACCATCGATGGCGGCAACCAAAGCTCCTCCGGGTCCCTCAACACTGCCGACTTCGAGGAAGGTGACTCTCCTGCTGCCGACGATGTTGCTTCCAAGTCGCCTGCGCCAGAGGAATAAAAAACAATTTGTAATATTTGTTTCCTCTTTAATTTGTATGCGAAAAAACTATGTGTTAACTTAAGTGCAATCGCAAAACTTGTGCATAAAGGTTTTATATGATCCAAAAATGAACACTAAAGGAGGTAAAAGACTCAGAAATATGAGTGAACCAGAGAGATTTATTTCATTGATCATATAAGAGATACACAATAGATAAAAAATGCTAAGTGTAGAAAGGACGTAGCTGTGCTATGTTCCATGGCCGATCAAGCTCTGGATAGTCATCATCCGGGTCACTTCGCTTACGCTTAGGATCCTCGTTGGGTCTATCCTTCAGTTCATGATTGTCAACGAGGTAGTAAGACCCACTGAGTAGCGCCTTTCTTATGATGAACGGTCCTTCCCATGGAGGGGATAATTTGTGTGACTTCTTCTGCTTAAGTCGGAGCACCAAATCCCCCTCTTTAAACAAGTGATGCCGGACGCGGCGACTATGGTAGCTGCATAGATTCTGCTGGTAGATGGCGGATCTTTGGCATGCCAAAACGCGCTCCTCCTCGAGAAGGTCTACATCTAGGCTTCTAGATTCTTTAGCGTCATCTTCGTCATAGGCAGCAACTCTTGGTGCATCGTGAAGGATGTCGAAAGGCAGGATGGCTTCTGCTCCATATACCATGAAGTAAGGGGTGTAGCCGGTGGATCTGTTGGGTGTAGTTCGCAAACTCCAAAACATAGATGGCAACTCTTCCGCCCAGGGTCCAGCTGCTCTATGCAGCGGTGCCTCAAGACGTGGCTTTATTCCCTGCAGAATTAATCCATTGGCTCGCTCAACCTGACCATTGGATTATGGGTGTGCCACAGATGCAAGGTCAAGTCGGATGCCCTTCTCCCAACAATAAGCCTCCACTTCTCCAAGTGACAAGTTGCTGCCATTGTCGGTGATAATGCTATGTGGGAGACCAAATCTCATCACTAGATCCCGGACAAACCTAAGGGAAGTTGCCCCATCGAGCTTTCTAATGGGTTTAGCTTCTATCCATTTAGTGAATTTATCAACTACCACTAGCAGATGCGTAAACCCACATGGTGTCGTCTCCAACGGACCAACCATGTCCAGCCTTAGACTGCAAATGACCAAGTTATTGGTATTGTTCGCAATTCTTCAGCAGGAACATGTGGTTGTCGGGCATAATACTGGCATCCCATGCATGTCTCTACCAGCTTGTCGGCGTCTGCCTTCGCGGTCAGCCAGTAGAATCCTTACCGGAAGGCTTTCACGACCAAAGATCGGGGAGCAGTGTGATGCCCGCAATCTCCGAGATGGATTTCGCGTAGGATTTCAATACCTTCCTCCTGGGAAACACACTTAAGGTATACACTAGTAGTGCTTATTTTGTAGAGCTGTCCATTGATTATGGTATAGCCCTTTGCTCGACATACTATTTGCCGTCTTTCGACCTCGTTGTCAGGCAAAGTTCCGTGTTCGAGATACTCCACGAACGGTTTTGTCCAAGCCGGAGGGACCTTTGCCACCATGTGGACGAAAGAGTCTACTCTGTCCGGGTCGTCGATGTCTGCTCCCTTCACGGATGGTGTCCGTAGATGCTCTAGGAAAACTCCTGGCGGAATTCGTTTGCGCCTTGATCCAAGCTTAGACAGCAGATCAGCTGCCTCGTTTTGCACCCTAGGTACATACTTGACCTCGTAGCCCAAGAAGCTCTTAGCTATCTCGTCCACTTCGTCTCGATATGCCGCCATCATAGGGTTCCGCGCATTCCAGGTGCTAGCCACCTGTTGGCAACCAAGTCAGATTCTCCACAGCAAACTATGCGCTTGATGCTAATATCCTTGGTTATGCGTAATTCGTGAATGGGTGCTTCATACTCCGCCATGTTGTTCGTAGCCTCGAAGTGGATCTGCAGAACATAGTGTAGCTTGTCACCAGTTGGTGACTATAGCCGTACCCCAGCCCCTGAGCCATTGAGATGCTTTGATCCTTCAAAGTGCATCACCCAGTATTCTGGTTCCGGCAATGGGGTAGCATCTGGCATCTTCGTCCAATCTGCGATAAAATCCACCAAGGCTTGTGATTTGATAGCGTCACGTCGCTTGTAGGTGATATCGAAGGCAGCAAGTTCAATGCCCCACTTCACGACCCTTCCCGTAGCATCGCTGTTTTTGATGATGTCGGACAGTGGAGTTTTTCTCACCACTGTGATGGGGTACTCATGGAAATAGTGCCTCAGCTTCCGAGAAGCAAGGAATACTCCATAAGCTATCTTCTGGTAGTGCGGGTAATGATGCTTGGACTCTGTAAAGACCTCTCTTACATAGTAAACTGGTCGTTGAACTCCATGCTCATAGCCTGGTTCCTTCCGCTCTACCACGACGACGATGCGGATGACCCGGTTGGTGGCTTCCATGTAAATTAACATGGGCTCTCTAGGATCGGGTGCTGCAAGGATAGACGCTGAGGAAAGAATCTCCTTGAGCTGCTTCAATGCTGCATCTGCTTCGTCCATCCACGTGAATTTGTCCACCTTCTTCAGCAACTTGTATAGCGACAGCGCGTTCTCTCCAAGTCGGCTGACGAACCGACTAACTGCTGCAACACAACATGTTAGCTGTTGAATGTCCTTTAGGCATGTCGGACGGTTTATGTTTAACATGGCCTTGATTTTCTCCGGGTTGACCTCGATTCCACACTGGGAAACGATGAAGCCCAACAATTTTCTGGCTGGAACCCCGAAGACGCACTTCTTAGGGTTAAGCATCATGTTGTATTTCCGGAGATTATCAATGGTTTCTTTTAAGTCGGAGATTAAGTCATTTGACTTTTTAGACATCAACGCTATATCGTCCACATAGGCGTGAACGTTCCGACCAATTTGATCGTGTAGGCAATGTTGCATTGTCCGCTGGTACGTAGCACCTTCGTTTTTCAGCCCAAAGGGCATCGTAACATAGAAAAACGTGTCGTAGGGGGTAGTGAACGAAGTGTCCAATTGGTCCTACTTCCTCATCTTGATCTGGTGGTATCCTGAGTACGCATCGAGAAAACACAAAAGTTCCGAGCCAGCCGTCGAGGCAATGACTTGGTCAATGTGAGGCAAAGAAAACGGATCTTTGGAGCATGCTTTGTTCAAGCCGGTGTAATCAACGCACATTCTTAATTCTTTGGTTCCCTTTTTGGGGACAAGTACAGGATTGGCCACCCATTGGGTGTGAAGGACTTCTCGGATAAAACTAGCCTTAAGTAACCTAGCTATCTCTTTTCCTATGGCGCGTCTCTTCTCATCTCCAAAGCGTCATAGAGGTTGCTTCACTGGTTTGCATTTTGGATCAATGTTCAAGCTGTGCTCGGCAAGTTCCCTAGGTACACCTTTCATGTCGGAAGGTTGCCAGGCAAAGATGTCCCTGTTCTCACGGAGGAACTCGATAAGCACTCTTTCCTATTTGGGATCCAGGTTCGTCCCAATGGCGGTGGTCATGGAGGCAACGGCTACCACAAGTTCCACCGGCTTGGTCTCGATGGCGGCCTTGAATGCTAGAGCGGACTCGGAGATCTGTTTCTTCGACGTGGGCATCTCCAAGGCATCGACCTTGCTCTGGATCTCCTTGCATTCTTCGCTGTAGAGGATAGCTTCCGCGTAGGCTGCTTTTCTAATCTCGCAGTCCCTAGCTTTGGCAAAGCTTCCGGATACGATGATGACACCGTTTGGTCCGGGTATCTTGAGTTTGTTGTAGACGAAGCATGGCTTGGCCATGAAGGTGTGGAATATGTCGCGACCGAATATGACTTGGTACATGCTCTTGAAGGGGATCACCTCAAAGGTCATGCGCTCTTGGCGGTAATTATTAACATCGCCAAAGGCTACCTGAAGTGTGATGCACCCAAGGGACCGAGCCTCCCGACCAGGAACTACGCCGTGGAAGATGGTGTTGGTCCGCCTTAGGTTTGCCTCCGTCAAGTTCATCTTCTGCAGTGTATCCAGGTACATGATATTGATGCTGCTTCCACTATCCACCATACACTTGGTGAACTCATTGTCGTCAATCAAAGGGTTGATGACCATGACGTATTGGTTCTCCGTATGGATGAGGTCTGGGTGATCCTTCCTGTCCCAAGTAATTGGAATCTCCGACCAGCATAGGAACTAGGGAACTGGGGGTAGAGTAGCCATCAGTATCCTCATAGAGGTCTTCTATTGTCGGACGGTGGGGGTGCCAAGGAAAGTATGGAAAATTGCCGCCTTCTTCTCGAAGGGGTTCTTGCCTTTGCCGTCGCCCTTGGCGGCGTGCTTGGGGTCAATGTCCTCGTCCATGTCACTTGAATCCTTGGACTCCTCCTCCTTCTTCTTCCCCTTGCCCTTTCCTCACGGTCTGTTCTTCCAACTTTGCTTGTAGTGGGACTATGGGTCCTCCTTGAGGTCGTTGACGAACTTGCAGTGTCGATTGGTATGGGTGTCCTTGCCGTTGACATCGAGGTGTACGAGGCACGGCATATCGCGGTACTCTTCGTAGGTTTGGGGAACGCGAAGCGCTACCAAGGTAGTTTCACTTCCTCACTGCTGCCCACGACCAGCTCCCAGTCCTTGGCCACGTTGTCCACCATCACCTCATCCTGCGAAGGTCATAGCGACCATGTCGGGAGTTTTATTTTCTTCTAGAGCGGTTTTCCGCTTTGTGCTGCTGTTCCTACAAGCCTGAGTTGGAACGACCGTTGCCGGCGGGGAGCAGCGAGCTTCGTCGGCGGCAGCTACAAACTCACTGGACAACTGAATCATCTGATTCAAGTCTAGCTGGTGATTGTCCTGCAAGCGCTTTAGCTTATGTCGGAGCAACGTGCCCCTTTCCAACCCATTGATGAAGGCGGCCATGGCGGTCTGAGCATGCACTCCTGCGCAGAAATTCTCCATATCCAGCCAGCGGGAGAGGTAGGCGCGAGATGTCTCATCTTTCTCTTGCATGCACCGCTGTAGATTGCCAATAGTGCAGGGACGTTTGTACTAACCTCGATGTTCTTGGTGAATGCTTCTTGCATGTCCAACCAATTGCAGATGGATTTCTCCGGCAAGTCGTCAATCCATTGATGGGCCGTGCCTTCCAACATCAATGGGAGGTACTTGACGGCAATGTTGGGGTTACCCCCGGCGATCTCCACCGTGTTGCCGTAGTCCTGCAACCATGTAGCTGGCTTAGCGGTTCCGTCATAGGGCTTGATGGTATTGTCAATCCGGAAACCCTTGGGGTAAGTTGCGGACCGTATCGTAGGTCCAAAGCAACGTGGTCCTAGGTATGGTCCTTCCCGGGCCTCGTGGATGTTGTCTATCTGCGAACATGCATCGTATGGCTCCGGGCTTCTCTTCTTCTTGTCAACAGGGGATGGGCTGTGTGAACGACGCGGGCCCCCTCTGCCATGGTGACTGCTAGGCGGCGACAGAGGCAGAGGTGGCGGGGGGTTAGCCTTCTTGCTATTACCCTCCCGCGACGCCTCGCGCTTGTCGCGGTTGCTTGTCGGACGTGGAGGGTCATGGCGTGACCTTCTCTTGTGTCCTTGGTTGCGCTCTCCGTCATGACGGGTCTGCTCCGCGTTATCACGGATGACGATGTTGCCCTACCTTGGCATCGGCATATCCGTACGACGGTGAGCCTTGGTGTCTTCGCGATGTCGGGGTGAACGGGGCGGTGGCGATGGGCGACGAGGTTGGGCCTTACCTCCGTGGTCGGAGGATATGGGGATAGCATCCTTCCTATTGCACGCATCCCTCCGTCTTCATTCTGATGAACCCGTCTGAGACCCGACATCAAGAGGAGATCTTTCCCTTGGCAACTTATGCTGGCTAGGCTGGCAAAACGCTGGGTCAGACTCGAGCCTCTGAAAGGTGGCCTTTTCCTGCTGTTTTACCGCCTTGGCCACTAGGTCATAGACCTGGTCCACCGCCTCAGGCGATCTATCCTGCTCCAGAAGGGTCTTGGTAACGGCAAGGTTGAGGAGAGGGGTGGGCATCACCTACCTGCCTTCACTGTCAATGTATGGCTTGGCTTGTGCCGGCTTCGATGGAGCCCATCCTAGGTTTCGCCGTAAACCAAAATCGTTGATGATGCAAGCAGGAGATTTCTTGACCTTCTGCTGCTGCAGCAGAGTCTTGTACTCGGCCTCTATTGCTCTAGCTTTCTCTATGGATTTCTGCGCGTTGACTAGATCTCGATCTAGTTTTGCACCTTGCTCCGCGATGGCCTGCGCTTCCTCCAGCAGCTGCTGGCGCTTCTCGTCAAGCTGGGTCACATTCCGGCTATGAGCTACGGTTAGTGGATCAACGAGGAGATTGCCGTACATCACTCTATCAGCTGGAGTAACTTGGGCAGCAGCAGACGTAGATGCTGGAGGCGGCAAGTTTACGGTGTTGTTGTTGCTCGGGACGGTACCGAGTTCCTGCGGCTATTGCACTGGGCTAGACGACGGGGTCATGACCTTTGCGCGATCATTGTCGGCAGCAACAGGTGGTCCCTTCCTTTTGTCCAGAGCTGGAGGCGAAGCTCGTCCGGGATGATCTTCATCCATCGCGATCCCAATGGTGACAACACCTCTCGAGACGTGACGGCATTGTTGTCTTGCTCGTCGCGCGTGTACTCCTCCTCCATCTCCTGCATGGCGGAGTCTAGTTCCTCTAGACTGAAATCTATCTCTCCTCTGAATCTGCACTGAAGTCGGCATATAGCGCATCAATCAAAGAGTCGGAGGGTGCCAGGACTTCCTCGATGACGGGGGTGGAGGTGCAATAGCAGCGACGATGACTGGAGGTGGTGGCGCAGCAGTGGCGGCCGGAGGCGGTGGTGGCGGTTGCTGAGGCGGCGACGCTACGCCAATGAGCGCAAGATCCTCCTGAGCTGCCACCTTGGCCTCCTCGTAGCTGCTGACGGTGTTCACCATGCTTTCGAAGGTGAGGCGTCCTGAACCTTGTTGCCGCCTTAAAGAATGCCAGAGAAGCGTTCCCTGGTCCAGTCCTTCCACAAAGTGATACATAGCATCATCATTGGGGTAGTGGGCTAGATCGGCTCGTATACGGAGCCACCTGGCAAGGTCATCACGGGGGTTTTCGCCGTCTCTCTGAATGCAACGCGCCATATCTAAGATGGTAACCACGCCGACAAACTTGGATCTCTGCTGTCCAGACGCACGGACGAAGCAGACGGACTTGTAGTGATCTTCCACCGTTATGTCCTGCACAGGGGTGGTTTGGGTGGGCCATGAATTTTTCTGATCTTTGCCGGCAAACTTCGAGGAGAGATCCGACATCGATCCTTCCGCGAACGTATCCTGCCCGTAGGCGGTCCGTGCGGGTCTTGATGCTCCTCCGACTCCCAGGGAACTAGTGCCCGAGTCGGTTTCGCCAATGAAGATGTGGATGTCTCTGATAGGAACGATCGAACACCACGTAGGGTTCGTCTTTGCCAGGATCCAGAACTCATCGGGAGGGACGATCGGAACATTACCGGAGAAGAGAACGCGACTGATGTCTACGGTTTCGCTGATTCCCGCGAAGATCTTGGTCCTCGCCCCCTAAAGAGCCTAAAGAGCCTCTTGCCCCATAGTGGGCGCCAACTGTCATGGTATTGCCGACGAGTACGCCATGGAGGAGTCCTCACAGTGCGTGTTTAGAGACGTGGGCGAAGGCGGACGGTTGATGGGTACGAGGTAACATAGCTTACCCAGGTTCAGATCCCACAACGGTGGTGGAATCCTACTCCTGCTATAAATCATTATAATGGCAATACACCGAGTTACAGAGATAGGTTCGCTGTGCGAGGTGACTAGAAAGTCTAAGTTATCGTCTGAGATTGTGCCCTAAAGGCTCCCACAGGCCCGACTTATATAGTCGCCAGGTCCTAGGGTTACAGGGAAAATTCCTAGCCGGACAGGTTACAGAGTCCTACACTGTCTATTACTAGTCTAGCGTGTCTTGCACTCCAAGGTTCCAAGTACGTCGGTGACTCCTTCGCAGTCTTCCTTTATCCGGCATGGGCCTCCCTTCTAGATCCATCTAGCTGGGCCACCCAGCAGGCCATGGGCCATGCTACCAACTGTGGGCCACCCGGGTTATCTGAATAAGAGACATGCTATGAGGATACCCATATAGCATATCCCCAACACGCACCCTTCCGCTTTTCCTTTCCCAACCTTTTTGCGGGCTGCTGGGATTCTTGAGGATTTTCTAACCTTGGTTCGGAGGGGTGGACTAACAAGCTATATGCAGGATGAGAGCGTGCAATATGCTACGCTCACTATAACATTTGTGGAGAGATTCTCTTTTACTAACAGCTTGTTCAAGCCAGATGTGTCTTTCAAAATTTATGGCAGTCCTTACACCATGACATTGAAGAAATTTTGTGAGGCCCTGGGACTTGATACCGCTGGATCGGCGAAGAAGATTCCAGCTCAACCCGCTGATTTGTTGAAGCTCTACCGCAGGATAACCAATGATGATGACCGTAGAGCCCAACGGGGAAAGATAAGAAATATTCAACTCCTAGCTATCAGGTATTTTGATTACTATCTTGCCACTAGTGTTCTTGGTAGGGAGAACACTAGTAATATTTCCAATTATCATTTGTTCTTCATATCTGCTGCACTCAACAATGAAACTAGGTGCAATCTTGGTTCTCTCATTGCTCGCCGTTTAGCTGCTAAGGTTTATGGGGGAATTATTGATGCATGTGTTGTTGCTGCCTTGGACCTTGCTGTTGATCCAAATGATATAGTTTTGGCTCCTTAGAGGATTGATCTTGATGCCATGAAGGCGCATCACTTTTCCACTGGTGGCTCTACCCTTGAGAGCCTGGTTTATAAAATGGTGTTTACTGACAGGGAAGAGAGAGAGATCCCTCTACCCCAAACCACTTTGTTCAGTATTTCCCATAGACCTTTGTCACGCTCCAAGGAGGAGATGGATGAGAAGCTGCGCATTCTTGGGTTCCATGGACATTAACAGGGGGACGCGCCCTCATACGACCCCTCTGTACACTACACAGGGGAGTCCTCGAGCTCGTAACAGGACGAGGGAGCCTCCTCGACGTACTATGAAGGTGCACCTACTTGGTCACCATGGAGTTGAGCCCCACTTAGGCCAAAAGCCTAACCTTGGGGGGGAGGTATACCGACATCACACTCATCAATATATCATGTTTTGTCGGTTCTTTGTATATCCATTGTTTTGCTTTATTTTTGGTTCTTGTTTCTTGTTTCCCAAAACACTAAAATACCAAAAATATTTTTGTTGTTTCTCTTGGTTTGTTTCTTTGCTTTTTAGCTTTGGTTTGCCTTAAAGAAAAATCCAAAAAGAGTTTGCTTTGTTTGTTTTTGTTTTGTTTGCTCATTTTAAAAAATTCAAAAACACCAAAAATATTTGTTGTTCTTCTTTGGTTTTGTGAGTTCTTTGCAGGGTTCAGCCGTCCTCAGTGGAGTTTGGTTTCATGTTATTATTCAAGTCACACAAGTGAAGGGCAATAATGAAGATTAAGACAACATGAGGTGTGGTAAGAGGCTGGTAACGAACTCTATTGGTTTTCATTTTTGTATATATACTCATCATTGTGAGCATGCTTAGTCTGTTTATGTAAGGTGTATGTTACTAATGGATGCTTTGTAGTTATTGCTTGTTTGTGATTAGCTCCAACTTGCTAATAGTTTATAGCATGTCATATGAATGTTTGCTTGCATTATTCTATTCATATTTTGGTATGATATTGTGGTATCCTCCTCTGAAAGTTTCCTATGAATCGACTTGGCACATGCTCACGCATGCATATGACTAAAAAATAGTCAGTAAGACTCGATGATTTATTTTGCCTCATAGTTCTTGTATCACTTTTATGCCATAATTAGTCATGTTTTGTTGCAAGAATGATTATGACAGTTATTGCTCTCTTGTTTGTCACTCCCTCTCTATTGCTATCCTTCACTTGCACTGAGTATGAACTCTACTTGTGCTTCCAACTCCCCAAAACATTATTGCCAACAGTGTCCACCATACCTACCTATTAGCATAATTTGCTATTTCAGTGCATATTCTTTATGCCTTGTTTTCTTCCAAATAAAATGTTTGACTATTTTAAGAAAGTTAGTTAGTAAATCTCTCATGAACTTGATGCACACTTTATTCCTTGCACTTAATAATCCTGAACCATTGTGACCTATCCATGAAAGTTATATGCTTGCAAATTATAGACTGGGAGTTAGCAGAACCGTGCTGTCACGGGGAACACTTTTAACACTCATGGATACATATCCAGTTGATACCATGCTCTTTTGTTTGCGGATGTTGTCAGTGTGAAATAAAAGGGGAAAATCATGGTGGAAACTTGCAGCATCACCATAATGAGCATTCTGTGAAGCATCCTCAATAAAAATCTATGCAAATAGTAAATAAAAAGATCGCCGAGATGCTCATTATCTGCTTGCCTTGTCATTTTAATCATGGCATGGCTCCTGTATCATGTGCAAGGGGTACCCCGTTGGCGGTTCTCTATGATATGCATAAATTTACAATGACAAGAACTTACAGATGACTAAAGTTGAGTAGCATGCGGGGTGTCCCTCGTACTCAAGGGACATGGGATTTCCAGTTTATGGTCTCTCAAGTATATAACTCATATTGGACCTCACTTTCACCTTAACCACATAAAGATGCCTATGATAGGGTCAATGAGAGCTCAAAGCTAATGAGTACCTTACTTTAAGCATTTGGAAGCCTTTCAAACTTTTCAAAACCTTTTCACTTCCTTGTTGAGTCACCACTTATACTATGAGCACCTTCTGGAGAGCATAGTTGTCATTCTTGTGTTTGTCTCAAAACCTGGTTAATTATGTCATGACTTTGATGCTTGTATCTCTGATATCCTTACCTCTAATCTTCACTTGAACTTCAGAGTTGCCTTGGCATTTATATTGTGCTCTTCAAACAAAGGAAAGCGAGATACCACTCTATCATACCTTTTTATGAGCATTGCAATGTTTATTATGTTTATGTTCCATGCTACTTATTATGAATGCTTTAAATATCTACTCCTGTGCTGAGAATATATACAACATATGAAGCAAATGTGTTCATGAAAGTTCTTTTGTCGCACTCAGTTTTCTACTGAATTACTTGAGGACAAGCAATAAGCTACGCTTGGGGGAGTTGATCAGTCTAAAATGTATCTACTTTCCCGAACACTTTTGCTATTGTTTCTCCTCTAAATTTGTGTGATTTGGATACAACTAACATGGACTGACGCTGTTTTCAGCAGAATTACCTTGGTGTCTAGTTTCTGTGCAGAAAATCAACTATCAAGAAAAATCCTGGAAAATATGCAAAAAACCTATTTCACCAGAAGATCCACAGATCCAGAGTACGAGATGGAGTGGAGTCCTGAGTGGCCCACACCCCTGCTAGGCGCGGGCTAGGCCTGGCCGCGCCTAGGCGGTGTGGCCACACCAGACACCCCCTCGGCCTCCCTCTTCGCCTATAAGAAGCCTCTTGACCTAAAAATAGAGGGGGTTCGTCGTTTTCCCAGAAAGAGTTCCGCTGTGCCGCCGCCACCAGAAGTCGTGATTCGGAACCAGAAACTCGGTTCTGGCACCCTGCTGGGACAGGAAATTTGGGGAGGATCATTACCATCGTCATCACCAACGCCTCTCCATCAACCATCAATGTTTCCGTCATCCATGAGTGAGTAATCCCCCGCTGTAGGCTATGGGTATGGTAGAGATTCACTACAAGAAATGTGTTCACTTGTGACCTTCTCGTAGTGACGTGAAATGAAATCGTCATAAATCTATGACGATTTCACACAAGATGGTCATAGGCCATTTAAAGAGGTCAAAACCATGTACAATTACGACGTTCTGTGTCGAAAACATCGTAATTTTATTAGATGAAATCGTCATAGTCCGTGCAATATGGTTTAGGATCTTACTTTTAGTCTATTATGACCAATTCAAATTGTCGTAGTGTCTAAATTCAGATTTATTGACATGACTAGTTGGCCACATCAGCAGTTGCGCATATGTGTCATAGCTACGTGTCATTTTTTGCATAGGTGGCATGTCCTATCTATATGTTAATTTTTGCCCCAGGACCTGACATGAAGGCCCCACTCCGTACATGACAAAAAGGACCCACAGGCGGCCTCACGCCGCACCTGACCTGCGGCCCCACGCAAAGTCCACTCGGACGCATGCCAAAAAATTGACGTCGGGGCGGGGGGTCGAACACGCGACCCAGCTCCCTCCTATACCGCTGCAAACCACCATGCCAGGATCAGTTTGTTGTCTCATTACTGCGTGCAATAAATACTAACATTGATTTTGTCTGTTGGGCCTTAGCCTCGGCTGATGATTAGGTTCAGCCCACGAAGTAGACAAGTTCTTCTTGGGCCTCTTGAGCTTGTGCATGGTAATTATAGTCGGGCCAACTTGGCAGGTCCAGTTAGGATTTTTTTTCATTTTCCTTTTTCTGTTTTCTTAATTCTTTTGTATCTTTTAATAAGAAGTCCAAAAAATTTGATTTTTGTATCTAAATTTTTTAAAAATTCAGTAGATAAACTTAGGGTGTTAATTAGAAAATACTTTTACAATTTGAAAATAGTGGATTTACTAATCCCATGTTAGTCTATAGTAGGGACAATCATATTTTCTTGGCAAAAAAGGAACAATATCATATTTCAAAATGGTCAAAACGGCGGTCATGAAGGTTCTTAGCTAGGGGCCGAGCCTCGCTAAACTTGCATTGGATCTCTAAATAAATAGAATATTGTCAGTATAAAAATCATTTTTTCAAAAAATAATGGGCATCGGATCATGTACCTATAGTTCAAATCGGACCCACTTCCTACCGATTCGGCAAGAATTTGTCTTTTTTGCCAGGGATGGACAGAAAGGTTTTAGAGACCCCGGTTGGTATATTTGTACATTTAAGGTGGCCTATTAGTTTTGAAAAATTGGATGGTAGCATTTTGAAACTTTCATTTGGTGGTTGCTTCACAAAACGGCCCATTCTTTGCGCTCAGAAAATGGAAAATGGTTTTTTCGTGCGACGGAATGGAAAACTTTCTCCTGTAACATTGTTCGCCATCCCATGATGCACATGTGTGCACAATACGAGTGCATTATCACAAACTATGCCCTGATTCTAGCCATAACGTTGGTCATTTGACCCGAAAGCCATGAAACCTCGAACATGATTGGTCATTTTGTGAAGGCTTTTTTGAGACATACTCAATTTACCAAGTTTGGTATTTTCCCATGCAACTATGTATAATAAGACACCACGCGAAGGATTTGCGTTGATTGGACCAGTTTTGAATTTTTTATGCCCGTTTCAAACTATGGTCAAAACGGCGGTCATGAAGGTTTTTAGCTAGGGGCCGAGCCTCGCTAAACTTGCATTGGATCTCTAAATAAATAGCATATTGTGAGTATAAAAATCATTTTTTCAAAAAATAATGGGCATCGGATCATAGACCTATAGTTCAAATCGGACCCACTTCCTACCGATTCGGCAGGAATTTGTCTTTTTTGCCAAGGGTGGACGGAAAGGTTTGAGAGACCCCGGTTGGGATATTTGTCCATGTAAGGTGGTCTATTATTTTTTTAAATGGTATGGTAGCATTTTGAAACTTTCATTTGGTGGTTGCTTCACAAAACGACCCATTTTTTGCGCTCGGGAAATGGAAAATGGTTTTTTGGTGCGACGAAATGGAAAACTTCCTCCTGCAACATTGTTCGCCATCCCATGATGAACATGTGTGCACAATACGGGTGCATTGTCACAAACTATGCCCTGATTCTAGCCATAACATTGGTCATTTGACCCGAAAGCCATGAAACTTCGAACATGATAGGTCATTTTGTGAAGGCTTTTTTGAGACATACTCAATTTACCGAGTTTGGTATTTTCCATGCAACTATGACACATAATAAAACACCACGCGAAGGATTTGCGTTGATTGGACCAGTTTTGAATTTTTTATGCCCGTTTCAAACTATGGTCAAAACAGCGGTCATGAAGGTTTTTAGCTAGGGGCCGAGCCTCGCTAAACTTGCATTGGATCTCTGAATAAATAGCATATTTTGAGTATAAAAATCATTTTTTCAAAAAATAATGGGCATCGGATCATGGACCTATAGTTCAAATCGGACCCACTTCCTACCGATTCGGAAGGAATTTTTCTTTTTCGCCAGGGGTGGACGGAAAGGTTTGAGAGAACCCGGTTGGGATATTTTTCGTTGTAAGGTGGCCTATTATTTTTGAAAAATGGTATGGTAGCATTTTGAAACATTCATTTGGTGGTTTCTTCACAAAACGGCCCATTTTTTGCGCTCAGAAAATGGAAAATGGTTTTTTCGTGCGACCAAATGGAAAACTTCCTCCTGCAACATTATTCGCCAACCCATGATGCACATGTATGCACAATACGGGTGCATTGTGACAAACTATGCCCCGATTCTAGCCATAACGTTGGTCATTTGACCCGAAAGCCATGAAACCTCGAACATGATTGGTCATTTTGTGAAGGCTTTTTTGAGACATACTCAATTTACCAAGTTTGGTATTTTTCCATGAAACTATGACACATAATAAAACACCACGCGAAGGATTTGCGTTGATTGGACCAGTTTTGAATTTTTTATGCCCATTTCAAACTATGGTCAAAACGGCGGTCATGAAGGTTTTTAGCTAGGGGCCGAGCCTCGCTAAACTTGCATTGGATCTCTGAAGAAATAGCATATTGTGAGTATAATAATCATTTTTTCAAAAAATAATGGGCATCGGATCATGGACCTATAGTTCAAATCGGACCCACTTTCTACCAATTCGGCAGGAATTTGTGTTTTTCGCCAGGGGTGGTTGGAAAGGTTTGAGAGACCCCGGTTGGGATATTTTTCGTTGTAAGGTGGCCTATTATTTTTGAAAAATGGGATGGTAGCATTTTTAAACATTCATTTGGTGGTTGCTTCACAAAACGGCCCATTTTTTGCGCTCAGAAAATGGAAAATGGTTTTTCTGTGCGACGAAATAGAAAACTTCCTCCTGCAACATTATTCGCCAACCCATGATGCACATGTGTGCACAATACGGGTGCATTGTGACAAACTATGCCCGATTCTAGCCATAACGTTGGTCATTTGACCCGAAAGCCATGAAACCTCGAACATGATTGGTCATTTTGTGAAGGCTTTTTTGAGGCATACTCAATTTACCAAGTTTGGTATTTTTCCTTGTAACTATGTCACATAATTAGACACCACGTGAAGGATTTGCGTTGATTGGACCATTTTTTAATTTTTTATGCCCGTTTCAAACTATGGTCAAAACGGCGGTCATGATGGTTCTTAGCTAGGGGCCGCGCCTCGCTAAACTTGCATTGGATCTCTGAAGAAACAACATATTGTGAATCTAAAAATGATTTTAAAAAAATAATGGGCATCGGATCATGTACCTGTAGTTCAAATCGGACCCACTTCCTACCGATTCAGCAGGAATTTGTGTTTTTCGCCAGGGGTTGATAGAAAGGTTTGAGAGGCCTTAATTTGGGTATTGTAAATATAATATGGTCTAGTGTTTTTAGAAAATGTGGTGGTACCATTTTGCAAAATTTATTTGGTGGCTGCTTCACAAAACGCCCCATTTTTTGACACTCGGAAAATGAAAAATGCCTTTCTTCGTGCGACGAACAGAAACACTTTTCTGATTACATGAAAATATTGTGCACACATGTATATCTTGGACTTGCGAACAATGTTGTCGGAGGAACTTTTATTTTCGTTGCACAAAAAGTGGTTTTCTATTTTCTAAGTGCAAAAAAGAGGTGATATGTGAACCGACCAATCAAAACACAGGAAACACCCTCCCAGAGATCATCCTTATGGAGCTGATCTAGACCGTTCATTCCTGATCCAACGCTTACTGTTCACGAGAAGAAGCACACACAAATCCACAGTCCCCACCGCACCCACGACACAAACCCTAACATCACCAAGCCTCCCCTCGCGCTGCCGATTCTCCCCTCTCCCTTCCTCATCTCTCTGTCGCCACCCCCACCCACCCCCATCAATCCTGATCGCCATCGATCTCGGCTCACCCCCCACCAGCCTGTCGCCTTCGGCTTGCAGAGCCGCCACCACCGTCTCGCCTTCGCCCTGCAGTGCCGCCACCACCGTCTTGCCTCCGCCCCTCAGATCTCCTCCCCTCGCGCCCCTCGAGATCTCCTGTCCGAACCCTAATCTCCACCACCATCTCGCCTTCGCCCTGCAGTGCCGCCACCACTGTCTCGCCTTCGCCCTGCAGCACCGCCACCACCATATTGCCCCCTCGATCTACCCACTACCACTACTCGCCTGCGCTTCCCGAGGCTAGTCTGGCCGCCCCACTACCTCGCGCCGGCCGAATCCATCTTCTCGGGAGCTCGCCGTCCACACCAGGGGCACTGCCTCTCTACCGGCGACGCCACCCATCTCTCCCTCTTCTCTCAGGCACCATCACCTCCTTCTACATATCCTCTAACGCGCTGCATCTATTGAAACAGGAATCGCGCGGTAGGAACTCGAAGACGGCGACCAGATGAACGTCCTCATCGCATCGGCAGGCGGTGGATGTGAGATGAGAAGTGGCATATCCACGGCCCAGGCGACGCCCGCTGCTGCATAACCTCAAGCCCAACAACACCAGATCCACCGGCTAGGTCTTCAAATGTTCCGGACATCACCCACTGCTTATCCTATTCTTCGCTGTCTCCATGCTCTATGTAAGTCCCTGGTTACTCCCTTTTCTCCTCCACTTGCTATGTGAGACATGGATGTACTATATACTGTTTTCTTGCATTTTGTGTTGGCGTCCATAGAACATGTTAATCGAGCGTTCAAGTATTATAATTGTTCTGTGACAAGGCTAGTTCATTGTTTGTAGCACATATGCCAGAACATTTGTCCCTTGGTTGATTGATTGATCCTTATACTTGTATTGCCTAGAGAAGAACTATATGCCTACTAAAGCTTATTATTTGAAACCAGAACTACTGTTAATACTACTAATCTGGTTATTATTTCTGCTGTCTAAATTTCACACAATATTTCTGCTTTCTAAATTTCACACAATATTTCTGCTGCCTACTATATGGAACATTGGTAGCTGTGCACCAATTGCATAACTGTATGTCACTAATACAGGACAAACAACAGGAGTATAGTTAACTATCAGAACCTACAGTTACAATGCCATGCTTACTCTTATATACTTTCTAGTTAAATGTATCATTGTATTCCCAGCACCACATGGAAAATTTATAGAGCTAGCACTATATTCAATCAGTTCTATGCTTATCTTGTTCAAAAGAGCAACTATTTTGCTCTCAATTGTTATATCTATAGCATCTAGTTTGCGTTGTTGATTGTTTCAATTGATTATCTCTTTAAGGTTATATGCCTGATACCTTGTGCTATTCTTTCAATTGATGGAATAGATGAATTACTTAAAATAATTCACGTTACTGGGTGGCGTCGAGGGTGAGATCGAACATCTTTGGTGAGTTTTTATTCCAGGTTCATGGCTTGGGGCTGGTCGATACGATTACCATTTTAGAATGCCCACTGCTACTGCTGATAGTGACACTGCACTATGTTATTATGTTGTAATTTTGGAGTGTTGCTGCCTTAAGCAGATATATGAAACAAAGTCAGGTTACTTTGAACATTCCTCTAACAGCTACTGCTTTGCCTTGTTGGATATTTTCAGCTTATATTACCTTGTATTCCTGATAAGCTTGTCATACTCCAATCAATCAAATGTGTGAAAAATTCGAATAAGTTTGATGCACTAGTTTCTTTTACTATGTTTGTTGCTTGGATGAAACTGTACATCAATACTCTGCTGCTTACCATTCTTAGTGTCTACCATTCTTGCATTAGGTGAAGTCTGATTAGAAATTTTGTTCTAATGGTGCATTCCTAGTGTACATTGTATGAAATATTTGTCAAGAGGGGTTGTTGCATCATTCTTCTCTCGACAGTTGAAGGTACTATGCATAAAACATGAACATTGTTTTGAAAATTCTATTGAAACATCATTACTGATTGCTCAGGAGTTTCCAGATCTGTCATGTTAATTGGATAATTGATACATGACAACATTCGATGATTTGTCATGTTAATTCTATTTTGTTCCAAATTGTTTAGTTCTTATTGTTATTAGATATTACCTTACTAAGCTCTAAAAGTGTGTTGTTTCCTTTTTTTTATAGGAGCTCCAGGCCGAAGAGGTGTGAAGACTGAAGCTATTTGAAGAGGCGTGAAGCCTGACAAAGCAAAGAGTAGCTAGTTATATTGTAGTAGTAGTCAGCATCTCTGATTGTATGAACACAATGTGAAGACTGTAATAGTCTAAATTTGGCTATTATTTCAAGGATTTCGTATGTTCCTTTTTTGTTCCATTTGAAAATTTTGTCATTTGTGTAATGAAATGTGAAACATGAAACGTGAGGAATAGGATGAACGTTTTGATAAACTGACAAAGGGAAACATCTGACTGGTGGGACCAATCTTTTGACCAATCTGACAAGTGGGACTAGTTCTTTAAATAAAGAGAAAAAAAATGTTCTTGTAAATAATGCAACGGCCCAAATAACAATGGACAGAAATGTTGGGCACGGCCCATAAACGTCTAGATTGGATAGAAAACGATATATTTGTTGGGCTTGGCCCATATAGATTATCAAAATGTACTGGGCTGAATTTGTACTATAACGATTTTGTTTCGTCATAATTGTGCCACGTAGGATCAACCACGTAGGATCTGATGTGGATTAGGCTAGATCGTCCGTGACGATATTCGATCGTCAGAAAGGTTACGACGATCCAATATCCTCATAGATGGTTATGACGATTTCACTAAAAACATCGTGGTGTTTAATTACTGACGCTCGGTTTTTGACGATCTGTTTTTCGTCATAGGATCGTCATTGATTAACCATCATGACGATTCAGTGACAAAAATGGAGGGTCATGTATCAACATATTTCTTATAGTGATTGGATGAGTTCTATCATGTAATCGAATAATATTGTTAGGGCATAGTGCCTAGTATCTCTATTAGTGCTATTTGACTTTGTTGCAACTTGTTGTGCTTAATTCTTGTCACTAGGGCCCGAGTGCCATGATCTCAGATCTGAACTTATTATTGAATCATTATGATAGTATTTTTTGTGATCTTATCTGCAAGTTGTGTACACATATCATTGTTCGGATCCAAAGGCCCTAAAGTGACAGAAATTAGGACAACCGGAGGGGATGGATGTGATGTGAGGATCACATGTGTTCATGGAGTGTTAATGCTTTGATCCGGTGCTCTATTAAAAGGAGCACCTTAATTGCCAGTAGTTCCCTTGAGGCCCCGCTGCAACGGGCTGGCAGGACAAAATATGTTGTGCAAGTTCTCATTGCAAGCACGCATGACTATATATGGAGCACATGCCTATGATTGTTTAGTACTTGGATGCTTATTCTTATTTATCTGCAATTGACCTAGATCTTGAAGTTACATGTTTAGACTCGTCCATGCAACGCCCATCCATCCATCCCTATACCTACCGCGCTCATATCCTAATGTTTGCTACTACTGTTACTATTGCTCATGTTTTACTGCTGCTGTTGCTTTGCTGTTGCTACTACAAACTGTTGCTACTAATAAAATTCTGTGAGCAAGAACTATTTCCAGGTGCATCTGAATTGACAACTCAGTTGTTAAGGCTTGCAAGTATTCTTTGGCTCCCTTTGTGTCGAATCAATAAATTGGGTAATACTACCCTAGAAGACTATTGCGATCCCCTATACTTGTGGGTCATCATCTATTATGATACTAGTCAGTTATGCTCACGGCTCACTGATCATGGGAACGCGAATTTGCAGGCATAACAGGGATTTTCGGACCGTAAAATTCGGGGTCTCATAGGGATAAGACACCAATATTCCGCTGTGTATACCCCTCAACAAAATGGTGTAGCCAAGAGGAAAAATTGGACTTTAATGGACATGGCAAGGTCTATGTTTGCTGAATTCAAGTCACCATACAACTTCTGGGATGAAGCTATTTCCACCACTTGTCACTCATCAAACCGGCTTTACCTCCGCAATATCTTGGACAAGACACCTTATGAGATACTTATCGGTAACAATCCCAACATATCTTATTTCCGGGTGTTAAGTTGTAAGTGTTTCTTTCTCATTAAAGTAGTTCATTTGTCTAAATTTGAATCTAAGGCTTTAGAAGGTATTTTTGTTGGTTATGGTGTCGAATGCCACACTTATAGAGTCTACAACAATCTCTCCAGAACTATTGTTGAATTGTGTAGTGTGGTGTTCGAGGAAAATGATGGCTCGCGTGTGGGGCAAGTTGATGTTTGTGATGCAGATGTTGAAATACCCCAAGATGCCATAAGAAGAATGAGTGTAGGATTTTTCCGCCCCATTGAGGAACCCCTTGTGGCATATAGGGATGGAGAATTCTCTACTCAAGTAGATCCCTCATCTACACAAGATCAACAAGCTCCACCTGCTAGAGAAACTACTGCACCAACACGTGACAACCTCCTGAAGTTAATCAAACATCAAAAGAAACTAGAAGCTCCAGGCTAGATTTTCTGCCTGAGGACGGATTATCCGGCCCTAGGCCAACACATGCAAGAAACGAATAGGAAGTATAGGAAGAAGATGAAAATCCCAAGATAGATTATCCAGCCCCTCCCTCGGTCGGATTATCCGGCCCTGAGAATTCAGAACAGTAGAGGCCTCCTGTTATGGCTGCTGATCAAGATCAAGGTCATGCTTCTCCATGACCTGTATGTTTATAACAAACTTTTAATCAAGGTCAAGCCTGTGGTCAAGACGATGAATCAAATGATGAAGAAATCCCTCCAAGAAACAACAAGGACATTCAAATTCGTCGCAAAGCTCTTGCCGACAGAAATCTCGAACTAAGAGGGCATACACTTGACAAAGTTATATGTGATCTAAGAAGAACGGTGTGTACAAGAAAGGAGCTAGTAAGCTTCAGGGATCATCAAGGTTATATATATATGGTGGAACCCAGGAAGGTTTTTGAAGATCTTGAAGATCTAGATTGGGTTTGTGCTATGCATGAAGAAGTCAATAATTTTGAGCGAAACAAGGTATGGAACCTAGTAGAGAATCCCAAAGAATGCCGCAATGTTATCAGCACGAAGTGGATATTCAAGAACAAGCAAGATGCGAATGGAATTGTTGTAAGAAACAAGGCAAGATTGGTAGCACAAGCTTTCTATCAAGTGGAAGGGGTTGACTTTGGTGAAACGTATGCTCCATTGGCTCGCCTTGAGTCTATCCGCATCCTCCTTGCTTATGCAACTCACCATAACTTTAAATTACAACAAATGGACGTCAAGAGTGCTTTCCTTAATGGTCCTCTACATTAGTTGGTATATGTTAAGAAACCCCCAGGTTTCGAGGATCCTAACTTCCCAAACCATGTATTCAAACTCGATAAGGCGCTCTATGGCCTTAAACAAGCCCCATGTGTGTGGTATGAACACCTTAAAGGGCTTTTGTTAGACCATGGCTTGGAGGTTGGGCAGATCGATCCCACTCTTTTTACTAAGAAGTTTAAGGGGGAGCTTTTCATATGCCAACTATATGTAGACAACATTATCTTTGGCTCTACTAACCAAGATTTTAATGATGAATTTTCAAAGCTTATGACTGATAGGTTTGGGATGTCTATGATGGGGGAATTAAGGTTATTTCTAGGTTTTGAGATCAAACAACTAAGATAAGGAACCTTCATTAATCAAGCAAAATACATCCAAGACATGCTCTCAAGAGGTTCAAGATGACGAATCTTAATGGAGTTGCTACACCAATGCAAACTAAATGCCATCTTGATCTCAATTCCATCGGTAAAGATGTGGACCAAAAGGTATATTGGTCCATGATCGGCTCTCTCTTTTACCTCTGTGCATCTAGACCCGATATTGTGTTAAGTGTAGGAGTGTGTGAAAGGTATCAAGATTCTCCTAAAGAAAGCCACTTAGTGGCGGTCAAGAGAATCTTCAGATATTTGGTTCATTCCCCAAACTTTGGTCTATGGTATCCTAAGGGCTCTGATTTCTCTTTATGTGGTTATATGGACTCAGATTGGTCTGGTGACAAGGATGACATAAAATCAACTTCTGGAGTGTGTCAATTCTTGGGCAGGTATTTAGTATGTTGGTCTTCGAAGAAACAAAATTGTATATCTCTCTCCACCATCGAAGCTGAGTATGTGGCTGCTGCTAGTGCGTGCACTCAATTACTATGGATGAGGCAAACTTTAAAGGAATACGGTGTCACTTTATTCGGGATCATGTTTCTCGTGGTGATATTGCCTTATCCTTTGTGAGCACAAAGAATCAACTTGCTGATATTTTCACGAAGGCACTTAATGAAGCAAGTTTTTTTCTTGAGGAATGAGCTAAGTATCATGGATTCAAGGAGCTTTGCTTGATTACCCTTTCATACTCACTTACATTTCCTCATTTATTTGGTTTAGGTGAAGGCATGGACATAGGGGGAGTGTGGTCCTAACTGAGTAGGCTAATCCTCTCCCATGATGCCGAAAGCAAGAAAAAACATCTCTCTTAATACCATTTTGTGATATGTGAGTTATTGATGAGCATTGGTTTTGAACCCAAGGTATATCTTCGCGGTTTCATGCCATTCACTCCAACATGGTGGCTTTGGCCACCACCCTCTTCCTTGAGAAGAGTTGGTTCCTTTCTTTTTAGATTTTCTTGCATATCTTGTGTTCTTATGGAAAACACGCCCAATTTTGGCTTTTCTTTGATTTGTATTTTGCAATTTTGGATGTGTAGTACCATCACAATTTGGTTGTCTAAAATATAAGCTTTTTTCCATCCCCGAGCCATCTATTCTTGCACACAAGTCCTTTGGTACACTTGCGAGGGTTTTGTTTGGGGTATGCTGGCCTCAATCTGTGTGTAACAGAAAATTTAGAGAGGGACGGATTATCCTCCCTTAGTGGGGGACAGATAATTCGCCCCTGGCGGTTTTCGTCTATTAAGGCTAGGGAGACGGGGGAAGGATTCAAACAGAGCAACACTTCCTCCCCAACCCCCTACCTCTCCATCAGCCAATGCCGGCCGCCCCGATCCTCCCAGAGTCATTCCGACCATCGAATTCTCTAGGCCCTCCCCGGATTTTCTTCCCATCGCCTCCGGGTACCTTATCCTCCGATTTCTTCTTCCAATGAGTGAGGGTAACTCCCCCATTCTTCTCGTTTGTATGGAAGTTGTTGTTTGTTGTGGAAACTAGGATTATGGGTTGCTCTTTGTTTCATATGCATGCTAGGAACCGTAGTCTAGCAACCCTTTTGCTCGATATAAATTGGTACTATGAATCGAGGCGATTCTGAAATTTTCGCAGGGCCAGATTATCCGGCCTGGAAGGTTTGCCCCTAATTCAGATTTTCACAGCTTCTAGTATCATGTGGATTTGTCTTGTGGATTATTTTTCTACTACTCTTAGCAATCCTCCTGGACTTGTGTGTGTTCTTATCTCCCTGCTACACGTCTTATTCGCTTCACATGTGGTTCTATTGCTCCTAAGACGTACCAGCTCCGTCCTCATGGTCATTATCTCATGCGCAACAAAGAAGGAGTTCTTGTTGACCAAGTTGAGTTGAGAAGGCAGAAGAGAGAGACTGAAGGATGTCTAAAGGTTCTAGGCAAGTAAAGAGGACTACCAAGAGGAAGGGCAAGCATCCCAGGGTTAACTACAAGAACATGGATATCCTTGAGTACTCTGCTCTCTATCATCGTGACGTGTATTGAGAGGCTAATATTGATGAGAAACTTGGTGATGATCACTATTGGTCTGATCATCAAAGGTACATCTATGACAACATTTACTCTTCTTTGAAGATCTGCCCTATGCGTCCTTTGGATATGACTGAGGCAAAGTCTAAGCCACGACTTGTTGAGGCTTTGGATGTGACTGAGAGGATGGGGTTGCATCATCTTATGACTCTTTAGTGCAACTATGCTACCTCCATGGTGAAACAATGTTTCTCCACTCTAGCGATCTGTGGGGATGAGCTACGCACTATGAAGTGGATGACAGGTAGCACTTATCTCCAGGATGATTTCCGCATTTTTGGTTAAGTTCTTGGTTACCCTTTTCATGGTCGTGATACTGCTTGTGGACATCGCATCATCTCTTCCATCAATCCCAACAAGGACACTGCTCCCTCTCCTTGCCTTTCTATAGATGGTGTTGTTGGCAAGCTTTCAGGCCTCTCTCCTCTTTATGCAGAGCTGGTTGGCCTTTTTCGGGACTGTATCACTCCGAGTGGGGGCAACAATGACAATATTTGTGGTCACCTAGTTCAGCTTCTTGCTTTCTCCCATGAGTGTGCCACTAATGAAGATCAGTTTGTGGGTTACATGATGGATGTCATGGATTTTATATATCATGATATGACTGATGCCATGTTCATCCGGCTTTCCATTCCATCTCCCTTTATCATGATTCTCATCAAGAATATGCTCCCTCATGATGATTTCAGCGGCAACCTTGATGGGGAAAACAAGGCAAAGAAGATCTACAACAAGTCAAGGAAGAACTCTCATCCCTCTTCAGCTCCAGAGTCCTTCATGAGAGATGGTAGAGCTAGTGGGCGTAGGCCCCCAGTGTCGCCTATGTCCCATGAAGTAAAGAAACTAAATTGGTTCTAGCGGAACATCTTGTGCATGGGGGTAAACACCCACAAGGGGCAGTACGAGGCTTATCGACAACGCCATGATATGGCTCACACTCAGTAGGTTATTCTCCACCATGTGTGAGGGGCTTCATGCCACCCTCCCGCTCCTTCAGCTCCCAGTCCATATGCTCAGTGGAACACATCTAGCCTCAACTATCGAGAGCTCGAGCGCCAATTTTTCCCTACCCTAGTGAGGGAACCTACCCCTCTGTCTGATGATGAGGATGATGAGGTGTATGATGATGAGGAAGGGGACGAAGAAGATGATGAGGATGACTATGAGGAGTGATCTCTTGGGGCGCTAGCATCACTTTTCTTCCTTTTTGGTGTTTCTATGCGAAAGGGGGAGAATTAGTTCTATTGGGATGCGTGGATTTGCATGGGTCGGGCACATGCATTTGCCATTTTTTGTCATTTTCTTCACCTTTACTTGTGCCCATTTAGCATTGAACTTTTAATTTCTATTTGGTTTTTATGAGACTTTGTGGTTTGTGAGGTACTCTGGATTTATCTTAGTTATCATTGGAATTATATTTGTGGATTTATCTCTTGAGAAGTATGGATTCATCTATATGCTATGGAATTCCGGTATTATCTCTATGGATGCATCCAAATGGTATTATGATTCAAGGTCTCAACAATGGTTATCATATTGGATATATCAATATTATTGAGGAATTCATTCTTCGGGTGGTATGGTAATTCTTGTCTAACTCAGCATTTGGTTGTATCTTCCAATTAAATGAAAAGTCTTGTATCTTGTGTGCATTTGTATTCAAATGCAAATTTCTTATATGCACACATTTAGGGGAGACTTTTTCATTCTTGGAATGATGTTGTTAGTAGGACTTTTTGCAAATCCTAGTATTGTCATCTAACACCAAAAAGGGGGATATTGAAAGAACATTTCATGATCACTGGAGTTTTGTTTGTTAGATAACAATGCCAAGGAAGTTTTAATGTGTGATCATGTGCTGCAGATATTTGCCAATTCAAAAATCATCCAAACAGAAAGTTGGGGGCGGATTATCCGCCCAAACCAAGGGCAGGATAATCCGGCCCTGGCTCGATCAGCAAAGGAAGCCAAGGCATGTCCGACCAGGGCAGACTTTTGCCTGGATTGTCCGACCAGGGCTGGAGTTTGGCTCAGGCCGGATAAGCCGCCCCTCAAGGGGGCCAGATAATCCGCCCCCAGGATTTTTGCAAAAGGAGGAAAGGCGCGTCGCTCTGTACTAGGGCGGATTTCCCCTCGGAAAATCTAAGTCTGGGGAGGAGTTTTGCCCCAGCCAGATAATCCTCCCTCCGGCCCCAAAAATCACCAACGGGTTTGTTTAGCCGGGGGTATAAATACCCCAATTGGTCCTCCTTCCAGAACTCTTTATTCATTCGAAAAAGTGCAGACCTGTTCTTCAAGCTCCATCCCGAGATCTCCATCTTCATCCACTCAAAGGCTCCAATCTTTGGCGAATTGAAGGAGGTGGCCTCGATCTTGATCAACACCAATCAAGTGCTCCACTTCCCCTCCATTCTTTTGGGGGATTCTTGATCTAGTGTTTCTTGCAAATATCTAGATCTCACTTTCGGTTGATAATCCTTGTTCTTGTGGCATCTTGTTGTCATCACGGGGGGATCCAATTCGGTTGTGTATGTGTGCCCTGCTAGCTTTGTAAAGGCACCTGTTCCCGCCTCGAAGGGTACCAATAGTGGAAAGGTGGATCAGGCCTTTGGTGGCGATATCCATCAGAAAATAGAGTGAGGCTTATTGTGGTGTGGTTGTCTTAGAACCGCCCACCCCTTGAACGCAGACGTACTTCTATTCACAAGGAAGGAACTGTGGTGAAAAAATCCCCGTATCTCCACATGATCCACTACGGTTTCCTCATGATGAGTCCAAATTTAAGCATTTTTACCTATTGTTTGTGCACAAATAGAGTAGGGATCTTTGTATTCACGGTGTTTGCGTGCATATTTTTGTCTTTATTTCAACAGGTTCCGAATTCATCAAGTCTATTGTGAACATAGTAATTAGAGATGTCATATTATACTATAATATGACATTTTAAGTTATAAAAGTCATTTTATGGTTTTACCTTTGCTCTTGGGAAAATACCAATCGAGGAGAGGCAACCAGTGCCGATAATGAACTGCGTATGGGCGGGGCTCGACCGTACCATCCGTACCAGGTGCCATCAGGACCGCCTCATCAAATACTTTCCCCTGGCAAAGACGATAGAGGGATCCGACATTCACAGCCACCAAAAACCACGAAAAACAACATCTAAAAGGAATCTAAAGGAGGAACCTGGCTGGATAGCAATCCATGCTGATCCATGGATCATTGGAGGACAATGCATCATACCCTTCATCATCAACTGCTGCATCTACATCACCACCATTACCTCTATCCTTCATCCATTAGATCTTGTTGTAATTCCAGATCTAAATGTGGTTTGCACTAGATGTATTTTAGTACTTGCATCCGTCCATTTGATTATGATGATGTTGTTGATTGCTTCCGTGTGTGAGTAGTTCCTTTGTTCTTGGTGAGATGGAGAAACCCTAGCACTATTATGAATTTGCAATAAAGATGATCTATGCTTGTGTCCATATGACTTGCCAGTCTATCATTGATTTATGATTTGTGTTTGTCTCTCTCTCTTTAGATGGTATGTGAAAGTCGACCACATACCATTTTCCCCTGGCACTAAAGGGAGGGCGAAACCCTTTGGACATGCTTTGGGATTATACCCGGAAAGGCCTCGTAACAGATTGGCGTCGGCTCGTTAACTATGCGATCAAAGGGGGAATAAAGAGGGACTCCCTAAGCTAATTACGATATCCATGGGTAAACCCTTAATTGCGGTGGTCTGTATGGGTGATTTCTCTCAGACATCGCAGTGGTTATTTAGAGGTGAACTCAATCTTGGCTCAACAAAGTGGCTTCCTAATATCCTTATAGTGAACATCTATTATGGAGCTCTCTCCACACATTTCATGACACAAGAAGTATGTTATCTTAAATTATTAATAATGATAACACCATGCTAGATTAATATCCTACATCCCCGAGAATCTTGTTACTTGCTTTCTTTTAATTGTTTTAATTACTTTTTCTACACACAACCAAAAACCTTTCAAACACCCTTTACTTGTAATAGAAGGAAGCTTACAAGTATCCTTTGGTAGATAGTGACGAGGGGCATAAAGACCTTTACCAATAGCTCTGTGTGGGTTTGATATCTTTACTTCGAAACTAGCTACAATTCATACGTGCACTTGCAGTCATCACCTCTCTCCTCACTTTTATTTGCTAGTAGTTAGGTTTGCATATAGGGAAATTCTCCATAGTTGCATATCTAGAGAATTTATCTTTGTGTCAAGCCTAAAATTGAAAGAGAATTAAAATTTGGAGTAGCACCTATTCAGCCCCCCTCTAGGTGCCCGTACGATCCATTTCAATAGGCCTCCCACATAAACAAACACTCCTCAATTCATTTAGTGATCACATGATCCCAATTCATCACATCATCCCCGATCTTCACGACCGATGATATATATCCAACGATAGACATTCCAAATGTCGATCATATCAACATCTTATTAATGCTCGACCTTTCATTCTCTTGTGTTCCGATGCTGTGTCTTTACATGCTAGGCGCGCCAACTCAAACTTGTGTGTATTGGAGTGCAAGATGGCTTACACCCACTATATACAAACGCAGATATGTCTGACACCCAATCATCACGACGTGCCTCATATTGGAGAACTTTCTTAGTGGTTAACACACAAGGGGAACATCATAATTTGGAATTATGTGAGGGATCATCCTATTTAATCTACCATCGTATATCTAATATACTATGCTAAACATGATGTACATACAAATACTTCAAAAGAATGGTGTCATGACATGGTTACAACGCCTTGATCGGTATCGAGAGCTCCAATGGAAAATGTTTAATAAACTTACCATTGCCATGTCATGACACTCTCCACTGCAAAATAAAGTCAGACGCTTCTACATTATCTCTTGCATGTTTTATGCAGCTTTAGGGATTTCATGGCAGAACCCCTTCCCAGCTATGAACGTTGACCCACAACGTTGATTAAATGGTTGCCTCTTCGCTCCCTTTTCAGGGCCCTCCAGTGTAAGTTTAATATCAACTACTTTAGAGCGACATACACCCCCCAAAGCCACTTATACTTGTGGACCAGTCTCGTGAATCACCGTGTAATGTTGGTTGGGGCGGCTTTATCAAACATTACCATGATATAAAAAGAACACGAAAGAGGGTCGCAGCTAGAGAATAAACACCCACATATTTCTGTGTGTTCTATCCGTACGACATGTCTACCCATAGATCTAGCTCTGATACAACTGTAGGGGTTCGCAGCAGGAAACAAAAAACTTCTAGCTACACGAACACGATAACCAAGATCTATTCTATGTAGACATAAGTAATAGAGAGGGGGACGGTGTTCATACCCTTGAAGACCATGACACGCCTTACGTAGGTAGGCATATAGTGATGAAGACAAGTATCGCACGAAGTGTTGCGCCTCAAAGATCTACACATGTTCGGTGTAGGCTACTTCTCCCGGGCTCCGATCTAGCCGAGCAGTGGAACAAGATGGAAGCCGAACCATCCTGTGCATGACAGTAGTGCAGAGGTGGATAACTCAACCCACAAGAGCTTGATACAATCTTGGTGGACCGAGGGATCTAGAGAATAGAGAGAGAGAGAAAGAGAGAGGAGAACTTGTTGTGCATATAGGGGAGGGGGACCCCTCTATTTATAGGAGGGGTAGGGAAAACCCTAGGGAAGGGGTGGGTGGATCCCACTGCCTTTGCTGTTGCCCTAGGGTAGCCTCCAACCTTAGGTGGCCCCTGTTAGGAATAGGCAACTTGTATTCCTCTGGAGCCAAAGGCCACAATATATAGTACATGAACAGGTGGAAATATGCACGAAAACCCCCTAACAAGTGGGGACATACAATATACAAATATACATCTAACACTCCCCCTCAAACTCATGGTGGCTCGAAAACACTGAGTTTGGAGAGAAAGAAAGTATGTTGCGCAATGGTATGTGCCTTCGTAAAGAAATCCGCCATCTATAACTCTGAAGGCACATACTGAAGCGCAACAACCTGAGCCTGCACCTGAGCACATGTATAGAAAGCATCAACACCAATATGCTTGGTAAGCTCATGCTTGACCGGATCACGTGCAATACTAATAGCACCCGTACTGTTAGACAAAACCAGAGTGGGTGTGGTAATAGAGACCCCAAAATCCGCAAGCAACCACCGTAACCAGGTCACCTCAGTAGTCAACAAGGCCATAACACGCAACTCAGCCTCAACAGTCAAACGGGAAATCACTGTCTGTTTCTTCGTTTTCCAAGAAATGAGCAAACCACCAAGAAACACACAGTAAGGAGAAAGTGAACGGCGATCCAAAGGATCACTCGCCCACGTAGCGTTCGAATAGCACTGGATCTGGAGGGAGCTGGAACGAGGAAAGAAAAGACAACAAGTGATCGTGCCACGAAGATAACAAAGAACACGGAGAAGATGACTATAGTCAAACTGACTCAAAATATGAACATGATAAGATATGCCAGGACGAGTGACAACAAGATAAACAAGACTCCCAACAAGATGGCGATAGCGCGTCGGATCAGGAAGAGGATCACCATCAGTAGGGTGAAACTTAACATTAAGCTCCATAGGGGTCTCAACAGTGCGCTCATCCCCAAGAGCAGCACGAGCGAGAAGATCCTGAATATACTTTTCCTAGGAGATGAAAAAGCCATCGGAAGTGGAGGAAACCTCAATCCCAAGAAAATATCAAAGAGGACCAATATCAGTCATAAGAAACTAATCACGAAGACGAGCCTTAACAAAGAAAATATACTCAGGATCATCACCAGTAATGATCATATCATCAACATAGAGAAGAAGAAGAGTGCTTCCATGAGGAGAAGTGTGAACAAACAACACTGGATCATGAGCACTAGGAGAGAAACCAGCAGCAGTCACCACAGAGGCAAAGCGCTCAAACTAGGCACGATGGGCCTATTTCAGGCCATAAAGAGAATGCCAAAGACGGCAAACCATCCCGGCGGGAACAGAATACCCAGGAGGAGGCTGCATATAAACCTCCTCACTCAACTCACCATTGAGGAATGCGTTCTGAACATCAAGCTGGGACATGGACCAGTGACGAACAGAAGCGACAGCAAGAAGAGTGCGCACAGTGGTCATATGAGCCACATGAGCAAAGGTCTCATCATAGTCACGACCGTTCTCCTACTGAAAACCATGAGCCACAAGACGCGCTTTATAGCGCTTAAGAGATCCATCAGAGCAATTTTATATACCCACTTACAAGTGATAGGACGAACACCGGGAGGGAGAGAAACAAGATCCCAGGTGCCAGTGCGCTCAAGCGCGGCAATCTCCTCAGCCATGGCCATCTGCCATTCAGGATGATGCTCAGCATCCCGATAAGAAGTTGGCTCGGAGGCAACAGAAAGACCATACTGACTAGGAGAGTAACGGTTGGGGGCACGACGCTGACGAACAGGACGAGTACAGGGAAGCTCATCAGAGGAAGACGACTCATGAGACGACGACGAAGAAGAAGGAATAGCAGAGGAAGGCTCCGAAGAACAAGGAGAACTAGGGGAATTAGACGGAGAAGAGGAGGATGGTGTCGAAGAAGAGACATCAGGGAGAGTGGGTCCTGAAGAAGACACAATAGGAGTAGAAGGAGGTATGTCAGGAAAAAGAAGAAAAGAGATATCTTCCACCAGGTAGGTACTGGCGGTGGAACGAGGATAGAAAGGGAACGTCTCATCAAAGGTAACGTCACGAGAGATACGCATCCGACGAACAATAGGGTCCCAATAGCGATAGCCCTTATGCTCATCACTGTATCCAAGAAAGACACACTCAACAGACTGAGCGGTCAGTTTGGTGCGTTCGCAAGGGGCAAGGAGAACATAACAAACACAACCAAACAGGTGAAGCATGGATTAGTCTGGAGAATGACCAGATAGGCGCTCAAGAGGGATACCACCCTGCAGAGCAGCAGAGGGCTGAATATTGTTGAGGTAAGCCGACGTAGCGACAGCCTCAGCCCAGAAATGCGGCGGAAGGGAAGAAGCAATCATCATGGCACGAGTGGTCACAATAAGATGGCGGTGCTTATGCTCAGCAATGCCATTCTGGGCATGTGCGCCGGGACTGGAGAACTGAGCAAGGGTACCCTGCTTAGCAAGAACACTTCGCAACATCTGGGAGATATATTCACCAGCAGAATCGGCATGAAACACACGAATGGGCGTAGAATATTGAGTATGGACCATGGCCGCAAAACGATGATATATGGAGATCACTTCACTGCGAGAGCGCATAAAATACAACCAAGTGTACCAAGAAAAATCATCTATGAATAAAGTATAGTAGCGATGGCCCCCTTTCGAAGCGAAAGGAGCCGGACCCCAAACATCGGAATGAACTAAATCAAAAGGTCGCTGAGATACAGATATGCTAGTAGGATAGGGAAGTTGAATATGTTTGGCCAACCTACAGCCCTGACAATGTAAAGACCCATCTCCTGAGACAGACCCTAGAAGACCACGATGAACAAATGATGACAGGAGAGAGTCACAAAGGTGACCAAGACGATGATGCCACTGCTGAAAAGAGCTGGTAGCAGAGGCGACGACCGGAGAAGAACTGGAAGATGAAGTGGCAGCGGAAGGAACACGAAGCCAATCTAACTCCCAAAGTCCTGAAGAGTCACGGCTGCGAGGGCCAGCTCCAACCAGGGCCTGTGTGCGACGATCCTGGACAACACAAGAATCAGCATCAAGAATGACGCGACAAACATAGTCAGTAAGATGGATAGCAGAGAACAGATTCATCTTAAGACGAGGAACATGAGAAATATCAGGAACAGAAAAGTAAGAAGTAGAAAGGGTGCCCTGGCTAGAAACAGGAAGAGAGGTACCATCGGCCGTGAGAACACAGACAGGAGAAGGGAGAGAACGAATAGTGGATAGAAGAGAAGACTCAGAGGTGATATGAAAAGAAGCTCCAGAATCCAGATACCACAGGGATGTACCTGACTGTGTAGAGGGTGGTGGTCACGCAGTGCCTGAAGAATCAGTCACAGAACCAGCAGTGCCCGTCGAAGAAGAGCCTGTAGCAGCAAGTAGACCACGAAGACTCCTGATAATGTCCTAATCAGAGAGAGCAACTGCTGAAGATCCGGAAGGAGCCGACTGCCCACGAGCCTGGTGCTGCTGATGTAAACTGGGATCCCGTGTATAATAGGTGGCCCAAGTGTGGCCATCCCTTCTACAGTAAGTGCAGTGACGAAGAGAACCACGACGACCCTAACCACGAGGCTGCTGGTGCTGACTCTGATCCTAAGACTGTTGGTGCTGACTCTGGCCCTGTGACTGCTAGTGCTGACTCTGACCCTGACTTGGAGGAGTGGGTAGTATCAGCGGTGGCACAGAGGACCATGGCTGAGTCGAGGGATAAGAGGGCAGAAGAGGACCATGAGTAGCAAACACAGACGGAACCGCAAGAAGACCAGCACCTCGGAGACGAGTCTCCTTAGCCTGAAGCTCAGACAACACCTCAGAGAGCAGAACAAGACCACGAGCATTCAACTGAGCAAGGCAAGGCTTGAACTCCTGGCGGAGCTGAGACAGAAACTCATAGATGCGGTGGAACTCCAAATCTGAGTGCACAATCTCGCAGCACGGAAATGTGCCACAAACAGCAGTACGGAGAGAATCAAGCTGACGCCAGATAGCAGCACTCTCAGTATAGAACTCATCAATAGTGGAATCACCCTGCTGAAGAGCATGCTCCTGGCGAACCACTAACAGGTAAAGAGCATCCCCAGACGGCTGATAGCGCTGACGAATATGTGCCCACTGAGCGGCAACAGTAGGGAGACTCATGAACTCAGCAGCAAACTGGGGCAGAACACTAGATGTGAGAACAGCAGTAGCACGAGCATCCTCATCGACCCACTGAGTGTAGGCGGTCAGATCGTGGCGATAGGTCTCGAGATCAACTGAGTACTGTTTGAACTTCAGCTCATAAGCAGTAACAGCACTATCATCGGCACTCTGAGCAGCATCCTTGGCCTCCTTAGAAGCATCAGCACCAAGAACAATCAGCGTCAGTGGAAGAGGAGCCATAGGAGCAGGGGGCACGGAGGACACGAGACCTCGCTGGAGAGCACACCCCAAAGACAGAGAACGCGCATGTGAACGCGCATAAAGGCAGCGAAATCAGGATAATTCGCGCCATCGAAGATCACCGGGAAACGAGGAATCGCAACATAGCCCGATGCAGAAGACTTCTCTCTCTCATTTTTTTGGTCAACACTCGAATCAGAATCGATCTAGACACAGTCGGTTCCAACAAGGCAGAGGAGGCCTGCGGGAGGCGGAGCGACTGGAGGCCGATGGGAGGCATAGCTACTTGAGGCCGGTGGAGGAAGGCCGGAGATGGCACGGGTGGGACAGGCGGCGGTGCCGGAGACGGGGAGGACAGCAGCGGCCCTGGCCGACGGTGCAGAGGCAGGAGGCAGGCCGACGGTTGGCCATGTAGAGGCGGGGTCAACGGGTGGAGTCAACGCAGACGGCCGGCAGCGGCAGAGGTCTGGTGGCGGGCGGCCGGGGAGAAGCTCCGGGTGAGACCGACGGGCAGAGTCAACGCAGAAGCTCGGGGAGATCGATCCGATCTGGGTGAAATCGAGGCAGATCTGGACCGAAACAAAATCGATCGGGACAAAAACGGGCGGCGACCAGCGGCGGGAACGATGGCAAGGCCAGCGGCGACAGAGACGGTGGCGGCTGCGGCTGCGGCATCAAAGTTGCGAGGAGAGGACGAGGCTAACCTTGCTCTGATACCATGTTAGGAATAGGCAACTTGTATTCCTCTGGAGCCAAAGGACACAATATATAGTACATGTATAGGTGGAAATATGCAGGAAAACCCCCTAACAAGTGGGGACATACAATATACAAATATACATCTAAGAGCCCCCACGTGCGGGGTGGGGGGACCCTTGGCGCCAGCCGCATGGGCGCTCCTCTCCTAGACGCCTTTCCCTATGGGCCTTTCCCTCCGGGGAATGTGCCAACAGGTATAGAGTGCCCAACAATAAATAAATATTTATGTATTTAATATTAATTTAACCAATTAATATATGAAACACATATACTATTATATCTTACACTCCGGAATACCTTTCGGAACCCTCTGATCTTCATCGGGTGGTTCCCGAAACCTTTCTGATTTCTCTCTCTCCCATTTGTTCTGCGGTGTTGGTTTTATCCCTAAGCATCCCCACCCTTAAGTGTTCCACCCTTCGGTTCGGAGATCCTTTGGACATGACCGAGAACCCTCTTGCGTCAATGATCATCAGCGGGACCTGGATGCCCATAATGACCAACCGTGCATTCACAAATCTCATCACTTGAACCTTCAACTTCGTGTCCTATTCCTTTTGCCATTCAATACCTAGGTCATCCGAGTTTTGATCTTCGGTATCTCCATACCTCTGTTTGATATAGTTTCTAATGAACTCGTTTACTCGTTTTTGTGCTGTTGCATTCCATGACCTAGTCATACACTTGTAACCTTCTTTAATGCAACGTCATCAAGTTGGACAAATGTATCTATCCGTTACTTCGATTGGAAAATCTTGGTCTTGATAAATACTCCTCAACCCGTTCCTCTGGGAAACCCGAAGGTACCTTTATGATCACCCTTGCATAGCTTGATACTTGATACCATCAAAGTCTCCTTCCAGTAATGGTGATTATGAATTATCTCACAGTCAAAGGATTAGGTGAAGATGTTTCTATGTTGTCATCAATGATGAATGTTAAGTAAACAGATCTCATTGCTATTTACTTTGGGTGTATGTATATCATATCAATCAACTAATGATATGACCTCGTTGTCAATTGGCACTATCACCCTTGATCTCTAAACCATACATCATCAATTGACCAATTAGCTAGTTCGCTAGAGGTAACTAGAGACAAGGATTGCTTACATACCACACGTGTATTAACATTTCGTATGAACACAATTATAGCATGCTAAAATACGTATCATGAACATAAGAGATACAAAAAATAAAACACTTTATTATTTGCCTCTAGGGAATATCTCCTTCACTTTATTGGTGTGGAAGTCCCTAAAATCATAATAGTTGTACAAGTATCATAACACTCAACCTAGTCTCAAAACTCAACGAATATAATTCTTCACATGAACAAAGGGGAATCAAATATGATGCAACTAATGCAAAAGCTCTTCAATAAAAACCTAACATGCGTGCGGTAAAGTATACATGCTAAACATGTAAGATAGATTACAAGGTGTTATAGACCCCCCCCAAGATTGGGATCAAGCTGGCGGGATCAAATAATCCCTTGCAATTATTCGATATCGTGGCATTCTTCAAGGCGAAGGAGAATTGTTGGAGAGAACCGCATGTAGTTTCTTGTTTGTTTCCTTCAAGGCGGATATGTGATGAAGGCACTTCTGTAGATCTGAATGCAAGTAGAATGTACCTTCAGTGACCCTATTTAGCATGTCGTTGAGTTCCTTCTTGCTTTCAAGATCTAAGAGATGCTTGCGCACGATCTTCCGAAGCATGAGTTCTTCCTTTTGATCCTTCTCGATCTGGCAAATATGCTATTCAATTCCTGGGATGTGCTGCATGACAGGTACGTCCAGAAGTTTGAATTCTCAATCTTCTTGAGGCTTCATGCTCATGCGCGCGTTCATGGTGATCTTCTTTGTTGTGGACATGTGCGTCGTAGTCTCCTCATAAGTCCCTACATCAGCCCGCTTACCTTTCTTACGCTTGGGTGAAGATTAGTTGGTGGAGATGAACTTGAGAAACTCTATGCAACCCTTCCCATGGAGTTTCTTCGCTTCTTCTTCATCTTCGAGCCTCACCATAGACAGATATTCCAGTTGCTTCCATCCTTTCTTTGTTTGCTCCATGAAGATCTCGAATTCCTCATCATCATCCTCATCATTGGAGTCATAAGCATACCTCTTGTTCTTCGGGCTTAGGCCTTGAGCTTCGCAATCATCGGCTTCAGTGGAGGAAGTCTGGAAACTATCCCACGACGGAGCCATGAGGCCAAGAGGTTTGCCTTTGCCTGGAACTGGGTAGCGTATCGAGGAGATTGGATCTGTGATATAAGAGGGAGGTAGACCTTTGGGGAGGCTCAAGAAGGGTTAGAAATTGGTGAAAACTCGTACTAGAAGAAAAAGGGTCGGCCAAGAAAATAATCCCAACAAATAATAAATGAAATAAGAGAAAAAAAGAAAAAAAGGGAGTCGTAACAACCGCCCATACGGCCAAGAAATACGCTCATACGGCGCTCCCCGACCAGGGTCTTTCCCGAAATCCTTCTCCATAGAGTCGGTAGAGAGTCAACCGACCTAGTCGGTACAGGCAGGTCCCGCCCGTACGGCTGGTCATACTGGCTCAGTTACCGCCTTATTATCATTTTTTACAATGCAAACCAAATGAACGAGACAACCCAGGGAACGTAACGACCTGCCGTACGGGCTAGAGCAGCCATATGACGTGGTCGTACCTAAACTCTCTGGAAGCACCAGGTATACTGGCGGTTTAACGAGCACTAGTATGGGCGGATCCGGCCGTACCGTCAACCCGTACAACTTCGTAAAACTGGTAGTAGCCTCATAAAAACTCAAGGAAACCAAAAACACAAATAGAAAAAGCAAAATAATAACCTAACGAAAATAAAACAATGTTTCAACCATATTGTTCATCTAAAGAAAAGAAGTTTATTCGAGTATCTTCCTCTTCCTTTGATTTTTGAACTAACGTTTTCTTTTTCCCTTTAAACAAGGTTGGTAGCATGAAGTTGCAAATACCATTGCAAAGAGAAACCATTTTTTTTTGTTTTTTGGAATCGAAGTACCAGAGGGTATGCACATGGATGACACTTCCTGGGATGGTTGGATCTCTTCAATACTCATGGGTACGTCCTCCAATTCTTCTTTTCTTTAAAGGATCTACAACTCAAATTCTTGCAAAAGTAGAGTCTAATGGATCATCCTTGGCTTAACATCATTTATTTCAAGGATTACTTTAAACCAATACTATCCATATGCACCCTTACTTTAGAGTCAATAATATCAGGTCTAAACTTCTCACAAGAGGAAACCACTTCAAAAAATACATTTTCTGCCATGGGGTAATTCTTTTGGGCGTCGTTTAAGATACGTTGATGCGGCTCAGTTCACTGTAGAGCTTCGTTGGGATACCCCAAGAGGAAGGCGTGATGAGCATAGTAGTAAGTTTTCCCTCAGTTATGAAACCACGGTTATCGAACCAGTAGGAGTAAGGAAACAACTCCAAGGTGTTGCTAACAACTTGGAACCTCCACAACACAAACTCAAAACTTTGCCCCAACATATAGTGAGGTTGTCAATCTCACCGGTTTGCTGAAAACAAAGGATTAAACGTATATTGTGGAAGATAATAGTTTATTGTAGAAAGTAAACGGTAACAATAGATGATGTATCAATGATAAAGATTGGACCGGGTCCACAGATCACCAGAGGTGTTCTCCTTAAGATAGATAACATGCTGGGTGAATAAATTACAGCGGGGCAATTGACAGATTGGGAAAGCATAACAATGCATATACTAGACATCTTGACTCCTATGAGATTTGATTGGGCATTACAACAATACACATAGAACATAATCCAACTACATCTATGATTAATAATACACCTTCAGGTTAACATACGGACCTCTTCTAGTATTAAGGTGCAAGCAACAGATAATTGCATTAAGAAATGTGTGTAAAGTAACAATACAATTGTTCCATGAACAAAAGATTGTTGTTTTATCCCTAGTAGAAAAATCACATCTACAACCTTAGAGATTTTTGTCACTTCCCCAGATTACTAGAGGCATGAACCTACTATCCATCATAAATACTCCCTCTTGGAGTCACAAGCATCTACTAGCCAAGATAGCTACTAGCAATGGAGAGCATGCAAGATTACAAATAACACAGACATGATAGAGCCAATAATCAAACTGACATAGTATCTCAATATCCATTGGATCCCCGCAAACACAACATGTATGATTACAAATAGATGATCTTGATCATGAATAGAGATTACAAGATCTAAACATGATAGCAGAAAGGAGGCGAAACAACCATCTAGCTACTGTATGGACCCATAGTCTACGGGTGAACTACTCACGCATCACTCCGGAGGCTGGCATGGTGATGAAGAAGGCCTCCAGGATGATCTCTGCCCTCCGGCAGGGTGCTGGGAAGAGCTTCAGATCCCCCCGATCTTGGGACTATGGTGGCGGCTACGGACTATTTTGTGGAGATTTGATCGGGTACTTATGGTTTCTGCATCAGGGTTCTTTTATATGCGAAAGGGAAAGGTCGGTGGGCGCCCGAGGGGCCCACACCTTGTGGCGGCGCGCCCCCTGGGCCGCGTGGCCCTAGGGTAAGGTGTGGCCACCTCATGGCCCCCCTTCGGCTTCCTTTCAGACTCCGTGTTCCTTCTGGTAAAATATTGACTTTGGCTTTTGTCCCGTCCAATTCCAACAGTATTTCCTTACTAGCTTTTTTGAAACCAAAAATAGCAAAAAACAGGCAACTGGCACTGTGGCATCTTGTTAATAGGTTAGTCCCAGAAAATGTATAAAAATACCTCAAAGTGTAGACAAAACATAGCAAACTTGATACTAAACAAGCATGGAGCATAAAAAATTATAGATACTTTTACGACGTATCAATCATCCCCAAGCTTAACTCCTGCTCGTCCTCGTGTAGGTATGTGATACAAATAATAATTTTTTTGAGGTGACATGCACCATCACAATTGATCAGACTTTTGCAAAGCATTGATAGATGGGATCAAAGTACTTTAAACATGAGCATGAAAGATGTAGTTCTAACAATAAGACAAAGCAACTATGTTGTAACATGAAAAGGTACAAACAAAGATCATGAATAACAATGCATTGAAAGACGGTTATTTGTTTCACATATAGAAAACATAGCATGTGCGGTATTCAGCTTGTCCCTCATGGAGTAGCAAAACATAAATGCATAGGACACCTTCAAAGTTCATAAGGGTGACTAGATATAAATAGTTCAAGAACAAGCAATATCAACATTATGAATCAATCAATAAGTTTTGGGACAATGAACATAAAACTAAGAATGACAACTATGCTCTCTTAATTGGCGTATAAAGATAGAAGGTGGAGACTCAACATAAAAGTATGAAGAAATGCCCTTCATAAAGGGAAGCAGTGATTTCAAGTTTCATAAAGAGCTTCCAAAAATTATGGTACTTATTAGATTTCAGCTCTCATTGCCCCTATCATAAGCATCTTCAAGTGATTATGTTTTGATACATCGGAAATGTATCTATAATTTTTGATGCTCCATGCTTGTTTAGTATCTACTTTGCTTTGCTTTGTCCACACTTTGAGGTGTTTTTATATGTTTTCTGGAACTAACCTATTAACAAGTTGCCACAGTGCCAGTTTCCTGTTTTCTTCTGTTTTTGGTTCCATAAAGGCAGAAAATCAATATTCTCGGAATTGGACGGGACAAAAACCAAAGTCAATATTTTACCGTGGGCAACACGAAGCCAGAAGACGATATGGAGAAGGCTCACTAGGGGGCCACACCCCCTGGCCGAGCGGGTGGGCCCACCCCGCTCCTGCGGGGGGCGGGGGGGTGCAGCCACCCTGGTGCCCCCCTAGGTCGCTCCTTCGCCTATAAGAAGCCCCCGATGCAGAAACCCTAGGCACCCCGATCAAAATACCACGAAACCGTCTGTAGCCGCCGCCACCATTGTCCCTAGATCGGGGGGATCTGAAGCTCTTCCTGGCACCCTGCCAGAGGGTAGATCATCCTGGAGCCCTTCTTCTTCATCATGCCAGCCTCCGGTATGAAGCGTGAGTAGTTCCACCTTGGACTATGGGTCCATGTAATAGCTAGATGGTTGTATCTCCTCCTTGTGCTTTCATGTATAGATCTTGTGACCTCCGTTCATGATCAAGATCTAATCTATTGGTAATCATGCATGTTGTGTTTGCGGGGATCCGATGGATATTGAGATTACTATGTCAGATTAATTAATGGTATTGTCTATTTGATTCTATCATGTCTATGTTGTTTGTGATCTTGCATGCTCTCTGTTGTTAGTAGCTATCTTGGCCAAGTAGTTGCTAGTGACTCCAAGAGGGGGTATTTATGCTCAATAGTCGGTTCATGCCTCTAGTTTCCAAGGGAAGTGACAGAAATCACTTCGGTTGTAGATGTGCTGTTGCCACTAGGGAGAAAACAATGGTCTCTTGTTCATGGAAAAAGTGGATTGTTTACCTTACACACTTTGCTTAAAGCAGTTGTCTGTTGCTTGCAACTTAATACTGGAGGGGGTTCAGATGATAACCTGAAGGAGGAATTCTAGTCATAGATGTAGTTGGATGGCGGTCTATGTATATTGTTGTATTGCCTAATCGAATCTCATAGGATCTTTTTATCTGGTATTGCATTGTTATGCCTTGCTCAGTTCCTGTCAATTGCCCTGCTATAATTTGTTTACCCTTCATTCCATGTTTGTTTATCTAAGGAGAACACCTATAGTGAACTATGGACCCCGGTCCAATCTTTACCATTGATACATCCTCCACTGTTACTGTTTACTTGCTGCAAACCATCATAACCTTCCACACCGTACAGTTAATCCTTTGTTATAGCAACCGGTGAGCTTGAAAACCTCACTGTTCGTTGAGGCAAAGTCTTGATTTTGTGTTGTGGAGGTTTCCACGTTGCTTGCAACACTTGTGTGATGTTTCCTTCGTCCTACTGGTTCGATAACCTTAGTTTATTACTGAGGGAAGACTTGCTGCTGTGCTACATCAAACCTTGCTCTTGGGGTTTGCCGACGAAGTGCACGTACATCAACTGGGCGAATCAACAAGTTTTCTAGCGCCGTTGTCGGGGAGGCTTAGGACGTATTCACAAGGGTAGTCCTCCTCAACCTTTCTCCTTACTTTTTTTTAGTTTGCTTAGTTTATTTTGCTTGGTTTTGTTTGCCTATTTTTATAAAAAACTCCAAAAAAACTAGTTTAGTTTGGTTTGCTTTCTCTTATAAAAAACACAAAAAAAATTAGTTCCTACTCTAGTTGCTGGTCTATTATTGCCTTGCTTGGCCATGCTCTCTATCAATGGATGGTTTCTTTAAAACTAGTTCTTATTGGCAAGGTGGGTTCACAGAAGAAGAAAAGTATTATTATAAGGAGCACCGTTTGTCACAAAAGGGAAACCCTTATGGGAACAAATTGATAAATTGAATACTATTGCTAGAGAGGTGTACTCTACTTATAATGTTACTTATTGCTTTGATAAAGCTTGTTGCTGTAGGAGGTATAAACACCTCCCTTTTCAATGTGAGTATAATGATAATGTTACCATATCTTCTTATGTTAAAGGAAATTATGACTTTCATGATTTGGAACAAATTGAAGAATTTATTGCCTTCAAGGCTGCATTTGAACTTGCCAGTTTGCTTGAAAATACTGATGATGCACCATATGAATATGAGGTTTATGAGATACTTAAATTTTGCTTTGACAATTACATGGAAGAAAATGGCTATATTCTTGAATATTTTAATAAATGCTTTCCACAAATGGAAGAGACTAATGCCTTGCAGGATCCTATGGAAGACGAAATTGTTGAAACTAGAAGCTCATTAGATGAAAAAGAGGAGGAGAGTGATGAACAAAAGGCGGAAGAATGGATTATCTACCCATGCCTACCTTCTAATGAGAGTAACTCTTTATCCCTTAAATTATTTGATTGACCCCCATGCTTACCGAAGGATTACGAATGTTATTTTCTTGTGGATCCTTTTGAAATATGTACTTTGGGTAAAACCGGGGAAGGTTTTAATCCCACTATTTTTGAGCTTGATAGAAATTATGCTTTGTAGATCATGAACAACATTCTTTATGTGATAGATATATTGTTGAGTTTATTCATGAGCCTACTGAAAATTATTATGAGAGAGTAAAATATGGTTCTATAAGTTTTCAGGGTACTGAAACACCTCTCTATGTGCTGAAAGATTTGAAGTTACTCTTGTTTCATCTTCCTTTGCCTTTCACTTTGTTCTTTGTGAATTTATTTGCATAAAAGATTCCTATGCATAGGAAGTGGGTTAGACTTAAATGTGTTTTGAATTTTCTTCTTGATGCTCTCTTTCTTCAATTCATATTTCTTATGTGAGCATCTTCTGAAGCTATCAAGCCTAACTTAAAGGCGTTAAAGAAAAGTACTTGTTGGGAGATAACCCAAGAGTTTCCTTGAGTCTTGGAAGTTATTACTTCAGTAATGAACTCTCCTTATCCTTTTTGTTTGCTTTTTGTTCCAAGAATGACCTCTAATGAGAGGGAAGTAAGATTTGGGGAGTTGCTGTCCCAAAACAGATTTCCGTCCTCCACCATAAAAATTCGTGAGGATTCTCTATAAGTCGGATTGAGATGAAAATTTACGAATAAATCCCCCAGTATGTTATATAACTTTCTATAGTTGAACACGTTTTGATTTGAGCAACAGAAGGTTTTCAAAAATATCGGTTTCTACCTGCTGGTCTGTTTTGACAGTTTTCTGCCATTATTTGCATTTTCTTCTTATTGATCCCTTTTGAGTCATCTTTTGGGGAATTGAGCTTTTTGAAGGAGTTGGTACAGTATCTTGTGTTTTTAATGAAAAGTTTTTCTGTTTCAAAGCTAAACCCAAAGGTCTATTATCTTTTGAATGCACTAATGTTGCTAATGAAGATTTTGTGAAGTTTTATATGAAGGAAAAAAATTCAGGTCTAGAGAGAGAGTGATGTAATGAGATGAAGAATGGACAAAAGCTCAAGCTTGGGGATGCCACCCCGGTGTCAACCCAAGAATATCCAAGAGGTACAAGCATCAAAGCTTAGGGATGCCCAAGGCATCCCCTTCTTCATCAATAAAAAGCTCAGGTCTGTCTAGACACTTTGTTTTTATTGTTTCATGCACTGTTGTGTTGTTCATGGAGCGTCTTAGTTTTCCTTTGCTTTGCTTAGTTTGTTTAGGTTTCTTGAATAAAGTAGTTTGTGCCCCCGTTCTCGTTGTGTTGTTTCAAATAAGTCAATTGGTGTTGGAAAGGAGTAGAAAGTTCTTGCTTGAAAGTGCAAGAGGAGCTTGCATTGACTATGACTTAGACTTTAGCATGACATGCTAGGTGTTGTTTTGAAATTATGCTTAGTGATTATTGCTGTAGCATGTCATGTTCCAAACAATTGGGATTCCTTAGCGTGCCTTGAAAGAATTATGCGTTGTTTTAGCATTCAAAAGCATATTATTGTGGTATTCTCCTTTGATGCTTTGTTTGGGTTGACTTGGCACGTGCTCAACCATGTTATTACTATGAACAAGTAACCATAGCCTCTATGATCATTTAGTCCTTGTCTTGTAGTACCACTCTATGTTTTGATTAGTAATGTTTTGTCGCTCTACATGATTATGGCCATTATTGCTCTCTTAGTTGGTTGCTCCTAGTCTTTTGCTAGCCTCCACTTGTATGAGTAAGCTCTACTCATGCTTCCAACTCCCAAGAAACCAAGTTATTCCAAGGTGTCCACTATAAACTTCTATGCATGGTGTGTTACACCATTCCAAGTATATTCTTGTTTTGAGCTATCTTCCAATTAAAAAGTATTTTGTTATGTGAAAACTTAGCGATTAAAGCTCTCACAAACTTGATGGCACACTTTTTATTCCTTGCCCCTAATAAACTTGAACCATTGTGTAATCTCTATTGTATATGCTTGCACTTATACGTTGGAATTAACAGAACCATGTTGTCATGGGGAACGTTTTCAACATTGCACTTGTACTTTGTACATAATTGATATCATGCTCTTTTGTCTATGGATGTAACATGTGTGAAATAAAGAGGGATCTTGTAAGTCCATGGAGTTATGTATTTTGTGTTAGAGAAACGCCTGGGCCGCTAGCCTAAGCCATTCCTAATCATGGTGGAAACTTGCAGCATCACCATAATGAGCTATCTGTGAAGCATCCTCAATAAAAATCTATGCACATAGTAAATAAAAAGATCACTGAGATGCGCATTGTCAGATAGCCTTGTCATTTGGGTTATGCGATAGCTCCTGTACCATGTGCAAGGGGTACCCCGTTGGCGGTTCTCTATGATACACATGTACTTACTATGACAAGAACTTACAGGTGACTAAAGTTGAGTAGCATGAGGTGTGGCCCTCGTATTCAAGGGACATGAGATTGCCAACTTATACTTTGTCAAGCATATACTCCATAGTTTGTTCACTTTAACCATAATCACTTCAAAATGCTTATGATAGGGGCAATGAGGTCTGAAAGCTAACAAGTACCATAATTTTTGGAAGCTCTTTTTGAAACTTGAAATCCCTGCTTCCCTTATGAAGGGCCTTTCTTCCACTATTATATTGAGTCTCCACCTTCTACCTTTAAGCACCATTAAGAGAGCATAGTTTCAATTCTTAGTTCTATGTGCAGTGTCCCAAAACTTATTGGTTGATGCATATTGTGACATTACTTGCTCTTGTGCTATTTGTATCTAGTCACTGTTATGAAATTTGAAGGTGGCCTATGCATATACTTGCTACTCTATGAGGGACAAGATGAATGCCACTATGCCATGTTTTCTGTATGTGAAACAAACAAACGTTTCTCAATGCATGTTATTCATGATATTTGTTTGTAGCCTTTCATGTTGCATGCATAGTTACTTTGTCTTATTGATATGTCGGAAACGTATCTATAATTTTTGATGCTCCATGCTTGTTTAGATCTACTTTGCTTTGCTTTGTCTACACTATGAGGTGTTTTTATATCTTTTCTGGAACTAACCTATTAACAAGTTGCCACAGTGCCAGTTGCCTGTTTTTGTAAGATCCCTCCCTTTATAAAGGTAAGGATCCCTGTGATTGCAATGCTAGTCCCTGGATCAATGCTAGCATCCACAGTTTAAGATAAAGTACACAGAAACAAAGGTCATTATTACATATCATTCCAGAGACAAACATAGTCTTTTACAAACTCCATGGCCACAGGCCTAATACAAGAGTTCAAATATATAATAAGATAAATAAGTCTTCATCTTCATGTTCCACAGGCAAGCATGTTGAGTGTAGACTCACGACTCCTAATCATCATCAGAATATCCTGCAAGATCACAAGTTACAGCCACAGTGGGTCAATACATTGGAATAGTATTGGCAAGTGATACCTTAGTAGAATATTGGTGGACTAGATACTATATGAAATTTTGGCTAAGTGTAGCTTAGGCTTGCTTTGCTCAAAATAAGTTTTACCTATTAGTTGAAAACACTAAGTTTTTCTTTGTCAAAATCTTTCCCAAGGAACCACCAATAGACATTGGGGACCTTCACCCTTGTTCAACCACAAGTTTTTACTTAGAAATTGGGATGAGGAGATTCTTGATAGCTTCCATGTCTTGATGCTCAAGTATTCCAATACCAGGGACATGGCTAAGTACTTAGATTCTTCCATCTGTAGAGGTTGTGCACTTTCCCCACAAGACTTGATTTTCACCAAGACAGGACCTTTCAGAAGCCTTCCCTTAGACCAAATGGACGCGTTCCAACCTATCATCCCACTACCACCAACTGTCCAAATGGCTAAGTTATTGCAACCTATGTGATCCAGGCAAAGCCCATATTGCCAAGTGGCTGCACTAGAAGGTTCTTAACATATGGCATCTCAAATCCCTTTGTTCCTGGGTGGCTTTCCACAAGTGAGATACACAAGGTAAACCATAGAAATGGGCCTTGTGTAACCACTCAACATAAACCATTCCTTCCATTCCACCCAGGTGTTTCATTCACTTAGTTGTTTTATTAAGCAAAACATAGTACAAGGACTTAGAAATATTTTTTTCATAGCATATATGTATAACCACCCTTGGTTGCTACTAGCTAGGCTAAGCATGGCATTGATAAAACTTAGAATATTTCTAGCAATTCTACAACTACTAGGATTTCCCAAGCATAGCATATAGATCAAAATATATCCATGCAAGTCTAGCAAAATATTTCTAATGCATAGTTGAAAAAAAACATACGAATAAATTCATGAAGCACCACTTGCCTTGGTAGTTTGGAGAGTAGCTACAATCCTCACAATCACAATCACTACTTGCACCAAAATCTACACATAGAATGATAGCACCAAAATCACATACAAAATAAATCCAAGCAAAAATATATGGATGCATGCATAATGCCATGTGATGATTTTCTACACCAAACAAGACAAGTGCATGGTACTGAATCATAACCAAGTACAAAACAAGCTAAATAAACTTTATTTGAACATTTAAACATTTTTCAAATAATTAATATACCCAAATTATGCCTACAAATGTTTCTGCAAAAACACCCATTTTAACAGAAGCAAAACATTAAACACATTGCATATATGGAAAGGGCTTTCTCTCCTGATTCTATTGATATAAAATTTGTCAAATTTGGACGTGGGAATCAAAAGTTATGAATTAAACAAGTTTAAACATTTAATAGATCAAATTTCTGATTTTAAATCTAACTCACAGCCACGCGGCGCTTTCTAATTGGCTGGTATCGCTTCGCGCTGGATCGCACTTCCGAGCCGTTAAATCTAACTAAAACGCACGGTCAGATCTGATCCATACCCCTTCATTAAGTGATCTATCCTACACGTCAGATCCAGATCCAATTGTGCTCGATCAACCTACCAAAGTCTGGCGGCACGCGGCGACGATGAGCGGCGGTGCGGTGGCTACAGAGGGGGTTGGGGTCGTCGGAGAGGCTTACCAGACTCGCGATGGTGTGCTGAAGCTCAACGTGTGCTCGGTTGGCGAAGGGGCGCTCGGAGTCGTCGCAGATTGCTCGTCGGAGAAGTCCCTGGCGACGGATGCTTCTGTTTGTCGACGTTGGCGACACTCAGGTCCACGCTAAGACGAGAGAAGGGTGTCGTTAGATGCGCATGACAATGGGAATCTCATGCGTATCAAACAGAGGAAGATGGGAAGCTGGTGCTTACGGTGAACGGTCGCCGGAGTTCGAGCAGAGAGTGGCGGAGCTTAGTCGTTGACGCTGCCGAGGCTACAGATCATGCGCGAGCAAAGGGAGATTGTCAGTAGGTGCGCACGGAGATGTAGAACAAGACAGTATGAACCATAGGTAGAGGGGAGCGCGGTGCTCTCCGGAATTCGACGACGAACTCGTCGGAGCAGAGGGCGTCCAGAGAGAAATTCGAGCAGCCTGGTGGCTCCGGTGAGGTGTGGTTTGGGGGAAAAGGAGGAGGGGAGCATGGTGCTTAAGTAGGCGAGGACGGGGGCGTGCATTACTCAGGAATTGAACGGGAATTGAAGCCGCGAATTAAACAGGAAATGCCCGGCGTGATTAGGGGATGAACTGGTCGCTGGGGGTGGAGACTACGACTGCCATGTGGGCCGCGGTTGTCAGCGAGAGAAAGGAAGAGGGAATGGGTCCAGGCGGTCAGTGACTCTGTGGGTGCGGCTGTGAGTGAAAGAAAACTTTTCGCGGGGAGGTGGCTGCTGGGCTAGATGGGTCGAGCTGGGATGGTTGGGCCAGTTTGGTTGTTTGCTTATTTTTTTTCGTCTTTACTCTTTTTCTTTTTCTGTTTGATTTTCTACAAATGGTTTTCAAACTCTATTTCAAATCAGTTTGATTTCAAACCTTCTCTGGATTTTTGTACAGTGAACTTTGTACTCAAATAAGTCTCAAACACTTCTGTTTACTCAAACATACTTGGGTCATTTGAAAAATAAAATTAAACCAAGCCTTTATGAGATATAAAAATAGGCATAGATTTGGTTTTATTTCATACTTTGTTTTGAAACTTTGCTTAAACTTTTGGAAGCACTTAAGTTTGAATTCCAAACATTACTGAATACAATAAGTACTCTTCTCATTAGAAAATAGCACTAAGGCTAGAGCATACTTACATAAAATAATGAGCAACATATGCTCTTGTTTTGAAATGGTTTTGAAAATGGAACCCTAGATGATCATGGATGCATGGCTGATATGCATGGATTTTGAAACATGATTTTAGGGATGTTACAGTTTTCTTCTGTTTTGGGTTCCAGAAAGGCAGAAAATCAATATTCTCGAAATTGGACGGGACAAAATCCAAAGTCAATATTTTATCGTGGGCGACACGAAGTCCAGAGGGGAGACGGAGAAGCGAACCAGGGCCACCACACCCCCTAGGCGTGTGTGGGCCCACCCCACACTTGGGTAGGGTGTGGGCCCCTGGCCGCCTCCCAGCCTCGCCTCTTCGCCTATAAGAAGCCCCCGATGCAGAAACCCTAGGCATCCAATCAAAAACTCCATGAAACCTTTTGTAGCCGCCGCCACCGTCGTCCCTAGATCGGGGGGATCTGAAGTTCTTCCCGACACCCTGCCAGATGGGAGATCATCCCGGAGGCCTTCTTCTCCGGTATGATGCGTGAGTAGTTCCACCTTGGACTATGGGTCCATGTAGTAGCTAGATGGTTGTATCTCCTCCTTGTGCTTTCATGTATAGATCTTGTGAGATCCGTTCATGATCAAGGTCTAATCTATTTGTAATCATGCATGTTGTGTTTGCGGGGATCTAATGGATATTGAGATTACTATGTCAGATTGATTAATGTTTTTGTCTATTTGATACTATCATGTCTGTGTTGTTTGTGATCTTGCATGCTCTCCGTTGTTAGTAGCTATCTTGGCCAAGTAGTTGCTAGTGACTCCAAGAGGGGGTATTTATGCTTGATAGTGGGTTCATGCCTCTAGTTTCCAAGGGAAGTGACATAAATCTCTTCGGTTGTAGATGTGTTGTTGCCACTAGCGAGAAAACTAGGGTATCTTGTTCATGGAACAAGTGGATTATTTACCTTACACACTTTGCTTAAAGCAGTTGTCTGTTGCTTGCAACTTAATACTGGAGGGGCTTCGGATGATAACCTGAAGGTGGAATTATAGTCATAGATGCGTTTGGATGGCGGTCTATGCATATTGTTGCATTGCCCAATCTAATCGCATATGATCTTTTTGTCTGGTATTGCATTGTTATGCCTTGCTCAGTTCCTGTCAATTGCCCTGCTGTAATTTGGTTACCCTTCGTGCCATGTTGTTTATCTAAGGAGGGAACCTCTAGTGAACTATGGAGCCCGGTCCAATATTTACCATTGATACATCTTCCATTCTTACTTGTTTACTTGCTACAAACCATTACCTTCCACACCATACGTTTAATCCTATGTTACAGTAAACCGGTGAGCTTGACAACCTCACTGATTCGTTGGGCCAAATTCTTGAGTTTGTGTTGTGCAGGTCTCCGCGTTGCTTACAACACCTGTGTGACGTTTCCTTCCTCCTACTAGTTCGATAAACTCGGTTTCTTACTGAGGGAAAAAATACTGATGTGCTGCTTGACACCTTGCTCTTGGGGTTCCCAATAGGCTCCACGTCAACCACACGTATAGCCATCAAGTCTTTCTGGCGCCGTTGCCAGGGAGGCTAAGGACGTATTCACAAGGGGAGTCCTCCACTTCCTTTCTCTTTACTTTGTTTTCAGTTTTCTTGGTTTCTTTTGCTTGGTTTTATTTTCCTCTTCTCAAAAACTCCAAAAATATTAGTTTAGTTTGGTTTGCTTTCTTTATTCAAAAACACAAAAAAACTAGTTCCTGCTCTAGTTGCTGCTGCTGTTTTTGGCTTGCCCACCTTTGCCAAAATGAACTCCGCTGAGAACACCAAGTTGTGTGACTTCACTAGAACAAATAACAATGATTTCCTTAGCACTCCTATTGCTCCACCTGCTCCTGATGCTACCTTTTATGAAATTAAGCCTGCTTTGTTGAATCTTGTGATGAGAGGGTAATTTTCTAGTACTAGTTCTGATGATGCTGCTGCCCATCTTAATAACTTTGTTGAACTTTGTGAGATGCAAAAGTATAAGGATGTAGATGGAGATATTATTAAGCTTAAGCTGTTTCCTTTCTCCTTGAGAGGAAAAGCTAAAGAATGGTTGCTATCCTTGCCTAGAAATAGTATTGATTCTTGGACTAAGTGCAAAGTTGCTTTTATTGGAAAGTACTATTCTCCTGGTAAGATTATATCTATGAGAAGTGACATTATGAAATTTAAACAACTTGATAATGAACATGTTGCTCAATATTGGGAAAGAATGAAGTCTTTGGTTAAGTATTGTCCCACTCATGGACTCACTGCTTGGATGATTATCTAGACTTTTTATGCAGGTTCGAACTTATCTTCAAGAAACCTGTTGGATTCAGCTGCTGGAGGTACCTTTATGGGCCTAACTTTGGGTGCTCCAACAAAGCTCCTTGACAATATGATGGTTAATTACTCTGAATGGCATGCTGAGAGAGCTCCAGATGGTAAAAAGGTAAATTCTGTTGAAGAAACCTCTTCTTTGAGTGATAAGATTGATGTTATTATGGCTATGCTTGTTAATGGGAAAGATCCTCTAGATCCTAATAGTGTTCCCTTAGCCTCTTTGGTTGCTCAAGAAGAGCAAGTTGATGTGAACTTCATTAGAAACAACAATTTTGGCAACAGTACTTATGGTAATTATAGGCCTTATCCACCTAATAATGGAAATGCTTATCCTGGTAGATATGGAATGCCTAGTGAAGATAGGATTCTAGAAGTTGAAAGGTCCACTAAAAACTTTATGCAGATGCAATATGAGCAAAACAAGATATTCACTAAAACTATGGAAGAACAATTTGTTATCTTGAAGAATATTAGTCATCACCTTGAGAACCTAAATAGAGAAATTCCTAGTTTATAATCAGAAAATTTGAGTGCTGAGAAAATATATCCTCTGTCTGAAGCACAGTCCTCCTTGATTAATAAAATTGCTGCTAAACCTGAAACCATGGAAAGTACCTTTGCTACCACTCATGCCATACAAGTTACTATTGATGAAAATGTTAGACGGTTAGCCCAACTTCATGCTAAGTGGGAAAGGTAAGCTGAAATTGATACAAACAATAGTGTGTGCACCATCACTAGAATGGATACCACGAAACCACAAGAAGTCTCAATTCCTCCTCCTACAATGCCTAAGCCTATTGAGTCTACTACTAGTGATGCTAATATTGATTTTGATATAGATGGCTGCAATATTTCTAGGTGATTATGTTCCTGCAAAAGCTTGCTAAAAGTCCTGATGCTAGTGATATGCATGTTGCTTTCACTAAACACATTACAGATCCTCTTGTGAAAATGAAGGAAGAGAAGCTAAAACACAAAGCTTATATGCAAGTGAATGACTTTGATCTCAAAGTTTCATGTGATCTTGGTTCTAGTGTCTCTATTATGCCTAGGAAGATTTACGAAATGCTTGATTTGCCACCTTTGGAAGATTGCTATTTGGATGTCCCACTCAATGATAATTCTAAAAAGAAACTCATGGGGAGTATTAATGATGTTCTCATTATGCTTAACAATGCTTATGTCCCTGTGGATTTCTATGTTATGGATGTTGAATACAATGCTTCTTGTCCTATTACTTTGGGAAGACCTTTTCTTAGACTGTTGGTGCCATCATTGATATGAAAGAAGACACCATTAAATATCATTTTCCATTAAAAAAGGTATTGAACACTTCCCTATGAGGAGAGAGAAGTTTCTTTTTGCTCCCCCTTTGAAAGCAAGGTTTGATGTTAATGCTGCTTCATTTGAAAATACTTGATTCTTCTTGCTTCTTGTGCCTAACTTAAAGCGTTAAAGAAAAGTACTTGTTGGGAGTAACCCAAGAGTTTCCTTGAGTCTTGGAAGTTATTACTTCTGTAATGACCTCTCCTTATCCTTTTTTGTTTGCTTTTTGTGCCAAGAATGACCTCTAATGAGAGGGAAATAAGTTTTGGGGAGTTTCTATCCTGAAACAGATTTCTGTCCTCCACCATAAAAATTAGTGAGGAGGCTCTATATGTCGGATTAAGCTGAAAATTTACGAATAAATCCCCCAGTATGTTAGATAACTTTCTTTAGTACAACACTTTTTGATTTGAGCAACAGAAGATTTTCGAAAAATCGGTTTCTACTTGCTGGTTTGTTTTGACAGGTTTCTGCCATTATTTGTATTTGCTTCTGATTGATTCATTTTCGAGTTCTCTTTTGGGGAATTGATCTTTTTGAAGGAGTTGCTACAGTAGCTTGTGTTTTTAGTGAAAAGTCTTGCTGTTCCAATGATTTGCCTAAAGGTCTATTATCTTTTGAATACACTAATGTTGATAATGAAGATTGTGTGAAGTTTTGTATGAAGGAAAAATTTCAGGTGTAGAGGAAGAATGATGTAATGAGATGAAGAATGGAAAAAATCTCAAGCTTGGGGATGCCACCCCGGTTTCACCCCAAGAAATATCCAAGAGGTACAAGCGTCAAAGCTTGGGGATGCCCAAGGCATCCCCTTCATCAATAAAAAGCTCAAGTCTGTCTAGACACTTCATTTTTATTGTTTCATGCACTGTTGTGTTGTTCTTGGAGTGTCTTAGTTTTCGTTTGCTTTTCTTAGTTTGTTTAGTTTGCTTGAATAAATTAGTTTGGACCCCCGTTCTCGCTGTGTTGTTTCAAATAAGTTGCTTGGTGTTGGAAAGGAGTAGGAAGTTTCTGCTTGAAAGTGCAAGAGGAGCTTGCATTGACTGTGACTTAGACTTCAGCATGACATGCTAGGTGTTGTTTTGACCTTATGCTTAGTGATTATTTCTGTAGCATGTCTTGTTCCAAACAATTGGGATTGCTTAGTGTGCCTTGAAGAAATTATGCATTGTTTTAGCATACAAAAGCATAGTATTGTGGTATTCTCCTTTGATTCTTTGTTTGGGTTGACTTGGCACATGCTCACACCATGTTATGACTATGAATAAGTCACCATAGCCTCTATGATCATTTAGTCCTTGACTTGTAGTACCACTCTATTCTTTGATTAGTAATGTTTTGTTGCTCTGCATGATTATGGCCATTATTGCTCTCTTAGTTGGTTGCTCCCCGTTTTTTGCTAGCCTCCACTTGTATGAGTAAGTTCTACTCATGCTTCCAACTCCCAAGAAACCAAGTTATTCCAAAGTGTCCACTATAAATTCCTATGTATGGTGTGTTACACCATTCCAAGTATATTCTTGTTTTCAGCTATCTTCCAATTAAAAAGTATTTTGTTATGTGAAAACTTAGTGATTAAAGCTCTCACAAACTTGATGGCACACTTTATATTCTTTTACCCTAATAAAATTGAACCATTGTGTCATCTATGTTGTATATGCTTGCACCTATACGTTGGAATTAGCAGAACCATGTTGTCATGGGGAACGTTTTCAATATTACACTTGTACTTTGTACACAATTGATATCATGCTCTTTTGTCTATGGATGTAACCAGTGTGAAATAAAGAGGGAACTTGTAAGTACATGGATTATGTATTTTGTGTTAGAGAAACGCCTAGGCCGCTAGCCTAAGCCATGCCTAATCATGGTGGAAACTTGCAGCATCACCATAGTGAGCTATCTATGAAGCATCCTCAATAAAAAGATATGCATATAGTAAATAAAAAGATCGCTGATATGCTCATTGTCTGCTTGCCTTGTCATTTTGGTTATGGGATAGCTCATGTACCATGTGAAAGGGGTACCCCGTTGGCGGTTCTCTATGATACGCATGTACTTGCAATGACAAGAACTTACAGGTGACTGAAGTTGTGTATCATGAGGTGTGGCCCTCGTATTCAAGGGACTTGAGATTGCCAACTTATACTTTGTCAAGCATATACTCCATAGTTTTTTCACTTTAACCTTAACCACTTCAAGATGCTTATGATAGGGGAAATGAGGGCTGAAAGCTAACAAGTACCGTAATTTTTGGAAGCTCTTTTTGAAACTTGAAATCCCTGCTTCCCTTTGTGAAGGGACTTTCTTCCACCATTATTTGAGTCCCACCTTCTACTTTTAGGCACCATTAAGAGAGCATAGTTGCCATTCTATGTGAAGTGTCCCAAAACTTATTGAGTGATGCATATTTTGATATTTCTTGTTCTTGTGCTACTTGTTTCTAGTCACCCTTGTGAACTTTGAAAGTGTCCTATGCATCTATTTGCTACTCTGTGAGGGACAAGCTGATTGCCACTATGCCATGTTTTTTGTATGTGAAACAAACAAATGTTTTTCAATGCATGTTATTCATGATCTTTTTTTAGCCTTTCATGTTGCATGCATAGTTACTATGTCCTATTGTCAGAACTCCATCTTTCATGCACATGTTTAGAGTTCTTTGATCCCAGCTTTCAATGCTTGCAAATGGTTTGATCTTGGTTTTGATGGTGCATGTCACCTCAAAAATTATTTATCACTTACCTACTCGAGGACGAGTAGGAGTTAAGCTTGGGGGTGCTTGATAAGTCGAAAACGTATCTATAATTTTTGATGCTCCATGCTTGTTTAGTATCTACTTGGCTTTGCTTTGTCTACACTGTGAGGTGTTTTTATATCTTTTCTGGAACTAACCTATTAACAAGTTGCCACAGTGCCAGTTGCCTGTTTTCTTCTGTTTTTGGTTCCAGAAAGGCAGAAAATCAATATTCTCGGAATTGGACGGGACAAAAGCCAAAGTTAATATTTTACCATGGGCGACACGACGTCCAGATGGGAGACGGAGAGGCGAACCAGCACCGCCACACCCCCCTAGGCGCGGGTGGGCCCATCCCGCGCCTTGGTAGGGTGTGGGCCCCCTGGCCGCCTCCTAGCCTTGCCTCTTCGCCTATAAGAAGCCCCCGATGCAGAAACCCTAGGCACCCGATCAAAAACTCCACGAAACCTTCTGTAGCCACCGCCACCATCGTCCCTAGATCGGGGGATTCGAAGTTCTTCCCGGCACCCTGCCAGAGGGGAGATCATCCCGGAGGCCTTTTTCTCCGGTATGATGCGTGAGTAGTTCCAACTTGGACTATGGGTCCATGTAGTAGCTAGATGGTTGTATCTCCTCCTTGTGCTTTCATGTATAGATCTTGTGAGCTCCGTTCATGATCAAGATCTAATATATTTGTAATCATGCATGTTGTGTTTTTGTGGATCCGATGGATATTGAGATTAGTATGTCAAATTGTTTTATGGTTTTGTCTATTTGATACTATCATGTATGTGTTGTTTGTGATCTTGCATGCTCTCCGTTGTTAGTAGATATCTTGTCCAAGTAGTTGCTAGTGACTCCAAGAGGCGGTATTTTTGCTCGATAGTGGGTTCATGCCTCCAGTTTCCAAGGGAAGTGATAGAAATCTCTTCGGTTGTAGATGTGTTGTTGCCACTAGGGAGAAAACAACGGTCTCTTGTTCATGGAACAAGTGGATTGTTTACCTTACACACTTTTCTTAAAGAAGTTGTTTATTACTTGCAACTTAATAATGGAGTGGGTTCGGATGATAACCTGGAGGGGATTGTTTACCTTACACACTTTGCTTGCAACTAAATGAACATTATTTGGATCAATATGAGCTTTTCCATTAACAAACATCAACATCATAACATCAATTTTATCACTCAAGGAGGAGGTTTCTTCAACATAATTTACCTTCTTACCTTATGGAGCTCTCATTGTGCCATTCAGAATAGTTAACCATCATATTATCAAGGAACTTTGTTGCAGCACGCAAAGTAATGGTCATAAAGGTACCTCAAGCAGCAGAATCCAAGAGATTTCTTGAAGAAAAATTTAGTCCTGCATAAAAGGTTTGGATAATCATCCAAGCAATCAGTCCATGAGTGGGACAATTCTTTACCAAAGATTTCATTCTTTCCCAAGCTTGAGAAACATGTTCATTATCAAGTTGTTTAAATTTCATTATTTAAATTCTCATAGATAAATCTTAGTAGGAGGATAGTATTTTCCAATAAAAAGCATCTTTGCATTTTATCCAAGAATCAATACTATTTCTAGGCAAGGATAGCAACCATTCTTTAGATTTTCCTCTCAAGGAGAAAGGAAACAATTTAATCTTAATAATACCTCCATCTACATCCTTATATTTTTGCATCTCACAAAGTTAAACAAAATTATTAAGGTGAGCAACAACATCATCATAACTAGGACCAGAAAATTGCTCTTTCATAACAAGATTCAGCAAAGCAGGTTTAATATCATAAAAAGTAGCATCAGAAGCTGGTGGAGCAATAGGTGTAGACAGGAAATCATTGTTGTTTGTGCTAGTGAAGTCACACAACTTGGTGTTTTCAGGAGTATTCTTTTTTGCAAAAGTGGAGCAAGCCAACAGAAGTAGCAACTAAAGTAGGAACTATATTTTTTGTATTTTTGATAAGAAAAAGAAAACCAAATGAAAATAGTTTTTTTGTATTTTTGAAAGAACGAAACAAGAAAAACAAACTAAGCAAAACAAAAAAAAAGTAAAGAAACTGGTTGTGAGAGACTCCCCTTGCGTGAATCTTCTTTCTCCCTAAAAGGTGACTAACAAGGAGGAAGAGATTGAATATGTCCTTAACTCCCCGACAACGGTGCTAGAAAACGTCTTGATGCGGCTCAGTTCACTGTAGATCTTCATTGGGATACCCCAAGAGGAAGGTGTGATGAGAACATCATTAAGTTTTCCCTCACTTATGAAACCAATGTTATCGAATCAGTAGGAGTAAGGAAACAACTCCAAGGTGTTGCTAACAACTTGGAACCTGCACAACACAGACTCAAAACTTTGCCCCAACGTATAGTGAGGATTAAACATATAGTGTGGAAGATAGTAGTTTCTTGTAGAAAGTAAACGGTAATAGTAGATTATATAATAATGATAAAGATTGGACTGGGGTCCACATTTCACTAGAGGTGTTCTCCTTAAGATAGATAACATGCTGGGTGAACAAATTACAGAGCATAACAATGCATATACTAGACGTCTTGACTCCTATGATATTTGATTGGGCATTACAACAATATACATAGACCGTAACCCAACTGCATCTAGACTAATAATCCACCTATAGGTTATCATCTGAACCCCTTCCAGTATTAGGTTGCAAGCAAAAGATAATTGCATTAAGCAATGTGTGTAAAGTAAACAATACAATTGTTCCATGAAAAAAATATTTTTGTTTTCTCCCTAGTAACAACAGCACATATACAACCTTAGAGATTTCTGTCACTTCCTAGACTACTAGAGGCATGAACCTACTATCGAGCATAAATACTCCTGCTTGGAGTCTCAAGCATCTACTTGTACAAGATATCTACTAGCAACGGAGAGCATGCAAGATCACAAATAACACAAACATGATAGAATAAATAATCAAACTGACATAGTATCTCAATATCCATCGGATCCTCGCAAACACAACATGTATGATTACAAATAGATGATCTTGATCATGAACGGAGATCACAAGATCTAAACATGATAGCACAAAGGAGGAGAAACAACCATCTAGCAACTGTATGGATCCATAGTCCAAGGGTGAACTACTCACGCATCACTCCAGAGGCTGGCATGGTGATGAAGAAGACCTCCAGGATGATCTCTCTCCTCTGGCAGGGTGCCGGGAAGATCTTCAGATCCCCCCGATCTAGGGACTATGGTGGCGGTGGCTGCGTACTATTTCATGGAGATTTGATCGGGTAATTAGGGTTTCTCCATCGGGGTGCTTTTATCGGCAAAAGGGCAAGGTCAGTGGGCACCTGAGGGGCCCACACCTGGTGGCGGCGCGCCCCTGGGCCGCACGGCCCTAGGGTGTGGCCACCTCGTGGCCCCCCTTAGGCTGCCCTTCAGACTCCGTGTTCCTTCTAGTAAAATATTGACTTTGGCTTTTGTCCCGTCCAATTCCGAGAATATTTCCTTACTAGCTTTTCTGAAACAAAAAACGGCAGAAAACAGGCAACTGGCACTGCGGCATCTTGTTAATAGGCTATTCCCAGAAAATGTATAAAAATACCTCAATGTGTAGGCAAAACATAGAAAATTTGATACTAAACAAGCATGGAGCATCAAAAATTATAGATACACATTTACAACGTATCATACGGCTAGCATGATAAATGATATTAAGTTCATCACCATCATACTGGCAAAGAATTTCTCCAACAGCTTCATGGCTAGCCTCACACAAAAGTTCAAAGGGTTTCTTCAAATTAGGTCATTTTATAATAGGAGCTTTAAGAAGATCTTGCTTTAAAATGTTGAAGGCAGTAAGACAAAATTCATCAAAATTAAAAGCAATGTCCTTCTATAAAAGGTTAGTTAGAGGTCTAGAAGGTTTAGAGAAATTCTTAATGAATCTTATATAAAACCCAGGATGTCCTAAGAAACTTCTTATACCTTTTATGTCTCGAGGAGGGGGAAGCCTTTCTATTGCTTCAGTTTTCTCTTTGTCAAATTCTAAGCCATTACCTGAAATTTTGTGACCAGGCACTATACCTTCTTAAACCATGAAGTGACATTTTCCCAATTCAAGACCAAGTTAATATCTTCACATATCTGTAAGACTTTATGAACGTTATGAAGACAATGATTAAATGAAGTTCCATACACACAAAAATCTTCCATGAAAACTTCCATAATACTTTCAACATAGTAAGAAAATATAGCAGTCATGCATCTTTGGAAGTTAATGGGAGCATTACAAAGACCAAAAGGCATACGCCGATAAGAATATGACCCATAAGGATATGTCAAGGTTGTTTTAAGTTTATCATCAGGGTGGACATCAATTTGAGAAAATCCGGAGTAACCGTCTAAATAGAAAAAATGAGAATGCAAAACAAGCCTTTGGAAAGTTTGATCTATAAATGGCAAAGGGTAGTGATCCTTTCTTGTCTCCTTATTAAGTTTTCTATAATAAATGCACATCCTATGACCAATTAACGTTCTATTTGGTATCGGTTCATTGTGTTCATTTCGAACAACGGTAAACCCACCTTTCTTTGGAACACAATGAACAAGACTTACCTAATCACTCACCTCCACATGAAAGATAATTCCTGCATTTAATAAAAGAATTACGTCCTTCCCTACCTTTATTTCATGTGAGGTTTTAATCGTCTCTGGAAGTCTACAACGGGCTAAGCTCCTTCTTCCATAAATATCCTATGAGTGGATATCGAAGGACTAATCCCCTTCAAGACACTCATCGAATACCCAAGAGCATTCCAATGCATTCTAAGAACCATCATCAAGTTTTCCTTTTCTCTTTTTGAAAGGATAGATATTATAATAACAGGAAAATTATTGTTAGCTTCATCAATAAACCTATATTTTAATTCTTGTGTAAGGTTTTGAGTGTATAAGGTGGAGGTGTTTCATCTACTTTTCTTATAGGTTCTTCATAATTTTTATTTATATCTGAATCCACCACAGGTGTAAAGTCAAGGTAATCCTCTATTTGGATTTTATCCATCTCTTGAGGCATATCATCGTTAGCAACTAAACTCCTAACTAAATCATCATCGGGAGTTTCAATGACTACAGAGGCAAGATTAATCATATTACCTTCTTCCTCTTACCCATACTCATATTCGTCTAAGTCCTCAATAGTAGGTCTATGTTGGAATTTTTAGAAGTGAAATTCCATTTTCTCTTCACCAAATTTGAGTGAAACCGTTTCTTTCTTGGAATCAATGTTCCCTCCTACAGTGTTTAAGAAAGATCTTCAAAATATAATTGTACAATAAACATTAGTAGGCATGTCAATAGGTACAAAATCAATATGATAGTTGTAGGGTCCAAGACAAATTGGAACATGTCTAATTACTCCCATAACTCTAAGTGTTTTATAAGCAAGCATTATTGTCATATCGATATCTTCTAATTCTATCGGATATGTGTCCCACGAAGGAAACTAGGGTCCAACGATCCCTTGGTTTGTGTCAACACCCGGATTTTTAATCCCAGATGCCTGTTATGCCATACATCACAATCCCAGGATTACAATTTTTGCGAGACATAACAGAATTGGATACCACAGTACATCATCCATTACAAACCATACATAAGGTCTTACACAAATAAGGATCTCATGATCCAGTCTTAATACAACACAAGCAGCGGAATATGTAATAATAACGGTAGCATAGGCGAAGCTCCATCTTCGGGGTCACAAGCAATGCTGACGATGGGAGATGATCCTAGTTGTCGTAACCTTCCTGGGGTCCATCTTCCAGGTACTCCTCTTCATAGTTTGGCCATGGGAATAGCTAGGGACAAAGCCATGAGTACTCTTTAAGTACTCGCAAACTAATACTAACAAGTGCAGGGGTTTTTGTAATAGGACACTAAGCTCTAGGGTTGTTTTGCAAAAAGCCAGATTTACCTCTACTAAGTTTGGAAACAAGGAATGCTAGTTAAGGTTTTATAACACCTAAGTGGGAACTTGTATCTCATGCCACAACTCTGTTGTGTTCAAGTTAAAGTCTCAAATCATTTCACAAGTCATTTTGAAAACATCTGACGGGGAAACAGTATGGCCACTCCAACTGTCCATAACCGCGGACGCGGCTATTCGAATAGTTTGACACTCTGTAGAGATTGTACACTTTCACCACAACATTCGATACATCCGTCAGGAACAAATCCCGAATTCACCATACTTAGTATGCGGATAATCAATCCTAACCTTTCAATTACACACCCTAGTATAAGCACCTCTCCTGTGAGTTTGGCCTCCCAACCATGACCAACTGTCATCTTGGGTACTGCACAGGTGGACAATATTCACAAGGTAGCCTCAACTCAGACCTTGCTCGTGAGGGAACTAATACTAAGGTATATAAGTATCTAGTCAAGCCCTACCCAATTCTCGGGTATTGTGGTTGTACGGTAAAATTGGAATGGTATCGCATCTAGACAACCATCAGTTTTATAAAGGGCTAAGGCTCATGCCTCAACATTTTCATCACCATAAATCATCTGGTGTTCGGAAACACATGTCCAAAACATTTCAATAGAATGATCCATCATTCCAAGGTTTTCATAACCATTTTCCACCAAGTATTCCCATCTAAATTTGATCAAGTTTTATGCTTAGCACTAACATCTACAAGTGGGGGTAAGTACTAATGAGGGGTGGTAAACTAGTGGAGTTTAACTAAGTTCAATCTCATGCCTTAGGATGACATCAAGATTATCTAGCTTAGGCCAAATTTTATGCTCTTTATGCAACCTTCAAAATATCCTTCTAGTATCTACAATTTACTTAAGTAAACTCTAAGTAATAGCTTTGATAAAGAAATAAAGTATAAAGCTTGTAAGTAAAAACTAGGATTGGTTTATCAAGTGGGTAGGATCATCTATGCTTAAGGCATATAGTTGGCATGGTGACAAGCAAGTATTGGCTTGCATAGGTCAACTTGATTAGTAAGGCTTGCTAAAGTAGAGTATCTTGCAAGTGTTAGCTTGCACATTCAACTAGTAGTATTAGGCTTGCATCAGTATCAGTATAAGCTTGCTAAATTAATAGCTTGCAAGTATTGGCTTGCCTTGTGCAGAGCAGTGGTTGAAGTTCTCCTCGGCTTCTTCTTCGTAGTATCCTCCTTCTTCCTCGTATCCTTGGTCGGTACTAGCGTCTATGAATAAATACGAGGTACACAATCACCAAAAAATACTTAACTACTTGCAATCATCACACACAAGGGTCCTATAGATGATCTAGCATCATCACTAACATTACAAGATTAAAGCTTGGTTTAATTCCTTTTATTTTTAGAAAAGTAATTTCTACTCATTGAAAAACTACTTAAGATTTAATATTCTCCAAACCAAACATGGGATCATGTTGACACATGTCATCACCACATATTTTAGTCCATGGGAATGTGATTTAAAGTGGTGTCACAATTTAATAAGGTTTAACCTTTTATTTTTAATTAAATAAAGTGACTAGAAATGCTTATGTGGCATTCTTTTATTACTTGGTCATTGTTTCTGTAAGTAAACCTATATATTTTGATATATTCTGAAAGGTATGGTTAAATGTGATTTTTGAGAGTTGGAATCAACTCAAAAGCTTTTTTGGTTTAAATTTGAAAAATGTTCGAATGCAGAAAAGCTTCTTCCTTGTTATTTTTACCAAGGGTGATCTACAAATCCAAATGATTTAAATCCAATGGGCTTGGATTCAGCACTTCCAGACCTTTCTAACAAAATTGGTCTCATTCAATTTGCTTCACTAAATCGAGCTGGGTTGATTTTTGAAACTAGGTGCTGAAGTGTGTTTGAATGAAAATGGAAAAAATCCAAATTCAAACAACTGGGCTGCGCGGGAAAAGATACTGGGCCGGCCTGCTAAGCACAGCGCTTACGCGGGCTGGTTAAGTTGCTGTCCCAACGCGTCAGTGAGACGAGGGGGTGCGAAGCGGTATGGGGCAATATGGTGCATTCGATCTAGTTCTAATCCAACGGCAGAGGGTCGTCGTCCACGTCGGGCAACGCCAGCGAGACTGAACCCTAACGCGTCAGGTGGGGGTCGTCGGGGTCTCACCGGGGCTTAGGCGAGGGTCGGCGAGGCGGGCGAACGACAAAGTCGACGACGACGAACCTCCTGGTACTGGTAGCTTCTCCTGGAGCGGATCTAATTGCTGGCTCCCTTCTTCTCCAGCAACGGCGGGCTCCGGTGAAATTCCGGCGAAGCGCTGCTCGCCTTGCTTCGGGAACGGGGTGGAACAATCAGTGAGGAGAGGGGAGTGAGATGGTGTGCTCAATTCGGCTGGGGCTGGCCTCTATTTATAGTCGCGACGACGAGAACAAACGGGATGGGAGGCGATGGTGGCGACATGGCTACGGGCTGCTAGAGGCATGGCCGGCGGTGGCGATCGCTTGGTGGTCTCCTGGCGATGCTCTACGGCTTTAATGCACATGTAGGGGCGGTGGCAAATGGTCTGGAACATGCGATGCTCTGCGCGTCCGAGGCGGCGTCTTCAACGGCGAGCGGTGGCTACAGGGCATGGGGCGGCGAACGGGGATGTCTGGCGGTCTCCTGGGTCGGTGGTGATCGTGTATGCATGCGGCGAGGGCGGCACGCGGTCTGTGGGCTTCGTTCGAGGGTGGCGCTCTGGCGCATGATCGGAATGGTTGATGGCGAGCTGGGCACGGTCTGTGCATGTGGTACAGGTGTTGGCAACGTTCGAGGGCTAGACAGGGAGTGGCGGTGGGGTGTTGGCTTGCTCCCAGACATGTTGGCTAGGCTTTTTTATTCTCCTAGCTTGCTGTCCACACTGGGGTGACATGGTGAGATTCAGCTGTTCACCATTGATGGCATTGCCAAGCTTACAGTGGGGCTAGTGCTTGGTTTAGTTGGCTAGATGATGTACTGATGTTGCTGTGAGCTAGACAGGGAACAAGTTAGGCACCAATCACTGCTCACAATAGTGTTTAGATTTTATTTGATTTGAATCAGCAAGGTGTTTGATGAAATGGCCGCAAGAATTCAAGTTTTGAATTTTGAAAAGATTTTTGGTGGGTGTGCTAGGTTGGTGCTGGTGAGTCTGCAGATGCTTGGGTTTTGAAAGTTGAGCTTGTTTGAGTGGTTTTTGAAAAAGTGGGATCTTCCCATATGATAAAGATTCAATTTTGAATTGTCATTTAAACTATGCATTTGAAAGTTTCGGGATGATCACAAGGTGGGCCTTGATACTTTGTTATGAGTACTATCAAGGGGTGTAAAGATCCAAACAAGTTTCTGTTAAGTTCTGAAAGTTAGAGACAGCCAAAGTAGGCATGGTAGTTAAATTGGTCAAAATGACCATTCACTCATTTTGTTTGTTTTGATTTATTTGTCTTTGGGAAAGTTTGGGAATTGTTTAGATGATGTTTATTTCACCTAAAAATCCTTTTACAAGCAAAGAAACACATATATAAGGCAATTCAAAAGAATTCAAAATGGGAGGCATACACAGATGCATGCTTTCATAATTTTATTTAGAAAAGTTTTTGTTAACCCTAATTTTGATGATTAGAGTTTGATGATCCAAGTTTAGTATTTTTGGGATGTTACAAACCTTCCTCCCTTAAACAAAATCTCGTCCCAAGATTTGAAAAAGGACGAAAAGATTACCTAGGATTTGAAGAGATCGGGAAATTCCGTCCTGATGTGATCTTTGCGCTCCCAGGTAGCTTCCTCTTCTGTGTGGTTGCTCCATTGAATCTTGAGAAACTTGATGCTTCGGGTTATGGTGGTTCGGAAAGCTTCTTCCAAAATACGGATGGGTACTTCGGGATAGGTCAGGTCATCGTTGATCTCTATGGTCTGGTGATCGATATTTTTGAACACTTCAGTCTTCTCTGGAACTTCGAGGCACTTGCGAAGTAATGAGATATGGAATACATTGTGCACGGCTGACATCTCTTCAGGTAGTTCCAATTTATATGACATTTCTCCTCGATGGTTCAGAATCTTGAAGGGTCCTATATATCTGGGGGCTAACTTTCCTTTGAGTTGGAAACGCTGCATTACACTTTCAGATACACAAAATCTCCTATGTTGAAGGCGAGGTCTCGACGTCTCTTGTCGGTGTAACTCTTCTGTCTGGACTGGGCTGTCTTGAGGTGCTCACGAATCTTGTGAACCTTCTCTTCTGCTTCTCGTAGGATGTCGGGTCCGAAGATCTGACTCTCTCCTACTTCCGACCAGTTCAAAGGGGTGCGACACTTCCTTCCGTACATGAATTCAAATGGGGCCATTTGCAAACTAGCTTGATAACTATTGTTGTACGAAAATTCTGCAGACGGCAGACAGTCTTCCCACTTGGATCCATATTCTAACACACAGGCTCTCAGCATATCTTCGAGTATTTGATTTACTAGATCCGTTTGTCCATCGGTCTGAGGGTGATAAGTGGTACTGAAATCTAGTTGGGTTCCTAAACCTTCTTGGACTTTCTTCCAGAATCTCGAGGTAAATTGAGTTCCTCGATCAGATACGATGTTCTTGGGGACTCCGTGCAAACTAACGATTCTAGCGATGTATAACTCCGCTAGCTTCGAACTCTGATATGTGGTTTTGACTGTTAAGAAATGGGCGACTTTGGACAATCTGTCCACTATGACCCAGATAGAGTCATTTCCCCTACTAGAAGTAGGCAATCCGGTGATAAAGTCCATTACAACGGAATCCCATTTCCATTCCGGAATCTGCAAGGGTTGTAACAATCCAGCGGGTCTTTGATGTCCGGCCTTGACTCGCTGACATATATCACACTTGGCGATATAGCTTCCGATTTCTCTCTTCATCTTATGCCACCAAAATTGATCTTTCAAATCTTGATACATCTTAGTTCCTCCGGGGTGGATAGAATAAAGAGTATCATGAGCTTCCTTCAGAATCACTTCTTTCAACTCAGAATCTGCTGGTACACAAAGACGTCCTTTGTACCACAGAACTCCTTCTTCGTCTTCGGTGAATCCAGGTACTTTGCCTGTACCAATATGACGCTTGATTCCGTTGATACTAGCATTTCCTTTCTGCGCCTCTTTGATCTGGCTGATCAAAGTGGGTTGAAGTTCTATGCTAGCCAAAAATCCTTCACTTACTAATTCTATTTGAAAATCTTCCATCTCTTTGTGCAAGCTTGGTTGCTCCTTCAAAATCATGGAGTTCAAGCGACACGGAAATCTGCTAAGGGCATCTGCTACCACGTTGGCTTTACCGGGGTGATAGTGAATGTCCAGGTCGTAATCCTTGATTAGCTCAATCCATCTTCTCTGCCTCATATTCAGCTCCTTCTGAGTGAATATATACTTCAGGCTCTTGTGATCCGAATAAATCTCACAACGATTTCCCATCAGGTAATGCCTCCATGTCTTTAAGGCGAGAACTACGGCTGCGAGTTCGAAGTCATGGGTTGGGTAATTTTGTTCATTTTGTTTCAATTGTCGAGATAGATAAGATATAACTTTTCCTTCTTGCATTAGCACACATCCGAGACCGATCTTGGATGCATCACAATACACGTCAAAGGGCTTTGTGATATCCGACATGATTAAGATTGGGGCTGAAATCAATCTTCTCTTGAGTTCTTGAAAACTTGCTTCACATTTGTCGGTCCATTCAAACTTCTTGCCCTTCTTCAGTAATTGGGTCATGGGTCTGGCGATACTCGAGAATCCTTCTACGAAGTTGCGGTAATATCCCGCCAATCCGAGAAATGCACGAACTTGGGTTTGAGTGGTTGGGGCTTTCCAATATTTGACATCCTTCCCCTTTGAAGGGTCAACGGCAATTCCTCCGGCTGATACAATGTGACCGAGGAATCCTACTTCTTGTAACCAGAATTCACATTTGCTAAACTTGGCATACAACTGATGCTCTCTAAGGGTTCCAAGAATGCTCCTTAGCTGTAGCTCATGTTCTTCTTCCGATTTGGAATAAATCAGAATGTCATCGATGAAAACAACGACAAACTTATCCAGGAATTCCATAAAAATCTTATTCATGAGATTCATGAAATAAGCGGGGGCATTGGTTAATCCAAAGGACATAACGGTATACTCGTATAATCCATATTAGGTGGTAAAGGCAGTCTTGGAATATCCTCTGCGCGAATCTTGAGTTGATGATAACCAGTTCTACGATCAATCTTAGAAAACACTTTGGCACCGGTTCACTGATCAAACAAATATTCTATCTTGGGCAAGGGGTACTTGTTCTTGATGGTGACATCATTCAACTTCTTGTAATCCGTACACAAACGGTTACCTCCATCCTTCTTATCCACGAACAAAACAGGTGATCTCCAAGGTGACGCACTTGGTTGAATCAATCCTATTTCCAACATGGAATCAAGTTGCTTCTTCAGTTCTGCCAGTTCTGACGGGTTCATACTATAGGGTCTCTAGGCTATGGGTCCTGTTCCGGGGATTAGTTCAATGATAAACTCGATATCCCGATCTGGGGGCATACTGGGCAAAACATCTGGAAATACATCGGGGTATTCACAGACTATCCGGACTTGGTCAATGGTAGGTTGGGCTATACTCTTGTTGCACTTGAATTGGCGAGGTAAGGTTTCAGATATATGCTCGACTGATATTCCGGCTGTACTGGTCATGGTGATGGCTTTCTTGGCACAGTCAATCAATCCTTTATGTTTGTACATCCAATCCATTCCTAGTACTACTTCCAAACCTTTAGTTTCGAGTACTATCAGATTAGCATAAAATCTATGCCATCGACTCGGATAGGGACGGCTTTGCAAATTTTTCTAGATTGGGTGGTTGAACCGGGAATTTGGACGATCATAACATGCTTCAGTTTTGTTGGTTGAATTTTACTAGTGCATGCAAATTCTTCGGTGACAAATGAATGCGATGCACCAGAATCAAACAACACTCTTGCAAGTAATGAATTAACAGAAAACATACCCAACACGACGTCTGGCGCTTCCTGAGCTTCTTCAACATAAATGAGGAAAAGACGGCCGTTGCGGTAGAGTGAATTTCCTGGGGCAAACCTCCTTCCTGGCTGAACACGACGCTGCTGCTGAGCTGGGTGTAACATCCCTAAAATCATGTTTCAAACTCATGCATATCATCCATGCATCCATGATCATATAGAGTTCATCTCAAACAAAACAATTCAAAAACAGGAGCATATGAGCTCATTATTTTATGTGATCATCATTTGAAACAAATGCTACTCTTCTATGAGAGATTGTTGTTCATGAAAACCAAACATTGTGCCTTATTGCTTTCAAAATAAGTTGCTAGATTGCTAAGGTTTAAACCAAAATTTCAAAGCAAATACAATTTGAAAACCAATTTCAAAACCAATTTAAAACAAATGCTATGTCACTGTTTATTTTATTTTTCCAAAATGACCAAGCCAATTCAAAGTGACCACATGGTTTTATGCCTAGAATTGTGACTGTTGCACACTGCAAAAAAACCTGAAAAGATTTGAATTCAAATAGAGTTTGAATTCATTTGAAAATCATTCCAGAAAAACAAATTAGAAAAAGAAAAGGAAAAGGGCCAGCGCCAGGAATTTAGCCCATCAACAAATCCAGCCCAGCTAGCCCACCCGGATCCCCCCTCTCTCTCTCTCACACGCAGACGCACCCACCAAGTCGCTGATGCCCGGACCCCACTCCCACTCTGTTTCTCTCGCAGACAACTGGGCCCTCTCCACGTCGACTCCTTCTTCCCCAAATCTCGCGCGCAGACGCCGTCGCCGCTGGCCGTTGCTGCGTTGATTCCGCGGCGTAATTGCCATTGATTCACCAGGCGTTTCTTGTCGAGCCCCTGCCTACTTAAACCCCTCCCCCTCGCGGCCATTTCCCCTCACTCAATTTTCTCTCCACGCCACCAGGCTGCTCATAACTCGCCAGACACCGTCGCTGTTCCGACGATCTCCGGCGTGCGATTCCGGTAAGACCCCGTCGCCCCTGTGCCTCTGACTCAAACGAGTGTGTCCAGCATGACCTCGTGCATCTTCTGATACCCTTTGCTTGCCTGCTTGTGACCCAGGACGCTGTCCCTGTTCGTTCCTGCAAACGACCGAGCCGTCACTCAACTCCGGCGACCGATTACGATAAGCACTCCGCGCCCCTTGATCTCTCTCGCATACGAGGTTGTTCGCCACTGTCTTGCGCATCTCCTAAATCACCTGGTTCGTGCTAGGGCGACGCGGAACCTCGACAACGACTTCGACAGCAACCACCTGACGCCGTGCACGACTCCGACGAGCTCCCTCGGCCACTCTAGAGCGCCCCTTGACGAACCATCGCCACCTTGAGCATCAGCAACTCTCTGCGATTCCGGTAAACCTCTTCTCCCTCTCCCGCGCGACCTAGAACGCCAGCTCTGCCACTGACAGAGACACCGCCGCCAGTCGCCGCCGCTAGCGCCGCTTGACTTTGCTCAGAGCAACGGCAGCCTTTAGATCTGCATCGTAGGGATTAGATTAGAACGAGGACGAATCGTTTTCTTTAGATCTGGCGCGTTGGATCTAAGTTGATCCTACGGCGCGGAAGCTCGATCCGACGTGAAGCGGTATCGGCCAGTAAGATTAAGACGCGTGGCAGTGAGTTAGGTTTAAAACAGAATTTGAATCTGATTTATATTCAAATTTGATTTAGCTATAACTTTTGATCCCCACGTTAGAATTTGAAAAAATTTATACCGTTGGAATCAGGAAGACAAGCCCTTTCTAAATATACAATGTGTTTAAAGTTTTTCTTCTGTTAAAAAGGTTTTATTTGCAGAAACATGTGTAGGGCTTATTTGAATATATGACATGTTTAGGAATTGTTTTTAGTGTGAAATAAATTTGGTTTGGCAAGTTTTTGACTTGTTTAGGTTTCAGTACTATGCACTTGCTTGGCTGAGTTTTAAAAATCATCACTTAGCATATTGCATGCATGCATATATATTTTGATTGTATATGTCTTGCATGTGATTGTGGCTATAATTCTATGTGTAGATTTTGGTGCTAGTGATTGTGATTGTGAAGAGTGCTACACTCCAAACTACCAAGGCAAGTGGTACTTCATGAATATTTCTATCCTTATGTTTTATACTAAGCATTAGAAATATTTTGCTAAGTCTTGCATGTAAATATTTTTGCCTATATGTCATGTTGGGAAATCCTAAGTAGTTGTAGCAATGCTAGGGAGTTTCTAAGTTAAGTTACTATCTATGCCATGCTTAGCCTAGCTTGTAGTAAACAAGGGTTGGTGAAAATATACATGCTATGATGAAAATATTTCCAAGTCTTTAGACTTATGTTTTTGCCTAATAAAACAACTAAGTTAATGAAACACCTGGGTGGAAGGGAAAGAATGGTTTATGTTGAGTGGTTACACAAGGCCCATTTCTATGGTTTACCTTGTGTATCACACTTGTGGTAAGCCACCCAGGAACAAAGAGATTTTAGAGGACAAGTGTTAAGAAGCTTCTAGTGCAGCCACTTGGCATTATGGGCTCTGCCTGGACCATATAGGTTGCTAGAACTTAGCCATTTGGACAGTTGATGGTAGTGGGAATGATAGGTTGGAACGCGTCCACTTGGTCTAAGGGAAGGCTTCTGAAAGGTCCTGTCTTGGTGAAACCAAGTCTGGTGGGGAAAGTGCACAACCTCTGCAGATGGAAAAATCTAAGTACTTTGCCAAGTCCATGGCAATGGACAACTTGAGAATCAAGACATGGAAGCTATCAAGAATCTCCTCATCCCAATTTCTAAGTAAAAACTTGTGGGTGAACAAGGGTGAAGGACCTCAATGTCTATTGGTGGTTCCTTGGGAAAATTTTTTGACAAAGAAAAACTTAGTGATTTCAACTAATAGGAAAAACCTATTTTTGAGCAAAACAAGCCAAGCTACACTTAGCCAAATTTTTCATATAGTATCTAGTCCACTTAAAATTTACTATGGTATCACTTGCCAATACTATTCGAAAGTATTGACTCACTATGGCTGTAACTTGTGATGTTGCAGGTTACTCTGATGAGGATTAGGTGTCATGAGTCTACACTCAACATGTTTGCCTGTGGCACATGAAGATGAAGACTTTTGTTTATTTACTTATTCAAACTCTTGTATTAGGCCTGTGGCCTTGGAGTTGTAAAAACTATGTTTATCTCTGGAATGGATGTAATAAATGACCTTTGTATCTGTGTACTTCATCTTAAACTGCGGATGCTAGCAATGATCTAGGGACTAACATTGCAATCACAGGGATCCTTTTTCCTTTATAAAGGAGGCATCTTACAGATGGTATCAGAGCACTGTGTTGCATGTAGGATTATGACCCTAGGATTGGAAACCACTAAGAAAAATTTTCAACTACTTCTACACTTGTCTAATCTTCTCGTAAACATTTCTAATCTTCTTTCTCATATCCATTTGTAGATGAACTCCATCAACGAAGCCGTAAGGAAGGGACCACTCATGATAATGACTTTGGAGTGTGAGACAGAATTCCCCAAGGCTCTCAAGGACCTCATGGTTGCATTAGAAATACAAGGTGCAATTGTGTACAAGGGTTTTCCTGTGATGGATGAAGGAGTGGAATACTGGTGGGTGCAACTTCACTTGTATAAAAACAAGGAAGACAACCATCAGGAAAAAGGATTCTGCATGTTCACCAATTCAGTGGTGCACCCTACATTCTTTGAATCAGCAAGGGATGCAGCTTGGAAGACCATCAAAGAACTTGGTGATAGAGTCAAGTGCAGAATGCTCAACCTCGAAAATGATCTCAAGAAAGAGAAGGAACATACCCAAGAGTTGGAAGCTACCAACCAAACCTTAAGAGGAGACATTATAGACTTAGTGATGGAGTCATGTGAGCAAGATAGGCTGATTGCTTCTAGAAACATTGTGTTAGCCAACAGATCCAGTGAGATAGGATTGTAAACGTACTTCGTTAGTTGGACCACCACCTATCACCTTATATTCCAAATGTTGCTTTAAAATAAGATTGAACCTTGATTGTCGTAATGGATTCATGTATGCATGACTTGTGTGTTTTTCATGGTTGAGGAGTTCCAAGTTACCCGCTTTGGTCCTCCTATCGTTGACCTTACTACCTTGCTCAATCTACCTTTTCCCACCATCACGGTGCATCCCCTCACCAAGTTTGAGAGGAAGGACCTCTGGGGCTTCAAGGTCAACCAGCCCGGACGCCAGACTGAGCCTACCACGGAGGCCATTGTCTTCAAGCTCATGCACGATGACAGGGAGAGAGGCCTTGAGGTAGTTATGCAGGATCTGATAGGACGTCTGCTGGGGAGACACTCCTGACAGGTTAGAGGTACTCACTTCCACGTCTTCGGTAGACATGATGAGGATGGAGAGTCCATCGACTTCGAGGACGATTCGAGGGACGCAGCAGAGGCGATTCGCCTGTACCTCCAGGACTTAGAGTCTCTCATTAGGCACGTGGACACCGACAGGACCAACTTCATGCTCAACAATGACGAGCTCCAGGTGTAGCTTCGCGAGAAGGACAAGCTCTTCGCAGAGCAAGACGAGATAGTCAAGGAAATGGAGGCGAAGTTCGAGACCCAGGACAGGAAGTTCAAGAGTCAGGAGAAGCGTGTCCAGGATAGGAACAAGAAGATTCGGGACATGACTGAAGAACTGTAGTCCAAGGACTTCGAGCTCGAGCAGCAGCAGACGGTGATAGAGAGGCTTCGTTCCCAGAAGAGGGTTCTCAAATCCAAGATAGAGACCTTGACCACTAGTGTTGAGGAATACAAGACCACGATGGAGAACGCAGGTCTTACCTTTGTCGAGGAGGAGGTTGACGCCGAGGAGTAGATTTGACTACTCATTTATCATTTATTATCGTACTTGTTGTTCGAGAACTTGTTATTGACCATCCGACATGTGGATGGCTTGTTATTTATGTGTGTTTTACTTTACGAACTTGTTATCTTGTTGTTGAACATTTATCTTTGTGTTGCATGCTATCTGTTTGCTTATGTGACGTAATGTGCATGAAAGCATCTATGGGTATCTCATTCTTATCTTTATTTGAACAAACCACAGATGCCTCCCCGTCGTGCAAACCCCAACCCCAACAACAACAACAACATCACTCCAGAAATGCAGCAAATGATGACTGCTCAAACTCAGCTGATGCAGATGATGATGACGTTCATCCAGAACCAAAACAACAACAATAACAACAACAACAACAATAACCCACCTGATTTTGACATGCTTACTAGGTTCTTGAGATTGAGGCCAGCTAAGTTCTCAAGGACGACTGATCCCATGGTGGCCAATGATTGGCTACGTTCTGTGAACAAGGACTTACTGACCGTGGGCTGTACGGATGCTGAAAAGGTCAGATTTGCAGCACATCTGCTAGAAGGACCAGCCGCCACTTGGTGGGACAACTTCCAGATCACCACTCCCATAGAAGATGTGACATGGGCTATATTTGAGGATGGCTTTCGCACTGCTCATATCTCATCTGGAGTGATGAGTCTGAAAAAGAAGGAGTTCCATAACCTGAAGTAGCGCCACCGCAGCGTGGCTGAATATATTGAGGAGTTCAACAATCTGGCGCGATATGCACCAGATGAAGTTGACACATATGCTAAAAGGAAGGAAAAGTTCCTCGGAGGTATAAATGATGAACTGAATCTGCAGATGGCTGTGGCCTATGTTCCCACTTATCAGTCTCTCTATGACAAGGCTGCTATTTTGGAGAACAAAATGAAGCAAGTTGAAAGCAGGAAGAGAAAGCACTCAGACAAGCACAACTCGGGATCGTCTCACAAACATTCCCATTATGATGACAGCGGAAGCTCAGGATCCCACAAGCATGAGAAATTCAACAAGCACCACAACCACAACCGTCATGACAACAAGCATCACCGTTGTCATGACAATGACAAGTACAAGAACCACAAGGGTGGATACAAGAGCCACCACAGTGGTAATGGAAGTGGAAGTGGAAGCCAGCCTGACAAGAAAGACATAAGTCAGGTTGAATGCTTCAAGTGCAAGAAGATGGGGCATTATGCAAATGAATGCCCGAAAAATAAAGTTGAAGGACCCAACAAGCCCAACCCTTTTCAGAAGGGACAAGTGAACCACATCAATGTGGAAGAAATCTATGAGGAGCCTGATGCTGTTGCTCGTAAGTTCAAACTCAATTCTGTTCCAGCATTTGTTCTCTTTGATACTGGTGCATCTCATTCATTCATATCAAGAGCATTTGTTGAAAGAAATGAACTGCCGGTAGAAACTATTGGGTGTCCTATAAAAGTAAGTTCTCCTGGTGGAGAAATGATAGTGAATTCAGGATGTCACGATCTAGTCATAGAGTTTGGGAAGTATAAATTTCCCGTTAACTTGATAATTCTAAACTCCAAGGATTGGATGTCATTTTGGGAATGGACTGGATGACTAAGCACAAGGGAGTGATAGATTGTGCCAACCATACTGTCTCACTCACAACTCCAGAAGATAAAAGGATCAGATTCAAGACCAACTTTGAAGCAAAAAGGAGTATGCTAAATTCTCTTAAGGGGGTTAGCATGGACAGTGTGCCAATTGTGAGTGAATATCCGGATGTGTTTCCGGAAGAACTACTAGGAATGCCACCAGATAGGGATGTGGAGTTTCTTATAGATTTGGTACCAGGATATGGACCAATAGCAAAGAGACCATATAAGATGTTAGTTGATGAACTGAAAGAACTCAAGAAGCAACTTGGAGAACAGTTGCACAAAGGATTTATTCAACCAAGTTCTTCATCTTGGGGAGCTCCAGTTTTTTTCGTGGAGAAGAAAGATAGAAGTCAAAGGTTATGCATAGATTACCGTTCGCTCAACGAGGTGACTATCAAGAACAAATACCCTTTGCCTAGAATCAATGACTTGTATAATCAACTAGAAGGAGCATGTGTCTTCTCAAAGATTGATCTCCGGTCAGGTTATTTTCAACTCAAGATAAGGGAACAAGACATTCCTAAAACAGCTTTCACTACAAGGTATGGATTGTATGAGTATACTGTAATGCCTTTTGGTTTCACCAATGCTCCAGCATACTTCATGAATATGATGAACAAGGTCTTCATGGAATTCCTTGACAAATTTGTTGTCGTTTTCATCGATGACATCTTAGTCTATTCCAAGAGCAAAGAAGAGCATGAAGGACATTTACGGTTGATACTTGAGAAGTTAAGAGAGCATAAACTTTATGCCAAATTCAGCAAGTGCGAATTCTGGTTGAATGAAGTTGGATTTCTTGGTCATGTTATGACAAAGGATGGTGTAGCAGTTGATCCTGCTAAAGTTTCAGCTGTGACTGAATGGGAATCTCCCAAGTCCGTGAAAGAAGTTTGTAGTTTCCTTGGCTTAGCAGGTTACTACAGAAGGTTCATTGAAAATTTCTCCAAGGTAGCTAAGCCTATGACTGAATTGCTAAAGAAAGACAAGAAGTTTGCCTGGTCTGAAGGTTGTGAACTCAGCTTTCAGGAATTGAAGAAGAGACTTGTTACAGGACCAGTCTTGTGTCTGCCAGATTTGGAAAAAGATTTCCAAGTATATTGTGATGCATCTCATCAGGGTTTGGGTGCAGTACTTATGCAAGACGGTAAAGTTGTGGCTTATGCCTCGAGACAACTCAAAACTCATGAGGTGAACTATCCTACTCGTGATTTAGAGTTAGCCTCTGTTGTCCATGCACTCAAAACATGGAGACACTATCTTTTGGGAAAACGTTGTGAAGTGTTCACGGATCACAAGAGTTTGAAGTATATCTTCAACCAGAAAGAAATTAATATGAGACAAAGAAGATGGCTAGAACTTATCAAGGACTATGATTTAAGTTTGCAATACCACCCAGGTAAAGCAAATGTTGTAGCAGATGCTCTAAGTCGTAAGGTTTTTGTGAATGGCCTTACCAAAGGAGAATTGCCAGATGATCTTTGTACCCAATTTAGAAAGCTCAGATTGGAGATTGTGCCCGAAGGACATCTCATGTCTTTGCATGTTCAACCCACTTTGTTGGACAAGATAAAAGAAGCCCAGAAGATTGATAAATAAATCGAAGAGATTAAAGAAAAGATTGGCAAAGGAAAAGCCAAAGGGTTCCATGAAGACGAACAGGGTACTTTATGGCATGGGAAACGTATCTGTGTTCCACAAGATCCGGAGCTTCGGAAACTGATTTTGCAAGAAGCACATAACTCACCGTATTCCATTCATCCGGGTAACACCAAAATGTATATGGACATGAAGGAAAGATTTTGGTGGAATAATCTCAAGAAGGACATCGCCGAACATATTGCTTTGTGTGATGTGTGTAGTAGAGTAAAAGCGGAACATTAGAAACCAGCAGGTTTGCTTCAACCACTACCTATAACTAATTGGAAATCAGACAAGATTGGTATGGATTTCATTACCGGATTACCAAGGACCAGGTCAGTATACGATTCTATATGGGTAGTAGTAGATCGCCTAACTAAAGTGGCTCATTTCATACCCGTGAAGACAACCTATACAAGTGCTAAGTTAGCCAGAATCTACATGAGTAGAATTGTATGTCTGCATGGAGTGCCCAAGATTATTGTGCCTGATATGGGAACTCAATTCACTTCCCATTTTTGGAGACAGTTACATGAGTCATTGGGAACGAGGTTGGAATTCAGTACTGCTTTTCATCCTCAAACCGATGGACAAACAAAAAGGACTAATCAGATTCTTGAAGACATGTTAAGGGCATGTGCCTTAGACTATGGAGCCAGTTGGGATGAAAGTCTGCCTTACGCAGAATTTTCTTATAACAACAGCTATCAAGCCAGCATTGAGATGGCACCATTTGAGTTTCTCGATGGAAGGAAGTGTACCACCCCATTGTTATGGAATGGTGTGGGAGAAAGAAGTTTATTCGGGCCAGATCTTATCAAGGAAGCCGAAGAGAAGGTCAAGTTGGTTAAGGACAGGTTAAAGATAGCACAGTCCCGACAGAAAAGCTACGCAGATCCTAAGCGTAGAGAAGTCACCTACGAATTTGGAGATAGGGCTTATCTTAGAGTGTCACCACTTCGTGGAGTGAAGAGGTTTGGAGTCAAAGGAAAATTGGCACCAAGATATGTTGGGCCATTCAAGATTCTGAGTCGTAAAGGAGAAGTTGCCTATGAAATAGAATTGCCAGAATCTCTATCAGCTGTTCATAATGTGTTTCATGTGAGTCAACTTAAGAAATGTCATCCAGAAATGGAAGAAACTTCTTTGAAGGATACTATACCTTTGGAGGAGGTTCAATTGGAAAGTGATCTCACTTATGAAGAGAAGCCTATCAGGATTCTTGAGACTGCAGAAAGAGTCACACGGACGAAGACTATCAAGTTTTGTAAAGTGCAGTGGAATCATCATTCCGAAGAGGAAGCAACATGGGAAAGAGAAGATGATCTTCAGAAAGACCACCCACACCTATTTGCTAGCCAATCCGAATCTCGAGGGCGAGATTCACCTTAAGGGGGTTAGATTTGTAACATCCCTAAAGTCATGTTTCAAACTCATGCATATCATCCATGCATCCATGATCATATAGAGTTCATCCATGCTTAGCCTAGCTTGTAGTAAATAAGGGTTGGTGAAAATATACATGGTATGATGAAAATATTTCTAAGTCTTTAGACTTATGTTTTTGCCTAATAAAACAACTAAGTTAATGAAACACCTGGGTGGAAGGGAAAGAATGGTTTATGTTGAGTGGTTACACAAGGCCCATTTCTATGGTTTACCTTGTGTATCACACTTGTGGTAAGCCACCCAGGAACAAAGAGATTTTAGAGGCCAAGTGTTAAGAAGCTTCTAGTGCAGCCACTTGGCATTATGGGCTCTGCCTGGACCATATAGGTTGCTAGAACTTAGCCATTTGGACAGTTGGTGGTAGTGGGAATGATAGGTTGGAACGCGTCCACTTGGTCTAAGGGAAGGCTTCTGAAAGGTCCTGTCTTCGTGAAACCAAGTCTGGTGGGCAAAGTGCACAACCTCTGCAGATGGAAAAATCTAAGTACTTAGCCAAGTCCATGACAATGGACAACTTGAGAATCAAGACATGGAAGCTATCAAGAATCTCCTCATCCCAATTTCTAAGTAAAAACTTGTGGGTGAACAAGGGTGAAGGACCTCAATGTCTATTGGTGGTTCCTTGGGAAAAGTTTTTGACAAAGAAAAACTTAGTGATTTCAACTAATAGAAAAAACCTATTTTTGAGCAAATCAAGCCAAGATACACTTAGCCAAATTTTGCATATAGTATCTAGTCCACTTAAAATTTACTATGGTATCACTTGGCAATACTATTCCAAAGTATTGACCCACTATGGCTGTAACTTGTGATGTTGTAGGTTACTCTGATGAGGATTAGGTGTCATGAGTCTACACTCAACATGTTTGCCTGTGGCACATGAAGATGAAGACTTTTGTTTATTTACTTATTCAAACTCTTGTATTAGGCATGTGGCCTTGGAGTTGTAAAAACTATGTTTATCTCTGGAATGGATGTAATAAATGACCTTTGTATCTGTGTACTTCATCTTAAACTATGGATGCTAGAAATGATCCAGGGACTAGCATTGCAATCACAGGGATCCTTTTTCCTTTATAAAGGAGGGATCTTACAGATGGTATCAGAGCACTGTGTTGCCTGTAGGACTATGACCCTAGGATTGGAAACCACTAAGGAAAAAATTTCAACTACTTCTACACTTGTCTAATCTTCTCGTAAACTTTTCTAATCTTCTTTATCATCTCCATTTGTAGATGAACTCCATCAACGAAGCCGTAAGGAAGGGACCACTCATGACAATGACTTTGGAGTGTGAGACAGAATTCCCCAAGGCTCTCAAGGACCTCATGGTTGCATTAGAAATACAAGGTGCAGCTTTGTACAAGGGTTTTCCTGTGATGGATGAAGGAGTGGAATACTGGTGGGTGCAACTTCACTTGTATAAAAACAAGGAAGACAACCATCAGGAAAAAGGATTCTGCATGTTCACCAATTCAGTGGTGCACCGTACATTCTTTGAATCAGCAAGGGATGCAGCTTGGAAGACCATCAAAGAACTTGGTGATAGAGTCAAGTGCAGAATGATCAACCTCCAAAATGATCTCAAGAAAGAGAAGGAACATACCCAAGAGTTGGAAGCTACCAACCAAACCTTAAGAGGAGACATTATAGACTTAGTGATGGAGTCATGTGATCAAGATTGTCGTGGGAATGGTCACGGCAGATGCTGCAATCGGCAGCGAGTAGTAGAACGAGGGGCAAGGGCGGCCAGCCATCTGCGGTGCGAGATGAGGGCGGAGACACAGGGTTTTACCCAGGTTCAGCTCCCCGGAGGGTAAAGACCTACTCCTGCTAGATTGTATTATGAGGGTGGTACAATGGGCGAGCTCGGCGGCTAGGCAGCGAGTCGCTTGGGTGTATGATGGAAGGTATCTCTACACGCCCTGCAGGGAGGTTTATATAGGCTCACCTCCCCTAGGGTTTACATATCTCAACCGATTCAGTTAAGGCTTCGGTACTCGTTTGACCTAATCCGATTGGGCCTAGCTACTCGCTTGGGCCTTCAGCTTCTAGTCGCTTGGATCCACACCGGGCTTTGATCCAGTCGCCGTCTTGCAGGCCCACTCGCCAGTTCCTGGGCCAGTCGGAAACGACCTGCTGGGTATACCCCGGTAGGCACATCCCCATCAGTAGTCCCCGAGGCCGTCGTCGATTGGGCGTAGGTGGCTGCAGGCAGTCGGAGTATACGGCTTTAGAGTAGACATCCAGTCGAATCATCGGCGGGCTCCTGTATAAAGGAGAAAACTTGTCATCCTGATTGCAGCCTTGGCGAGTCGAGTCAGCGAACCACTGTCGTAATGACCGGGTCGGCGAGCCGAGTGGCTGAAGTTGGACCGTTAAACGTGGTCAAACTAGCCATTGGGGTAATCCAACTGTAACTTTTGGCGTAATCACCGCGTAGTAATGGCTTCCTGATTTGGCGGGTAACAACCGCTATATAAGGGGAATGGAAGGTGATCAGAGAACCATCTTCTCGCCATTTCCTCCGATTACACGCACTCTCGCCTTCCTTCGCATCGCGATCCAGCCGACCCGAAATCCTCCGACCCCCCACAAATCCTTCCGCCATGGCCCTCTCCACCGAGCCTTGGGGTAGATCTAAGTGTACGAGGGCGCAACTGGCGTCCTTCGAGGAGGCCGGGATCCTGCGCGCCGGCTGTTGGCACATCCCCGCAGCCGGAGAGGTGACCCCGAACCCGCGGGAGGGGGAATTCATCTTCTTCACCAGCCACCTGGAACGGGGGCTAGGATTCCCCACGTCCCTGTTCTTCTGGCGCTTCTGCGCCTACTACGGGATCCAGCCGTCGGACCTGGGTCCTCACAGCATCGAGCAGCTCGCCATCTTCGTGGCATTATGCAAGTGCTACTTGGGCTGCCGGCCCTACTTCCCTCTATGGCAAGATCTGTTCCACGGACGGATCAGCCGCGAGGAAGCGGGCGGCCCAATGCTTGCCACGGGCGGCCTGACGTTCGAGCTGAAGTCGAAGGCTTCGGTCTTCGACTTGATGCTGCCCGCCAAGGCGGCGAGCGACTGGAAGAAATCTTGGTTTTACGTTGCCGAGGCGACCCCGGAGGGCGAGACGGCGATCCCACAATACTTTGCCAACCGGTCCGAACCACGCCGACTTCAAGTCGGCAAGATCCCCAGCGACCAGCGGATGGTCGTGGACGAAATGCTTCAAACCATCCGCGGTTTGAAGAAGAAGAAGGGCCTCCAGACGATCAACTTATACAACTGCTGGCTCGGGCGGCGGCTCGTCCCCCTGGCTCTGCGCGGCCACTACATGTACCAATACACGGGCCGGGAGGACTCGACGAAGTCCTGCCTAGCCGAGTGGAAGCTCGAGGACTACACTCCAGCACTGAAGAAGATCACCCAGGCGGTGTACCTAGACGCAAAGGCCGGGGTCGCCCCCTACACCGCAAAGCATCTAGCCCCAACGGTAAGTCACCTCACATCGTTCGCAGTCGCAGTTTTTGCAATCGCGGTCATTCTAATTTCATTTTGTGTTCATTGCAGCTATTCCAAGTGGTGGAAGGATGGCTCCCGCCTTCAGACGACGAGAACTCGAGCTCGTCCGTCTGGGACATGGGCGAGTCGCCTCCCTCCAAGGGCGACACCGAGAGCGACGAGCGCAACAGCGACGACGAATCCGAAGAGGATGTCGCCCCGCTGGTCCGCAAGACCCGCGGGCAACGTCAGCGTGAGCTTGAGGCGAGTAAAAGCCTCGAGCGTCACGATGACGAGGACGAACTCCCGGAGACCACCTCGCGCCGCCACCAACGAAGACGAAGAAGAAGAAGGAGAAGGAGGCGAAGGCCCCTCCAAAGAAGAAGACGAAGCCGATGAGGCCGGCCTCACCACCGCACTCGGCGAGCAGCTCCGATGCCCCCAGCCCGGCCAAGGACGAGGCGCCGCCGACGGCAGCCGCGCTGGACACGGCCACTGTTGAGGTGCCGCTGGCCTCGATGCCTCCGCCATTCGCTCCAGTCTCTGGGCTAGGGGCCGCTCCGGCCGTGGCGGCTTCACCTCGCAAGGAAGCTCCTGCGAAAGATGTCCTAGAAGCTCCCGTTGCAGCCTCGACGACAAAGAAGCCGCCCGTGTCTTGGGCACGCGACGTCCTGGAGATGGGCCTCAGCCGCCGACTGGTCCCCGAACTGGAGAAGCCGGCCGGCATCCGCACGGGGCTACGCTTCATTCCAGTCGCCAAGTAAGTTCGCTCACCTTCCTATGTCTTTCATAGCAGCTTGAATTGTCTTGCTCACACGATCGATTTACAGGACCGAAGCGAAGAAGATAGGCCACCCGACCGTGGCTAAGGTGCCACCCGTCGTCAGCGAAGAGGATCCCTCCCGGAAGAGGAAGGCGGACGAAGTCGTCGTCCCTGCGGATAGCGCCAAGAAGGCCAAGGGTGACGATGTCTTCACGATCTCCGACGACACGGCGATTGCGCTGAATGAGCCCGCAGTGGAGGCGGCCGTACCCACGAAGGAGGGTGCTCCCTCACCTGGGGTGACCGAGCCGGCCTCCTTTGGCGCCGGTGCTTCCATCGCCACGTTCCCGCTCTTCATGGCCAGATTGGCTACAGCGAGTGGGACCTCGCCCTCGAGCCGTGCACCTGGGGTCACCGACGTGGAGGTAGAGCAGCGTCGTGGGCACACGCCGGCTCTCCTCGCGTCCGTGGATGCGATACAACTTCACGGCATGCTTGGCGCAGCCATCCAGGTATGTCCAGTCCCTGAGGATCAGGCTGGTGAGTTGCAGCGGTCTGATTCTTCTAGTGTCTTGTTGTTATTTTTCGCGTCCGGTCCCCGAGTGCACACTCGCTGAATTTCAGCGGGTGGGCACTTAGGATTTCTTGATCGCCAGTCCCTGAGTGCACACTCGCTGACTTTCGGCGAGTGGGCACTTAGGATTTCTTGATCGCCAGTCCCCGAGTGCACACTCGCTGAATTTCCGCAGGTGGGCGCTTAGGATTTCTTGATTGCCAGTCTCCGAGTGCACACTCGCTGAATTTCAGCGGGTGGGCACTTAGGATTTCTTGATTGCCAGTCCCCGAGTGCGTACTTGCTGAATTTCAGCGGGTAGGCACTTAGGATTTCACTTTGGTTAACTATTTGAATTGTGTGCAGGGTCTGCAACGTGAATCAGCTGACCGATTGGCAGCGAAACACCGCGCGGAGAAAGAACTGGCCGCCGTCCAAGAGGCGAATAAGGGGCTTCAGGCAGTTGCCGCGAAGGCAGAGGAGGCTCGCCAGGGACTTGTCCCCGTGGGTGATTTGGCAGCGGTGCAATCAGCGTTGAGCTCGGCTGAGAAGCGGATCGCCGATCTCGAGCGCGAGCTGATGGAGGCGAAGGAGGAAGCGAGCTCGGCGGATGGGCGAGCCAAGGCCGCCATTACAGCCGCCGCAGAGGATCGTAAAGTGTCCGACGCCCTTGTTGCTGGGCTTCAGGACGACTATACGTCGCTTCAATGCTTCATCACGGATCTCTCCCGCCCCTTGATTGCTAAGTGTATCTGCCCCTGCCAATAGCGTGTGCCTTTTTGTGATGTCCGACGTACTCACTGTTATCTCCTATTCGCAGGTCGCATCCTTGATAGTGCGAAAGAAGCGAGCTCGTTCGACGCGCGGCAATGTGTGGCCACGCTCGTCGACTCGGCGATGTTGTCGGCGACATGCATCCGGGCCTACCTCCAGGAGATATCGCCCACGGAAGTAATTCCCAGCAACCTCGTCGAGGTGTGGAAGTACTTGGAGAAGGCGCCGTCGGTCGTTGAGTTCATGACGCGGTCGGCGTTCCGGCGCGGAGCGGCGACGGCGCTTAGCCTTGGGCTTGCTCATTTTCCAGAAGATTTCGATCTGGACGACGTGACGAGTGGCTACCCATCGTCGACTGGCGCGGTGGAGCTCTCCGAGGTGCTCAAGTTGACGGACCGCACCGCGATATACTCCGAGCGTGTATGGGCGATGGGCGACCTCCTTCCGTACCAGGAGACGGTCGTCGCACCCAACGACCCCGAGCCGCAGCACCGGGACTTCAAGATCGAGCAGCCCTTCCGCGCGGCGATGGCGGGTGAGCTGACGACGTACCCGTCAAACCCGTACACACCGTTTATCCGCAATCGCAAGGGTGCTGGCGAGTCGTCATCGAAGCCTGCGGAATAGAACAGTTTGCCCTGGGGCGTTAGTAGCAGATCTGCCGTTTGGGCATATTTTGTATTCTGAGATGATTGCAACATGCTATGAATGTGATATCGTGTTTGTTTCATGAATTGTCATGTGTATTCCGATTGAGGTTTGAACGAGTCCCCGAGCGCGTCCGCCCTTTTGTGGGGTTTACCTCGTGTGTGATGTGTTTGTGGTTTTTGAATGTTTTGTTATTTGTGGTCGACTCGCCCGGACTCGAAGAGCCAGTCGCCAGGCGACTCCCTTGAGCGCTCTGTACTTCACCGTTTTCCCTTGCGCGAACGAGGTCGGGTGGCCGAGTCCCCGAGCATGGTACTTGGTTGTTCTAGGTGCGACTCGAGGGTGGGTGAGGACTTGGCGTGTTAGTTTAGGCGCATCACTCCTGCCTGGCCCGTTGGGTCAGTCGCGTGGCGAGTCCTGGGCATGCTCTCATACTTGGCGTTTTCCCGAGCCGCTCGCGATGAACTGGTCGTCAGTCCCCGAGCGTGGTGCTTGGCCGTTCGAGTCGCTATGTTGAGAATGCAGAGGATCATGGTCGCTGTAAGAAGCGAAGGCAGTTGTCTTGGCTCGTAGAGCCAGTCGGGCTGGGCGACTCCAATGGGGCTCCGGGTAGGCGTTTTTCGTGGACGATGCAAGACCTGAGGTGACTCAGTGCTCTTGCACCGCACTACTTAGCCGTGCCGATCGCTGTACCAAAGGTTGACTTCTGTGGTTAGCTTGACGCTGTTATTACGAGTGCGAGTGGCACAAGACACGGAGAGTAGGCGCAATTTGCGGTAACCAATTCTTTTTATTTCATAGCGACTGGAGAGTACATATGTGGGGTTCTAGGAGTAGAACTTCCGTAGGAGGTTTACATTCCATGGTCGCTTGACGTTGAGTTTGCCGTCCCCACGGACGTCGATGAGGTAGTAGGCATCGTTGCCGAGTACTCGCCCGATGGCGAATGGTCGCTCCCATGGAGGGGAAAGCTTGTGCATGCCCTTCTTGTCCTGGATGAGGCGCAACACTAGGTCGCCTTCTTGGAAGGTGCGGGTTTTCACCCGCCGGCTGTGGTAGTGGCGGAGTCCCTGCTGGTAGATGGCGGTGCGTGAACGAGCGAGGTCACGTGCCTCGTCGAGTTGGTCGACTCCATCCTAGCGGGCGAGTTCGTTTGCAGCCTCCGTGTAGTGGACGACCCGCGGCGAGTCGTGCTCGAGGTCGGTGGGCATGACTGCCTCGGCGCCGTACACCATGAAGAAGGGGGTGAATCCTGTCGACCTGTTGACCGAGGTGCGGATGCCCCAGATGACGGAGGGTAGCTCCTCGACCCAGCACCCGGCGGTGCGCTCGAGTGGTACTTGGAGTCGCGGCTTCAGGCTGTGGAGGATGCTTTGATTGGCCCGTTCCGCCTGGCCATTGGATTCCGGGTGGGCGACTGACGCGAGGTCGAGCCGGATGTGGTGTTCTTCACAGAATTCGGCCATGGATCCTTTGGAAAAGTTGGTGCCGTTGTCCGTGATGATGTTGTTTGGGAACCCGTAGCGATATATGAGCTCGCGTAGGAATTTAGTGGCGGTCTTCCCGTCGCATTTCCGGACTGGCTTGGCCTCCACCCACTTTGTGAATTTGTCGACCGCGACCAGGAGGTGGGTGTAGCCGGAGGGGGCCTTTTTGAAGGGGCCTACCATATCCATGCCCCACATAGCGAATGGCCAGGTGATGGGGATTGTCTTCAGCACCGAGCTCGGCACGTGCGTCTGGTTGGCATACTTCTGGCACCCGGCGCACCGCTGGACGATGTCGACAGCATCGGCTTGTGCGGTGGGCCAGTAGAAGCCATGCCGCATGGCTTTGGCGACCAGGGAGAGGGCACCGGCGTGGTGGCCACAGTCGCCGGAGTGGATATCGTGGAGGATCTTGCGTCCTTCGGCCGGTTGGACGCAGCGTTGGAACACGCTGGTGACGCTTCGCTTGTGGAGCTTGCCGTCGATGATGGTGAAGGATTTGCATCGGCGTGTGATCATCCTGGCGTCTGTCTCCTCTGCCGGCAAGGTGCCGGCCTCCAGGTAAGCGACATAGGGCTTGGTCCAGTCGTCTGGCTCGGTGACGAGTGCGACCAGGGCTACCTCCGGCTGTAACGGGACTCCGATGTCGATCTCTCTCGGGGGGGAGACTGATGGCTTGGTGATCGTGTCAAGGAAGACGCCGGCGGGTGGTGCGAGTTGATCCGAACCAATGCGAGAGAGTGCGTCGGCCTCCTCGTTCTTCCGCCTGTCAATCCACTCGACGGAGTAGCCTGCGAAGTGTCCGCCCAGCTTGTCCACTGCCTGGCGATATGCCGCCATGGTGGGGGAGACGGCGTCGTAGGTTCCAGCGACTTGCCCAGCGACGAGGTCGGAGTCGCCGTACCAGCGTAGGCGGTTGACATTCATCTGCCTGGCATCTCGCATGCCGTGGAGTAAGGCCTCGTACTCGGCTATGTTGTTGGTGCAGGGGGTGAAGTCGAGGCATAGGACGTAGCGGAGCTTGTCGCCCTTCGGTGAAGTTAGCAAGATCCCTGCTCCTGCGCCGTCCGCGTTCTTGGAACCATCGAAGTGCAGGCTCCAGTAATGGAGGTATGGCAGCTTCTCTGGCTGCTGGGCCTCTTCCCAGTCGGCGATGAAGTCCGCTAGAGCCTGCGACTTGATCGCCTTCCGTGGCTCGTATTTGATGTTGTGAACGCCGATCTCGACGGCCCACTTGGCGACTCGCCTAGTCGCCTCACGGTTGCGGATGATGTCCTGCAACGGTGCTGAGGAGACGACCGTGATCGGGTGCTCCTGGAAGTAGTGCGGCAGGCGCCGCTGTGCTCTGAAGACCGCGTATACCAGTTTCTGGTACTGTGGGTATCGCTGGCGCGACTCGGTGAGGACCTCGCTGATGTAGTACACCGGTCGCTGTACTGGGCGCTCCTTTCCTTCCTCCGGCCGTTCGACGCCCATGACGGCACTGACGACGCGCTCGGAGGCCGCAACGTAGACCAGCATGGGTTCTTTGTCGGTGGGGGCGGCGAGTAGTGGTGCGGCGAGTAGTACCTTCTTGAGGTCGCGGAGCGCGTCGTCCGCCTCCTTGTCCCACTGGAAGGTGGGGTTCTTGCGCATCAGGCGGTATAGGGGCATCGCCTTTTCACCCAGGCGGGGGATGAAGCGACTGAGAGCCGCTACTCGCCCAGCCAGCTTCTGGACGTCGCGCAGGCACTCGGGTTTGCCGAGTCGGGCGATCGTGTAGATCTTAGTGGGGTTCGCCTCAATCCCTCGCTTGGAGACGACGTACCCCAGCAGTTGTCCTGCTGGTACGCCGAAGGTGCATTTGCCTGGGTTAAGCTTTATCTTGTATTTTCGCAAATTGGTGAACGTTTCTGCCAGGTCGGCGAGTAGGTCGCCCTGGCGAGCGGACTTTACGACCTCGTCGTCGATATAGACGTGGATGTTGCGGCCAATTTGGCTCGCAAGGCATTCCTGCATGCATCGCTGGTAGGTCGCCCCGGCGTTCTTGAGGCCGAAGGACATGGCGGTGTAGCAGAAAACTTCGAATGGCGTGATGAACGCCGTCTTCTCCTCGTCCTCGACATCCATTTTGATCTGGTTGTAACCAGAGTAGGCGTCGAGGAAACATAGCGACTCCGAGCCCGCGGTGGAGTCGATTATTTGGTCGATCCGCGGGAGGACGAACTGCTCCTTAGGGCAGGCGCTGTTCAAGTTTGTGTAGTCGATACACATCCTCCAGGTCCCGTTCTTTTTCTCGACCAGGACTGGGTTTGCCAGCCACTTGGAGTACTTGATTGGCCGGATGAAGCCTGTAGCGAGTAGACGCTGCAACTCCTCGGCGATGGCTCGGCGGCGCTCTTCATTGAAATGCCGCAGCGACTGTTTGACGGGTCGCACTTTGGGGTCGGCGTTTATCTTGTGCTCAGCGAGTTCCCTAGGGACACCAGGCATGTCAGAGGGCTTACATGCGAAGATGTCCCTGTTCTCACGGAGGAACTCGATGAGCGCGCCTTCCTAGGCTGGGCTCATGCCCATCCCGATCGTCACCGTCTGGCTGGAGTCGCCTGGGACCAGCTCGACGGTGCGAGTGTGCATCGTTGCCTCGAAGGTTGAGGTGTTTGCGCCCTCCGAGTTGGGCTTCTTGAGTATGGTGGGGTCGTCGTTGTTGACCCCGCTCGCGTACTTGGCGAGCTCGTCGGCGTGGTTGGTTCCTGCCGCGATGACGGCGTCGGCGAGTTCTGCACCTTTGGCCTCGCACTCGGCGGCCATGTCTGGGTCGCCGTTGATGGTGATGACGCCGCACGGCCCAGGGAGCTTCATCGCGTTGTACGCGTAATGTGGCGCTGCCATGAACTTAGCGAACGCCTGGAGCCCTAGGACGCAGTGGTAGGGGCTGTCGAAGGGCACCAGCTCGAAGACGATCCGCTCAGTGCGGAAGTTTGCTGGTGTGCCGAAGGTGACTGGCAGCGTGACCTTGTCGATCGGGTACGCCTTCCGACCGGGGACGATGCCGTGGAACGTGGTGTGGGTTGTCTCGATCATCGACTACGGAAGCCGCAGCCGCCTGAAGGTGTCCAGGTACAGGATGTTGATGGAGCTTCCGCAGTCCATCAATGTCTTGGGGAGCCAGTAGTCGCCGACCTTAGGCTTGACCACCAGGGCGACTCGGCCTGGGTACTCGATGCGTGGAGAGTGGTCCTGGCGGCTCCAGGTGATGGGCTGCTCCGACCAGTTGAGGAACTAGGGAACGTCCACCTGAGCCACCGCGTTGACGGCGACGTCGCGGGTGATGACCTTCTTATCGTGCTTCGTGTTAAAGCCTGTGAAGGTATGGAGCGAGCCAGCCACCTTGCCGAATTTTCCGCCGTTTGGCGGGTCGTTGTCGGGGTCCTCCCGTGCTCGCCGTGCCTTCTCGATCTCCCTGAGGGTGTGGCAGTCGGCGGTTGTGTGCATTGCGGGCTTCCCTTCCCTACTGTGAAACGCACAAGGTTGGTTAAGGAGGGCCGCTGGGCTGAACCTTGGCTTGGCCTTGTAGTTGCCGCCGTCGCAGCGTTGTCCTCCGTCGCGGCGGAAGCTTTTGGGCTCGCGTTGTGCGTGCCTGGCGTTGGCGACGAAGTCGACTCGCCCGTCACTGCGGCGTTTGCTGGTGAGGCGAGTGTTGCTGTAGCGTAGGTCGGACCGTCGTCCGCTGTCGTTGCCGCTCGTGCGACGTTGACCTCCCGACTCATCGTCGGTTTCCTGGTTTGGATCTTCCTCCGCGTACCGTTTGGCGATCTCGAGGAGGTCCGGTATGTTGTCGAGTGTGCGAGAGTGTCGCTTGAGCTTGGCGACCAAAGGCTCGTAGCGGCAAGAGGTCTTGAAGCAATGGATCACGGTGTCCGGGTGGATGCCGACCGCGTTGTACCAGAGTTCTTGTCATCGCTGCACCCAGTTGCGGGTCGACTCGCGAGGTCCCTGGACGCATCGCTCTAGGTCCTCGATGGCGGTGGCGCGGGTGTAGGAGCACTCGAAGTGCCTGACGAAGGCGTCGCGCATCTCCTCCCAGGAGTCGATACTATCCTGGGGGAGGGTGTTGATCCATTGCCTGCACGTCACATCCATCATCAGGGGGAGGTAACGGGAAGCTAGCAGGTCGGTGTGGCCTGCGATCCCCATCGCTATGAGGTATGTATCGAGCCAGATGGCGGGGTCGTACGAGGGATCGTACTTTTCTATCTCCTTCGGCGCCTTGAAGTTCGGCGGGTACTTATCGCCTCGGATCATCGGTCCGAAGCACTTAGGGCCGAGTCGACTTAGCGACCCCATTGGCTCGCCGTCGCGGCGATTGGTTAGGGTGTGTCGCAGGTCGTCGGGCTGGCGTGCGCGCCAGCTTTGGTTGTTGATGATGTGGGTGCGGGCGTCGATGGGTTGACCGTTGGCGGCGACGAAGTTGGTCGCTGGCCTGGGGTCGTTGGTGGAGAGTGCCGCGTTCGTGGGTCGGTGTTGGAGCTGCGGTGGCTCTAGTGGCGGCCAGTTGAGGGTGTTTGCCGCCATTGGGCGGCCGCTCGAGGCCGCTCTGCTTCCCGAAGAACGCGAGTACACTCGACCCTGCGAGTCGGAGCCTGCGTTTTGCTGCTCGACGGCCTTTGCAAGCAGGGCCCTGACGTACTGGATCTGTAGGGCGCCATCGCCGGTGGCCGTGATGTTGTCGGCTGCTGCTCGTCCCGCCACGAGGTTGTCCATCGGGGTGGAGAACAGTGGGAGGCCGTTTGCGTCTCGCTCCCGTGAGGAGACTACTATCCACGGCTGGTCCCTGGGGGGTGTGCGGTTGGGTGGAGGTGGGGCGCCCATCGCCGTCGACCCTGGTGGGGGCCGGGCGTTTCCTCCTGGTGGCGCATTCTCGCAGATCGCGCGCTGGGCCACGCGGGCTGGGTCGTTTTTGTCGTCGAAGTTTAGGGCGCGCCCCTGGACGGTGGGGTTCAGGCGCGACCTGATTCGCTGCTGGTGGTAGCGCGACAGCTCCTGCGCCGTCACCTGCTCGAGGCGAAATTTTTCGCGCTCGGCTTGCTCCTTGCGCACTGCCTCCGCCAGCTTCAGGCGGAGTTCTTCGACCTCCGTTGCCGAGGCATTAGGAGGGATCAGGGTGGAGAAAGGATCCTCTGGCGAATCGGTGCCGGTCGCCATGTAGGTCGCGGCGTGACGACCGGTCCCGTCGCGGAGGTCGGCGGAATTTTCCGACCCGGAGTCGAAGTCGAAGATCCCAAGGATGGAGGGGTCCTCGAAATCTCCCATGTTGGAGACCTGGGTGATGGAGCCCGCGGGTGAAGCCGCGGTGATGGATCCGGCGAGTGACGTCGGGGTCGCCGAGTCGGCGTCGTCGTTGAGGGTCTTCTGCGATCGCTGAGTTTTCGGCCACGTTGATGTGGGTCGAGTTGTATTCGGAGGCGAGGCGATGGATCGTGTGGATCTGGCTCTCGGAGAGCCGATCGCGTGGCGGCGACTCGCGGATGCGAGCCGAGTCCTCCGAGACGATGACGTCGGTGAGGCCGACGAAGAGGCTGATCGTGCCGACCGGCAGGATCACGCTGTGCGTGACGGGTCGCGCCGCCGGGACGTAGCTGCTCGGCAAGATTTGGAGCATCTCGCCAATCGCTATCATGCGGCCGGTGGTGACCGTCTCGTTGATGGGAAGATTGGATCTCGCCGCAGAACACTGGACAGACCGGCCAGGCCCCACGATGGGCGCCACTATCGTGGGAATGGTCACGACAGATGCTGCAATCGGCAACGAGTAGTAGAACGAGGGGCAAGGGCGGCCAGCCATCTGCGGTGCGAGATGAGGGCGGAGACATAGGGTTTTACCCAGGTTCGGCCCCCCCGGAGGGTAAAGACCTACTCCTGCTATATTGTATTATGAAGGTGGTACAATGGGCGAGCTCGGCGGCTAGGCAGCGAGTCGCTTGGGTGTATGATGGAAGGTATCTCTACACGCCCTGCAGGGAGGTTTATATAGGCTCACCTCCCCTAGGGTTTACATATCTCAACCGATTCAGTTAAGGCTTCGGTACTCGTTTGACCTAACCCGATTGGGCCTATCTACTCGCCTGGGCCTTCAGCTTCCAGTCGCTTGGATCCACACCGGGCTTTGTTCCAGTCGCCGTCTTGCAGGCCCACTCGCTAGTTCCTGGGCCAGTCGGAAACGTCCTGCTGGGTATACCCCGGTAGGCACATCCCCATCAAAGATAGGCTGATTGCTTCTAGAAACATTGTGTTAGCCAACAGATCCAGTGAGATAGGATTGTAAACGTACTTCGTTAGTTGGACCACCACCTATCACCTTATATTCCAAATGTTGCTTTAAAATAAGATTGAACCTTGATTGTTGTAATGGATTCATGTATGCATGACTTGTGTGTTTTTCATGGTTGAGGAGTTCCAGGTTACCCGCTTTGGTCCTCGTATCGTTGAGCTTACTACCTTGCTCAATCTCCCTCTTCCCACCATCATGGTGCATCCCCTCACAAAGTTTGAGAGGAAGGACCTCTGGGCTTCAAGGTCAACCAGCCCAGACGCCAGACTGAGCCTACCACAGAGGCCATTATCTTCCAGCTCGTGTATGATGACAGGGAGAGAGGCCTTGAGGTAGTTATGCAGGATCTGATAGGACGTCTGCTGGGGAGACACTCCCGACAGGTTAGAGGTACTCACTTCCACGTCTTCGTTACACATGATGAGGATGGAGAGTCCATCGACTTCGAGGACGATTCGAGGGAAGCAGCAGAGCCGATTCGTCTGTACCTCCAGGACTTAGAGTCTCTCATTAGGCACGTGGACACCGACAGGACCAACGTCATGCTCAACAATGACGAGCTCCAAGTGCAGCTTCGCGAGAAGGACAAGCTCTTCGCGGAGCAGGACGAGATAGTCAAGGAAATGGAGGCGAAGTTCGAGACCCAGGACAGGAAGTTCAAGAGTCAGGAGAAGCGTGTCCAGGATAGGAACAAGAAGATTCAGGACATGACTGAAGAACTGCAGTCCAAGGACTTCGAGCTCGAGCAGCAGCAGACGGTGATAGAGAGGCTTCATTCCCAGAAGAGGGCTCTCAAAGCCAAGATAGAGACCTTGACCACTAGTGTTGAGGAATACAAGACCGCGATTGAGAACGCAGGTCTTACCTTTGTCGAGGAGGAGGTTGACGCCGAGGAGTAGATTTGACTACTCATTTATCATTTATTATCGTACATGTTGTTCTAGAACTTGTTATTGACCATCCGACATGTGGATGGCTTGTTATTTATGTGTGTTTTACTTTACAAACTTGTTATCTTGTTGTTGAACTTTTATCTTTGTGTTGCATGCTATGTGTTTGCTTATGTGACGTAATGTGCATGAAAGCATCTATGGGTATCTCATTCTTATCTCTATTTGAACAAACCACAGATGCCTCCCCGTCGTGCAAACCCCAACAACAACAACATCACTCCAGAAATGCAGCAAATGATGACTGGTCAAACTCAGCTGATGCAGATGATGACGACGTTCATCCAGAACCAAAACAACAACAATAACAACAATAACAACAACAACAACCCACCTGGTTTTGACATGCTTACTAGGTTCTTGAGATTGAGGCCAGCTAAGTTCTCAGGGACGACTGATCCCATGGTGGCCAATGATTGTCTACGTTCTGTGAACAAGGACTTAGTGACCGTGGGCTATATAGATGCTGAAAAGGTCAGATTTGCAGCACATCTGCTAGAAGGACCAGCCGCCACTTGGTGGGACAACTTCCAGATCACCACTCCCATAGAAGATGTGACATGGGCTATCTTTGAGGATGGCTTTCGCACTTGTCATATCTCATCTGGAGTGATGAGTCTGAAAAAGAAGGAGTTCCATAACCTGAAGCAGCGCCACCGCAGCGTGGCTGAATATATTGAGGAGTTCAACAATCTGGCGCGATATGCACCAGATGAAGTTGACACACATGCTAAGAGGAAGGAAAAGTTCCTCGAAGGGTTAAATGATGAACTGAATCTGCAGCTGGTTGTGGCCTATGTTCCCACTTATCAGTCTCTCTGTGACAAGGCTGCTATTTTGGAGAACAAAATGAAGCAAGTTGAAAGCAGGAAGAGAAAGCACTCAGACAAGCACAGCTCGGGATCGTCTCACAAACGTTCCCATTATGATGACAGCGGAAGCTCAGGATCCCACAAGCATGAGAAATTCAACAAGCACCACAACCACAACCGTCATGACAACAAGCATCACCGTAGTCATGACAATGACAAGTACAAGAACCACAAGGGTGGATACAAGAGCCACCACAGTGGTAATGGAAGTGGAAGTGGAAGCCAGCCTTTCAAGAAAGACATAAGTCAGGTTGAATGCTTCAAGTGCAAGAAGATGGGGCATTATACAAATGAATGCCCGGAAAAGAAAGTTGAAGGACCCAACAAGCCCAACCCTTTTCAGAAGGGACAAGTGAACCACATCAATGTGGAAGAAATCTATGAGGAGCCTGATGCTGTTGCTGGTAAGTTCAAACTCAATTCTGTTCCAGCATTTGTTCTCTTTGATACTGGTGCATCTCATTCATTCATATCAAGAGCATTTGTTGAAAGAAATGAACTGCCGGTAGAAACTATTGGGTGTCCTATAAAAGTAAGTTCTCCTGGTGGAGAAATGATAGTGAATTCAGGATGTCACGATCTAGTCATAGAGTTTGGGAAGTATAAATTTCCCGTTAACTTGATAATTCTAAACTCCCAAGGATTGGATGTCATTTTGGGAATGGACTGGATGACTAAGCACAAGGGAGTGATAGATTGTGCCAACCATACTGTCTCACTCACAACTCCAGAAGATAAAAGGATCAGATTCAAGACCAACTTTGAAGCAAAAAGGAGTATGCTAAATTCTCTTAAGGGGGTTAGCATGGACAGTGTGCCAATTGTGAGTGAATATCCGGATGTGTTTCCGGAAGAACTACGAGGAATGCCACCAGATAGGGATGTGGAGTTTCTTATAGATTTGGTACCAGGATCTGGACGAATAGCAAAGAGACCATATAAGATGTCAATTGATGAACTGAAAGAACTCAAGAAGCAACTTGGAGAACAGTTGCAGAAAGGATTTATTCAACCAAGTTCTTCATCTTGGGGAGCTCTAGTTTTGTTCGTGGAGAAGAAAGATAGAAGTCAAAGGTTATGCATAGATTACCGTTCGCTCAACGAGGTGACTATCAAAAACAAATACCCTTTGCCTAGAATCAATGACTTGTTTGATCAACTAGAAGGAGCATGTGTGTTCTCAAAGATTGATCTCCGGTCAGGTTATTTTCAACTCAAGATAAGGGAACAAGACATTTCTAAAACAGCTTTCACTACAAGGTATGGATTGTATGAGTATACCGTAATGCCTTTTGGTTTGACCAATGCTCCAGCATACTTCATGAATATGATGAACAAGGTGTTCATGGAATTCCTTGACAAATTTGTTGTCGTTTTCATCGATGACATCTTAGTCTATTCCAAGAGCAAAGAAGAGCATGAAGGACATTTGCGGTTGATACTTGAGAAGTTAAGAGAGCATAAACTTTATGCCAAATTCAGCAAGTGTGAATTCTGGTTGAATGAAGCTGGATTTCTTGGTCATGTTATGACAAAGGATGGTGTAGCAGTTGATCCTGCTAAAGTTTTAGCTGTTACTGAATGGGAATCTCCCAAGTCTGTGAAAGAAGTTCGTAGTTTCCTTGGCTTAGCAGGTTACTACAGAAGGTTCATTGAAAATTTCTCCAAGGTAGCTAAGCCTATGACTGAATTGCTAAAGAAATACAAGAAGTTTGCCTGGTCTGAAGGTTGTGAACTCAGCTTTCAGGAATTGAAGAAGAGACTTGTGACAGCACCAGTCTTGTGTCTGCCAGATTTGGAAAAAGATTTCCAAGTATATTGTGATGCATCTCATCAGGGTTTGGGTGCAGTACTTATGCAAGACGGTAAAGTTGTGGCTTATGCCTCGAGACAACTCAAAACTCATGAGGTGAACTATCCTACTCATGATTTAGAGTTAGCCTCTGTTGTCCATGCACTCAAAACATGGAGACACTATCTTTTGGGAAAACATTGTGAAGTGTTCACGGATCACAAGAGTTTGAAGTATATCTTCACCTAGAAAGAAATTAATATGAGACAAAGAAGATGGCTAGAACTGATCAAGGACTATGATTTAAGTTTGCAATACCACCCAGGTAAAGCAAATGTTGTAGCAGATGCTCTAAGTCATAAGGTTTTTGTGAATGGCCTTACCAAGGAGAATTTCCAGATGATCTGTGTACCCAATTTAGAAAGCTCAGATTGGAGATTGTGCCTGAAGGACATCTCATGTCTTTGGATGTTCAACCCACTTTGTTGGACAAGATCAAATAACCCCAGAAGATTGATAAAGAAATCGAAGAGATTAAAGAAAACATTGGAAAAGGAAAAGCCAAAGGGTTCCATGAAGACGAACAGGGTACTTTATGGCATGGGAAACGTATCTGTATTCCACAAGATCTGGAGCTTCGGAAACTGATTTTGCAAGAAGCACATAACTCACCGTATTCCATTCATCCGGGTAACACCAAAATGTATATGGACATGAAGGAAAGATTTTGGTGTAATAATCTCAAGAAGGACATCGCCGAACATATTGCTTTGTGTGATGTGTGTAGTAGAGTAAAAGCGGAACATCAGAAACCAGCAGGTTTGCTTCAACCACTACCTATTCCTGATTGGAAATGGGACAAGATTGGTATGGATTTCATTACCGGATTACCAAGGACCAGGTCAGGATACGATTCTATATGGGTAGTAGTAGATTGCCTAACTAAAGTGGCTCATTTCATACCCGTGAAGACAACCTATACAAGTGCTAAGTTAGCCAGAATCTACATGAGTAGAATTGTATGTCTGCATGGAGTGCCCAAGAGTATTGTGTCTGATAGGGGAACTCAATTCACTTCCGATTTTTGGAGACAGTTACATGAGTCATTGGGAACGAGGTTGGAATTCAGTACTGCTTTTCATCCTCAAACCGATGGACAAACAAAAAGGACTAATAAGATTCTTGAAGACATGTTAAGGGCATGTGCCTTAGACTATGGAGCCAGTTGGGATGAAAGTCTGCCTTACGCAGAATTTTCTTATAACAACAGCTATCAAGCCAGCATTGAGATGGCACCATTTGAGTTTCTCTATGGAAGGAAGTGTACCACCCCATTGTTATGGAATGGTGTGGGAGAAAGAAGTTTATTCGGGCCAGATCTTATCAAGGAAGACAAAGAGAAGGTCAAGTTGGTTAAGGACAGGTTGAAGATAGCACAGTCCCGACAGAAAAGCTACGCAGATCCTAAGCATAGAGAAGTCACCTACGAAGTTGGAGATAGGGCTTATCTTAGAGTGTCACCACTTCGTGGAGTGAAGAGGTTCGGATTCAAAGGAAAATTGGCACCAAGATATGTTGGGCCATTCAAGATTCTGAGTCGTAAAGGAGAAGTTTCCTATGAAATAGAATTGCCAGAATCTCTGTCAGCTGTTCATAATGTGTTTCATGTGAGTCAACTTAAGAAATGTCATCCAGAAATGGAAGAAACTTCTTTGAAGGATACTATACCTTTGGAGGAGGTTCAATTGGAAAGTGATCTCACTTATGAAGAGAAGCCTATCAGGATTCTTGAGACTGCAGAAAGAGTCACACGGACCAAGACTATCAAGTTTTGTAAAGTGCAGTGGAATCATCATTCCGAAGAGGAAGCAACATGGGAAAGAGAAGATGATCTTCGGAAAGACCACCCTCACCTATTTGTTGGAGATATGCCCTAGAGGCAATAATAAATATAGTTATTATTATATCTTTGTGTTTATGATAAATGTTTACATTCATGCTATAATAGTATTAACAAGGAAACATTAATACTTGTGTGATTTGTAAACTTAATTTGAAGTTCCTAGTAAAGCCTCTATATAATACTAGCTTGTTGTTTAATAGATGATTGTGGTTTCCCTATCATGAACATTGAGATGTTATTAACAACAAGATCATATTGTTAGGAGAATGATATGATGGACATACTCCTATAGATAAGCGTAGCATAAAGATCAAGTCATTTTAATAGTTCAATTGCTATATGCTTTCTGATACATAGTAATCTAATTCCTTCGACCATGAGATCATGCATATCACCTTTACCGGATGGATTCTTTGATGACATCAAACACCACACCGTAACTGGGTGGCTATAAAGGTGGCATTGAGTGTTCGGAAAGTATTGGTTGAAACACATGGATCAAGAGTGGGATTTGTCCATCCATATGACGGATAGATATACTCTGGGCCCTCTCGGTGAAATGTCATCCAATGAGCTTGCAAGCATGTGACTGTCTCACAAGGGATCACATATCACGGGAACGAGAAAAGAGTACTTATCGGTAACGAGGTTGAACTAGGTATGCAGAGATACCGACGATCATAACCTCGGATAAGTAAACTATCGTGAGACAAAGGGAAATTGATATCGTATGTAAATGGTTCATTCGATCGCAAAGTAATCATAGAAATATGTGGGAGCCATATGAATTTCCAGATTCCTCTATTGGTTATTGTTCGGAGAAGTGTCTCGATCATGTCTGCATAATTCACGAACCGTAGGGAGACACACTTAAGGATTCGACGTTGTTTTGAGTAGTTATGGAATGATGAGAAAGAGACCGAATGTTGTTCGGAGTCCCGGATGGGATCCGGGATATCACGAGGAGATCCGGAATGGTCCGAGAATAATATTCATATAAGGAAAGTCCCGTTTCGGAGTTGGGGAATGGTTCCGGTGTTTTCATCGGGAATGTTCTAGAATGTTCCGGAATGTCCGGCACTCCGGAGGGGAAGGGTACATGAATGTGTTGTATCAAGTTGGTATGATTGCATCATGTACTAAGTGTCATCGCTGAACCAAATAAAGGATTAATTCAAATCCTAGTTTGAAGAGTCAAATAGCTAGTTTGAAAAGTCAAACGGCTAAATTTGGAAAGAGGAAAAGAGGAGGAAGGGGAAACCGAGTTGGGGAGGAGTTCCCTCCTCCAACCGGCGGCGCACCCTCCAAGCCGAGTTGGGGAGGGACTCCTCTCCCTCCCCTTGGTCGGCTGGCCCCTCCACCTATATAAGGAGGGGCAGGGCTCCCTCCTAGAGACACAAGATCCTCTCCTCCAAACCCTAGCCCCAAGCCGCCGCCGCCTCCATAGCCGCCGCCGGCCCTAGGGCAAACCCTAGTCGCCGTCTAGCTAATCCCTAGCCGCCGGCTTGCCCCCTCCTCGGCGTGTCTAAACCCTAGAACACCGAGGACTCTCTCATACTCCACCATACTCGCTCCGGCTTAAGGCGAAGCCCTACGAGATCTCCCCTCCACTTCCGGTACCACGCCGTTGTGCTGCCGGAATCGCGAGGAGAGTGCTACAACCTCCGCTGCCTACTGTAACAAGGGAGAGGAAGGTCTTCGTCGAGTACCGAGCGTGTGACCGACTGCGGGAGCGCTGGCGGAACGCAGCGCCGGAAGGATCGTCTACGCGATCTTGAGATCGGAAAGAGTACGACTACATCACCCACGAGAATCTGGTCTTGTTAAACACTTTGGAATCTTCGAGGGTAAGTTATTCTATCGACTCGTTGCTACAATCTAGTAGATAGATCTTGGCTTGTTTGTTTGTATGTGGTAGAATATTTTTGTTTTCCATGCTACGAAACCCTACAGTGGTATCAGAGCCGTGTCTATATGTAGATCTGTTGCACGAGTAGAACACAATGGTCATTGTGGGCGTTGATGCTTTTATTGTCGATTGCTTCTTGTGTACTTTGCATCTTGCGGGATGTTGGGATGAAGTGGCCCGGGCTAACCTTACATGACATCGTTCATGAGACTTGCTCCACGCTTGACATGCAACTTGTATTGCATAAGTGGCTTTGCGGGTGCCTGTTTCTCCTAGCATAGTTAAGATCCAATTTACAACGGGTGATTAACAATACTAGTATCAATGTTGTGGTTCATGTTCATAAGTTAGAACGACACTTATTGAAAGCCCCAAACCACGTAAAACATGCAAAGAAAGTAGAGGCGTCTAACTTTGTTTTGCAGGGGTGTGCTGTGATGTGATATGGCCATGATTGTGATTATATTTGATGTATGAAATGTTCCTTATTGTAAGTTGGCAACCGGCAGGAGCCATATGGTTGTCTTTCATTTATGTTAAGACCCGCGTGTCTATTCAAAGTAGTTGTAATAGTTGAAGCCGGTGGACGACAACCATGGAGAAGCGTCATTGACCTTGATGCAATGTCGATGATGATGGAGATCATGTTCGTGCTAGAAGATGGAGATCGGAAGCACAAAGAAGAAAGGCCATATCATATCACATATTTTGAATTGCATGTGATGTTAATCCTTTATGCATCCTGTATTGCTTAGTAGACGACGGTAGCATTATAAGATGTTCCCTCATGAACATAAATTTCAAGTCATAAAGTGTTCACCCTTAGTTGGCACCGTTGCTAAAGCTTGTTGTTTCGAAGCACCACGTGATGATCGGGTGTGTTAGATTCCGCAAGTGTATACAACGTGAGCAAGCCAGATTTGCTCATGCGGAAACTAAGGTTTGATCTTGACGAGCCTAGCATGTACAGACATGGTCTCGGAACACGGATCGCCGAAAGGTAAAGCATGAATCATATAGTAGATATGATGAACATGTCGATTGTTCGCCATTGAAACTATATCAACTCTCGTGATGATCGGTGTTGATGTGGTGGATTTGGTTCGTGTGATCACTAAAACAATGTGAGGGATATTGTTTTGAGTGGGAGTTCACCTAGATTAATTTTATTATTAATTTGAACTCAATTTGTCATAAACTTAGTCTAAACTATTGCAAATATGTTGTAGATCAATGGCAGCCCCTACCATCAATTTTAATGCGTTCCTACAGAAAGAAAAATTGAAAAACAATGGAAGCAACTTCGCGGATTGGTTCCGCAATTTGAGGATTGTCCTCACAGCTGGTAATTTGACCTATGTGCTGGATGCACCGCTGGGTGACCCACCTGCAGCTGATGCTTCCGATGAAGTAAAGAATGTTTACCTCACTCGGAAGACTCAGTACTCCACAGTTCAGTGTGCTATCTTGTATGGTTTAGAATCGGAGCTTCAGAAAAGGTTTGAGAATTCAGACCCATATGATATTGTCGAGGATCTCAAATTGATCTTTGAGAATCATGCGGCAATTGAAAGCTATGAGGCTTCTGAAAAGTTCTTTAACTGCAACATGGAAGAGGGCAGCTCCATCAGCGAGCATGTGCTTAAGATGTCTGGGCACGCAAACAAACTTCAAAGCTTGGGTATTGTGATTCCTAATGCTTTGGGGATTTACCGTGTCCTCCAATCACTACCACCAAGTTACAAGAACTTTGTGATGAACTACAGCATGCAAAACATGAACAAGACGTTGCCAGAACTCTTTGCCATGTTGAAGTCTGCAGAAGTGGAGATCAAGAAAGAGCACCAAGTGTTGTTGGTCAATAAGACCACCAAATTCAAGAAAGGCAAGTCTAAGCAGAAGGGACACTTCAAGAAGGGTGGTAAGAAAGTTACCACGCCGACGAAGAAGACCAAGGCTGGACCTAAGCCTGATACTGAGTGCTTTTACTGCAAGGGAGAAGGTCACTGGAAGCGGAATTGCCCAAAGTACTTGGCGGATTTGAAGAACGGCAACATCAAGAAGAAAGGTATATCTGATATACATGTTATTGATGTGTATCTCACTAGTACTCGTAGTAGTGCCTGGGTATTTGATACTGGTTCGGTTGCTCATATTTGTAACTCGAAACAGGTGCTGCAGAATAAACGGAAGCTAGCGAAGAACGAGGTGACGATGCGCGTTGGAAACGGATCAAAGGTTGATGTGATCGCGTTCGGCACGCTACCCCTTCATCTACCATCGGGATTAGTTTTATACTTAAATAATTTTTATTTGGTGCCTGCGTTAAGCATGAACATTATATCGGGATCTTGTTTATTGCGAGACGGTTACTTATTTAAGTCTGAGAATAATGGTTGTTCGATTTATATGAGTAATATGTTTTATGCACGTGCACCTTTGATAGATGGTCCATTCTTATTGAATCTCGATAGTGGAAATACACATATTAATAACATTGAGGCTAAACGTTTGAAATCGAGCGATAACTCGACCTATATGTGGCACTGTCGTCTTGGTCACATTGGAGTGAAGCGTATGAAGAAACTCCATTCCGATGGACTTCTTGAATCACTTGATTTCGAATCACTTGATAGATGCGAAGCATGTCTGATGGGTAAAATGACTAAGACTCCATTTTCTGGTATGATGGAGCGAGCTACGGACTTATTGGAAATCATACATACCAATGTGTGTGGTCCAATGAGTGTAGCATCGCGCGGTGGTTATCGTTATGTTCTTACCTTCACGGATGACTTGAGTAGATATGGGTATATCTATTTCATGAAACATAAGTCCGAAACTTTTGAGAAGTTTAAGGAATTTCAAAGTGAGGTAGAGAATCAACGTAACAAGAAGATTAAATTTCTATGTTCTGATCGTGGAGGTGAATATCTAAGTTACGAGTTTGGCGAGCATTTGAAGAAATGCGGAATACTTTCACAATTGACACCGCCGGGAACACCACAACGTAATGGTGTGTCCGAACGTCGTAATCGAACTCTCTTAGATATGGTTCGTTCTATGATGTCACTTACAGATTTACCGCTATCATTTTGGGGTTATGCATTAGAAACAGCCGCATTCACTTTAAATAGGGCACCGTCTAAATCCGTTGAAACGACACCGTATGAATTATGGTTTGGGAAGAAACCTAGATTGTCGTTCCTTAAAGTTTGGGGGTGCGAAGCCTATGTAAAGAAGTTACAGCCGGACAAGCTTGAACCCAAAGCGGAAAAATGCGTCTTCATAGGATACCCGAAGGAAACTATTGGGTATACCTTCTATCATAGATCCGAAGGCAAAATCTTCGTTGCCAAGAATGGATCCTTTCTAGAGAAGGAATTTCTCTCGAAAGAAGTGACTAGAAGGAAAGTAGAACTTGACGAGGTTGTTGAACCTTCTCTCGAAATTGCGAGTAGCGCAGCACCGGAAGAAGTTCCTGTGGTGCCTACCCCAATAAGAGAGGAAGCTAATGATGATGATCATGAAACTTCGGTTAAAGTTGCTACAGAGCCTCGCAGGTCAACGAGAACTCGTACCACTCCAGATTGGTATGATCCCGTTATGAGTGTCATGTTGGTGGACAACACCGATGACCCTGAGACATATGAGGAAGCGATGATGAGCCCAGATTCCAATAAATGGCAAGAAGCCATGAAATCCGAGATTGGATCCATGTACGAAAACCAATTATGGACTTTGGTGGACTTACTGGATGGCCGGGAGGCTGTCGAGAACAAATGGATCTTCAAGAAGAAAACAGATGCTGATGGTAATGTTACTGTCTATAAAGCTCGACTTATCGTAAAAGGGTTTCGACAAATTCAAGGAGTTGACTACGATGAGACTTTCTCACCAGTAGCAAAGCTAAAGTCTATGAGGATTATGTTAGCAATCGCTGCATATTACGATTATGAGATATGGCAGATGGATGTCAAAACAGCATTTCTCAATGGAGACTTTGATGAAGAGTTGTATATGATGCAACCCAAAGGTTTTGTTGATCCTAAAGATGCTAACAAGGTATGCAAACTTCAACGGTCCATCTATGGATTGAAGCAAGCATCCCGAAGTTGGAATCAACGTTTTGATAAGGTGATCAAAAGTTTTGGTTTTATACAAGCTTATGGAGAAGCTTGTATTTACAAGAAAGTGAGTGGGAGCTCTGTAGCATTCTTAATACTATATGTGGATGACATATTATTGATTGGGAATGATGTAGACCTTCTTAATAGTGTCAAGGAATATTTGAATAATAGTTTTTCAATGAAGTATCTTGGCGAAGCAGCTTACATATTAGGCATAAAGATTTATAGAGATAGATCGAAACGCCAAATATCATTGTCACAAAGTACATATTTGGACAAAGTTCTAAAGACGTTTGGAATGGAAGATAGCAAGAAAGGGTTCTTGCCCATGTTGCCCAATACGACCTTGAGTAAAACTCAAAGTCCGACATCAGCAGAAGATAGAGAAAGGATGAGTAAGACTCCCTATGCCTCAGCCATAGGATCTCTAATGTATGATATGCTATGTACTAGACCCGACATTGCATATGCTGTTAGTTTAACTAGCAGATATCAAAGTGATCCAGGAGTGGATCATTGGACAGCGGTCAAAAACATCCTTAAGTACTTGAGAAGAACTAAGGATATTGTTCTTTCTTATGGAGGTGATGAACATCTCGTTGTTAATGGTTACACCGATGCTAGTTGGGACACCGATCCGGATGATTCTAAATCACAATCTGGATACGTATTTATTTTGAATGGTGTAGCAGTTAGCTGGAGGAGTGCAGAGCAAAGCGTTGTGGCGAGATCTTCAACTGAATCGGAATACATGGCTGCTTAGGAGGCTTCACAAGAAGTGATATGGATGAAAGAGTTCATTACAGAGCTAGGTGTGGTTCCTAGTGCGCTGGACCCAATGTCTATCTACTGTGATAACATGGGCGCCATAGCCAATGCGCAAGAACCAAGGTCACACAAGAAGCTGAAGCATATCAAGCTACGTTTTCACGCTATTCGAGAACATATCCAAGATGGGGATATAAAGATTTGCAAAGTACACACAGATCTGAATGTGGCGGATCCGTTGACTAAACCTCTCCCGAGGGCAAAACATGACCAGCACCAAACTGCCATGGGTGTTCGGTATATTACCATGTAATCTATATTAGATGACTCTAGTGCAAGTGGGAGACTGTTGGAGATATGCCCTAGAGGCAATAATAAATATAGTTATTATTATATCTTTGTGTTTATGATAAATGTTTACATTCATGCTATAATAGTATTAACAAGGAAACATTAATACTTGTGTGATTTGTAAACTTAATTTGAAGTCCCTAGTAAAGCCTCTATATAATACTAGCTTGTTGGTTAATAGATGATTGTGGTTTCCCTATCATGAACATTGAGATGTTATTAACAACAAGATCATATTGTTAGGAGAATGATATGATGGACATACTCCTATAGATAAGCGTAGCATAAAGATCAAGTCATTTTAATAGTTCAATTGCTATATGCTTTCTGATACATAGTAATCTAATTCCTTCGACCATGAGATCATGCATATCACCTTTACCAGATGGATGCTTTGATGACATCAAACACCACACCGTAACTGGGTGGCTATAAAGGTGGCATTGAGTGTTCGGAAAGTATTGGTTGAAACACATGGATCAAGAGTGGGATTTGTCCATCCATATGACGGATATATATACTCTGGGCCCTCTCGGTGAAATGTCATCCAATTAGCTTGCAAGCATGTGACTGGCTCACAAGGGATCACATATCACGGAAACGAGAAAAGAGTACTTATCGGTAACGAGGTTGAACTAGGTATGCAGAGATACTGACGATCATAACCTCGGATAAGTAAACTATCGTGAGACAAAGGGAAATTGATATCATATGTAAATGGTTCATTCGATCGCAAAGTAATCGTAGAAATATGTGGGAGCCATATGAATTTCCAGATTCCTCTATTGGTTATTGTTCGGAGAAGTGTCTCGATCATGTCTGTATAATTCACGAACCGTAGGGAGACAGACTTAAGGATTCGACGTTGTTTTGAGTAGTTATGGAATGATGAGAAAGAGACCGAATGTTGTTCATAGTCCCGGATGGGATCCGGTATATCACGAGGAGATCCGGAATGGTCCGGAGAATAAGATTCATATAAGGAAAGTCCCGTTTCGGGGTTGGGGAATGGTTCCGGTGTTTTCATCGGGAATGTTCTAGAATGTTCCGGAATGTCCGGCACTCCGGAGGGGAAGGGTACATGAATGTGTTGTATCAAGTTGGTATGATTGCATCATGTACTAAGTGTCATCGCTGAACCAAATAAAGGATTAATTCAAATCCTAGTTTGAAGAGTCAAATAGCTAGTTTGAAAAGTCAAACGGCTAAATTTGGAAAGAGGAAAAGAGGAGGAAGGGGAAACCGAGTTGGGGAGGAGTTCCCTCCTCCAACCGGCGGCGCACCCTCCAAGCCGAGTTGGGGAGGGACTCCTCTCCCTCCCCTTGGCCGTCCGGCCCCTCCACCTATATAAGGAGGGGCAGGGCTCCCTCCTAGAGACACAAGATCCTCTCCTCCAAACCCTAGCCCCAAGCCGCCGCCTTCATAGCCGCCGCCGGCCCTAGGGCAAACCCTAGCCGCCGTCTAGCTAATCCCTAGCCGCCGGCATACCCCCTCCTCGACGTGTCTAAACCCTAGAACACCGAGGACTCTCTCATACTCCACCATACTCGCTCCGGCTTAAGGCGAAGCCCTGCGAGATCTCCCCTTTACTTCCGGTACCACACCGTTGTGCTGCCGGAATCGCGAGGAGAGTGCTACAACCTCCGCTGCCTGTTGGAACAAGGGAGAGGAAGGTCTTCGTTGAGTACCGAACGTGTGACTGACTGCGGGAGCGCTGCCGGAACGCAGCGCCGGAAGGATCGTCAACGCGATCTTGAGATCGGAAAGAGTACGACTACATCACCCACGAGAATCCGCTCTCGTTAAACACTTTGGAATCTTCGAGGGTGAGTTATTCTATCGACTCGTTGCTACAATCTAGTAGATAGATCTTGGCTTGTTTGTTTGTATGTGGTAGAAATTTTTTGTTTTCCATGCTACGAAACCCTACACTATTTGCTAGCCAATCCGAATATCGAGGGCGAGATTCACCTTAAGGGGGTTAGATTTGTAACATCCCTAAAATCATGTTTCAAACTAATGCATATCATCCATGCATCCATGATCATATAGAGTTCATCTCAAACAAAACAATTCAAAAACAGGAGCATATGAGCTCATTATTTTATGTGATCATCATTTGAAACAAATGCTACTCTTCTATGAGAGATTGTTGTTCATGAAAACCAAACCTTGTGCCTTATTGCTTTCAGAATGAGTTGCTAGATTGCTAAGGTTTAAACCAAAATTTCAAAGCAAATACAATTTGAAAACCAATTTAAAACAAGTGCTATGTCACTGTTTATTTTATTTTTCCAAAATGACCAAGCCAATTCAAAGTGACCACATGGTTTTATGCCTAGAATTGTGACTGTTGCACACTGCAAAAAAACCTGAAAAGATTTGAATTCAAATAGAGTTTGAATTCATTTGAAAATCATTCCAGAAAATCAAATTAGAAAAAGGAAAGGAATAAAGAAAAGGAAAAGGGCCAGCGCCAGGAATTTAGCCCATCAACAAATCCAGCCCAGCTAGCCCACCCGGATCCCCCCGCTCTCTCTCTCACACGCAGACGCACCCACCAAGTCGCTGATGCCCGGACCCCACTCCCACTTTGTTTCTCTCGCAGACAACTGGGCCCTCTCCACGTCGACTCCTTCTTCCCCAAATCTCGCGCGCAGACGCCGTCGCCGCTGGCCGTTGCTGCGTTGATTCCGCGGCGTAATTGCCATTGATTCACCAGGCGTTTCTTGTCGAGCCCCTGCCTACTTAAACCCCTCCCCCTCGCGGCCATTTCCCCTCACTCAATTTTCTCTCCACGCCACCAGGCTGCTCACAACTCGCCAGACACCGCCGCTGTTCCGACGATCTCCGGCGTGCGATTCCGGTAAGACCCCGTCGCCCCTGTGCCTCTGACTCAAACGAGTGTGTCCAGCATGACCTCGTGCATCTTCTGATACACTTTGCTTGCCTGCTTGTGACCCAGGACGCCGTCCCCGTTCGTTCCTGCAAACGACCAAGCCGTCACTCAACTCCGGCGACCGATTACGGTAAGAACTGCGCGCCCCTTGGTCTCTCTCGCATACGAGGTTGTTCGCCACTGTCTTGCGCATCTCCTAAACCACCTGGTTCGTGCTAGGGCGACGCGGAACCTCTGCAACGACGTCGACAGCAACCACCTGACGCCGTGCACGACTCCGACGAGCTCCCTCGGCCACTCTAGAGCGCCCCTTGACGAACCATCGCCACCTTGAGCATTAGCAACTCTCTGCGATTCCGGTAAACCTCTTCTCCTTCTCCCGCGCGACCTAGAACGCCAGCTCCGCCACTGACAGAGGCGCTGCCGCCAGTCGCCACCGCTAGCGCCGCTCGACTTTGGTCAGAGCAACGGCAGCCGTTAGATCTGCATCGTTGGGATTAGATTAGAATGAGGACGAATCGTTTTTTTTAGATATGGCGCATTGGATCTAAGTTGATCCTATGGCGCGGAAGCTTGATCCGACGTGAAGCGGTATCGGCCAGTAAGATTAAGACGTGTGGCAGTGAGTTAGGTTTAAAACAGAATTTGAATCTGATTTATATTCAAATTTGATTTAGCTATAACTTTTGATCCCCACCTTAGAATTTGACAAATTTTATACCGTTGGAATCAGGAAGACAAGCCCTTTCTAAATATTCAATGTGTTTAAAGTTTTGCTTCTGTTAAAAAGGTTTTACTTGCAGAAACATGTGTAGGGCTTATTTGAATATATGACATGTTTAGGAATTGTTTTTAGTGTGAAATAAATTTGGTTTGGCAAGTTTTTGACTTGTTTAGGTTTCAGTACTATGCACTTGCTTGGTTGAGTTTTAAAAATCATCACTTAGCATCTTGCATGCATGCATATATATTTTGATTGTATATGTCTTGTATGTGATTGTGGCTATAATTCTATGTGTAGATTTTGGTGCTAGTGATTGTGAATGTGAAGAGTGCTACACTCCAAACTACCAAGGAAAGTGGTACTTCATGAATATTTCTATCCCTATGTTTTATACTAAGCATTAGAAATATTTTGCTAAGTCTTGCATGTAAATATTTTTGCCTATATGTCATGTTGGGAAATCCTAGGTAGTTGTAGCAATGCTAGGGAGTTTCTAAGTTAAGTTACTATCTATTTCATGCTTAGCCTAGCTTGTAGTAAACAAGGGTTGGTGAAAATATACATGCTATGATGAAAATATTTCTAAGTCTTTAGACTTATGTTTTTGCCTAATAAAACAACTAAGTTAATGAAACACCTGGGTGGAAGGGAAAGAATGGTTTATGTTGAGTGGTTACACAAGGCCCATTTCTATGGTTTACCTTGTGTATCACACTTGTGGTAAGACACCCAGGAACAAAGAGATTTTAGAGGCCAAGTGTTAAGAAGCTTCTAGTGCAGCCACTTGGCATTATGGGCTCTGCCTGGACCATATAGATTGTTAGAACTTAGCCATTTGGACAGTTGGTGGTAGTGGGAATGATAGGTTGGAACGCGTCCACTTGGTCTAAGGGAAGGCTTCTGAAAGGTCCTGTCTTGGTGAAACCAAGTCTGGTGGGGAAAGTGCACAACCTCTGCAGATGGAAAAATCTAAGTACTTAGCCATGTCCATGGCAATGGACAACTTCAGCATCAAGACATGGAAGCTATCAAGAATCTCCTCATCCCAATTTCTAAGTAAAAACTTGTGGGTGAACAAGGGTGAAGGACGTCAATGTCTATTGGTGGTTCCTTGGGAAAAAAATTTGACAAAGAAAAACTTAGTGATTTCAACTAATAGGAAAAACCTATTTTTGAGCAAAGCAAGCCAAGCTACACTTAGCCAAATTTTGCATATAGTATCTAGTCCACTTAAAATTTACTATGGTATCACTTGCCAATACTATTCCAAAGTATTGACCCACTGTGGCTGTAACTTGTGATGTTGCAGGTTACTCTGATGAGGATTAGGTGTCATGAGTCTACACTCAACATGTTTGCCTGTGGCACATGAAGATGAAGACTTTTGTTTATTTACTTATTCAAACTCTTGTATTAGGCCTGTGGCCTTGGAGTTGTAAAAACTATGTTTATCTCTGGAATGGATGTAATAAATGACCTTTGTATCTGTGTACTTCATCTTAAACTGTGGATGCTAGCAATGATCCAGGGACTAGCATTGCAATCACAGCGATCCTTTTTCCTTTATAAAGGAGGGATCTTACACTGGGGCATTGGTATTGGGGGCTGCGGCATTCTTCTTGTTGGGGCACTAGTTGGAATAGTAGCCCTTATTTCCATAGTCATAACAAGTCACTTGCGACTTGTCCTTTGCTGCAATAGGCACAGCATTGCTTATAGTCCTCGGGGCAGTGTTGGTGTTGGTGGCAGCATTGTTGTTATTGAACTTGGGTGGTGCACGGTTGAAATTGCTAGAGTTGCCAGGGTTGTTGTGATTTCCTCCGGGCCTAGGGTTTCCATGGTTGGGATAGGTCGAACGGTTCATTGGGGGTCTGTTGGTTCTTGGGGAAAATCCTGGAGATGGGTTAGGGCGATAATTTGGGGCCTGATGGGTTCCTGGCTGATGCATCATGCGATGCTTGCGGTTCTCATTGGCTTGGTTGATCTTTCCTTCCATCTGGATGGCAGAGTCGACAAGGGCTTCAATATCCGTAAAGGGAATATTGACCAACACAGTCCGCATCTCATCATGCATACCATTCAGGAATCTTTCTTTCTTCTTGGCTTTAGTGTCGATCTCATCGGGGGCATACCTAGCTCATGACAAAAATTTGTCACGGTATTCCACTACGGTCATCCTTCCTTGCTTCAGTTCTCTGAATTCATCTCTCATTCTCTTGATCAAACCCGGTGGCACATGGGTTCTACTGAACTTGACCTTGAATTCCTCCCAGGTCATCATTTGGCCTCCGGTCATTACACGAACACTGTTCCACCATGCCCTGGCATCTCTGGCTAGATAGTGGGTTAGCTTCCACTCTGGCGTCTTCTAGGTTATTTTCCATGGTTTGCAGCCAATCGTCGGCATCTAGGGGCTCTTCAGACTTAGTGAAAACAGGTGGGTTGGTGTTCTGAAAATTTTTGAGCTTAGATCCATGGTTGTCCTGATTTCCGTGGCCTTGGTTGTTGTGGGCAAGATGAGCTATCTGTTGCAGGGTGGCTAGGTTGGCTTGACATTCCGCTCTTTCAGCTTCGCGGTCAGAAACCAACATTTGCAGGATCTGCAACATCGGGTCCGGGGATGAACCACTTCCTCCGCGTGGCATTTGAAGATTGAGATAGATCATGAGAAAAGAGGGAAATTTCTAAGGTTTTGGGACTTTGAAAAGTTTTTAAAGTTTGACTCAGATTTTTCTAGCAACTTGCTTTTCATTCATTCATTCATTCATAGCACACGATACAAACACACACCACAACAAGGTAAACAGCTGGTTTTAGGAACCATTTTGGAAACTACGATACAGTGGGACCGAATACTACTCACTACGCTAGTGCTCAAGTGATACTACTCCTTGGAGTCGATGTAGTCGTCATCCTTATCATCCTCATCGTCATTGATGAAGGCGAAATCCTCCTCATCGGTGAAGAAATCTATAGCCTGATCCTCCAGAAAATCGTCATCATCACTGAGATAGGAGTAGGGGTCTCCACGAAGGTCCTCTCCGGCATTCTCCCCTTCCTCCAACTTCATGTCTCTCTCGTGGATGGTCTCCTCCAAAGACGAGATACGGTGGCGAAGACGGGCAATGATGCACTCCATCTTGTCTAGCTGACGACGGCGAGACTTGCGATCCTTCGCTAGCATGGCGATGGTCTGATCCTTCGTCTTGATGATGGCAGACTTGTGGTTGGAGTAGTCACGACAGTTGTCCAATTCTTGCTGACGATCGTACATCACGAAGCTAAGGTGATCCAATTGAGTCTTCAGCTCGTGGTGGTATGGGGCTTCCAGGGGTTGTCCATTAGCATCACGCCTTTGGCAAAACTCAAAGCAGGTACCCTTGATCTGGTTGATACTATGCCCACACACACGGGCAAGAGGTTCCTGCATGGCCCTGGCAAGTCCATCGAGCCAGTTTTTCTCTCTTAAGGTAAACTGAATTCCCTCAGCAGTGGGAGGTTCAATCTTTCCTCGGAGACTTGCAACACTTAGACACTGCAGATCTTCTCCTCCTTGATCATTGAGCTGGGCTCTGAAGAACTCAGGGCGTGGACGCTCCAGAAGTTCTGAAAGCTGGTCCAAATCCCACTCAAAGATAAGGTCTCCTCCATTCCCCAACTGATAAAACTTGTTGTACTTGACGTCCATCTAAAAGAATATAGGATGAGTAAGTTAGTAGAGTGATCAAGTGTGTCAAATTTTATGTATTCTGCAAGAGTTTTTGAGGAACATGAATTTTTGTAAAAGAATCAAAGTGATAAGAATGGGAATAAGTTTTTTGTAAATATTTGCTTCCTTTGGTTTTGAAACTAAGTTTTTGATTCAAACGTCCAGTCTAACTAGGGTCTCCTATGATCAGGATGGGTCTGATACCAACTTGTCAACACCCGGATTTTTAATCCCAGATGCCTGTTATGCCATACATCGCAATCCCAGGATTACCATTTTTGCGAGACATAACAGAATTGGATACCACAGTACATCATCCATTACAAACCATACATAAGGTCTTACACAAATAAGGATCTCATGATCCAGTCTTAATACAACACAAGCAGCGGAATATGTAATAATAACGGTAGCATAGGCGAAGCTCCATATTTGGGGTCACAGGCAATCCTGACGATGGGAAACTAATACTAACAAGTGAAGGGAGTTTTTGTAATAGGACACTAAGCTCTAGGGTTGTTTTGCAAAAAAAGACAGATTTACCTCTACTAAGTCTGGAAACAACGAATGCTAGTTAAGGTTTTATAACACCTAAGTGGGAACTTGTATCTCATGCCACAACTCTCTTGTGGTCAAGTCAAAGTCTCAAATCATTTCACAAGTCATTTTGAAAACATCTGACGGGGAAATAGTATGGCCACTCCAACTGTCCATAACCGCGGACGCGGCTATTCGAATAGTTTGACACTCTGCAGAGATTGTACACTTTCACCACAACATTCGATACATCTGTCAGGAACAAATCCTGAATTCACCATACTCAGTATGCGGATAATCAGTCCTAACCTTTCAATTACACGCCCTAGTATAAGCACCTCTCCTGTGAGTTTGGCCTCCCAGCCATGACCAACTGTCATCTTGGGTACTGCACAGGTGGACAATCTTCACACGGTAGCCTCAGCTCAGACCTTGGCCGTGAGGGAACTAATACTAAGGTATATAAGTTTCGAGTCAAGCCCTACCCAATTCTCGGGTATTGTGGTTGTACGGTAAAATTGGAATGGTATCGCATCCAGACAACCATCAGTTTTATAAAGGGCTAAGGCTCATGCCTCAACATTTTCATCACCATAAATCATCTGGTGTTCGGAAACACATGTTCAAAACATTTCAATACAATGATCCATCATTCCAAGGTTTTCATAACCATTTTTCCACCAAGTATTCCCATCTAAATTTGATCAAGTTTTATGCTTAGCACTAGCATCTACAAGTGGGGGTAAGTACTAATGAGGGGTGGTACACTAGTGGAGTTTAACTAAGTTCAATCTCATGCCTTAGGATGACATCAAGATTATCTAGCTTAGGCCAAATTTTATGCTCTTTATGCAACCTTCAAAATATCCTTCTAGTATCTACAATTTACTTAAGTAAACTCTAAGTAATAGCTTCGATAAAGAAATAAAGTATCAATCTTGTAAGTAAAAACTAGGATTGGTTTATCAAGTGGGTAGGATCATCTATGCTTAAGGCATATAGTTGGCATGGTGACAAGCAAGTATTGGCTTGCATAGGTCAACTTGATTATTAAGGCTTGCTAAAGTAGAGTATCTTGCAAGTGTTAGCTTGCACATTCAACTAGTAGTATTAGGCTTGCATCAGTATCAGTATAAGCTTGCTAAATTAATAGCTTGCAAGTATTGGCTTTCCTTGTGCAGAGTAGTGGTTGAAGTTCTCCTCGGCTTCTTCTTTGTAGTATCCTCCTTCTTCCTCGTATTCTTGGTTGGTACTAGCGTCTATGAATAAATACGAGGTACACAATCACCAAACAATACTTAACTACTTGCAATCATCACACATAAGGGTCCTATAGATGATCTAGCATCATCACTAACATTACAAGATTAAAGCTTGGTTTAATTCCTTTTATTTTTAGAAAAGTAATTTCTACTCATTGAAAAACTACTTAAGATTTAATATTCTCCAAACCAAACATGGGATCATGTTGACACATGTCATCACCACATATTTTAGTCCATGGGAATGTGATTTAAAGTGGTGTCACAATTTAATAAGGTTTAACCTTTTATTTTTAATTAAATAAAGTAACTAGAAATTCTTATGTGGCATTCTTTTATTACTTGGTCATTATTTCTGTAAGTAAACCTATATATTTTTATATATTCTGAAAGGTATGGTTAAATGTGATTTTTGAGAGTTGGAATCAACTCAAAAGCTTTTATGGTTTAAATTTGAAAAATGTTTGAATGCAGAAAAGCTTCTGCCTTGTTATTTATACAGATCCAAATGATTTAAATCCAACGGTCTTGGATTCAGCACTTTCAGACCTTTCTAACAAAATTGGTTTCATTCAATTTGGTTCACTGAATCGAGCTGGGTTGATTTTTGAAACTAGGTGCAGAAGTGTGTTTGAATGAAAATGGAAAAATCCAAATTCAAACAACTGGGTTGCGCGGGAAACGATACTGGGCCGGCCTACTAAGAATAGCGCTTACGCGGGCTGGTTAAGTTGTTGTCCCCATGCGTCAGTGAGACGAGGGGGTGCGAAGCGGTATGGGGCAATATGGTGCGTTCGATCTAGTTCTAATCCAACGGCTGAGGGTCGTCGTCCATGTCGGGCAACGCCGGCGAGACTGAACCCTAACGCGGCAGGTGGGGGTCGTCAGGGGCTCACCGGGACTCAGGCGAGGGTCGGCGAGGCGGGCGAATGACGAATTCGACGACTGCGAACCTCCTGGTACTGACAGCTTCTCCTGGAGCGGCTCCAATCGCTGGATCCCTTCTTCTCCAGCAGCGGCGGGTTTCGGTGAAATTCCGGCGAAGCGCTTTTCGCCTTGCTTCGGGAACGGTGTGGAACGATCAGTGAGGAGAGGGGAGTGAGATGGTGTGCTCAATTCGGCTAGGGGTGGCCTCTATTTATAGTCGCGACGATGAGACCGAACGGGATGGGCATGCGCCGGTGGCGACATGGCTACGGGCTACTAGAGGCATGGCCGGCGGTGGCGATCGCTTGGTGGTCTCCTGGCGATGCTCTACGGCTTTAATGCGCATGTAGGGGTGGTGGCAAATGGTCTGGAACGTGCGATGCTCTGCGCGGCCGAGGCGGTGTCTTCGACGGCGAGCGGTGGCTATGGGGCATGGGGCGGCGAATGGGGATGTCTGGCGGTCTTCTGGGTCGGTGGTGATCGTGTATGCACGCGGCGAGGGCGGCGCGCGGTCTGTGGGCTTCGGTCGAGGGTGTCGCTCGGGCGCATGCTCGGAATGGTTGCTGGCGAGCTGGGCATGGTCTGTGCGTGTGGTCCAGGGGTTGGCAACCTTCGAGCGCTGGACATGGAGTGGTAGTGGGGTGTTGGCTTGCTCCCAGACATGTTGGCTAGGCTTTTTTCTTCTCCTAGCTTGCTTTCCACACTGGGGTGACATGGTGAGCTTCGGCTGTTCACCATTGATGGCATTGCCAAGCTTACAGTGGGGCTAGTGCTTGGTTTAGTTGGCTAGATGATCTACTGAGGTTGCTTTGAGCTAGAGAGGGAACAAGTTAGGCTCCAATCACTACTCACAATAGTGTTTAGATTTTATTTGATTTGAATCAGCAAGGTGTTTGATGAAATGGCCGCAAGGATTCAAGTTTTGAATTTTGAAAAGATTTTTGGTGGGTGTGCTAGGTTGGTGCTGGTGAGTTGCAGATGCTCTGGTTTTGAAAGTTGAGCTTGTTTGAGTGGTTTTTGAAAAAGTGGGATCTTCCCATATGATAAAGATTAAATTTTGAATTGTCATTTAAACTATGCATTTGAAAGTTTCTGGATGATCACAAGGTGGGCCTTGATACTTTGTTATGAGTACTATCAAGGGGTGTAAAGATCCAAACAAGTTTCTGTTAAGTTCTGAATGTTTGAGACAGCCAAAGTAGGCATGGGAGTTAAATTGGTCAACATGACCATTCACTCATTTTGTTTGTTTTGATTTACTTATCTTTGGGAAAAGTTTGGGAATTTTTTAGATGATTTTTATTTCACCTAAGAATCCTTTTACAAGCAAAGAAACACACAAATAAGGCAATTCAAAAGAATTCAAAATGGGAGGCATACACACATGCATGCTTTCATAATTTTGTTTAGAAAAGTTTTTGTGAACCCTAATTTTGATGATTAGAGTTTGATGATCCAAGTTTAGTATTTTTGGGATGTTACAGTTCGAGAGGGGGCTAAACATGCGGTTCCATGGATCCTTGGTGATGGTGGCGATGGTGGATCAAGCACATGACAGAGAGATGATACGGGGTTTTTTACTCAGGTTTGGGACCCTCGTGAGGAGGTAAAGCCCCTTCTCTTGTTTTGTTGTATTTCCTTCTTGCTTGGTACAATGGTGGATGCAAGTCTAGGTTTTAGATCAATATGGATCGACCCATTCTAAGGTAGGATAAGGGTCCCTTATATAGGGCGGCGTTGGGCCTCTTCCCCTTGTCTTTGGGCGAGAAGGGTGTCTACAATGTCACTCCTCGAGATCCCGGTGTAGGAGACTACTTTTGGTGGACTTATTCTAGCACGCCACGCTACAATGTCACTCCTCGAGATCCTCCGTCCTCTTGTAAAGTGGCCTCCTTTGGCATCATTTGTCTTCATCGGGTGCTCTCTACTTTTACCTCTTTCACTCAAATAGCAACGGGAGGAGCCGTCCACCACGAGGTCATCTGTCCTCTCCCTGCATAAAGGGGTGGACCGAGTCTTGCTTTATCGAGGCGGACTGGCGCCACAGGGCTACTGTACTCCCTGTCAAGCTATGGCTTGCGCTGCGCCTGGTGGAGTTACCAACCTCCCCCTGGCATGCTCCGACGTCCGAGGTATCCGAGGCTTCGAGACGCAACATGGTGTAGCAGCAGGGTTCCCTTGGGGGATATGCCCTCTGGAGGTTTATCTCCTCGCGAAGCGGGGGACTCACAGGTACTTGTGGCCAGGACACCTCTAGTGGCACCCCCGCCTCATGAAGGGGGGGTATTATTCTCCGCGCGGGGCTCATCAATCGTGGGGACGTGGCACTCCAGTTGTCAGGGCCCCGACAGTAGTTCCTAGGCGCTTGGGTCGCACGTGTCCCTTGGTGGGCTTGAAGGGGCTAGCGTCCCTAGACGGTTGACGGGTCCCCGCATTTGCTCAGCCAACAAGGACCTACCATGCTTGAATCCGGGCCATGAAGCCCAACCGGCTGCACACTCTCGTCCGTAGATCTGGAGCGCACTGCTCCTGCTCCAGGAGTTGTTCCCACGAGGCGACGACGTGTGGGGCCTAGCTATTAATACCGCGGGAAGGGTGCAGTGATGCGTCTCTTCAACTAGCCCGGTTAAATCGGTGCGTGGGCAGGGGATATTTTCATTTCCACACCATCATTTCTCCCTTTATCTTCTTCGTCTTTCTGAGCCAATAGCTTTGCCCTCTTCCATGGTGTCCCCGCACCTTCCCCTCGTCGAGGTTGGCTAGGACGCGATGGTTGTGGAGGATGTGACCACGACTCCAGTCAGGACGGAGGAGGTCCCCTTGGTGAGTCGCGGCTTGGTCGTCCGCGCGGGAGCGGTCGAGGAAGGAATGGTGGCAACGGTGCTGGACTTGTCGAGGCCATGCCCGTGGGGGCGGAAGTAGCTGTCGGGGATACTCCCATTAGGCATGGGCGCGACCGCCCTCGCAGGATCGAGCGAGCTCGCCATGGGGGACGCGGCGATAGGTCTGGGACTAAAACCGTGCCCTCCTTGCTCATCGTTGTTGTTCCCCTCCCATGGGGGCTTGTTACTTTGCAGCCCAAAAGTTCGCAGGTGAAGGCATCGCGGGGTCCGAGTTGCATGTAACCACCGCAATTCAAAAAGTTGGGGGGAGGGGAGGGTAATTACCGATAGGGGTATTTCGAGTGAATGGTGGCCAAACCAAATATTTTCGAATCTTAGCCGTTATGTCAGGATATTCCATTACATTAGTACCTGACGTGCCCCTGCCGTGCCCCTTGTAAGTCATCCTGCATGTGTCGCATGGGCAAATCCATTTCTGTACTTTCCTAACACCCGACACTGAATCCGGCGGCGACGGTCCTATTTCTCCCTCCCCCCACACTGAATATGGTTCGGCAGCGGTGAGAGTCATTTTTCTCCCCACCCCCTCCCACACACCCCACCCCACCCACCAACACAAACACACGATGAATATGGTGGCGAAGGTCCATTTTCTCCCTGTCCTGCCATATGCATGCCCAACATTTCTATCAAGGCCAAGGTGGTAGAGACATCGATGACTGATTCGACTCCGGAGCTAGCGTCTCGGGCGCGACGCCTGACAAGCGAAGCAGCGGCAGGGTCTGCAGCACAGGTTAGCGAGGAGGTCAGCCAGGAGTCTGCTAACAGGGTACCTACAAGAAGAGGGTTGAATATAAAAGCTAGGCCGGTGGCGGAGTGTTCGGATGCAGTGCGGGGTCGTGCAACCCAGATCTCGAAGAAAACCACACGAGAGAAGAGTGGGAGGTGAATTTTTCTTTTCGGTGCCATGTCTTGCAAGTAGATTAGTTACTGCCAAGTAGATTTGAATGAACTAAAGGTCCCCTTTTAAATCAAATTAGGAACATCTTCGATGCAGGGGACCTATGTGAGTTCATGGTTCATGTTTGACAGTATACTGCAAAACTAGATTTTGGTTGCGAGAGGGTTGTGTTCAGGCAGGATGTGCGTCCGCTTGTCAACTGCAAGGAGGTTGTGTCTGTTTCGCAGCTGATAGATATTCTTCATGCTAGGATTCCTTGGGGATCCAGATAGAGGTGAAAATTGGTGTGGCATAACAAGAGTGATACCTATATGAAAATTGAGCATTCCAATGAGCTTCAGATGCTTTGAGAGTGTTGTGCAGTTGATCGCAAGGTGAAAGTTGAAAGCAATGATTGATGATATGTATGCAGTTATTGGAGATGTTGCTGCCAGAGCTTCTGCTGCTCGAGTTTACGGACTAACAAATGGTGATCAAGCTAAGTTCAATATACACCTAGAGGTGGATTCATACACAGAAAAACATGATGGCGGAGTTAATAAGCCAGTTTCATCATGTACTGTGGAGATAGCCATCGATTCGAAAAACATAAATCTTGTTGAACTAAGAGAGATGATTTGTAAGGAAATCATTATTCGCCCTAAGAAGATGGAACGACTCTGGTGGTGGCATCATAAGAAGCAGGAATTCATAGAGGTTTTGGATACCGATGATCTGATGCAGATTATGCAATGAAAGAAACAAACCATGAAGGTGTTCTTCCTGGCTGCCATTTATGATGTTGTTGGACATGTTGTAGTGGATGCAGAGGCCCCTGTAGTTGTTGAACAGAACGGGGCGATAGACGTTGATCAGATCTAATGAGAGATGCTACCCATGGCTTGTCATATAGACTGTAGGGGTCCCCTGCCTATATTTGTAAAAAAGATTGTTTTTGCTTTGAAACTATGTTGCCGTGGTTGTGTTTGTTCAGAGATTGCAATCCTATGTTATGTGAGCTATTGAGATTTTTGGACATATCACTCGATGAAACCATCGTTGTTGTAATAAGACATAAGTACATTGTAGTTGGCATGATTATGTTTGCTAACATGATGTGATATACTTGTTTCTGAGATTATGATTGTTGAGTGATTGTAATATAATGTTTTGCGAGCTATTGGGATTTTCGGTCATATCATTCATTGAAACCATCAATGAACAAGGTGATACATAAGTACCTTGTAGTTGACATGATTATGATGTAATATAATGCTCTGTGAGATCAGTAATTTGACTAATTGTTGGATCACTACCTGTTACTTAGAAGGAAGTACTATCATGGATGAACAAGCGTAGAGTTCAGGAAAAAACTTACTAAGTAGGAGACTGTGATCTATATTGGATAGACATGTCTAGGATTTAGGATTAAGGGTTAAGGGGTTAGTACAATAAACAATTCATTAGACCCTAAACCATAAACCCTAATCCTATATTGTTCGGTAGATAAGATTTTGTATGTTGCTATAAGTCAAAAAATTGGGAAGGAGGAAGTACATGATTAATATTACGAATTAAAATGAAGGAAGAGAAAAACTATTAGATATGAGACAGTAATCTAGCCACAGGGGATTGTATCAATTAAACCATTGTAGCATGCCAATTTAGTTAATGTTGCAACATTGACTATAAAATCCCATAATTAACACCTAAAAATAGATATGACACATGTTTGTGCATTGCATTCATGCATAAGAAAATCTGGATAATTTTCGTACAAAACTAAAGAATCTATACGGGCATCGAGATCTCTCTTATTATGATGAAAGCATCTAATAAAGTGCGACAAATTTCTGCATGGCCTCTACTGTATCTTTGTGTTTGAAGGAAAGCAATTCAAATTTAATTATTTAATAGGTAAAATTGATACCTAAAAGAGTTTAAAATAGAATTATAAATAGTAATTGTGTTGCAGTTATAAATATAGAATTAAGATATCATATATGATTAAGTTAGTAATGACTGGACGAAACCAAGAAATAACCCCTTATGTGCGAAATTATAGAACACCTCTTCACTTCGAGTCAACAAGTCTAAAGAGCTCTCCCTCCAATTTATACTCGAAGTTTGAAAAGATTCAATGCTAATCTTGCGCTCAAAAACGACTAGACATGTTGGTTCTAATCACAAGTATGAAAAATACAAAAGAAAAGAATTGAATTATTCTATAATATAATATAATAATATAGTCATGATTACAATTGAATAATAGAAACAAATCAATAAAAGAAATGATTAAAGTCCTAAATATAAGAGAAATAATAGCACAATTTCCCGTGGGTTGCAACGGGTGACAAAAAATGTACGTCGTGGTTAAAAGTCGTGAGAACTACATCATCTGCTCGCCTTCAGCTAGGCCACCAGCAAAGCCACGTGTAGCCATCGCTATGTCACCCCACTTCGTTTATGCCTTCTCCATCGGGGTGGATAAATAGTTAGGGGAAGTAGAATGCCGATGTGAAATAATTCTTCAACACCTTGGACGCCTATGCATTTGACACAAACTTTCATAATAATAGGTATAATGCAATTACATAAATTATGCACATTCCAAGTCTTCCAATGTAGTAAAAAGGAAGAGATCCAGAAGGAACTAGAGAAGATGAGACGGCCGCGTCGAAGGGATTGGCGAAAGAGCACGATGGTTCATTTTATTAGGCAAGCAACATGGGTGCAGCTCCATCGACATGTAGGCAGTTGTGGTGTCGAACACTTGTGTGGCTGAAGATTTAGGTGCTAGATCAGACGCTTTGCTATTGAGGACCAGAACGGAACTGACATGGCGGAGCTGGAGTAAGGCATGTCCTCCTTCTCAGGCAGACAACAGGGAGAAAAGTTAAAATCAATATATGTGTATGTTTTGGTTTCTGTAAAGGTTATGCATTTCTTTCAGATAACTTCATTGCTTAGATTTTGAAGTTTCGTCCATAATGCACACACCTGACACTACATATTGCGGAAGAGCTGGCACTCACGTCAAAGTAAGCTGCACACACATATGTGCTCAACTATCAACTCTCAAACACAAAACACCTTAATAAAAATCTGGAAGCAGATGTAAAGAAGAGAAGTCTAGAAGCATTCTCAGTTCTTGATCTCCTCTACACTATTCCTCACTTAGCAATAGTAGCAACTCGAAAGGAAATTCAGTGCTATAATCTATTATTGATTGCCATGAATTTTTAGCAAGTTCATTTATAGTGAACCATGCAATAACCTCAAAACTACTGGTACCATGTCATTGTACCAGTCACGAGGGTAGGAATTGCACAGCCACAAACAGACACAAGATGCTATACCATGATTTTATTTTATCAGCATGGAGAGCGACGGGGCAGGTACCAGGTTGAAGGGGGCGGTGAGCTAGAGCATCTTGAACCTGTCCATGATGGAAAGCACTCAAGGTCCTTTAGCAATTTTAATAAACACTTGCCTTGTACTGCCCAGCTACCTAGTGGAGGCGAGTATATTCACAGAAGGATGCTGGCGAGCTCAGTGCATCCATGCAGGACGCAGCGAGAAGGAGGCACCTGTTCCACATTGACATCGGCGCAGCTCCTCGCCCCCACCACCGGCGCGCCTCCCCGGCCTCCCTTCTGCCATCATGGGCTGCCACGGATTCCACTGCGTGCCACTCGAATGAATCCTCCTCCGTGGTTGAGCCTGGCCAATAAGACAGTTTTGGAACCTATAGTCGACACTCATCGGGCCGGTCCTCGCATGGCACCAACGACGTGTTGGTGGAGAGGAGCCCGTATTGCGCGCAGCCCCTGTTCACCCACTCTGTGTCGTCTTAGACTGCCCTGCTCGCTGGAGAAGGAGAGTGACACACTGCCTCCCTTCGACCAGGAAGTGAAGTGATTGGGGAGGGCCTCCCCTAGAGCTGGAGTTATTGGGGAGGGCGTACAGGTGGCGGATTGGGCTGAGATGGAGGGGCGGGAGGAGTTGCGCGTGTACAACAGAAAAAGAGAGGTAGAACAACGACAGAAAAATAACGTTTCAGGTCACTTGAGCGGTGGCATAGGTTGTAATACCTCCGAACTTGCGAGGGCAAAACGGTAATTTCTGGGATGGACGAATCGTGGACAGAAACGTTGCTTCCTTTATTATTAGGTATAGATATATAACTTTTTATCCTTTATAAGAGAAATTTACAAATTGTAATTGAAGGAAAATATTAACTTTAATACTTAAATAAACCATACAATAGTTCTTTACAAAATAAGAATGAATAACTAGAAAGAATTTGTTTATTACAATTATATAATGCTTTACACTTCACAGAAGAAAAAGTAAATTACCAGGAAACCATTAAATAGAAAAAGTAATTACATAATGAAATAACTAAAAGAATTCTTTATTACAAGGAATTATATAGTACATTGTCTTTTATAAATGAATAAATAAATTAGAAAAGAATAAACAGAAACCTAAACTTATTTCCCTAATCTAATTCTTCTATCTATTAAATTCTAAAACCTTCAAGAACTTCTGTACCTATAAAACAAAATAAGAAAACAAAATATAAGAGGTGAAGGGGTTAGTTTTGACTGCTCTCAGTAACTACAGTGAGATGCACTGCCACTACTGTTCATCATAGAGCCTAATTAGAAAGAGGGGAAAGTTTCACCAAATCAATGGTATCTGTTATTATCAAACTTGTCTTGGTCCAACATCGTTGACAATAAGTTGGGGCAAGTTTCACCAAGGACCAGTAAAAAAAGTGGCACAATCAGAACTCAATAAATATCTCCATCTTACTTGCTCTCATCCGAATCCAACACACAAACACACAAGAAGAACACACATTACATGAATTTTGTGTGATGTCAATAGTAGATGAGAGGAAGAGGGCATATAGTCATAGATCGTATCAAATCAAAGCCTGCCTTGCTCACCAGTTCACAGCCACAACCACATAGCTAGTATTCTTTCTCAAGAACACACACAACAAACAACACCAACACTTGTTATATTTCCAGAAGAACAAACCACAACTCTTCAAGAACCATCCAAGATGGTTACCTAATGGATGGGAGGAATAAGTGGAAAGCAAGAATAGAAGCACTAGGAGGTGGAGTCCAAGATCAAGGAGAGCAGCACTACTAGGAGATGCAGGACAACACCAAGGAGGAGAAGATCAAGCTAGAATATAAGTAATAGATCAAGAGAAGCCAGACATTCACATGCAACCACTACAGAATCAGGTTTCTATATTACCCATCTAGCTAAAAACATATGTTCTCAACAAGTTCTATATAGGCAATAGATTGGGAGAGAGAGAGGAAGTTCCCAGAGTTCCATAGTAATTCTATGGGAAGCCCAGCATAGTCTTGTGCCCACACTAGATGTAGTATCTGTTTGATCTCAAAAGAATAACAACCTCAACCTTTGCATCATTGGCCAGGGAGAAGCCAAAAATCTTGATAGCAATATGGTAGTAGATCATATAGATGGTCTAAGCCACTGTGCATCCCCAAAGAGGTAGCACATCCGCAAGATCATGTATAGAAACTACCAATATTGTATACAAGAAATAACCAATAGATTAAGCACACAACTTTTAAGTGCATCATGTGATCCTAATCAATTCCTAGTCAAACTCTAGGAATCATTCTTAGTAAGTTGTTCACCATCCACATGGAAAATTGAATGAGTTTATACAAAACCATTAAATGATTGATCTTCGCCATTTCATCAGAACATGTGTTGTTCTATGCACATTCTTCTCAGAAACACCCAAGTGAGGTGTGTCCATCATAGAAGAAAGTAAACAAAGGCAACAATAAATCTTTACAAACCCAACCAAGATCTCAGCCTTTGCATCACTGATCTTGGATAGAAATTTCTAGTTTTATAACTAGGTACACAGAAATCTTTGAATGATCATTTATGTGCACATCCTATGGATGGTAGCACCTCAGAAATGATTACATCTTAAACAACAAGGATCCAACCTACTATCCTTAAAAAGTCTAGTAAATCATTTTCCTAAACACTATTGGAGTCATACCTAGAAATTATCCATCATGGGATATGTGAGAGAGAGGAGATAACAGGTAAAAAATTTGTTTCTACCTAGCAAAGTCTCAGACCAACATCATAGATTAAGGATCTATCAAGTATATCTTTAAAGCTAATAGAAATCTTTCCACGCATACAAGATAAACCAACTCAAAGTAGAGCTTATGAAAATCTTAAGAAAGACAGGAAGTGTGTACCAATCAAATTATGGTGTCACAGTAACCTTCTTAATAAGCAATCCAAGTATACAAGCTACATAGCTAAATTCTCTTATACTTAATCATTTTCCTGAGATAAACCATCAGGAATCATGTTGTCAGCTATAGATTTTATCATCTAAAATTATCAGAGACCATTGGAGTATATAAACAACTCCAATTCCTTCACATCATAACGTATCAACACAAACTAGTGGTAACATCCCAGGATTAGCACCTCAAAATAGACAGGACACATGTTTGTGCATTGCATTCATGCATAAGAAAATTCAGGTAATTTTTGCGCAAAACTAAAGAAGTTATAGAAGGATCGAGATCTCTCTTGCTCTGATGGAAACATCAAGGCAGGTGCGATGGATTTCGACATGATCTCTACTGTACTTTTGTGTTTGAGGGGAAAGAAAGTTCAAATTTAAATATTCAATTGATAAATTTGAATTCTAAAAGAATTTTAAATGGAATAATAATTGGAAATTAAATTATAATAGGGAATAAGAGGTGAACTCTTATTCATAAATAAGATACAGTCTTTAACAATTATTCAAATAGAAAAGATAAGTTAAATTTAAATACAAATGAAATGAATAATTGAGTAATGTAACATGGAATTACAATAATGAAATAATAAACAAGAATTGATAAAGGACGATCTTACTTACATCACACATTATTATATTATTTTTACAATTATGAACAAAAGGGGTAATAATATAATGAAATATAAAAGAATCATTTTATTACAAGAATACAAATATTATACTGATAATTCTTTGTATAAATAAAAAAATGAAAGATTACAACAAAGAATAAAAGAAAATATCTAAAACTAAAATTCTAGCTAGTTATCTTTATCTTCATATCTTCTTGTTCTTCATTCCTGTAAAACAACAACAGAAAGAGAGAACATTGTTTTAATGTTAAAATGTTTGCCCCACCATGGGTGAGGAAATTAAATATATGAAAATAGCTTAGGGATTTTGAGATGAACACCCCAAATCCACTAAAAACGTAAGAAGGTACCATTCAATCTAGGCAACATTGGATCTATACACTTGATTCTGATAGAGGCAATTTATTAGCAAAAGCTAGTCACTGACTTAATATCCACATTTAGGTAATTGAGAAACCTATGGTACCTTCCTATGTTTAGCTATAATCACCTAAAATAAGAGGCAATAAAGTTATAATCTAGCTTACCATTAATTAGCTAAGCAGATTAAATAATAAAATTCACACTTGTAAGTAAAAAAGAATAAATACATTGTCTAACAGTAATACTCATTCCTAGCCGTGGCTTATACCAGGAGACATTAAAACACAACTTGACTATATGCCTTAATAAGGAAGCCACACCCACAAGAAGATATTTTCTCAAAACCAGTTGAGCTGATCCATAAGTGTGGTACCCGACCATAGTAACTTGAGCTAGTAGGTCCCAACTGTAAGAAGCATACACATCACAAGCTTTCTGATGTGTTGTCAACATATTAGAGAGAGGTCAACTGCTATTTGAGGCAACACAGTTAGCCACAAGGAAAAACCATAGATACCACCATTCCTGCTCGCAGGGATTTTATCCACACACATCACTGTTCTTCACTAGAACAGCAAATCACCATTTGTACATCACTAAGAATGCCAGATCTTTCCACCTTGTCATCACCCAACCTATGGTTGCTTCACGAAGCCATCCACTAGCTAGGACAAGGAGGAGTATATCAAGATCAACAACATCACAAGGAGGAACAAATTAGCATCACAAGAAGAAGAGAAGGTGAATATTAAGGAGGAGATGTAACCAGAACCAGAAGGGAAAGTAGTTGTAGATTAAGATGCCCAATAGGCCACCAACAGCAGGTACAAGTCCATGAGAAATATAAATTAGATCATGCATCACCTGCTCTTATTATCTTGCACCATCAGATTCAAGTGAAATAATGGCTATGTTACAAATCATCCAAATCCAGCTACCCTTCAACTAGAGATTGTCTAGGAGGATTAGAAGGAGAGATTTCTCTTAGTTTGCATAGGGATGCTATGCAAGTTCATCCGAGAGAATGAAAGCCACCAAAATAAATTTCGCTTCTTATTATCCAATACTGCCTCAGCCTTTGCATCATAGGCTGGGTTAAGAACTTCATCCACAAAAAACAACCATAGCATCTGATCTTAACCATATATCTTGAAGGAGGTTTAGGAAATGAAAAACTTTCTGATCCACATATAAAACCATGAAAATATCATCTCTAAGTTATTTAGCTTCAGACCAGCATCATTAGCCTATTATTTATCTTTTATTAGACAAACATAAATCACAGATGCTAAGATACAAGGCACATCCCCAGAGGGTAGCACCTCTGTACCTAGCAGATTCAAAGTTTCTGGAGTACAAGCTTAAGTCCATTTTCTTAAATCCACAAATCACTTTCCTCAAAAGATTTAGTAATATATTAAAAATGGTTACTGTCATATATACAGTGTACTCATATTGGCCATTAAGTTACACTTTTAAATATTACCCACACAATCTTATCATTTTCCTAGCAGGATGTCTAGGAATCAAAGTTGTACATTATTACACTGTCACATTCGACATAGAACAAATCATTTTCCTAGGATATATCTAGGAATCATTCCAGTATGTTTTCCATGACCACATAAGAGCAATGCTTGAATGTGGTACAATACCAATTTAGCTAGTCTGAGAATTCTTGGATTGCAATATAACAATATTTGTGAACATTTCCTAGCCAACACTCTAGGAGTCATTTATAATTCCACTGTCATAACATCAGTATATGGGACAAGGAATTCATGATATCATATATATCACCATGCTAACAGATGCACCACAATAACACTTATTTAGATAACAGATCCTGTTATTTAACCAGGCATAGCCAGCATCAAAAGTACAGGTTTAGGAAAACACCAGCCAACAATTTCACAGTATCAACATCACACAAGAATGAAAACATTTAACCAAAGATTGTCATATTGGCAACCTATATTGCATACAACCCAATCTCAGTCATAATGGTATCCAATTAATTCATCCCATCCTCCTAAGTACAAATCAAATAGGAATCATGGCTAACACTACCTCACTGCCATATTTGTCAGTCATAGGAATTGAGTGAACATCATTTTAAAAGAAAGCTCCAAGTAAATATTATCAACAACACAGAGAGAGTAGACAAGGGAAAATATTTAGTCTAAAATGGGGCTGGTAGAAACCCTAGAGTGTTTAAACTTGCATAACGAATATTTAGGGTAGTAGCCGTACTGACTACTAAGCTAGACAATAGATTAGGCAGGGGAGGAAGAAATATAGGAGAAGGAGATACTTACCCGGAGGTCTTCACCCAACAAGAAGTGGAAGCAGAACATGATGTTACAGGGGATCGGAGGCGATGGACACGTCACGACAACACGGTGACCACCGAGGGCGCCACAGCACCACCTACACCGAGCCATGGCAGCACGAGCACATCCAGACCCAACACACCATCACCAGCACCAAAGGGTGGCTGGAGCAATGCCGGCGCGCAATGGCGATAGAATCTCCATGAACCTAGCACCTGTAAGGGTTGGGCGCGGCCGCGTGGAGGCTCGATTCTCAAGTCGAGTTGTTCAAGAATATGAAGGAGGGGGTGGCGTGTCCTCTGGAAAGGGCCGAAGGTAGGCGGCGGCTCTGCTGGAGGTGAGGCGAGTCTAGGGAGCAAGAGAGGTGAGTCCATGCGGGTGTGCGTGAGTGAGGGGTGTGAGGGAGATAGGGTTGGGCTTGGAATAGCCAACTAAATGGGCCTAGGTGGGCCAAGTCGGCCTAAGGGCCAGATTGTCTATGCACTTAGGTTCAATTAAAAAAATGTAATATACATTAATTGTACAATATTAAATTACCACAATACCCTTAATAATATTCAAGTAATAGAAAAATGTAGGAAAATCCTAAAAATACAATTGTTATATAAAAGTGATCACAAAAATGATATCTATCCAAGAAAAATATAAAACCACTTGATTAAACTAAATAAATACCACTAATTGTTAAAGACACTAGAGTTCTCAATAAATTATAACAATATAGTAAAATTCATAAAAAATAATAAAAATCATTTTTGTGTATAAAAATGAATCTACTATTTATAAAAATACTAACCTGATTTTTATAAATAAAATTTGAAGTAAGTATTCAAAAAGATTTAATCCTTTATGGAAATTTATAAACATAAGAAAAATACCTAAAAATAAATAAATAATCATTTTAAAGGTCTTGAATAAAATTATTACACTAAAAAAATATTGAACATATTAATAGAAAATATTTGAAAGTACTAAATCCTTATGTATTATCTATTTTTGAAAATTCTTTAAAAACATTTCTTAAGTAAGACATAATTATCATTCTTCAGAAATATTAAAACCTTAAAATCAAATTACTAAAGTTCTAAACCATAAATAAGGTTTATAATATAACTTAAATGTAAATCATTACCTTTATAATATATTTTGAAACCTTAAATCAAAACTCAAACCCACAACCTTCAAGATAACTTGATACATCATTCACTAATATTACGGGGGAATAATCTTAATATCTAAATTAAAATTAACATGACTTTAAATCTAACACATTAATAATATCATCCAAATCATACTTTCATAGAATAGTTGCATATCATTTTCATAATAGAAAAATAAATTTAATCTAATCATTCACTTAAATATAAAGTGAATAACCCCACACCTTAGTCATACTTATCATAAATCCAAAAATTAAGGATAAATAAAACAAATTCCACCTTAAGTTTATTTACCATTTTAAAGTTAACTTTAGTCTCAAAATCTTATAAACATCATGCATAATAAACTACTTATGTTTTTTATAGTTAACTTTGGTGTGTTTTTATTAAGACCTAAAGCATCTCAAGTCCAAACTATTGAGCAAGAGCAAACAACATCAATCACATTATATTACCGGTAAAGATTGTTTAAACCTTATCAAAGAAACCTTTTCCTCGAAGGTTATTCTTTTTTCCACTTCAAACAATAACTCTATAACAATTTCCTTCAATCCTTAAACAACCCAATACATAGACTTTCATCATATTCACAAAATAGCAACTAATCTCAATCTTAGATTACTATTGCACTCTACTTTTATATCTTTTTATATCAAGACTTAAGTTCCTTATAAATGCATTTCATGTGAAGTAAAAAATTAAAGTTCACTTCACTTAAAAGTATTGGGGTTCATTTTCGGGAGTTTTACAAAATGAATAGCATTACTTATGCATAACTACATATTGCTTCTTTAAATGTTAGTCCTTAACGAACCAATGATGATGATTTCAGATATTGGATTTTCCATTGTCGCAAAGATCATGAGTGGATAATCTTGTAATAAAATAAGGCAAGTTCACACTTGCTCATGTCCTTTGATTATCTTCTATAAAGTATTTTGCAAATCCAGTGTTGTCATCTCCTACATTTCAAAAAGGTCAGAAAAAACTATTTTCATAATAATATTATTATAGGTTATTTACCATGAGGTAATAACCTAATATGAAAGTTTTGGTGGTAAAGGAACATATTATCTAGGACTTAGCAACTAGTGTCGCCAGTGATTCTTGCGTCGTATATCACACGTTAACCATAAGATTTGGAATGGGACGGAGAAGTCAGATGTCCTTCCGTATGTAGGAAAGACGACCTTAACGTGACATTGAGATTCATTGTGCGGATCCAACATATTGGTGGGCACCCTTAGGCCCCATGATTTTGGTGTCTAGATTATCTATGAGTGGCTGCCGGAGGTTTAGCCGGACATATATGGTACTTGCTAGGGGCATCACCAGCTCATAGAGTCTTTGGGAACTCATCGGGGTTATAACCTGCACGAAAGGGGGCTTAACGGAGGTGAGCCGGCCCCGAAGGATCATGCAGACATGCGGGGTCGCGGAGAGGGCAGTGATTGGCTTGGATCTTAGTCTAGGCCTCATACCAAGGAAGTATGAATGGGTTGGCCGCTCAGATGTGCAACAAAGTTAAGATCTGTCATGGGTAAAGTAACGCAGCTCTGCAGAGTGAAAGAACTATAACTTGTTACTCCCTATTCCGGGAAGGAGCTACGAACGTGGAAGGAAAGGAACTCCATGAAAGATCTGGTAAACCTGAGCCGACGGACATAGCTTTTCAGAATAAAAGACACCTTTGACTAAATGTTTACGGAAACTTGCATTGCCTACGACCTATGGTCTGTGGCTGTAGATATAGTGCATCAAACACTACTTTCTAGTGAACTTGCTGAGTACGCTTGTACTCAACGTATCTTCTTAACCCTTGCTAGATTCTAGAGCCCATACAGATGACATCTACATCCACTTATGCTCAAGGGAATCGTCATCAACAATTCAAGTTCTTTAATGAAGTCAATGAAGTCAACATATACATCAAGTAAAGTGAAGACAAAGTTGTTGATTAGATAGGAATATAATATCTAGCTATAGAACCTACTTCTGTAGGGTATTTCCATAGCGGCAATACAAGCCAAATAGTTAGATGTTAAACTTATTGGCATGATAGTTATGAGTTGAATATTTCTCGTTTTTCTTTCTAAGAGGTTTCTTTCTCTATCTTTAACCTAGAGTGTTCTCTGGATCTTTTGTAAAGAGGCGAGTTGTAACCCATAGTCATGTCTTGGACCTGTTGTGTTTCGGTTGTACCACTCTGAGGGATGTAATACTAGTGAATGGTATTTCATTGGTGTCATGTCAACGACTATAGTGTACTACATCATGCAGTGGTATGCTGGGTCACCACAACTGGTATCAGAGCTTATGCTTTGACCTTAGGTTGGAAACCTAGTAAATGGGTAAAACCTATAGGAAAGATATCCGCAATGATAAAGAGTTCTCTAGAGATAGGATGGATATTCAACTAAGCATAATCTTGTCATGTTGCTAGTGTGATAATTCTTTATTTAGTTGCAATTCAAATAATTTTTGTGGGTTTTAACTCTATATAACTGATGATTATTTCTTATCTACAGTTTCAAATGGAACCTCGGTATCCACCACGGAATGTTCAACTATTGAACATGACATTAGATGACTACGGAGGGGATTGGACAAATATTCTCAGACAACTTCTATGGAGTCTGGATTGTGAATCAAGACTTTTGGTCAAGATTTACAGTTACTATGATGGGCAGGTATTAGCTAAATACCGTGTCATGATCATGTTACCCAAGAAGTTAGGACTTAATGGAGAAATTCCATCAGGAGAGGCAGGGTGCATGGCATCAGCATATCATATTGCAGTAATGGCAGCCATAACCATGATGCGAGAATAGAAATCCCAAGCTCTAGTAGGTATTACTCACACCATTATACGCCATGAAACCTCAAGTACAGAGCATGAGTTAAATCATTCTACTCTGGTACGAACCAAACCCACTATAGCTATAGAGTATATGGATCGTTATAGGTCCTTACTAAACACCTTCCAAAACACTCACCAAGTATTAGTTCAGGAGCTGGATACTGTCATTGAGGATTTTACTGATCATGTCAAAGCAATGACACGTAGAAAGAAGTTAGAAGAAGAAGCTAAGCATCCCAAAGACATCTTTTCAGGTGAAGTGTATGAAGAAACCGAATTCGATGATCCACAGTCACAAACCTATGCCTACTATCAAAATAGACCATAATCACCTGAAGATCCATGGACGAAGTATACCTCAGAACAAAAAACTTGGAGAGAAACCATTCCAAAAAATCCTGAGAAGGACTATTACGAATGGGGAGTAGAATTTAAGGATGGGACTATAGGAAATCCTATACCTTGTGATACAGGTATCAGACAAGAAACCAACTATAACCTTAGAGATCCCTATGGACCATATGGGGGTAATACCAATCCTATCGAATTATAAGAATGTTCCAGTAGTTATTATACCAATATGTATGAATGGATCAAAGAAAAGGCGAAGGAACCATCTTACTTTGAGGAAGAGTTGAAAGAAACACAGGAATATCCTGAAGAAAATCAAGCCAACTCTAGTCATTTTTCAATGACTAACCTCAATCTAGGTACTTCTAATCAAGAATACGCACCTCCTGGATGCTCTTACGCTCTAGAAGGCAGTCGTAGGACTTCAAGTCATCATAAACGGAACTCCAAGAAGCACTAGAAGAGGATGAAAGTAAGAATGGAATGAAGACCAAAGGGAAGAATGCTTGAATAATGTACATATTGGGTAATGCGTATTGTAGTTCTCGAATGGTTGCTTAAATAAGTGAGGATATACTCATAGGAACAAAAGTTCCGTAAGATAGCTATGTAATGTGTTTGAGAGGCAAACAGTTGGAACTCTCAGTTTATCTGTAACTTATATAAAAACTATGTATAATACATGGTATCTGTTTTGTTGTTATTGATTTTTGGATTTTTCTGAATCTTCTTGATTGACTAGATCTATACATAAAGTTTGACTTGGTGTGAAAATGCATGTTGCATCATCAAGTTATTACTTCATGTTATAGACCTAGATAGGAATGGGAATTCATGTAAGGGAGTGACGAGTTTCGAAGAACCAGATGAAGACTTACATGAAGGATGGATCAAGATCAGATCACTATTAGTCAACAATAAGAAGGAAGATTAGTGTAGAAAATGTATGAAGCAACAAGAAGTGATGGAATTAAGTTCACTCAAAATAGGTGATGTTGCTAAGAATTTAATGAAGCAGTTGTACCAAGTTCATGGAAGTATCATGAAAAGGTGCAAATAAGTAAGCTTTGGAACCAAACTGGTATTCAAGCTCTGACAATTCAGAGAGAATGCCATTGGTATGTCGAAAACTGTAGGGTAATTCATACACCCTAGGATGATCCGCAGCTGGTATATGATTGATTTAGTTAACCAGATCATCTAAGTATGTCATAAATATCATAAAACTTGGCCTAAGTTAAGTAAGACATAAAGAAGTATAAAAATTAAAGAGACCATCTATCAGACCTACCAAAGAGACAATGTCCAAATAGTAAGTAAGACAAATAATCTTAGAAGATCTATTTTGGAGAACCACAATTGTGTGGGTATACCTAAGTTCTTTCATGAAACCTTAAAGAGGTAGAGTATAAGCTAAACAGAGACCAACATCTGAGTCATAGAAACCATTAGAAATCTCCAAGGGGGAGAGTAAACAGTAAATGGAAGTACTGTTATCAGAATATCTGAGTAAAGGTTGGAGAAGAAGTACTAACCTATGACAACATTAAGCCTTATATTCATAAGGTTAAAATAAGACATCATTATAAAAGTACTTTCAGAAGTATGTTTGGATGAAAGATCGAAGTTTACTTCAAGGAAGTAGTGCTAAGACCTTAAGGTAATTAATAAATGGAAGTTGAAGAAGTACTTAAGGTGATAGCAAAAGGTTATCTAAAGCTAAATAAGGTAAAAGCTTGAAGGAGATAGAATAGATTAATTTAATAGACTAATTCTAAAATGAAACAACTTTTAAATGATCCTTAAGAAGTAATACAGCACATCCAATTGGAAAAGTATAGAGGAACAAGAAATTCTAATGGGTATGGACTAAATGTGTTCGAAACCAACATTCAGAAGGACTACCAGTATAAACCATACCATGATAAACCAAAAAATCTAGTCTTTTGGTCACAACTATTGTGTTATAAGAATTAACACCATGTTTTAGTGAGACTTCCTAGACCTTACATAGTATAGTAAGGAAGCTCGATGATCAAGTAAAGTAGTTGGATTAGGATACCTAATCAGGAAAATGAACTAAAGAGGAAACTCCAATTTAAGGATTTCATAATAAGGACATATCCCTAAGGGACTATAGTAAAAGGAACTTGGGGTATTGGAGACAACAAGTTCGAAATTGTCAGGTATGATGAGAATTCAAGGAAAAGATCTAGATACAGGATACTACAATTATTCCCATTTGAAGTTACCGTGGAGTTGAGAAATGTCGTAACAAATACAAGGCAATTCCTCATTCCGAAACATGAGTGTACGAACTTCGAGGACGAAGTTGATTCTAAGGGGGGGAGTATGTAACATCCTAGGATTAGCACCTCAAAATAGACAGCACACATGTTTGTGCATTGCATTCATGCATAAGAAAAATCGGGAAATTTTCGCGCAAAACTAAAGAAGCTATAGAAGGATCCAGATCTCTCTTGCTCTGATGGAAACATCAAGGCAGGTGCGATGGATCTACATGATCTTTACTGTACTTTTGTGTTTGAGGGGAAAGAAATTTCAAATTTGAATTCTAAAAGAATTTGAAATGGAATAATAATTGGAAATTAAATTGTAATAGGAAATAAGAGGTGAACTCTTACTCAAAAATAAGATACAATCTTTAACAGTTATTCAAATAGGAAAGATACTTGAACTTTAAATACAAATGAAATGAATAATTGAGTAATGTAACATGGAATTAAAATAATGAAATGATAAACTAGAATTCATAAAGGATGATTGTAACATCCCAAAAATATTAATCAAGATTATCAAGTTCCAATCACCCAAGTTTAGGGCTAACAAAAACTTTTGTTATTAAAATCAATATGAATGCATGTGTGTATGTGATGAATGCATGAATGCTTGTATTGCCATGTTTGATTGCTATGAATGGCAAGGATTGGTTTAAAGATGAAAACACCATCATCTAAATCATTTCCGAGCAGAATCAAATCAAGAGAAATTCAAATATAAACAATACAAGCAAATGGTCATTTTGACCAAAGTTAACCACTAGACCACTTTGAGTGTTTCTAGTCCAAGTTTTCTAATAGAAACAAATCCAATTCTTTTCACCCCTTTCTAGACCAAGTAAAAGTGAACCCAGGCCCACTTTGCAAACCAACAGAAACAGATTTCAAATCTATTCAAATGGCAATTCAAAACTGAATCAAGTGTAGGTACTAAGATCACCATTTCTCAAAAACCACTCAAACTAGTTCACCTTGACAAACCCAAGCAACCAGATACTACCAAGCATGTGACCAGAGCACTCACCAAATTTCATTCAAAATTTTCAAACTTGAATTCTTTCGACCATTTCATCAAACACCTGGAGACACATTTTAAACTCTGCCTAACTACACTATTTTGAGCAATGATCATTCAAACCCTTGTCCCCAATTCTTACCCCTTGTCCCCCCAGCGAGCACACCTGCATTGAACAAGCTAGGAAGCTACCATTGAATCAGTGCTGAGCCACCCGAGCCCCTATTGCCGGCCGACCATGGCTAGCTAGCAGGAGGCAACACCACGCCCAGCCACGATGTCCAAGAGGCATCTCACCGTCCACCGCCACCACATGTCTAGTCCTTGAATGCAGCCAGTCCCTGGACCATAGAGGAAACACCGTGCCCACTGTCTCTGCGCCGTGCCGTGCTGAGAGCGCACCAGTGCGCCGCACCCGACCAGCTCGCGTACGTCGCGCGTGCACACACTCGCCTTAGTACCAGCTAGCTCCCAGACATCTCCGTTCGCCACCGCGTGACCCGTAGCAACTGTGCGTCATCAAAAATACTGTCGGTGCCTCTCAGAGCACCAGACCGTTCCGACCAACCTCAACCGCCCTTGCCATGCCATTATGCCCTTGAGCATCGCCAGGAGACCACACACTGGCCTACACCCTTCGCCATGCCAATAGCTCGTTGTACCGTCGACCCCGACAAGCTCTGCTCATGCCGCACTGCCTCTCTCGCTCGGCTATAAAAGGAGGCCACCCTAGCCTTAGTTCGCCAGACCACATCACTCCCCACCTCTCACAGAACACCACTGACCCTTCCCCAGAGCAAGGCGAGCTCCACAGCGCCAGAATTTCACCGGAGTCTGCCGCGGAGGAGGAGAAGCGGAGCCATTCATTGGAGCCGCCCCAGGAGCCGCCGTGACCACCATTCGAACCCGTGTCGTCAACAATGTCGTTCGCCCCCAACGCCGACCCTAGCTGGAGCCCTGGTGATCCTCACACGACCCCCACCGCCGCGTTAGGGTTTATACCTCACCGGAGCTATTCGTCACTGGTGATGAACCCCAGCTATTAGATCAACTTCTAATCATAGGGCCTAGATTGAAGCATACCCCTTCAGGAGCCCCTGTCTCGCTGACAGGTCAGACATCCCCTTTAAGTCAGCCTGGGTGCTGCGCTGTGCGCAGTGGGCCGGCCCATTTAGTTCCCGCGCGACCCAGTAGATTCAAATATAGATTTTTCAATTTAGTTAAAACCTAGTTCTATCAGTAGATTCAAAAATCAATTTAGAGAGTTTTACTAAACCAAATTGCATGAAACTAATTTTTCTAGAAGGGTATTGAAATTATTAATCCAAGCCTGTTGGATTCAAACAATTTGGAATTATAGATCACCTATAGTAAAAATAACAAGGCACAGATTTTCTGCATTCAAACATTTTTCATAATCAACCATAAATGTTTTTGAGTTGATTCCAACTCTCAAAATCACATTTGACAAGATCTTTCTGAATATATAAAAATATTTAGGTTTACATGTAGTAATCTTGGACAAGTATTAAAAGAATGCCCCGTAGGCATTTCTAGTCACTTTAATTATTAAAAATAATAAATTTAAGCCTTATTAAATTTTGACACCAATTTAAATGACATTCCCAAGTATTAAAATATGTGGTGATGACATGAATATTAAATCTTAAGTAGTTTTTCAATGAGTGAAATTACTTTTCCAAAATAAAATAAATAAGACTAAGGCTTTAATCCTTGTGATGATTGTGATGATGCTAGATCATCTAGTGTGAACCTTTGTTTGCTAAATAGGGGTAGTTAAGTATTTTTTGGTGATTGTGTACCTCGTCTTTATTTATAGACGCTAGTACCGACCAACCATACGAGGAGGAAGGGGACTACTACGAAGAGGAAACAGAGGAGAAATTCAATCACTTCACTACTCAAGGCAAGCTAAGTTAAACCATGCAAGCTAATACTTGCAAGCCCCACAATACCACTTAACCTATTGAATGCCTTAGGCATATTTGGTTATACCACTTTATTATACCAAATCCCAGTTTTACTTACAAGCTTTATTCTTCAATTGCTTTATCAAAGGTCTTTATTACTTCTAGTTAGTATTTACTGAGTTTTGGAAAGATATTATAGGTAGAATAAAGAGCATAAAACTTGGCCTAAGTTATATAGAACTAGATGTCATACTGAGGCATGAGATCTAGATTTGGATAGTCACACTTGACTAGAACCCCTCATTAGTTACTACCCCCAACTTTAGTGACTAGTGCTAAGAATAAAACTTGATCACTTTAGATGGGAATACTTGGTGAAAATGATTATGAAAACCTTAGAATGATGAGTCATTCTAATGAAATGTTTTGACATGTGATATGAACACCATATGTTTTGATGATGAAAATGTTGAGGCATGAGCCTTAGCCCCTTTATGAAACTGATGGTTGGGTTTGGATGCGATACCATTCCAATTTTACCGTACAACCACAATACCTGAAATTGGTTAGGGCTTGACTGGAAGTTTATATATCTTAGTATGGGTTCCCTTGCGGAAGAGGTTTGAGCAGGGGCTACCTCGTGATGATTGTCCACCTATGAATTTCCCAAGATGACAGATGGTCATGGTTGGGAGGCCAAACTCATAGGGGAGGTGCCTATACTAGGGTGTGTAATTGAAAGGTTATCAAAGATTATCCGCATACTGAGTATGGTGATTCTAGATTGTTCCTGACGGATGTATCGAATGTTGTGGTGAAAGTGTACCACCTCTGCAGAGTGTCAAACTATTCGAATAGCCGCGTCCGCGGTTATTGACAGTTGGAGTGGCCATACTATTCCATCATCAGATGATTTCAAAATGACTTGGGAAATGAATTATGACTTGACATGACCAAAATAGGGATGTGAACATGAAAACTAAGTTCCCACTTAGGTGTTGTAAAACATTAAGTTAGTTTTCTTTACTTCTAAACTCGGTTAGAGATAAACCTGGCCTTTTGCAAATAAACCTAGAGCTTAGAATTCCTATTTGAACCACTTTGCTTGTTAGTGATAGTTTGCGAGTACTTAAAGTGTACTCATGGCTTTGTCTCTGGCTATTCCTATGGCCATACCATGAGGAGGACTACGAGGATAATGGACAGCAGGAAGTCTATGACAACTAGGATCATTTCCCAACGTCAGCATTGCATATGACCCTGAAGATGGAGCTTTGACCACGCTACCGATATTATTAATTTCCGCTATGTTGATTGTATTAAGAATGGATCATGAGATCTTTTATTTGTAATACCTTTATTATGGTTTGTAATGGATTATGAACTATGGTACCAATATGTTATGTCTCGCAAAAATGGTAATTCTGGGATTGTGATGTATGGCATAACAGGCATCTGGGATTAAAAATTCGGGTGTTGACAAGTTGGTATCAGAGCCATCTTGACCATAGGAGACCCTAGTTACAATGTACGCTTGAATAAAAACTTAGTTTCAAAACAAAAGAAGTGAGTATTTATGAAAACCTATTCTCATTCTTATCACTTAGATTCTTTCAAGAAAATTCATGTTCCTCGAAAATTCTTGCAAACTTACATAAAATTTGACACACTTCATCACTCTACTAACTTACTCATCCTACATTCTTATAGATGGAGGTGAAGTATAGCAAGTTCTACCAGTTGGGAAATGGAGGACTACTCATCTTTGAGCGTAATTTGGACCAACTCTCGGAACTTCTTGAGCACCCGCACCCCGAGTTCTTCAGAGCATAGCTCAACGATCAGCAAGCAAGAGAACTACAATGGCTGATTGTTGCCAATCTTAGAGGCAAGATGGAGGCACCCACCTTAGAGGGAATCCAATTCACCTTAGGAGAGAACAACTGCCTAGACGGACTTGCTAGGGCTATGCAGGAAGCTCTTTCCCATCTGTGTGGGGAAAACATCAATCAGATCAAGGGTACTCGCTTTGAATACTATGCAAGGCGTGATGCTATGGGACATCCATTGGAGGTGCCACAACACCCAGAACTGAAGCATCACGTGGATCATATCAGCTTCATGATGTATGACAGGAAGAAGGAGTTGGACAACGCCCACGCATTCGCCAACCACAACTATTCCGTTGCAGTCAAGAAGGACTAGACCCGAGCCATCCTTGCAAAGGAGCGCAATACATTTCTCCGTCTACGTGACAAGAAGGATCGCATCTTGCTCGCCTTCGTCACAGAGTGACATACTTGGAGGAGACCATCCATGAGCAGGACATGCAGCTTGAGGAGAGGGAGAATGCAGGGGAGGATATCTGTGGAGATCCCTACTCCTACCTTAGTGATGATGATGACTACCTGGAGGATCAAGCCATGGACTTACACACTGATGATGATGATTCCGCCTTCATTGATGATGATGATGATGATGATGAAGCCACTGATTCTGATGAGTAGTAGTACTTGAGCACTATCATAGGTGTGAGTTGTATCCGGTCCCACTGTATCGTAGTTTCACATAATGGTTCTTAAAACCATCTGTTACCTTAGTGTGGTGTGCGTTTGTATTGGGTGCTATGAATGAATGAATGAAAAGCAAGTTGCTAGTTGGCAAAACCTGAGTCAAACTTAAAGTTTAAAAACTTTTCAAAAACAAACCCATGAACCTTAGAAATTTCCCTCTTGTCGCATGATCTATCTCAATCTTCAGATGCCTCACAAAGGAAGCAGTTCATCCCCGGACCCAATGCTGCAAATCTTGCAAATGTTGGTTTCGGACCATGAAGCTGAACGAGCCGAACGTCAAGCCAACTTAACCACCCGTCAGCACATAGCTCAGATGGCCAATACCAATCAAGTCCATGGAAACTAGGACAACCATGGATCCAAGCTCACGAACTTTCATAACACCAATCCACCCATTTTTAGTAAGTCTGAAGAGCCATTAGATGCGGATGACTGGCTGCAGACCATGGAGAACAAGTTAGATGTCGCAGGAGTGGAGGCCAATGAGAAAGTACTATTTGCCACCCATTATCTGGCAGTAGATGCATGAACTTGGTGGAATAGCATTCACACCATGAATGGAGGACAGATGATGACATGGGATGAATTCAAACTCAAGTTCAGCTGAACCCATGTGCCACCTGGTTTAATCAATTGGATGAGAGATGAATTCAGAGAATTAAAGGAAGGGAGGATGATAGTAGTTGAGTACCGTGACAAATTTCTGTCATTAGCTAGGTATCCACCAGATGAGATTGACACTGAAGCCAAGAAGAAGGAGAGATTCTTGAATGGTGTGCATGATCAGTTGCAGACAGTATTAGTCAACATTCCTTTCACTGACATTGAAGCCTTAGTGGATTCGTCAATCCAGATGGAAGGCAAGATCAATCAAGCCAATGAGAGTCGCAAGCGTCGAATGATGAATCAACAAGGAACCCACCATACCCCAAAGTATCGCCCCAACCCGTCTGCAGGATATTCCCCGAGAAACAATAGACCCCCGATTTCCCGAACTATCCCAGTGGAGGAGGAAACCCAAGGCCCGGAGGAAACCACAACAACAACCCCGGCAACTCCAACAATTTAACCGTGCACCGCCCAAGTTCAACAACAAAAAACAACGCCAACAACACCAATACTTCCCCAAGGACTGGAAGCAATGCTGTTCCTGTTGCAGGAAAAGACAAGTCCTAGGTGAATTGTTATGAATGAGGAGTCAAGGGTCACTACTCCAATGAGTTCCCCAAGAAGCTTGTAGCAGCCACCAATGTGAATGCCCCAGCTCAGCAGCAGCACCGTGTTCAGCCTGGAAGAGATTTTCCCCAGGGAATTCGCTCAACCGCAACAGCAGTCTGTTTCATATGAATGCTGAAGAAGCTTAGAAAGCGCCACATGTCGTGCTGGATATGTTTTCTATTAACTCAGTACTTGCAAGAGTGTTGTTTGATTCTAGAGCATCGCACTCTTTTGTTACAGAAGAATTTTCATGCACTAGTAAGATTCAACAAACAAAATTGAAGCAGGTTATGATAGTTCAAATACCTGGTTCAACCACCAAAGCTAGACAAATTTGCAAGGCCGTACCTATCAGAATCCATGGAATAGATTTTTATGCTAATCTAATACTACTTGGAACCAAAGGTTTGGAAATAGTACTAGGAATGGATTGGATGTCGAAACATAAAGGATTAATCGACCGTGCCAAGAAAGCCATAACCATGACTAGTACCGTTGGAGTATCAGTAGAGAATGTATCTGAGACCTTTCCCCGTCAATTCAAGTGTAACAAGATTCTACCCCAACCAACCATTGACCAAGTCAGAGTAGTTTGTGAATACCGTGACGTATTCCCAGATGTATTGCCCGGTATGCCCCCAAATTGGGATATCGAGTTTATGATTGAACTAATCCCTGGAACTGGACCCATAGCCCAGAGGCCTTATAGCATGAACCCGTCTGAATTAGTGGAGCTGAAGAAGCAATTGGATGCTATGCTGGAGATAGGTCTGATTCAACCAAGTGTGTCGCCATGGAGATCACCTATTTTATTTGTGGATAAGAAAGATGGAGGTAACCGTTTGTGCACGGATTATCGAAAGATGAATGATGTCACCATTAAGAACAAGTACACACTTCCTAAGATAGAAGACCTGTTCGACCGGTTGGCTGGTGCCAAAGTGTTTTCTAAGATTGATCTTAGAACTGGTTATCATCAACTCAAGATTCGCACAGAGGATATTCCAAAGACTGCCTTTACCACCAGATATGGACTGTATGAGTACACGGTCATGTCTTTTGGATTAACCAATGCCCCCGCTTATTTCATGAACCTCATGAATAAGATTTTTATCAACTTCCTGGATAAGTTTGTTGTTGTTTTCATCGATGACATTCTGATCTATTATAAATCAGAAGAAGAACATGAGCTACACCTAAGGACCATCCTTGAAACCCTTAGGGAGCATCATTTGTATGCCAAGTTTAGCAAATGTGAGATATGGTTAAAGGAAGTAGGATTCCTCGGACATATCATGTCGGCAGGAGGAATTGCTCCTGACCCTTCCATGGTTAAGGATGTTGAAGAATGGCAAGCCCCGACCACTCAAACCCAAGTTCGTGCATTTCTCGGATTAGCGGGATATTACCGCAAGTTCGTAGAAGGATTCTTGAGCATCGCAAGACCCATGACCCAATTGTTGAAGAAAGATAAGAAGTTTGAATGGACGGACAAATGTGAAGCAAGTTTTCAAGAGCTCAAGAAGAGATATCTCAGCCCCAATCTTGATCATGCCGGATATCACGAAGCCTTTTGATGTGTTTTCTGATGCATCCAAGATTGGTCTCGGATGTGTGTTCATGCAAGAGGGAAAAGTCATATCCTATATATCTTGACAATTGAAGCAACATGAGCAGAATTACCCTACCCATGACCTTGAACTAGTAGCCGTAGTTTTATCCTTGAAGACATGGCGGCATTATCTCATGGGTAACCGCTGTGAGATTTATTCGGATCACAAGATCCTGAAGTATATTTTCACCCAGAAGGAGCTGAATATGAGGCAAAGGAGATGGATAGAGCTCATCAAGGACTATACTCTTGACATTCACTATCACCCCGACAAAGCCAATGTGGTAGCAGATGCTCTTAGAAGATTGATGTGTCAATGGAACACCATGATTCTAAAGGAGCAACCAAGTTTGCACAAGGAGTTGGATGATTTCAGAATGTAGCTAGTAAGTGAAGGATTTTTGGATAGAATAGAACTTCAACCCATATTGATTAGTCAGATCAAGGAGGCGCAGAAATGAAATGCTAGTATCGACGGAATCAAACGTTGTATCGGTACAGGTAAAGTACCCGGATTCACTGAAGATGAAGAAGGAGTTTTGTGGTATAAAGGACGTATCTGTCTCCCAGCAGATTCAGAGTTGAAACAAGCTATTTTGAAAGAAGCCCATGATACTCTTTATTCTATCCACCCTGGATGAACTATGTATCAGGGTTTGAAGGAGTAACTTTGGTGGCATAAGATGAAGAGAGAAATCGGAAGCTATATAGCCAAATGTGATATCTGTCAGAGAGTCAAAGCTGGACATCAGAGACCCGCAGGATTGTTGCAACCATTGCAGATTCTAGAATGGAAATGGGATTTTGTAGGAATGGATTTTATAACTGGTTTGCCTACATCTAGTAGGGGAAATGACTCTATCTGGGTCATAGTGGATAGACTGTCCAAAGTCGCTCATTTCTTACCAGTCAAGACCACCTATCAGAGTTCTAAGGTAACAGAGTTGTACATTGCTATAATAGTCATTTTGCATGGAGTCCCCAAGAACATTGTGTCGGATCGAGGAACCTAGTTTACCTCGAGATTTTGGAAGAAGATCCAAGAAGGATTTTGAACAATACTGGATTTCAGCACAGCTTATCACCCTCAAACTGATGGACAAACATAGCGAGTAAACCAGATACTCGAAGATATGTTGATAGCTTGTGAGCTAGAATATGGATCAAAATGGGAAGACTGTCTGCCTTTCGCAGAATTCTCATACAACAACAGTTACCAAGCCAGTTTGCAAATGGCCCCATTTGAATTAATGTATGGAAGAAAATGCCGGACCCCGTTCAATTGGTCGGAAGTAGAAGAGATTCAGATTTTCGGACCCGACATCCTACGAGAAGCCGAAGATAAAGTTCACAAGATCCGTGAGGACCTTAAGACCACCCAATCCAGACAGAAGAGTTATGCCGACAAGAGACGTCGAGACCTATCCTTCAATATCGGAGATTCTGTGTATCTGAAAGTATCACCCTTGAAAGGAATGCAATGTTTTCAACTCAAAGGAAAGTTAGCCCCCAGATATATCGGACCCTTCAAGATTTTGAATCGCCATGGAGAAGTGTCATATCACCTGGAACTACCGGAGGAAATGTCAGCCATGCATAATGTGCTTCATATCACGTTACTTGGCAAATGCCTAGAAGTCCCGGAGAAGACCAAAGTTTTCAAGAATATTGATCACAGAACCATAGAGATCAACGAGGACCTAACATATCCTGAAGTACCCATTCGTATTTTGGAAGAATCTTTCAGGACCACCAGAACCCGGAGCATCAAGTTTCTCAAGATCTAGTGGAGTAACCACACTGAAGAAGAAGCTACCTGGGAGCGAGAAGACTACATTAGAACTGAGTTTCCAGATATCTTTAGTTCCTAGTTTTCTTCTTCTCAAATCTCGGGATGACCCAAGTTTCTCAAGGATGGAAGGTTTGTAACATCCCAAAAATATTAATCAATATTATCAAGTTCCAATCACCCAAGTTTAGGGCTAACAAAAACTTTTGTTATTAAAATCAATATGAATCCATGTGTGTATGTGATGAATGCATGAATGCTTGTATTGCCATGTTTGATTGCTATGAATGACAAGGATTGGTTTAAAGATGAAAACAACATCATCTAAATCATTTCCAAGCAGAATCAAATCAAGAGAAATTCAAATATAAACAGTATAAGAAAATGGTCATTTTGACCAAAGTTAACCACTAGACCACTTTGAGTGTTTCTAGTCCAAGTTTTCTAACAGAAACAAATCAAATTCTTTTCACCCCTTGCTAGACCAAGTAAAATTGAACCCAAGTCCACTTTGCAAACCAACATAAACAGATTTCAAATCTATTCAAATGGCAATTCAAAACTGAATCAAGTGTAGGTACTAAGATCATCATTTCTCAAAAACCACCCAAACCAGTTCACCTTGCCAAACCCAAGCAACCAGATACTACCAAGCATGTGACCAAAGCACCCACCAAATTTCATTTCAAAATTTTCAAAGTTGAATTCTATTGGCCATTTCATCAAACACCTGGAGACACATTTTAAACTCTGCCCAACTACACTGTTTTGAGCAGTGATCATTCAAACCCTTGTCCCCAATTCTTACCCCTTGTCGCCTCAGTGAGCACACCTACATTGAACAAGCTAGGAAGCTACCATGGCACAAGTGCTGAGCCACCCTTGCCCCCCCATTGCCGGCCTACCATGGCTAGCTAGCAGGAGGCAATGCCACGCCCAACCATGATGTCCAGGAGGAAGATCACCGTCCACCGCCACCCCCTGTCCAGCCCTCGAACACAGCCAGGCCCTGGACCATAGAGGAAACGCTGCGCCCACTGTCTGTGCGCCGTGCCAAGAGAGCACCAGAGAGCCTCACCCGACCAGCTCGCGTACTCCGCGCCTCGCCCTCACCGCGTGTGCACACACTTGCCTTAACACCAACTAGCTCCCAGACATCCATGTTCGCCTCCGCGTGACCCATTGCAACTGTGCGTCATCGAAAATGTTGTCGGTGCCGCTCGGAGCACTAGCCCGTTCTGGCCAACCTCGATCGCCCCTTGCCACGCCATTATGCCCTTGAGCATCGCCAGGAGACCGCGCACCGTCCTACACCCTTCGCCATGCCAATATCTCGTTGTACCGTCGACCCCAACGAGCTTTGCCCATGCCACACCGCCTCTCTCACTCGGCTATAAAAGGAGGCCACCCAGCCTCAATTCGCCACACCACCTCACTCCCCACCTCTCACAGAACACCAATAACCCTTCCCTGGAGCAAGGCGAGTTCCGCAGTGCCAGAATTTCACCGGAGTCTGCCGTGGAGGAGGAGAAGCGGGGCCATTGATTGGAGCCGCCCCAGGAGCCGCCGTGATCACCATTCGAACCACCGTCGTTGACAACTTCGTTCACCCCCAACACCAACCCTAGATGGAGCCCTGGTGAGCCTCACACGAACCCCACTGCCGCGTTAGGGTTTAGACCTCGCCAGAGCTGTTCGTCGTTGACGATGCACCCCAGCTGTTAGATCAACTTCTAATCATAGGGCCTAGATTGAAGGATACCTCTTCGGGAGCCCCTGTCTCTCTGATAGGTGGTACATCCCCTTTAAGCCTGGGTGTTGCGCTGTGTGCAGTGGGCCAACCCATTTAGTTCCTGCGTGACCCATTAGATTCCAATATAGATTTTTCAATTGAGTTCAAACCTAGTTCTGTCAGTAGATTCAAAAATCAATTCAGAGAGTTTTACTGAACCAAATGGCATGAAACTAATTTTTCTAGAAAGGTATTGAAATTATTAATCCAAGCCTGTTGGATTAAAACCATTTGGAATTATAGATCACCTATTGTAAAAATAACAAGGCACAAACTTTTCTGCATTCAAACATTTTTCAAAAATCAACCACAAATGCTTTTGAGTTGATTCCAACTCTCAAAAATAACATTTGACAAGTTCATTCTGAATATAAAAAAAATATTTAGGTTTACAGGCAGTAATCTTGGACAAGTATTATAAGAATGCCCCATAGGCATTTCTAGTCACTTTAATTATTAAAAATAATAATGTTTAACCTTATTAAATTGTGATACCACTTCACATTACCAAGTATTAAAATATGTGGTGATGACATGTGTCAACATGATCCCATATTTTAAATTGGAGAATATTAAATCTTAAGTAGTTTTTCAATGAGTAGAAATTACTTTTCCAAAATAAAATAAATAAGAATAAGGCTTTAATCCTTGTGATGATGCTAGATCATCTAGTGTGAAACTTTGTTTGCGAAATAGAAGTAGTTAAGTATTGTTTGGTGATTGTGTACCTTGTATTTATTTATAGACGCTAGTACCGACCAAGCATACGAGGAGGAAGGGGACTACTACGAAGAGGAAACAGAGGAGAACTTCAATCACTGCACTACTCAAGGCAAGCTAAGCTAAACCATGCAAACTAATACTTGCAAGCCCCAAAATACCACTTAACCTATTGAATGCCTTAGGTATATTTGGTTATACCACTTTATTATACCAAACCTAGTTTTACTTGCAAGATTTATTCTTTTCTTTCTTGATCAAAGCTCTTTATTACTTCTAGTTAGTATTTAGTGAGTTTTGGAAATATATTATAGGTAGCATAAAGATCATAAAACTTGGCCTAAGTTAGATAGAACTAGATGTCATACTGAGGCATGAGATCTAGATTTGGATAGTCACACTTGATTAGCATCCCTCATTAGTGACTACCCCTAACTTGAGTGGCTAGTGCTAAGAATAAAACTTGATCACTTTAGATGGGAATACTTAGTGAAAATGATTATGAAAACCTTAGAATGATGAGTCATTCTAATGAAATGTTTTGACATGTGTTATGAACACCATATGTTTTGATGATGAAAATGTTGAAGCATGATCCTTAGCCCCTTTATAAAACTGATGGTTGGGTTCGTATGCGATACCATTCCAATTTTACCACAACCACAATACCCGAAATTGGGGAGGGCTTGACTGGAAGTTTCATATCTTAGTATGGGTTCCGTTGTGGAAGAGGTGTGAGTTGAGGCTACCTCGTGATGATTGTCCACCTATGCAGTTCCGAAGATGACAGATGGTCATGGTTGGGAGGCCAGACACATAGGGGAGGTGACTATACTAGGGTGTGTAATTGAAAGGTTAGGATTGATTATCCGCATACTGAGTATGGTGATTCAGGATTGTTCCTGACGGATGTATCGAATGTTGTGGTGAAAGTGTACCACCTCTGCAGAGTGTCAAACTATTTGAATAGCCGCGTCCGTGGTTATGGATAGTTGGAGTGGCCATACTGTTCCGTTGTCAGATGATTTCAAAATGACTTGGGAAATGAATTATGACTTAACTTGACCACTACAGGGTTGTGAACATGAAAACTAAGTTCCCATTTAGGTGTTGTAAAACTTTAAGTTAGTTTCCTTTACTTCTAAACTCAGTTAGAGATAAACCTGGCTTTTTGCAAATAAACCTAGAGCTTAGGATTCCTACTTGAACCACTTTACTTGTTAGTGATAGTTTGTGAGTACTTAAAGAGTTCTCATGACTTTGTCCCTGGCTATTCCTATGGCCAGACTATGATGAGGACTACCAGGATGATGGACAGCAGGAAGTATATGACAACTAGGATCATCTCCCATTGCCAGCATTGCCTATGACCCTGAACATGGAGCTTCGACCATGCTACCATTATTATTTATTTCCGCTGTGTTGATTGCATTAAGACTAGATCATGAGAGCCTTTATTTGTAATACCTTTATTACGGTTTGTAATGGATGATGAACTATGGTACCAATCTGTTATGTCTCATAGATATGGTAATCCTGGGATTGCGATGTATGGCATAGCAGGCATCTGGGATTAAAAATCTGGGTCTTGACAACGATCTTACTTACATCACACATTATTATATTATTTTTACAATTATGAACAAAAGGGGTAATAAGATAATGAAATAGAAAAGAATCATTTTATTACAATAATACACATATTATACTGATAATTCTTTGTCTAAATAAAAAAATGAAAGATTACAACAAAGAATAAAAGAAAATGTCTAAAACTAAAATTCTAGCTAGTTCTCTTTATCTTCATATCTTCTTGATCTCCATTCCTATAAACAACAGAAAGAGATAACATTGTTTTAATGTTAAAATGTTTACCCCACCATGGGTGAGGCAATTAAATATATGAAAATAGATTAGGGATTTTGAGAATAACTCCCCAAATCGACTAAAAACCTAAGAAGGTACCACTCAATCTAGGCAACATTGGATCTATACACTTGATTCTGATAGAGGCAATTTATTAGCAAAAGCTAGTCACTGACTTAATATCCACATTATGTAATTAATCAAGCTATGGTACCTTCCTAAGTTTAGCTATAATCACCTAAAAGAAGAGGCAGTAACGTTATAATCTAGATTAGCATTAATTAGCTAAGCAGATTAAATAATAAAATTCACACCAGTAAGTAAAAAAGAATAAATACATTGTCCAACAGTAATACTCATTCCTAGTCGTGGCTTGTACCAGGAGAGAGTAAAACACACCTTGACTATATGCCTTAGTAAGGAAGCCATACCCACAAGCAGATATTTTCTCAAAACCAGTTGAGCTGATCCATAAGTGTCGAACCCAACCATAGTAACTTGAGCTAGTAGGTCCCAATTGTAAGCAGCATACATATAACATGCATTAGGGAGAGAGGGTAAATGCCATTTGAGGCAACACAGCTGTAGCACAACCACGAGGAAATACCATAGACACCAGCATTTCTGCTGATTTCATCCACACACATCACTGTTCTTCACTAGAATAACAAATAACCATTTCTACATCACTAAGAATCCCAGATCTTTCCACCAAGCCATCCACTAGCTAGGACAAGGAGGAGTAGATCAAGATCAACAACATCACAAGGAGGAACAGATTAACATCACAAGAATAAGAGCAGGAGAATATTAAGGAAGAGATGTAACCAGAACCAGAAGGGAAGTAGTTGTAAATCAAGATCCCTAATAGGACACCAACAACAGGTACAAGTCCATGAGAAATATAAATTAGATCATGCAGCACCTGTTCTTATTAGCTTGCACCATCAGATTCAAGTGAAATAATGGCTCTGTTACAAATCATCTAACCCAGCGACCCTTCAACTAGAGATTTTCTAGGAGGATTAGGAGAGATTTCTCTCAGTTTGCATAGGGATGCTATGCAAATTCATCACAGAGAATGAAAGACACCAAAATATATTTCTTTTCTTATTATCTAATAGTTCCTCCGCCTTTTCATCATAGGCTGGGTCAAGAACTTCCTCCACAAAAATCAACCATAGCATCTGTTCTTAACCATATATCTTGAAGGAGGTTTAGGAAAGGAAAAACTTTGTGATCCACATAGAAAACCATGAAAATATCATCTCTGAGTTATTTAGCTTCAGACCAGCATAATTATCATATTATTTAGCTTTTATTATCCAAACATAAACCACAGATGCTAGGATACAGGGCACATCCCAAAGGGTAACACCTCCATACCTAGCAGATTCAGAGTTTCTTGAGTACAAGCTCAAGTCCATTTTCTTAAATCCACAAATCAGTTTCCTAAAAAGATTTAGGAATCATTAAAAATGGTTACTATCATATATAAAGTGTACTCATATTGGCCATTCATTTACACTTGTAAATATTTCGCAAACAATCTTATCATTTTCCTAGCAGGATCTCTAGGAATCAAAGTTGTACATTATTACACTGTTAGATTCGACATAGAACAAATCATTTTCCTAGGAAATATATGTAGGAATAATTCTAGTATGTTTTCCATGACCACATAAGAGCAGAGCTTGGCTGTGGTACAATACCAATTTAGCTAGTCCCAAATTTCTTGGATTGCAATATAACAGTATTTGTGAACATTTCCTAGCCAACACTCTAGGAGTCATTTATAATTCCATTTTCACAACATAAGTATATGGGACAACGAATTCAATATATCATATATATCACCATGCTAACAGATGCACCACAATAGCACTTATTTATATAACAGAGCCTGTTATTTAACCAGGCATAGCCAGCATCAAAAGTACAAGTTTAGGAAAACATCTGCCAACAATTTCATAGTTTCAACGTCACACAAGAATCAAAACATTTAATTAAATATTGTCATATTGGCAACCTATATTGCATACAACCCAATCTTAGTCATAATGGTATCCAATTAATTCATCCCATCCTCCTAAGTACAAATCAAATAGGAATCAGGCTAACACTACCTCACTGTCATATTTGTCAGTCATAGGAATTTAGTGAGCATAATTTTAAAAGAAAGCTCCAAGTAAATATTATCAACAACACAGAGAGAGTAGAGAAGGGGAAATATTCAGTTAGAAATGGGGCTGGTATAAACCCTAAAGTGTTTATACTTGCGCAACAAATATTTAGGGTTGTGTCCATACTTACTACTAAGCTAGATAATAGATTAGGAAGGGGAGGAAGAAATAGAGGAGAAGGGGATACTTACCGGGAGGTCCTCTCCTAGCAAGAAGTGGAAGCAAAACATGATGTTACAGGGGATCGGAGGCGATGGACAAGACACGGTAACACGGTGACCACTGAGGGCGCCACAGCACCACCTGCGCCGAGCCATGGCACCACGAGCACATCTAGACCCAAACACCATTACCAGCGTAGAGGAGATAGCAGCTTCGTGAACCTAGCACCTATAAGGGTTGGGCACGGCCGCATGGAGGCTCGATTATGAAATCGAGTTGGTCAGGAATATGAAGGAGGGGGTGACGTGTCCTCTACGTCAAGCAGTGATGCTGAAGGCCACCGGGAAGGGCCGAAGGGAGGCGGTGGCTCTATCGGCGGTGAGGCCAGTCTAGGGAGCAAGATATGTGAGGCCATGCGGGTGTGCGTGAGTGAGCGCTGTGAGGGAGATAGTGTTGGGATGGGAATAGCCCAACTAAATGGGCCTAGGCGGGCCGAGTCGGCCTAAGGTTCAGATTGTCTATGCACTTAGGTTCAATTAAAAAAAGTAATATACATTAATTATACCATATTAAATTACCACAATACCCTTAATAATATTCAAGTCAGAGAAAAATGTAGGAAAATCCTAAAAATACAATTGTTATTTAAAAGTGATCACAAAAATGATATCTATCCAAGAAAAATATAAAACCACTTGATTAAACTAAATAAATACCACTAATTATTAAAGACACTAGAGTTCTCAATAAATTATAACAATATAAGAAAATTCCTAAAAAAATAATAAAAATCATTTTTCTGTATAAAAATGAATCTACTATTTTATAAAAATACTAACCTAATTTTTATAAATAAAATTTGAAGTAAGTATTCAAAAACATTTAATCCTTTATGGAATTTTATAAACATAAGAAAAATACAATAAATAAATAAATAAATCATTTTAAAGGTATTGAATAAAATTATTACACTACAAAAATATTTAATATATTAATTTAAAAGTTTTTAATATTTTAAAGTAATAAATCCTTATCTATTATCAATTTTTGAAAATTCTTTAAAAACATTTCTTAAGTAAGACATAATTATATTTCTTCAGTAATATTAAAAATTTAAAACCAAATTACTAAAGTTCTAAACCATAACTAAGGTTTACAATAGAACTTAAATGTAAATTATTACCTTTATAATATATTTTGAAACCTTAAATCAAAACTCAAACCCACGACCTTAAAGATAACTTGATACATCATTCACTAATATTAAGGGGGAATAATCTTAATATCTAAATAATAATTAACATGACTTTAAATCTAACACATTAATAATATCATCCAAATCTTACTTTCATAGAATAATTGCATATCATTTTCATAATAGCAAAATAAATTTAATCTAATCATTCACTTAAATATTAAGTGAATAACCCCACACCTTAGTCATACTTATCATAAATCCAAAACTTAAGGATAATTAAAACAAATTCCACCTTAAGTTTATTTACCCTTTTAAAGTTAACTTTAGTCTCAAAATCGTATAAACATCATGCATAATAAACTACTTATGTTATTTATAGTTAAATTTGGTGTGTTTTAATTAAGACCTAAATCATCTCAAGTCCAAACTATTGAGAAAGCGCAAACAACATCAATCACATTATATTAACGGTAAATATTTTTTAAACCTTATCAAAGAAACCTTTTCCTCGAAGGTTTTTATTTTTGCCACTTCAAACAATAACTCTATAACAATTTCCTTCAATCCTTAAAAAATCCAATACATAGACTTTCATCATATGAACCAAATAGCAACTAATCTCAATCTTAGATTACTATTGCACTCTACTTTTGTAGCTTGTATATCAAGACTTAAGTTCCTTATAAATGCATTTCCTGTGAAGTAAAAAATTAAAGATCAATTAACTCTTAAAGGAATCACCTAAAGTTCACTTCACTTAAAAGTATTGGGATTCATTTTCGGGAGTTTTACAAAATGCATAGCATTACTTATGCATAACTACATATTGCTTCTTTAAACATTAGTCCCTAACGGACCAATGATGTTGAATTCAGATATTGGATTTTCTATTGTGTTGAAGACCGTGAGTGCATAATCTTGCAATCACAAAAGGCAAGTTCACACTTTCTCATGTCCTTTGATTATCTTCTGTAAAGTATTTTGAAAATACAGTGTTGTCATCACTTGCATTTCAAAAAGGTCAGAAAACACGATTTTCATAATAATATTATTATAGGTTACTTACCATGAGGTAATAACCTAATATGAAAGTTTCGGTGGTAAAGGAACATATTATCTAGGACTTAATAACCAATATCGCCAGTGATTCTTGCGACGTATATCATGCGTTAACCATGAGATTTGGAATGGGATGGAGAAGTCAGCTGTATTGTTTTCCTTCCGTATGTAGGCAAGACGACCTTAACGTGACGTTGTGATTCCTTGTGCGGATCCAACATATGGGTGGGCACCCTTAGGCCCCACAATTTTGGTGTCTAGATTATCTATGAGTGCCTGCCGGAGGTATATCCGGACCTATATGGTACTTGCCAGGGGTATCCCCAGCTCATAGAGTCTTTGGGAACTCATCAGGGTTATAGTCTGCGCGAAAGGGGGCTTAACAGTGGTGAGTCGGCCCCAAAGGATCGTGCAGACACGCGGGGTCGCGAAGAGGGCAGTGATTGGCTTGGATCTTAGTCTGGGCCTCATACCAAGGAAGTATGAACGGGTTGGCCGCTCGGATGTGCAACAAAGCTAATATCTCTCATGGGTAAAGTAACGCACCTCTGTAGAGTGTAAGAACTATAACTTGTTACTCCCTGTTCCGAGAAGGAGCTACAAACATGGCAGGAAAGGAACTCCATGAAAGTTTTGGTAAACCTGTGAAGGCTGACGGACATATCTTTTCAGAATAAAAGCAACATTTGAAGAAATGTTTATGAAAACTTGCATTGCCTACGACCTATGGTCAGTGGCTTTAGAGATAGTGCATCAAACGATCCTTTCTAGTGAACTTGCTGAGTATGCTCGTACTCATCGTATCTTCTTAACACTTGCTAGATTCTGAAGCCCATACAGACGACATCTACATCCACTTATGCTCAAGGGAATCGTCATAAACAATCCAAGATCTTTAATGAAGTTAATGAAGTCAACATATACATCAAGTAAAGTGAATACAAAGTTGCTAATTAGATAGGAATATTTAACTCTAGCTATAGAACCTACTTCTGTAGGGTATTGCCATAGCTTCAATACAAGACAAATAGATAGATGCTAATATTATTGGCATGATAGTTATGAGTTGAATATTTCTGGTTCTTCTTTGTAAGAAGTTTATTTATCTCTCTTTAACCTAGAGTGTTCTCTAGATCTTTTGTAAAGAGTCGAGTTGTAACCCATAGTCATGTCTTGGACCTGCTGTGTTTCTGTTGTACCACTCTGAGGGATGTAATACTAGTGAACGGTGTTTCATTAGTGTTATGTCAACGACTATAGTGTACTACATTATGCAGTGGTATGCTAGGTCACCGCACCAGTACATAAAAGTTGAGTTAACAGGATCTGACAAAACCACTATCAACATCAAGCTCATAGTATAGCAGTAAAATCTATACCACTAGAATTAATAGGTAGCCACCTCAAAGCAACATGATATCAAGGGATGAACCCTAAGACAGAGGGATGAACCATAGAACAATGGACATTCACACTTAGGGTTCATGTGTTGCGAGCACATAGAGGCCAACATGGTAGGATAGTGAACAAGAGGGGGAAAGGGAAGAACTCCCCCGAGGTCCTCGCTATAGTTATAAGAGGAAGTAGAACGGGTGACAAACGCAACCATGGCGGCACGAGGAGCACCCGGAGGCGCTGCAACCCACGCCAAGCCACGAGCACAACGGCCACAACCACACTAGCAGCAATAGCGGCACCACACAGCCACCAGAGCCATGGAGTAGCACCATAGGGCCGGCGGAGCACCGAATCACCAGTGACGACCAAAAACTAGGGTTCGGGGTGGAGGCGACATTGTCAGGAAATAGGCCTAGAAACGAATCGAACGGGGTGAGTTGACGGAGCATTACCGACTACCTCGTCTCACACCACGGCAGCGTCCAGAGAAGCCCAAGGAGGACGGAATCGCACGGCGATGGCGGCGGCAACACAGCCCCACGGTAGGGCGCGAGAGAGGAGGTGCGTGTGTGAGAGGGTGTGAATGGGGAGGACTGGGCCGGGGTGAGGTTTGACCCGAGCCTACTTGGGCCAAATTGGGCTCAGATGGGCCAGTTGGTAAGCCTGTCCCAGTTCCAAAAGAAATTACAAAATAAATTGTTTACCCGATTATTAAATGACCAAATTACCCATGAACATAATTTCTATCCTAGGAAAATAAAGAAAAATCCTATTAATATATATGGTATATTAAAATGATCACAAAAATAATACATACCTAGGAAAAATATAACATTACTTGTTTGAGTTAAGTAAAATGGAAATAAATATTAAAACTACTAGAATCCTAAATAAAATTCAATAAAATAAAATAAAAATCCGAAAAAGAATAAAAATCATCCTTGTATATAAAAATAAATCTATTACCTTATAAAAATACTAACTTAGAATATTTAGAAAGAAAAATTGAAGTAAATATCCAAGGAGATTTAATGCTTTGTGAATTTTATAAACCTAAGAATAATACTTAAAAGTAAATAAAAAACATTTTTAAGATTTTGAATAAATATATCCTACTAGAAAAATATTAAATATATAATTAGTAAAGTTTTCACGATTTCAAAATAATAAATCCTTAAATAATTTTAGCAAATACCAACTTGATAAATTCTGTAAAAACATCTATTAAGTAAGAAATAATCACAAATTTATATTAACCCTTAAATGTCTTTTATATAAATAATAATTCCAAAACCATAATCTAGAATTGTAATTAGGCTTAAATATAACCACTAACTTTCTAATTCTTAAAACCTTAAAATATCAAATCCTTTTAGTTTAATTACAAGTCCAACTCCAAAGATTATAATTCATAATAAAAATTGAAGTACAAACTAATCATTCACTCAAATATAAGTGAATGATCTTACAACCTTAATCATACCTATTATAACCTAAATATAAATAAAACATATTACATATTAAATTTATTTATGCTTTTAAGGCCAACATTAATTCCAAAATTTACAATCATCATATTAAAAAACTATTTATATTGTTATAGTTAACTTTGGTCTGTTTCAATTAAGACATCAGGTATCTCAAGTCCAAATTATCTGAGAAAACGCAAACGGAATAGATCACATTCTATTAACCATAAATATTATTTAAACCTTACACTACTAGGAAATCCTTCATCAGTGGCGCATCCATATTGGTCTTCTGTGGCGCATGGCTGGGACGCCACTGTTACGTCGCCACTGATGAAAACTTCTGTGGCGCATTCCGAAATGCGCCACAGAAGTCATGATACTTGTGTGGCGCATTTTGGTTGATGCGCCACAGGACTCTGTTCAGTGGCGCATTATGGACAATGCGCCACTGAAACACTATGCGCCACAGAAGGTTACAATGATGCGCCACTGGTTTGAATATCAGGTATTAAAAAAATTGAAACTTGTCCAAATATACAGTATTATACAGGTATTATACATTATTACACAGAAATAGTATATTTGACTTAGTATATGAAAATAAATACAATACAAACATGAATATAGTGCCATCACACTACTTAGAGCCCGAACGAGATAGACAAGTGATCATCACATTACAATACAAGTCAAATGAAGTGGTTTGTTACAAGTGTTTGTTACAAAGTTCACCATCTCATCACATTACAAATGAAGTGTTCATCGCCTACACTAGAATCAAACAGAATACAACTATGACGACGGTGAGCAAGAGCAAGAGCACTAGCAATATCTTCATCTGGTTCTCCTTCCATAGGTGGTTCCTCCTCTTGGCTACCGCCTCCTCTCTAGTCGCGTAACCTTTGTAGCTATTGCCGCTAAACTTGTTCACCTGTTTCTGACAGTCCTCCCACTCATCGTAGACTCCTGGAACCCAACCCTTGTACACCACGTACCACTTCGTCATCTCTATAGATAAGGCATATTAGTAAATCATGCAACAGAAAGAACTAAATTGGGTCACATGCATATATATTCACATAAAATAAAGCAAAAGATCAGTAAACATAGAATATATCACATCGATCATAATCATAGACTTCGACGACAACGACCACAATAGTGAAGTTTACAACATACGACCACGGTAGTATATAGTTTGTGACACAACACTACACACAAACATCTATGATAATTCTAGGTGCACACATCGATCAATGTTGAGAACTGCTAACGCTCGGCTTCGGGAATGGTAGATAGCCATCCTTTGTCATCCACGTCCTGTTGTCACCCTGTTGACGAAGAATATTTTTAATCTCCCTCTTAGTCAACCCTCTTTTGACGAAGAATATTTTCAATCTCCCTCTTAGGACCCCTCCCCTCGTGTTGACATCTTTCACGATGATTTCCGACAACTTAACCTGGATGCGATGGAAGTCTTCTCTAAGATCATCATCGTCCCTTCGCGCACAATTTTCGGCCCATGCTCGGAAACTAGATGGCAGAGTTAGGTTCTGGCAATCCCGGACAAACCCTTTAAGGTGATGCGTGGCGTAGAAGTCCTCCTTGGCGCCGCCAGTAGCCGGCTCCTTGACGCAGGGGAACTCGAGCACATGCTTGAACACGTGCTTGTCATCCTTGATACATTCCCCCTTGTTGATGAAGGGGCATCCCTTTTTAGCGTAGCCCTCGAGAGCCTCATTCAAAACACCCCTTATTCTGGTGTAGTCCTTCTTCTTCTTCTTCTTACTCGCCGAGTCGAAATACGATGCTATCGAGTACTTTGTGCAAATGACGATGAGTGTGCAGTATTTGTCTCTGCACAACACGGTTGAAAGAGGATGTTGGAAAAGGGCAAAGGAAGAAAGTTATAAGAAAGCCTAAGTTAACAATGCTAGGGGGGTGTGTACTTACTCGGGAAAGAAAGGCAAAAGAAGCGTGTTCGTCCTCTTGTGGTCCACCATGAACTTCTCGAGATACGCCGTCGCCTTGGCACGCATCTCAGATCCTTCCCTCAACTGGCTATCACGCATGTAGTAGGGATCCACTATCGCGATGTAGGGGGTCTTCTCTCTCTTGGTCTTCATCGCCAGATTGAGCGCGAATAGGCGGACCATGTTATAGTCCAGCCGTTTTGAGAGAAACAGCTTGAAGACGTCCTCGTACGATATGAAGAACACGTCCGCGGGGGCTTCATGGACGAAGTCCACGTCCGATGGCACCTTGACAGTGAAAACAAGGTAATTTGGATCTTTGTCTTTAAGAAAAATGCCCTCTAGTGTCTTGATACTATCACTCAAAGCGAGCATATGTCCACCAGCAAGGCGAAGCAGCTCCGGAGTCAGTATCACTTCACCGGCTATATGTATCCTGGGCAAGCCATCCTCGCGGCTGGTACGACGTCATCCTTAGCCCGGATCCTCTTCGGAGGAGGTTGGGTCTCAGCTTTCTTAACTCTCTTCCTGTGCTTCTTTGTCTTCTGAGCAGGCTCCTCCACTGGGGATGCTAAGTGCTCAACGGCCGCCTTTTGGAGTGTGTCAGGACTAAAGCGAATCCAACTGGTTTCTCCTTTTGATCGGCGGCCGGAGGCATCTCTTGAGATAAATCTCCGAAGACCAGGCGTTGCATGCATGTAGTGGGACGCCCACCTTGACCCTCGCGAGCGACGAAGGGTTCTTCATCCACAACAGGCATGTACAATCCTATGTCGGCGCCGGTGTTGGTGTAGTCATCGATGTTGACAAATTCTTCATCATCATCGTTGTTGCCGCCATGTGGTGATGGTGGTGGCGAGGGTGACAGTGGTTGCGTTGCGACGGCGGCATCGCCTTGGGGCAGCCCACGCAGTCCCAATAGTTGTTGGTGGCGACTGGTGGTAGCGACAACGACAGGTGGCTTCCTAGGTGGTGGCCGGACGATCGAGGTGGCACCGGTGACAGGTGGCATCCGAGGTGGTGGCGGGGCGATCGAGGTGGCGCTTAGGTGCCCCATAAGACGAATATGACTCTTCGGCCATGTCAAGGGCTAGCCGTGGCATTCTGCAAGGGTCTTGTGTTCGTCGGCTACATGAGGTTGAAAGGGGGGTCCATGTCGTCGCACCCTGGCAACACTCAAGCAATCCGGACCCTCATCACGACATCGTCCATTGCATTGTTGTGCATCGTGCGGTTCGCCGGTTGTATGATATTGCCCTTGGCAACATCCTTCAACTCGTCGTCATCAACTTTGTGGAGTAGTACGCAAGCAGCGTCCTGAATAACGACACATATGTGTTGGGCATCATGATCGATGTGGCAATCACCCAAGGCGCATAAATAAAGATGAAACGGAGTATGATATTAGTTACCTTGGTGAGGGCGTTGAGTTCGGCTAATGTCGACACACGGCCGATCCCGGTGGCAGGCCTATCATCAGCATTCTCCCGCGGTACTGGTGCCATCGCCGGCTGTGCGATACTGGTATTTTTGGCGGGAGCAGCAGGGGGCAGCTGTGCGACAACAAGCTCTTGCGGCTGCGCCGCGGCGATGGTAGCCGGCGGGGTCACCATGTCCGGCGACGCGTTAACATTGATGCTCGAGTTGCTGCCGCTAAAGCTGGGCACGTTTATTGGCCCCTGTCGACCTCCCGCATTCCAAACAGCTAGCCCCTCCATCAACCCAGGGGGGATGATCGCGCGAAGCTTCTCCTCCAATAACTTGTCCATTGCTTTCTCGTCCACTTTTGCCTCTAATGTCTTCACCTTCAACTTCAGCTCTTCAACCTAGGCTTTATCTTTAGCCGCCGACTGGTTCTTCCTCTCCCTCCTCTTCTTTGCGTCCTCTTTGTAGTACTCGGTAAACTTCATGCTTGTACCGAAGACGGACACACGGCCAGCTGATTTTTGCGGCAACTTCTTCTGCCTCTTCTTGTAAGTGTTCGTCGCCCTGTTAAAAACAGTGTCCCATGGCTCCGCCGCCGAATCTTGGGATGACAAGTCCTCGCTAGCATTCAATTCCTTCTCCTGCAGAGATACAAGGAGAGGTGAACCCATGCATGCATTTAGATTCTTGGCTTAATTATTTTAATGAGAGATCCACGGTAAATTCCTTACCAGCTCATCCTCAAATGCCTTCACATCCGTGTCGTTGGTGACGAACTCCCCTGTAATAGGGTCCAGGTAGTAGAAGGCCCGGACAAATTGTCGGATCGTCAGGTCTATATTTTATGCCATGGGTTCTCTTTACCCAAGCGTTCAAGCTCGGCATCCTCCTTGTCCCAAATGGGCTGTTTCCCTTTGTATCCTCCGCTTCCAAGCCGGTGGTTACCTATGTTCTTCTCTCGCATAGTCTTTCCCCACTCAGTCCATGCTTTAGAGGTAGCGGTATCTAAGTCCGCCTTGAATATCTTGAACTCTTCTTTGTCGAGCATCGGATTTTTCCTACTTATAATCTCCCAGCTTTCACCTTTGTCAATGTTGTTCTTTACCCGGGTTTTCCAGCTGCTCAAGGCGTTGCTCATCTTTGTCGGTGCTAGTTTGTTCACCGAGTTCTTATTACTCTCTAGTTTTATGAACTTCTCTGGGAATGTGTATCGCTTGTGAAGCTTCTTAAGGAGGTTCTCGACCAAAGCATGATTACGTCGGATGTACTTCGTGTTGATCGACATGCTTTCCCGGACGATGCACCCGAGTTGCATGCCGTACCCGCAAGCAATCGATGAAGGCGCAATGGGTTGGCCACCTTCTGTGACCTCGGTGAACTCATCACAGACGTTGGTGAGAACTTGCGGCTTCTGATCCTTAATATCCTTCTTCTTGTTCTTCTTTTGTATGGTGGCCGGGTTGCCGCTACCACCATCTATGCGCTCGACACCATCCGTGGTGGTGTTACCCTCCTCCCCGCCTTCACTAGTTCCATCGTAGTCATCGTTGTCCCCCTCGTAATCTGGATCTTCCTCGCCCCCAACACCTCCGACGACGGTCGTCGGTGGTGGTGTCATTCTCATCTCCTCCGCCTCCTCATGCTCTTGGGACGGCCCCCAGAACGATTTGTTGGCCTCTCGGGCTAGATCCTCAATGCTCATTTGTTTAGAAGGACCGGCCTCATCGTTATTCGACATGTTTGTGCTTTATTACTAAAAAAAGAGACAAAAGGTTAGCACAAATATCGACCGAAAAATTCGGCATGACCTTTGCTAATTTCTGGACCTACGAGTGCCCATTTCTCAACCGAAATGGAAGTGAATCAACACTTCGGGAGAAACGGGCAACTCAATTGAAATCCCTGCAAGAAAAAAAACCAGCCCCATTGACAACCCCATTGACCTCATCCATCATCATCCATCACAGATTCAAATGAGCAACATTTCAAGGAGAAAGGGGAAGCAGCAGCAAGATAAAGGGGAAGCAGCAGCACCATTTCATATAAACAGCAACACATCACAGATTCATATAAACATCCATCATCATCCATCATAGATTCATATAAACAGCAACACAACACCATTTCATATAAACATCACAATTTCATATAAACAGCACCATTTCATATAAACAACAAGATAAAGGGGAAGCAGCAGCACCAAGCCAGGATAGTAGATCAACGAGAGAGCAACCACTAGAACTATAAGAGCAGGCAACACCAGCAAAGAGCCACAGGCTACCACAATCAAATCCAGCATTAGGATATTTCTCAAAGCTCTAGATCTATCTATTGATCATTTTACAAGCATCTGTTTTCATGAAAGAGCATGGTATACTGATCATAGAACATAGAAGATAATGGACAGCAAGTAAATAACATTTGTTCTTAGTAAAAATTGGTCTCGGACCAACATCATTGACCATATTATCTAGCCTAAGCCAGATAACACCATATCAAATCATATTATGATACATGGCACATTCCAATAGAGGGTAGCACCTCTATAATAACCAGATCATTTCTATCATCAGGACAATTTCAACTACATCTTCTCAAGAAAACAAATAAATCATCTTCCTAAATGTTTTAGGAATCATTAGTTTAACTCATCTGAGAATGGACAACAAGTAAATAACATTTGTTCTTAGTAAAAATTGGTCTCAGACCAACATCATTGACCTTATTATCTAGCCTAAGCTAGATAGCAGCATATAAAATCATATTATGATACAAGGCACATCCCAATAGAGGGTAGCACCTCTATAATAACCATATCATTTCTATCATCAGGACAATTTCAACTACATCTTCTCAAGAAAACAAATAAATCATCTTCCTAAATATTTTAGGAATCATTAGTTCAACTCATCTGATAAGAATAGCTAGTAACACATCTGATAAGAATAGCACCTAGTAACCACTAGCAAGAACATCTGATAAGAACCACTGGCAAGAACGAGACCTAATAACCACCGGCAAGAACATCACCTAGTAACATGCATCTGGGATGGCGAACAGATGCATAACAGATGCAATCACACATCTGAGCCCGTGGAGGAGCAGAATAGATGCATAGAGAGAGGGGAGGGGAGGCCTGAACCTCACCAAGGGGTGGATGGCGAGGTGGCGTGGACGGCAAGGTGGTGTGGACGGGGAGGTTGCGCTCCTACTCTTCCTCCGCGGGCTCCTTCTACTTCTCCTCCACAGTCTCTGGCGGCGGCTCCTCCTCCACCACGGGCTCCTGTGCCTGCTCCTCCACGGGCTCCGGTAGCGGCTCCTCCTCCACCACGGGCTCCGGCGACGGCTCCTGGTCCTCCACGTACGGGCTCTAGCGGCGGGCGGGCGATTCGATCGACGGTGCTAGGGTTCTGGTGCGTGCGGCTCGTGTGTGGGGGGAAGTTGGCAAGTGGGGGGGAAGGGGAAGGCCGAACCGTTATTTTGGCTAAGTGTGTAGCTTCTGTGGTGCATTCCTCCGATATGCGCCACAGAAGTTTCAACTTATGTGGCGCAACATAACATGTGTGCTTGGTCCAAAATACGCGCGGCGTTGTAGTTTGCATCAAACAACAATCTAGCGTAGTGGTCAGTCTTGGTGCTCTAAATCTGTGCAGCCGAGGTTCGTATCCTGGCTGTTTCAGACTTTTTTCTTAATTAAAAAATATTTTTAATTATATGATACAAATATATTTAATTATGTTATATTAAAACAAGCAAGAACAAATATATATGTTACAAAAATATTTTAAACCAAGAACATACACATGTATATATATATGAATATAACGATATATATTTTAGTCTCTAACTAATACAAAAAAGTCGCACGTCGTCATGTGATGTGTCGAGCTAGCCTCTCTTCACAATCTTCTTGCCTTTTTTATTCGCGGTTGAATACTTTATCCCGGGCACTATGAGATTTCTTCTCGTGAATGGACAACCTTTAGTAGGTAGTGTGGTCTTTCTCTACTATAGTAGTAGTAGGCATGTTGAAGTACTTGTCGAACTCCTCTTCGATCTTCGGATCTCCATTCTTGTCGAAGTCTTGCTCGTTGGCGGATCCTTCCATTCCGATGATGCTCCTCTTGCCCCTCCTCACTACAACACGACTGGGCTTTGACGGGTCGGAAATAAAGAAACATTGATCAACTTGGCTAGCGAGTATCCACGGCTCATTTTTCGTGGAGGCCTTCTTTGCCAACTTGGCATCTGGTATAACGCAGGTGGTGAAATATTGGCCTTCTTTTTCGACGTTCTTGGCCCATCTAACACGGAACATCGGTACCGTCTCTCCACAGTAGTCGAGCTCCCATATCTCCTCGATCCTTCCATAGAATCTTTCTATGACAGTAGTCTCGTCATCGACGAAGGACATCATAGTAACTCCTGAGTTTGGATATTCGCTATTCATGTCCTTTTCCTCGGTGTAGAATATGTAACCGTTGATGTCGTATGACTGATAGGTCTTTACGTTATGCGCTGGGCCCTGTGACAAGGAGAATATGAGTTGTTGATCTTCCGTAGAAGGCGTCTGTGGGGGATTGTCCAGCATCCTTTTCTTGAACCAACCCGTGAAGGTGGAGTTGTGTTCTCTTGTTACGTCTCCTTTCTTCCTCGGGCGGGCCCAGTCCACGTACTCCTGCTCGATCAAGCTTTTATGCTCTTCCACCCAAGGGCTGACCAATTCAATGTGTTGTAGTGCGACTCAGTGTGCCCTGGCAAAGTCGGCGCGTCGATTAGCAATGTCGACATGTAGTGAGCGGTGGCCCTCGCGGTGACCATACCCAGCGAGCCTGCCTTGGCGTCTTTCTTATACCTAGTAACTCGACCTTCGCTCATGCTGACGACCATGTTAGCCTTCGTGGTATGCACATATAGAGAAAAAAAGACAGAGAGTAGGTTAATTAGAAATATACACACACAAATCACACATGCATGGTTGTCGCCGGAAAAATTCGCATGACCTTTCCTAAAAGTAGGACATATGGGTGGTGCGAAAATTTGCCGAAATGGAAATGAATCAACATTTCGGCAAACATCCATGCACCACACCGGGACAGAGACAAGCAAAAACAAGAATCTTCTTCCCATGCAAGAATTCATGCACCACACAAGCTTCATGCACAAACATCATCCTCGCGCCATGCATGCATCGCATATACACACCGCCCGCGCGACAAGCTTTACACCTACAAAACATGCATATTCAATGCCAATTACTCACCGGGTAGATAGAATACCGAGTCGAGAGCGCGATGTGAGAGAGTGTGGACCAATAGATCTATAGAGAGATAATAGTACACAAATAGAGATGTGGAGGAGAAAAGTAGGTGTGTTTTAGATCAACTAGTTGGAGAAAGGCTTTCCCTAGCCAATCTATTAACTATAGTAGGTTTAAATACAACAAAATGTAGAAAAGTATAGACAAAATGGGGTGGGAGAGAGGAGGAAGACGAGCTGGGAGGAGGGGGAAGAAGGATGTGAAATGGATGGTGGGAGAGAGGAGGAAGCAAAGCTGCCACCTTTGTGCAGATCTGGTCGAAGGATTCTCTGGCGCATATAGGCCGTATGCGCCACAGAAGTTCAATCTTCTGTGGCGCATACAGGCTGCATGTGCCACAGAACCTTGGCCATAGGGTGCAGTGGGCCATGTGGGCCCCTGACTCAATCTTCTGTGGCGCATAGGGTTGTTATGCGCCACAGAAGGTTAAACTTCTGTGGCGCATATCTGACCCATGCGCCACAGAACACTGTGGGCACAAATCTGCACCAAATGAAGGTGGCAGATAGAGCTCTTTAATGACACCCCTCTATATATATGCCACACTCCCTGTCCAAAGCAACATACCTGCCCTCATGTCTTCTTCCCACAACTCGTCGGAAGACTCGCTGGAGTGCACAGCCCGCTCGCATTCCCTGCAGCCTACTCGCAGTGGAGGGGCGAGGTCGAGGGGAAGTGCTCGGAGTCAGCCGCCGCGGGATTCAGAGGTCAACCTAATCGAGGAGGAGGCCAGACTGCGGCACGAGGCCCTCTACAACAAGTCAATGAGGTTGTCACTACTAGAGAAAAGCCTATGCGAGGCGCGCCTAAAAGCTTATGCGAGGCGCATATCATATGCGCCTCTAACTTCAAGCCTCGGGTATTTTTTATGCGAGGCGCATATGATATGCGCCTCCTATACTTCACATATGCGAGGCGCATATACTATAAATATACGAGGCGCATTGTAAAACATATGCGAGGCGCATATGATATGCGCCTCCTATACTTCACATATGCGAGGCGCATATCGATATGCGCCTCGCATAAAATATGCGAGGCTTGAAGCTAGAGGCGCATATGATATGCGCCTCGCATATGTGAAGTATAGGATTAGGACTATAAATATACGAGGCGCATTGTAAAACATATGCGAGGCGCATATGATATGCGCCTCCTATACTTCACATATGCGAGGCGCATATCGATATGCGCCTCGCATAAAATATGCGAGGCTTGAAGCTAGAGGCGCATATCATATGCGCCTCGCATATGTTTTACAATGCGCCTCGTATATTTATAGTATATGCGCCTCCTATAGTATCCTATATGCGCCTCCGGTAATATTTTCGAAATTCAAGTTTTACAGACCACTATAAATAATAATATACATATATTCAAATATACAATATAGTCCAGAATACAGTATAAAGAGCACAGAATTTTTCAGAAACTTGCAATTTGCCAAAGCATAATAGAACCAACATGAATACAATACATTACACATCAATCATGACATACAAGTTCATACATCAAGTGTTTGTGCCACAAGTTCACACCTCCGAGTACAAGTTCACAATCAAATTACACCTCCGAGTACAAGTTCACAATCACATTACAACTCCACCGACGTAGCTCTACCTAGATGAAGTAGAACACATAACCTACCATGAAGAGAAACAAGGTGGTGATCACGAGGAAGTTCCTCCACTTCTTCCTTCCATGCCTCCTCCACTTCTCTTCCGCCACCTCTCTACTCTCATAGCCTTGGTAGCTGTTGCCCGAGAAGTTGTTCACTTGCTTCTGGCAGTCTTTACACTCCTCGTACACACCTGGAACCTGACCGACGTACATGACATAACACCTCGCCATCTCCTACACATAATAAAGATGATATTACTTATGTCAGTGGAAAGCAATAGCTAGCAGTTCACAAGATAGAATCATGCATATATATATGTGGGTGCAACAAAATGTAAGAAAACGTTCTAATCATCGGCATTTCGAAGAAAGACCAAAAAAAGCAAACCAAGAATGACTTGGATTAGTGCCTCATACTTAGATTGGGCACGGAAATAACAATGCTCGCTGTTCGATCTCATGCGGCAAGTAGAGTATATGCCCAAATTACTAGTCTACTTGGCACACAAGATCGAACAGCGGCATAGTCATACACGTGACACCACAACACGTTCTAATCATCAGCATTTCGAAGAAAGACAAAGAAAGCAAACCACAAGAAGTAGGGAAGCAATGAAAAATGAAAAGCAACAAGCACTTAAAATAGTTCGTAACACAAATAACTAGCTAGTGTCTCTCACAATCAAGTTCAACGGTTGACGAAACATATTCTAGAGGTTTTGCTAGGCAAGTTTAACATAGTGATAAGAGGTTACAACACGAGTTCAGAACTAACAGCTAGGTACCCAGGCAATGCAATCATGAAGTCTTCTTTGGCTCTTGAGTCGGCTTTGGGGGGGCATTGATGAAGCCCGACCGAGTTTTCGCCATTTGCATGAACATCCTGCCGTCACCCTGCTGCGCTAAGCGTTCGTCTATCTCCCTGTTGGACGGTGTATAGCCGCCATAGAACGTGCCTCCGGTTTTTATGACTCCCTGGTACACGATTGTCGCGATCTCCTCCTGGATGTTGAAGAAGTGTTGCCTGAGGTTACGAGCCTGTATGCATGCAAGCTTTTCAGCCCACTTCACGAGGTCAGATGGCAGCGTTTTGGTCTCCATGTCATTGAAGAACGCCTTCATGTGGTAAATGGCGTAGAAGGCATCCTTCCCACTGCCAGGCGGCTGCTTGACGCAGGCAAACTTCGTCGTGTGGCGAAACACGTGCGCACCGAACTTTACATGTGGCCTTGCCGGTTTGACGCCTCCCACTGCGACGTAGCCGGTGAGAGCGCCATCAAGAATTTTCTTGATATTGGTGTAGTTTTTTTGGATCGCACTGTTTGAGTCAAGGTACAAGGCTGTTCAGTGTTTCAAATTCAAGCTTATTAGCACATAGCCTGTCCGATCATCCTCCGTGATGGGATGGTAGGGAAGGAGAATCACATCCTTGTCCGAGTATGTTTGCAGGAAGTTTGAGAGGTAGTCGGTCACCAGATCTATGGCCTTAGCATCTTTCAGGACGACGTCACGCATGAAGTAGGGATCCACTATCTGGATGCCCGGGATCTTGTCTCTGGTGATCTCCATGGCCATATTGAGGGAGAACAGCCGGACCAGGGTATTGTGTAGTCGAAACCCGTTCAACATGTCAAACAGGTCGGTATGCCGCATGTAGAAGATATCCCCGGGGGGTACAGTGACGAAGCACGGCATATGAGAAGGCACCTTAGCCTTGAAAACGAGGTACGACTGATCGTTGTCGCGAATGCGGCACTGCTCAATTGTGAGACAGCCATAATGAATACTGCGCATATGCGAGCCTGCGACCTCGAGCATCGATTTACACATCATCGGTACACCTGCCACGTGCTGCTGATTCTTGGCTTGCCCCACAGCGCCGTCCCTGAAAAGAGGATTTGGATCCTGGCCCCGATCACCCTTAGGCTTCCTTTTGCCACCCTTCTTGCTCTTTACGGCTTCGGCCACTGCGTTCACCTCACCGACTGTCTTATGGAGGGTGTCGGGGCTGATCAAAGGAACTACTGGCCTTGGAGGCTCGGTGAAGGGGATAGGTGGCGGCGTCTCCTGACTAGTTGGGAAGAGACGCACCTTGCAAGGGGGTTTCGCTGGTGCTGGTTGGGTCTCGGCAACTTGATGTGTGCCTGATGGTCCCGGCTCATACAAATCAGAAAACCTTGTGTTAACAAACTGGTCACCGTAGTTCGGGTCAATTTCTTCATCATCATCGGGATTCTGTGCCATGTTGTCCAAGTCTCCCATCTCGAAGTCTTCATCATGTGCTAGTTGTGCTGCCTCTAGGGTGATGTTGAGCTGGTCCTCTGTCCCCAAACGGATCTGGCTCTTCGGCCATAGGTACAAGTAGCCGAAGCCGGTATTGAGGACCGCTGCCGTGTCCTCATCATCCCATCCTTGAGGTTGAGAGGGAGGTTCCACTTGCTCGTAGCCCGGAAGCACCATACTGTATTTGACCCTCATCATGTTAGGTGGCATTGTGACATTGTGCATTTTGCGGTTCTCTGGTTGAACAATAGTACCCTTGGCAACATCCATCAACTGGCCGCCCACCCGGTGCATTAGAGTGCAAGGAGTGTCTCCCTGCGAAAGATCGACATGTAGGCCGAGCGTTAGAAAAACAGAGATCAAGTCATCGGTGTGGTTGAGCCTCCCAACTCTCGCTTTAATTAGTTGGTTACCTTGAGGGCGTCAAACTCGGCCAATGTCGAGGCACCGACGCCGACAGGCTTGACCACGCAAGTGGCGGAGTGGCTGCCTGATGGCACGGTGGTGCGGGGCCGGCGCCTTCGCCGCAGTGGGCAAGTTAAGCTCCGGAGCTAGAGGAGTCTCCACCACCACCGGCCCTGCTGGAGGAGTCACCAACGCCTCCGGCCGCGCCACATTGTCCGATTGGGCGCTGTTGAGGTTGGGAACCGGTGGCGGCCCCCGTTTACCACCCTTCTGCCACTTGTTGTACTTTTCCATGTAGACGGGAAGGATGGTGTTGAGCTTATCGTTCACTTGTGAATGGACTTGTGACTGGACTTGTGTCTGGACTTGTTCTTGGAACTTTGTCTCGGCAGCCGACACAGCCTTGTTCACGGCATCTTGGACTATATTTGGAAAGGCTTCCACCTGTTCCCTTAGGAGTTTTACCTCGGCGCTTTCGGCCTTCTTGCCCTTCCGCTCCGGGGTGCCATAGTACTCGGACCATGATATGCCGCCAAAGCCGACCACACGACCAGCCGACGAGGACGCCAGGGGATCGACAATCTTGTTCCGGTTCAGCGCCCTATTAAAAGTGGTGTCCCACTTGGCGACAGGCGGTGGCGCTGACCCCGCACAAGGAACACGAAGCATTTGATCAGAAAACTGGACTTCATTGATTAATCATGAATGCAATTAATCGACTTGCACGCAAACTACTTACATATTTTTGCATGAAGTCCTTCACCCGCGGAGCAAAGGGGCCGGCGGGCTCCGAAGAATAATCAGAACCCCCTTTCGGCGGGGCAAACCGGGCCCTGACGAAGTTCTTTAACTTCTCCTCCTTTATGTCGTCAAAGGGACGTGTCAACCCCTTTGCACGAGCGTCGGCGTCCTCCTTATCCCATTTGGGCCTCGCCGCTCTATAACCGCCGGAGCCGAGATGGTGGGTACCAATGTTTCGGGATCTCATATTCTTTCCCTTCTCAGTCCTGGCCTTGCCCAAGGCGGAGTTACATATGGCCTTGAACACATTGTAGTCTTCTTTCTTGACCAGAGGCTCCTTCTTGACGAGCTCTGGATAACTTAGCTTCTCCTCGAAAATCAGATTCTTCACCCGAGCCTTCCAATTTGAGAAGGCCTTGGTCATCCTCCCGAGGGCATACTTGTTCACCGGATTCCCTTTGAGATTGTCATTATTATACTTGTTTTCCTCATCACCAGGGAACGCGTATCTTGCGTGCAGCTTCCGGAAAAGCTGGATGAGGAAACCCTTGTTCTCTTCGGCCTTCAGGTTCTCCATGTTGATCGTGACGGTGTTCCGTAGGATTGTCGCGAGCTGGTTAGAGTAACCCCCAACAAATTCTTCTGGATCCAAAAGCGCACCTTTAGGGCTCACGCTTGTGATGATGGACCTTTTGAGGTCGACCACGATCGGGGTCCGATCCTTCCGAGACTTCTTCGATGCGCTACCACCGTCTGTAGTAGCTTCACCGCCGCCATCAGTGGTAGTGGCGTCGCCATCGCCGTCCCCCATCTCCTCATTACCCGACAAGGTATCCTCGTCCTCCTCCATCTCGTCGTCCCGCGGAACAAATTCTGGGGCCTCTAGGGATTCCATCTCCGCCTACTGCTCCCAAAAGGGCTTCTGGCTAGAAGGGCCCGTATCCGACATTTCTAAACACACAAATAAATGAAACTAATAAGCACAAAAATTCACAGAAAATTTTGGCATGAACTTTGCTAATTTTCTATGTATAGGAGTGCCAGTAATTCGCCGGAACGAAAATGAATCAACATTCCGGCGAAACATTGGCAACTCAAAAAGAAAAACCTGCACAAAAAGGATCAACTACCATCATCACAGCCATTTTGCTGCCAGCATACACAAACACAGCCATTTTTCTGCCAGCATACACAAACACATACATATATCGGATCAGTGCCATACATACAGTATCCTGGTGCAGTTTAACATACATCATGGTCTGATGGACGGTAGGAAACATTAAGCAGACTACAACACAGAACTTGGAGAATTCTCATACAACAGCCACAAAATTTCAGTTTCTGGCATGCAGCCCTTGACGCTACATACAGATATGGCGCAAAGATTGAAACGCAAAGAAAACACAGAATAATCAACTTCCAGTTTTCCTAGGAAAAAAATACCAACAGATCATGATTCTCTATAACCTAACATACTGGAACTAGCAGGGATATCCTCGAGAGTCTGCTTTCCATGTAGGAGATGAGTACATGTTGGAGTATAATCAATTTAACACCAAAGGTTATTTGCTAGTAGCACTGATTAGTTCACTGGCAAAAATAACTAAATGAATATTGACAGTAGCACTGAATAGTTCAATTTAGCAGGGATCTTGTGTTTGGTTGTCATACCCGTCTTCTATCTTCGGGTCGCCGTTCTGGTCAAAGTCTTGCTCGTTGGCGACTCCGTCCATTCCGATAATGTTCCTTTTGCCTCTCCTGACGACAACCCGGCTAGGCTTTGACGGGTCTTTGATGTACCAGCATTGGTCGACTTTGCTAGCCAAAACCCAAGGCTCATTTCTTGCGAGTGCGTTCGTGCTGGTGGTCTTTGACGGTATAACCATCGTGGTGAAATACCTGTCTTCTTTCTCGACGTTCTTGGCCCACCTGACACAGAACATCGGCACCTTCTCCGTAACATAGTCGAGCTCCCAAATCTCCTCGATCCTTCCGTAGTATCTTTCCGGGATGTTGCCGGTGTAGAATATCCCTATTACCCCTGAGTTCTGGTAATCGCAGTTATTGTCTTTTTCCTCTGTGTAGAACGTGTATGCGTTGATATCGTAAGCCTGATAGGTCATGAGGTTGTGCGAGGCGCCCTGTGACAATGAGAATATGAGTTTATCTTCCTCCGAGTACTCGCCCTGCGGTGGATTAGCTATGACATTCTCCCTAAACCACCACGTGAAACCGGAGTTGTGCTCCTTGATAACATCTTCCTCCCTCGGGACCTAGCGCCCCTGATCAGCGTAATTTTTCTTGATAAACTCTTTGTGCTCATGTATGTATGGATCAACCACCTGCAGGTGTTGCAGCGCGACCAGGTTTGCTCTTTCAAAGTCCTTGGTTCGGCCGTCCATGTCAACATGCTTTGCACGTCGACCCTCGCGGTGACCCCATCCAGCGAGCCTCCCGAGGTGCTTGTTGAATGGCATACCAAGAGGGGTCTCGGTTTGTAGAAAGTTCGAGCAGAAAGAGATGCACTCTTCGGCCAGGAAGCCGTTTGCTATGGTTCCATCTGGACGGGACTTGTTCTTAACGTATCCCTTGATGTGTCAATTGAGCCTTTCGAACGGTATCATGCTTCGCAGAAACGCAGGACCGAGCTGGACGATATCCTCCACGACATGGAGAAGCAGATGAAGCATGATGTCGAAGAAAGCGGGGGGGAAATAGATCTCGAGCTCGCACATTATCACCACGATCTCGTCCTGTAGCCTCGTGAGCTGCTTAATGCCTATCGACTTCCGAGAGATGACGTCAAAAAAGTTGGAGAGGTCAAACAGTGTTTCATGGATGTGCTTGTCCATTATACCTCGGATCGCGACCGGGAGTACCTGCGTCATTAGCACGGCGACGTCGTGAGACTTCATCCCGCTGAAGCGCTGCTTCGCCTCGTCTAGCCATCTGCTTATCTTCCCCGCGTAGCCGTTCGGAAATTTGACTCCGAGGAGGCACTTCATAAACTGTATGGCCTCCTTCTTACTCAGAGTGAAGAATGAGGCCTTGAGCTTGACCTCTCCCTCCTTAACCTTTTTCCCCTTGCGACGACGGCTATTCTGTGTTTCTGTCTCCTCCACCTCGTCCTCCTCCTCATCATCGCTAGGTGGTGGTCGAAGTTCATCCCTGATGCCCATATGCTTCAAGTCGTTCCTTGCCTTCGGCCCATCTTTGGTCTTGTCGGTGTTAAGGAGGGTGGCAAGCAGACTCTCGCCCACGTTCTTCGTGATATGCATGAGATCAAGGCTATGTGGCACGCGGAGGATCTTCTAGTATGGCAAGTCCCAGAAAACAGACCTCGCCTTCCATACCTTCAGCAACGGCTCTGGCTTCTTCTGGGTCTTTCCTGGCGCAGGGCACTGCTTCCAGTTATTCAACAGCTTGTAGATTTCCGCGCCACTCTTCTGGTGTGGGATTCCTCGGAGCTCGATCGTCCCATCGAACAGATGTCCTAGCTTTCTCCAGGCGTGATTCTTGGGAAGCCACCTCCGAGCCCCAAGGAACACGGTTTTCCCGGACCCGGGATCTTTCTGTAGCTGGCGGTACGTTGTATTATCCTTGCACCTAACGCATCCATAGAATCCTTGGACCACCTGCCCCGAGAAGTATCCGTAACCGGGATAGTCTTGCACCGTCGTGGTCACCGCCACTCTCATGTCAAAGTACTCTTGTCTCGAGGCGTCCCATGTACGGGCTCCTTCTTCCCGTAACGTGGCCAACTCCTCTTTCAACAACGTGAGATACAGATTGATGTCTGTACCAGGTTGTTTTGGCCCTTGAACGAGCATACTCATGGTTACGTACTTCTTCTTCATGCACAACCAGGGGGGAGGTTGTAGATCCATACAAACATGGGCCAGGTGCTGTGTGTGCTGCTCTGGCTTCCAAACGGATTGAGTCCGTCAGTGCTCACGCCCAGCCTGAGGTTCCTTGACTCTTTCCCAAAATGTTGGTAATATTGGAGGTCCAACGCCTTCCACTGGCAAGCATCCGAAGGGTGCCTCAACATCTTCTGGCCTCTTTCTTTCCGCGTACCAGCGCATGAGCTGTGCTTCCTTAGGGTCTGCGAAATACCGCTACAAACGAGGAGTTAGAGGAAAGTACCACACCACCTTCCTAGGAGCTTTCTTGGTCCCTCTCTTGTATCGAGAGGTCATGCACACCGGACACGTGGTCTTCTCCGCGTCCTCGCCCCGGTAGATGATGCAATCATTTATGCAGACGTGGTATTTCACGTGCGGTATATTGAGAGGGCACACGACTTTCTTCGCCTCAACGATACTAGTCGGACATGTGTTCCCCTTCTTGGGAAGAATATCGTGCCAGAATACAATGTTGTCGTCGAAACATTCGTCGGTCATTTTGTGTTTCGCCTTCATCTCCAGAGACCTAAGCGTTACATTTAGACGGGTATCCCCGTCGTTGCATCCGTCAAACAATGGAGTGACCGCGTCTTTCTCCATTTGCTCCAGTTTAGCCTTCTCTCTATCGGCGGCTCTGGCGTTACTCGTCTCCTTGAGAAGCAGATCTTGGACATGAGGGTCTCGCAACCAGCTCGAATCATGGTCGGCACCACCTTGATCATCTTCGTGTCCATACCCGACGCCACCTTGATCATCTTCGTGTCCATGTCCAGTGCCACCAGCCTGATCTTCGTGATCGTGACTGGCGTCTTGATCTTCGTGATCATCACTGGCATCTTGATCTTCACCATTATTAACATCCTCATCATCATATTCGTCATCACGTATCCATCGAGTGTAGCCATCCATGAAACTACGTCGAAGCAGGTGCGACTCCAGCATTCCGGAATCATGCCTTATCAGATACATCAGCTTGCAGTCCCGACATGGACATCTTATCTCTGTCTTGTTTGCATGTTCCATGTCGGCCCTCGCGCATGTCATCCACCTATCTACGCGGGCTTTGTTGATCAGTGGTCGGACCATGGCCGCCTGCGTGGTACAAAGAGCAAGAGAATAATTAGAGCATATATGGACGTGGATCGCCGGAAAAATTCGACATGACCTCCCCTAAAAATAGGACATCCGCGAGTGCCAGAAATTCGCCGGAAAAGAAATAAATCGACATTCCGGCGAAACATTGGCATCTCAAATGAAATCCCTGCACAAAAAGTAGCACCACAACACAATCATATAGTCGGTGTCTCCGACAACGCGCATACATGCAAGCAACGCCTTCACGCTTCCTCCAACAACGACTTGCGCAAGAGAGCCGGAGGAGAAGTAAATGGACATGTTGTAAATCTAGATGAGCAAGAGACTTCACTTACATATGGGTGTCAACCAATGGATGTTGAGCAAGCTTCTATGGTGAATCAATGGGGGAAATGAGGTGGGGAGGAGGAGGGGGGCGACCAGATTTGTCTTGGTGGAGGAGGAAGAAGTGACACAAGTGAGTGGGGTGGTAGTTGCCTCCATGTGCAAAAAGCTGGAAAAAAGTGGTGCCAGGTTATGCGAGGCGCATATTGCACAATATGCGCCTCCTATAATTCAAACTATAGGAGGCGCATATAGCAATATGCGCCTCGCATATGCGGCCACCTACCACCGCCCGGGCCCGCAGGAGTTACTTGAGGCGCATATGACCATATGCGCCTCGCATATTATCAAATATAGGAGGCGCATATAACCATATGCGCCTCGCATATTCGTGCACCTACCAACACGCGAGCCCACACAGATTATGCGAGGCGCATTCTGTCCATATGCGCCTCGCCTATCTGATATATAGGAGGCGCATATGACTAGAATGCGTCTTGCATAATATGGGGCTGCTAGATTCCGTCCGTACAGGGATTATAGGAGCCGCATTCTTATCATATGCGCCTCGCATATTTTTATACTAGAGGCCCATGGAGAAGGAGTGTGCCTCGCCTATTATATAGGAGGCGCATATGGTCTAAATGTGCCTCGCATAAGCATGTCTCCTATAGCCTTTTCTCTAGTAGTGTGTACGTCGTGCTCGTGTCTCTGGAGGAGAGGGCGCGCATGGCGGAACCAATCGGGTGGCGGCCGGTGCTCGACCCCAACTTGTCCATGGAGGACCACGTCCGCAGGCTGCAGGCGCACGTGAACAGGGAGGTTTGGCATCTTCCACCTCCATCGCCCCACCAGCTCTTTTAAGGGATTTGCAATGTTGTAGTTTGTGTATTTGCAATGATGTATGGCATTGTTGTTTTGCTGTTCAAGGCTATGCGCATGTGCATTTTGCAACGATGTATGCCACTACACATGTCTATCTACTAGATTGTCTAGTATATTCTACCTATTCCACTAGTACTTGTTTAGTTGGGAAAAGTACAAGAGGAAAATGTGCGTACTAGGAAACAAATAATCTGAGAAGCACGAAACATTATGTGGCGCATACTGCACATATGCGCCACAAAAGTTTGTTCTTCTGTGGCGCATACACAACAATGCGCCATAGAAGCTTGTACATAGGTGTCCAGAGAGTAGGGCCCACATAATTGTTCTATGGCGCATATTGCGATATGCGCCACAAAAGATATAAACTTCTGTGGCGCATCTCCTTGTATGCGCCACAGAAGTTTGGTCAGAGCACGGTCAGACCCCGCCTGCTGTTGGTCCCACCAAACTTCTGTGGCGCATGGCTCTGGAAGATGCGCCACATAAGTTTGGTGGTTCTGTGGCGCATTTCTCCGGATGCGCCACTAGATAACTTTTGTGGCACATGGTCAGGACCATGCGCCACAGAAGGTATGTCTATCTATAGCTAGTTTCCTAGTAGTGTTATTAAAGAAACCTTTTCGTCAAAGGTTATTCTTTTTTCCACTTCAAACAACAAACCTATAATAAATTCTTCCAAATCCTTAAACCAACATTAGGATTTCTATCATAATCACCAGATAGCAATAAATCTCAATCCTACATTGCTTTATACTTTATTGTTATATCTTGAATGTTAAAACTCAAGTTCACTATAAACACATCCATTGGTAAAGTAAGAATTGAAAATAAACCCACCCTTAAAAACTCACTTAAGTTTAACTCACTTAGACTATCAGGAATACATATTAGGAGTTTTACAAAATACATTACATTACTTATGCATAACAACATATTGCTTCTTTAAACATTAGTCCTTATTGGACCAATGATGCTATTTTTAGATATTGGACCTTCTGTTGTCCCGAAGACCGTGAGTGCATAATCCTGCAATCACAAAAGTCAAGTTCACACTTGCTAATGTCCTTTGATTATTTTCTATCAAATATTTTGTAAATCCAGTGTTGTCATCACCTGCATTTCAAAAAGGTCAGAAAACACTATTTTTAGAATAATATGATTATAGTTTATTTACCAAGAGGTAATAACCTAATAAAAAAGTTCTGGTGGTAAAGGAACATAATACCTAGGAATTAACAACAAATGTCGCTAGTGATTCTTGCACCGTATATTACGTGTTAACCATGAGATTTGGAATGGAACGGATAAGTCAGCTAGATCTTCTTCCTTTCGCATGTATCCGGATGCGCAGGTCGTGGCTGTTATCCTTGTAGCATGCATTAATTGGTAATTCGTAGAGGATATGCAGCATAAGGGTGGGAACCCTCAACATCGCATGGTTGTTCTGGCATCTGAATGTTTTGTACTAACCATTGCCGTAATTCGATACGTGGTCATGGTGTACACTAAGGAGACATGCGGGATCACGAAGAAGGTCAGTGATTGCCTTAGATCTTAGTCTCGGCCTCGTACCAAGGAAGTTCGAACGGGTTCGGTGCCCGGATGTGCAACAAAGCTAAGATCTCTCATGGATAAAGAAACACACCTCTGTAGAGTGTAAAAACTATAACTTGTTACACCCTATTCTTGGAAGGATCTACGGACGCGGCAGAAAAGGAACTCCATGAAAGTTCTGGTAAACCTGTGAAATCCGACGGACATAGTTTTTTTTAGAATAAAAGCAACCTCTAAAGAAATGTTTACGAAAACCTGCATAGCTTACGACCTACGGTCTATGGCTGTAGTTATTGCATCATACAGTCCTTTTAGTGGACTTGATGAGTACGCTCGTACTCAATGTATCATATTATCCCTTAGAATATTCTGAAGCCAATACAGACGATGTCTACATCAATTTATGCCCTACAGGATTGTCACCAAAATCTCAAGTTCTTCAATGAAGTCAAGGAAGTAAACATATATATCAACAAAAGTGAAGAAAAATTTCCTGAATAGATAGAAGTATAATCCCTAGACAAGGAGCCACATCTGTAGAGTATTGCAATAGAAGCAATACAAGCCAAATAGTTAGATGCTAATCTTATTAGCATGATAGTTATGAGTTCATTATTTCCCGTTCTTCTTTGTAAGAAGTTTCTTTCTCTCTCTTTAACCTAGAGTATTTATCTGGAGCTTTTGTAAAGAGTCGAGTTGTAACCGTAATCATTTCTTGGACCTGGTGTGTTTCTGTTGTACCACTCTGAGGGATGTAATACTAGTGAAAGGTGTTTCATTGGTGTTATATCAATGACTATAGTATACTATTATCATGCAGTGGTATGCTGGGTCACCACATTGACACACTTCACTTTCCCCACTCCTTCTATCTCCACTCACTTCCGTCCTCTCTCTCCTTACCGTCACTAATGCGTCACAGTGGCCGCATTCGCCATGCCATCCTGGAACAACGAGGACGACCAGTTGACCAGTGAAAGCCTTCTCTCCGACATCGAGTCGACCCTCCCGGATGTAAGTTCCCTTTTTTCTCGGCAATGGTTAGGCATTGGTAATTACCTCAACCCGAGACATGAAATGTGCATGCAATCATGCTTATTTCTAGCTTTTTGTTCCCTTATAGGTACTACTCATGATCTAAGACCCCGATTGGGAGGGCCTAGAGCTCGATTAGGAAGTACCATGTGACCATGGGCTAAAACTGAGGAAATATGTTGACATGGTTATACCCCACGGGTACACTACATTGGCATACCTAGTCCATCCCAAGGAAGGCCCACGACAAGATACCCGGCCTGTGGAGATTTTAGGTGGCCCAAGACCATGATGCCTTCGGATCCTTGGAGAACAAGACTAGAGTAGATAGAATTTCAAAGGGTACAAACCCTATTCTGTAACCGACTCGACCTGCGCCCGGGACCTGCCTATCTATGTAAAGGCTAGGAGGGCACAACGAGGAGGATCTCAACTCACCTCATACGCACCTCACGCCGGATTGCATCTGCGCACCCCTATAACCTTTGGTTCCGCCGTAATCAAGAGCAGACACGCAGGAGTTGGGTTTTCTATCCGGGGGCCTGAACCTGGGTAAACCTCCTGTCCCGTGTTGCTTGTCTGTTAACCATTCTGCCATCTCCAGAATCCCCATCTTCTCGAAAACCCAAGTCCATAACAATGGGCATTGACGAGATCGAACCTTGTCAATTGGCGCTGTTTGTGGGAACTGGGGACGCTGATTGTGCGATCGTGACGGTCCCATCCGGAGCGATCTACAAGTCGCCGGAGACAGAGAATCACCTCCTCTTAGGCACCTTCGACTTCACCGCCCACTCTCCAGCCACCCTGAGGTATTTCCAGTTCGTCGGAGACAGGCTCGAGATGCTGTTTCGGGAGCTTCTGCTTCCAGGTGGGTCAGACCGGCACCCTCTGCCTCCGAGAGCGGGTGCCACCACCATCCATCAGGCCCGCTTCATGGGTCCCACCCATCGGTGCATTACGCACGTCACCGCTGACAGACGAGTCATATGACAGCAGCAGCTGCAACTCAGATCTGTGCGGCCCTCCCTTAGATGAAGGAACCTACGGTTCCAGGTCCGAAAGCTACTGCAGCAGCAACCCAATCCGCGGATGTTACCTATGCGTCGTGGTCATCCAGAGCGAGGCAGAGCTGCCGCCAGGTTCGAGTGCGCCCAACCACCCTCCCAACCCGCAAGGTGGGAACGGAGGAAACGGGGGAGACCCGCCGCTCAGGCCCAACGAAGGAGATGCTAACGCCTACCAGAAGATCAATATCAATGAGGACGGTTGGCGCCAAGCACGAGAAACCGTGGCAGGGAACATCATCCTACCTGTGAATGCTTCACTGGTTCTGCTGATGGCCTACCACCTCCTCCTCATCAACGAGCATAACCGGTAGGTGAAGATGATGGAGGAGCTCGACAAGAGAAAGCAGGCGGCTTCGGAGTTTAGCACGCGGCGAGCTGCGCTCTCCGCCGCTGGCGGCTCCGTGTCACACTACAACAACGTCAACAAGCATTGCTCCCGCACGGAGCACATGGACCTCGCCACACGCCGCGAACTCACCAGGGCCCTCAACACGTCCTTCATGATGACGGATGTGAATGGCAACATCATGCCGAAGACACTACAGGATGCGATCATGGCAGCCACTACATACCTCGTGTCCCATCCACCTCCGGTGGGTCACCCGAAGAGCGCCATTCACAAATCTGCGCTAGCCGGTCTCGTACTCGTCGGAGCTGCGCTCCACGACTAGGCTCCTGCGGAGCCGAAGAAAAAAGAATCGGTCAAGTTCACCCGCAGCCCTACACCCTCATCCAACGAGGACGAGCATGATATGCCTCAACGTCGCAAGATCCCATGGTGCCGCAGCTGCGACTACGACGCTCGAAATGATCTCACCCAGCGCAAGATCGACAAGGCATGCGCTAAATGCGCGTGTTCAACAGAAGACGATGACGGAGAGTTGTGTGGAGCTAGATGTTTCAGCAGATCCATTCGGAGAACACGGATGCTGAAAAATTTCAAGCTCCCTTTGGATACTCTGAAGTTCGACGGCACATAGGATCCGAAGGCCTGGTTCCGCAACCACCTCTCATCCGTAAATTTGCATGGCGATAAGAGGAACACCGCCCTACAATGCCTTCAGCTGCAGCTGACTGGCGCAACTCGGATATGGCTGAGCAGACTGTCCTCCGGCTCCATCCGAAGCTGGGAGGAGTTGTTGTATAGCTTCATCCGCAACTTCAGGGGCACCAGCAAGAGGCCAGCTTTGATCGAGGAACTGCGCGGCTGCACCCAATGTACCGGCGAGTCCATTCGCTCATACATACCATGCTGGTCCCACATCAAGAACTCCACGGCGCATATCTCCGAAGAAAGGACAATCGATGCCTTCAAGGATGGTGTCAAGTGCCCGGACATCAAGGAAGAACTTGGGCGCGTCAAGCCCAAAACGGTCGACCACCTCATGGACATCGCGAACCGACGGGCACATGGCGAGGATTTCGTCCATCGAACGCATTTGGATGATGAGGATGACTACGGCCGCAGGAGAGAATGCCGCAGTAAACAAAGACCACGCGTCTATGATGACCACGACGGATTCAACATGGTCGCGGTTGGATACGCCGACCGACGCAATGACGGAAACCGCAGCAGCGGATATCGCAGAGGAAACTTCCGGGACAAAGGTCAACCCACATAGATGTGGAAACATCGCAGCCATGACGACAAACCCTCGGCATACGACAAAATTTCTGGTCCTTGTACCATCCACTTCTACATGGACAAGCAAGATGGCAAGACAAAAGGCCAGGGACATGCTAAAGGACTGCCGCGAGTTCCAGAAGCTTAGCGAAGGTCTGACCCAAATTCGGCGCCAGATCATAAACCTTGGATTTGGGACCGCACCTGTACCAGGTGACATCGCCCACGGAGCTCCTCCAGCACCACCTGCTAGACCGTCGAATCCAGCGATCGCACTAGCGCCAAATAACGGCATAGGAGGGTACCCGCTGCCGAAGGGGGCCCTGATGATCCAGAAGGGGCGCCCAACCAACAGGGTGCACAAGAAGATCACCCGCCAAGTGAGCCTGGCCATAGCCTCCCCACCGACCATCATGTTCGATCGTTCGGATCAATCACTCCAGATCCCTTGCCGAGGTCATGCTGCCCTAGTGCTTGAGGCACGGCTCGAAGGATTCGAGATGAGCCGTGTCTTCATGGACGGAGACAATAGCATCAATCTGATGTTCGCCAGCACACTCGCATCAATGCGGATACCGCTGTGCAGTCTGGAGCAATCAGACACGACGTTCCACGACATAGTCCCAGGGAAGGGCATATATCCCCTAGGGAAGATATGGCTCGACGACATGTTCGGCCAGCCCTAAAACTTTAGGCGCGAGCGGGTCGAATTCGAAGGGTGCACTGGCCATCACAGTACCACGCCATCCTCGGGCGCGTGGCGTTCGCACGATTCCTGAGAGTACCGCACTACGCGTACCTGCTATTGAAGATGCCAAGACCCAGGGGCTTCATCATCGTCCAAGGCAGCTTCACCCAATCTGGCCACTGCGACAGAGACTTCAACATAATCTCCTAGTCGTTCGGCTTGCAGGAGGAGCTCACGAGGCTCAAAGAGGTGACACACAACGGAGCACCCCCAGTCGCCAGGAAAAACGCACCTGACATGTCGTTCGACTCCACGGTCAACACGAAGAAGGTGCAGGTCCATCTGACGGATGCCTATAAGACAACGTTAATCGCCAACGACATTAGCTCCGCATAGAAAAGCGCGCTCGTCAAATTCCTTCATGAGCGATGGCAAATCTTCGCCTGGTGTCCTGCGGACATGCCAGGAGTTCCCAAGGAATTATCCGATCACGCACTCAATGTGTTCCCCGATGCAAAGCCAGTCAAGCAGTCGATCCGACGACTATCCGAACCAAGAGATGAAGGCGCTGGAATCAAAGTCAACAGACTGCTCGATGCCAACTTCATCCGGGAGATCAAGGAGAGCGAGTGGCTGGCCAACACCATGCTAGTCCCCCAAAAGGACACGGACATCCTACGGATGTGCGTGGACTTCACATCGCTCAACAAGTACTGTCCAAAGGACCACTTCCCTCTACCGCGGATTGATCAGATCATCGATTTGACAGAAGGATGTGAGAAACTCTCCTTCCTCGACGCCTACTCAGGCTACAACCATATTCGACTGAAGGTCAAAGACCAGGAGAGAACGGTGTTCATCACCCCGTTCGGAGTATTTTGCTACAACACCATGGCCTTCGGGCTGAAGAATGCAGGCGTCACGTACCAGAGGTGCATGCAGGTGTGCCTGAAAAACCAAATAGGTCGCAACATTCAAGTCTATGTCGATGACATAGTAATCAAGACCAGGGAGGCCAAGACGCTGATCGACGATCTCCGTGAGATGTTTGGTAACCTTGATCACTACAAGGTCAAGCTGAACCCAGAAAAAGTGTGCCTTCGGCGTCCCATCTGGCGAACTACTCGGCTACTTCATCTCCCAGTGGGGGATAGAGGAAAATCCGAATAAAATCAAGTCCATACTAAGCATGGAGAAGCCGAAGAACCTCAAAGGTGTCTAGCAACTAGATGGACGGATCGCAGCGCTGAGCAGATTCATCAGCCACATGGGCGAGAAGGCCCTACCATTTTACCAGCTGCTGCGCAAGGCGGACAAGTTCGAGTGGACACCCAAAGCAGGTGACGCATTCGAGGACCTCAAGCGGCTGCTCTCCACCTCGCATGTCCTGGTCAGGCCAAATAAGCAAGAACCTCTGCTCCTATACATCGCAGCTACGCACTAGGTAGTAAGCACCGTACTCATGGTCGAACGACCCGAAGATGGCAAGACCCACGGGTTCCAATGCCCAATCTACTACCTGAGGGAGGTACTAACTCCAACAAATCAGAGGTACCCTCACTACCAGAAGCTCGCCTACAACGTATTCCTGATGGTTAGTTGGCTGAGCCACTACTTGTAGGAGCATCAGATCATGGTCGTCAATGAAGCCCCACTGTCCAACATCCTGAACAACCCCAAAGCCACGGGACGTGTAGCCCTGTGGGGCATCGAGTTGTCTCCTCTAGACATAGTCTATGAGCGGCGCAAGGCCATCAAATCTCAGGTTCTCCCTGACTTCCTCGTCCACTGGATGGAGCTCCAGCTACCGGACACTCTGGACATGACGCAATCATGGACGATGCACTTCGAGGCTCCAAGCGCGAGGCTGGAGCAGGAGCTGGCATCATACTGACGTCACCTCAGGGAGACAAGATGAAATACGTCCTTCGGATGAAATTTCGCGCCTCCAACAACGAGGACGAATACGAGCCCCCCAACCACGGAATGCGGATGGCCAATATCTGCGGCGCAACGCGTCTAGTCATCTACGGTGATTCTAACCTTGTCGTCCAGTAGACGATGAACGAGTCTGACGCTCACAGTGCCAACATTATCGCGTACCGCATGCTCTATAACTCACTCGAAGGGGACTTTGACGGCTGTGAGCTTCGACATGTCGGAAGGGAAAGCAATGAAGAAGCCGATTGGCTCGCCAACATCGTTTCTACTTGCGCATGGGTGCCACCAGGTGTGTTCCCCTACAATTCTGCGTACCCTCTATCAAAAGAGAGTTCCCAAAGGGTTCAACCGAAGAAGCAGAGAACTCGGGGGCTGCGCCACCCGAAGGACATGAAGGACCTAAAAATCTCGACACAGAGGCTGAGCTCGTCATCCTGATGCAGGTCATGGTGGTCAAAGAAACATGGACACAGCCTTATCTTCAGTACCTGATAAACAACGAACTGCCTGATGACCCGACAAATGCTCGGCGCAGATTTTGCTGGTCTAAAGCCTTCACCATACACAATGACGATCTGTACAAACGTAGTATTTTGGGTGTCCTCCAAAGGTGCGTCACCATCGGTGACAACAAAACCATCCTCCAAGACATCCACGAGGGCATCTGCGGCCATCATGCAGGTAGCTGCGCCCTAGTCGCCAAAGCTCTACGAGCTGGATTCTACTAGGCAACAGGCATGAACGACACTAAGGACCTCGTCTGAAGGTGAAACGCCCATCAGAGGTACGCGAACAGGCCGCACGCACCAGGATCGGAGATAAGGCCCATACCACTGGCCTGGCCCTTCGCCCAATGGGGCCTCGACATGATTGGCAAACTCCCCAAATCCTCGAAAGGAGGCCACATATACCTCCTGGTCGCAGTCGACAAGTTCACCAAGTGGATCGAGGCCATGCCAGTCACCAACCAAAGCAGCAAAACTGCCATCAAATTCTTCGAGTCCATAGTCTACAGGTTCGGTGTGCTAGACAACATTATCATGGACACCGGCTCGAACTTCATCTCGAAGGAATTCCAACACTTCTGCGAGGTACTTGGCATCAACATATCATACGCCTCTGTGGCGCACCCGCATACCAACAGACAGGTCGAAAAGGCCAACGGCCTCATAGGCAGTGGCATCAAGAAACGCCTGCTATGCTCACTCAAAAGACTTGCGGGAGCCTGGGAAGAGGAGCTACCCTCCTTCCTCTGGAGCTTGCGTACAATGCCGAACAGCTCAACTGGCTTCACACCTTTCTTCATGGTGCACGGAGCCGAAGCCGTGCTACCTGCCGAGGTATGTCAGAAGGCCCCACGGGTTGTTGCCTACAGCGAAGCCAAATCAACGGCCACAATCGATGACGCTGTTGACACACTCGACGAGGCACTTGACATTGTCGTGGCTCGCTCAGCGGTCTACCAGAAGAGCCTCTGCAATTACCACAGCCGCCGGTTGCGCCCAAGGTCCTTCATCGAAGGAGACCTCGTCCTACGACTCAAGCAAGAGCGGCCGAAGAAGCTCGAGTCACCGTGGGAAGGACCCTACATCATCACAGAAGTCATCCCAGGTGGATCCTATCGCCTCATGGACATCGCATCAGGAGTCGAATACTCCAACCCCTGGAACATCGCACGTCTGCGACGCTTGTACCCCTAGCTACCTCTTTACTTTCAATAAGGTTACTCAGAAGAACAATGTACCTCCTCGTCACGCTATGAATAAAATCTAAGTCCCTTGGCCGAAATCTATTTTTCTCTGCATTACTTATCGCTAAAACACGCTCGGGGGGCTACGCCTTACCTCACAACCTCGTCGAATGAGAACAACACATACAACCTGAGTAGCTGACCACATCAGGCTTACAAAAAGGACATGCACAAAGCACCACGTGCTAATACACATAACTCTTACAAAGGGTGTATCGAGCCCACTCGATACATTAAGTTTTTCTTTATAGGACCTACCTATTCTGGAGCATTACATTCGCCTGCTGCTCGAACAGATCTGCGATCTCCTCAGCATGCTGCACGATATCCGTATAATGCGGGTGCATGCCCCGTAGGGTTCCATCAGCATGAAGTTGTGGCCCAGTTGCCACCTTCACGAGATTTACATCACAGCAATGCAGCCGAACAAGGGATAGTGCAGCCTTCACACCAGCAATCAGCTGATGCCGCACCAACACTTTGACATGGCCGATGTTCCGAAATTTCGCAAGAAGTCCCCAAAGGGTGGAAGGTGCCTCATCCAAGGGGAACATGATGGCCCAAATGGATGTCAGAGAAGTCCTCGCCTGCTTCAGCACCTGAGAAACTTGGTGCACGCGATCTTGCACCGTCGCAAGGACGATGGCCCGATCGCGGTCCATCAAGAAGAAGCCACCAGTCTCTAGGTCCTGCTGCGTTTGGCAATTCATCCGAATAGCGACGCGCTCTTTCTCTTCCTTCGGAATGAGATTCATGCCTATAGAACACACACAATGAGGAAACATGCAGAACTTCACCTAAAAGAATAGAAGTTCGCAAAGACTCACATTGCAGCTGCTCGCTCATCTGCCGCAACTCCCCATCAAGAACTCCTCCCTGGCAGTGGCTCGCTCAGCCTTCGACTTCCACACATCTGCGTGGCCTCGAATGCCAAGGACGTCCTTTTCCAAGATGCGGACATGATCACGCAGAAAAATCAACTACGACGCATCATCCAAGGATGGTCGCGGCTCAGGAGCATTTGGAGTGACAACAGGAACCTCACCTGCAGGACCCTAAAGACAAATAGGCAAGTATAAACATCGCAAGAACTCCTGGCAATAGCTCAAAATATTGGCTTATATACATAAATAAAGCCACCTCGTGGCATAATCGAGATTGTCCATCAGCATGATATTACAAAAGGAAGCAAAAGGATAAACTATTCTAGCTACAACACATGGGCCTAAGCACCCGCATCTGGAGTGGCCTCGGAGCCAGACTGTCTGCTCTTGGCCTCCTCCTGCTGCTTCACCGCGTACTCGGCTAGGAGTTCGATAAGCTTAGGCCCATAACGCTTACATCGAGAGGCAAAGAGGGCGAACGCTACCTCTGAGCCATCTGAAGTTGTCGGCATCTGGGACATTATGTGCGGCAGGTCCAGCTCCACTCCAGATGCTATCACCATTGCCAAACCCATGGAGGCGCCGATGCCCTTCTGCTTGCGCTTATACGCCGCTGGAGCTTCCTCCGACAAAGCATCCGCGAGGGCGTCGACATCCTCAAGGGCAACGCCCTTAGGGATAACCTCCTTGTAGAAGCGCCTGAGCACTTCCTTGGCCTTCACGAATGATCCAGCAGCAGTGCCGCAGCGATCTTCGACCGCCGGGGTGGCATCGGCCAGCGCATCTCCATGCTCCAGCGCACCACGATCAAACGTGATGCCTGAAGCATCTGAAATAAAGAAGAAAAGGTACTCGAATAAGAGCAAGACAAGACTCAGTCAAAAATACATGGGACCCAAACAAGTCAACGGAAACTCACGAGAAAAGCCTTTGTCCGCAGCCATAAGCCTATCTGCCATATCCTACTCGCGAGCAGCCGTTGCACTAGTGAGCTGCTCCTCACGATCGGCAGCCTCCTTCTACATACGCTCCTTCGCCTCCGTAGCATCTGCAGCCTTCTTCTCCGCCTGACCAAGGCTCTTCTCGAGAGCGTACAACCATCGGAGGGCCACATTGTTTTCATCTGCAACATCAAGAACCACCTAATCAATACAATCAAAATCCATGGCACAGACGAACTACAAAAGGGTGAGCAAATTATATACCTCGAAGCTGCTGCATGCTATCCTCCAGCGCCAGGTGCTGCTGGATAAGGAGGTTGGCGCTGTGCAAAAAGGGCTGGAAAAGAAATAGAAAGAAAACAATCCATCAGAAAGGGCTTGGGGGCTATGCCCCGCAAGAGAAAAATGATCAACAGGTCACCCAAAAGGGCTCGGGGGCTCCTCCCAAGGGATAAAGTATAAAATACTTATGTGTTCAGGCGGGGACTCCGAAGTTCCGTGTGCGGTCTTCTGAGATACGACTGTCCGAGCTTCTCGCCTGGAGGAGCTCGAGTCGTAGTCCTGAGAGTCGGCCACCACATGGGGTACATCAGCCGTCGGCTTCGACTCCCCTATAGACTCCTGTGTATCCTCGTCAAGGGGCTCCTCCAAAGAATGGATGTAAGTAAAATCTTTATTAGACAAACAACCTACATTACCCAGACAGATGACAGCAAATGATTCAGATGAAGTCACTTACGACTCGATGTCCGATAAGTTGAAGACGGGAGCCGCCTTCTACTTCTTCTTCTTGGCCGGTGACTCTGGAGCCACTGCTCGAAGGGGTACGGCAGGAAAAGGTGTAGAAGATGCACCATCATCTTTGCAAAGATTCTCGAGGAAGGAAGGACCCCTTGGAGTTGGCAGAGTAGACACACCCGAAGACTCGCTCCGGGAGCGCTTTCAGGTCTGTCCTTCACTCACATCGGGAGCATCTGCAGTAGGTGACTGAGACGGAGGAATCTCGGAATTGGAGTCCACCTCCTCATTGTCTAGTGCTTCCCTAAACTTCTCAGGCAGAGGAGGCATAGACCCCGTAACCTGGAGGCGCTGTAAGCGAAAAGAAAAAAGAGAAACAAGATAAGTAACAACAGCAAACAGCAAACACCCGAAAAAGAATTACGAGCACGAACAAGCATCACGTGAGAAACATCTTCATTGGCACTAAGAGGAGGGGTCAAAGATTTCCCCGAAAGGTCCTCATCGACCTTGGCCTTCAACAGGGGACGAAGGGCCCTATCCAGGTCACCGAAGACAACTCTTCGGATGCAACCCTCATTGGATCACTGGAGTCGGCGTACAGGAACATTGGGTGCACCCTGGCCTCGAGCGGCTGCACCCGGCACTTGAGTAAGGTGCGGATGATGTCGACACCGTTGACCTCTTTTCCTGGCACCAGCTGAAGAGCCTCCACCCGCTCGTAGAGTCTCTCCACCTCCGCAGCTTCACCCTCCAAGATGTGTTTCTTCCACGATCTCTTCGGGATGATCTTCTGATCAGAATCGAAGGGGGAAAGCCCATATTGCTGACCGTCTAGCTTGGCATCGCGGATGTAGAACCACTTTCGGCGCCACTGCTGGACGTACTCACAGATAGAAAAAGAAAATAATTGCACGAAAGGGCGGATGGAAATGATGTAGCCGCCAAGCGGATAGACTCCACCGGTGCCGGACTACCTCTTCCCAGAATAGAGCTTCCGGAAGAGACCAAAGTGTGGCTCGATACAGAGCCAGCACGCGCAAAGAGTTATGAATCAAGCGACATGGAGAAGAGAATTGGGAGACAGATGATGTAACTGAATCCCATAGAAGAAGAGGAGTCCACGAAGGAAATCGTGGACAGGAAGCGAAAGACCGCGTAGGATAAAGGAAAAAAACATCACCCGAAACCCTACGGGTGGGCGGGGGATTACCTCATCACCAGGAAGGTTTTCATCCTCCTTGTTCTGGGGGATCAACCTAGAATTGCGTAGCTTGCAAAGATCACCGCCGCGCACCTCTGTGCGCCTCCACCTACCGTCCGTGATGCGGGTGGTCGCGGAGGCCTTCTTTCCGACGACGGCGGCACTAGAGCCAGCTCCGGTGGTGGTCTTCTTTGACTTTCCCATCGCGCGGTGTCGAATGTGGCGGCGTGCACAGAGAAAAGAAGTAGGAAAGGAACGAAGAACTTCCAGTACGTAGTGGAGAGAAGTAGTGCTCGTGAAAATGGAGGAAATGGCAATGAGCAAATGGCAAAGGGTAAAACGAAAATTACTGTTTACCCACGGTTTTAATAGAGGAAGACGATGAACATGAGTCGTTGATCCAGAAACCCTAGAGCGCACTCAATATCTAACCCTACACGTGTCAGCACATCAACAAACTGTCGCCTGCACGCCGTCCACTATGCACGGAAACCGAGGAGATGCTGTAAATTTTGCCACGTCTACGCGTGACTAGTCAACTTCAAGTTAGGTGGTGGGACCCACGGTCGTCCCATCACATCAACTCTGCCACCGCAAATGGTTGAGATCACCAATCGTCAGCACTAACGTCATCAAAGCCAAGCCAGCAATGGCCGGAAGTTTTTGGCTGATCAATCAAGTACTTACTCGAATCTACGATTCAAACAACTATTCGGGGGCTACTCCTAGTAGGAGCGCTGGCCGCACACATGAAAAATGACTAAGGTACTACACCTCACAACTATCTTCGAGTCCTACGTCGAGTCTACGACTCCACTAAGGACTCAGGGCTACTCCCATAGGGAGGATTGGTCGAGCATCCAAAAAAATTGTGTCCTTCGGACCTAAACTAAAAACAACTGAACTAAAGTCTCTACTCGAGTCTACGACTCGAACAGACACTCGGGGTCTACTCCCATAGGGAGCGTTGGCCGTGCACCATATGAATTCTTCGACTACGATCCTTCGGGATCAAACATGATAGAATCTTTTAGGCACCTCTGCCCAAACCAACGCTCAGTGAGAAGCAATCTCCTTGGCCTCCCGAAACACCTCCGCAGTGATAAAATTTTGGATGTTGTGTCTGCGACACAAAGATAAGCCCTTCATATATCATCTGATGGCATGGTAACGCACCTGACTGCGGTCTACCAGTAAAACTTCCGTGTTAGCATGCACGACGAAAATCCTGATGGACGCGTTGGGTATATCACTTGAAAACCACTGGGATTCGACTCCTATAAGACCTCAACGGCTTGAGTCAAATTGCGCCAGCATTCGTTCCGGATTCTAGTCTAGGGACTCGAGTCTGAAGAAGATCGTGTTGTTTTGTCCTATGACAGTTAACTGGCCCTGATATGTCGGGAGAGTCAGGCACACACATCAACAATCCCTATGAACTAAAACATTTTCACTAAAACAGGTTCAACTGCACCCGAAAGATTGAAGAGTCCTCAGCCGAATCTACGATTCGACTGAACACTCAGGGGCTACTTACATGGTTATACCCCACGGGTACAAAACATTGGCATACCTAGTCCAGCCCAAGGAAGGCCCACGACAAGATACGCGGCCTGTGGTGATTTTGGGTGGCCCAAGCCCATGATGCCTCAGATCATTGGAGAACAAGACTAGAGTAGATAGAATTTCAAAGGGTACAAACCCTAATCTATAACCGACTCGACCTGCGCCCAGGACCTGCCTATCTATATAAAGGCTAGGAGGGCACAACGAGGATGATCTCAACTCACCTCATATGCACCTCACGCCAGATTTCATTTGCACACGCCTATAACCTTTAGTTTCACCGTAATCAAGAGCAGACACGCAGGAGTAGGGTTTTCCCTCCGGGGGCCTGAACCTAGGTAAACCTCGTGTCCCGTGTTGCTTGTCAGTTAACCATTCCGTGATCTCTAGAATCCCATCTTCTGCAAAACCCAAGTCCATAACAATGGGAATTGACGAGATCGAACCTCGTCATATGTTGCATTTGGAGGCAGTAACACTAGAAAAAGGATTTTGGGCTGTACAAATCAGGTTTTATTTTGTTATGTACAATGGTGACATGAAGAAAATTGTGTAGTGTTATGTTGATAATTAGGTCGCGTGTTTTTAGGTTGGCCCGGTGTGTAAAGCAGTAGAGTGGGTGGATCTTGAGTGGACATACACACTTAAGAAATGTTTGGCCTAGTTGTGGGATATGTATGAGCTTGAAACGTCGGGAAGATTTACAGATGCCTGTGATGACACAATCAATGGAAGATTGATGGTGGGAACTGCACGGAAGCTTCAGAAGGCATAAAAGGAGAGGGATCAACTCATGGAAGATAATAAGAAGCTAGAGTACTACATTGCGGATTTGTTGAAGGATATGAAGAAGGAGCGCGAGGTGATCAAGGACAATCTATAGAGGATGAAGGAAATTTTAGATGAATAATTTATGCAATGGTAGTATCTGAAACTAGTAAACTGTAAGACTTGCAATTGTGATATCTTAACTAATCCAAAATCAATCCTTGAGCAAAATAACCTTTCAAAAAAAAACATAGTTTGCGTAGAGATAGTTCCATGTTTACAAAATCACTACTACATGGATAAAACACGATTTGGTCTGTCAGAACACATATTTCGCAAACTAATTTCAGAAGAACTTATAGTTTGCACCGAGCCTAGCGCTGAGATGCTTGTTTTCCTTCCTGATATCCTCAAGTTGGAGGGTTCGTTCAATTAGGTCCGCTTTGGTTTTACCTTCTCTCTTAGTACTTCGACGTGCGCCTCCTGCAGGTTCAAGTGCTCCATCTGGGTTGCGACAAGCTTATTAGTAAGCTTAAGATTAGCCCCCATGAGCTCTTTGATGATATCCTTTGCACGCGCCAAGGAGAGACCTTTCTTGTGAAGTTCCTTCCAGTCGGTGATCTCCTTTGCACGCGCCATGGCGAGACCTTTCTTGTGAAGTTCCTTCTAGTCGGTGATCTCCACCTTCAGATTGTGGCGCTTCTCGTAAAGGATCGTGACTTCCTCTCTTAGGCAGTCATAGGCCAGTTTCTGAAAATTCTGCTTCTCCATTTGGATGGCCATCTTGTCCTTTATCCAGGTCGACACTTTTGGGTTTAGCTTTCACCTCTTCTGCTGCAACAAAAATACGTGGTTACTTTCCATAATTTAAACAATTAACTAGTGTCAAATTCATAATTTTAAGAACAGTGCGATCTAGGGTTATTCAAAATTTAACAGAATCAACTAGTGGCATAGTCCTAATTCCAATGTCAGACCAATATAGACTTTTTCCGAATTCAACAGAATAAACTAGTGCCACAGTCCTAATTTCAATGTAAAAGCAATATAGGCTTTTTCCAAATTCAATGGGATAAACTAGTGGCACAATCCTAATTTCAATTTCAATGTAACCTAGGACTATCTCCAACTAAGGATGCTATGCGTTTTTCCAATGTGACCAAATAGTAGTGGCATAGTCATAATCTAATTCCAAGCTCAGATACATAATGGAAATAAAGGATGATGTCCATTCAAGAGAATAGAAACCCATGATTCCGTTGACAGGCAAGTAAGATAAAAAAATAAGGAGTTGCTCCAAGATTCCTTAATTGCATGACATGTATAAATTACAAAAGCACTGGAGCATGAACTGAGATTTCTGCCCCCTCTACTCGGAATTTGACTTGGGCATTGCCCGATACGCCTCTACCTTGGCCCTTGGCTCCTCGTTCTCCTTGTTTAGACCCTTGAGCACGGTGAGACCTCGGTCCATTTCCTCCTTCATCCATCTCACTGCATCCAGGCAATGGTCCCTGTCATTGTAGGCTTTGATGTTAGCCTTTGATTCATTGATGCGTTCTCTGAGTGCCTTGGTGGCTTCCTCCTACTGGAGGATGCATCTATTCTAGAGTTTCTTCTTGTCACACATGAGCTGTGTAATTAACTTGATGGCCAGGTCTTGTTTGGTCAAGCTATGTGCGATCAACTTATGCAGCTCGTCGATTGGCCTCTACAGCTCGTCACGCTCTACTTCAAGCCTGTTGATGTCAAGTGAAAATCAAGCATGATCTCCTTCTGTAGAGACAAACGCCTTCGAAGGCGCTCATTATCCTGGGTTAGGGAGTGTGCACCATGCAGTTCGTTCTCAATCTTGGCATTGATCGCGACCACCTTTTCATGATAATCGGCCTTCGCTTGCTGCATTATTCATGTTATTTAAAATAGGTACTCTATAATTGTACTACAGTTTCCAGGGAAGGACAATATTCAAATCACAAAAACCCCAATTTGTCTACAAAGAACAATATTGAATAAAAGGACTGAGTGTGGTACCTACTTGGAGACTACTTGCGCGCAGACACGATCTAATATTTCCACATTTAGAATCTCAAAAATAAAATCAAATGCATGTCAACAGCATTATGAGTGGTAAAAAATGTGGGGATTTCCTACCTCGCCGAGCCAAAGGACGGGGCCGAACAGGTCCTGCGATGCCGCCGCCATCTTGTTGGTTTCAGGGTCCACGGACGCCCTGGAATATGTAGTAGAGTAACAACAAGAAGAATAAGAAGTAGACATAGAAGAAGAAGAAAACAGAGAAGAAGAAGAAGTAGACTGTAATGGGAGCAGCCCTCGCCTGCTAGAACATTCAACGCCATTGCTAGGAGAGTTTGGGCCTCTGTCCGAGGGGTGGATTTAGCAGCTTGTTGAGCGAGAAGTTTCTGGCGGAAATCTCTCTCGTTTCTCTCTACACGCAAGACCGATCCTCCTCTCTTCCAGGGAGCCATGGCTAATGAAAATGGAGGAAGGTGCGAGCAGGAGGAAGAAGAAACTGATGGGTGGGCGACAATGATCAAAGAATCCAGTATGTGGTACAGTATTATACAAGACCACCATTTAATCCGGTACTATCTTAACATACATCTACCATTCGTTTGTTAGTCGATGGCCTATGTTGATTCCTTCTCAACGAAGGGAGACCGGAAGAACCAGGGAATAAAACCCCACAGTTCGAATGATGGGACTCAATTGGACTAGCTTTAATGATATGGACGGTTCAGTGGGCTTCAGCGCGCGCCGCCTAATTTCCCATGGATAAAAGGGCCAGGGTGGGACTACGAGGAAGTAATTGCCGACGCAGTCCAGCATGCGTGTGTGGTTATGAGCATCCATCACGTGTTCAAGGGGTTGACATGATGCGTGCAACTTCTGCATGGACACAACATGCTGAAACGTTGAACTCCATGTCGACATGCACGCACTAGACATTTCCAAATGCTGCCAGCCGGCGCATTTTGTGATTTTTTACTTGACTACACTCCCAGTATGTAGATACTTTGTGATGTGGCACAATTTTTATGTGACTAGACTACGAGTATGCTCCTCATGACCCTTATAGGATCGGCACCCAACTCTGCGTACCCGCCATCGTGCATTCCGAACAACTTCCTCATGTAGGATGGAACCACACCGTGGCCGTGGCAGATCCTTGCTGGTGGCTGACCATCCTGCATCACCTGCTCATCGTTGCCTCGTTCACGACCTTTGGCAGCCATCTGAGGAACCACGACGTGTCCAACCACGCATGGATCCATCGACATCGGTGCTTGAGGATACTGTGACGTCGAAGCTTGTCGCCGCGACGCCCGAGAAGCGTGGTGTACCGATAGAGACGGAGGAGCGTCAAGATGCATCCAATACGGAGGAGCACCGGAGGAAGGCCTGCGATACCACCATGAAGAAGACCAGGAGGAATAGAGGAGCCAGCTATGAGGACGACTCTGACTCGGGCAACAAGGAGGCGTTCATGGATTACTTGGATGTACAAGTAGATGAGAGTGACGTTGACCCGTGTGACTATGAGGAGGACTCCGACGAGGAGAGGGCGCGTATCCATGAGGAGGGATTTGTCGACGAGTCATCGGAGGACAATAACGGTGACAACGACGATGAAGAGTAATGTTCTTTTTAGTATTTTTATATGTATAACTGCCACGTATGGCATTACGATTGTTGTAACTACCATGTCTTGCTATAATACTGGGTTGCTGGTACTGTTAAAATTTCTTGTGGCCGTTAGATCAAAGAGAATCAACGGTTGGTGGGCACGATCCGTGTGACAACTGTCTGAACCAATCAGGACATGTTGGTTTCTGGGGGAGTTATAGTAAGGGCTTTTTCGAGTATTCGTGACTAGCATAGAGGGAAAAACTAAGTTAACATGGCTTTCTACCCTAGATCCCACCCTTGCTTCCCATAACATGGAACCACTCCATTGATTGAGCCCAAACCCGGCACCTAGCTCCCTCTCGGCATTGCAAGCAACTTCTCCAACTAGAGATTTCATGGTCATTTGGAGAAGTCATGACTTTCCATTTTCTGAACACGAAAAACCGGTGTTTTCCCAAAGGAGGTGCAAGATTAGAGCGTGCCCAGTGCCCCGAGGAAATTTTGACGCATGCTACACCATGGTTCATGGCCATTCCTCGGAGGTGGGTATTTATCTCATGGTGCCAGTATATACTGTATTTTTGTTAGTTACAGCCTGGTAAATGAGGTTTCTAACTTTAGGAACCCTATAAAACACTATGAATTTTCAGGGAAAATGGTTTTGGGTGCCCCATGGGGTACCTAGGCTGGATGCATGATTGGGTCCAAGATTGTACCGACCCTTGAATTGCCGCGGCCACCGGTAGGTTTCGCCATTTTTTTGGAAAGCACCAAATAAAATAAAATAAAGTGAAAACAGATCTTGGAGTCCTTTGGCACCCAAGGCACCACCAGGATATATATAGAGTGTGAGATAACATGGCTTTCAACCCTAGATCCCCCCTTGCTGCCCAGAACATGGAACCACTCCATGGATTGAGCCCAAACCTGGCACCTAGCCTCCTCTTGGAAATGCAAGCAAATTCCCCAACTATAGATTTTGTGGTCATTTGGAGAAATCTTGACTTTCTATTTTCTAAACCTGAAAAATGGGTGTTTTCCCAAAGAAGGTGAAATATTAGGGCCTGCCAGCATATGCTACACCATGTTGCATGGCCATTCTCGGGAGGTGGGTATTTATCTCGTGGTGTAAGCATATGCTATATTTTTTGAGTTGCATCCCGGTAAATGTTGTTTCTACCTGTAGGTACCCTATAAGACACTCTCAATTTTTGAGGAAAAATGGTTTGGAGTGCCCCATGGGGTACCTAGGTTGGATGCATGCCTGGGTCCAAGATTTCACCTACCCTTGTGTTGCCACGACCGCCGGCAGGTTTCTCGTGTTTTCGATAGCACCAAACAAAATATAAGAAAATCAAAAAATGTGAAGACAACTCTTGGATCCCTTGCATGTGACCTACCGCCCTCATAAAATCATAAGCAACACATGCCAGGTCCTTTGGAATCCAAGGCACCACCAGGATGTCTATCAAGTGTGAGTTAAAATGGCTTTCAACCCTTAGATCCCCCCTTGCTTCCCAGAACATGGAACCACTCCATGGATTGAGCCCAAACCCGACACCTAGCTCCCTCTTGACAATGCAAGAAACTTCTCTAACTAGATATTTCATGGTCATTTGAAGAAATCTTGACTTTCCATTTTCTGAACCCAAAAAACCGGTGTTTTTCCAAAGGAAGTGCAAGATTAGGGCGTGCCCAGGGGCCCGGGGTAATTTTCACGCATGCTACACCATGGTGCATGGCCATTCCCGGGAGGTTGGTATTTATCTCGTGGTGCAAGCATATACTGTATTTTTTTGAGTTATAGCCCGATAATTGCGGTTTCTAACTATAGGTACCCTATAAGACACTCTCAATTTTCTGGGAAAAATGGTTTGGGGTGCCCCATGGGGTACCTAGCCTGGAGGCATGCCTGTGTCCAAGATTGCACCGACCCTTGCATTGTCGCAGCCGCTGACGTGTTTCGTCGCTTATTTGGAAAGCACCAAAAAAATCTAAAAAAATAAAAAAATGTGAAAATCATCTCTTGGAGCCCTTGCATGTGACCCACTGCCCATATAAAATCGTAAGCAAGACATACCAGGTCCTTTGACAACCAAGGCACCACCAGGATTTCTAGCGAGTGTGATTTAACATGGCTTTCAACCCTAGATCCCCCTCACTTCCCAAAACATGGAACCACTCCATGGATTGAGCCCAAAACCCAACACCTAGATCCCTCTTGGCATCACAAGAAACTTCTCCAACTAGATATTTTGTGGTTATTTGGAGAAATCTTGAGTTTCCAATTTCTTAATCCAAAGAAGTGGTGTTTTGCCTAAGTAGGTGCAATATTAGGGAGCTCCTAGGGGCCCGAGGAAATTTTAACGCATGCTACACCATGGTGAATGGCCATTCCCGGGAGGTGGGTATTTATCTCGTGGTGCAAGCATATACTCTAGTTTTTTGAGTTACGGCCTGGTAAATGCGGTTTCTTACTATATGTAACCTATAAGACACTCTCAATTTTTAGGGAAAATGGTTTGTGGTCCCCCATGGGCTACCTATGCTGGATGCATGCTTGGGCCCAAGATTGCACCGACCCTTGCATTGCCAGGGCCGCCGGTGGGTTTTGTTGTTTTTTTGGAAAACACCAAACAAAATAAAAAAAAGTAAAAACAGCTTTTGGAGCCCTTTCATGTGACCCACTGCCCTCATAAAATCATAAGCAAGACATACAAGGTCCTTTGGCACCCAAGGCACCACCAGGATGTCTATCGAGTGTGAGTTAACATGGCTTTCAACCCTAGATCCCCCTCGCTTCTTAGAACATGGAACCACCAAATAGATTGAGCTCAAACCCGGCACCTAGCTCCCTCTCAGTATCGCAAGCAACTTATCCAACTAGAGATTTTATGGTCACTTGGAGAAATCTTGACTTTCCATTTTCGGAACCCGGAAAACTGGTGTTTTCCCAAAGGAGGTGAAAGTTTAGGGCACGCCCAGAGGTTGAGGCAATTTTCACGCATGCTACACCATTGTGCATGGTCATTCCCGGGAGGAGAGTATTTATCTTGTGGTGCAAGCATACACTATATTTTTTTAAGTTACGGCCCGGTAAATGAGGTTACTAACAATAGGTACCTTATAAGACACTCTCAATTTTTAGGGAAAATGGTTTGGGGTGCCCCATGGGGTACCTAGGATGGATTCATGAATGGGTCCAAGATTGCACCGACCCTTGCGTTATCGCGGCCGCCGGTGGGTTTCACGTTTTTTTGGACAGCACCAAATAAAATAAAAAAAGTGAAAACAACGCTTGGAGCCCTTTCATGTGACCCACTGCCCTCATAAATCATAATCAGGGCATACCAGGTTGTTTGGAACCCAAGGCACCACCAAGATGTTTATCGAGTGTGAGTTAACATGGCTTTCAACCCTAGATCCCCCCTTGCTTCCCAGAACATGGAACCACTCCTTGGATTGAGGCCGAACCCAACACCTAGTTCCCTCACAGCATCGCAAGCAACTTCTCCAACTAAAGATTTCATGGTCATTTGAAGAAATCTTTACTTTCCATTTTCTGAACCCGAAAAACCAGTGTTTTCCTAAAGGTGGTGCTAGACTATGGCGCGCCAAGGGGCTCGAGGAAATTTTCACGCATGCTACAACATGGTGCATGGCCATTCCTGATAGGTGGGTATTTATCTCGTGGTGCAAGCATACACTATATTTTTTCGAATTACGGCCCGATAAATGTAGTTTCTAACTATAGGTACCCTATAAGACATTTTCAATTTTTAGGGAAAAATGGTTTGGGGTTCCCCATGGGGTACCTAGGCTGGATGCATGACTTGGTCCAAGATTTCACCGACCCTTGTGTTGTCGCGGCCGCCGGAGGGTTTCATCGTTTTTTTGGACAGCACCAAATAAAATCTAAAAAAATAAAAAAAATTGAAGACAGCTCTTGGAGCCCTTGCATGTGACCCACTGCCCTCATAAAATCATAAGCAAGGCATACCAGGTCCTTTGGCACCCAAGGCACCACCAGGCACTACAAGAAATGTTTCCTTCCGTAACGACTGGGCCCGTCGGTCATCATAGAAGGCGCATCTTCCGCGATGAAATTCTCGGCTCGACCGTGGCTGATGGAAAACCTTTTTGGGTTTCGCACCCCTCTACTATGAAGAAACCAGTAAAAACATGGACGAAGCTCTACGGGCGGATGGAACAAGTAAGATTTTCATTTCCCAGCGAGATGTTGACTCGGCAAAGTTTTTTTTGAGTGTGGGTCCCAAACGTCAGTGACTCTAGCGAACCAAACTTTTCGGTCGCGCCTCCCTGATTTGAACTCAATAATATTGTTCGATGCCTCTTTCGTTTATTCAGGCTGCTGGGTCCCACATGTCTGCCTCACATTACATGAATTGTGTGTATGATGGAAAATTTTCCTTCCCTGTTCCGAACTTGATAGCGTTTCTCGATGTATCTGCCTTTTAATCATGCTGCTAGGTCCCACGTGTCATCCTCACAGTAGAAGAAATGTGTGCATGATGCATTTTTCCCCCTTGTCTCGTGCCTCCCTGATTTCAACTTGATAACATTATTCAATCTATCTGGCATTAATTAAGCTGCTAGGTTCCACATATCATCCTCTCATTAAAACAATCGTGTGTATGATGAAATTTTTTCATTCGCTCCTACTACCATATTCTGAACTTGATAGCGTTGCTTGATGTATCTACCATTTAGTCACACAGTCGGTCCCCACATGTCATCCTCTCATGAGAAGAAACATGTGTATGATGGAATTTTTTCTTTCGCTCGCGCTACCTTGTTCCAAACTTGATAGCGCTGCCAGATTATCTACCATTAAATCACGCATCTGGTCCCCACGTGTCATCCTTTCATTAGAAAAAACGTGTGTATGATGGAATTTTTTCCCTCGGTTGCACCTCCGTGTTAACTTGATAGCGTTTCTTGCTGTATCAGCCGTTTATTCAGGCTAGTGGGTCCCACATGTCAACTTCTCATTAGAAGAACATGTGCATGTTGGACTTTTTTCTTGCCCGCGCCTCCGTGTTTCGAACTTGGCAGCGTTGCTCAATGCATCAGCCATTTATACAGGCTGTTGTGTCCCACATGTTAGCACCTCATTATAAGAAATGTGTGCATGTTGGGCCTTTTTCTCGCTCGTGCCTACGTGTTTCGAACTTGGCAACATTGCTCGATACATCAGTTGTGTCCCATATGCCAGCCTCACATTAGAAGAATCGTGTGTATATTATGGAATTTTTTCCTTCTCTAGCGCTACCCTATTCCGAACTAGATAGCGTTTCTCGACGAATCTGCCGTTTAGTCATGCTGATGGGTCCCACATGTTAGCATCTCATTAGAAGAACATGTGCATGTTGGACTTTTTTCTCGCTCGCGCCTACCTTATTTGAACTTAGCAATGTTTCTCGATGCAGAACCTATATAAAGTCTCTCTGGTGGGTACCACATGTCAGCGTCTCCGTAAATGAAACGTGCTATGATGGACTTTATTTCAGCCGCTTCCATTGTTCTGATTTTGGTTTGTAGCTCGGTCCGAGATGTCAGCAACCTCTATGCATGAAACATGTCTACGCTAGGTCCCAGATGTCAGTCTCTAGATGACCTTGGAATCATTAGTATATGCTGCAGCAGTTTATCTGGGTCCAAGATGTCAGCCTTATAGAGTATAAAAAATGTTAATCTACTCTTTTGCTCGGTCCCACATGTCAGCCTTCTCTGTGTAGGAAATGTGTGTATGATGGGTCCCACATGTCAGCCTTCTCTGTGTAGGAAACGTGTCTATGATAGGTCACATATGCCACCCTCTATTTGAATTAAATGTGTCTATGCTGGGTCCTACATGTCAACCTTTATTTGAATTAAACGTGTGTATATGTTGGACTGTTTTTCGGGTCAAGTCCGCCATCCTAACCTTGGAAACATTGCTAGATATTGCAGCAGTTTATCTGGGTCCCAAATGTCAGCTTGAGAGTAAAGAAAAGAGAACTCAATATTAACACAAATTTCCTAGGATTCGAACTCGAGAACGCACCAGCGGTGAACTGGGTGCCTGCCACTAAAAAAGAAACATCTAATTCAATAGAATCGTTAAAATTTACTATTATAACTTACAAATTTGTCTCTTTAAAAATATTTTTTGACCATTTTTATGTCCCATCATATAATAAGGTGGTCCTCCTGGCAGCTAAACTAAAAACTGCAGGCATTCTAAAAAATCTAAAAACGACAGGTAGAGTTTTTTTAAAAAACAATTGAGAGGTGGGGGCAATGCCAAAAAGGCCAAATTAAAAAGAGTTTGGCTATTCTACATTGGCTGCTATACATGGGCTATACTCCATAAGCTATTCTCCATGGGATCCTTTCTCAAATTTCCCTGGGCTATGGTCAGCAGTCCCCTAACCCCTAAAAATCCGAATTAAAACGTTCTGGGCTAAAGAGGGGCCGAATGAGCTAGATCTCTTCTCCCAGTATATAAAAATTGCATTTTTCCGTGGCTCGGCCGGATTAGAAACAAATACCTTAGAGAGGAAGGGAAATAAATCAATAATTCTTTTTGGCAGATATTTATATAAACTATGTAGTACAAAATAAGATAGAAAAATTATCGATAGATTTGTGGTTCACTTTCATCAGCACTTGACCAATTGATCAACATTTCAAGGTGAGCGATTTGGCAATACGGGCACTGAAATACAATAGCAGTATAGAGAGAACCAGTTTTGGTTTTAGCTCTTAAAACCTTGTTGCCGATCAGTTTGCCCTTTTCTCCGAACACACTCGACCATTGGATGATGCAAAACTGACGATCAAGTCTCCTTTGAGTACCTTCTTCTCACATCAATTCCTATGTGACCCCCGATGCAAACCAAAATGCTGAAGTATCATCTAGATTGTGACAAGGCCATGTTTCAGAAGAAAAGCAAGACTTTCGACTGCCCTTGATTTAAACAAGTATCAAAACTGATGATCAAGTATGCTTCTGTGTGAATACTCCTCCGTACGTCAATGCGTGTGACCCCTATATACAACCCAAAATGCCCAAGACACATCTAGATAATTGTGACAATGATATGTTTCAAAAGAAAAGAAAGACAATCTTCTCGACTTGATCTAAACAAGTACTCCAATTACATCATAGTTAGCTGTACTAAATATTGTATTAATAGTAACGATAAAACATTTGACAGATTCAATAGTATAGAATAAGTTCGAAAAAATATCGACGGTAGCACTTGACAGATTCTGCAACATCACAAACTGACCGACTAGTAGTATACAGACAATGGCCAAAAGAATTGACATATTCAGCAATGCAGACATTGCAAATCAATAGATGTAGCAAGGCCTGATTTAAAAGGAAAGCGAGGCCATATTCTGCACTAGATAGGTCAATCTGAACATGGTTATTACTGCAAAATAGATTAGCAGAGGAAGAACTCCATACAAAATACTCAGAACTACCTTAAGCTAGGAACGTTCCTCCCAAAATGATAAGTACCGGTACATATCATACAATAGGTAGTACTACAAAGTACATTAGTAGTAGGTGAACTCCATAGAAATAGTCCTAAGTGCAACTACTAAGAACATGCAGTAAGTCTTTCTAGCAGTGAAAATACTGAAACGAACATTAATATGTGTTTATATCACCCATGAATATTGTCAATGAAAAGACGGTGTTCTACCCTAGAACACCGACGGTTGACGAGAAACCAGGTGCGACATCAGCACCGACAGGAGCCACTATAGCTCATCAAACGGGACGCCGTCCAACGACGCGGTGCTCTCTGGCACGCGTATGCCAAAAATTTTGAACCTTCTACCCTCAATCACGGCCGACGACCAAAACTTCACTAGGTACTACAGCGACAAGCCAACGACCTGACGCATATGACAGATAGAACTTGTAGCGATTGGCACATGTCAAATCGCACCGCAAACAATATATCATCATCCTAGGATCCGATGATATCTACTGTCCGCAGGCCTATTTCTAGCAGAGGCTTAGAGGTGTACCTTCCTATTTTTCCGTAGCAGAAACTGCGCACCCTAATCCGGTGAGCTTCAGAGAGGTGGGCGAGGATTGCTGCTGGCGAGGCAGCGAACATGCAACCATCTACCATGCAGTTGCACGGGCCATGTGACCACGCGATATTGTGGTTGTGGACCTGACGGTAGGCGACCAATGTCCCACAACCTTCATTGGGGCATCTGCTACCTTTTTTGCTGGTGACTCGACAGTTCAACTCCTTGGAGCACGCGGCCAGCCGTATGGCACTGGTAGTGTCCATACATGTAGCGATCGCGTCGAAGACGTCGGCACCGACCTTTCTGCATCCTCCCTGCCTCATGTTGGGCCCCGAATCCACCATCGCTTCCCGATGGATTGGGGGCGATGGCTAATAATTCTATGACTGTTGGAAGGACTGATGTTGCGAGCGATATGCCGAGGAAAATGAGTAAAGAGATGATTCCAAATGCTGCTGAAGATAGGGAATATGGAATGGCTCTTTGAACGAGGAGTTTTTTGGGTATTCCTTTATCGGTCTTCTGCTGCAGGGCACAACTGTATCGAGGAGACTTTAATTATCTAGCTAGTCTAGCACGCCAATATCTATAGTGTACTCCTCAATACTAGTATTGGATTGCACGTGTCTTGTAACTCAGAAACTACTGCAAGGACACAACATGCTGATACATTGAACTCCACATCGACAGGCATGCGCTGGACACTTTACGACGCTGACAGAGGGCTCATTTGAATGATTTGTTACGTGACTACACTCCTAGTACATAGATATTATACGATGCAGTAAAATTATTATGTGACTAAACTACGAGTATGCTCCTTACGCCCCATATATAGGATCGGCACCCAACTCTACATATCCTCTGTCGCGCATTCCGAACAACTTCCTCACGCAGGATGGAACCGCATCGTGGAAGTGGCAGATCCTTGATGGTGGCTAACCATCCTGCATCACCCGGTCATCGCGACATCATTCGTGCCCGCCGACAACCATCTGAGGCATTATGACGTGTCCAACCGCGCCTAGATCCATCGACATCGGCGCACGAGGACAGCGCGATGTCGAAGCTTGTCATACCCGTCGTGCCCGAGAAGAGCGTTGCACCGACAGAGACAGAGGAGTGACAAGCAGGATCCAAGACAGAGGAGCGCCAAAGGAAGGCCTATGAGACCACCATGAAGAAGGCCAGGAGGAATAGAGGAGCCAGCGACGAGGACGACTCCGAGCTGGGCAATGAGGAGGCGTTCATTCAGCAGTTGGAGGCAAAAGCGGAGGAGAGTGACATCGAACCATGGGACTACAAAGACGAGGATCTTGACGAGGAGAGGGCGTGTATCTATGAGGAGGGAGTTGCTGAGGAGTCATCGGAGGACACCGACGGCTGTAATGGCGAGGACCATGACGATGATGACGCTGGCGAGTATAGTAATGTTCCGTTGTAACTATTGTTATATTACAGCCATGTCCTACAATGTAATTGTTATATCTACCATGTCTTGCTACAATATTGTGTTGTTGGTACTGTAACTATTTCGTTGAAATATTATCGCGATAAGCATGGAGCTCTCCTGAGCATGCACTCGGCATCAGTTGGCAATGAAGGGAGCACGTAGTGGTCATGCTCACTGCCAAAACCATGCATTCGTCCACATGTAGAGGGGTGAGGCAGAGATAAAGGGGGGATATCCTGGAACGCTAATATGTTCTATAGTGTTCTCCTTAATACTAGTATTGGGTTGCACGTGATAACGCTACTAATGTACTAGTATTAGTACATATCATCACAATATAAAATTATATAGTAATATGTAATGCACGGAAAATAATTGTAATTTTGAGCCATATCCATAAAGTATCGGGTGTATATTTGGTCCTTGTATGTAGTGTCTATCGTACTTCTATGAATAGAATATCCTAGATGCTAGAATGGGAAAAAAGATTCAATGGTTAGCAATATTGGAATTTGTTAGTATTGATAGAACCATTAATGTTGAAAGTTATCCGTACACTATATAATAGTAAGATAAGATAAGATATATCTCTAATAAAATATGGTCTTGTCACATCAGCTTAACCAAATAGTAGTGCATGAGCCTAGAATCGTTGAAGGCAAAGGTTATTTACATAGAGTACAACCCTTATTACACAAGAATTAAGGTGATTAGTTTTTAAAGTGTATGGCATGTGGTTTGTAGTATCCTGTTGATGCTAAAATTTTCATAATTTCCAAAGAAAATATAGTCAAGTAGATACGAGTAACCAAAATAATTACAATAAGACATAGTACCGATACAAGGACATGTTTCAAAGGAGAGAGACCAAGAAGTTGAAAGCTGATGACTTCAAACAACTAAAAAAATAAACAATTCAACATGGTCAAGAACTATTTCTATAATTGTTGTACCAAGTATTACATACGGATTTCATCGGTACATATTGTCGGAACAGGTCTTGTTTCTTAGTTAAACATAAGGCCAATTCCAATTGAGGGCGTTCGCGAAGGTTGGTCCGAACCAAAGCGGATGCTTCACCGTTCTTGCCCAGAAGCGAGGGTTACTAATTCCCTCCAAGAGATTGACTTCGGAAGTAACACCTTAGTCTTTACCACTCACACTAAAGCGGCATAATTCAGGCTGCTACTCCTTGCCATGCTGTAGTTGGTAAGATGTAGACATAGTTGCTTCTTGTCAGACAACTTGAGTCAAGATCTGCACCTCCTACAGGCTAATCAGATAGTTCACTCCAAGGAAAAGAGAATATGATCCAAGGTCAGCAATCCTTTCCCATGGATTAGCTTGATCAACCCGACCAGTGTTCATTGAGAACACGAAGAAGACAAATCCGGAAGTATAAGTGGAGACAGTGTGACATGCATCCACCATGTCATCCTAGAACCATCTGCAGATCTTGATAACCACCAAAAAACCAAAAAAGTAGTCATGCTAGTCTCCAATAGTATTAAGACATGCATCCACCATGTCATCTGTGGCAGCAGGTTGCACCAAGACCAACGCATGACCCTGAAAAAGGTAGAACGTGTTAACTTAAGATTCCGGCAGCATGATATAGTGAATTCTACTAAACAATTTCCTTCCAATTGAACTACATGCAAACTATCTTGAACATAGGAAAACCAACTACGGCCTACAAACCTACAAAGGAAACAAAGCATTATATAATAGGGAAATACCCAAAAGAACAGACTCGTCTTTTTTAAATCAAGATAGGCATTTTTTTCCTTGTTTTATATAAAAAATTCAAAGATAATTAACCGGTTCATTTGCAAGGAACTTGCCGAAAACCTGTGCAAATGCAGAAAACTATTGAGCAGATTATTTTCAGGAGCTTCAAGTAGATCTTAAAGTCCTATTGGATGAATTAAAATACATTCGAAAAAATCTACATAATTCAATTAGATGAATCAAATGACTGCTATAAGAATAAATCCTACGTAAATCCTATGATTCATACAATTCATAGGGTCTAAAATAACTACTCGTATTTTCATTTAAGCGAAACATTCCCTAAGTCAATTTAGTAAAGGGATTTCTATTTTCGTGTCCTTGGATCGTTAGTTGTACTCACTTTTCCCCAGCCGCTTCACTTTTCCTCACGTTTCCCCTCGCCATGTTAAGAACCCTCGTGGGCGCTCAGACGGAAGGATTCCTTCAGGTTAAAGGCTTGACCGTTACGTGCTGACTGGTGGCACCACGTTGGGGCGGGTCGGGCATTGAGCATTAATTTATGACACTTTGACCGTTACATGCCTGTCAGGTGGGGCCGCGTTGGGACAGGTCCTGCATACATGGTGAAGGGTGGGGTCGCATTGGAACGGGTCTTGCATACATGGTGAAGAGTGGGGCCGCATGGAGACACGTCGGACCGGCCATTCTCGCTCACCCAAAGTGTTCGCTTCCCCCCGAGCCTGGAACAGCTCCTACACCGCCCCTCAGCTACCCCGCCATCGTGCCCTCTGTCAACACCCGGATTTTTAATCCCAGATGCTTGTTATGTCATACATCGCAATTCCAAGATTACCATTTTTGCGAGACAAAACAAATTGGATATCACAGTACATCATCCATTACAAACCATACATAAGGTCTTACAACAAATAAAGGATCACATGATCCAGTGTTAATACAAATCAAGAAGTGGAATAACGTATTGATAACGATAGCGTAGGCGAGTAATCATGGTCACAGGCAATGCTGGCGATGGGAGATGATCCTTGTTGTCGTAACCTTCCTATTGTTCGTCCTCCTGATACTCCTCTTCATAGTTTGGCCACGGGAATAGCTAGGGACAAAGCCATGAGTACTGTTTAATTACTCGCAAACTAATACTAACAAGTGAAGTGGTTTTTGAGTAGGATATACTAAGCTCTAGGGTTGTTTTGCAAAAAGCCAGATTTATCTCTACTGAGTTCAGAAGCAAAGAAAGCTAGTTGAAAGAGTTTTATAACATCTAAGTGGGAACTTGAATTTCATATCACAGCCCTGTTGTGGTCATGTCAAAGTCACAAATCATTTCACAAGTCATTTTGAAAACATCTGACGACGGAACAATATGACCACTCCAACTATCGATAACCGCGGATGCGGCTCTTCGAATAGTTTTACACTCCGCAGAGGTGGTACACTTTCACCACAATATTCAATACATCCGCCAGGAACAATCCTGAATTCACCATACTCAGTATGCGGATAATCAATTCTAACCTTTCAATTACACGACCTAGTATAGGCACCTCTCATGTGAGTTTGGCCTAGCCGGTAGACAGAACCCTAGCGCAGCCAGTGGGGGTCTACGGGGGCTCACTGGGGCTCAGGCGATTGTCGGTGATGGGGGCGAATGATGAAGTCAACAACGGCGAACCTCCTGGTACCGACGGCTTCTCCTGGGCAGGCTCCAATCAACGGCTCCTTTCTTCCTCCTCCGCGGAACACTCCGGCCAAATTCTGGCGATCTGCTGCTCGCCTTGCTCCGGGAGTGAGGTGGGGTGCTTCTGAGTGAGAGGGGAGTGAGATGGTGTGAAGAAATCGAGTGGGGATGGCCTCTATTTATAATGCAGCAAGGGGACCGAATGGCATGGGCGACGATAGGGGCGGCGTGGGGCGGTGTGAGCTGGTCAGAACACGTCGACTCTCTGGGCGGGTCTGACGGAAGTTTTAATGGCGCACGGTTTCTCCTGGTCGTGCAGCGACAAAAGGGCGTGTTTGGGGTGTTCCTGGGGTGGTGGTGATCCTACTTGCATGTGGCGAGGGCGGCGCGCGGTCTCTGGGCTTGTGTCGCGGGGGGCGCTATGGCTCGGGACTTGGACAGGGGGTGGCGATGGACGGTGGAATTCCTTCTAGACAAGGTTGGCGAGGCTAGTGAGGATCCTAGATGGCTGGCGACATTGGGGTGGCAAGGGTGCTCTCGGCATACTTGCCATTGATGGAATGGTCTGGTTTACAGTGAGCTACAATGGCTTAAACAAGTTAGATGATCTACTGAGGGTGTAGTGTGAGCTAGTTATGGAACAAGTTAGGCCTAAATTACTGCTCACTATAGTGTCTAATGTTTGTTGGTTTGGTGTTTGCAAGGTGTTTGATGAAATGGCCGAAAGAGATTCAAATTTAAATTTTGATTCAAACTTGGTAGGTGTGTTGATTACATACTAGGGAGTCTCTATTTAGCTGGAAAGGTCAAGGGGTACTGGTTTGGTTGGGTTTTGAAAATGGGTGATCTTCACATATGTTAAAGATTCAATTTTGAAATGTCATTTGAATCAAGTTGCCAAATGTTTCTGTAAGTTTGAAAGGTGGGCTTTGATTCACTTTTACTTGGTCTAGCAAAGGGTGTAAAGCAATGGAAATGTTTCTGTTTGAAATCTTGGACTAGAAACACTCAAAGTGGCCTAGTGAGAAAGATAGGCACAAATGACCATTTGCTTATTTGATTTGTTTTTGATTTCTCTTGATTTGTTTCTGCTTGGAAATGTTTTAGATGATGTTGTTTTCATCTTTAAACCATTCCTTGCTATTTAGATCAATCACACAAGTCCATTCATGCATTCATACAATCATCACATTCACACATGCATTCATATTATTTAATTAAAAAAGGTTTTTGTTAACCCAAATTTTGGGGATGGGAATTTGATAACCTTATTTAATATTTTTGGGATGTTACAAACCTTCCCTCCTTAAAAAAATCTCGTCCCGAGATTTGAAAAATAATAAAGAAGAAAACTAGGATTTTAAAAGATCGGGAAACTCCGTCTTGATGTAGTCTTCTCGTTCCCAGGTAGCTTCTTCTTCAGTGTGGTTGCTCTACCGAATCTTGAAAAATTTGATGCTTTTGGTCCTGGTGGTCCTGAAAGCTTCCTCCAAAATACGGATGGGTACTTCGGGATACGTCAGGTCATAGTTGATCTCTATGGTCCGGTGATCAGTGTTCTTGAAAACTTTAGTCTTCTCCGGGACTTCAAGGCATTTGCGAAGTAACGATATATGGAACACATTATGCACTGCTGACATCTCCTCTGGAAGTTCCAGTTGATACAATACTTCTCCTCGATGATTCAGAATCTTGAAGGGTCCGATATATCTGGGGGCTAACTTTCCTTTGAGATGGAAACGTTGCATTCCTTTCAAAGGAGACACTTTGAGATACACAAAATCTCTGATACTGAAAGCGAGGTCTCGACTTCTCTTGTCGGCATAACTCTTCTCTCTTGACTGGGCGGTCTTGAGGTGCTCACGGATCTTGTGAACTTTCTCTTCTGCTTCTTGTAGGATGTCGGGTCCGAAAATTTAACTCTCTCCTAGTTTCAACCAATTCAGAGGGCTACGACACTTCCTTCCATACATGAATTCAAATGGGGCCATTTGAAAACTATCTTGATAACTGTTGTTGTATGAAAATTCTGCGAAAGGCAGACAGTCTTTCCATTTAGATCCATACTATAGCACAATGCTCTCAACATATCTTAGAGTATTTGATTTACTCGCTCCGTTTGTCCATTGGTTTGAGGGTGGTAAGCTATGTTGAAATCTAATCGGGTTCCCAATCCTTCTTGGACTTTCTTCGAAAACCTCGAGGTAAACTGAGTTCCTTGATCCGATACGATGTTCTTGAGGACTCTGTGCAAACTGACGATTGTAGCGATGTACAACTCCGCTAGCTTCGAACTCTGGTAGGTGGTTTTGTCTTGTATGAAATGGACGACCTTGGAAAATCTGTCAACTATGACCCAAATAGAGTTATTTCCCCTACTAGAAGTAGGAAATCCGGTGATAAAGTCCATTCCAACTGAATCCCATTTCCACTATGGAATCTGCAGTGGTTGCAACATTCCTGCGAGTCTCTGATGTCCCGCCATGACTTTCTGACAAATATCACACTTGGAGATGTAGCTTCCAATTTCTCTCTTCATCTTATGCCACCAAAATTGCTCCTTTAGATCCTGATACATCTTCGTTCCCCCAGGGTGGATAGAATAAAGAGTATCATGGGCTTCTTTCAACTCTGAATCTGCTGGCATACAAAGACGTCCTTTGTACCACAACACTCCTTCTTCATCTTCGGTGAATCTGGATACTTTGCTTATGCCGATACGACGTCTGATTTCATCAATACTAGCCTCAGCTCATGTGGACAATCTTCACAAGGTAGCCTCAGCTCAAACCTTGGCCGCAAGGGTACCCATACTAAGGTATATAAATTTCCAGTCAATCCCTACCCAAATTTCGGGTATTGTGCTTGTAGGGTAAAATTGGAATGGTATCGCATCCTGACAACCATTAGTTTTATAAAGGGCTAAGGCTCATGCCTCAACATTTTCATCATCAAAATCATCCGCTGTTCAATAACACATGTCAAAACATTTCAGTAGAATGACTCATCATTCTAAGGTTTTCATAACCATTTTCACCAAGTATTCCCATCTAAAGTTGATCAAAGTTTATGCTTAGCACTAGCATCTACAAGTGGGGGTAAATACTAATGAGGGGTTAAACAAGTGTAGCTTATCTAGGTTCAATCTCATGCCTCAGGATGACATAAAGATTTATCTATCTTAGGCCAAGTTTTATGCTCTTTATGCTACCTTTAAATATCTTTCTAAAATCTACAAGTCACTAAGTAAACTCTAATAGAAAGCTTTGATAAAGAAATAAAATATGTAATCTTGCAAACAAAACTAGGATTGGGAATCAAGTAGTGTAAGCTTTGTAAGTAAAACTTGCATGGTTTATCTTAGCTTGCTAAGATAGTAGTATAAGCTTGCTAAGTTGCAAGTGTTAGTTTTCCTTGTGCAAAGCAGTGGTTGAAGTTCTCCTCGGCTTCTTCCTCGTAGTATCCTCCTTCCTCCTCGTATCCTTGGTTAGTACTAGCGTCTATAAATAAATACGAGGTACACAATCACCAAACAATACTTAACTAATTCTATTCATCACACCAAGGTTCACACTAGATGATCTAGCATCATCACTATTATTACAATCATTAAGGAAAATAGTTTTATTTCCTTTATTTTAGAAAAGTAATTTCTGTTCATTGAAATACTACTTAAGGTTTAATATTCTCGAACTAAAACATGGGATCATGTTGACACATGTCATCACCACATATTTCAGTACATGGGAATGTGATTTAAAGTGGTGTCACAATTTGATAAGGTTTAACCTTTTTATTTTAATTAAATAAAGTGACTAGAATGGCCTATGAGGCATTCTTTTATTACTTGTCCATTATATCTGCAAGTAAACCTAGATATATTTATATATTCAGGAATGCCTTGTTAAATGTGATTTTTGAGAGTTGGAAACAACTCAAAAGCTTTTATGGTTGGATTTTGAAAAATGTTTGAATGTAGAAAAGCTTATGCCTTGTTATTTTTACTATAGGTGATCTACAATTCCAAATGAATTGGATCAAACGGGTTTGGATTAAACATTCCAGTACCTTTCTAACAAAATTGGTTTCATGCATTTTGGTTTAGTGAATCGAGTTAGGTTGATTTTTCAATCAAGGTATAGAACTGAGTTTGAAACTAAAATAATAAACCTAAATTTGAATTACTGGGTCGCGCGGGATGTTAACTGGGTCGGCCCACGGTGCACACCGCACGCACGGGTGGGTTTAAGTGAGTGACCCCACTAGTCAGCGAGACAGGGGGTACAAAGAGGTACGGGGCGATCTAGGCCGTGCGATCAAACTATAATCCAACGGCTGTGACATATCGTCTCCGTCGGGCAACGCCGGTAGATAGAACCCTAGCGCAGCCAGTGGGGGTCTACGGGGGCTCACAGGGGCTCAGGCGATTGTCGGTGTTGGGGGCGAATGATGAAGTCAACAACGGCGAAACTCTTGGTACCAGCGGCTTCTCCTGGGGAGGCTCCAATCAACGGCTCCTTTCTTCCTCCTCCGCGGAACACTCTGGCCAAATTCTGGCGATGTGCTGCTTGCCTTGCTCCGGGAGTGAGGTGGGGTGCTTCTGAGAGAGAGGGGAGTGAGATGGTGTGAAGAAATAGAGCAGGGATGGCCTCTATTTATAATGCAGCAAGGTGACCGAATGGCATGGGCGACGATAGGGGCGGTGCTGTGCTCCCTGACGAAGCTCAACGGCATGGTCACGCTGCGTGGGGCGGTGCGAGATGGTCGGAACACGTCGACTCTCTGGGCGGGTCTGACGGAAGTTTTAATGGCGCACGGGTTCTCCTGGTCGTGCAGCGACGAAAGGGCGTGTTTTGGGTGTTCCTGGGGTGGTGGTGATCCTACTTGCATGTGGCGAGGGCGGCGCACGGTCTCTGGGCTTGTGTCACGCGGGGCGCTATGGCTCGGGACTTGGACAGGGGGTGGCGATGGACGGTGGAATTCCTTCTAGACAAGGTTGGCGAGGCTAATGAGGATCCTAGATGGCTGGCGACATTGGGGTGGCAAGGGTGCTCTCGGCATACTTGCCATTGATGGCATGGTCTAGTTTACAGTAAGCTACAATGGCTTAAACTAGTTAGATGATCTACTGTTGGTTTGGTGTTTGCAAGGTGTTTGATGAAATGGCCGAAAGAGATTCAAATTTAAATTTTTATTGAAACTTGGTAGGTGCGTTGGTTACATACTAGGGAGTCTGTATTTAGCTGGAAAGGTCAAGGGGTACTGGTTTGGTTGGGTTTTGAAAATGGGTGATCTTCACATATGTTAAAGATTCAATTTTGAAATGTCATTTGAATCAAGTTGCCAAATGTTCTGTAAGTTTGAAAGGTGGGCTTTGATTCACTTTTACTGGGTCTAGCAAAGGGTGAAAAGCAATGGAAATGTTTCTGTTTGAAATCTTGGACTAGAAACACTAAAAGTGGCCTAGTGAGCAAGATAGGCAAAAATGACCATTTGCTTATTTGATTTGTTTTTGATTTTCTCTTGATTTTTTCTGCTTGGAAATGTTTTAGATGATGTTGTTTTCATCTTTAAACCATTCCTTGCTATTTATATCAATCACACAAGTCCATTCATGCATTCATACAATCGTCACATTCACACATGCATTCATATTATTTAATTAACAAAAGTTTTTGTTAACCCAAATTTTGGTGATGGGAATTTGATAACCTTATTTAATATTTTTGGGATGTTACAAACCTTCCCTCCTTAAAAAAAATCCCGTCCCGAGATTTTTAAAATAATAAAGAAGAAAACTAGGATTTTAAAAGATCGGGAAACTCCGTCTTGATGTAGTCTTCTCGTTCCTAGGTAGCTTCTTCTTCAGTGTGGTTGCTCTACTGACTCTTGAAAAATTTGATGCTTTGGGTCCTGGTGGTCCTGAAAGCTTCTTCCAAAATACGGATGGGTACTTCGGGATACGTCAGGTCATAGTTGATCTCTATGGTCCGGTGATCAGTGTTCTTGAAAACTTTAGTCTTCTCCGGGACTTCAAGGCATTTGCGAAGTAACGATATATGGAACACATTATGCACTGCTGACATCTCCTCTGGAAGTTCCAGTTGATACAATACTTCTCCATGATGATTCAGAATCTTGAAGGGTCTGATATATCTTGGGGCTAACTTTCCTTTGAGATGGAAACGTTGCATTCCTTTCAAAGGAGACACTTTGAGATACACAAAATCTCTGATACTGAAAGCAAGGTCTCGACGTCTCTTGTCGGCATAACTCTTCTCTCTTGACTGGGCGGTCTTGAGGTGCTCACGGATCTTGTGAACTTTCTCTTCTGCTTCTCGTAGGATGTCGGGTCCGAAAATCTAACTCTCTCCTAGTTCCAACCAATTTAGAGGGCTACGACACTTCCTTCCATACATGAATTCAAATGGGGCCGTTTGAAAACTATCTTGATAACTGTTGTTGTATGAAAATTCTGTGAAAGGCAGACAGTCTTTCCATTTATATCCATACTCTAGCACAATGCTCTCAACATATCTTCGAGTATTTGATTTACTCGCTCTGTTTGTCCATTGGTTTGAGGGTGGTAAGATATGTTGAAATCCAATCGGGTTCCCAATCCTTCTTGAGGACTCCATGTAAACTGACGATTCTAGCGATGTACAACTCTGCTAGCTTCGAACTCTGGTAGGTGGTTTTGTCTGGTAAGAAATGGGCGACCTTGGAAAATCTGTCAACTATGACCCAAATAGAGTTATTTCCCCTACTAGAAGTAGGCAATCCGGTGATAAAGTCCATTCCAACTGAATCCCATTTCCACTTTGGAATCTGCAGTGGTTGCAACATTCCTGCGGGTCTCTGATGTCCCGCCATGACTCTCTGACAAATATCACACTTGGAGATGTAGCTTCCGATTTCCCTCTTCATCTTATGCCACCAAAATTGCTCCTTTAGATCCTGATACATCTTCGTTCCTCCAGGGTGGATAGAATAAAGAGTATCATGGGCTTCTTTCAACTCTGAATCTGCTGGTACACAAAGACGTCCTTTATACCACAACACTCCTTCTTCATCTTCGGTGAATCTGGATACTTTGCTTGTGCCGACACGACGTCTGATTCCATCGATACTAGCATTTCCTTTCTGCGCCTCCTTGATCTGACTGATCAAAGTGGGTTGAATTTCGATGCTAGCCAAAAATCCTTCACTTACTAATTCCATTCTAAAATCTTCCATATCCATGTGCAATCTTGGTTGCTCCTCCAGAATCATGGAGTTCAAGCGGCACGGCAATCTGCTGAGGGCATCTGCTACCACATTGGCTTTACCGAGGTGATAGTGAATGTCCAGATCATAGTCCTTGATTAGCTCTATCCATCTTCTCTTCCTCATATTCAGATCCTTCTGAGTGAATATATACTTCAGGCTCTTGTGATCCGAATAAATCTCACAACGGTTTCCCATAAGATAATGCATCCATGTCTTCAGGGCTAGAACTATCGCTTCCAGTTCAAGGTCATGGGTTGGATAATTCTGTTCATGTTGCTTCAGTTGTCGGGATAGATAAGATATAACTTTGCCTTCTTGCATTAACACACACCCGAGACCAATCTTGGAGGCGTCACAATACACATCAAACGGCTTCATAATATCCGACATGATCAAGATTGGGGCTGAAATCAATCTCCTCTTGAGTTCTTGAAAACTCGCTTCACACTTGTCCGTCCATTCGAACTTCTTATCCTTCTTCAACAATTGGGTCATGGGTCTGGCGATACTCGAGAATCCTTCTACGAACTTCCGGTAATATCCCACTAATCCGAGAAATGCACGAACTTGGGTTTGAGTGGTTGGGGCTTGCCAATCTTCTACATCCTTCACCTTTGTAGGGTCAACGTCAGTTCCTCCGGCTAATACAATATGTCCGAGGAATCCTACCTCCTGCAACCAGAATTCACATTTGCTAAACTTGGCATATAACTGATGCTCCCTAAGGGTTCCAAGAATGGTCCTCAGGTGTAGCTCATGTTCTTCTTCTGACTTGGAATAGATCAGAATGTCATCGATGAAAACAACAACAAACTTATCCAGGAAGTTCATAAAAATCTTAGTCATGAGGTTCATGAAATAAGTGGGGGTATTGGTTAATCCAAAAGACATGACAATATACTCGTATAATCCATATCTGGTGGTAAAGGCAGTCTTTGGAATATCCTCTACGCGAATCTTGAGTTGATGATAACCAGTTCTAAGATCAATCTTAGAAAACACTTTGGCACCAGTCAACTGGTCAAATAGGTCTTCTATCTTTGGAAATGGGTACTTGTTCTTAATGGTGAGATCCTTCAACTTCCGATAATCCGTACACAAATGGTTACCTCCATCTTTCTTATCCACAAACAAAACAGGTGATCTCCATGGTGACGCACTTGGTTGGATCAATCCTATCTCTAGCATAGCATCCAGTTGCTTCTTCAGCTCCACTAATTCCGACGGGTTCATACTATATGGTCTCTAGGCTATGGGTCCAGTTCCAGGGATTAATTCAATGATAAACTCGATATCCCGATCTGGGGGCATACCGGGCAAAACATCTGGAAATACATCGGGGTATTCACAGACTATTCTAACTTTGTCAATGGTTGGTTGAGCTATACTCTTGTTGCATTTGAATTGACGGGGCATGGTTTCCGATACATGCTCTACTGATACTCCGGCTATACTGGTCATGGTTATGGCTTTCTTGGAACAGTCGATTAATCCTTTATGTTTCGACATCCAATCCATTTCTAGTACTACTTCTAAACCTTTAGTTCCAAGTACTATTAGATTAGCATAAAAATCTATGCCATTGATTCAGATAGGTACGGCCTTGCAAATTTGTCTAGCTTTTGTGGTTGAAACAGGTATTTGAACAATCATAACATGCTTCAATTTTGTTGGTTGAATCTTACTAGTGCATGTAAATTCTTCAATAACAAACGAGTGTGATCGTCTGGAATCAAACAACACTCTTGCAAGTACTGAGTTAACAGAAAACATAACCATCATGACATTTGGCGTTTCTTGGGCTTCTTCAACATGCATGAGAAAGAGACAGTCGTTGCGGTTGAGTGAATTCACCGGGGCAAACCTTCTTCCGGGCTAAACAGGACGCTGCTGCTGAGCTAGGACATTTGCATTGGGGGCTGCGGCAATCTTCTTGGGGCACTCATTGGAATAGTGACCATTGGTTCCACATTCATAACAAGTCACTGAGACTTGACCTTTGCTGCAACAGGCACAACATTGCTTCCAGTCCTTGGGGCAGTGTTGGTGCCGGTGGCGACATTGTTGTTGTTGAACTTAGGTGGTGCATGGTTGAAATTGTTGGGGTTGTTGTGATTTCCTCCGGGCCTTGGGTTTCCTCAGTTGGGATAGGTCAGACGGTTCATCGGGGGTCTATTGGTTCTTAGGGCAAATCCTAGACATGGGTTGGGGCGATACTTTGGTGTGTGGTGGGTTCCTGGTTGATGCATCATGTGACGCTTGCGGTTCTCATTAGCTTGGTTGATCTTGCCTTCCATCTGAATGGCATAGTCCACTAAGGCTTCAATATCAGCAAATGGCATGTTGACTAACACTGTCTGCATCTCATCGTGCAGACCATTCAGGAATCTCTCCTTCCTCTTGGCTTTAGTGTCTATCTCATCAGGTGCATACCTAGCCAATGACAAAAATTTGTCATGGTATTCCACTACGGTCATCCTGCCTTGCTTTAGTTCCCTAAATTCATCTCTCATCCTCTTGATCAAAGCCGGTGGCACATGGGTTCTGCTGAACATGATTTTGAACTCTTCCCAAGTCCTCATTTGACCTCCATTCATGGCACGAACGTTGTTCCACCATGCTCTTCCATATCCGGCCAGATAGTGGGTGGAAAACAGTAACTTCTCGTTGGCTTCCACTCCGGCAACTTCTAGGTTGTTCTCCATGGTTTGCAGCCAGTCATCTGCATCGAGGGGCTCTTCAGACTTAGTGAAAATGGGTGGATTGGTGTTTTGGAAGTTCTTGAGCTTGGATCCAAGGTTGTCCTAATTTCCATGGCCCTGATTGTTGTTGGCCATCTAAGCTATCTGTTGAAGGGTGGCTAAGTTGGCTTGACATTCGGCTCTTTCAGTTTTGCGGTCCAAAACCAATATTTGCAAGATTTGCAACATCGGGTCCGGGGATGAAGTGCTTCCTCCGCGAGGCATCTGAAGATTGAGATAAATCATGAGAAAAGGGGGAAATTTCTAAGGTTCAGGGTTTTGTGTTTGAAAAGTTTTCAATGTTTGACTAAGATTTTTTCTAGCAACTTCCTTTTCATTCATTCATTCATAGCACACGATACAAATACACACCAAAACAAAGGAAAACAGATGGTTTTAAGAACCATTTTGTGAAACTACGATACAGTGGGACCGGATACAACTCACTAACGTTAGTGCTCAAGTGCTACTACTCCTTAGAGTCGGTGTCCTCATCATCCTCCTCATCATCAATGAAGGTGAAGTCACCCTCATCGGTTAAGAAGTCCATGGCCTGATCCTCCAGAAAGTCATCATCGTCATTGAGATAAGAGTAGGGGTCTCCACCAAGGTCTTCCCCTGCATTCTCCCTCTCCTCAAGCTGCATATCCCTCTCGTGGACAGTCTCCTCCAAATGTGTGATCCTATGGCGAAGATGGGCAATGATGCTCTCCTTCTTGTCGAGCTGACGGCGACGAGACTGGTGATCCTTCACTAGCATGGCAATGGTCTGATCCTTCTTGGCAGCGATGGCGTATTTGTGGTTGGTGTAGGAGCGGGCATTATCTAACTCCTTCTGACGGTCATACATCATGAAGCTGAGGTGGTCCAATTAACTCTTTAGCTCATGGTGATACGGGGCCTCCAGTGGCTGTCCCATAACATCACGCCTTGGATAGAACTCAAAGCGGGTACCCTTGATTTGATTGATACTCTTCCCACACAGACAGGTAAGAGCTTCCTGCATGGCCCTGGAAAGTCCATCGAGCCAGTTGTTCTCTCTCAAGGTGAACTGAGTTCCCTCTGAGGTGGGGGCTTTAATCCTTCCCCGGAGACTTGCAACAACTATCCATTGTGGATGCTCCAGCATTTCCGACAACTCGTCCAAGTCACGCTCAAAGATGAGGTCTCCTTCATTCCCCAACTGATAAAACTTGTTGTACTTCACGTCCATCTATAAGAATATAGGATGAGTAAGTTAGTAGAGTGATCAAGTGAGTCAAATTTTAAGTAAGTTTTGTAAGAATTTTTGAGGAACATGAATATTCATGAAAGAATCCAAGTGATAAGAATGAGAATAGGTTTTCATAAATACTCATTTCCTTGGTTTTGAAGCTAAGTTTTTGATTCATATGTCCATTCTAAACTAGGGTCTCCTATGGTCAGGATGGCTCTGGTACCAACTTGTCAACACCCGGATTTTTAATCCCAGATGCCTGTTATGCCATACATCGCAATCCCAGGATTACCATTTTTGCGAGACATAACAGATTGGATATCATAGTACATCATCCATTACAAACCATACATAAGGTCATACAACAAATAAAGGATCACATGATCCAGTCTTAATACAAATCAAGCTGCGGAATAACGTATTGATAACAATAGTGTAGGCGAGGCTCCATCTTCATGGTCACATGCAATACTGACGATGGGAGATGATCCTAGTTGTCGTAACCTTCCTACTGTCCGTCCTCCTGATACTCCTCTTCATAGTCTGGCCACGGGAATAGCCAGGGACAAAGCCATGAGTACTCTTTAAGTACTTGCAAACTAATAATAACAAGTGAAGTGGTTTTTGAGTAGGATATACTAAGCTCTAGGTTTGTTTTGCAAAAAGCCATATTTATCTCTACTGACTTCAGAAGCAAAGAAAGCTGGTTGGAAGAGTTTTATAACATCTAAGTGGGAACTTGAATTTCATATCACAACCCTGTTGTGGTCAAGTCAAAGTCATAAATAATTTCACAAGTCATTTTGAAAACATCTGACGACAGAATAGTATGGCCACTCCAACTGTCCATAACCGCGGACGCGGCTATTCGAATATCTTGACACTCTACAGAGGTGGTGCACTTTCACCACAACATTCGATACATCCGTCAGGAACAATCCTGAATTCACCATACTCAGTATGCGGATAATCAATCCTAACCTTTCAATTACACGCCCTAATATAGGCACCTCTCCTGTGAGTTTGGCCTCCCAACCATGACCAACTGTCATCTTGGGAACTGCATAGGTGGACAATCTTCACAAGGTAGCCTCAGCTGAAACCTTGGCCGCAAGGAAACCCATACTAAGGTATATTAATTTCCAGTCAAGCCCTACCCAAATTTTGGGTATTATGGTTGTACGGTAAAATTGGAATGGTATCGCATGCAGACAACCATCAGTTTTATAAAGGGCTAAGGCTCATGCCTCAACATTTTCATCATCAAAATCATCTAGTGTTCAATAACACATGTCAAAACATTTCAGTAGAATGACTCATCATTTAAGGTTTTCATAACCATTTTCACCAAGTATTCCCATCTAAAGTTGATCAAATTTTATTCTTAGCACTAGCATCTACAAATGGGGGTAAATACTAATGAGGGGTGGTAAACAAGTATCTTATCTAAGTTCAATGTCATGCCTCAAGATGACATCAAGATTTATATAACTTAGGCCAAGTTTTATGCTCTTTATGCTACCTTTAAATATCTTTCTAAAATCTACAAGTCACTAAGTAAACTCTAATAGAAATCTTTGATAAAGAAATAAAATATCCAAGCTTGCAAATAAAACTAGGATTTGGAATCAAGTGGTGTAAACTTTGCAAGTAAAACTTGCATGGTTTAGCTTAGCTTGCTAAGATAGTAGTATAAGCTTGCTAAGTTGCAAGCGTTAGCCTGCCTTGTGCATAGCAGTGGTTGAAGTTCTCCTCGTCTTCTTCCTTGTAGTATCCTCCTGCCTCCTCATATTCTTGGTCGGTACTAGCATCTATAAATAAATACGAGGTACACAATCACCAAACAATACTTAACTAATTCTATTCATCACACCAATGTTCACACTAGATGATCTAGCATCATCACTATTATTACAATCATTAAGGCAAATAGTTTTATTTCCCTTATTTTAGAAAAGTAATTTCTACTCATTGAAAAACTACTTAAGGTTTAATATTCTCCAACTAAAACATGGGATCATGTTGACACATGTCATCACCACATATTTCAGTACATGGGAATGTGATTTAAAGTGGTGTCATAATTTAATAAGGTTTAACCTTTTTATTTTAATTAAATAAAGTGACTAGAATTGCCTATGAGGCATTCTTTTATTACTTGCCATTATTTCTGCAAGTAAACCTAGATATTTTTATATATTCAGGAAGGCCTTGTAAAATGTGAGTTTTGATAGTTGGAAACAACTCAAAAGCTTTTGTGGTTGAATTTTGAAAAATGTTTGAATGTAGAAAAGCTTCTGCCTTAGTATTTTTACTATAGGTGACCTACAATTCCAAATGAATTGAATCAAATGGGCTTGGATTAAGCATTCCAGTACCTTTCTAAAAAATTGGTTTCATGCATTTTGGTTCAGTGAATCGAGCTGGTTTGATTTTTTAATCTAGGTACAAAACTGAGTTTGAAACTAAAAGAATAAACCTAAATTTGAATTACTGGGTCGCGCGGGATGTTAACTGGGCCGGCCCAAGGTGCACAGCGCATGCGAGGGGTGGGTTTAAGTGAGTGACCCTACCAGTCAGCGAGACAGGGGGTGCGAAGCGGTACGGGGTGATCTAGGCCGTGCGATTAAACTCTAATCCAATGGCTGTGACCTATCCTCTCCGTCGGGCAACGCCGGCGAGACAGAACCCTAGCGGGGCCAGTGGGGGTCTACAGGGGCTCACTAGGGCTCAGGCGATGGTCGGCGATGGGGGCGAACAACAAAGTCGACGAAGGCGAACCTCCTGGTATCGGCAGCTTCTCCTGGGTGGTTCCAATCAACGGCTCCTTTCTTCCTCCTCCGCGGCAGACTCCGGCCAAATTCTGGCGATGTGCTGCTCGGCTTGCTCTGCGAGTGAGGTGGGGTGCTTCTGAGAGAGGGGAGTGAGATGGTGTGAATAAATCCAGTGGGGGTGGCCTCTATTTATAGTGTAGCAAGGGGACCGAATGGCGCGGGTGGAGCTCGCCGTGGTCGTCGGCACAACGAGCTAAAGGCTTGGACAAAGATAGGGGCGGTGCTGTGCTCCCTGGCGAAGCTCAACGACATGGTCATGCGGCATGGGGCGGTGTGAGATGGTCGGAACACGTCGACGCTCTAGGCGGGTCCGACGGTTTTCATGGCGCACGGGTTCTCCTGGTCGCGTGGCGATGAACGAGCATGTCTGGGGTGTTCCTGGGGTGGTGGCGATCCTGCATGCACGCGGCGAGGGCGGCGCGTGGTCTGTGGGCGTGTGTCGCGGGTGGCGCTCTAGCGCGCTCTCGGCACGCTCGCAAAGAGGCTGGGCGCGAGCGTTCCGTGTGGTCTAGTGGCTGGCAAGGCTCAGGGCTTGGACAGGGTGTGGCGGTGGCCGGTGGAGTGCCTACTAGACAAGGTTGGCGAGGCTAGTGAGGCTCCTAGCTGGCTGGCGACATTGGGGTGGCAAGGGTGCTCTCGGCATGCTTGCCATTGATGGCATGGTCTGTTTTAAAGTGAGCTAGAATGTCTTAAACAAGTTAGATGATCTACTGAGGGTGTAGTGTGATCTATATAGCGAACAAGTTAGGCCTAAATTACTGCTCACTATAGTGTCTAATGTTTGTGGGTTTGGTGTTTGCAAGGTGTTTGATGAAATGGACAAAAGAGATTCAAATTTGAATTTTTGATTCAAACTTGGTGGGTGTGTTGGTTACATACTAGGGAGTCTCTGGTTAGCTGGAATGGTCAAGGGGTACTGGTTTGGGTGGGTTTTGAAAATGGGTGATCTTCACATATGTTAAAGATTCAATTTTGAAATGTCATTTGAATCAAGTTGCCAAATGTTTCTGTAAGTTTGAAAGGTGGGCTTGGATTCACTTTTACTTGGTCTAGCAAGGGGTGAAAATAAATGGAAATGTTTTTGTTTGAAATCTTGGACTAGAAACACTCAAAGTGGCCTAGTGATCAAGATTGGCAAAAATGACCATTTACTTATTTGATTTGTTTTTTATTTACTCTTGATTTGTTTCTGCATGGAAATGTTATAGATGATGTTGTTTCCATCTTTAAACTATTCCTTGCTATTTAGATCAATCACACACGTCCATTCATGCATTCATACAATCATCACATTCACATATGCATTCATATGATTTAATTAACAAAAGTTTTTGTTAACCTAAATTTTGGTGGTTGGAATTTGATAACCTTATTTAATATTTTTTGGATGTTACACCCTCCTACCTTATGTCTTACTCGGCCCCAGAGCCGCCCCCTCCCCCTAGCCGTGGAGCACACTCCACCTCCGGCTCTACTCCTGCCCCTGCTAGATATCTGGTGTTGACTTTGAATTTGTTTTTGATATCTCTTCTAGTCTTGCAAAGATTAGCTGCCTTCTGGGCATTTCTTTTCTAAGCCAGTTGACCTATTGTTGAGTTCTTTCAAGTTGTGCATGTTTTGGATCCCTTGTTCCCTTTTGCTCTCATTCACCTGAGAGACTCCTTTGCCTCATTATCTCTGTATCATATGGCCCCACAATATCAATTTGTTTGTTCCATAGTGTTTTGTTCTAGGCTTTGAGGATTCCTTTATCCTCGTGTGCCTCCTTTTTGGTTGTTTGGTACTTTAGAAGACGTTTCTTATTTTGGAAGCTACCTTGTGATAACTACTTTGTAGTGTGCGTTGTGTTACTGAAGTAGTGGTTACTCCTTTCTTTGGATCTTAACCCTTGGACATGAACCGAAGAACCCCGATCGTGCTAGATTCTGGTGTTGTGAATCTTGTACATGAAGCTGAGCTTTACCCCAAGATCCATTCCTTTGACCCCTATTGTTAATGTTCACACATTACCTCAGGATGGCCGGTATGTAACAACCATAGTTTTACCAAATAGTAATTAGGAAATGTTTGTGCATTCATGAGCATCATAATTTAAATTGTGCAATAAAGAAAATTCAAGTAAAACCCTAGTTTCCCTCTCTCCTTGAAAGCAATTCAAAGGTTTTTTGAATTTTGAAACCACAAAAATAAATGGGCCCATATTAAATATAAGGGCTCTTGAGTATTTTACATACTTTACAAAACCTCTGGTATTTTTGAATTACTCAAAATAGAATTTGCAATGAAAATACATAACAAAAATTGAAAACAGAAAAAGGAAAGAGTTTGAAAATAAAAAATGGAGCCCGCAAACCCTCTCAGGCCGCAGCTTAGTTGGCCCATCTCTCTCCACTCCCTCCCTTCTGCTCAGCGCGCGCAGCCAGCAGCTGCAGCCGGCCCAACATGGCCCACCCCAGGCCCGGTACCACTTTGTCCACGCAATCATCGTCGTCCACCTCGCGCCTCGCCCCGATGTTGCTGCTTGTCGCCAACGCTGCCGCTCGCTGGCGTCAAGATCCCTGCCGCTGCTGTAGACAGGGATAAGGAGCTGCTCTGCATGCCTCTCTCCCTCTCCCTGGCCTTATCCTCTCCCCGTTTTCTCTCTCTTCCTCTCTGCACCACATAAGGCCGGATCCCTAGTGGAGGTCGCCGACAAATCGCGGACCTTAGCCATTGCCCCGAGCCCTGTTGAGTGGACTGGAAGCTCCGCCATGGTGGACTCTATCACCTAACCGAAGGAATCAGGGCCACGAGCCTCGAATCCTCGCCATCAACATCGTCTTCCCCGAGCCCAATGCCGCCCGCTGTCGCCATTGGCGCCGTTCAACACCTCCCTGTGCTTCCTCGACCACCCCATCGACCTCGCGGTGAGCCTATGGTCCTCCTGGACCCCTCTGCTCGCTCCCTCTCGCTCTGTATCCGTCATTCGTCGTCAATGAGTGAGATCCGCCGTCGTGCGCAGCTGTGTAGCTCGCTCTGGTGACCATCCCGTAGCGGCGCCGCCACCTGTGGGTTCCCTTGCTCGCCTCGTTCGAATAGGCTAAGCCTCGCAGCCCCGCACGCCCTCCTCCGCCATCGCCGGTGACCATCCGACGGTGCCTGTCGTGATGACGTCATGTTGGCGTGGCCCTGACGTGTCCCTGGGTCCCGTTGACCCTTGACTGTCTAGCGTGGGTCTGACGTGTCCCTATGTCCCACATGTCAACCATGGTGGGTAGCCCCTGCCTCAGTGACAAAACAACCCCACCCTTGTGTTGATGTCAGAGTGACGCAGTAAACCTATTTAAATTGGTTTAATAATTTCATAACATGAATAAAACTTGTAAATAAGTAATTATTTATAAGTCAAAAAAATGTGTATAATATATCAAAATGTTCAGAGAAATGAGAACTACCTCTTTAAGATATAATCATGCATTCTTAAACAACTTAAATTGCAAGTTAATTAGATAAACAATATAACCCCTATCGTATGCCTCCGAAGTTTTCCTGAATTAGGGTTTGTACCCCTCGGAACCCCGATTAAATGGTCGAGCCTATTTAGGATTTACATTTCAATACTAATCAACTTGTCATATCATCATTATTGCTTGAGAATTGCATTGATGCCATGTGTTGATTGCTTCCTTCCTTTCTGGTATTTGGTTCTTCTCCGGTAGAATATGATATCAAGATCGAGATCAAACACCGAGATCAACACCATCGAAGCTTGAAGACCAATACTTGACCAACTGTAATCAAGTCAAGTACTAGATGTCCGAAGCTCTGCTTTAAGGATATCAACTGGCAAAGGCAAGCGAAGTCCCACACATGATATAATACTATGCTTTCAAAGTACTTCAATTCTTGTCATGTGCATGCGATTCTAAAGTCTTTTATCGATAAATAGAGTAATCCTATCTGATTCATGTTTACTTTGTAGCCTATATTCCCTGATCAACTGCTCCTAGCATAACTAGGGTTTGAGCTTGTGAAGCGTTGCTAGAGATACTACATTTGTTGTGCTTAGCCATGCTTAGCTGTTACCACCGGTCCATCCGGTTGATGAATCGGAGCTGTGAATGAACCTAGTATGACAGGACGACGTGGTAAGATCAGAGATGAAAGTTAAACATGCTAAGGCTTGTACGAGAGGCCACGGTGGGTTGTGGTTTTTGCAGTCACATACTTGTCACCAGTAGGACCCGAGTTCTTGCCTATGGACCAAGATGATCGTATAGCCACACGGGGGCTTGGAAACCCCCTCGACCAACTAACTTGACGAGTAGATTCCATGAATCACATAGTTCGGGAGTTCCATTCAACATACAATTTCTGGTTCTTCTCGAAGGAGGTCAAGGAGGTGCATTCATACAGGTAGGTAAGCATGGCAGGGAACAAGAGATCCCTGGCATCCGTAATCTTGAACCCTTTTCACATCATTAGGGACCGACTTCGGGACTCGACCCGTTACGGCGGCATCTCCCTAGTGCATGACTCGTGGTCTCGACGAAATCACGGTAAAGGTTGTGGTCGACCACTCTCTGCCGGCCTTCCAAGGAAGAGGGCTAATGATCTGCATTAAGAAACGGTTGGTACGTGTGGTTAAAGTTGTACACCCCTGGAGCGTTAAATCTTTTCGAAAAGTCGTGTCCACAGTTATGGACAACTTGGTACCAGATTCTAAAATCATAGAGAACTTGAACCTAATTGTAAAACATGGTAGACCAATGTGTGCTTAAGTATGCTTCCTCATGGGTATGAGGGGTTGATCCTAGATAGGTTCAGCTGATGATGATTCGGTGGATATCAAAAGATGATCAAATCTAGAGATAATGTTCTCTTATCCTCTTTTAAAATATTCTGATTAGTCGAGATTCTTCTTCCTATTGTTTTATAAAACAGAGATGGCTATATGCAAAAATAACTCCACCAGCCACAAGTCTTCCGGAGTACACCTTGTACTCACCCTTGCTTCATTGATACTTTTGCAACAGAGTAAGTGTTACCATAGAAGATGAGTTCTTTACGGCATCGACATCGACGAGTAGTTTGGAGTTCGAAGTCGGCAGTCTAGGTTCTATGGATTGGACGTCATTGTTTTGCTTCAGGCCTCTTGGGCCATTTGTTAAGTTTGCTATACTTAATAGCATTATTTGCATTCCATTGTTTGATGTTTGTGGTCAGTGACTTCTGCTTGTAATATTTTGGTTCTCCTCAGTTATTAGCTTGCTGTAATAATTTTTGTGTCGTAGGGTCACTATTGTGTTATCAATTATCTCTCTGTACTATTTCGAGATTTAGGTTAAACTAATATCAGAAAGAGGTCTGGGATTTTTCTAGCCCTAATCTCGGGGGTGTGACACGGTATTACAATTATAGACTTCAAGCTTGCGGTCTTTGTCGCGATTGAATTGTGACAACCAAGGACTTCCCCTACCACTAGCCATGGAATATGTTCTTTAATGGAAACAAATAGATCACGACAAGAGTACTCCTCGAGTGTCTCACATCTATATTCGTGACTGTGCCACACCTTACCTTTTCTAAGCGTTGGTTTTCGGAAGATTTATAATCTATGCATCCACATCTCGGGATTCTGTCCTGAGCATGTTCCTTTTCCCTTGTTGTTTTCCGACCTTTTGTCTACCATTTGGTATCCAAGTAGTAAATATGCAAGATACACTTGTGGTTTGTCACGACAGGCCATTTTGGGATGTCAGGAGAAACAAACTCCAGTACCTCATCATTTCTAGGACCAGGTCAAAGTGTTGTAGTCCATAGATCTAGAGGCCTTGTTAGATTCTATCTGTTCCACCTTAAAGTATCACCCTCTTTCATACTAAGAGGTCGTGCTGAGATTCATGACCCTCTAAATGAAGTGATGCTTTTGCACATTTTTACCCACCCTTCCTATGAGCTTTCGTGCGCATGAATGATGTGTGTGCGTAATAATGTGGTTATCTGAGATTCTTAGCAATTTTTATTATTGGTTTGATCTCTAAGGAAAGTTGTGTCACTCTTAGCGTGATTTGTTAACCCTATCACTATACGAAGAATGATTGTTCTACCAGGTCCGTTATTCTGGTGTACTCCCCTCGGTCAAAGAGTTAGGCTTGTGCCAAAACTCTAAAACTATGTCTAGTTGCCTTACTAAGGAAGTTTCCTCTCAAATTAAGTGACATATTGGTGGTTCGTGGTATTCTAGATGTGTACTAGAAGTATCGACATGTTGCGACATGACTGTGATGTCAAGTTCTTGAACAAGCAGATTCTCTAAACTGCTCCTTTCTCCAAGGATCTGTAATGGATACCCTGAATTAGTTGGTTGAGCTTAAACAACAACTTGGAGAGTTGTAAGACAAACGTTCTATCCGACCCAGTTCCTTCATAAAGGAATATATAGTTTTGTTTGTGCTGAAGAAACATTACATCTCCTTTTTCGATATGTTATCTTCCCTGCCTTTGATTTGATTTGGGATATTTTCAAAACAAACTCAGTTCCAAGGACTATCTTGATAGTGTTTCTACTTGTGATGTTTCACTTAAGTACATCTTTGTGTCCTTCGGTCTGACCAATATTTTTTCTTGTTCACGCAACATATGATTCTATCTTAGTGGAGTGTTTGGATAAGTTTGTTATTGAGCCCATCAATGACATCCTTATCTCCTCTATGAAAATTAGATTCATATGGAATAGTTGGCATTAATGTTGGAAACTTTTGAGAACCCTCTTCGGGTCATCTTGAGGAATCTGTTCTGGATGTTACATGTAACCTTCTCTAGTTCACGATCAATTGTTGAGTGAACCTTGTTCCTTAAGGGCACATGTATGTTTTATTGTTAGTACTTAATGTGTGTGCAAACAATATTCGAAAAGTTGCTAATACATGGGTCTAGCATTCTAGCTCACCTTTTGGATCTTGACACTATAGTACATACCTTGAGAATCTAGTAACTTTACCTTTCTGGTGAATGTTGCAAACTTTCTATTCAGACATGCCGAGTCTAAAGCATCATCCCACTTAACCAAATATGAATCTCAAGAAGATATAATGGTTGGTGTTCCTCAAGTTTTTGACATATGTATCTTTGTAAATTTGGCAAGATTGATGTAATGGTTAACACACTTAGCCGGAAAGACCTTTTGCCATATTTCCTTGATTCAGCAACAACAACCACTCTTCATCAGTCTTCTTCTATGATTTATTATAGGAGTTGTGCCTATGGTTTCCTTTGTATACGAAGTCTGACCTTTACTTGATGACTCGTATCTCGGACATCAAGGAAAACATTGAAAGTAGTGTTGCTAAATGTCTCTCGGTCGATCCTCTAGGCCCTTTTATGTTGGCAAATGAGCCAAGTAATTGAAGTCTGAGAATGAATTTTCCTTTTCTCGTGTCATTAGGAATCTTCTTAACTATTCATCTTGATGGTGTAAAAGTGATATCATGATGTTTGGCAAGGATCCTGACAATCCTGGATGAATAAATAATTTCCTTCATTTTCTTAGCCATATTCTAAGAGTGACTATGAATTTGGTAATCAGAAGTTTCTCTTGTTACATGTTCCTTGTGACTCTTATGATTCCTCGCCACAAAACACCCTTTTGTCTTAGCCTTCTGTTGAATGAAATAGTGACACTTATGTTTCAAAAATAGTTCAACGACTTGGTTTTTTTGATCCATATCTTTGCAACCTGAAATCTCCACTTAATTCGTTTAGTAGAGGTTCTTTATCAAAGTCTGCTGTTGTGTTCCTTCTGTTCGAACCTTCCCCTTTAGAAGCTTAAACTCTTTTGTAAGTTCCATGGTCTCAATCCTTATGAAGACCATCTATCTAACAACTAGAAACCTTCTCCTTTTATTTCCTATGTTACCTTGGCGTGTTTTATGCTCATCATCTCAGAGTTGTTTCTAAACACTCCATCCATGAGTTGACCATGAGATACCAAGTGGGTTGTTTAGTGTGTCTCCCTCTTATTTCTTTCTCTCTCTGCCTCTCTTCCTACCTTAGGAATCTCGGGTCGAGATTCTAGTAAGGGGGATAGAGTTTTAACACCCTAGTTTTATTTAAACTAAAATTAGGGTTTATTTGTGCATCATGGGCATCATCTCTTAAAATTGCATTGAAGAAAATAAAGATAAATCCCTAAAACCCTAATCTTGCCTCTCTTCAAAAGTTATTCAAATGGTTTTTATATTTTGAAAAGTACCAAAATGAATGGATCCCAAATGGAAGGGCCCCACACTATTTCATATATTCTATAAAAGTCTCTAGTATTTTAAAAGTATTCAGAATAGTTCTGAAAGTGAAAATAGAAACAAAAAAGTAGAAGAAGGAAATGGATAAGGTTTGCTAAATAAAATTGTGCACAAGTGTGAAACTTATCTAAAAGGACAACACATTCTAAAGAATCCATTTCCAGTTTCCAAACCCTAGATCAACGTTGTTTCCCGGGATTCGTGTTTATCAAATTGCATTACATTACTTATGCATAAGAGCATCTTGCTTCTTTAAACATTAGTCCTTACCGGACCAATGATGCTGATTTCAGATATTGGATCTTATATTGTCTCGAAGACCGTGAGTGCATAATCTTGCAATCACAAAAGGCAAGTTCACACTTGCTCATGTCCTTTGATTATTTTCTATAAAGTATTTTGCAAATCCAGTGTTGTCATCACCTGCATTTCAAAAGGGTTATAAAAACACTATTTTCATAATAATATGATTATAGGTTATTTACCATGAGGTAAAAACCTTATATGGAAGTTCCGGTGGTAAAGGAACATATTATCTAGGACTTAACAACTAATGTCGCCAGTGATTCTTTCGTCGTATATTACGCGTTAACCATGAGATTTGGAATGGGAGGGAGAAGTCAGCTGGATCGGCTCTCTCTCGCATGCCACGGATGACCGGGCCGTTGTTGCAACTCCTCTTGTAGAGGGTTAGCAGGTTATGGGTGGGATCCCTCAACGTCCCACGGCTTCTGGTATCTATGAGAGTTGTACACCTTAGGATGATAATGGAAACAAGTTTTATCCTAGGCCTGATGTGCAATCCGTCGGGTATTCGGGGTCGCGGAGAAGGACAGTGATTGTCTTGGATCTTAGTCTAGGCCCCACACCAAGGAAGTGTGGACGAGAATGCAACTCGGATGTGCAAAAAAGCTAAGATCTCTCATGGGTAAAGTAACGCACCTCTACAGAGTGTAAGAACTGTAACTTGTTACTCCCTGTTCTGAGAAGGAGCTACGAATGCGGCGGGAAAGGAACTCCATGAAAGTTCTGGTAAACCCGTGAAGGCTGACGGACATAGATTTTCAGAATAAAAGCAATCTTTGAAGAAATGTTTACGAAAACTTGCATTGCCTACGACCTATGGTTATAGATATAGTGCATCAAACACTCCTTTTCTAGTGAACTTGCTGAGTACGCTCGTACTCAACATATCTTCTTAACCCTTGCTAGATTTTGAAGCCAGTACAGACGACCACTAGATCACGATATGCTCCAAGAATAATCCCTAGAAGCTAAAGCTCTTCAATGAAGTCAAGAAAGTCAACATATACCTCAACTCGTGTGAAGACGAAGTTACTGATTAGATAGGAATATAATCTCTAGCCATAGAACCTATTTTTGTAGAGTATTGCAATAGCAGCAATGCCAGACCACTAGTTAAAATACTAGCCATAATATTATGATAGGTTTTGAGTTGTTTATTTCTGATTCTTCTTTGTAAGAAGTTTCTTTCTCTCTCTTTAACCTAGAGTGTTCTCTGTATCTTGTGTAAAGAGTTGAGTTGTAACCTATAGTCATGTCTTGGACCTGCTGTGTTTCTGTTGTACCACTCTAAGGGATGTAATACTAGTGAACGGTGTTTCATTGGTGTTATATCAACGACTATAGTGTACTACATCATGCAGTGTTATGCTGGGTCACCGCAAACTGTCTTACACCCAAAATATGATCGTGGATCCAAGAACACCTGATCATCATGTGATGTCTTGGAGTGACGAAACATAATCGGTGCATACTTAAGGGAGAACACATTTTTATCTTGATATCTAAATGAGATATTATCTTATTATGCTAATAAAACGCCAAACAAGCAATATAAGATGCAACAAACATCACATGCTAATAAGTGAAATGATATAGTTCTTGCACTTGATCTCCATCATGTGCATCATGGTATGATTACTATCATACCTCTATGTGTAAGGCCAAGGTCTATGGAACTTACACGTTATGTGTGTTGTAAGAGTATCGACTTATACTTCTACTTACAACATCACCATATCATGACACTAGCCCAGCAACAATCTAAACTAGATGCCTCTAATTTATCCATTGCAAGTTTTACGTGGCTTAGGCCTTTCGAAGATAGAACCGTTCTTACCTATGAACATGAACCACAACGAGGATAACCAAATTGTTGACAACTCGTTGAAAATTATATATTGACTATAGTAGGAGAGACAGACACCCGCTAGCCACTTATGCAAAACTAGTTGCATGTCTAGCATGGAACAGTTCTCATGTGCGAGGACATGTAAAGTTTGTCCGGGCCGCTTCATCCCACTATGCCACCAATATCCAAAGTACAACTAAGAAGCAACAAAATGATCATCATAGCTCACATACTCATATGTGTACTACCCGTGCAAAGCATCTACGCATAGATCCGGCTCTGATACCACTGTAGGGTTCGCAGCATAGAAAACAAAAAAATTCCTACGATGGGAACAACTATGTAGCAAGATCTATCTACTAGATACAAGCAATGGGCGGATGTATATCCGTAGAGAACATACCCTTGAACACTGACAAAGCTTAACGAGTCAAACTCATGGTTGATGTAGATGATCTATTGCCGATCTCAAGATCGAGAGGAAGTCCTTAGCACCGCAACTTAGCAGTGCATTCGTGCTCGCACGCACGTTCGAGGCACCGAGCAACCTCCGCCTCCTCTCTCCAGTGATGCAGCAGAAGCACAAGTCTTTCTTGCCGAATAGCCACCGGGAACATGTATCTCTCTAGTCCGAGACCATGGGGAATAAAGACTAGAGGTGGAGAGAGATCCTTCATGAGGAGGTGTGAGTGAGCGAGAGGGAGGGGGCTCCTTTTATAGGGAGATGGGGGCTCCCAAGGGGCCATGGGCCCATCCATGGGGCTGCCCCCTCCCCTCCTTTCATTCATGCGGGGGGACACTCCACTCACACAAATTCCTTTCAATTCCCTCCACTCAAAAACCCACTCAAATTCCCATTAAATTTCCACCAAATTTAATGCAAATTCTCATTAAATAAAACTCATTTTATTTATTCAGAATTTTGTCAATTACTTTAATGACAAACATTATCATATAACACCTTGCTGCAAATGTATTTTATTTCACATGCAAAAACACTTTCTGCAATTTCACCCGAAAACCCATTTCGGTATCTAGTAAAATAAATTCATGCGCTTGTTATTCTTTCCGGCATGAAACTTTTGCTCCAAATGGATGTCGTTGTCTCTAAAGTGTGCCATCCTGTGGTTTGTGAATAATGCGGACATGATCGAGACCCCTCCCGGATCAATAATCAGAAGCGGGATCTCGAGACCCATACTGACTCCCACAAGTTCAGCGTTGACTTTCTTGTGATAGCGAGAACCTTTTACGCTAGTATCTTAATCCCTTTGTTTCACGATATATTACATGCCCGAGATTCGATCATCGGTATCTCCATACCTAGTTTGATCTCGTTACTGACATGTACTCTTTTCTCATTCCCGTGATATAACATTCTAGTGATCAAATCACTTGCTTGCAAGCTAATCAATGTGATATCACCGAGAGGGCCCAGAGCATATCTATCCGTCATCGGGATGAACAAATTCCACTCTTGATCCATGGGCCTCAACATAACACTTTAGTAGTTCTGAACCCATCTTTATAATCACCCTGTTATGGTGTGATGTTTGATGTTATCAAGAAACTCTTCCGGTGTTAGTGATTGACATGATCTCATGGTCTAAGGATTAGGATCACTTCGTAAGTTGTTATAGCAATATAAACTCAATGACTTTGATCGTAATGCTAGACTTCGGATGAATGTTCAATACACCATTCCAATAATGTTGTGACCTCGTTATTAACAACATCCAATGTCCATGATCAGGAAACCTTTGATCATCTTGTTAATCAGTGAGCTAGTTTATGAGAGAGGCATAACTAGGAACTTTCTGTTTGTTTATTAAACACACATGTATTAACATTTCCGTATTAATACAATTATAGCATGTAAAATAAACATTTATCATAAACAAGGAATATGATAATAACCACTTTATTATTGCCTCTTGGGTATATTCCCTTCAGTACCCACACCATCCGATTACATGTCCCTGATCTACACCGATTGTGGGTCGACTAACCGGTCAAGACCTTCCGAATGCCCTCTTCGATACAAGTGCCTAGCCTATGAGATTAATACCCTCAAAACCGGGACGCCCTATATAGTAACCAGCCAACCAGAGCATGTTTTGCACCTCAACTGGTGTGCACTTTCAATGAGGGGCTCACAGTATCGCGTGGAGGCCCCCAAACCCTTCGTTCCTTCTCATGATCGATGCCACGCATGGACTGTTGCATAGAGAAGGACCACCCTCCGGGGATTGTTTGCCCCTGTAGTAGTGTGATGCACCTATACCAGATTAGACAGACTTCTATCCCAGCCCCGTCCCATTCCAGAGTAATGTGGTTGCACGGGTTAATTGCTCAAGCATTAAGAATTGTACAGCCCGGCATGTTTTCGTAAACATTTTTCCTCCATACTTTGTCCAACCTTTTTGTAAAACAAATCCTTTCTCATATTAAAAAACCACTTGGTAGGCCAAGCCTCACCACGGTTTTCTCACAAAACATTTTTTGTTAAACCTTTTTCCGCGGTCTTCCCATCCCATGGTTTTTGCTTCGGCTAAAATGGGGTTTCCAAAGGGCATGGTGTTATACACCATCTGCCATACTAAAGTGTCACATCCCAAGATTTTCCAAATCTTGTAATGTGAAAAATAAATAAACAAAATAAATTTTGTTGAAAATCAGGGTGAAAAGAAACAAAGGACCAGGACATTATGCAAGAAATTGTCCAGAAAAGATGAAGCACAAGATAAACAAGCCTATGAAGGATCTCAGCCTTGTCACATGTTTCAAATGTGGAAACAAAGGACACTATGCAGATGTTTGTCCAGAGAGATTTCAACAGGATCCCAAGAAGGCTAATATGTAACTTAGTTGGAAATTTTTTAAGGGTGGTAGTACCCTAGATGCTTTTGAGCCAACCTGTAACCCCTAGCCTCCCCAAATCTCTGGACGAGATTTATTTTAAGGGTGGTAGCCTGTCACATCCCAAGATTTTGCAAATCTTGTAATGTGAAAAATAAATAAACAAAATAAATTTTGTTGAAAATCAGGGTGAAAAGAAACTTTTGTTTCTTAAAGGAAACTTAAAACCCCATCTTGAACAAACTTTGGTGAAAGTTTGAATCCAACAAAAAAATCCAAATCAAGGGAAATGCATTCCTCAATGAATGTATCTGGAAATTTAAACACTTGGAAAATAAATCCAAACCCTAAACCCAAATGGAATAAAATCATTTCCAAGTTATATCCAAATCCATGGATGAGATCCATATAAAGATTGATCAACAAACTTTCACAAAGGATCAAGAAACACAAATAGAAATATTATAAAGCCATATAAATTGGTTTCCCTTAAATTGGAACCATAAATAAAATCCTATGAATCTAATAAGATAAGGAATTAAATTTCCAAAGCTAATAAAGAACCCATCTAAAAATCCATACCAATTGGTGAGCAATAAATCCTAAAAGGATTTAAAAGGATAAATAAATATCAAATAAGACTTCACAAATTGGAATCACCAAGTTTGGATCTCTAAATAAAAAGATATGGATTTTATAAGATAAAGAAAGAAATATTAATTAAAGAATATTTAAAGACCAAACCAAACCTTTACCAAATCCATAAACAAATGGAATGAATTTAGTCCCAATCCAAATAAAATAAAAGGATAAAGAATTTCCAAACTAAAATAAAATGGCTTAAACCAAATTCCATTTGATAAAGACAAACCCAAATTTTAAATGATTAATGAATCATATTAAAAGCTTTTCCAAATAATTCAAGATGAATTATTTGACACCCTTTTTAAGTAAACAAAACCTACTGAAAAGATTTGGAGGATTAAAATTATTATTAAATCCTATCTAATTAAAAACTAGAGCCTATTTTGAATAAATAAAAGACCCAAAATGAATAAGGTTTTATTCAAAAATTGACATCAGAATACAATACTAATTAGTGCTTAAAGCTACACAAAATTTGGCAAGGTTTTGAATTCAAATGGATGTTTGAATTGACCAAACAAAACCAAAACAGAATAAAAGAAAAGGAAAAAGAGAAAACAAACAGAACAGGAAAAAAATATAAAAGGAGCCAGCCCAGCCGGCCAGCCCAACTAGGCCCAGCAAGCCCACCTGTAACCCCTCTGCCGAAACGTTTTCCTCACTCGCAAAAGAACCCGCGAAGATGCTGACCGGTGGACCCCGTTCCCTTTCCTTCTCTCACGCTGCCAGATGACCCCACCGCCAGCTCACCTTCTTCCTCCCCGCGGTGACCGCGCCCCTCTTTCCTCGCTGCCGTTGCCAGACGTAAATTCCTCGCGTTAATCCGGTTCAATGCAGCAATAAACCTCGCCCTCGTCTGTGCCCTCATAGTCGCCTGTTCCTCCTCTCCATTTCGCCTCTCTCGCTTGCACCAGATCGCCCATAGGCTGCTCCAATTCTTCTCAGCACCGCCACTGCCTCTGACGCACTCCGGCGACAATTCCGGCCATTCCCCGCCGCCCCTTGCTCCCTGGCGCATACCAGCAGACTCCCTGACCTCTGGCGCACCTCCCAGTACCGCACGTTCATCCGCGCGTGCTCTGCTTTGTTGACAACGTCATCACTGAGCAAGCGCTGCCGTCTGCTTCAACTCCGGCGACGCCTCCCTGTAAGCCACGACTTCCCCTCCATCTCGGGATGACCCTCCTACACTCTCCTCTCTCTCGCGCTTCTAACGGATTCATTGCTTCGCTCTTTCGTGTCCTGTAGCGACGTCCCCGACGACGCCAGAGTGTGTCATCGCCAGTAGAAACTCCGGTGAGCAATTCCCTAGGAACCCGTGCGCCCCTTGGCCAACAAAGACCACGTTGAGCATCAACAGTGTGCTGCGAACTTGGTGAGCTCCCTCTCTCTCTTTCTCGCATCCTGCATCGTCGGCAACCTCGCCGCCAGAGCGCCGCCGCCGCACAGCCGCTGTCAGCGCCGCTCATTCTAGGTCAAACGCGTAGCAACCGTTAGATGCAGATCCATTGGCTAGGATAGAGTCACTTATCGAAGGGGTATGAGAGCATCTGCGCCATAAGATTTGCTTTAGATCCAGCGGCCCACGTTAGTCGATCCTCGTGAACCGTTTTCGGCCAATCAAAACATTCCACGTGGCCCAGAGTTTGTTTTAAAAACAGGATTTGATCTATTAGATGATCAAATTTGTAAATTCCATAACTTTAAATCTACATGTCCAAATTTTGCAAACTTTATATCAATGGATTCAGAACAACAAGCCCTAGCTAACCATGCACTTTGTTTAGTAAAAAGCTTCTGGTAAAATGTTTGTTTTTGCAGAAACTTATGTATGCTTGTTTAGGTTATAAAAATTATTCTAAAATGATTTTGGGGATAAAATCTTTGGCAAATGGTTTGTTTTGAACCTACTGACCCTATAAAACAAATTTTGGTTTAAAAAATGTATTTGGTTAAACAAAAAAATGAACTATGGATTTAAAACCATTTCTAGTCAAATAAAGATATGGGTTAATTATTAAAAATGGTTTTGGACGAAAACCTTTGAGAAATGTTTTGGAAATAAACTCTCTGACCCTAACCACAAAGTTTTATGGTTTGAAAACATATTTTGTGAATCCTATACATTAATGCCTTACTAAAACATTTCTACACCACATAAAATGATACCTTGTTTTAAAAATGGTTTATAAAGTGAAACCTTTTGCAAATGACTTTGCCACTTTATAAAATGACCATTAGGTGCTTTCAAATGTTTGTGAACCTTTAGAAACCACTTTTCCAAATAAAACAATCTTTGGCATGCTTGCATGCATTATCTTGTTTTTATGATTTTATGTGATGAATTGCTTGAATGGTAGATTGAACTTGTGCCTTTCTTGATTGAATTGTAGTGACTTGAAGAGTGTGATTGTAGAAAGGACAAGGAGTGAACTTATACTCTCTACCAAAAAGGCAAGTGATGCTTCATACTTTTGTCCCATTATTTTTCACTATGCATTAGTGATATTTCTAAGTAGGACTTGCATGGAATTTTGCTAAGTATAAACTATGCTATGGGAAAACCTAGTAGATGAAACCTTAGTAAAATTTCCTAAGTTAAGATTCCTACTACTATCATACTTAGCTTAGCTAGTAGAAAACAAGGGTGGAATGTATATTCATACTATGGAAAAATTCCTAAGTCTGAGAACTTGTGTTTTGCTTAATAAAACAACTAAGTGAATGAATCACCTGGGTGGAATGGAAGGAATGGTTTGTGTTGAGTGGTTCACAAGTCCCATTTCTATGGTTTACCTTGTGTATCTCACTTGTGGATGGCCCCCCAGGAACAAAGAGATTTGAGATGTCAAATGTTGAGAAGCTTCAAGTGCAGCCAATTGGCATTCTGGCTCTGCCTGGATCATATAGGTTGCAAGAACTTAGCCAAATGGACAGTTGGTGGTAGGGGAATGATAGGTTGGAACGCGTCCATTCTGGTCTAAGGGAAGGATTCTGAAAGATCTTATCTTGGTGAAACCAAGTCTTGTGGGGAAAGTGCACCACCTCTGCAGAGTGTAAAATCTAAGTACTTAGCCATGTCCCTGGCAAAGGACAATTTGAGCATCAAGACATGGAAGCTATCAAAAATCTCATCATCCAAATTTCTAAGTTAAAAACTTGTGGTTGAACAAGGGTTTAAGGTTCACCAATTTATATTGGTGATTCCTTGGGTGATTTTTGTCAAGCAAAAACTTAGTGTTTTTCAAATGATAAGGAAAAATCTATTTTGAGCAAACCAAGCCTAAGCTCCACTTAGCCAAATGCATATAGATGATAGACTCCACTATACTACCATAGTATCACTTGCCAATACAATTCAAATGTATTGACCCTTGTGGCTGTAACTTGTTATGTTGAAGGTTTTGTTTGATATTAGTGAAGTTTAATGATTTAGGATTACAAGTCTACAACCAACATGTCTGCATGTGGCACTTTGAAGATGAAGGACCCCATGCTTATAGATATTCTGATGCAATGTAATGTAATAGCCAAATGAGCTATGTAAGATGTAATAAATTATGTTATTCCTGGTTATAAAGTTGTATTATGACCTTTGTTTCTTGATATTACATCTTAACTGTGGATGCTAGCTATTGATCCAGGGACTAGCATTGTGAACACAGGGATCTCTACCTTATTAAAGGTTGGGAACCTTATAGATGGTATTAGAGCATTGTGTTGCCTGTAGGATTTGTAAACCGAGGATTGGACAAAACCCTTAGAAAAATAGGAGTTGTATTTGTTCCAAAACTTATTTACAAACAATCTTGTAAACTCTTTCCTCAACCATTTTGGTTTTGATTCTACATCTCTTCTATTTTCAAACTTGATGGATAAAGCCTACCCCATGGCCAAAGACTTCACCATGTGCTAAGGACTTCTTCAACTCTAATGACTTCAACATCTTCAACTTTAATGACTTCAACATCTTCAACATTTTCACCAAGGAACTTCAACCTTAGATATTACTAAGGACTACAAGTGTGACAAGAAATGTTACTCAAGACTTGAAGACTAAGGAAGTACAACTTAGAAGGAACCATCATCACCTTTGAAGTTTGAGACCAAGATGCAAGAAATTTTCTAAGGATAAAAAGATTTTGTTCATGAAGAATTAACTAACAAGGATAGAATGATTTCAAGTGAACCATATAGATGGACCTCCATATTTAGTTTAAGTCAAACACACCAACTTATGTGGTGTAACAAAAATATTTTTAGTTGTCTAAAAATATGCTTGAAACTTGTTGTTTGAGTGGAATGCTTGTTTGTGATTGCTTGCACATTGCTTGAATGAATTGTGATGTGTGTAATTAGAATTATTTCCTTAGAAATCTCTTGCCTATTCTAATCCCAATCCAACCCAAACAGATGACTTCTCCAAGAGACTCCAACATCAAGGATGATGACAACAACAACCAAGAGATGCACATGAGAGACCAACTGCTTGCAAGAAAAACCCAGTTGAACTAAGTGACAACTCAGTTTTTAGCCAACAACAATGAGATAGACCCAACCATGCAAAAAGTTTTGGAAACTCAATCCCAATTGTTGCAAGGGATGGCTACTCAAATGATAAACATGGGACAAAACTCTTCCCAAGGAGCTTATGACAACAAGGATGACAAAGATGTTATTCTAGAAGGAACCCAAGCTTGCAATATTTGTGGAGACAAGGATCACACTTCCAAGGAACATGGAGATCAATGCCCCAATTGTGAAGAGAAACATCCAATTGACCAATGCCCCACATATCAAGCTACTTGTTACCTATGTGAAGGAAACAATCATGTCCCTATCCAATGCCCCATCTATTCCATAGTTGAACAAAGGAAACAAGGTGGAGTGCAACAACTGATTGCAGACTACCATGAGAGAGCCAAGTATACCAAGAAGGATGAAGACAAAGGAAAATCTCAGCTTGTACCTCCCAACAACATGACTCAATTTAAGGGACCAAAGAAGAGACATATGTATTATCCAAGGAGTAATAGAAGGTCAAGGAGACCAGTAGACATTCCTACCTATGAGATAGCATATGAAGAACATGAACTAGAAGAACTCCTAGCTTTGGAGAAACCCAATAAAAAGAAGGACAAAAGCCATGTGCAATGTTACACTTGCAAAGAGATGGGAACTGTGCCAATGAATGCCCAGAAAAGAAGAAGAAAGATAATAACCAAGTGATGTGTTTCAAATACAAAGAACCAGGATTATGCAAGAAATTGTCCAGAAAATATGAAGCACAAGATAAACAAGCCTATGAAGGATCTCAGCCTTGTCACATGTTTCAAATGTGGAAACAAAGGACACTATGCAGATGTTTGTCTAGAGAGATTTCAACAGGATCCCAAGAAGGCTAATATGTAACTTAGTTGGAAATTTTTTAAGGGTGGTAGTACCCTAGATGCTTTTGAGCCAACCTGTAACCCCTAGCCTCCCCAAATCTCGGGACGAGATTTATTTTAAGGGTGGTAGCCTGTCACATCCCAAGATTTTCCAAATCTTGTAATGTGAAAAATAAATAAACAAAATAAATTTTGTTGAAAATCAGGGTGAAAAGAAACTTTTGTTTCTAAAAGGAAACTTAAAAACCCATATTGAACAAACTTTGGTAAAAGTTTGTTCCCAAAAAAAAATCCAAATCAAGGGAAATGCATTCCTCAATGAATGTATCTGGAAATTTAAACACTTGGAAAATAAATCCAAACCCAAAACCCAAATGGAATAAAATCATTTCCAAGTTATCTCCAAATCCATGGATGAGATCCATATAAAGATTGATCAACAAACATTCACAAAGGATCAAGAAAGACAAATAGAAATATTATAAAGCCATATAAATTGGTTTCCCTTAAATTGGAACCATAAATAAAATCCTATGAATCTAATAAGATAAGGAATTAAATTTCCAAAGCTAATAAAGAACCCATCTAAAAATCCATACCAATTGGTGAGCAATAAATACTAAAAGGATTTAAAAGGATAAATAAATATCAAATAAGACTTCAAAAATTGGAATCACCAAGTTTGGATCTCTAAATAAAAAGATATGGATTTTATAAGATAAAGAAAGAAATATTAATTAAAGAATATTTAAAGACCAGACCAAACCTTGACCAAATCCATAAACAAATGGAATGAATTTAGCCCCAATCCGAATAAAATAAAAGGATAAAGAATTTCCAAACTAAAATAAAATGGCTTAAACCAAATTCCATTTGATAAAGACAAACCCAAATTTTAAATGATTAATGAATCATATTAAAAGCTTTTCCAAATAATTCAAGATGAATTATTTGACACCCTTTTTAAGTAAACAAAACCTACTAAAAAGATTTGGAGGATTAAAATTAGTATTAAATCCTATCTCATTAAAAACTAGAGCCTATTTTGAATAAATAAAAGACCCCAAAATGAATAAGGTTTTATTCAAAAATTGATATCAGAATACAATACTAATCAGTGCTTAAAGCTACACAAAATTTGGCAAGGTTTTGAATTTAAATGGATGTTTGAATTGACCAAACAAAACCAAAACAGAATAAAAGAAAAGGAAAAAGGGAAAACAAACAGAACAGGAAAAAAATATAAAAGGAGCCAGCCCAGCCGGCCATCCCAACTAGGCCCAGCAAGCCCACCTGCAACCCCTCTGCCGAAACGTTTTCCTCACTCGCAAAAGAACCCGCGAAGACACTGACCGGTGGACCCTGTTCCCTTTCCTTCTCTCTCGCTGCCAGACGACCCCACTGCCAGTTCACCTTCTTCCTCCCCGCGGTGACCGCGCCCCTCTTTCCTCGCTGCCGTTGCCAGACGTAAATTCCTCTTAATCCGCTTTAATGCGGTAATAAACCTCGCCCTCGTCTATGCCCTCATAGTCGCCTGTCCCTCCTCTCCATTTCGCCTCTCTCACTCGCACCAGATCGCCCACAGGCTGCTCCAATTCTTCTCAGCACCGCCACTGCCTCTAACGCACTCCGGGGACAATTTTTGCCATTCCCCGCCGCCCCTTGCTCCCTGGCGCATACCAGCAGACTCCCTGACCTCTGGCGCACCTCCCAGTACCGCACGTTCATCCGCGCGTGCTCTGCTTCGTTGACAACGTCATCACTGAGCAAGCGCCGTCGTCTGCTTCAACTCCGGCGACGCCTCCCTGTAAGCCACGACTTCCCCTCCATCTCGGGATGACCCTCCTACACTCTCCTCTCTCTCGCGCTTCTAACGGATTCATTGCTTCGCTCTTTCGTGTCCTGTAGCGATGTCCCCGACGACGCCAGAGCGTGTCATCACCAGTAGAAACTCCGGTGAGCAATTCCCCAGGAACCCCTGTGCCCCTTGGCCAACAAAGACCACGTTGAGCATCAGCAGTGTGCGTCGAACTCGGTGAGCTCCCGTTCTCTCTTTCTCGCATCCTGCATCGTCGTCAACCTCGCCGCCAGAGTGCCGCCGCCGCACAGCCGCCGTCAGCGCCGCTCATTCTAGGTCAAACGCGCAGCAACCGTTTGATGCAGATCCATTGGCTAGGATAGAGTCACTTATCGAAGGGGTATGAGAGCATCTGCGCCGTAAGATTTGCGTTAGATCCAGCGGCCCACGTTAGTCGATCCTCGCGAACCGTTTTCGGCCAATCAAAACATTCCACGTGGCCCAGAGTTTGTTTTAAAAACAGGATTTGATCTATTAGATGATCAAATTTTTAAATTCCATAACTTTAAATCTACACGTCCAAATTTTGCAAACTTTATATCAATGGATTCAGAAAAACAAGCCCTAGCCAACCATGCACTTTGTTTAGTAAAAAGCTTCTGGTAAAATGTTTGTTTTTGCAGAAACTTATGTATGCTTGTTTAGGTTATAAAAATTATTCTAAAATGATTTTGGGGATAAAATCTTTGGCAAATGGTTTGTTTTGAACCTACTGACCCTAGGAAACAAATTGTGGTTTCAAAAATGTATTTGGTGAAACAAAAGAATGAACTATGGATTTAAAACCATTTCTAGTCAAATAAAGATATGGGTTAATTATTAAAAATGGTTTTGGAAGAAAACCTTTGAGAAATCTTTTGGAAATAAACTCTCTGACCCTAAACACAAAGTTATATGGTTTTAAAAAATATTTTGTGAATCCTATACATTAATGCCTTACTAAAACATTTCTACAATACATAAAATGATACCTTGTTTTAAAAATGGTTTATAAAGTGAAACCTTTTGCAAATGACTTTGCCACTTTATAAAATGACCATTAGGTGTTTTCAAATGTTTGTGAACCTTTAGAAACCACTTTTCCAAATAAAACAATCTTTGGCATGCTTGCATGCATTATCTTGTTTCTATGATTTTATGTGATGAATTGCTTGAATGGTAGATTGAACTGGTGCCTTGCTTGATTGAATTGTAGTGACTTGAAGAGTGTGATTGTAGCAAGGACAAGGAGTGAACTTATACTCTCTACCAAAATAGAAAGTGATGCTTCATACTTTTGTCCCATTATTTTTCACTATGCATTAGTGATATTTCTAAGTAGAACTTGCATGGAATTTTGCTCAGTATAAACTATGTTATGGAAAAACCTAGTATATGAAACCTTAGTAAAATTTCCTAAGTTAAGATTCCTACTACTATCATGCTTAGCTTAGCTAGTAGAAAACAAGGGTGGAATGTATATTCATACGATGGAAAAATTCCTAAGTCTGAGGACTTGTGTTTTGTTTAATAAAACAACTAAGTGAATGAATCACCTGGGTGGAATGGAAGGAATGGTTTGTGTTGAGTGGTTCACAAGGCCCATTTCTATGGTTTACCTTGTGTATCTCACTTGTGGATGGCCACCCAGGAACAAAGAGATTTGAGATGTCAAATGTTGAGAAGCTTCAAGTGCAGCCACTTGGCATTATGGGCTCTGCCTGGATCATATAGGTTGCACGAACTTAGCCAAATGGACAGTAGGTGGTAGGGGAATGATAGGTTGGAACGCGTCCATTCTGGTCTAAGGGAAGGCTTCTGAAAGATCTTGTCTTGGTGAAACCACGTCTTGTGGGGAAAGTGCACCACCTCTGCAGAGTGTAAAATCTAAGTACTTAGCCCTGTCCCTGGCAAAGGACAATTTGAGCATCAAGACATGGAAGCTATCAAAAATCTCATCATCCAAATTTCTAAGTTAAAAACTTGTGGTTGAACAACGGTTTAAGGTTCACCAATTTCTATTGGTGGTTCCTTGGGTGATTTTTGTCAAGCAAAAACTTAGTGTTTTTCAAATGATAAGGAAAAATCTATTTTGAGAAAATCAAGCCTAAGCTCCACTTAGCCAAATGCATATAGATGATAGACTCCACTATACTACCATAGTATCACTTGCCAATATAATTCAAATGTATTGACCCTTGTGGCTGTAACTTGTTATGTTGCAGGTTTTGTTTGATATTAGTGAAGTTTAATGATTTAGGATTACAAGTCTACAACCAACATGTCTGCCTGTGGAACTTTGAAGATGAAGGACCCCATCCTTATAGATATTCTGCTGCAATGTAATGTAATAGCCAAATGAGCTATGTAAGATGTAATAAATTATGTTATTCCTGGTTATAAAGTTGTATTATGACCTTTGTTTCTTGATATTACATCTTAACTGTGGATGCTAGCTATTGATCCAGGGACTAGCATTGTAAACACAGGGATCTCTACCTTATTAAAGGTTGGGAACCTTACATAAAGGCAGGTAGGTGTCATAGAATGGGATGTACCTAATGGTACTAAGAGGTAATGGTTTGGGGGATCCAAACATTCCCCACATAAAACATAATATAGTAAAACAATGCAATTTGCATAAACGAGTAGATAAAAAATGCACATGTGAAATAATAGTACAAGGCGTATGAGAAAGAATGTGGCTTGCCTGTGACCCGAGAGACGTCCCATGACATCTTTAGAATACCATAATACCGAATAGAATCATAATAAGAATATCCTGATGCTTTCTTCTTCTTGGTGTCACAAAATCGCAACTATCACCGTAATCGAGCAACATGCAAGCAAACAACACCACGATCAATACATTGCATACAAACACCAATTCATATAGCAAGCAATTGACAAAACAAGTTGATAGAGTATCGACTTATACTTCTACTTACACGTTATGTGTGTTGTAAGAGTATCGACTTATACTTCTACTTACAACATCACCATATCATGACACTAGCCAGCAACAATCTAAACTAGACGCCTCTAATTTATCCATTGCAAGTTTTACGTGGCTTAGGCCTTTCGAAGATATAACCGTCCTTACCTACGAACATGAACCACAACGAGGATAACCAAATAGTTGAAAACTCGTTGCAAATTATATATTGACTATAGTAGGAGAGACAGAAACTCGCTAGCCACTTATGCCAAACTAGTTGCATGTCTAGCGTGGAACATGTCTCATGTGCGAGTACATGTAAAGTTTGTCCGGACCGCTTCATCCCACTATGCCACCAATATCCAAAGTACAACTAAGAAGCAACAAAATGATCATCATTGCCCACATACTCATATGTGTACTACCCGTGCAAAGCATCTACGCAGAGATCCGGCTCTGATACCACTGTAGGGTTCGCAGCATAGAAAACAAAACTTTTCCTACAATGGGAACAACTATGTACCAAGATCTATCTACTAGATACAAGCAACGAGCGGATGTATATCCGTAGAGAACATACCCTTGAACACCTACAAAGCATAACGAGTCAAACTTGTGGTTGATGCAGACTATCTATTGGCGATCTAAAGATCGAGAGGAAGTCCTTAGCACCGCAACTTAGCAGTGCATCCGTGCTCGCACGCACGTTCGAGGCACCGAGCAACCTCCGCCTCCTCTCTCCAGCGATGTAGTGGAAGTACAACTCTTTCTTTCCGAATAGCCACCGCGAACATGTATCTCTCTAGTCCGAGACCATGGGGAATAAATACTAGAGGGGGAGAGAGATCCTTCATGAGGAGGTGTGAGTGAGAGAGAGGGAGGGGGCTCATTTTATAGGGAGATGGGGGCTCCCAAGGGGACATGCGCCCAGCCATGGGGCTGCCCCTCCCCTCCTTTCATTCATGTGGGGGGAGACTCCACTCACACAAATTCCTTTCAATTTCATCCACTCAAAAACCCACTCAAATTCCCATTAAATTTCCACCAAATTTAATGCAAATTCTCATTAAATAAAACTCCTTTTATTTATTCACAATTTTGTCAATTACTTTAATGACAAACAATATCATATAACCCCTGGCTGCAAATGTATTTCATTTCACATGCAAAAACACTTTCTGAAATTTCACTCGAAAACCTGTTTCGGTATCTAGTAAAATAAGTTCATGTGCTTGTTATTCTTTCCGGCATGAAACTTTTGCTCCAAATGGATGTCGGTGTCTCTTAAGTGTGCCATCCTGCGGTTCGTGAATAATGCGGACATGATCGAGACCCCTCCCGGATCAATAATCAGAAGTAGGATCTGGAGACCCATACTGACTCCCACACATTCAGCGATGACTTTCTTGTGATCGCGAGAACCTTTTACGCTAGTATCTTAATCCCTTTGTTTCATGATATATTACATGTTCGAGATTCGATCATTGGTATCTCCATACCTAGTTTGATCTCGTTACTGACATGTACTCTTTTCGTGTTCCCGTGATATAACATTCTAGTGATCAAATCACTTGCTTGCAAGCTAATCAATGTGATATCACCGAGAGGGCCTAGAGCATATCTATCCGTCATCGGGATGAACAAATTCCACTCTTGATCCATGGGCCTCAACATAACACTTTAGTAGTTCCGAACCCATCTTTATAACCACCCTGTTATGGTGTGATGTTTGATGTTATCAAGAAACTCTTCCGGTGTTAGTGATTGACATGATCTCATGGTCTAATGATTAGGATCAATTCGTAAGTTGTTATAGCAATATAAACTCAATGACTTTGATCGTAATGCTAGACTTCGGATGAATGTTCAGCACACCATTCCAATAATGTTGTGACCTCGTTATTAACAACATCCAATGTCCATGATCAGTAAACCTTTGATCATCTTGTTAATCGGTGAGCTAGTTTATGAGAGAGGCGTAACTAGGAACTTTATTTTTGGTTTATTAAACACACATGTATTAACATTTCCATATTAATACAATTATAGCATGTAAAATAAACATTTATCATAAACAAGGAATACGATAATGACCACTTTATTATTGCCTCTAGGGCATATTCCCTTCAGTGCCCACACCATCCGATTAACTGTCCCTGATCTACACCGATCGTGGGTCGACTAACCGGTCAAGACCTTCAGAATGCCCTCTCTGATACAAGTGGCTACCCTATGAGTTTAATCCCCTCAAAACCGGAACACCCTATATAGTAACCAGCCAACCGGAGCGCGTTTTGCACCTCAAATGGTGTGCACTTTCAATGAGGGGCTCACAGTATCGCGTGGAGGCCCGCAAACCCTTCGTTCCTTCTCCTGGTCGATGCCACACATGGACCGTTGGATAGAGAAGGCCCACCCTCCGGGTATTGTTTGCCCCTGTATTAGTGTGAGGCACCTATACCAGATTAGACAGACTTCTAGCCCAACCCCGTACCATTCTAGAGTAATGTGGTTGCACGGGTTAATTTCTCAACATTAAGAATTGTACAGCCCGACGTGTTTTCGTAAACATTTTTCCTCCATACTTTGTCCAACCTTTTTGTAAAACAAATCCTTTCTCATATTCAAAACCACTTGTTAGGCCAAGCCTCACCAAGGTTTTATCACAAAACATTTTTTGTTAAACCTTTTTCCCGGGACTTTCCATCCCATGGTTTTTGCTTCCGCTAAAATGGGGTTTCCAAAGGGCATGGTGTTAAACACCATCTACCATACTAAAGGCAGGTAGGTGTCATAGAATGGGTTGTACCAAATGGTACTAAGAGGTAATGGTTTGGGGGATCCAAACATTCCCCACATAAAACATATTATAGTAAAACAATGCAATTTGCAGAAACGAGTAGATAAAACATGCATAGGTGAAATGATAGGACAAGGCGTATGAGAAATAATGTGGCTTGCCTGTGACGCGAGAGACGTCCCATGACTTCTTTAGAATTCAATAATACCGAATATAATCATAATAAGAATATCCCGATGCTTCTTTCTTCTCGGTGTCACAAAATCGCAACTATCGTCGTTATTGAGCAACATGCAAGCAAACAACACCATGATCAATACATTGCATACAAACACCAATTAATATAGCAAGCAATTGACAAAACAAGTTGATAGATCACTAGGGATTAAGGATTTGATTGGGGGTACAAAGGAAAAGCTTTGGTGGCATTTGTGGGTTGTCTAATTAAGATTTATAGTAAAAAACTACCTAGATAAGGGGTTTTGGAGCAAGGACAAGTTCTGCATGATAAAATTGGTTACAAATGATTCCATAAGATAAGTATTGATAAATTGAAGCCAACAAAAGTGGTTTCACTATTTTATCAATTACTATTGATTTATAATGGATTTTATAGTGAATAAAGCTCTAGTTTTAGGAAATAATTTACCAGAATTGTTCTGCAGATCGAACAATTATTACCTTTGATGATTAGCTAATATTTGATGGACTGATTCACTGAGAGTTGGAATCAACTTAAATTTTTTACCAGAATGCCCTTAGGAAATTCCCAAAGTTAGTTCTGGATGATATTTGTCTTTTTAACCAGATTAAAATTATAATGTATTTTTATGTGATTCTAAGGACACGTGTTAGGAGCTTGAATTAACTTTCTGTATAAATTTGAATCACCCTTTTTGGATAAACATAACTATTTTGGTGAATTTATTGGTGTTTAAACAATACACAGAACAGTTTAGTTCACCAATATACAACAGAGGTTCATAAAATTATGAGGTACTGAGTTCTAAAAGATGTTGGTACATAGGTATGCAGGGAGTTGGAATTAGGTCAAAACCTCATTTGGTTTGACCTAGAGAATTTTCTAAAGGCAGAAATGGACTGATTTTGTTATTTTTGTTACCAGCAAAATAGGAAGCAAAAGACCAAAGGGCCATGGTGTCATGCGAGGTATGACCATTACTTTGCAGTATAGAAAGGTTTCATGTCATTTGGGGCTGTAAAACTACATATAGTATTTAATGAGTGTTTTAGGAGCTTTATGGAACTTGATTTAATGTAATTAATCTATATCTATTATGATATAATCAAAAGTACATCATGTTTGGGAAAACATGTAGGTATCTAGATAATTTTGCTTATGCCTATTTTGGGTCATTTCCAATTTCAAGTCGATTTAAGCCAAAAGACTAACTACAGATCTGGTGAATATATAAAAGAAAAGATTAGGTAAAAAGGGGGCAAGCCGAAACTAGCAGAGGTGGGCCGCACAAGGGCCAGACCGGACCAGCATAGGGCGCCTCGCGAGCGGGAGCACGCTTTTGAAACCCGGCCACGGGGGCCCACCTGGCAGGGACGTCGGGGCGCCGAAGAGGTATGGGACACTCGTGGCCATCCGATCAGATGTCGATCAATGACAAGGGGTCGTGTCCTACCTCGTCGAGGGCTCGCAAGGCGGAAACCCTAGGCGGAGATGGGCGGTGGTGGGGGGTATACCTGGGGGCTTGCCAGTGGCCAAGGAGGTGCCAAGAATTGCGGCGCGTGGCGGCGACCACGACGATGGGAGGCAAGGAGGGATTCCACGCCAGGAGATCGCTCGCGCATGGGCGCCCAATGAGGGGCACGAGAGCTCACCAGAGTTAGGGACGGTGGTGCCTGCATGTCGGAAAGGGGGACATGGTTAGGTAGAGGAGGAAGAGGAGATCTCAATACGGTGACATGCAGGGGGAAGGGAGTATAGGGAGGAGCCCACAGCTCAGATATTGAGAATGGCCGAGAGGACCTTTCCTCTCTTCTCCTAGCCAGTACAGATCTAGGGAGAGGGAGAGGGTGCTCTGGGGAGGTAAGCTAGAGTGGGAGGAAGCAACTAAGGGAGGGGAGAGGGACTGTATTGGCATGTGGCCTTATAAACCAAAGTGAGCAGTCTATGGTGGACAATGTCCATGTTTGGGCATGGGCAAGGGTGCTGCTGCTGGTTGGGCAATGTGGGTGGTGGTGGGCGTGTGTGGGGCCCTATATACAACCATAGATGGACAAGGGCTACCGGGGGAAGATATTTGCAAGATTTTCATTAAGCATGTGCCCTCTTTTTGTCACTCAAGCATATGGGACAAGGAGGGAGGGGTGCTACAGTAATTTTACTACAGTGCTCGACCAGGAAGGGGTGGTGCTATGTTATGGAAGTTTGTCTAGCAAGCTTGGAAGGATTTTGAGTTGGGTTGCATCAAGGTTTGGGTGATTTTGCAAACTTGTTCAATGTGGGGCTTGTGAAGGAAGTTGAAAATTTTGGATATGTCTAGGTGATAAAATGGTACTGGTAGATAGAGTAGGTCAATTTATCTCATCAATATTTATTTGGGATTTTTATAATGATTATAAGTCTATTTAGAAGAATTTATTCAAAAAGTGCAGAAATGGATTATGGAAGCTAATGTAGTATTTTTACATTGGTAAAGGTTGGTTTTTGATGTGATATGGTCCTAAATACCATAATACACCTTGGAGAATTTATTTGGAATTTATTGAGATGGAAAAGTATTTATAAGGAATTATTTCTTGTTACTGCCATTTAAGAAATAATAAAAGATCTCAAAAATATTTATTTTTGAGTTTCTAAAGTAGGGTATGATATATAGAATTAAAATGTGCATTGAGTTGGCAAAGTGATTTGGAGAAAAATAAACTTGCCTTTATAGACAGAGGTTTTGAGAATTTTGCAAGATAATGAATTTAATTTGTTTGATGATCCAAATAATTATGGGAATTATTTGGGGATGGTTCTATTCAAAGTATATGTTGTAGAATTGATTTATAACTCCATGCCATCTTGGTTTTTGAAGATTTGTGGTGAAAAAGGATGGAAACTAGATTTTTGGGAATCTATGGTTTTGTAGTTTTCATGCCACCTAAACATAAGGGGTATATGGATGGATAGACAAATTTATGTAAATTATTATGGAGGCAAGGGTTGGGCTTAGATGTATTTGAGGTGATATAGAAGAGATGGCAAACTTTGTTGAAAATAAGGCTGCCATAACAGATACATCATGATGCCTCATAAACCCTATGGGTTTAAGAAGCACAAAGCTTCAATGAAAACAAGTGAAGTAGCGGTTGTTATACCATGGTTATTATGTCATAACCATACAAGAATTTGGTCAAGGGGAGGTGGCATATAGATGTGAGCTTCTTCCAAAGTAGGCAAGATGAGAAGATTTGTAGAAGAGATTATTATCTTGACTAGAAAACCATCATGGATGAGTGGGAATTAGAATGGCTTAGACAAAGGAAAAGGTGGGATTTGTTAGTACTAATGATGTACTACAATATGGTTCAAGTACATTATCAAGAATGCATATAGGTTGGAAAAGTTAGAGCTCCAAAGATTGAATCTAGATAAGAAATCCAGACTTAGCCTTTTTGGCAGATTTAGGGTTTTAGACTAGAGTATGAGTGTAGATTAATTTGAGGGGAGGCTAGTTTCCAATATCATGATAAAGGGGATGATGTTGAAGTGTTAACTAAGTAGATAGGATCCATGCTTAGATTGGGTCTTCACTGAGTTGGAAACTATCAAAAGGGATTATCCCTGATTGATCTGATTAGGAGAGGAGATGATCACCTTAGTGGCTTAGGGTAGATCCAGATTTTGATGCTTGGTTTGAGGTTGTTGATCAGAAACATAAATTGGGTCCTAGGCGATGATCTACTAGAATATCTCACTCTAGTTCCTAAGCAAACAAGGTAATCAGCAGATCAAGGCAATTCATCAGATAGCAGATCAAGGAAATTCATCTAATCAAACTTGTCAAACTAATACTAAGGTTACCATCAAGCCTAGCTTGAGGTAAGGATGGTTGTTTTGAATAGGTTGTGTTTTGAAGTGAGATAAGGACTTCTTGGTACTTCTACCATGATTGGAAAGAGAAGGTTTTAGTAAAGACCTTGGAAAACCTAGGGACAAGAGTAGCTAGGAGTTCTGTCTTGAAAACATAAGGAGATTATATATAGGTCTTTATAGTTTTGTTAATAGAAACTAGTAAAGTATTTTGTTTTGTCAAAATCATCTTGGCTCAGGTTTTTGAAATGCCAGAACATTTGAGAATATGAAAGATGAGCCAAGACATCTCTTTTGTAAAATAGCTTTTGTAAACTAGTGTTGGGTTAAGGAGTACACAATCAGTTGCATGAACACAAGCAAACAAGTAAACGATCATTGGAACATATAACAAGAAAAAGTTTTTGTTCCCCTTGATTTTTTCCTTTTGGACATCAAATCAGGGTTGCTAAAATTGAGATGTTACATAAATGTCCATTAAAACTAATTAAATTACTATAGCAATTTTTACATTGGAAAAGTTGGATATAACAACATATTAATGTCTTATATGAAATTATAAATCCATAGATACTTTATTTGTATTTTTTATCTACACATAATTTACTATGACTTATTTACTATAATGGGCTATTAAACTAATTAAATTTATTACCTATTATCTATTCTCCAAATGATAGATCTAACCATATATTATTAAACTACATTAAGGTTCTTGAATTTGATATATTATTCATATTTTTATGACCTATGAATAATTTATTATGGATTTAAAACTCAAAAAGGTCATTAAAACTATTTAAATTATTGCATTAAAGGCATACTACAAAAATTAGATATGATCTCAAAATAACATTCTACATATTTTTATGAATCCATATGTGTAGCATTCGCTATTTTTGGACATTTATATAATTTTCAATGATTTTTACAAATCTAGTGAATTTATGGCTATTTAAATATGAAAAAAATTAACCGACGTTCACCAGGTTGCTAACCTGCTGACTGGGAAAGTCACGCTAACGTGGCGGGCGTGGAGTGGTTCGTACCGCTTCGGAGGTGTCGGTCTAATCTGAACCGTCAGATTCAGATCTGTTGGCAGGGAACAAAAGGCTCCTAGACTCACCGGTGATGACGTCACTGCAGCGGAGATAGACTGTGGCGCTGCTCGGACGGCGATGGTGGAGTGGGTTCTGGCGATCTTCCGGGACGGCAGAATCTATGACGAGGAGTGGCATATCATGGTGGGTTCTAGGGTGACCAAGGCGCCATGTTTTGCTCCCAGAGGCGATGGCACATGATGAATGGAGGCGTCGGTTGTCTATGGACTCCGGCGATGCGTCGTCGAGAAATTCTTGTCGATCTAGTGATCTCGTGATGGGGAAAACCGAACAAGGTGACGTAGTGGAGTATGGGGAAGAAAACCGAAGGGGAAACATGGATCGGGTTCGATAGATACCTCAAGTTCCTGGAGGCAGCCATGGCGGCGGTGTTGGACAGGATCAAGTCGAGCACATGGCCTAGGGTTTCGCGATTCGATAAAGAAAAACAAATGGAATAGGGGTAGGGGTATTTATAGAGATTTTGGCATGGAGATGGGTCTGTGATTTGGCCGAATCAACGAGGAATCTCCGGGGATTCGGTACACTCGTGTTCTTCACGGTCTCCACCGGCAGGAAGGGGATGAGCGGTGGGTCCCACGTGTCAGTGGAGCGAGAGAAAAAAACAAGGGCTGCTACGGTTTGAGGCTGTTGCGACGGGCCGGCCCAGTTGGCCAGCTGGGTGCGCGCGCGGCAGAGAGAAGGGGAGGGGGAGGGGCGCTTGGTCTGGTCCGGTCTAGTTGTTTAGGTTAATTTGATTTTTTTCTTATCCTTTTATTCTTTTTCTATTTTTTACAATTCATTTAACTACAACCCCAATTGAGTTGAAATTTTTTTCTAAATTTTTTCTAATATTCTATAGATCATTTTAGGTTCATTTTTGTAGTCTTTTATATAGTTTGATATTAGTGTATTTATATATCCTTTTTTGTACTTTTGTAGGAGTACTTTGGTAATTTAAAAATAGGGTTTGGCAAATGGGGTTTAACTTAAGAACTTGCATTAATGCCAGGATCATGAATGCAAAGCAAACACAAAAGCCTTGGATCTGCTCAAATCTTCCAAACCAATATGGTAGTCATCCACTTATTTTAATGTGGCTTAGTGAATTTCAAACAAATCCTCAAAAGTTTCTTTTCGTTCAAAAATTTCAACAAGATCAAAAAATTCAATCAGCTTATTAATTTTATTTAACATTCCAAAATTAGAAAATTTTGGGATGTTACATGTCGTTTCTAAGCCAGTTGTCCTAGTGTTGAGTTCTTTAGAGTTGTGCATGTTGTGAAACCCTTGTTTCCTTTTGATCTTATCCACCCGAGAGATTCCTTTTCATCATTATCTCTCTATATTATGGGCCCATAATATCAAATTGTTTGTTCCATAGTGTTTAGTTCTAGGCTTCAAGAATTCCTTTCACCTCGTGTGCCTCCTTTTTGTTTGTTTGGTACTTCAGAAGACATTTCTTATTTTGGAAGCTACCTTGTGATAAGTACTTTGTAGTGTGCGTTGTGTTACTCAAGTAGTGGTTACTCCTTTCTTTTGATTTTAACCCTTAGGCTTGAACCAAAGACCCCTGATTATGCTGGATTCTGGTGTGGTGAATCTTGTACATGAATCTAACCTTTAACCCAAGATCCATTCCTTTGAACCCTATTGTTATTGTGCACACATTACCTTAGGATGGATGGTATTACAATTATAGCCTTCAAGCTTGCGGTCTTTGTCGCGATTGAATTATGACAACCAAGGACTTCCCCTACCACTAGCCATGGAAGATGTTCTTTAATGGAACCAAATAGATCATGACAAGAGTACTCCTCGTAGAGTCTCGCATCTATATTCGTGACTCTGGCACACCTTACCTTTTCTATGCATTGGTTTTCGGAAGATTGATAATCTATGCGTCCACATATCGGGATTCTATCCTAAGCATGTTCCTTCCCTTCTTGTTTTCCGAAATTTTGTCTACCAGTTGGTAGCCAAGTATTAAATGTGCATTCGTGTCTTCCGATGCAAGATACACTTGTGGTTTGTCACGAAAGACCATTTCGGGATGTCGGGAGAAACAAACTCCAATACCTCGTCCTTTCTAGGACTAGGTCAAAGTGTTGTAGTCCATAGATCTAGAGGCCTTGTTAGCTTCTATCTGTTCCACCTTAAAGTATCACCCTCTTACATACTAAGAGGTTGTGCTGAGATTCATGACCCTCTAAATGAAGTGATGCTTTTTCCTATTATTACCCACCCTTCCTATGTGAAGGGAATATACCCGAGAGGAAATAATAAAGTGTTTATTATCGTATTCCTTATTTATGATAAATGTTTATTTTACATGCTATAATTGTATTAATACGTAAACGTTAATACATGTGTGTTTAATAAACAAACAGAAAGTTCCTAGTTCTGCCTCTCTCATAAACTAGCTCGTTGATTAACAAGATGATCAAGGTTTCCTGATCATGGACATTGGATGTTGTTAATAACGAGGTCACAACATTAGTGTAATGGTGTGATGAACATTCATCTGAAGTATAGCGTTACGATAAAAGTCATTGAGTTTATATTGCTATGACAACTTACGAAGTGATCCTAATCCTTAGACTATGAGATCATGTCAATCACTAACACCAGAAGAGTTTATTGATAACATCAAACGTCACACCATAATAGGGTGATTATAAAATGGGTTCAGAACTACTAAAGTGTTATGTTGAGGCACATGGATCGAGATTGGAATTTGTTCATCCCGATGACAGATAGATATGCCCTAGGCCCTCTCGGTGATATCACATTGATTAGCTTGCAAGCAAGTGACTTGATCACTAGAATGTTATATCACGGGAACGAGAAAAGAGTGCATGTCAGTAACAAGATCAAACTAGGTGTGCAGGTACCGATGATCGAATCTCGGACATGTAATATATCGCGAAACAAAGGGATTAAGATACTAGCGTAAAAGGTTATCGCGATCACAAGAAAGTCATCGCTGAATGTGTGTGAGTCAGTATGGGTCTCCAAATCCCGCTTCTGATTATTGATCCGAGAGGAGTCTCGATCATGTCCGCATTATTCGCGAATCGTAGGGTGACACACTTAAGAGACACCGACATCCATTTGGACAAAAGTTTCATGCCGGAAAGAATAACAAGCGCATGAATTATTTCACTAGATACCGACACAGGTTTTCGGGTGAAATTGCAGAAAATGTTTTTGCATGTGAAATGAAATACTAGCAAGGGGTTATATGAGAATGTTTGTCAATAAAGTAATTGACAAAATTCTGAATAAATAAAAGGAGTTTATTTAATGAGGGGAGGGGGCATGTAACACCCTCGCCTGATAAGGCTGAGTTCATGTGTATAGTGCCAATCCCTGGATCGGTTCACTGGCACACACAGTACAAAATGATACCAAATATAAATGTGCATCATAAATACAACGAATATGATACAGAATTTACATTATTTATTCAAGTACACAGCGGAAAATGAATACAAGGTAGATCTCCATCCTTCAAATGTGCCACAGGCGAACAATTGTTGAGTGGAGTCTCGCGACCTATGAACGATCACTCAGATACGATATAACCTGCAACATGAAACGTTGCAGCCACGAATGGTCAATACATTGAATGTATGGCAAGTAGGCTAAAGTGGTTAACAACAGATCTATCAACTACATGCTTATTTGGCCAAGTGGAGTTCAGGCTCATTTGCATAAAGCAATAGTTTTAGCCTAACATTTGTAACAAGGTAGTTTTCCAATATGATAAATAGGACACTCTGGTTCACTCCCAGGTGCTCCTACCCAATTATGTTCACCCACAAGTTTTATGTAATTAAGAAATAAGGATGAGTGAGAAATATCATAGCATCAGTATCAGGTCGCTCAAATTGTCCATAACCAGGGACACGACTAAGCACTTAGTTTATACATCCTACAGGGGTTAGTACACTTTACCCATGTGACTTGGCCAGCCCAGCTCGTACCACCATTCTCATATTGGGTGATGATTGGGAGAAGTCCAAGAAGGAACCGTTCGGGTAGTAGCTCCCCAAACCCGACACGCACCGGTCCAACCTACACTATCTACATCTCTGGATATGTGGGTTCGAGTTACCACAACCTACTGAGTCCAACCAACCGCCCATTTCATTATTGGCACATGGTTGTACACGTAAGCTACAAAATAAAGAAGCCAATCATTTTTTCTTGATACCTGGGTGCCTTTCCGCAATGATACCACCAAAAATTATCAATCCCATCACACCCAGGAGATTCATTGATTAAGTTGTTTTAGTTTTCGCAAACCAACACATTCTGAAACAACTTCAGTGATGTAACCCAGCCCTCGTTCATCATAGCATGGCTAAGCACATCTACCAACGGTGGCTTATAAACAAGGAATGTTAGGGAATAATATGGGACATATCATAGCATATATACATCAATTCCTACACATGCGATTCTACAAAAACATCTACAATGCATAGGAAAACAGTAGGACATTTATGACCAAGATAGCACCACTTGCCTTTGTTGTAGATGTAGTTGATTAGATAATCCTCATAATTCTAATATATATAATGGTTGCTCTCGTCATAACCACAATACTTGCAATCATAGTATTTGCAATCACACACGTTGCACTCCTCGCAATCTATCGAGCAAACAATTGCATACAATCATAAACAATAGCACATAGAGATCAAACAAATGCAACAAATGCATGCATGACAATTTAATATGTCACAATGGTTGTTACTTTAGCTTTCTAAACAATATTGAAGTATATGATGCATGCAAGAGGCCAATTAATGCAATGGAGTACTTGTTATTAATAATTACTTGCCAATATAGGGTTTTTAATAGTTCTGTTGTAAATCCTGTTCTAACTATCGAATTAAATTTTTTTCTTGGGTTTACTGGATAGAGGGCATTAATACGAACCAGTAGGCGTTGGATTCACACTAATCAGAGTTATAGATCTTTTTGTACAATTTAAATAGTGTTTAATGGGTTTTAAATGATTCATATAGTTTCTGTTGTCTAAAAATCAAACTAAAATTATATCTGTAATCTTCACGGAATTTTGAATCCAGGTACATATTATTTGTAATTTTCTGAGCAGTATTCGAATTACTATGATTTTAATACTCTAAATAAGCCAATAAACTATTTATTTAAGTGCAGCAAAACCTTACAGTATTTGCCTGAACCATTTGCGTATTGATGATCTACATGGAACCAGCTTTCCATCGGTATATTTATATTTTTGTGATATGCAAATAATTTGCTATGAGTTTAATGATTTCTAAAGCCATTAAAACTAATTAAATCCCTACGGGGTAAATAGTCCGCAAAATCTGGATCCAAACAGATATTATTAATCTACATTATAGTCGCTTCAATTTGATATATTTTTCATATTTTTCGAAGTTACAGATAATTTTCTATGAATTTATTAACCTAAAATACTATTCAAAACTAATTAAATCATTACTGTACGTACATACTGTAAAGGTTGGATCTATTCTGATAAGATAATTCTACATAAAATTATCTTCAATTTGATATATTATACGCAATTTTTGGACATTTTATGAATTTCTAATGAATTTTACAAGATAGATCTATAATGTGCAATTTTAAATTCGAATGAAATATTCCAGAGAATATTCCGCTGACTGGACAGATTAACTTTGCATGCTGACTGGAACTAGATGCTGACCTGATGATGACGTGGCATTGATGAGGAAGCTGACCGGAATGACGACATGGCATGTACCGGTTTGATTGGATCTCGACCGTTTCGATAGGATCCGGTGGCTAGAAGAAAAGATCGACCCGATTTTGGCTCAGAATAGACAAGAAAGAGATCTGTATTCGAGAGACAAATCCGTAGTACAAATTGAAAATACTAAAATATGGAAGTTATGGGGAATCATTAGTCCTACCTTCTCACCAAAGGAATTTGGATTTGAAGGAACGAGCACGAGTACATCTTGGATTTACACCGTCAGATCTGAAATATTGCGATACGCAATTGTCCTACTGTGGTGGATGAAAAGAGGTGAGGTTTGTCGGGATTGAAAGATTTCGACGAGTTCTACAACTTTCGTTTTTTGGCCGAAGGCAAACAACGAAATCTAGATGGGTTAAAAAGCAAAATAAGATTCGGGCTTGTGTAGATTCGGGATTTCGAGGAGAGAAACTCGTACAGCTGTGGCTCCACGAGTTTATATGGAGATTTAGGATGGTGGGGAGATAGGTTTTGGAGTAGTGAACAAGTATAAACAAACGGAAGTCGATTTGGAGTTGTAGATTAAAATTTACGAGTGTTTGAATAGAGATAGGTCTAGAAAACGTGTTTTCGCACGACTTCTAAAGCACTGGGATCGTCCTAGGTACGCGCGTGCCTGTGGTGCTCCGGTCGGTCCAGGTGGGCCGGCCCGTTAGTTTTTTTCTTTTTTTCGTTTTTTTTCTATTTATTTGTTTTCCTCATATCTTTTGCATACGAACTCTAAATGATATGATTCTTATTTCTAAATTTTTCTAAAATCAAATAGATTATTGTAGGATCATCTTTATAATCATTTTACTAGTTTGCAAATAGAGGATTCATAAATCCTTGTATATTTCATTTTTATTTATATCTTTATTTGTTTGTATTTATTTCATAACTTTTTCATAATAGCTCCAAATGAGATCAATTTTGTTTCTAAAATTTTGTAATATTAATTGGATCTCTTTAGGCTATAATTATTAATAATTTATGCCTTAGCAACAGTGGGTTTTATAAAGTCAATTTAATTACCTTTAGGAACATTTGGGCAAATCAACTATAGGATTTAGATACCAGGATTTAGATTCAGTTTGTGAGAACTTTGCATGGATGTAATGAAATGCTTATGAATGCTTCATGATTTTCATTTTGAAATCTTGCACACCAATTCTACAATACATAATCAATCCATGCCATTTTGCCTATATGGCTACTTAGTTCATTACAAAATAATATAAGATTTTGAATTCAAGGTTGAGAGGATTTTCTATTGAAAAAGTTTCTTCTCTTTGAGAATTTTCAGCATAGTCAAACAATCAATCAAACTTATTTATGTATTTAACATTCCAAAATTAGGAGAATTTTGGGATGTGACAGGTCAGCCCCATGGCTGGGCGCATGGACCCTTGGGTGCCCCCTCTCCCTATAAAAGGAGCCCCCTCCCTCTCTCTCACTCACACCTCCTCGTGAAGGATCTCTCTCCCCCTCTAGTATTTATCCCCCATGGTCTCGGACTAGCGAGATACATGTTCCCGGTGGCTTTTAGGCAAGAAAGATTTGTGCTTCTGCTGCATCGCTGGAGCGAGGAGGAGGAGGTTGCTCGGTGCCTCGGACGTGTGTGCGAGCACGGATGCGCCGCTAAGTTGTGGTGATAATGATTTCATCTCGATCTTGAGATCGGCAAGAGATCGTCTACATCAACCACGAGTTTGGACTCGTTAAGCTTTGTCGGTCTTCAAGGGTATCTTCTCCATGGATATACATTCGCCCGTTGTTTGTATCTAGTAGATAGATCTTGGTACATAGTTTTTCCCATCGTAAGAATTTTTTTGTTTTCTATGCTGCGATCCCTACAGTGGTATCAGAGCCGGATCTATGCGTAGGTGCTTTGCATGGGTAGTACACATATGTATATGTGGGATATTATGATCATTTTATTGCTTCTTAGTTGTACTTTGGATATTGGTAGCATAGTGGGATGAAGCGGCCTGGACAAACTTTACATGTCCTCGCACATGAGACCTGTTCCACGCTTGACATGCAACTAGTATTGCATAAGTGGCTAGCGGGTGTCTCTCTCTCCTACTATAGTCAATATCTAATTTGCAACAAGTTGTCAACAATTTGATTATCCTTGTTTTGGTTCATGTTCGTAGGTAAGAATGGTTCTATCTTCGAAAGCCCTAAGCTACGTAAAACTTGCAATGGATAAATTAGAGGGGTCTAGTTTAGATTGTTGCTAGGATAGTGTCATGATATGGTTATGTTGTAAGTATAAGTATAAGTCGATACTCTTACAACACACATAACGTGTAAGTTCCATAGACCTTGGCCTTACACATAGATGTATGATGGCGATCAAGTGCAAGAACCATATCATTTCACTTATTAACATGTGATGTTTGTTGCATCTTATGTTGCTTGTTTGGCATTTTATTAGCATAATAAGATGATCCCTCATTTAGATATCAAGATAAAAATGTGTTCTTCCTTAAGTTTGCACCGATTATGTTTCGTCGCTTCAAGACATCACGTGATGATCGGATGTTCTTGGATCCACGATCATATTTCGGGTGTAAGACAGTTACACACGCGAATACTAAGGTTCTTACTTGGCGAGCCTAGCATGTAAAGACATGACCTTAGAACACGGACCGAAAGGTTAAGCATCAGTCATATGAAAGATATGATGCCCATTTGATGCTCACCTTGAAGCTACAATGACTCACGTGATGATCGGGCTTGGTGTAGTGGATTTGGTTCATGTAATCGCCAAAAAGACACGAGGGGTGTCGTTTTTGAGTGGGAGTTCATTTCTAATTTGGATTAGAAGAACTCAATTTATCATAAATTAAATCAAAGTGAATTTGCATAATTTGTTGTAGTCATTGGCATTCGTTCACCACCTTATGCATACTTGTAATTGAGATAATAGAACTATAGAATTCTGGATATATACTTTACGAACTGGTATCGTATTGTGTTGAGTGTCAATCTAATGTTTAAAGTCCTATTGCAAACTTGCAGAAAACTGTGTTTACTCTGTGAAATTTGATAATTAGTATTAAATTGTGATTAACAATTCCAGTGTTAGTATGTTAACTATCATGTTTGCCTCCATGATTGTTGATTTAAATATCAAGATTATCTAGGAGCTAAAAGAATTGTTTTAGAAACCATCATGTGTGGCAAATATAACGATATCTGAAACAATGGTTTGGTTGCAATATGATAGAGTATAATATATGTTCTCATATTGGATGAGAATTTGCAAAGGTTGGAGATGTTAGACATCCTAATCATCCAAAATGAATTTGGAAAGTAATGTTATACTCACGATTCGCATTTATAAGCTACAGTAGCTTGATCATGAAAGTCGTCATGATAAGGATGAATATAATATGTATGTAAAGTGTTTACTACACTAAAAGATTACTAAGAATGGATTTTTAAAGAACTCCGATCATTTGATGATGGTGATCTACTTCAAAGTGCGAGTCCAAAGGTATTATTATTTGAATATACACGCTTTGGACTATGTGTCATGTATATGGCGCCACTGTTGATGTTGATAGATTCTTTTAAAAGGAAAAGGAAATGCTGAAAGAGAATCTATAAAATATATTTGGCAGAAAAGAAAAGATTGGAAATATCCAATTTAGTTATATGGATGATATACAAGTTATGGTTGTATTCTTTGCTTGTTAAACAATGTGGTTCTTGGATATTGGATACCGAATTGGTTGGTATGAAATTTATACAGAACGACGCAATTCATGAACCACAATGGCCTAAGTAACTAGCAATAGAATATGTTATGATGTTCATCGAAAACAAACAAACCGTTGTTTGTATTTCTCGTTGACATCAAAGCTTGCCTTCAAGATTTGTTTTAATAATAGTTATTTAAATAAGGTAAAATGATAACAAAGCTTGTTCAAATAATTACCGTATTCGATATAAGATGGATGATTTATAAATCTATTTTGAGAAATCACATCCGTAAAAACTAATGCTAAAATGTCACAAGACAAATGATTGAAAGATCACTTATGAAGTGACATCACCGTTTAAATTATATTGGAAAGAAAACATGAAGAATCTCCATATTCATGGATTTTTGGAGTATTTGATTTGATCAAGTGACGCTTGTGAGACTTTCCTCGGGATAATTAAAACTCCGTTCAAAGGCCAAAGAAGAACGAACGACTAAAATATTGGAATTTATGCATATCGATGTATGTATTCCATTATGTATAGTCGTAAGCGATGGATTTCATCTTCATATGGTTTCTCCGGAAATTTGAGTGAATATTCACTTAATGAGAAAGAAGTATTAAATATTTGAAAACGTTCAAAGAGTTTCAAGATGAAGTGGAAAATCATTGTAACAAGAAAATAAATGGTTTATGATTTTATCCTAAGGGATTTATTTGAGTTGCAATTGTAACAAGAAAATAAATGATTTTTGATTTTATCATAAAGGGATTTATTTGAGTTACAAGTTTAGCAAAAGCACCTAGATTTGCGTCTCCCGAAACACCATAGGAATATGGAGTGTTTGAGATTTGTAATGAAACCTTGTGTGACATGGTTGGATCAAAGGTGTTATTTATAAAACTGTCATTATATTTTAAAAGATTAAGGCTTTAGAGACTACCGCTTTTACACTGAAAAGAGCTCCATCTTGATCCGTTGAAATGACACCATATGAGTTATAGTTTGGGGTAAAACCCAAGTTTTCCTTTCTTAAATTTTGGTATGCTAAGCATAAGTAAGATGTTTACAGACAAAGTCGTATGAGCATGTCTTTGTAGGTTATTTCGAATAACCATTGGGTATTCCTCCATAACACCGAGAAAAAAAGGGTTTGTCGCTTGAAATGTGAAGTTTCTTGAAAAAGGAAATTTTTGCAAAAGTTATTTGGGAGGACAATAGAACTTTGATAAGGTTAACGAACCTTAGCTAAATGTGCTGAGTTGGATAGTGCCAGAAATCGCTCCGGAGGCAGACATAATGCTCATAGCTTATGTGCCTCAAAGGTTGTGGTCATGGAGATCTAAGTTCCTATTGAACAAAGTAGGTCGGTTAAACAATCAAATGCTAAGATTTGAGAGTAAATCATTATTGTTTGACAATGATGAACCAAATACATGCAAAGAAGCGATGATGGGCCCTTACTCCGTCAAATGGCTTAAAGCCATAAAATCCGTGATAGTTCCATACACGAGAAATCAAGTTTTGAACTTGGAAGACCCTCTGGAAAGGTGTAAAAACCTATCGGTCGTATTTGGATCTATAAAGAAACAGACATGGATGTTTCTCATCTATGAAATAGACGACATGTCATAAAGTATTTTATGACAATGTTCAAAGCGTTGACTATGACAAGATTGGATCTTTCATAGCGATATTTAGTCTGGACGGATTAATGTAGCAACCACTACATATAATTTGGTATATGGTAGATGAATAAACAAAACAAAGTTCTTCTAATAGAATGGTTACCTAGGACGTGTGCATGACATGGCCCAAAGGGTTTTGTTAATTCAAAGGATGCTAAAAGGCATGCAAACTTCAATGGTTGAAGTAACCATCGCAGAGTTGGAATCTTCACCATGATGAAAAAGGAGTTTTCATCTGGAGATGATGAAGATGCTTGCATTTACAATAAATTAAGTGGGAGCGCTGAGAAATATTTCTAATACATTATGTGGAGGACATCTTGTTGATTGGAAATGATGTATCTTTTATTAATAAAGGTTAAGAATTTCATTTCGATGAAAGACTTAGGCAAAACCTAAATATTTAGCATGAATGTCTATAGTGGATAGACTGTGACGCTAATATGATTGCGGCAAACGTACATATATGAGATATTGAAGGAGTTCAATATAGAAATGACGAGAAACGGTTCTTGTCACATGGAAAAGAATTGAATCAAGATTCAAGTGTACCAACACTTGATAAGTAAAACAAGATTCAAGTGCTTTGACACTTGATGCGTGAAATCGCAAGAATATTTTGATCAAAATCATACCATGATATGTACACGTCCAGATATGTCATATGCTCTAAGTGTTATGAGCATATACCAGAATGAATCATGTGGCACCCCGGATTTACAGCCCGAGAATACCTGTTATGCCTGCAATTCATGTTCCCATGATCAGTGAGCCATGAGCATAACCGACTAGTATTAATACTGGAAGTCTTCAAGCGCAGATCCCATGTCATGACTTAACCTACAAGCAACTGGCTGGGAAGACGACCTAGCTCACATAGACATCAATGATCTCCATTGTTTCCCTTGATGCTGAAAAGTCTGGCCAAGTAAATAGCCAGGAACAACGCCGATGAGTACTTTGAATATACTCGCAAACCACCTTAAGAGAACAATAATAAAGGATATGCAATATGGCTGTGGTAGGATGGCTCCCTAAGAGGTTCTTTTATAAATTAGTTTATCTTGTAGATACAGCATATCTCTATATCTTTATTAAAAAACTTTTGTCAAACATTTTGGAAACCTTTTTGAAAAGTTTTAATAAAACACTAGGATTGGGTCACACATTTGTTTTTCCTTCCGGTCATATCATGACCAAACTCCTTCCTCCTTTTTCCGACCATCTCACGGTCAAAAAATTTCCAAGCCATTGCTTTTCGGAAGTCGTTTTTTTAAAACAAAACCATCACCCGCCGTACAGCCGCCAGCACAACCGTCCATGACCAAGGACTCAGCTATTCAAATAGATTTACACTCTGCAGAGATTGTACACTGTACCCATACCATCCGATTACCCGTCCCTTATCTACACCGATCGTGGGTCGAATAACCGGTCAAGACCTTCCGGATGCCCTCTCCGATACAAGTGCCTACCCTATGAGGTTAGTCCCCTCAAAACCGGGACGCCCTATATAGTAAGAAGCCAACCGGAGCGCCTTTTGCACCTCGACGGGTGTGCGCTTTCAATGAGGGGCTCACAGTATCGCGCGGAGGCTCGTAGACCCTTCATTCCTTCTCCCGGTCGATGCTACGCATGGACCATTGGATAGAGAAGGACCACCCTCCGTGGATTGTTTACCCCTGTAGTAGTGTGAGGCACATATACCAGGTTAGTCAAACTTTCAGCCCAACCCCGTCCCATTCGAGAGTAATGTGGTTGCACCGGTTAATTGTTCCAGCATAGTAAACTATACAGCCCAGCGTGTTTTCGTAAACATTTTCCTCAATCCGTTGTCGGACCATTTTGTAAAATCAAAACCTTTCTCATTTTTCAAACCACTTGGTAGGCCAAGCCTCACCAAGGTTTTCTCATAAAACATTTTTGTAAGTCTTTTCCTGGGGTCTTCCCATCCTATACTTTTGCTTAGGCTAAAATGGGTCTCCAAGGGGTTATGGTATTAAACACCATCTACCATAGTAAGGGGCAGGTAGGTATCATCAACATGGGTTGTACCTAATGGTACTAAGGGGTAATGGGTTCGAGGAGCCAAACTTTCCCCACCAAACATAATGTAGTAAAAAATGCAATTTGCATAAACCGGTACATAAAACATGCATAGGTAAAATAATAGGACAAGGTGTATGAGCAAGAAGGTGGCTTGACTGTGACCAGCGAGATGTCTCTTGACTTCGTTAGAAAACCAGAAAACCAATACAATCATAATAAGAATATCCCGATGCTTCATTCTTCTCGGTGTCACATAATCGCAACTATCGTCGTCATCGAGCAAACATGCAAGCAACCGACACAACAATCAAAACAATGCTTACAAGCATGCATACATATAGCAAGAAATCATACAACACAAGATATACATCAGTAGGGTGCTGGATGATTGGGTTGATTAGTTTGGTAGAAGATGTGGAAGCCTGGGAAGATGATCCCTTCGGATTTGATGTATAGGAAATACCTAGGAGAGGGGTTTTTGAGCAAGGAAAAGTTCTGTATGATACCATTGGATAAAAATGATACCATCAGATAGATATTGATAAAATGAAACCAGCAAAAGTGGGTTCACTAATTTATCCATTACCATTGATTTATAATAATTTTTATAGTGGATAGCACCCTAGTTTTAGGAAATAATTCACCAGACAAATTCTGGAGCTCCAAAAATTACTTCCTTGGGTTATTAGGTAGTATTTAGTGGACTGAAACAAGAGGTGTTGGAATCACCTCAAAACAATTACAGAATGCCCTTGAGAAATTCCCAAAGTCAATACTAGATGATATTTGTATTTTTCATAATGTTTAATATAAAGAAGCTTTTGATGTGATTCCAATTACACTGGTTAGGTACTGACAATACCTTTCTGTAGAAATTGGAATCAATATTAATGGATTTACAGAACAAATTCTATGAATTTATTGGTGAATTACCTATGCATAGAAATGATTAATTCACCAAAACTCAAATAGAGCTCAATAAATTATGGCCTCCTGTGTTTTGGCACTTATTGGTATAGCGGTTTACTGGGAGTTGGAATTAGGTTAAAACCTTATTTGGTTTTACTAGAGAAATTTCTAAAGTCTGAAATGTCCTGTTATTATTATTTTTGCTACAGGTAAACTAGGAAGCAATTTTTGGTGTGACCATTGGGATATTCAAGGTATGGCCAATGTCTTTCAGCACCAATTGGTTTTGCTTCATTTGGAAATACAAAACTCTCTGGTAGCTTTCATTGGTGAAAAGGACACATGTGGCTGTTTTAATTTCCAAGATTTATTTATACACTATTTTGGTCCAGCACCAAGTCTACCTGTAAGGATAGAGATTTACGTACATGCGAACAATACTACAAAAATTTCTTTGGGTCATTTCCATTTTTGAAATGAATTAAACCAGGCAGGTATAAAACATATCTGGAATATCCATTAAAAGGAAAAGGCAAAAGGGAGTGCTGGGCCGATTCTTTAACCTAAATGGGCCGCACAGGGGACATTCAGGCCACCCAAGGCAGAGGGCGAGCGTGGGAGCATGTTTGGAATCCGCTAGAGGGGCCCCCGGTCAGTTGGAGGTGGCGCTGAAGGGGTATGGTATGGCATGGGCCGTTCGATCTATTCGAGATTGACGACCCTCAGTTCTTCTTCTTCCTCCTGACGGATGGAACAGAGGAACCCCTAGGGAAGGGTTGGGGAGGAACAGGGGGCTCACCTGAGGCTCGGAGAGGGGCGGACGAGGGTGTAGGGTGACGCGGTCCACCGTGGCGACAATAGTGATGGGCGGCAAGGCACCATTCGGTCACCTGGGGCGTCTCACGTGGGGGCGCCAGCGGTGATGCTCGGAAGCTTGTTGGAGATATTCTATATGGGTATCCTCATAGCATGTCACTTATCCGACTAACCCGGGTGGTCCATAGTCGGTAGCATGGCCTATGGCCTGCTGGGCGGCCCAGTTAGGTGGATCCAGAAGGGAGGCCCATGCCGGATGAAGGAAGGCTACGGTAGAGTCACCAGCGTGCCCGGAGCCTTGGAGTGCAAGATACACAAGACTAGTAATAGACGATGTAGAACTCTGTAACCTGTCCGGCTAGGAATTTTCCCTGTAACCCTAGGACCCGGCGACTATATAAGTCGGCCTATGGGATCCTTTAGGGTACGATAACTTAGATTTTCTAGTCACCTCGCACAGCAAACCTAATCTCTGTAACTCGGCGTATTGCCATTATAGTGATTTATAGTGAAGCTTGTTGGGGGGAAGACGGAGATCGGCTTGACACAGCAAACCCCCAATCATGTAACTCGGCGTATTGCCATTATAGTGATTTATAGCAGGAGTAGGATCTCGCCATCGTCGTGAGATCTGAACCTGGGTAAACTGTGTCAAGTCGACCCGGACGCTCTCTGTCTTCCCCCACGTCTCTAAACTCGTCGTTGGGATACCCCTATGGCGTACGTGTCGACAAAACCACGACAGTTGGCACCCACCGTGGGGCAAGAGGCGCTTACATCACGGATCCGGGCGGGATCCCTCATCGTCTTCAAAGACGGACAAATCACATCTTCATCGGCGCGCCGACTTTGTCATCACACTTCAGAGTATGAGGATGATTTATCGTCTCTGCTCTCGAGCGTGTGACCAAGTCGGCGGTGTCACGGAAATCTTCAATTTCGCTGGAGTGCGGATAAATTTCGATTATGCGCTCGCGAATTGACATCAGCATTAGCTCGTATGGCACATCGGATCAGAATTGCCGTTGATCGTTCATGAAAAATTGCTAATCATGGTTTTTCCCTGAATAATCTAGCTGTACAATTCCGCTTCTGATCAGTATTTGTCGCATCATATAAAATTAATTCAAAGGCAACGATTCGATCACATGCATCGCCAGGTCAAAAAAAGCAAGTCGTGGACAACTAGTATTACTCAACGTGTAGACGCAATTGACAATCTGCCAATCCTTACATGGATTTTTGTGGCATGAGTGCTAATTGCCCGCGTGATCACATGAGTTTAATTACTACACGACAATTTTCCCTGATAGCAACGAGGCATGCACGTGGCCGACTTTGACTTCCTGCAACAACCTCGTGGCGGACAACGCTTGTGGCCAGGTTCTTCATCATCGCGGATTTTTCCCGAGTTCGCTGTGGTCGGATTCAACGATTTTGGATCTGTCTTCGTTGTGTCCGGCTTGGTTTCCGGTTGCGGCACTATTTTTTCTTCTTCGTCACAGAATATGCTTTGACGCTGTGGTCTTATTGCGGACAGAATTCGTCTACGTCGCAAACAACACCGACTCCGCTTAAACAGCTAAGTCCTTATTTTTATTTATTATTTTAATTATTTATGATCATGAGATTAAGATTGGTTCACTCATATTACGAGTCTTTTACCGCTTTCGTTTTGGTCATACCTTTTTCACGATTTTCTTTGCGCTCGTGAGTATAACTTTTTACTGGCTTGCCGTTTAAGGCCCCGGTATCATGCAAAAAACCTGTCTTCGGGCGTTAGCTTAAGTTTTCTGGATACACGTTTTCTGTCGTTTTTATGTGAATTCCGGAGTAGTGACTTTTCGGCACTCAAAGCCGGCGTTTTGGCCTTGGGTTCTGGACGGTGCCATTAGGCATCATCGCCCAAGGACATAGTTCTGTGCAACGAGTCTTCCGTCTCACGAAAGGTCAAGCATAAAAACCAGAATAATGGATAGACCAGCACTTCCTTAAACAAAATTTTACATAAACCGTTCAAATTAGTTGAGTTTTTTCCTCCTAAACAGTTTTATGTGTTAAACTGCTGCATTATTTCGGCTTTAAAACATTTGTTTAAAGGCCATGTTTGTTCCGCCTTACATATGTTTGTTGGACACAATTAAAGGAACAATCATGTAACTCGCCAGGAGTAGGATCTCGCCACCGTCGTGAGATCTAAACCTGGGTAAACTGTGTCAAGCCGACCCGGACGCTCTCCGTCTTTCTCCCACGTCTCTAAACTCGCCGTTGGGATATCCCTATGGCGTACGTGTCGACAAAACCACGACATCTTGGGAAATAGAGGAGGGCCGGGGAAGGTCCAGGGTGACGCGGAGCGGCACCGCGGCCACGGGGAGTGGTGGCATAGTCGGTGTTGACGACGGGGACGAGCTCACTTGAGGGAGGTCGAAAGGGAACTCGTCGGTGGTCAATGGTGATGCCGGCAATGGTGGTCCTGGTCAAGTAGAGGAGTAGGGTTAGATTCAGAGGGGCTAGGGAAGCTCAACAAGTTGCCATGCGGCGGTAGGGGAGCAGAGGATAGGGTTCACCGGCCAGATCTTGGAGAAGGCCGAGGCTCCTGGTTCTCCTCCTCTCGAACAAGGCAGGGCATGAGATAGGGTGAGGGTGGTCTGAGGGAGGTGAGTGGGGGCAAATGAGGGAGGGGAGGAGAGGTGCCAGTGTTCCTGGACATATAAACCCGAGAGGAGAGGTCCATGGTGGACCTTGATCATTGGGAGGGCTTGGTGAGGAGGTCTAGGGCACCTATTGGTTGAGCTGGGTGGTGATGAGAGGAGTGTGGGGTAGCCTTTGGTCGTGCTAAATGACAGGGGGTGAGAGGGTAGCTGTTGCTATGGTATTAATAAGATGGGACAAGACAAGGAGGCTTTGTCTCCCTCTCAACAAGAGCAAAAGGTCAAGCACTAGGGTTTGGTCACTGTAGATCTACAGTGTCACGACCAAGGGGAGGGAGGTGTGCTGGGGTGGTGTATTAGACAAGCTTTAATGGGGTTTGGCTAATGGTTTTGATTAGTTTGCCATATTTGATCAAAACTTGGGTTAGGAATGAAGTCCAAAAATTTACATTGTCCAAGATGGGGAAAGGGTACTGATAGATGGATATGGTCCTTGTACACATCCAAGATTTATTTGGGATTTTTCTATGGAGTAAAAGCCCACTTAAATCCATTTAATCAAAAAGTGAAGAATTGGTTTCTAGAAGCTAAAGTGATATTTTTTACATGGGACCAGCTTAGTTTTTGATGTGATATGGTCCTAAATACCATCACACACTTTGAGGAATTTTATTGGAATTTAATGAGGTGGAAAAGTATTTTTATGGAATTATTTCTTGTTTCTGCCATTTAGGATAAAGGGAAAAAATGATAAAGAATCTAAAAAATATTTATTTTTGAGTTTGGAAGATAGGGTATGATATGCAAAACTGAAATATGCATTGAGTTGGCAAAGTTAATTGGAGAAAAACAAACTTCCCTTTATAGACAATGATTTTGAGAAATTAGTAAGTAAAGGAAATAAATTAGATTAATAATCCAAATAATTGTGGGGATTATTTGGGGATGCTTATACCCAAGGTAGATGATGTAAAATTTATGTAGGCATCAATATCAACCTTGAGTTTGAAGGAATGTGGTGAAAAGGGGTTTAAGCTAGATTCTAGAGGATCTAGGGTTTTGTTATTTTTATGCCACCTAAACAGGGTTGGATTAGCGAGCTCGGAGCTCACCTTGGTGCAAGGGGTATATGGATAGATAAACAAAGTCATATAGATGATCATGGAACCAAGAGTTAGGCTTGGTTAGATTTGAGGTGATCTAGAAGAGATGACAAACTTTGTTGAAAATAAGGCTGCCATAGCAAATACATTAGGTAGCCTCCTAAACCAGGTGGGTTTAAGAAGCACAAAGCTCCAACGGGAACAAGGGAAGTGGGGATTGTTAGGCCATGATTAGAAGATCATAACCAATCAAAGAGTTGGTCAAGGGGAGGTGGCATATATATGTGAGCTTGTGCCAAAGTAGGCAATATAATCAGATTTGCATAAAAGATTATTATCTTGACTACATGCCATCATGGATGAGTGGGAATTAAATTGGCTTAGCCAAGGTCAAGAGTAGGCTTTGTTAGTACTAAAGATTTACTACAAGATGGTTCAAGTGCATTGTCAATAATGCACATAGGTTGGACGAGGTAGAGCTCCAAAGATTGAATCTAGATAAGGATTTCAGACTTAGCCATTTTGGCAGATTTAGCGTCTGAGACTAGAGTTCAAGTGTAGATGATTTTGAGAGGATGCTAAGTTACAAACTCAATATCAAGGAGATGATGTTGCAGTGTTAACTATGTACATAGGATCCATACTTAGATTGGATCTTCAATTAGTTGGAAACTATCAAAAGGGATTATCCCTGATGGATCGGATTAGGAGATGAGATGATCACCTTAGTGGCTTAGGATAGATCCAGACTTGGATGCTTGATATGAGATTTATGATAACAAGAATAGATTGGGTCCTAAGAAATAATCTACTAGATTAGATCACTCTAGTTCCTAAGCAAACAATGCAATCAGTAGATCAAGGCAATTCATCAGACAACGGATCAAGGAAATTCATCTATTCAAACTTATCATTTACTACTAAGGTTACCATCAAGCCTAACTTAAGGTAAGGATTGGTATTTTCAATAGGTTGTGTTTTGAAGTAAGATGAGTACCTCTTGGTATTTCTACCAAGATTGGAGTGAAGAGGTTTTGAACGGAGGTTTTGGAAACCTAGGGGTAAGAGTAGTTGAGAGTTCTGTCTTGAAAACACAAGGAGATTATATTTTAGTTCTCCATAGTTTTGTTAATAGAACTAGTAAAAATATTGTTGTGTTGTCAAAGTCATCTTGGCTCAGGTTTTGAAATGCCAGAACATTTGAGAATATGAAAGATGAGCCAAGTCATCTCTTTTGTAAAATAGCTTTTGGTGAACTAGTGTTGAGATAATAAGTATAGCATCTAATACACAATTAGTTGCAAGAACACAAGCAAGCAAGTAAACAAACATTGCACAAGTAACAAGAAAAAGTTTTTGTTCCCCCTGATTTTTTCCTTTTGGACAACAATTCAGGGTTGCTGAAATTTGGATGTTAGAGACGTTTCCCCCTTAAAATAATATTGTCCCGAGATTAGGGAGGAATAGGGTTGGGTAATAACATATGCTTGACAATTTCAGCTATGGAAATTTAGGATGCTAACAGGTTTTCCAACAAACAAGCGTGGTTAGTTATGGGTCGAAGCTGACTGTCTTCGGATTGAGGTGCTTGGATTTAATGAATGGAAAAGACGTAGTATTTTCCCCTTAGGATGCTTCTAGGTAGGTTTAGCATCGATAGCATACACCCTTCTTGCAGGGTCAATGATTTATGTTTGGAGGGGTTTTTATCACTTAATGATAACTAGTGTTCGACTCTAGGGTTCAATTTGGTTTTTGGGCGGGAAAGACTGTGTCTTTCCCCCTTAAAGCGACACTCGGGGTTTCCGGTGGAGTCGCCGACTTTCCCCATTGGAGTCGCATGCTGATGCTGGGGGAATGGCGCCGCACCTTTGATCCAGAGGTGATTACATTCTGTCGACCTTGTACTGCTTCGTGGGAGGCGTCGACGCCACTTCTTGAAGTAATAGTCGTAACGGGAGAGGAGTTTAACTAGCTTCCGGTTAGTTAGTTCTAGGCTAGGTAGGGGTCCAATGGGTTGAAGGATGTTTCTGGAGGTTGGCGGTCCTAGAACGCGGTCCTTTAGGAAAGGGGTCTCATTCGGGTTTGGTCTGATGCAACATCGTGGCTAAAACACACAAAGAAGGTCATTATTCTTGTCTACCATCCAACAGGGTTCATCCAGAATTCAGCGGACTTGAGACGACCACTAGTGAAGGTACTTGACGCCTTACTGAGCAGGTTTCGAGACGATCCATCACTTGCTAGAGGTTAGCGGAGTAAGTTGGTAGGGTACAAAGGACTAAGTCGAGGGTGCTCCTTGAATCTTGTAGCCTTCCTTGGGTTGGGTACCAACTCGGTTACTTTATTTACTCGGGGTTATGAGGGACATTCAGTTCTTCCGAGGTGAGTGTCGTGCCTTCTCTGATGTCTTGCTTCGACGAGTGGATCTTCCGGGGTTGGTGACTTGAAGAGGGGTTAATACTCTTGAAGGGGATAGTTCTTCATTCTCCGTTTCAGGGTGTAGATTCGGAAGTCGCTTTAAGGGAGTGGTTAGCGGAGATAGAAGAGAAAGGACTTTGTGAAGTCTTCGGAGAAACTTGATGCCTTGGGTTGCCTTCTACTCCTTGGAGAGTAGTATTGGCAGCACTGAGTAGTCTTGTCACCTTAATTCTGAACGTCTCGAAGTTGTGAGGATCGAGCAGTCTTATGAAGATTGATGATGATGTCTGTGTTTTGTTCTTCTGACTACTCTCGAGGTGGGGTTTGGAGCAGATTCTTGGGTGGAAGAACTTCTGGTATTATCCTCTCATGGTTGGTCTTCTGGAATTGAGTGGAAAGACGCAGACTTTCCACCTTAGAGATTTACTTTGGATCGTCAGGGTTGGGGGTAGATCCTTCGTCTTGGAGCAAAGCGTGACGCTAGAGTTGAGGTCTTCGGGTGATGCCTTGTTGCGACTACCTTCCTATGGTGGTTACCTAATGGATCCATAAGGGTTAACTCAAGGTAAATTTAGCGGTTAGCGACGTTTCTCCTTGGTCCTTCATCAGGGTGGTGGAAGGTTATCTCTAGAGGGGTTATCTTTACTTTGAACGCTTTGTGCTGCTTTGGATCAATGCCAGAGTAGACTTGATGTCGTTGGTATCCTTATCTTCCATAAATTTTGGGGCGTTTGCGTTATGGTGAGGACTTCCCGTTGATTTGGTAGAGAGTTGACTAGGTCGTTGCTCTTTTGGGACGGTTAGGATTAAGGCATGAGTAGGAGTTGCCAGGGATTTATTTATGTGGCCATCCTTCTAAGGAGATGTTTCCAGCTATGGGGTTGCGAGGGTTAGCGTCAGGATGCGCCTACAAGGTGTTCATACAATAGGATCGCGTGATCCGAGGCAGACAAGCAACACATTTCAAGCATCACTCAAGAACATGACAAGGATGCAAAGCGTACCATAGATACTAAGGGGATGACTACACGCCATAAGGGGAATCCTATATTAGGGATGCTAATCCTAAATATGGACGTTACGGGGGTCTTAACTTATGTCTTGCAATTTGTTGTCATCAGTGTCGTACTTGATCAATTTGAGGGCGATGAAGGACTTCGTTGGTAGGGCGATCTTGTAGTGTCTTTTGTCATTGGTATCTCCTTTGTTTTGCTTGTCTAGGTGTCTCCGTCTGGTGGTCTCCGAATCGGACTTTGCTTTTGAAAACGGACATTTGAAGATAGACGAGAGGTAGAGTAAACCATTTTCAAGTAGTTTGAGTCAGAGAAGATGAGATAAGAAATCTTTTGAAAAGCTTTTGAGAAAATAATTTTCTAAAGCCGGTGTTTTCAAAAAAAGGGGTTGTCTTGTCTAACGTCCATGCTAACTAAGGTCTCCTATAGTCAGGATGGCTTTGATACCAAGTCCGTGGCACCCCGGATTTACGGTACGAGAATACCCGTTATGCCTACAATTCATTTTCCCATGATCAGTGAGCTGTGAGCATAACCGGCAAGTATCATTACAACATCCATAATTTAACGAATAAAAGTACTTACGTTTATGCCATTAAGGAGATACACCATCAATAGCGGAAGTCTTCAAGTGCAGAGCCCATGTCATGCCTTAACCTAAAGGCCACTGACTGGGAAGACGACCTAGCTCGCATAGACGTGAACGACCTCCATCGTTCCCCTTGCTGTTGAAAAGTCTGGCCAAGTAAATAGCCAGGGACAACGTTGGTGAATACTTTGAATGTACTTGTAAACCACCTTAAGAGAACAATAATAAAGGATATGCAATATGGCTGTGGTAGGATGGCTCCCTAAGAGGTTCTTTTATAAATTAGTTTCTCTTGTAGATATATCATATCTCTATATCTTTATTGAAAAACTTTTGTAAAACATTTTGGAAACCTTTTTGAAAAGTTTTAATAAAACACTAGGATTGGGTCACCCATTTTTTTCCTTCCGGTCACCTCATGACCAAACTCCTTCCTCCTTTTTTCCGACCATCTCATGGTCAAAAAATTTCCAAGACATTGCTTTTCCAAAGTCATTTTTTTAAAACAAAACCATCACCCGCCGTACAGACGCCAGCACAACAGTCCATGACCGAGGACTCGGCTATTCGAATAGATTTACACTCTGTAGAGGTTATACACTGTACCCACACCATCCGATTACCCGTCCCTGATTTACACCAATCGTGGGTCGAATAACTGGTCAAGACATTCCGGATTCCCTCTCCGATACAAGTGCCTACCCTATGAGGTTAATCCCCTCAAAACCGGGATGCCCTATATAGTAACCAGCCAACCGGAGCGCGTTTTACACCTCGACGGGCGTGCGCTTTCAATGAGGGGCTACGCATGGACCGTTGGACAGAGAAGGCCCACCCTCCAAGGATTATTTATCCCTGTAGTATTGTGAGGCACCTATACCAGATTAGTCAAACTTCCAGCCCAAGCCCGTCCCATTCCAGAGTAATGTGGTTGCACGGGTTAATTGTTCCAGCATAGTAAACTGTACAGTCCAGCGTGTTTTCGTAAACATTTTCCTCCATCTATTGCTAGACCATTTTGTAAAACCAAGACCTTTTTCATTTTTCAAACCACTTGGTAGGCCAAGCCTCACCAAGGTTTTCTCATAAAACATGTTTGCAAGTCTTTTCCCGGGGTCTTCCCATCCTACACTTTTTCTTAGGCTAAAGCAGGGTCTCAAAGGGGTTATGGTGTTAAACACCATCTACCATACTAAGGGGCATGTAGGTATCATCAAGATGGGTTGTACCTAATGGTACTAAGGGGTAATGGGTTGGAGGAGCCAAACATTCCCCGCCTAACATAATGTAGTAAAACAATGCAATTTGCATAAACGGGTAGATAAAACATGCATAGGTAAAATAATAGGTCAAGTTGTATGAGCAAGAAGGTGGCTTGCCTGTGACCAGCGAGATGTCTCTTGACTTCATCAGAAAACCAATATAATCATAATAAGAATATCTCGATGCTTCATTCTTCTCGGTGCCACATAATCGCAACTATCACCGTCGTCGAGCAAACATGCAAGAAAGCAACACCACAATCAAAACAATGCTTACAAGCATGCATACATACAGCAAGAAATCATACAACACAAGATATACATCAGTAGGGTGCTGGATGAATGGATTGATTAGATCGATAGAAGATGTGGAAGCCTGGGAAGATGATCCCTTCGGATTTGAGGTATAGGAAATACCTAGGAGAGGGGTTTTTGAGCAAGGACAAGTTCTGTGTGATACCATTGGATAAAAATGATACCATCAAATAGATATTGATAAAATGAAACCAGCAAAAGTGATTTCACTAATTGATCCATTACCATTGATTTATAATAATTTTTATAGTGGATAACACCCTAGTTTTAGGAAATAATTCACCAGAAAAATTATGGAGCTCCAAAAATTATTTCCTTGCATGATTAGGTAGTATTTAGTGGACTGAAAAAAGAGGTGTTGGAATCACCTCAAAACAATTACAAGAATGCCCTTGAGAAATTCCCAAAGTCAATACTAGATGAGATTTGTCTTTTTCATAATGTTTAATATACACAAGATTGAATGCCCTTGAGATATTCCAATTACACTGGTTAGGTACTGAAAATACCTTTCTGTAGAAATTGGAATCAATATTTATGGATTAACAGAACTAAGGCTATAAATTTATTGGTGAATTACCTATGCACAAAAATGATTAATTCACCAAAACTCAAATAGAGCTCAATAAATTATGGGCTCCTGGGTTTTGGTGCTTATTGGTATAGAGGTTTACTGGGAGTTGGAATTAGGTTAAAAACTTATTTGGTTTTACCTAGAGAAATTTCTAAAGTCAGAAATGCCCTGTTTTTATTATTTTTTCTACAGGTAAACTAGGAAGCAATTGTAGGTGGGACCAGTGGGACATTCAAGGTACGACCAATGCCTTTCAGCACCAATTGGTTTTGCTCCATTTGGAAATACCAAATTCTCTCGGAGCTTTTATTGGTGAAAAGGACACATGTGGTTGTTTTAATTTCCAAGATTTATTTATACACTATTTTGGTCTAGCACCAAGTCTACCTGTTAGGTTAGAGATTTAAGTAATGTGAAAAATACTACTAGAATTTTCTTGGATCATTTCCATTTTTGAAATGAATTAAACTAGGCAGGTATAAAACAGATCTGGAATATCCATTAAAAGGAACAGGGAAAAGGGAGTGTTGGGCTGATTCTTTAACCTAAATGGGCTGCACAGGGGACATTCGGCCCACCCAGGGAAGAGGGCAAGCGCGGGAGTGCTTTTGGGATCCGTGGCAGGGCCCCCCAGTCAGTGGGAGGTGGCGCTAAAGGGGTATGCGAGGGCATGGGCCGTTCGATCTATTCGAGATCGACGACCCTCGGTTCTTCTTCTTCTTCATCCTGACGTATGGAACAGAGGAAACCCTAGGGAAGGGTTAGGGAGGAACAGGGGGATCACCTGAGGCTTGGAGAGGGGCGGAGGAGGGCGCAGGGTGACGCGGTCCACCGTGGCGACCACAGTGATGGGCGACAAGGCCCCATTCGGTGACCTAGGGCGTCTCGAGCGAGGGCGCTGGTGGTGATGCTCGGAAGTTCATCGAAGATGGTGCTAGGGGAACGGAGGAGGGCCGGGGAAGGTCCAGGGTGAGGCGGAGCGGCACCGCGGCCACGGGGAGGGGTGGCATAGGTGATGTTGACGACATGGACAAGCTCACTTGAGGGAACTCGTCGGTGGTCGATGGAGACGCCTGCAGTGGTGGTCCTGGGCAAGGAGAGGTGTAGGTTAGATTCAGCGGGGCTAGGGAAGCTCAACAAGCTTCCATGCAGCGGTAGGGGAGCAGAGGAGAGGGTTCACCGGCCGAATATTGGAGAAGGCCGAGGATCCTAGTTCTCCTCCTCTTGAGCAGGGCAGTGCATGGGAGAGGGCGAGGGTGTTCTGAGGAAGGTGAGTGGGGGCAAATGAGGGAGGGGAGGAGAGGTGCCAGGGTTCCTAGACTTATAAACCCGAGAAGAGAGGTCCATGGTGGACCTTTCCCATGGGGAGGGCTTGGTGAGGAGGACTAGGGCGCCTATTGGTTGAGCTAGGTGGTGATGAGAGGAGTGTGGGGTAGCCTATGGTCGTGATAAATGACAGGGGGTTAGAGGGTAGCTGATGATATGGTATTAATAAGAGGGGTCAAGAGAAGGAGGTTTTGTCACCCTCTCAACAAGATCAAAAGGACAAGCACTAGGGTTTGGTCACTGTAGATCTATAGTGCCACGACCAGGGGGAGGGAGGTGTGCTGGGGTGGTGTATTAGACAAGCTTTGGTGGGGTTTGGCTAATGGGTTTGATTAGTTTGCCATATCTGATCAAAACTTGGGTTATGAATGAAGTCCAAAAATTTTCATTGGCCAATATGGTTAAATGGTACTGATAGATGGATATGATCCTTTTACACCTCCAAGATTTATTTGGGATTTTTCTATGGAGTAAAAGCCCACTTAAATCCATTTAATCAAAAAGTGCAGAATTGGTTTCTAGAAGCTAAAGTGATATTTTTACATGGGACCAGCTTGGTTTTTTATGTGATATGTTCCTAAATACCATCACACACTTTGGGGAATTTTATTGGAATTTAATGAGGTGGAAAAGTATTTTTAGGGAATTATTTATTGTTTCTGCCATTTAGGAAAAAGGGCAAAAAGAAATAACAAAGAATCTCAAAAATATTTTTTTTTGAGTTTTGAAGATAGGGTATGATATGGAGAACTCAAATATGCATTGATTTGGCAAAGTGAAAAGGAGAAAAACAAACTTGCCTTTATAGACAATGATTTTGAGAAATTGGTAAGTAAAGGAAATAAATTAGATTAATAATCCAAATAATTGTGGGGATTATGTGGGGATTCTTATACCCAAGGTAGATGATGTAAACTTGATGTAGGCATAAAGGTCAACCTTTAGTTTGATGGAATGTGGTGAAAAGGGGTTGAAACTAGATTCTGGAGGATCTAGGGTTTTGTTATTTTTATGCCACCTAAACAGGGGTCGATTAGGGAGCTCAGAGCTCACCTTGGTACAAGGGGTATATGGATAGATAAAAAAGTCATATATATTGTCATGGAAGCAAGAGTTGGGCTTGGTTGTATTTGAGGTGATCTAGAAGAGATGACAAACTTTGTTGAAAATAAGGCTGCCATAGCTGATACATTAGGTAGCCTCCTAAACCAGGTGGGTTTAAGAAGCACAAAGCTCCAATTGGAACAAGGGGAGTGTGGATTGTTAGGCCATGATTAGTATATCATAACCAATAAAAGAGTTGGTCAAGGGGAGGTGGCATATAGATGTGAGCTTGTGCCAAAGTAGGCAATATGATAAGATTTGTAGAAAAGATTATTATCTTGACTACAAACCATCATGGATGAGTGGGAATTAAATTGGCTTAGCCAAAAGAAAGAGTAGGCTTTGGTAGTACTAAATATGTACTACAAGATTGTTCAAGTGCATTCTCAATAATGCACATAGATTGGAAGAGGTAGATCTCCAAAGAGTGAATCTAGATAAGGATTTCAGATAGCCATTTTGGCAGATTTAGGGTTTTAGACTAGAGTTCAAGTGTAGATGATTTTGAGAGGATGCGAAGTGTTAACTATGTAGATAGGACCCATGCTTAGATTGGATCTCCACTTAGTTGGAAACTATCAAAAGGGATTATCCCTGATGGATCGGATTAGGAGATGAGATGATCACCTTAGTAGCTAAGGATAGATCCAAACTTGGATGCTTGATATGAGATTGATGATCACAAGAATAGATTGTGTCCTAAGGAATGATCTACTAGATTAGATCACTCTAGTTCCTAAGAAAACAATGCAATCAGCAGATCAAGGCAATTCATCACACAATGGATCAAGGCAATTCATCTATTCAAACTTATCATTTACCACTAAGGTTACCATAAAGCCTAACTTGAGGTAAGTATTGGTATTTTGAATAGGTTGTGTTTTGAAGTAAGATGAGTACCTCTTGGTATTTCTACCAAGATTGGAGTGAAGAGGTTTTGAAAGGAGGTTTTGGAAACCTAGGGGTAAGAGTAGTTGAGAGTTCTGTCTTGAAAACATAAGGAGATTATATTTTAGTTCTCCATAGTTTTATTAATAGAACTAGTAAAAATATTTTTGTTTTGTCGAAGTCATCTTGGCTCAGGTTTTGAAATGCCAGAACATTTGAGAATATGAAAGATGAGCCAAGACATCTCTTTTGTAAAATAGCTTTTGGTCAACTTGTGTTGAGATAAGAAGTATAGCATCTAATACATAATTAGTTTCAAGAACACAAGCATGAAAGTAAACAAACATTGCACAAGTAACAAGAATTTTTTTTGTTCCCCCTGATTTTTGCCTTTTGGACAACAATTCAGGTTATTCTTAGCAGGATGTTACAAATCACAAGATGTTATAAAACTCCTTTTGTTCCCCCTGATTTTTGCCTTTTGGGATGTTACAAATCACAAGATGATCATTGGACTATAGTAGGGAAATTCTTATGATCTTTTTAAGAACTAAGAATATATTTGTGTAGAGGTGACAAACAGTTACAAATAGTTCATTGTAAAGCATTACAATGATACTAGTTTTGTCACAAGATACAAATTAAGTTTATCTCAATTTAAACTATGAGTAGTACAATGAAGTGGAAAGGAGTTTCCATAACGGATTTGGATGAATTCCAAAGTTAAGACATTGTGACAGATAAGTATATGACTGCTATAGTAGCAGCAAAGGAGGGCATTTGTGTCAAGTAGTTTGTTATCAAACTAAGGTGTGGTTCGCAACGGGCTAACACTAAAGATATATTGTATGACAATAGTATCGACATGATTTAACCCCAAGGAACTAAAGGTCTCACCAAAAGAGAAAATTTATACAATGCCATATCATTGGAGAATGAGTGATGCGTGAAGATGCAAAGACGTGCAAACACACATGGACCTGAAAGCGTCAGATCCGTAGATTATGTTAACCAGAAAGCCATAGGTGTTCAATACACAAAGTTTTCAAACTAGATTATTGTCTCTAGTGCAAGTGGGAGACTGAAGGGAATATGCCCGAGAGTCAATAATAAAGTGGTTATTATCGTATTCCTTATTTATGATAAATGTTTATTTTACATGCTATAATTGTATTAATACGGAAACGTTAATACATGTGTGTTTAATAAACAAACAGAAATTTCCTAGTTATGCCTCTCTCATAAAGTAGCTCGTTGATTAACAAGATGATCAAGGTTTCCTGATCATGGACATTGGATGTTGTTAATAACGAGGTCATAACATTAGTGTAATGGGGTGATGAACATTCATCCGAAGTATAGCATTACGATCAAAGTCATTGAGTTTATATTTCTATAACAACTTACGAAGTGATCCTAATCCTTAGACCATGAGATCATGTTAATCACTAACACCGGAAAGTTTCTTGATAACATCAAACGTCACACCATAACAGGGTGATTATAAAGATGGGTTCAGAACTACTAAAGTGTTATGTTGAGGCCCATGGATCGAGAGTGGAATTTGTTCATCCCGATGACAGATAGATATGCTCTGGGCCCTCTCGGTGATATCACATTGATTAGCTTGCAAGCAAGTGATTTGATAATTGGAATGTTATATCATGGGAAAGAGTGCATGTCAGTAACGATATCAAACTAGGTATGGAGATACCGATGATCGAATCTCGGACATGTAATATATCGCAAAACAAAGGGATTAATATACTAGCGTAAAAGGTTCTTGCGATCATAAGAAAGTCATCGCTGAATGTGTGGGAGTCAGTATGGGTCTCCAGATCCCGCTTCTGATTATTGATTCGAGAGGGGTCTCGATCATGTCCGAATTATTCGAGATCCGAGAGGGGTCTCGATCATAAGAAATACACCGACATCCATTTGGAGAAAAAGTTTCATGTCGGAAAGAGTAACAAGCGCAGGAATTTATTTCACTAGATATCGAAACGGGTTTTCGGGTGAAATTGCAGAAAATGTTTTTGCATGTGAAATACTAGCAAGGGGTTATATGAGAATGTTTACCATTAAAGTAATTGACAAAATTCTGAATAAATAAAAGGAGTTTTATTTAATGAGAGTTTGCATTAAATTTGCTAGAAATTTAGTGGGAATTTCAGTGGGTTTTTGAGTGGAGGAAATTGAAAGGCATTTGTGTGAGTGGAGTGTCCACCCACATGAATGAAAGGAGGGGAGGGGGCAGCCCCATGGCTGGGCACATGGCCCCTTGGGTTCCCCCCTCTCCCTATAAAAGGATCCCCCCTCTCTTACTCACACCTCCTCGTGAAGGATCTCTCTCCCCCTCTAGTATTTATCTCCCATGGTCTCGGACTAGTGAGATATATGTTCCCGGTGGCTTTTCGGCAAGAAAGAGTTGTGCTTTCGCTGCATCGCTGGAGCGAGGAGGCGGAGGTTGCTCGGTGCCTCAGACGTGTGTGCGATCACGGATGCGTCACTAAGTTGCGGTGCTAAGGACTTACTCTCAATCTTGAGATCAGCAAGAGATCGTCTACATCAACCACGAGTTTGGACTCGTTAAGCTTTGTTGGTCTTCAAGGGTATGTTCTCTACGGATATATATCCGCCCGTTGTTTGTATCTAGTAGATAGAACTTGGTACATAGTTGTTCCCATCGTAGGAAATTTTTTGTTTTCTATGCTGCAAACCCTACACTATGAGCTTTTGAGGGAATGATGTGTGTGCGTAATAATGTTGTTAAGTGATATTCTTAGGAATTTTTATTATTGTTTTGACTCTAAGGATAGTTGTGTGAATGATGATTGTTCAAAAACTGATATTCTTAGCAATTTTTATTATTGCTTTTGAGTGAATGATGCATGATTGGTTAACTCTATCACTATACGAAGAATGATTGTGCTACCATGTCCGTTATTCTGCTATACTCCCCTCGTTCAAAGAGTTAGGCTTGTGCCGAAGCTCTAAAATAATGTTTAGTTGTCTTAGTAAGCAAGTTTCCTCTCTAATTAAGTGACATTCTAGAAGTATCGCCATGTTTCCACATCACCGTGATGTCAAGTTTTTGAACAAGCAGGTTCTCTAAACTGCTCCTTTCTCCAAGGATCTATACTGGATACCCGAAATTAGTTGGTTTAGCTTAAATAACTACTTGGAGAGTTGAAAGAAAAAAGTTTTATTTGACCTAGTTTCTTTGTAAAGGAATATCTAGTTTTGTTTATGCTGAAGAAAGATAGCATCTCCTTTGTGGATATGTTATCTTCCCCGCCTTTGATTTGATTTGGGATATTGTCAAATCAAACTCAGTTCCAAGGACTATCTTGATAATGTTTCTACTTGTGATGTTTCACTTAAGTACATCTTCATGTCCTTCTGTCTGACCAATATTTTTGTCTTGTTCGTGCAACATATGAGTCTATCTTATTGTAGTGTTAGTTTGTTATTGATCCCTCGATGACATCCTCATCTCCTCCATGAAATTTAGATTCATATGGAATAGTTGGCATTAATGTTGGAAACGTTTGAGAACCTTCTTCGGGTCATCTCGGGGAACATGTTCTGGATGTTATAAGTAACCTTCTCTGGTTCACGACCAATTGTTGAAAGATGCCGCCGTGGATTTGAGTGGAGTTACCCTTGTTCCTGAAGGGCACATGTGTGTTTTATTGTTAGTACTTCATGTGTGTGCAACCATCATTCGAAAAGTCACTAATACATGGGTCTATCAATCTAGCTCATCTTTTGGAACTTGACACTATTGTCCATACCTTGAGAATCTAGTAACTTTATCTTTGCGGTGAATGTTGCAAACTTTCTATTCGGACATGCCGAGTCTGAGGTATCATACCACTTAACCAAATCTGAATCTCAAGCAGATATAATGGTTGGTGTTCCTCAAGGTTTTGACATATCTCTCTTTGTAAATTTGGCAATATTGATGTAATAGTTGATAGACTTAGACGGAAAGACCTTTTTCCATATTTCCTACATTCAGAAACAACAACCAATCTTCATCAGGCTTCTTCTATGATTTATTATAGGAGTTGTGCCTATGGTTGCCTTTGTATCCGAAGTCTGACCTTTACTTGTTGTCTCGTATCTCGAACATCAAGGAGAACATTTAAAGTAGTGTTGTTAAATCTCTCTCGGTCGATCCTCTAGACCCTTTTATGTTGGCAAATGAGCCAAGTAATTGAAGTCTGAGAATGAAGTTTCTTTTTTTCGTGTCATCAAGAATCTTATTAACTATTCATCTTAATGGTGTAAAAGTGATATCATGATCTTTGGCACGGATCTTGACAATCCCGAATGAATAAATATTTTCCTTTGTTTTCTTAGCCATGTTCTAAGAGTGACCATGAATATGGTAATCAGAAGTTTCTCTTGTTACATGTTCCTTGTGACTCTTATGAGTCCTCGCCACAAAACAGCCTTCTGTATTAGCCTTCTGTTGAATAAAATAGTGACCCTTATGTTTCAAAATTAATTCAACAACTTGGTTTTGTTGATCCATATCTTTGCAACCTGAAATCTCCACTTAAGTCATTTAGTAGAGGTGCTTTATCAAAGATTGTGGTTGTATTCCTTCTGTTGGAACCTTCCTCTTTAGAAGCTTACTCTTTTGTAAGTTCCTTGGTCTCAGTCCTTATGAAGACCATCTATCTAACAACTAGAAACCTTCTCCTTTTATTTCCTATGTTACCTTGGCATGTTTTATGTTCATCATCTCAGATTTGTTTCTAAACACTCCATCCATGAGTTGACCATGAGATACTCAGTGTGTTGTTTAGTGTGTTTCCCTCTTATCCTTATAGTGAACTTGTTTCTTTATCTCTCTGTCTCTCTTCCTACCTTAGGAATCTTGGGTCAAGATTCTCGTAAGGGGGATAGAGCTGTAACACCCCAGTTTTAGTTAAACTTAAATTAGGGTTTGTTTGTGCATCATGGGCATCATCTCATAAAAATGCATTGAAGAAAATAGAGATTAAACCCTAATCTTGCCTCTCTCTTCAAAACCTATTCAAATGGTTTTTATATTTTGAATAGTACCAAAATGAATGGATCCCAAATGGATTAAAAAGGGCCCCACACTATTTCATATATTCTATAAAAGTCTCTAGTATTTTAAAAGTATTCAAAATAGATCTGAAATTGAAATTAGAAACAAAGAAATAGAAGTAGGAAATGGAAAAGGTTTTGCTAAATAAAAATTTGCAGTAGCAGCCAAACAGGCTGGCCCATTCCTTCCTCTCGTTCTCTCTGCCGCCCTGCGCAACAAACCGCAGGCAAGCCGAAGCCCATGCGCAGCCCAGGCCCAGATACCGGTTCGTTGTCCTCTTAGGCTTGTCGTCGACCTCTCGATCTGCCGAAGCAGCTCGCTGTCGACACATCGACGGTCGCCCCGCGTCAAGATCCTTATCCCCTTCCTCATCCCTATCTCTCATACCTATCCCCTTCCTCTCCCAGATGAGCTCTCTCTCTCGCGTGTATTTCTTCTGGACTCAAAACCCTACCCTGCAGCTCATCGCCGTTCCTCTCGTCTCCGACCACCCATGGGCAAACAGTGACCACCGTCGAGGCACTCCTCTCCCCTAGTCCTTCCTAGCTATGTCACCGAATCTTGTGTCGCTGGAGTCTGTCTAATCGACAACTCGCTTCCCGTCGAGTTACATCGTCGTCGCCATCGATTTCGACCTCGCCTTCTCCCACCGAGCCCTTCAACAGCATCCTGGTGAGCTCCTGGACATGTTAGTGCTCTTCCCCCTCTTCATCCTCTTCTCTATCATGCTCGCATCACGCGCCGTCGCATAACGCCGCCGCTCGCCGTCGCACCCGTGCTCCGGTGACCAAATAGCAGCAGCGTAGCTGCTATAAGGTTCACCGCATCGTGCCGTGTCAAACCCAACCTTCTGTATAGCCTCGCAAGGTCCCTATCCTTGCCCCCCGTGCATCACCTAGGAGGTAGCCGCAAGCGTGATGTCGTGCCGATGTCATCGTGACGCCAGCGTGCGCGGATAGCCCCGGTCAACTAACCACGGGACCCACTTCCCCGCGCGGCATCCGATTTGGTCCCTGGCCCATAGGTCAGCCATAATGGCTAGGCTCTGCCCCGGTGAAAAACAATCACCTCCACGATATGACGCCATAATGACACAGTAAACCTTTTAAAATGGTTTAAATAATTACAGAAATTGTTAAAATCTTGTAAAATCAATAAGTAATTCATATTAACTAAAAAATATGTATAATATATCAAAATGTTTAGAAAAATGATATCTATCTTTTAAGGCTGTAATCATGCATTGCTAAACAACTACAATGACAAGTATAATTAGAAGAACATAGTATCCCCTCACGGGTGATTCCGAGGTTTCTCTGAATTAGGGTTTATACCCTCGGCACCTCGTTTAAATTGCCAAGCATGCTTTAGGGGTTTACTTCAGTACAATTTAACTTGTCATCTTTGCTTGAGCATTGCATCGATGCCATGTGTTGATTGTTTCTCCTTTCTTTATGGTGTTTGGTTCTTCCCTACAGAATACGATATTGACATCGAGATCGAAGACCGAGATTAACACCGTCGAAGCTCGAAGATCAATACTTTTCCAACTCTAATCAAGTAAAGTAGTAGATGTCTGAAGATCTGCTTTCTGGTTATTGACATGCAAAGGCAAGCATAGCCCTACCATGATATAATCCTATGATTTTGAAAGCATTTCAATTCCTACCATGATGCCTGCGATTCTATCGTTCTCTGTTATCGATAGATAAAGTATCCTATCTATTGCATTACTCCCTTTGAGCTTATATTACATGATCCACTGCTCCTAGCATAACTAGGTTTGGCTTGTGTGCACTGCTAAAGCTTATATCTATATCTTTCTTAGCCATGCTTAGTTGTTAGTGCTGGTTCATCCGGATGATGTATCAGATGTAGATAATCTAGTATGATAGGATATCAGGATATACTGATGAGGTGATATTAGTGGTAAGGTTAAACATCCTAAGGCTTGTATGGGAGGCCACTGTGGGATGAGATTTTTGTAGTACCATGCTCGTCACCACTAGGAACCGAGTTCTTGCCTTTGGAACCAAGACGAGTGTACAGCCACACGGGGCTTGGGAACCCCTTGACCGACTAACTTTCTTGGTAGATTTCATGAGTCACATAGTTCAGGCCTTCCATTCGACATACACATTGAAAATGTTTTGAAAGATTTGGCGGGTGAAGGTGCATCATAACAGGTAGGTAAGCGTGGCAGGGGTTGCTTGGGGTGGATGGAGCCCCTGGTCAACCAACCTCGCCTCACATCTCTAAGGACCGGATTCGGGATTTGACCCGTTACGGCGGAACCATCCTTAGGGAATGACTCATGGTCTCGGCGAAAGCAAGGTAAAGGTCGTGGCTAACCACCCTTTGCCGGCCTCCCAAAGAAGAGGGCTAAAACATTGTCATTAAGAGTCGGTTGGTATATGTGGGTAAAGTTGTACACCCCTGCAGGGTTAAATCTTTTCGAAAATCCGTGCTCACGGTTATAAACGCTTGGTGACCGAATTATAAGATCATAGAGAACATGAACTAATCGTAAAACTTGGCAGATCAATGTGTTCTTAAGGATGCTTCCTCATGGGTACGAGGGGTTGATCCTAGTTGATAGATGATGATTACTTGGTGGAAATCAAAATATTATGATCAATACTTTGGATATGTCGCTCTCTTATCCCCTTTTAAAATATTCTGATTAGATTGCTTTATGCAAAACAACTCCACCAGCCATAAGTCTTGCGGAGTACACCCCATACTCACCCTTGTTTTGTTTATACTTTGTAGCAGAGTAAGTGTGCCCTTGAAGACGAGTTCTGTACGACATCAACACCGACGAGTAGCTTGGGGTTCCTGGTCGGTAGCCTGGAATCTATGGGCTGGGACGTCATCATTATGCTTTAGGCCTCTTAGGACATTTGTTAAGTTAGATATACTTAATAGCATAATTTTCCTTCCATTGTTTGATGTTTGTGGTCAGTGACCTCTGCTTATAATACTTTGGTTCTTTTCTCAGTTATAAGCTTGCTATAATAAATTTTGTGTCATATGGTCACTATTGTTTTACTAATTCTCTCGCTGGATATCCTCGATCTCTAGGTTAGGATTATGTTAGACGGAGGTCTGGGATTTGTCTAGCCCTGATCCCGAGGGTGTCACAGTACACTCCATGTATCGTCTCCTAAAAACTACTCCATGTCTAGGATGGCTATGAACTTATCGAACACCGTGATGATCTTGTACAGCCACTTGTTGCAGCGGGTGGACATCTGAGGTTCATTACCAATATGTATCTTAAGTACCCTGTTATGGGCCTTACGATACAAAAAGAAACCTACATGTGTACCACGAAATCCGACAGTTTTGAGTGAAGGGACCTGAATGATGGTGCCAGTATATAAATTCACCAGATGTACTAATGATTTTGCAGGACCAGGAGGACCAGCGAGATCAGTCATGGCTACCCAGTTGCGGCTGTAACCAGCCTAATAATCACAGCCGGATTTTGGGATGATGAGGCTGGCATAGAAGGGTCTTCTGATAACTGTGAGATTTCAGACATTTTTATGGTTTCTATCGATGGTTTTCATTTGGATTTGATGGTTTTCTAGCTTTACCTAACGCTAATACTTCGGTAGCAAACAAAACTTTGTTTTTAATGTGTGTTTCAGGTTTTGAACATCAACAGAGGGATTTAACAGCAAAAACACAATATTCAGACGAAAACAAGCAAGTCTCTTTTTGGAAGCAATCGAGGGGAGTTTACTGGAGCTTTAACCAACAACTATACGGCGGGAATATTTTTCTGGCCATATAGTTCTCGACGTATAGATGCCATCTAGTTCGTCTTATTAAAAGGGATAACTTTCGTGAAGAGGTAGAGGACGAAATCAAAACACATGAGCCTCCATCCCATCTAGAAGGGAGAAAGAAGAGAACCGGAGAAGAAGAGGAAGACGTTCTTCGTCTCATTCCACGATCTTCATCTCCTAGCCACCACACCTCCATAGCCATTACTTGTACTTGAGGGAGAGAGAGAGATCTCCAACTTGCAAGACTAGGGTTTGAGATTGGTCTTCCCATCTTGAATTGTGTTGGATTTAGTTCTATTTCTTATTGTGGATCTCCACGATAATATCAAGAAGAACTCCCTTTATTTAATTATGCTGATGATGCTTTCTTCTCTCATGTGTGAGTAAGTTACCTTGGGCGTGGGAGATGGAGGGGATTGGTGGAATGTGATATGCCTATATAATTTCCATTATGTTTGAGGTTCATTTTAATTACTATATTATGTGTGCTTGACTATTTGTGAGATGCTTAATGCCTATTGTCCAATTAAGGGCCCAGACAACATGATGCTTTGTTCTACATAGATAGAATCTTGTTCACTAGCACTACAAGAAATCTGCTCAATAGTGACCTTTTTTTAACGACCATGGGTTTTTTGGCCATAGATCTATGACCATTCTGAACCAATTGGTCATAGGGAATTTGAAAGGGTCCAAACCTTTAAAAATAACAACCAATTTTGTCAAAAAGGTCATAGTGTCCTAACATGAAATGGTTGTCGATGGATATGACTGGTCTAAAGCCATTTATCTAGGAGAGTATGACCAATTTAGATGGTCATATCATATAATAACAATATATTCGAAATTACAAAGAGGGTGACTAGACTGCCACCTAAGCAGTTTGTCTATGTGTCATGTGACATGTCCATTTACGTGGGGGTCTACAAGTGAATCTGATATTTTATTATAATATCACTGTCTAGTGTGGTCTATCTTCCATTTAGATATTAAGCAAGTGGTACCATGATGTGCGATGGAACACCATGACTCGAATCCAGGATCACTCGCTCTCACTCACGGAACCAGACCACTACACTGACACTTCATACATACAAACAACGCATGAACCTTTTTGTAAATGCAGAACCCACTATAAATTAAGGCAAAAAACACAAGATGCGGGGGGTCAAACCTGCGACATGTTGTGCAAGCCCAGAGAACCAAACCACTGCACCAGCAATTAACTCATGTTAACATGCCACGCATGAACCCTTTTGTATATATGAAACCCACAAGATGTCATTTTGACACATAGAAAAATTAAGGCAAAAAATGTTATCTAGCTAGGAATTGAACCCAAGACCACATGCTCAAACCTAGGGACTAAACAACTCCACTATCATAGCTTTCGAGATAAAAACCACGCGTGAAGGTTTTTGTATATGACAAAGCAGCATTGGGTCTGGGCCGCAGGAAATGCATTCACTTTTTTTCTCTCCTAAATATTGTGCCCTACCGGTTGGGCCAATAGCCCAATATTCATTAGAAGGTTGATTTTACTAAAAACAATGGGATTCTTGTAATGTTTTAGCCCACACGAATGGATGAAGTTTATTTTTTTAGAAAGTTTAATAACATAATTTTCCTATAACTTTATCATATCACTTCGGATTGAAATGATATAAAAATCAATTTGCTTCATACTAGGAGGTGCATAACTTTCATGTCATATAAAGTTATGCAATGTGAAGTATACCTATTTTTAAATGTTTTTAATTAGTTATGACAATTTCAAGACGTGGTCAAAACAACGGGAGTGACTCATATAGGTGTTCAGTATAACTAAAACTTTCGGCCGATCTCTGATAAAACATCATATTGTGAACCTAAAATGATTTTTTCAAAACTTTCTGAGCATTAGATCATGTACCTGTAGTTCAAACCGGACCCACTTCCTACCGATTCGGTAGAAATTTGTCTTGTTCGCGACGGGTGGACCGAAAGGTTTGAGATACCCCGATTGGGACATTGTATATTTAAGGTGGTCTAGTATTTTTAAAAAATGTGGTGGAACCATTTTGAAACTCCCATTTGGTGGTTGCTTCACAAAACGCCCCAATTTTCGGCATTCGGAAAATGGAAAATGCATTTTCCGTGCGGCGAAAAGGAAAACTTTCTCCTACAACATTGTTCGCCATCCGAAGATGCATATGCGTCCACAATATAGGTACATTATCACAAACTATGCCACGATTCTGGACATAACATTGGTCGTTTGGCTCGAAAGCTATGAAACCTCGAACATGATAGGTATTTCTGTGAAGGTTTTTATGAGAAATTCGTGATATACCAAGTTTGGAATTTTTTCTTGCAAATATGTCACATAATAAGACACCACGAAAGCTGAAAGAAGGGCAAAACATTCATTTTTTTAACAATCAATACTACATTTATTTTAAATAAAAAATAATACATGGTAGAGATACATAAACTATCTTCAACTATCATAAGAAAATATTAAACAAAACGCGAAGGATTTACCTCGTTTGGACCGTTTTTGAATTTATTATGCCCGTTTCAAACTATGGTCAAAACGGAGGGCGTGAAGGTTCATAGCTAGGTATTGACATTCGCTAATATTTTAGTTGATCTCTGACGAAACATCATATTGTGAGTCTAAAAATGATTTTTTCAAAAAATCATGAGCATTAGATCATGTACCTGTAGTTCCAATCAGACCCACTTCCTACCGATTCGGCAGACATTTGTCTTTTTCGCGAGGGGTGGATCGAAAGGTTTGAGATACCCCGGTTCGGACATTATCCATGTAACATGGTCTAATATATTTTTAAAATGTGGTGGAACCATTTTGTAACTCTCATTTGGTGGTTGCTTCACAAAATGCCCCGATTTTCGGTATTCAGAAAATTAAAAATGCATTTTCCGTGCGGCGAAAAGGAAAAGTTTGTCCTACAACATTGTTCGCCATACGAAGATGCACATGCGTGCACAATATGGGCACATTATCACAAACTATGCCACGATTCTAGACATACCATTGGTTGTTTAGCTTGAAAGCCATGAAACCTCGAACATGATAGGTCATTTCTGTAAAGGTTTTTCTGAGATATTCACGATATACCAAGTTTGGTATTTTTTCTTGCAAATATGTCACATAGTAAGACACCACGTAAAGGATTTACCTCGTTTGGACAGTTTTTGAATTTATTATGCCTGTTTCAAACCATGGTCAAAACGGAGGGCGTGAAGGTTCATAGCTAGGTGTTGAGCCTCGCTAATAATTTAGTGGATCTCTGAAGAAACATCATATTGTGAGTCTAAAAATGATTTTTTTCAAAAAATCATGAGCATTAGATCATCTACCTGTAGTTTAAATAGGACCCATTTTCTACCGATTCGGCAGACATTTGCCTTTTTCGCGAGGGGTGGATCGAAATGTTTTAGATACAGCGGTTCGGACATTGTCCATGTAACATGTTCTAATATTTTTGAAAAATATGGTTGAACCATTTTGAAACTCTCATTTAGTGGTTGAGTCACAAAACGCCCCGATTTTCGGCATTCAGAAAATGCATTTTTCGTGGGGCGAAAAGGAAAACTTTCTCCTACAACATTGTTCACCATCCGAAGATGGACATGCGTGCACAATATGGGAACATTATCACAAACTATTCCACGATATTGGACATAACATTGGTCGTTTGGCTCAAAATCCATGAAACCTCGAACATGATAGGTCAGTTTTGTGAAGGTTTTTCTCAGATATTCGCGATATACCAAGTTTGGTATTTTCCCTTGAAAATATGTCACATAATAACACAACACGTGAAGGACTTACTTCATTTGGACTGTTTTTGAATTTATTATTCCTGTTTCAAACTATGGTCAAAACGGAGGACGTGAAGGTTCATAGCTAGGTGTTGAGCCTCGCTAATATTTCAGTGGATTTCAGAAGAAACATCATATTTTGAGTCAAAAAATGATTTTTTTTCAAAAAATCATGAGCATTAGAACATGTATGTGTAATTCAAATCGGACCCACTTCCTACCGATTCGGCAGACATTTTTCTTTTTCGCGAGGGGTGGATCGAAAGGTTTGAGATACCCTGGTTGGGACATTGTCCATGTAACATGGTCTAATATTTTTTAAAGATGTGGTGGAACCATTTTGAAACTCCCATTTGGTGTTTCCTTCACAAAACGCCCCGATTTTCGGTATTCGAAAAATGGAAAATGCATTTTCCTTCCAGGAAAAAGGAAAACTTTGTCCTACAACATTGTTTGCCATCCGAAGGTTCACATGAATACACAATATGGGAATATTATCACAAACTATGCCACGATTCTGGACATAACATTGGTCTTTTGGCCCGAAAGCCATGAAACCTCGAACATAATAGGTCATTTCTGTGAAGGTTTTTCTGAGATATTCGCGATATACCAAGTTTGGTATTTTTCCTTGCAAATTTTTCACATAATAAGACACCACGCGAAGGATTTACCTCGTTTGGACCGTTTTTGAATTTATTATGCCCGTTTCAAACTATAGTCAAAACGGAGGGCGTGAAGGTTCAGAGCTAGGTGTTGAGCCTCGCTAATATTTCGGTGGATCTCTGAAGAAACATCATATTGTGAGTCTAAAAATGAAATTTTCAAAAAATTATGAGCATTAGATCATGTACGTGTAGTTCAAATTGGACGCACTTCTTTCCTATTCGGCAAACACTTATCTTTTGCGTGAGGGGTGGATCGAAAGGTTTGAGATACACCGGTTGGGACATTGTCCATGTAACATGGTCTATTTTTTTTTTAAATATGGTGGAACCATTTGCAAACTCTCATTTGGTGGTTGCTTCACAAAACGCCTCGATTTTCAGCATTCGGGAAATGGAAAATGCATTTTCTGTGCGGTGAAAAGGAAAACTTTCTCCTACAACATTGTTCGCTATCCAAAGATGCACATCTATGCACAATATGGGCACATTATCACAAACTATGCCACGATTATGGACATAACATTGGGTGTTTGGCCCGAAAGCCATGAAACCTCGAACATGATAGGTCATTTCTGTGTAGCTTTTCTGAGATATTCGTGATATACCAAATTTGGTATTTTTCCTTGAAAATATGTCACATAATAAGAAACCACGAGAAGGATTTACCTCTCTTTGGACCTTTTTAAATTTATTATGCCCATTTCAAACTATGGTCAAAACGGAGGGCGTGAATGTTCATAGCTAGCTGTTGACCTTCGCTAATATTTCAGTGGATCTATGAAGAAACATCATATTGTGAGTCAAAAAATGATTTTTTCAAAAAATCATGAGCATTAGATTGCGTACCTGTAGTTCAAATCGGACCCACTTCCTACCGATTTGGCAAACATTTGTCTTTTTTGTGAGGGGTTGAACGAAAGGTTTGAGATATCCTAGTTGGGACATTGTCCATGTAACATGGTATGATATTTTTGAAAAATGTGGTGGAATCATTTTGAAACTCTCATTTGGTGGTTCTTCACAAAACGCCTCGATTTTCCGCATTCGGAAAATGGAAAATGCATTTTCCGTGAGTAAAAAAGGAAAACTTTCTCCTACAACATTGTTTGCCATCCAAAGATGCATATGCGTGTAAAATATGGGCACATTATCACAAACTATGCCATAATTCTGGACATAACATTGGTCGTTTGGCCCAAAAGCCATGGAACCTCGAACATGATAGGTCATTTATGTGAAGGTTTTTCTGAGATATTCGCGATATACCAAGTTTGGCATTTTTCCTTGAAAATATGTCACATAAGAAGACACCACGTGAAGGTTTTACCTCGTTTGGACCTTTTTGAATTTATTATGCCCGTTTAAAACTATGGTAAAAACGGAGGGCGTGAATGTTCATAGCTAGGTGTTGAGCCTCGCTAATATTTCAGTGGATCTCTAAAGAAACATCATATTGTGAGTCAATAAATCAGTTTTTAAAAAAATCAGGAGCATTAGATCATGTACCTGTAGTTCAAATCGGACCCACTTCTTACCGATTCGGCGGACATTTGTCTTTTTCGCGAGGGGTAGATCGAAAGGTTTGAGATACCCTGGTTGGGTCATTGTCCATGTAACATGGTCTAATAATTTGAAAAATGTGGTGGAACCATTTTGAAACTCTGATTTGGTGGTTGCTTCACAAAACGCCCCGATTTTCGGCATTCGGAAAATGGAAAATGCATTTTCCGTGCGGAAAAAAGGAAAGCTTTCCCCTACAACATTTTTCTCCATCCTAAGATTCACATGCATGCACAGCATGGGAACATTATCACAAACTATGCCACGATTCTGGACATAACGTTGGTCCTTTGGCCCGAAAGCGATCAAACCTCGAACATGATAGGTCATTTCTATGAAGGTTTGTCTGAGATATTCGCGATATACCAAGTTTGGTATTTTTCCTTGCAAATATGTCACATAATAAGACAGCAGGCGAAGGATTTACCTCGTTTGGACCGTTTTTGAATTTATTATGCCTGTTTCAAACTATGGTCAAAACGGAGGGCCTGAAGGTTCATAGCTAGGTGTTAAGCCTTGCTAATATTTCAGTGGATCTCTAAAGAAACATCATATTGGGAGTCTGAAATGATTTTTTTAAAAAATCATGAGCATTAGATCATGTACCTATAGTTCAAATCGGACCCATTTCCTACCGATTCGGCAGACATTTAACTTTTTAGCGAGAGATGGATCGAAAGGTTTGAGATACCCTGCTTGCGATATTGTCCATGTAACATGGTCTAATATTATTGAAAAATGTGCTGGAACTATTTTGAAACTCTCATTTGTTTGTTGCTTCACAAAATGCTCTGAGTTTTGGCATCTGGAAAATGGAAAATACATTTTCCTGCGACGAAAAGGAAAACATTCTCCTACAACATTGTTCGTCATCCCAATATGCACATGCATGCACAATATGGACACATTATCACAAACTATACCATGATTATGGATATAACATTGGTTGTTTGACCTGAAAGTCATGAAACCTCGAACATGATAGGTCATTTCTGTGAAGGTTTTTCTGATATATTCGCGATATACCAAGTTTGTTATTTTTCGTGGATACTATGTCATATAAAACAATGCGATGCGAACGTTTTGTATTTTTTCAGTTGTTTTGAATTAGTTTTGCATGTTAGAATAAAGCGAGCCAATCAGAATAGAGAATCATACTATCCACGGATTACCCCACTAAAGCAGATCTCAGCCGTCTATATGCCCCACATCCAATGGCCGAAATGCTTATCTCCCTCCTCCTTGTATTTTTCTTGTGTATGTAAAATGACTAAAATGCCCTATGGTTCCTAAAGTCTTCCACCATAGAAGTGAGGTCAGGGAGTTTCGTAAAATTGGCACACCACCATCCAGATCACGATCGACCAACACCCCCCAAACCCTAATACTGAGACGCCACTGCGCCCCCGCGCCGCTGCTGCGAGTACCACCTTCCCCTCAGCCCCAACCCTTTTCCTTGACCCCGAGCCACCGCACCCAACTCGCCTCATGCGCCGCCAACACCCACCTCTCCGGTTGCTAGCCCGCACCCACCCACCCCCACCTTGTCTCGTGCACCGCCAAGATCGATGCACCCTACCTAGATCGACCCTCCCTGCCCCAAATCGATGCACTCCGCCCCAAGCCCTCCTCCAACTCCTTGGTGGACGCAAGATCCAGCGGCCATAGGGCCACTTCCGTCCTCCCTCGAGAGGCTCCATCCCCAGTCCACTCCCATCTCCATGTCTAGCTCGGGAAGCGATTTGCCCTATCCATCTGAGGAGAGGAGAAAGGCGACGATTTCATCGTGGAGGTGTCGAGATCGATGCACCCTACCACATATCAGGAAGAGGACCAGAAGGCCAACACGCGGGAGGGGCATGTGCTGGTGGAGCTCATCTACCTGGATCTGCCGCGGGCATCGTCCTGCGACCACCTTGTCGAGCTGCTGTCGGACACCATTCCATCCCGCTGTCGCAGGCCAATTTCGTGGCCTCAGTCAGGAGGTGAGATTGAACTGTAACTAATTGATTGACCCCGTCCTCCTGTAGCTGGCCTATGCAGCACAAGTACATCTGCGGCAAGTATGCACGCGCGTAACACATGAAAATATTTTTGTTAAATTTTCTTACGTTGGTTTCCCGTCATGTAATTGTGGTTGTTTTTCCAACTTTGCATTGCTTTTGGTATGTGCTAGACTGCTAGTTAGCACTTAGTAAAGGTGATCAGCCAGTTAGTTGTTGGTTTCATGGATAAGTACACTGTCAATGTTCTTGGTTTCATACCCTAGTCATCATAGTGTCTAACATAACATCTTTCTGTGATGCTTGTTTCAGGGTTTTGTTCTCTAGTTCTGATGATCTCATCATCAGTATATAGAATCATATATTCATATAGTTTTGTTCTTATGTTGTGTATTGGTGTCTACTTTGACTAGTAGATCTGTGTTGTGTATTGCTCCTTGCATGCTAAATTGCCAATCTCCCAGTTCTCCAACAATTTGTGCTATCCTGCTTGTACATATGCCAATCACTAGCAGCGTCTAACATATCAATATAATAATATTAATATCGTAGGCTGAGAAACCAGACACATCCCATTCATGCTAGCTTGTTTCCTCCTGGAGCATAGGATTACTAGAACGTGAATTTGATAAACTTTGTTGCGAGTCAGCTTATTCCATCCTTTATCTAGAAATGTTCGTTACTTTTAGTTAAAGATTTATCTCCTAGACTATGGCCTAGCGTTTCATGTATTGCTTATGTCCAGCTAATTGCTCTTTTCTACTTTGTATTTACAGATACAGATCTTTGTGAAGACCCCCACCAGCAAGACCCTCACCCTTGAGATTGTCATATATTGGTGTATGCGGTGCAATTTTAAGTCCAGCGGATCTTATTTGTTTTTTCTTTATTTCTGCATGCTCTTTTTCTGTAAGTGAGTATTTCGGCCATGCACAATCTTCAAAACTTTATCGGTATTCAGTACATAAAAATGTATGCATCGCTTAAGTATATAAGATTATCGTGCTAGGGTAATTCCATCTTAGTACAGATATAGTATTGTATACAAATTTATTTTTCATGAATGCTAGATTGATGTATACTTTTTTCACCCATGGCAAGTTTAGATGAATATCTTGTGTCACACATGTTCTTCTGCACAATGATGTTTAATTCAACAGTGACGGCTGATAATTGAATTGATAATGTAGTCCCTCATTGTATATCTCGTGGCAATTATGCTTGTATGCCTGCTGTTTAATTCACTTCCTATCTCATTTTCCAGTACTAAAAGTAAGAAAGATGCTTGTCGAATTTGGGTTATTATTAGTTCTTCTATCTATTAAAATATTATTTTTTGGTGTTTCCTATGTGTATGATGTTTAATTGCTTTCTTTGTTGTACCTGTAGGTGGTGGGCTGGGAATTGGATTTCCTATGCATCTGGGTTGTACAAATGCATATGGGTTGTACAAAATTTTAATAGGTTTTATCTTCTGGCCTCTCCTCCATTTCAGATTATACTGCTGTTGACTGTATGGTTTTTTTGCGTCCATTTTGCTGCTTCTGGCTGTTGTATCTTGTGGACCTAAACATATTTGTTGTAGGTGCAAAGTTGTGGCTCTTTGGATATCATGTGCTTGTTTTTATGGTCATGTGCTTCTAGCATGCAATGGTAGTTGCATAAATGTCTAATTTCTCTATCAATTTGGTTAAACAGATTATATGTTTGGCATCTTGAGAAACTGCTAGTTTGTAAGTTCTATCTAGGATATATTTTGAACTGCTAGTTTAGGCTAGGCTAGCTCTACTTTGTAAATTATTGTCAGGTTTGCGCTCTAGAACATTTTATTTATTCTCTATAAACAACTTGACTTGATTATTCACATATATTCATTGACTTCATTTCTTATTCTGTGATGAAATGATCTAGAAATTAAAACATGTTTTTAATACTTTGCGCCTCACTGTTTTATTTTATATCCTGCAGATTCTGGCTTAACTTCAATATAAAATTCGTTTACAAATGTCTAGAATGAAAGAAGTAGGAGCGTACACCGAGTAAAGCGTTTACTGGAGCTGATAGTACCAAACAGTGGCAGGCTGGCGAATAGAGGAGCCACTAGAGGTGAACATGACCAGAGGCTGGTGATCGGCGACGTGTCGTAGAGCTGTGCTCTAGTTCCTGTGTGCACTCTTGTTGTAGCTTTTGCTCCTTTGTGCACTAGTTGCTGTAACTTGCACTCCAGTGTGTGTTGCTTGCTAGTGCATGTGCTTCAGCATATTAACTGCTAGACTTGTGTATACTTGTGTGGATACTACTTTTGCTGCCAGATTTTGAGGTCTTGTAATCATTACAGTTTCTCTTTGATGTTTTTTTTGCTTAAATGTGCTTTATTTAATCTCAAATGTAGAAACAGAAACTTGGCAGACAAGTGGGGCCTTGTACTGTTTCGCCGAAATAACATTGAAAAAAGGCTAAAACTGGATTGTGTAAGGCTAAAGCCCAAATAAAGAAATGAACCATAAAAAGACCACAGCCAAATTGAAACAAGAAATAAACCATAAAAAGGCTAAGGACCAAAAATAAATGGATCAAAATTAGCCAAGCAGGCCATGTAAAAATGCTGAAATTGTTGGGCTTGGCCCATGTAGAACACCGAATTGGACCAGGCTAAATTTGATCTAAGACCTTTTATTTTGGTCACAAATTTTTCACGCAGGATTGGCCATGTAGGATCTTGCGTGGATAGGTAGACAGCTATATTGGTCATAGACATCTATAACCAATTCAAAAAAAGGTCGCCGTGTTTAACTAGTGATGCTCAACTTTTAACCAACTGTATTTGGTCACAAAAGGTCATAGATCAAAAACTACGACCTTTCAGTGACCAATATGGAGGGTCATGTATCACCGGATTTCTTGTAGTGTAGTGTACCGGCGACCCTCGAGTGACTCGGGTATATCAATGGGAAACTAGTTTGACTCGAGGATAACAAGGAGGCACCAAGCTTATTGCATTAGTCCGATCTAAGGAGTTTTATTGCTAAGAAACCTAAAGGATCTTAATCATCTAGTGACTGACAATGCTTGTGGTAAAAAGGCTAGTAGGATTATTGAAGTTGGGATTAAATCTACCAAGAGGATTTCCGGCTAATTATGGGTTGCCCGCCCACACACATAATTATAAGATTATAATTGTTACACTTATCACTCATCCACCTGGCACATTCACTATCACCATGAACTGAATCTCCCCCTGCTAATTCGTCATCTGTAGAAAACAACAAACAAATCGTTCTTTACTTTTATGCTTTTTATTTCTAAAGTTTACATTTTTAGTTTTATTTAAATACTTTCATTTGATCCAAACTCTATTCTTATTTCAACACTTGTAATCATTTCACTCGAAGACCTGTGACAACTTCGGGTGTGACAGAGACTTCACCAATAAACACTTACCTTTGGGCTCCCTGTGGGATCGACATCTTAACTTCAAAACTAGCTACAAACGATCTGTGCACTTGCAACCATCAAGCTATTTTCTGGCGCTGTTGCTTGGGACCTAATCGCTAAGTTTTTGTCTTTTGACATTTTAGGAGTTAGTATTACAAGATGGTCTCCCTAGGATACAAAGGGTCTACACACTCTGGTAGGGCTTATCTACCAGATTATCTTGATCGCATACCTACTCAAATGCGTGAGGAAATTATTGAAAAAAATTGAGGTCGAATAAAGTTGAAGTTGAAAACCTAAGTGATTTCATGTAAATCCATTCATAGGACAACTCCCAAGAAACGTAAGAAGACTCTCAGAGAATATAGTGCTCCCAAATCTGCTTTCCTTAAACAACCAATAGAATTTCCCAATCCTCGAGTTAGAGAATATCGATTTGATGGTGAGATTATTAAAATTTTGCAGGAAAAAGCTTTTACTGGAAGGGAAGATGAAGACCCAGGAAGACATCTTAGAGAGTTCGACGATGTGATAACATCACTTGGACCAAAAGGTTTGCCTAGAGAATTCTCTCGTCTAAAATTATTTTGTTGGTCTCTCAAAGGTAAAGCTCTAGACTAGTTATATTCTCTCCCTCGTCATTATATTAAATGTTGTGAAAAGTGCATTGTTAAATTCATAAGCAGGTTCAATCCTTTTGCAAAGGTAACAAAACTTAGAAACAATATAGGCAACTTCAGTCAGAACGTGGAAGAAAACTACCCACAAGCCTGAGAATGATTTTTTGGAATGATCAATAGTATTCCTAATCATGGCTATTCTGAGTAAACTGTTTGCCACTTATTTTACCACGGTCTTACTACCCAATGCAGAGAGTTTCTAGATTCATCGGCAGGAGGATCGATAAATACTTTAACTGTTAAAAAATGTTTGGAATTGATGTCTACTAGGGCTAAGAATGATTATTTACATAATAATGATTTTGGCACTAAGACGGAAAAGGGAATAAATAGTATAAATCCTGATCTTATGTCTGAAGTACGCAAAACCATGAAAGAAAAAGGTATACCTTCTAAACTTTTCAAGGAAAACAAAGTAGATTTTTTACAAGTTTTTACTAAAGAGGATGAAATTAGAATTTTTTTCAAGAATTGAAACATCAACAAGACAAATCTTACAATAGCTTGCATAAGCAATTTCAAAGACACAAAAATATTTTGGTCAAACTTACTGTGGCACCCCGAATTTATGATCCAGAATACCTGTTATGCCTGCAATTCATGTTCCCATGATCAGTGAGCCGTAAGCATAACCTACAAGTATCATTACAACATCCATAATTAACGAATACAATTACTTACATATATGCCATTATGGTGATACAGCATCAATAGTGGAAGTCTTCAAGCGCAGAGCCCATGTCATGCCTTAACCTACAGGCAACTGAATAGGAAGATGGCCTAGCTCGCATAGACGTCAATGACCTCCATCGTTCCCCTAGCTTCTAAAAAGTCTGTCCAACTAAATAGACAGGGACAATGCCGGTGAGTACTTTAAATGTACTCACAAACCACCTTACGAGAACAATAATAAAAGGTATCCAATATGGTTGTGGTAGGTTGGCTCCAAGAGATGTTCTTTTATAAACTAGTTTCTCTTGTAGATATAGCATGTCTCTATATCTTTGTTGAAAACTTTTGTAAAACAATTTGGAAACCTTTTTTAAAAGTTTTGAAGAAAACACTAGGATTGGGTCTCCCATTTGTTTTTCCTTCCGGTCATCTCATGACCAAACTCCTACCTCCATTTACCGACCATCTCATGGTCAAATCACTTTCAAACCATTTCTTTTCTGAAGTCCTTTTTGAAAACAAAAACCATCACCCCCGTACAACAGTCATCACAACCGTCCATGACCGAGGACTCGGCTATTCGAATAGATTTACACTCTGTAGAGGTTGTACACTGTACCCACACCATCCGATTAATCGTCCCTAATCTACACCGATTGTGGGTCGAATAACCTGTCAAGACCTTCTAGATGCCCTCTCCGATACAATTGCCTACCCTATGAGGTTAATCCCCTCAAAACCGGGATGCCCTATATAGTAACCAGCCACCCGGAGCGCATTTTGCACCTTATCTGGTGTGAGCTTTCATTGAGGGGCCCATAGTATTGCGTGGAGGCTCGTAGACCCTTCATTCCTTCTCCCGTTCGATGCTACGCATGGGCTGTTGGTCAGAGAAGGCCCTCCCTCCGGGGATTGTTTGCCCCTATAGTAGTGTGAGGCACCTATACCAGATTAGACAAACTTCCAGCCCAGCCCCATCCCATTCTAGAGTAATGTGGTTGCACGGGTTAATTGCTCAAGCATTAGGAACTGTACAGCCGGGCGTTTTTTGCAAACATTTTTCCTCCATATTTCGTCCGACCATTTTGTAAACCAAAACCTTTCTCATTTTCAACATCACTTGGTAGGCCAAGCCTCACCAAGGTTTTCTCATAAAACATTTTTATAAGTCTTTTCCCGGGGTCTTCCCATCCTACACTTTTGCTTAGGCTAAACGGGGTCTCCAAGGGGTTATGTTGTTAAACACCATCTACCATACTAAGGGCAGTTAGGTATCATAAAGATGGGTTGTACCTAATGGTACTAAGGGGTAATGGTTTGGAGGAGCCAAGCATTTCACCACATAACATAATATAGTAAAACCATGCAATTTGCATAAACGGGGAGATAAAACATGCATAGATAAAATAATAGGACACGACATATGAGCAAGAAGGTGGCTTGCCTATGACCAGCGAGACGTCCCGTGATTTCTTTAGAATACCAGAATACCTACTACAATAATAATAGGAATACCCTGATGCTTCCTTCTTCTAGGCGTCACATAGTCGCAACTATTATCGTTATCGAGCAAACATGCAAGAAATCAACAACACAATCAATACAATGCTTATAAGCATCAATACATACATCAATAAATCATACAACACAAGATATACATCATTAGGGTTCTGGATGATAGGGTTGATTAGATCGGTATAAGATGTGGAGGAATGGGAAGATGATCCCTCTGGATTTGAGGTATAGGAAATACCTAAAAGAGGGTTTTTTGAGCAAGGACAAGTTCTATATGATACCATTGGATAAAAATGATACCATCAGGTAGATATTTATAAAATGAATCCAACAAAAGTGGTTTTACTATTTTATCATTTTCCATTGATTTATAGTGGTTTTTATAGTGAATAAAACTCTAGTTTTAGGAATTAATTCACCAGAGTTGTTCCGGAGTTCCAAAAATTATTTCCTTGGGTGATTAGATATTAGTTGGTGGACTGCTTCAAGTGGAGTTTGATTCACGTCAAAACAATTGCCATAATTCCCTTGAGAAATTCCCAAAGAGTATATTGGAAGCGTTTTGCATTTTTCACCAGATTAAAACTATAAGGGATTTTAATGTGATTCCAAGGAAACATGTTAGGAACTTGAAATACCTTACTGTAGAAATTGTAAGAATGCTGTTTCGATTTTCATATCTCATGTGGTGAATTTATTGGTGAAATAATCCTACCCAAAAGAGTTTAATTCACCAAACTTCAAGAAACCCCAATAAAATTTGGGCTCCTGGGTTTTGATATGGATGGGTATGCAAATGTACAAAGAGTTGGAATTAGGTCAATACATCATTTGATTGGGCCTATAGAATTTTCTAAAGTCAAGAAGTACCTGTTTTTGTTATTTTTACCAGGGGTATTTTATGAAGCAAAAGAGTATGGGGCCAAGGTGACAAGCAAGGTATCTATGATACCTATCATTACCACTTGGATTAAGGTCATTTGTTATGTATCACTCACTGAGTGATTTATTTGTTGCTACACATACTTGTTAGTAGATTAATTCTAAGAAAATAAGGAATATTGTTTTAATCAAGTGGTTTGTACTGAATGTTTGATAAAACCATATAGACCATATAATAATTTACATTTGGATGTTTTGGGTTTGTTTTCATTTTCTTTGGCATTTAGAACAAACAACCAGATATAGAGTTACTGAAATGGTTAAAAGAAAAAGGGGGAGCAGGGTTGGGCTGGATCTGGGGCTAACTGGGCCTCCTCGCTCGATTCCAGCATACCCGGACTTGACCTGCGTAGGAAGGGTATAGTTAAACGGGGCCTGACAGGGCCCGCGTGGCAGTGAGGGGTGGGGGTGAAGGGGTACTGGATGTCTAGGGCCGTCCGATCTAGGGGACATCAATGGCCCCCGACTCTTCTTCATCCTCCGTCCTGGACAGACATAAGGGGAAACCCTAGCAGGCTCGGGGAGGGGTGGCGGTGCTTACCTGGGGGATGGGAGGCGATGCGGAGGGGACATGACGTCGCGGATGGAGGAGACGACCTCGGGGAGGGGCGGAACAGGCGGTTTTGGCGACGGGAGAGCCCTCGCGCGACGGCGCTCGTATGGGTTACTCCGGAGTTCGACCGCAGCGCATGTACAGCGGGTCCTGGGCAAAAAGGGAGGGTAGGGTTTGGTGTAGGGGAAGGGGAAGGGGAGAGCTCAGCAATTTCACATGCAGAGAGGGAAGAGCTCAGGATTGGATCTCCTGCTCAAAAACATGTAGGAGGCCGAGAGCTCGTTCTCTACTCTCTCTCTCTCTGGCGGGGAAGGGCAGATGAGAGGGAGAGGGTCCTCAGGGGAGTTGTCTGGAGTGGAAAGGAGTAAATGAGAGGCAGAGAGGAGGGTTGGAGTGGCCTCTGGCCATATATTTCAGGGAGGCTAGGTCTATGGTGCATATGGCTCATGGAGGGCAAAGGGAGAGGTGGGAAGTCCCTGGTTGGTCGACAGGGGTGGTGGAGCTCGTGTCCTGGGTCACTTGGACTAGGCTAGGCATTATCTGGACAAATAGATGGATGTAGAGGTAGTTGTCTCTCCTATTTTTGCGTTCGGTTCCCAAGAGAGAAAGGAGAGAGAGGGGAGCTAGGGAAGCTAGGGGTGCAGCCATTGGCTCGTGAGGTGGTGTGTCGGGGCCCTGTAGACGACCAGAGGTGAAGGGAGAGGTGGTTGTTGCTGCCAAGATTTTAAAACACAAGATATGCTATGATATGGTATCTCTCTTTCTCTCCTCTCTCCAAGGTCAAAGGACAAGGGAGGGGGTGTTGCTATAGTGTCAACACCCGGATTTTTAATCCCAGATGACTGTTATGCCATACATTGCAATCCCAGGATTACCATTTTTGCGAGACATAACAGAATTAGATACCATAGTACATCATCCATTACAAACCATAAATACGGTCTTACACAAATAAGGATCTCATGATCCAGTTCTTAATACAACTCAAGCAGCGCAATACGTAATAATAACAGTAGCGTAGGCGAAACTCGATCTTCAGGGTCACAAGCAATGCTGACGATGGGAGATGATACTAGTTGTCGTAACCTTCCTGGGGTCCTTCGTCCTGGTACTCCTCTTTATAGTCTGGCCATGGGAATAGCAAGGGACAAAGCCATGAGTACTCTTTAAGTACTCGCAAACTAATACTAACAGGTGAAGGGGGTTTTTGGAGTAGGACACTAAGCTCTAGGGTTGTTTTGCAAAAAGCCAAATTTACCTCTACTAAGTTTAGAAACAAAGACAAACTAGTTGAAGTTTGATAACACCTAAGTGGGAACTTGTATTTCATATCACAACTCTGTTGTGGTCAAGTCAAAGTCTCAATTCATTTCACAAGTCATTTTCAAAACATCTGACGGGGGAACAGTATGGCCACTCCAACTGTCCATAACCGCGGACGCGACTATTCGAATAGTTTGACACTCTGCAGAGATTGTACACTTTCACCACAACATTCGATACATCCATCAGGAACAAATCCTGAATTCACCATACTCAGTATGCGGATAATCAATCCTCACCTTTCAATTACACGCCCTAGTATAAGCACCTCTCCTGTGAGTTTGGCCTCCCAACCATGACCAACTGTCATCTTGGGTACTGCACAGGTCGACAATCTTCACAAGGTAGCCTCAGCTCAGACCTTGGCCGTGAGGGAACCAATACTAAGGTATATAAGTTTCCATTCATGCCCTACCCAATTCTCGGGTATTGTGGTTGTACGGTAAAATTGGAATGGTATCGTATCCAGACAACCATCAGTTTCATGCCTCAACATTTTCCTCATCAAAATCATCTAGTGTTCGAAAATACATGTCAAAACATCTCAGTAGAATGATCCAGCATTCCAAGGTTTTCATAACCATTTTCACCAAGTATTCCCATCTAAAGTTGATCAAGTTTTATGCTTAGCACTAGCATCTAAAAAATGGGGGTGAGTACTAATAAGGGGTGGTAAACTAGTGTAGTTTAACTAAGTTCAATCTCCTGCCTTAGGATGACATCAAGATTATCTATCTTAGGCCAAATTTTATGCTCTTTATGCAACCTTCAATTATCTTTCTAGTATCTACAATTTATTCAAGTAAACTCTAAGTAATAGCTTTGATAAAGAAATAAAGTATAAAGCTTATAAGTAAAACTAGGATGGGGTATCATCAAATATGTCCAACCAAGCATGCTTAGTGCATGGCATAGGTTATCTAACTTTCATAATTGCAAGTGCTAGCTTGCATTGGTCCACTTGGTTAGTAAGGCTTGCCTTGTGCAGAGAAGTGGTTCAAGTTCTCCTCGGCTTCTTTTTCGTAGTATCCTCCTTCCTCCTCGTATCCTTGGTCGGTACTAGCATCTATAAATAAATACGAGGTACACAATCTCCGAACAATACTTAACTACTTTCAATCATCACACAAAAGGGTTCTATAGATGATCTAGCATCATCACTTATATTACAAGCTTAACATTTGTTTTATTTATTTTATTTTTAGAAAAGTAATTTCTACTCATTGAAAAACTATTTAAGATTTAATATTCTCCAAACCAAACATGGGATCATATTGACATATGTTATCACCACATATTTCAGTACATGGAAATGTGATTTAAAGTGGTGTCACAATTTAATAAGATTTAACCTTTTATTTTAAATAAAAATAAGTGACTAGAAATGCTTATGTGGCATTCTTTTATTACTAGAAAATTATTTATGTAAGTAAACCCATATGTTTTTATATATTCTGAAAGATATGATAAATTGTGATTTTTGAGAGTTGGAATCAACTCAAAACCTATTATGGTTTAAATTTGAAAAATGTTTGAATGCAAAAAAGCTTCTACCTTGTTATTTTTACCAGGGTTGATCTATAGATCCAATTGATTTGAATCCAACGGGCTTGGATTCAGCATTTCAATACCTTTCTAACAAAATTGGTTTCATTCAATTTGGTTCACTGAATCGAGCTGGGTTGATTTTTGAAACTAGGTATAGAACTGAGGTTGAATATAAATAGAAAAAGCTAAATTCAAACGAGTGGACTGCGCGGGAAAGATTAACGGGCTGGCCCAGTGTCACTCTGTGGCGCGGGGCGCGACTGACAGGGCGGGTCAACTAGTCAGTGATTCTTTAAACGCGAAGCAGTACGCGGCAATCTCAACCGCACGATCTAAGTCTAATCGAACGGCTGCTACTCATCATCCACGTACGGGCGGCGCCGGCGAGACAGAAACCTAATGCGGCAGGTGGGGGTCGTGGGAGGCTCATCGGGGCTCAGGCGAGGGTCGGCAATGTGGGCGAACGACGAAGTCGACGACGGCGAAATCAGGGGTGGTCGCGGCAGCTCTTGGGGTGGACGAAATCGACGGCGCCCTTCTTCTCCAGAGGCGGCCTGCTCCGTCGCAATTCCGGCGATGCGCCGCTCGCCTTGCTCCGGCTACGGGGTGGAACGATCAGTGAGGTGAGGGGAGTGAAATGGTGTGCTTTAATAGGCTGGGGGTGGCCTCCTTTTATAGGCTCGACGGTGAGACCGAGAGGGATGGGCAGGCGACGGTGGTGACACAGCTACGGGCAGCTAGAGGCATGGCCGAGGTTGGCGGTCGATCGGTGGTCTCCTGGCGATGCTCTAGGGCTTTAATGCGCGTGTAGGGGCGGTGGCAAACGGTCGGGAACGCGCGATGCTCTACGAGGCAGAGGTGGCAAACTATGCGGCGAGCGGTGGCTACAGGGTACGGGCGGTGAAATGGGCATGTCTGGCGGTCTCCTAGGACGGTGGGGTGCATGCTGGCGGGAGGCGAGGGCTCGAGGTGGTCGGGATGCGTGGAAACGACGCGTGCTCTGCGGCGCACGTCGGCATGGTCGACAACGGCGCGGGCGCGGCGTTCCTGGCGGTTCTGGTTGTTGTCTGCGAGGCAGGGCTGGTCGAGAGTGGGCGGTGAGGCATGGGCTACCTCCCAGACAAGGTTGGTAAAGCTAGTTCTTCTCCTAGCTTGTTGTCCACACTGGGGTGACATGGGTGCTCTCGGGCTGTTCACCATTGATGTCATTGGCGAGTTTACAGTGGGGCTAGATCTTAGTTAAGTGCTAGATGATCTACTGAGGTTGCTGTGAGCTAGAGGGGGAACCAGTTAGGCCCAAAACACTGCTCAACATAGTGTTTTGATTTTGTTAGATTTGTATCTGCAAGCTGTTTGATGAAATGGCCGCATGAATTCAAGTTTTGAATTTTGAAATTATTTTTGGTGGGTGTGCTAGGCATGTGCTGGTGATACTGTGGATGCTTGGGTTTTGCAAATTGAGCTTGTTTAAGTGGTTTTTGAAAAAGTAGGATCTTTCCATATGAAATAGATTCAATTTTAAACTTTCATTTAAACTATGCATTTAAATATTTTTGGATGATCACAAAGTGGGCCTTTATACCTTGTTATGAGTAATATCAAGGGGTGCAAAGATCCATAAATGTTTTTGTTAAGTTCTCAAAGTTAGAGATAGCCAAAGTACGAATGGGAGTTAAATTGGCCAAAGTGACCATTCACTTAATTTGTTTGTTTTGATTTGTTTGTCTTTGGGAAAAGTATGGGGATCGTTTAGATGATGTTTATTTTAGCTAAGAATCATTTTATAAGCAAATAAACATATAATCATGGCAATTCAAAAGAATCCAAATTTTAATGCACACTCATATGAATGCTTTCATATTTTTAATTGGAAAAGTTTTTGTTAACCCTATTTTTGGTGATTAGAGTTTGATGATTCTTGTTTAATATTTTTGGGATGTTACAAACCTTCCCCCCTTAAAAAAAATCTCGTCCCGATATTTGAAAAAGGAAGAAAAATATTACCAAGGATTTGAAGAGATCGGGAAACTCCATCCAGATGTGATCTTCGCGCTCCTAGGTAGCTTATTCTTCTGTGTGGTTGCTCCACTGAATCTTGAGAAACTTGATGCTTCGGGTTCTAGTAGTTCTGAAGGCTTCTTCCAAAATACGGATGGGTACTTCGGGATAGGTCAGGTCATCGTTGATTTCTATGGTCCGGTGATCAATGTTCTTGAACACTTCAGTCTTCTTGGAACTTCGAGGAACTTGCGAAGTAATGAGATATGGAACACATTGTGCACGGCTGACATCTCTTCGGGTAGTTCCAATTGATACGACACTTCTCCTCGATGGTTCAGAATCTTAATGGTCCGATATATCTGGGGGCTAACTTTCCTTTCAGTTGTAAACGCTGCATTCCTTTCAATGGCGACACTTTCAGGTATTCGAAATCTCCTATGTTGAAGGCGAGGTCTTGACGTCTCTTTTCAACATAACACTTCTGTCTGGATTGGGCGGTCTTGAGGTGCTCACGAATCTTGTGAACCTTCTCTTCTTCTTCTCGTAGGATGTCGGGTTCGAAAATCTGACTCTCTCCTACTTCCGACCAGTTTAAAGGGGTGTGACACTTCCTTTCATGCAAACTAGCTTGATAACTGTTGTTGTATGAAAATTCTGCGAACGGCAGACAGTCCTCCCATTTAGATCCATATTCAAACACACATGCTCTCAGCATATCTTCGAGTATTTTATTTTCTCGCTCCGTTTTTCCATCGGTCTGAGGGTGATAAGCGGTGCTGAAATCTAGTCGGGTTCCTAAACCTTCTTGGACTTTCTTCCAGAATCTCGAGCTAAACCGAGTTCCTCGATCCGATACGATGTTCTTAGGAACTCCATGCAAACTGACGATCCTAGCAATGTATAACTCCGCTAGCTTCGAACTCCGATATGTGGTCTTGATGGGTAAGAAACGTGCGACTTTGGACAATCTGTCCACTATGACCCAGATAGAGTCATTTACCCTACTAGAAGTAGGCAATCCAGTGATAAAGTTCATTCCAATGGAATCCCATTTCCATTCCGGAATCTGCAATGGTTGCAACAATCCAGCGGGTCTTTGATGTCCCGCCTTGACTCGCTGACATATATCACACTTGGCGATATAGCTTCCGATTTCTATATTCATCTTATGCCACCAAAATTGCTCCTTCAAATCTTGATACATCTTTGTTCCTCCGGGGTGGATAGAATAAAGAGTATCATGAGATTCCTTCAAAATAACTTCTTTCAACTCAGAATCTGCTGGTACACAAAGGCGTCCTTTGTACCACAAAACTCCTTCTTCGTCTTTGGTAAATCCGGGTACTTTGCCTGTACTGATACGACGCTTGATTCCGTCGATACTAGCATTTATTTTCTGTGCCTCCTTGATCTGGCTGATCAAAGTGGGTTGATGTTCTATGCTAGCCAAAAATCCTTCACTCACTAATTCCATTCGGAAATCTTCCATCTCTTTGTGCAAGCTTGGTTGCTCCTTCAAAATCATGGAGTTCAAGCGGCACGGCAATCTGCTAAGGGCATCTGCTACCACGTTGGCTTTACCAGGGTGATAGTGAATGTCCAGGTCGTAATCCTTGATTAGATCAATCCATCTTCTCTGTCTCATATTCAGCTCCTTCTGAGTGAATATATACCTCAAACTCTTGTGATCCGAATAAATCTCACAACGATTTCCCATCAGGTAGTGCCTCCATGTCTTCAGGGCTAGAACTACGGCTGCGAGTTCGAGGTCATGGGTTGGGTAATTTTGCTCATGTTGTTTCAGTTGTCGAGATAGATAAGATATAACTTTTCCTTCTTTCATTAGCACACATCCGAGACCGATCTTGGATGCATTACAATACACGTCAAAGGGCTTTGTGATATCCGGCATGATTAAGATTGGGGCTGAAATCAATCTGCTCTTGAGTTCTTGAAAACTCGCTTCACATTTGTCGGTCCATTTAAACTTCTTGTCTTTCTTTAGCAATTTGGTCATGGGTCTGGCGATACTCGAGAATCCTTCTAAGAACTTGCGGTAATATCCCACCAATCCGAGAAATGCACGAACATGGGTTTGAGTGGTTGGGCTTTCCAATCTTCGACATCTTTCACTTTTGCAGGGTCAACGGCAATTCCTCCGGCTGATACAATGTGGATGAGGAATCCTACCTCCTGTAACCAGAATTCACATTTGCTAAACTTGGCATACAACTGATGATCTCTAAGGGTTCCAAGAATGGTCCTTAGGTGTAGCTCATGTTCTTCTTCCGATTTGGAATAAATTAGAATGTTGTCGATGAAAACAAAGACAAACTTATCCAGGAAGTCCATAAAAAACTTATTTATGTGATTCATGAAATAAGCGGGGGCATTGGTTAATCCAAAAGACATGACAGTATACTCGTATAATCCATATCTGGTGGTAAAGGCAGTCTTGGGAATATCCTCTGCGCGAATCTTGAGTGGATGATAGCCAGTTCTAAGATCAATCTTAGAAAACACCTTGGCACCGGTCAACTAATCAAACAAATCTTCTATCTTGGGCAATGGGTACTTGTTCTTCATGGTGACATCATTCAACTTCCAATAATCCGTACACAAACGGTTACCTCCATCCTTCTTATCCACAAACAAGATGGGTGATCTCCATGGTGACACACTTGGTTGAATCAGTCCAATTTCTAACATGGCATCCAGTTGCTTCTTCAGTTCTGCTAGTTCCGATGGGTTCATACTATATGGTCTCTGGGCTATGGGTCCTGTTCCGAGGATTAGTTCGATGATAAACTCGATATCCCGATCTGGGGGCATGCCGGGCAAAACATCTGGAAATACATCGGGGTATTAACAGACTATCTGGACTTGGTCAATGGTAGGTTGGGCTATACTCTTGTTGCACTTGAATTGACGAGGTAAGGTTTCAGATACATGCTTGACTGATATTCCAGCTGTACTGGACATGGTTATGGCTTTCTTGGCACAGTCAATTAATCCTTTATGTTTGGCCATCCAATCCATTCCTAGTACTACTTCCAAACCTTTAGTTCCAAGTACTATCAGATTAGCATAAAAATCTATGCCATGGATTCAAATTTGCCTAGCTTTGGTGGTTGAACCGGGGATTTGAACAATCATAACATGCTTCAGTTTTGTTGGTTGAATCTTACTAGTGCATGCAAATTCCTCGATGACAAATGAGTGCGATGCACTAGAATCAAACAACACTCTAACAAGTACTGAATTAACAGAAAACATACCCAGAACAATGTCTGGCGCTTCCTGAGCTTCTTCAGCATGCATGAGAAAAAGACGGCCGTTGCGGTTGAGTGGATTCCCTGGGGCAAAACTTCTTCCTGGCTGAACACGACGCTGCTGCTGAGCTGGGGCATTTGCATTGGGGGCTGCGGCATTCTTCTTGTTGGGGAACTTGTTGGAGTAGTGACCTTTATTTCCACATTCATAACAAGTCACTTGCGACTTGTCCTTTGCTGCAACAGGCATAGCATTGCTTCCAGTCCTCGGGGCAGTGTTGGGGTTGGCGGCAGCATTGTTGTTGTTGAACTTGGGTGGTGCACGGTTGAAATTCCCAGAGTTGCCGGGTTTGTTGTGATTTCCTCCGGGTCTCGGGTTTCCACGGTTGGGATAGGTCGAACGGTTCATCGTGGGTCTGTTGGTTCTCGGGGCAAATCCTGGAGATGAGTTGGGGCGATACTTTGGGGTCTGATGGGTTCCTGGTTGATGCATCATGTGACGCTTGCTTTTCTCATTGGCTTGATTGATCTTTCCTTCCATCTGGATGGCAGAGTCGACAAGGGCTTCAATATAAGCAAAAGCGATATTGACTAACACCGTCTGCATCTCATCATGCAGCCCATTTAAGAATCTTTCTTTCTTCTTGGCTTCAGTGTCGATCTCATCCAGGACATACCTATCTAATGACAAGAATTTGTCACGGTATTCCACTACTGTCATCCGTCCTTGCTTCAGTTCTCTAAACTCATCTCTCATTCTCTTGATCAAACCCGGTGGCACATGGGTTCTGCTGAACTTGACCTTGAATTCCTCCCAGGTCATCATCTGTCCTTCGGTCATTGAACGAACGCTATTCCACCATGCTCTTGCATCTCTGGATAGATAGTGGGTGGCGGACAGAACTTTCTCGTTAGCTTCCACTCCGGTAACTTCTAGGTTATTTTCCATGGTTTGCAACCAATCGACTGCATCTAGGGGCTCTTCGGACTTAGTGAAAACAGGTGGGTTGGTGTTCTAGAAATTCTTGAGCTTAGATCCATGGTTGTCCTGATTTCCGTGGACTTAATTGTTGTGGGCTAGCTGAGCTATCTGCTAAAGGGTGGCTAGGTTGGCTTGATGTTCGGCTCTTTTAGCTTCACGGTCAGAAACCAACATTTGCAGGATCTGCAACATCGGGTCCGGGGATGAACCACTTCCTCCGCGCGGCATCTGAAGATTGAGATTGATCATGAGAAAAGAGTGAAATTTCTAAGGTTTCGGAGTTTGAAGGGTTATAAAGTTTGACTCATATTTTTCTAGCAACTTGCTTTTTCATTCATTCATTCATTCATAGCACACGATACAAACACACACCACAAAACAAAAAAAACAGATGGTTTTAAGAACCATTCTAGAAACTACGATACAGTGGGACCGAATACAACTTACTATGCTAGTGCTCAAGTGCTACTACTCCTCGGAGTCGGTGTAGTCGTCATCCTCATCGTCATCGATGAAGGCATAATCATCCTCATCAGTGAAGAAATCCATAGCCTAATCCTCCAGAAAGTCATCATCATCGCTGAGATAGGAGTAGGGGTCTTCACGAAGATCCTCTCCGGCATTCTCCCTTTCCTCCAACTGCATGTCTCTCTCATGGATGGTCTCCTCCAAATCCGAGATACGGTGGAGAAGACGGGCAATGATGCGCTCCTTCTTGTCGAGCTGACGGCAGCGAGACTTGCGATCCTTTGCTAGCATGGCGATGGTCTGATCCTTCGTCTTGATGATGGCAGACTTGTGGTTGGAGTAGTCACGGCAATTATCCAATTCCTGCTGACGATCATACATCATGAAGCTAAGGTGTTCCAACTGAGTCTTCAGCTCATGGTGGTATGGGGCTTCTAGTGGATGTCCCATAGCATCACGCCTTGGATAAAACTCAAAGCGGGTACCCTTGATCTGGTTGATACTCTGCCCACACAGACGGGCAAGAGCTTCCTGCATGGCCCGGGCAAGTCCATCGAGCAAGTTGTTCTCTCTTAAGGTGAACTGAATTCCCTCAGCAGTGGGAGGTTCAATCTTTCCTCGGAGACTTGTAACAATTAGCCACTGCAGATCTTCTCCTCCTTGATCATTGAGCTGAGCTCCGAAGAACTTGGGGTGAGGATGCTCCAGAAGTTCCGAAAGCTGGTCCAAATCCCGCTCAAAGACAAGGTCTCCTCCATTCCCCAACTGATAAAACTTGTTGTACTTCTCGTCCATCTATAAGAATATAGGATGAGTAAGTTAGTAGAGTGATCAAGTGTGTCAAATTTTATGTATTTTGCAAAAGTTTTTGAGGAACATGAATTTTTATGAAGGAATCAAGGTGATAAGATTGGAAATAGGTTTTTGTAAATATTTGCTTCCTTTGGTTTTGAAACTAAGTTTTTGATTCCAACAGCCAGTCTAACTAGGGTCTCCTATGGTTAGGATGGCTCTGATACCAACTTGTCAACACCCGGATTTTTAATCCCAGATGCCTGTTATGCCATACATCGCAATCCCAGGATTACCATTTTTGCGAGACATAACAGAATTGGATACCATAGTACATCATCCATTACAAACCATACATATGGTCTTACACAAATAAGGATCTCATGATCCAGTTCTTAATACAACTCAAGCAGTGGAATACATAATATTAACGGTAGCGTAGGCGAAGCTCCATCTTCAGGGTCACAAGCAATGCTGACGATGGGAGATGATGCTAGTTGTCGTAACCTTCCTAGGGTCCTTCGTCCTGGTACTCCTCTTCATAGTATGGCCATGGGAATAGCCAGGGACAAAACCATGAGTACTCTTTAAGTACTCGCAAACTAATACTAACAAGTGAAGGGGGTTTTTGGAGTAGGACACTAAGCTCTAGGATTGTTTTGCAAAAAGCCAGATTTACCTCTACTAAGTTTAGAAACAAAGACAGACTAGTTGAAGTTTGATAACACCTAAGTGGGAACTATGTTGAGGTCAAGTGAAAATCTCAATTCATTTTACAATTCATTTTTAAAACATCTGACAGGGGAACGGTATGGCCACTCCAACTGTCCATAACCGCGGACGCGGCTATTCGAATAGTTTGACACTCTGCAGAGATTGTACACTTTCACCACAACATTCATTACATCCGTTAGGAACAAATCCTGAATTCACCATACTCAGTATGCGGATAATCAATCCTAACCTTTTAATTACACGCCTTAGTATAAGCACCTCTCCTGTCAGTTTGGCCTCCCAACCATGACCAACTGTCATCTTGAGTACTACATAGGTGGACAATCTTCACAAGGTAGCCTCAGCTCAGACCTTGGCCATGAGGGAACCAATACTAAGGTATATAAGTTTCCATTCAAGCCCTACCCAATTCTCGGGTATTGTGGTTGTACGGTAAAATTGGAATGGTATCGCATCCAGACAACCATCAGTTTTATAAAAGGGCTAAGGCTCATGCCTCAACATTTTCCTCATCAAAATCATCTAGTGTTCGTAAACACATGTCAAAATATCTCAGTAGAATGATCCATCATTCCAAGGTTTTCATAACCATTTTCACCAAGTATTCCCATCTAAAGTTGATCAACTTTTATGCTTAGCACTACTATCTAAAAAATGGGGGTGAGTTCTAATAAGGGGTGGTAAACTAGTGTAGTTTAACTAAGTTCAATCTCCTGCCTTAGGATGACATCAAGATTATCTAGCTTAGGCCAAATTTTATGCTCTTTATGCAACCTTCAATTATCTTTCTAGTATCAACAATTTATTCAAGTAAACTCTAAGTAATAGCTTTGATAAAGAAATAAAGTATAATGCTTGGAAGTAAAACTAGGATGGGTATCATCAAATATGTCCAACCAAGCATGCTTAGTGCATGGCATAGGTTATCTAACTTTCATAATTGCAAGTGCTAGCTTGCATTGGTCCACTTGGTTAGTAAGGCTTGCCTTGTGTAGAGTAGTGGTTGAAGTTCTCCCCGGCTTCTTCTTCGTAGTATCCTCCTTCCTCCTCGTATCCTTGGTTGGTACTAGCGTCTATAAATAAATACGAGGTACACAATCACCACACAATACTTAACTACTTTCAATCATCACACAAAAGGGTTCTATAGATGATCTAGCATCATCAGCTATATTACAAGCTTAACATTTGTTTTATTTATTTTATTTTTAGAAAAGTAATTTCTACTCATTGAAAAAATACTTAAGATTTAATATTCTCCAAACCAAACATGGGATCATATTGACATATGTCATCACCACATATTTCAGTACATGGAAATGTGATTAAAAGTGGTGTCACAATTTAATAAGATTTAACCTTTTATTTTAAATAAAAATAAGTGACTAGAAATGCTTATGTGGCATTCTTTTATAACTAGAACATTATTTCTGTAAGTAAACCCATATGTTTTTATATATTCTGAAAGGTTTGATCAATTGTGATTTTTGAAAGTTGGAATCAACTCAAAAGCTATTATGGTTTGAATTTGAAAAATGTTTGAATGCAGAAAAGCTTCTGCCTTGTTATTTTTACCAGGGTTGATCTATAGATCCAATTGATTTGAATCCAACGGTCTTGGATTCAGCATTTCAATACCTTTCTAACAAAATTGGTTTCATTCAATTTGGTTCACTGAATCGAGCTGGGTTGATTTTTGAAACTAGGTAGAGAACTGAGTTTGAATATAAATAGAAAAGGCTAAATTTAAACGTGTGGACTGCGCGGGAAAGATTAACAGGCCGGCTCAGTGTAACTCCGTGGCGCGGGGCGCGACTGATAGGGCATTTCTACTGGTCAGTGATTCTTTAAACACGAAGCAGTACGCGGCAATCTCAACCGCACGATCTAAGTCTAATCGAACGGCTGCTACTCATAGTCCACGTCGGGCGGTGCCGGCGAGACAGAAACCTAATGCGGCAGGTGGGGGTCATGGGAGGCTCACCGGGGCTCAGGCGAGGGTCGGCGATGCGGGCGAACGACAAAGTCGACGACGGCGAAATCAGGGGTGGTCGCGGCAGCTCCTGGGGTGGACGAAATTGACGGCACCCTTCTTCTCCAGAGGCGGTCTGCTCCGGCGCAATTCCGGCGATGCGCTGCTCGCCTTGCTCCGGCTACGGGGTGGAACGATCAGTGAGGTGAGGGGAGTGAAATGGTGTGCTTCAATAGGCTGGGGGTGCCTCCTTTTATAGGCTCGACGGTGAGACCGAGAGGGATGGGCAGGCGACGGTGGTGACACGGCTACGGGCAGCTAGAGGCATGGCCGAGGTTGGCGATCGATCGGTGGTCTCCTGGCGATACTCTAGGGCTTTAATGCGCGTGTAGGGGTGGTGGCAAACGGTCGGGAACGCGCGATGCTCTACGAGGCAGAGGTGGCAAACTATGCGGCGAGCGGTGGCTACAGGGTACGGGCGGTGAAATGGGCATGTCTGGAGGTCTCCTAGGATGGTGGGGTGCATACTGGCGGGAGGCGAGGGCTCGAGGTGGTCAGGTTGCGTGGGAACGGCGCGTGCTCTGCGGCGCACGTCGGCATGGTCGACAACGGCGCGGGCGCGGCGTTCCTGGCGGTTCTGGTTGTTGTTTGCGAGGCAGGGCTGGTCGAGAGTGGGCGGTGAGGCATGGGCTACCTCCCAGACAAGGTTGGTAAAGCTAGTTCTTCTCCTAGCTTGTTGTCCACACTGGGGTGACATGGGTGCTCTCGGGCTGTTCACCATTGATGACATTGGCGAGTTTACAGTGGGGCTAGAGCTTAGTTAAGTTTGTTAGATGATCTACTAAGGTTGCTGTGAGCTAGAGAGAGAACCAGTTAGGCCCAAAACACTGCTCAACATAGTGTTTTGATTTTTTTTGATTTGTATCTGCAAGCTGTTTGATGAAATGGCCGCATGAATTCAAGTTTTGAATTTTGAAATTATTTTTGGTGGGTGTGCTAGGCATGTGCTGGTGACACTGTGGATGCTTGGGTTTTGCAAATTGAGCTTGTTTGAGTGGTTTTTGAAAAAGTGGGATCTTCCCATATGAAATAGATTCAATTTTAAACTTTCATTTAAACTATGCATTTAAATGTTTCTGGATGATCACACAGTGGGCCTTGATACCTTGTTATGAGGACTATCAAGGGGTGAAAATATCCATACATGTTTCTATTAAGTTCTGAAAGTTAGATCGCCAAAGTAGGAATGGGAGTGAAATTGGCCAAAGTGACCATTCACTTAATTTGTTTATTTTGATTTGTTTGTCTTTGGGAAAAGTTTGGGGATTGTTTAGATGATGTTTATTTTTCGTAAGAATCATTTTATAAGCAAAGAAACACATAATCATGGCAATTCAAAAGAATCCAAATTTTAATGCACACTCATATGAATGCTTTCATATTTTTAATTGGAAAACTTTTTGTTTACACTAATTTTGGTGATTAGATTTTGATGATTCTAGTTTAATATTTTTGGGATGTTACAAACCTTCCCCCCTTAAACAAAATCTCGTCCCGAGATTTGACAAAGGACGAAAAAGATTACCTAGGATTTGAAGAGATCGGGAAACTCTGTCTAGATGTGATCTTCGCGCTCCCAGGTAGCTTCTTCTTCTGTGTGGTTGATCCACTTAATTTTGAGAAACTTGATGCTTCAGGTTCTGGTAGTTCTAAAGGATTATTCCAAAATATGGATGGGTACTTTAGGATAGGTCAGGTCATCGTTGATTTCTATGGTGCGGTGATCAATGTTCTTGAACACTTCAGTCTTCTCTCGAACTTCGAGGAACTTGCGAAGTAATTAGATATGGAACACATTGTGCACGGCTGACATCTCTTCGGGTAGTTCCAATTGATACGACACTTCTCCTCGACGGTTCAGAATCTTGAAGGGGCCAATATATCTGGGGGCTAACGTTCCTTTCAGTTGGAAACGCTGCATTCCATTCAATGGCGACACTTTCTGGTGTACGAAATCTCCTATGTTGAAGGAGAGGTCTCGACGTCTCTTGTCGGTGTAACTCTTCTGTCTAGATTGGGTGGTCTTGAGGTGCTCACGAATCTTGTGAACCTTCTCTTCTGCTTCTCGTAGGATGTCGAGTCCGAAAATATGACTCTCTCCTACTTCCAACCAATTTAAAGGGGTGCGACACTTCCTTCCATACATGATTTCAAATGGTGCCATTTGAAAACTAGCTTGATAACTGTTGTTGTATGAAAATTCTGCTAACGGCAGACAGTCTTCCCATTTAGATCCATATTCAAACACACATGCTCTCAACATATCTTTGATTATTTGATTTACTCGCTTCGTTTGTCCATCGGTATGAGGGTGATAAGCGGTGCTGAAATCTAGTCGGGTTCCTAAACCTTCTTGGACTTTCTTCCAGAATCTCGAGGTAAATTGAGTTCCTCGATCCGATACGATGTTCTTAGGAATTCCATGCAAACTGACGATCCTAGCGATGTATAACTCCGCTAGCTTCGAACTCTGATATGTGGTCTTGACGGGTAAAATTTGGGCGAGTTTGGACAATCTGTCCACTATGACCCAGATAGAGTCATTTCCCTACTAGAAGTAGGCAATCCAGTGATAATGTCCATTCCAACAGAATCCCATTTCCATTCCAGAATCTGTAATGGTTGCAACAATACAGCGGGTCTTTGATGTCCCGCCTTGACTCGCTGACATATATCACACTTGGCGATATAGCTTCCGATTTCTCTCTTCATCTTATGCCACCAAAATTGCTCCTTCAAATCTTGATACATCTTTGTTCCTCCAGGGTGGATAGAATAAAGAGTATCATGAGCTTCCTTCAAAATAACTTCTTTCAACTCAGAATCTGCTGGTACACAAAGGCGTCCTTTGTACCACAGAACTCCTTCTTCGTCTTCGGTAAATCCTGGTACTTTGCCTGTACCGATACCACGCTTGATTCCGTCGATACTAGCATTTCCTTTCTGTGCCTCCTTGATCTGGCTGATCAAAGTTGGTTGAAGTTCTATGCTAGCCAAAAATCCTTCACTCACTAATTCCATTCGGAAATCTTCCATCTCTTTGTGCAAGCTTGGTTGCTCCTTCAAAATCATGGAGTTCAAGCGGCACGGCAATCTGCTAAGGGCATCCGCTACCACGTTGGCTTTACTAGGGTGATAGTGAATGTCCAGGTCGTAATACTTGATTAGCTCAATCCATCTTCTCTGTCTCATATTCAGCTCCTTCTGAGTGAATATATACTTCACACTCTTGTGATCCGAATAAATCTCACAACGATTTCCCATCAGGTAGTGCCTCCATGTCTTCAGGGCTAGAACTACGGCTGCGTGTTCGAGGTCATGGGTTGGGTAATTTTAGTCATGTTGTTTCAGTTGTCGAGATAGATAATATATAACTTTGCCTTCTTGCATTAGCACACATCCGAGACTGATCTTGGATGCATGACAATACAGGTCAAAGGGCTTTGTGATATCCGGCATGATTAAGATTGGGGTTGAAATCAATCTCATCTTGAGTTCTTCAAAACACGCTTCACATTTGTCGGTCCATTCAAACTTCTTGCCTTTCTTCAGCAATTGGGTCATGGGTCTGGCAATACTCGAGAATCCTTCTACGAACTTGTCGTAATATCCTGCCAATCCGAGAAATCCACGAACTTGGGTTTGAGTGGTTGGGGCTTGCTAATCTTCGACATCTTTCACTTTTGTTGGGTCAACGGCAATTCCTCCAGCTGATACAATGTGGCCGAGGAATCCTACCTCCTATAACCAGAATTCACATTTGCTAAACTTGGCATACAACTGATGCTCTCTAAGGGTTCCAAGAATGGTCCTTAGGTGTAGCTTATGTTCTTCTTCCGATTTGGAATAAATTAGAATGTCCTCGATGAAAACAACGACAAACTTATCCAGGAAGTCCATAAAAATCTCATTCATGAGATTCATGAAATAAGCGGGGGCATTGGTTAATCCAAAAGACATGACAGTATACTCGTATAATCCATATCTGGTGGTAAAGGCAGTCTTGGGAATATCCTCTGCGCGAATCTTGAGTTGATGATAGCCAGTTCTAAGATTAATCTTAGAAAACACCTTGGCACCGGTCAACCGATCAAACAAATCTTCTATCTTGGGCAATGGGTACTTGTTCTTGATGGTGACATCATTCAACTTCCGATAATCCGTACACAAACGGTTACCTCCATCCTTCTTATCCACAAACAAGACGGGTGATCTCCATGGTGACGCACTTGGTTGAATCAGTCCAATTTCTAACATGGCATCTAGTTGCTTCTTCAGTTCTGCTAGTTCCGACGGGTTCATACTATATGGTCTCTGGGTTATGGGTCCTGTTCCGGGGATTAGTTCAATGATAAACTCGATATCCCGATCTGGGGGCATACCAGGCAAAACATCTGGAAATACATCGGGGTATTCACAGACTATCCGGACTTGTTCAATGGTAGGTTGGGCTATACTCTTGTTGCACTTGAATTGACGAGGTAAGGTTTCAGATACATGCTCGACTGATATTCCAGCTGTACTGGTCATGGTTATGGCTTTCTTGGCACAGTAAATTAATCCTTTATGTTTGGCCATCCAATCCATTCCTAGTACTACTTCCAAACCTTTAGTTCCAAGTACTATCAGATTAGCATAAAAATCTATGCCATGGATTCGGATAGGGACGGCTTTGCAAATTTGCCTAGCTTTGGTGGTTGGACCAGGGATTTGAAGAATCATAACATGCTTCAGTTTTGTTGGTTGAATCTTACTAGTGCATGCAAATTCTTCGGTGACAAATGAGTGCAATGCACCAGAATGAAACAACACTCTACCAAGTACTGAATTAACAGAAAACATACCTAGCATGACGTCTAGCGCTTCCTGAGCTTCTTCAGCATGCATGAGAAAAAGACGGCCGTTGCGGTTGAGTGAATTCCCGGGGGCAAATCTTCTTCCTGTCTGAACACGACGTTGCTGCTGAGCTGGGGCATTTGCATTGGGGGCTGCGGCATTCTTCTTGTTGGGGCACTCGTTGGAGTAGTGACCTTTATTTCCACAGTCATAACAAGAAACTTGCGACTTGTCCTTTGCTGCAACAGGCACATCATTGCTTCCAGTCCTCGGGGCAGTGTTGGGGTTGGCGGCATCATTGTTGTTGTTGAACTTTGGTGGTGCACGGTTGAAATTCTCAGAGTTGCCGGGGTTGTTGTGATTTCCTCCGGGTCTCGGGTTTCCACGGTTGGGATAGGTCGAACGGTTCATCGGAGGTCTGTTGGTTCTCGGGGCAAATCCTGGAGATGGGTTGGGGCGATACTTTGGTGTCTGATGGGTTCCTGGCTGATGCATCATGCGACGCTTGCTTTTCTCATTGGCTTGGTTGATCTTTCCTTCCATCTGGATGCAGAGTCGACAAGGGCTTCAATATCAGCAAAAGGGATATTGACTAACACCGTCTGCATCTCATCATGCAGCCCATTTAAGAATCTTTCTTTTCTTCTTGGCTTCAGTGTCGATCTCATCCGGGGCATACCTAGATAATGACAAGAATTTGTCATGGTATTCCACTACTGTCATCCGTCCTTGCTTCAGTTCTCTGAACTCATCTCTCATTCTCTTGATCAAACCCGGTGGCACATGGGTTCTGCTGAACTTGACCTTGAATTCCTCCCAGGTCATCATTTGTCCTCCGGTCATTGCACGAATGCTATTCCACCATGCTCTTGCATCTCCGGCTAGATAATTGGTGGAAAACATAACTTTCTCGTTAGCTTCCACTTCGGCGACTTCTAGGTTATTTTCCATGGTTTGCAACCAATCGTCTGCATCTAGGGGCTCTTCAGACTTAGTAAAAACAGGTGGGTTGGTGTTCTGGAAATTCTTGAGCTTAGATCCATGGTTGTCTTGATTTCCGTGGCCTTGATTGTTGTGGGCTAGCTGAGCAATTTGCTGAAGGGTGCCTAGGTTGTCTTGACGTTCGGCTCTTTCAGCTTCGCGGTCAGAAACCAACATTTGCAGGATCTGCAACATCGGGTCCGGGGATGAACCACTTCCTCCGTGTGGCATCTGAAGATTGAGATAGATCATGAGAAAAGAGGGAAATTTATAAGGTTTTGGAGTTTGAAGAGTTTTTAAAGTTTGACTCAGATTTTTCTATAAACTTGCTTTTTCATTCATTCATTCATTCATAGCACACGATACAAACACACACCACAAAACAAGAAAAAAAACAGATGGTTTTAAAAACCATTATGGAAACTACGATACAGTGGGACCGAATACAACTCACTACGCTAGTGCTGAAGTGCTACTACTCCTCGGAGTCGGTGTATTCGTCATCCTCATCATCCTCATCGTCATCGATGAAGGCATAATCATCCTCATTTGTGAAGAAATCCATAGCCTGATCTTCCAGAAAGTCATCATTATCACTGAGATAGGAGTAGGGGTCTTCACGAAGATCCTCTCCGGCATTCTCCCATTCCTCCAACTGCATGTCTCTCTCATGGATGGTCTCCTCCAAATCCGAAATATGGTGGCGAAGACGGGCAATGATGCGCTCCTTCTTGTCGAGCTGACGGCGGCGAGACTTGCGATCCTTTGCTAGCATGGCGATGGTCTGATCCTTGGTCTTTATGATGGCGGACTTGTGGTTGGAGTAGTCACGGCAATTATCCAATTCCTACTGACGATCATACATCTTGAAGCTAAGGTGGTCCAACTGAGTCTTCAGCTCGTGGTGGTATGGGGCTTCCAGTAGCTGTCCCATAGCATCACTCCTTGGACAAAACTCAAAGTGGGTACCCTTGATCTGGTAGATACTCTGCCCACACAGACGGCCAAGAGCTTCCTACATGGCCCTGGCAAGTCCATCGAGCCAGTTGTTCTCTCTCAAGGTGAACTGAATTCCCTTAGCAGTGGGAGGTTCAATCTTTCCTCGGAGACTTGCAACAATTAGCCACTGCAGATCTTCTCCTCCTTGATCATTGAGCTGAGCTCCTAAGAACTCGGGGTGAGGACGCTCTAGAAGTTCCGAAGCTGGTCCAAATCCCGCTCAAAGACAAGGTCTCCTCCATTCCCCAACTGATAAAACTTGTTGTACTTCACGTCCATCTATAAGAATATAGGATGAGTAAGTTAGTAGAGTGACCAAGTGTGTCAAATTTTATGTATTTTGCAAGAGTTTTTGAGGAACATGAATTTTTATGAAAGAATCAAGGTGATAAGAATGGAAATAGGTTTTTGTAAATATTTGCTTCCTTTGGTTTTAAAACTAAGTTTTTGATTCCAACGGCCAGTCTAACTAGGGTCTCCTATGGTTAGGATGGCTCTGATACCAACTTTTCAACACCCGGATTTTTAATCCCAGATGCCTGTTATGCCATACATCGCAATCCCAGGATTACCATTTTTGCGAGACATAACAGAATTGGATACCATAGTACATCATCCATTACAAACCATACATACGGTCTTACACAAATAAGGATCTCATGATCCAGTTCTTAATACAACTCAAGCAGCGGAATACGTAATAATAACGGTAGCGTAGGCGAAGCTCCATCTTCGGGGTCACAGGCAATGCTGACGATGGGAGATGATCCTAGTTGTCATAAACTTCCTGGGGTCCTTCGTCCTGGTACTCCTCTTCATAGTCTGGCCATGGGAATAGCCAGGGACAAAGCCATGAGTACTCTTTAAGTACTCGCAAACTAATACTAACAAGTGAAGGGGGTTTTTGGAGTAGGACACTAAGCTCTAGGATTGTTTTGCAAAAAAGCCATATTTACCTCTACTAAGTTTAGAAACAAAGACAGACTAGTTGAAGTTTGATAACACCTAAGTGGGAACTTGTATTTCATATCACAACTTTGTTGTGGTCAAGTCAAAGTCTCAATTCATTTCACAAGTCATTTTGAAAACATCTGATGGGGGAACAGTATGGCCACTCCAACTGTCCATAACCGCGGACGCGGCTATTCGAATAGTTTGACACTCTGCAGAGATTGTACACTTTCACGACAACATTCGATACATCCATCAGGAACAAATCCTGAATTCACCATACTCAGTATGCGGATAATCAATCCTAACCTTTCAATTACACGCCCAAGTATAAGCACCTCTCCTGTGAGTTTGGCCTCCCAACCATGACCAACTGTCATCTTGGGTACTGCATAGGTGGACAATCTTCACAAGGTAGCCTTAGCTCATACCTTGGCCGTGAGGGAACCAATACTAAGGTATATAAGTTTCTAGTCAAGCCCTACCCAATTCTCGGGTATTGTGGTTGAACGATAAAATTGGAATGGTATCGCATCCAGACAACCATCCGTTTTATTACGGGCTAAGGCTCATGCCTCAACATTTTCCTCATTAAGATCATCTAGTGTTCGGAAACACATGTCAAAACATCTCAGTAGAATGATCCATCATTCCAAGGTTTTCATAACCATTTTCACCAAGTATTCCCATCTAAAGTTGATCAAGTTTTATGCTTAGCACTAGCATCTAAAAAAATGGGGGTGAGTACTAATAAGGGGTGGTAAACTAGTGTAGTTTAACTAAGTTCAATCTCCTGCCTTAGGATGACATCAAGATTATCTAGCTTATGCCAAATTTTATGCTCTTTATGCAACCTTCAATTATCTTTCTAGTATCTACGATTTATTCAAGTAAACTCTAAGTAATAGCTTTGATAAAGAAATAAAGTATAAAGCTTGTAAGTAAAACTAGGATGGGGTATCATCAAATATGTCCAAACAAGCATGCTTAGTGCATGGCATAAGTTATCTAACTTTCATAATTGCAAGTGCTATCTTGCATTGGTCCACTTGGTTAGTAAGGCTTGCCTTGTGCAAAGCAGTGGTTGAAGTTCTCCTCAGCTTCTTCTTCGTAGTATCCTCCTTCCTCCTCGTATCCTTGGTCGGTACTAGCGTCTATAAATAAATACGAGGTACACAATCACCAAACAATATTTAACTACTTTCAATCATCACACAAAAGGGTTCTATAGATGATCTAGCATCATCACCTATATTACAAGCTTAGCATTTGTTTTATTTATTTTATTTTTAGAAAAGTAATTTCTACTCATTGAAAAACTACTTATGATTTAATATTCTCCAAACCAAACATGGGATCATATGGACATATGTCATCACCACATATTTCAGTACATGGAAATTTGATGTAAAGTGGTGTCACAATTTAATAAGATTTAACCTTTTATTTTAAATAAAAATAAGTGACTAGAAATTCTTATGTGGCATTCTTTTATTACCGGAACATTATTTCTATAAGTAAACCCATATGTTTTTATAAATTATGAAAGGTATGATCAATTGTGATTTTTGAGAGTTGGAATAAACTCAAAAGCTATTATGGTTTAAATTTGAAAAATGTTTAAATGCAGAAAAGCTTCTACCTTGTTATTTTTACCAGGGTTGATCTATAGATCCAATTGACTTGAATCCAACGGTCTTGGATTCAGAATTTCAATACCTTTCTAACAAAATTGGTTTTATTCAATTTGGTTCACTGAATCATGCTGGGTTGATTTTTGAAACTAGGTACAGAACTGAGTTTGAATATAAATAGAAAACACTAAATTCAAACGAGTGGGCTGCGCGGGAAAGATTAACGGGCCGGCCCAGTGTCACTCCGCGGCGCGGGGCATGACTCACAGGGCGGGTCTACTGGTCAGTGATTCTTTAAACCCGAAGCGGTACGGGGCAATCTCAACCGCACGATCAAAGTCTAATCTAACGGCTGCTACTCATCGTCCACGTCGGGCGGCGCCGACGAGATAGAAACCTAACGCGGCAGGTAGGGTTCGTGAGAGGCTCACCGGGGCTCAGGCGAGGGTCGGCGATGCGGGCGAACGACAAAGTCGACGACGGCGAACTCATGGGTGGTCGCGGCAGCTCCTGGGGTGGACGAAATCGATGGTGCCCTTCTTCTCTAGAGGCGGCCTGCTCCGGCGCAATTCTGGCGATGCGCTGCTCGCCTTGCTCCGGCTACGGGGTGGAACGATCAGTGAGGTGAGGGGAGTGAAATGGTGTGCTTCAATCAGCTGGGGGTGGCCTCCTTTTATAGGCTCGACGGCGATACCGAGAGGGATGGGCAGGCGACAGTGGCGACACGGCTACGGGCATCTAGAGGCATGGACGAGGTTGGCGGTCGATCGGTGGTCTCCTGGCGATGCTCTAGGGATTTAATGCGCATGTAGGGGCGGTGGCAAACGGTCGGGAACGCACGATGCTCTGCGAGGAAGAGGCGGCGAACTCTGCGGCGAGCGGTGGCTACGGGGTACCGGCGGTGAAATGGGCATGTCTGGCGGTCTCCTGGGACGGTGGGGTGCATGCTGGCAGCAGCGCGGGCGAGGCGTTCCTGGCGGTTCTGGTTGTTGTCTGCGAGGCAGGGCTGGTCGAGAGGGGGCGGTGAGGCATGGGCTACCTCCTAGACAAGGTTGGCATGGCTAGTTCTTCTCCTAGCTTGCTATCCACACTGGGGTGACATGGGTGCTCTCGGGCTGTTCACCATTGATGACATTGGTGAGTTTACAGTGGGGCTAGAGCTTAGTTAAGTTTGCTAGATGATCTACTGAGGTTGCTGTGAGCTAGAGAGGGAACCAGTTAGGCCCAAAACACTGCTCAACATAGTGTTTTGATTTTGTTTGATTTGTATCTGCAAGCTGTTTGATGAAATGGCCACATGAATTCAAGTTTTGAATTTTGAAATTACTTTTGGTGGGTGTGCTAGGCATGTGCTGGTGATACTGTGGATGCTTGGGTTTTGCAAATTGAGCTTGTCTGAGTGGTTTTTGAAAAAGTAGGATCTTCCCATATGAAATAGATTCAATTTTAAACTGTCATTTAAACTATGCATTTAAATGTTTCTGGATGATCACAAAGTGGGCCTTGATACCTTGTTATGAGTACTATCAAGGGGTTCAAAGATCCATACATGTTTCCGTTATGTTCTGAAAGTTAGAGATAGCCAAAGTAGGCATGTGAGTTAAATTGGCCAAAGTGACCATTCACTTAATTTGTTTGTTTTGATTTGTTTGTCTTTGGGAAAAGTTTGGGGATTGTTTAGATGATGTTTATTTTACCTAAGAATCATTTTATAAGCAAAGAAACACATAATCATGGGAATTCAAAAGAATCCAAATTTTAATGCACACTCATATGAATGCTTTCATATTTTTAATTGGAAAAGTTTTTGTTAACCCTAATTTTGGTGATTAGAGTTTGATGATTCTAGTTTAATATTTTTGGGATGTTACATATAGTGATGATTCTATTGCACACGACTAGAGAGAGGTTTGGTGGCTGTGGTTACCAAGGTTGGTGATGGAGGAAGGTTTGATGGTGTTTGAAAGAATTGATCAATATTATGCTTGTGAAGGAAGTTTCAAATATTGGTCTTGGCAAGATGGGTAAAAGGTACTTATGGATGGGCATGGTCAAGATACACCTCATATAATTATTTGGGATTTTTAGGATGATTTTTGGTTCCCTATAAATCATTTCTACAAAAAGTGCAGAAATGGTTTCTAGAAGAAAAAGGGATATTTTTACATTGAGGATGGTTGGTTTTTGATTTTATATGGTCCTAAATACCATATTACCCATTTTAGTATTTTATTGGAATTTCTTAAGGAAGAAAAGTATTTTTAAGGAATTATTTCTTGTTTCTACCATTTAAGAAAAAGGGCAAAAAGAAATATTAATGAATCTCAAAAATATTTATTTTTGAGTTGGAAGATGGTATATGATATATATAACTCATTTGTGCATTGAGTTGGCAAGGCGATTTGGCGACAAACAAACTTGCCTTTATAGACAAAGGTTTTAGGGTTTTGCGAGAAAAGAATTTAAATAGTGTTAGGCTCCAAATAATTATGGGAATTATTTGGGGAAATATCCGAACCAAGGTAGTTGATGTAATCTTGATATATACATCATTTTCCACTTAGGTTTTGAAGGATTTTGGTGAAAAGGAAAGAAACTCGATTTTTGGGAATCTAGGTTTTTGTTATTTTCATGCCATCAAATCATGGTTGGATCAGGGAGCTCAGAGATCTCCTTGATATAAGGAGTAGATGGATGGATAGACAAGTTTATATAGATTATCATGGAAGCAAGAGCTTAGCTTGGTTGGATTTGAGGTGATTTATGGGTGGTGGCAAACTTTGTTGAAAATAAGGCTGCCATATCAGAGTTGTCATGATGCCTCATAAACCATGGGGGTTTAGGAAGCACAAAGCTACAATGGAAACAAGTGAGGTATGGATTCATATACCATGGTTAGTAGATCATAAACATGCAAATATTTGGTCCAGGCGAGGTAGAATATAGATGTGAGCTTCTGCCAAAGTAGGCAAGATGATGAGATCTGCATAAAAGATTATTATCTTGACTACAAAACCATCATGGATGAGTAGAAACCAGAATGATTTATACATGTGCAAGAGTGGGATTTGATAGTACTCGTGATGTACTACAATATGGTTCAAAAACATTCTCAAGAGTGCTCATAGTTTGGAGAAGGTAGAGCTCCAAAGATTGAATCTAGACAAGAATTCCAGACTTTGCCATTTTGGCAGATTTAGGGTTTTAGACTAGAGTGAAAGTGTAGATGCTTTTGAGAGGATGCTAAGTTCCAAACTCACGATCAAGGAGATGATTTTGAAGTGTTAACTAAGTATATAGGATCAATGTTTATATAGGGTCTCCACTGAGTTGGAAACTATCAAAGGGATTATCCCTGATTGATCTGATTAGGAGATGAGATGATCACCATAGTGGCTTAGAATAGATCCAGACAAGGATGCTTGATATGAGATTATTGATCACAAGAATAGATTGGGTCCTAAGGGATGAGCTACTAGATTAGCTCACTCTAGTTCCTAAGAAAACAATGCAATCAGCAGATCAAGGAAATTCATCAGACAGCAGATCAAGGCAATTCATCCTATCAAACCTATCCAACTACTACTAGGTTTACCATCAATCCTAGATTGAGGTAGGGATGGGTATTTTGAATTGGTTATGTTTTGAAGTAAGATAAGTACCTCTTGGTAGTTCTACCAAGATTGGAGTGAAAAGGTTTTGAAATAGAGGTTTTGGAAATCCTAGGGGTGAGAGTAGTTGAGAGTTCTGTCTTGAAAACATAAGGAGATTATATTTTAGTTCTCAATAGTTTTCTTAATAGAGCTAGTAAAATACTTTTGTTTTGTAAAAGTCATCTTGGCTCGGGTTTTGAAATGCCCGAACATTTGAGAATTTGAAATATGAACCGAGACATCTCTTTTGTAAACTAGCTTTTGTCAACTAGTGTTGACATAAGAAGTATAACACCTAATACACAATCAATTGCAAGAACACAAGCAAGCAAGTAAACAAACATTGCACATGTAATAGGAAAAAGTTTTTCTTCCCCCTGATTTTTTTCCTTTTTGGACAACAACTTAGGGTTGTTGAAATTGGGATGTTACAGACCTTTCCCCCTTAAAATAATCTCGTCCCGAGATTAGGTAGGAGTAGGTTGGGGTGATAACATCCGCTTAACAATTTCATCGGTGGAAGATATTAGACACTAACAAGTTTTACAGCTAACTGACGCGGGTAGTTACGGATCAGAGCTGAGGGGCTTCTGATTGGCAGTTTAGATCTAAACAACTGGGAAAAGATACAGTCTTTTCCCCTTAGGACAATTCTAGGTAGGTCTAGCATCGACGAGATACTTCCTTCTTGAGGCGAGACAGCGAGTTGAGCCTTGTTCAAAACTTTACCGCTGAAGTCAGCTTCTCGGCCTTCCTGGTCCTAAAATGTCAGGAGTGCTGGTTGGGCTATCAAATCTGCGATGGAGAACTTTCCTGAAGTCCTTCTTATTCGGGAGAAGTGCCAATTGTCGTCCTTCTTGCAGGGTCGATGGTTTGGGTTTTTGTAGGGGTGGTTGGCACCTAGCGACTAACTAAGGTTCGACTCCAGGATTCTATCGGGTTCTTGGGCAGGAAAGACGCAGTCTTTCCCCCTTAGAGCGACACTAGGGGTTTTTGGTGGAGTCGCCGAGTTTCTTGATTGGAGTCGTATGCTGATGCTGGGGATGGCACTATATCTATCGTCCGGAGGTGGTTACCTTTGGTAGATCTTGTATAATTCGCTTCGTGAGAGACGTCGATGCCACTTATGGAGGTAGTAGTCGTAGCGGGATTGGCGTGTAACTAGCTTCCTAATAGTTTGTTCTGGGCTAGCTAGGAGTATGTTATGTTGGTGGATGTCGTTGGAGGTTGGCGGTCTAGGAATTCAGTCCTCTAGAAAAGGGGGTTGTTTCGGGTTCGGTCTGATGCAACGTCGTGGGTAAAACATGCAAAGAAGGGCATTATTCTTGCATACCATCCAACAGGGTCCATCTAGAGTTCAGCAGATTTGCATCATCCAATGGCGAAGGTACTTGACGCCTTCAGAACAGGTTTTTGAGACGATCCATCACTTGCTAGAGGTTAGCGGAGTAAGTTGGTAGGGCACGAAGAACTATGTTTAGAATGCTCCTTGAATCTTATAGTCGTCCTTGGGTTGGGTACCAACTTTGGTTACGGTATTTACTCGGGGGTCTGAGGGACATTCAGCTCTTCAGCAGTGAGGGTCGTGCCTTCTCTCAAGTTTTGCTGTGACGAGTGGATCTCCCGGGGGTGGTGACTTGAAGAGGGGTTAATACTCGTGAAGGAGACAATTCTTCATTCTCCATCTCGGGGTTTGCAGATTCGGATGTCTTGCTCGGTGGTTGTTAGTAGCAGAATCATAGAAGGGGCTTCTCGACGTCTTTAGAGAAACTTGATGTCCTGGGTTTTTTTATTCTCCCTGGGAGAGTAGTATTGGCGGCATCGGGTAGTCTTGTTGTCTTAATTCTGAACGTCTCGGTTGTTGGGAGGATCGACCAGACTGATGGAGATTGTTGATGATGTCGGTGTTCTGTTCCTCTGACGACTCTTGAGGTGGTGTTTGGAGCGGGTTCTTGGATTGGATATCTTCTGGTATTATCTTCTCAGGGTCGGTCTTCTGGAATTGAGTGGCAATACGCAGTCTTTACACCTTAGATCTTTACTTGGGGTCGTCGAGGTTGGGGGGTAGATCCTTCGTCTTGGAGCAAGGGGTGACGCTTTAGTTGAGATCCTCGAGTGACGCCTTATTGCAACTACTTTCCTATGGTGGTTACCAAATGGATCCGTAAGGGTTAACTCGGGGTAAATTTAGCGGTTTGTGATGTTTCTCCTTGGTCCTTCGTCAAGGTGTTGGCAAGTTATCTCCAGAGGGGATGTCTTCACTTTCCACTCTTTGTGCTGCCTTGGTTTGATGACTGTAGACTTGTTGTCTTCAACATCCTTTTCTTTAGAAAAATTTGGGAGTGTTTGTGCTATGAAAAGGACTTACCTTTGGTTCGACAGAGGGTCGTATAGGATCATTGCTCCTTTGGGACGATTAGAGCTAAGGCACGAGTAGGAGTTGTCGGGGATTTCTTTATGTGGCCATCCTGCCGAGGAGAGGTTCCAGCTAGGGGGCTGAAAGGGTTAGCGTTGAGATACGCCAACTAGGTGGTCATATAGTAGGATCGAGTGATCCGAGGCAGACAAGCAACACATTTCAAGCATCACACAAGCACATCAGAAACAAACAAAGAGTACCATAGGTACTAAGGGGTTGACTACACGCCATAAGGGAATCCTATATTAGGGATGCTAATCCTAATTACGAACGTTACGGGGGTCTTGACTTCTATCTTGCCATATGTTGTTGCTGGTGCCGTACTTCATAAATTTGGGGCGATGAAGGACTCTGTTGGTAGGGCGATCTTGTAGTGTCTTTCGTCATTGGTAGCTCCTTTGTTTTGCTTGTCTTGGGGTCTCTTCATTTTGGGATCTCCGTCTTCATAGTCTCCGGGTCGGACTTTGTTTTTGAAAACGGAACCTTTGAAGTATATGAGATATAGAGTAATCCATCTTCAAATCATTTAAGTCGGAGAAGGTGAGATAAGAAATCTTTCGAAAAGCTTTTGGGAAAATAGTTTTTAAAAGCTGGTGTTTTCAGAAATAGGGGTTGTCTTGTCTAACGTCCATGCTATCTAAGGTCTCCTACAGTCAGGGTGGCTCTAATACCATGTCTGTGGCACACCGGATTTATGATCCAAGAATACCCGTTATGCCTGAAATTCACGTTCCCATGATCAGTGAGCCATGATATAACCGACAAGTATCATTACAACATCCATAATTAACGAATACAAGTACTTACATTTATGCCATTATGGCGATACAACATCAATAGAGGAATTCTTCAAGCGCAGAGCCCATTTCATGCCTTAACCTATAGGCACTTAACTGGGAAGACAGCCTAGCTCGCATAGACGTCAAGTAAACAACCTGTTGGTATGATTAAGGATGTCCTACTTAGAATAGATGAGCATGTTATTCCCACTAACTTGGATGACCTTTTCTTAGCACTGCAAGAGCGTCAGTTGACTGTGCTGAAGGGAAAATAATCTTCAATGTTTATGTTGCTGAAATAATCCGGTATTTTCCAAAGAAACTAGAAGCATGAGAAAGGTATGTTCCACTGGCAAAACGATTTCATGTGGTTAGTGACTTTGATAAAGGGAAACCCAAGGTAAGAATTCGAGAACAAAAAAGGGGTTGAAATATTCAACTTTTCTTAATAAAATGCTTAATGGGAGTCAACCCATCATATGGATAAAGTAGAGTTAATAAGATGTTCATCACATTCCTACAACTTTTTTTACAAACATTTTGCGGAAGCGCGCCCACAAAGATGCAGCTGCAAAAAGTAGTAGAAATATCGACTGAATAAGCATAGATTTAAGGTAGAAAATAAAGTTTTAGTTTTATACGTAGAAACTAGCTTAATCATATTATTCATAATAAAAAGTGCATCTCTGAAAATTTGGGCTAAAAAGCATGTTTGAGGAGTCGTAACGACCATATACGGCAGGAATATTTATTCCAGTCGTATTGTTGCCGCCGTATATAGTTATCGACAAAATTCCCAAAACTTGGACTCGAATACAGAAGGTTTGACGACCAACTATACGGCAGGACCATTTGGTCCGGCCATATAGTTGTGGCCATATAGTTGTAATCTGGCGTTAGGGGAACCCTAACCCTTGCCGCCGCCACAACTATACGGCAGGAGCTACTTAACCCGGCCGTATAGCTCCCGTCGTATAATTTTCCATGACCACTTAAACAGTTCGGGGCAGGCTAGTGTTCTTCCTCCCACCATTATTTCTCTCAAACTCTCTCTCGAAACCTCTCAAAACCACCCTAGAACTCTCGATTCTTCATGGATTTCGTTTGTTTGAGTGGGGGAATCAACAGATCGTGCATCAAGATGAACAAGTTCGGTAGTATTTTTACCAAGAGCAAGTGCCAACATGGTGAAGGATTGGGGCTCCAGGCAGAGCACGAAAACAAGTATGCCATTGTATTGTCAAGGAAGGTGCTGCCCACACGATGTGCCGATGACGGCTTTCTCAACTCAGCAGGGTTGAGGGAAGACTTTGACTACTTCTGTGCAAATGTAGGGCTCTCCAACCTTGCCAATGCAGGCCACCACACCTACGGCAAGCTCACTCATGAGTTCCTTGCCTCCTTCTATGACGACTACAAGGAGAAAGGTAATGCATGCACGGTGAATTTCACTATTAACCAACGGCCATATTAAATTACTTTTCAACAATTTTGTGATGCTTATGGATTCCCTCAAGAAGGGGAATCGACTGTTACAAACTTGTATAGCATATCACGTGGAGCAACTTGGGAGGTTATTTCTGTTAATGGTGGCAGGGACTTCTATCGGAAGAAGATGTCCACCATTCAGAATCCAACCATCTGTTACTTCGCATTATTTCTTGCACTTTTCTAGGAAGAGGAGATACCGGCTCCATGGCCAATGCAGACATGGCCAAGATCACCAAGGCACTCTTCCCTAATGCACGCCGAGTCCCACTCCGGTAGCTCTATTCCTCCAACACCTCCGCCACCAGAGAAACATAAAGAAAGGTGACATTTGCATCGGTGGACTAGTAACCCACCTAGTCCAAGCTCTTTGAATTGTAATTCCTATTGTGCAACCTATTTGCATCGGTGGTCTAGTGAGCAAGATTGGGAAAAATGACCATTTGCTTGTTTTTTTATTTTTTTGAATTTCTCTTGATTTTATTTTGCTTGGGTTTGATTTAGATGATGTTGTTTTCATCTTTAAACCATTCCTTGTTACTCACATTAATCACACAAGTTCATTCATGCACTCATACATTCATCACATACACACATGCATTCATAATGATTTTAATTAACAAAGTTTTTGTTAACCCTAATTTTGGGTGATTGGAAATGATAACCTTGGTTAATATTTTTGGGATGTTACAAACCTTCCCTCCTTCAACAAAATCTCGTACTGATATTTGAGAAAAATAAAACTAGGATTTAAAGAGATCTGGAAACGATGTCCTAATGTAGTCTTCTCGCTCCCAGGTAGCTTCTTCTCCAGTGTTGTTACTCCACTGAATCTTGAGAAACTTGATACTCCGGATCCTTGTGGTTCTGAAAGCTTCCTCCAAAATACGAATGGGTACATCGATATACGTCAGATCATCATGGATATCTATGGTTCGGTGATCAATATTCTTGAATACTTCGGTCTTGTCCGAAACTTCGAGGCATTTGCAAAGTAACGATATATGGAACAGATTATGCACGGCTGACATCTCCTCTGGCAGTTCTAGTTGATACGATACTTCTCCTCGATGATTCAAAATCTTGAAGAGTCCGATATATCTGGGGGGCTAACTTTACTTTGAGCTAGAAACATTGCATTCCCTTCAAAGGTGACACTTTGAGATACACAAAATCTCCGATATTGAAGGCTAGGTCTCGACGTCTCTTGTCGGCATAACTCTTTTGTCTGGATTGGGCGGTCTTGAGGTGATCACGGATCTTGTGAACTTTTTCTTCAGCTTCTTGTAGGATGTCGGGTCCAAAAATCTGGCTCTCTCCTACTTCCGACCAATTCAAAGGGGTACGCCACTTCCTTCCATACATGAATTCAAATGGGGCCATTTGCAAACTAGCTTGGTAACTATTGTTGTTTGAAAATTCTAGGAAAGGCAGACAATCTTCCCACTTAGATCCACATTCTAATACACACGCTCTCAACATATCTTCAAGTATTTGATTTACTCGCTTCGTTTGTCCATCTGTCTGAGGGTGATAAGCTGTGCTGAAATCTAGTCGGGTTCCTAATCCTTCCTAGACTTTCTTCCAAAATCTCGAGGTAAACTGTGTTCCTCGATCCGACACGATGTTCTTGGGGACTCCATGAAAATTGATGATTCTAGCAATGTACAACTCTGCTAGTTTCGAACTCTGATAGGTGGTCTTGATAGGTAAGAAATGGGGGACTTTGGATAGTCTATATACTATGACCCAAATAGAGTCATTTCCCCTGCTACATGTAGATAGTCCGGTGATAAAATCCATTCCAACTGAATCACATTTCCATTCTGGAATCTGCAATGGTTGCAACAGTCCTGCAGGTCTCTAGTGTCCCGCCTTGACCCTTTGACAAATATCTCACTTGGCAATGTAGCTTCCAATTTCTCGCTTCATCTTATGCCACCAAAATTGCATCTTCAAATCCTGATACATCTTTGTTCCTCCGGGGTGGATAGAATAAAGAGTATCATGGGATTCTTTCAAAATGGCTTGTTTAAAATCTGAATCTGCTGGCACACAGATACGTCCTTTGTACCACAAAACTCCTTCTTCATCTTTGGTGAATCTGGGTACTTTCCATGTACCGATGCGACGTTTGATTCCGTCGATACTAGCATTTCCTTTCTGCACCTCCTTGATCTGACTGATTAAAATGGGTTGAAGTTCTATGCTAGCCAAAAATCCTTCACTCACTAATTCCATTTTGAAATCTTACAAATCCTTGCGCAAACTTGGTTGCTCCTACAGAATCATGGAGTTGAATCGATACGACAATCTACTAAGGGCATCTTCCACCACATTGGCTTTACCGGGGTGATAGTGGATGTCTAGATCATAGTCCTTGATTAGCTCTATATATCTCCTTTGCCTCATATTCAGCTCCTTCTGAGTAAAAATATATTTCAGGCTCTTGTGATCCGAATAAATTTCACAACGGTTTCCCATAAGGTAATGTCGCCATGTCTTCAGGGCCAAAACTACGGCTGCTAGTTCAAGATCATGGGTAGGATAATTTTGCTCATGTTGCTTCAGGTGTCGGGATAGATAAGATATGACCTTGCCTTCTTGCATAAGCACACATCCGAGACCGACCTTGGATGCGTCACAATATATATCAAAAGGCTTCGTAATATCCGGCATGATCACGATTAGGGCTGAGATCAATCTCCTCTTGAGTTCTTGAATACTCGCTTCACATTTGTTCGTCCATTCAGACTTCTTATCTTTTTTCAAAAATTGGGTCATGGGTCTTGCGATGCTCTAGAATCCTTCTACAAACTTGCGGTAATATCCCGCTAATCCGAGAAATGCACAAACTTGGGGTTGAGTGGTTGGGGCTTGCCATTCTTCAACATCCTTAATCTTGGCAGGGTCAACGGCAATTCCTCCGGCTGATACGATATGTCCGAGGAATCCTACTTCCTGTAACCAGAACTCTCATTTGCTAAACTTGGTATACAACGGATGTTCCCTAAGGGTTCCAAGGATGGTCCTTAGGTGTAGCTCATGTTCTTCTTCTGATTTGGAATAGATGAGAATGTCATCGATGAAAACAATGACAAACTTATCCAGGAAGTCCATAAAAATCTTATTCATGAGGTTCATGAAATAAGCGGGGGCATCGGTTAATCCAGAAGACATGACAGTGTACTCATACAATCCATATCTGGTGGTAAAGGCATTCTTTGGAATATCCTCTGCACGAATCTTGAGTTGGTGATAACCAGTTCTAAGATCAATCTTAGAAAACACTTTGGCACCAGTTCTAAGATCAATCTTCTATCTTTGGTAGTGGGTACTTTTTCTTGATGGTGACATCATTCAGCTTCCGATAATCCGTGCACAAACGGTTACCTCCATCTTTCCTGTCCACAAACAAGACAAGTGATCTCTATGGCGAAGCACTTGGTTGGATCAATCCTATCTCCAGCATGGCATCCAGTTGCTTCTTCCGCTCCACTAATACAGACGGGTTCATACTATATGGTCGCTGAGCTATGGGTCCGATTCCAGGGATTAGTTCAATGATTAACTCAATATCCCGATCTGGCGGCATACCGGGCAAAACATCTGGAAATACATCGGGGTATTCACAGACTACTCTGACTTGGTCAATCGTTGGTTGGGCTAGACTCTTGTTGCACTTGAATTGACGGGGCAAGGTTTCAGATACATGTTCTACTGATACTCCAGTGGTACTGGTCATGGTTATGGCTTTCTTGGCATAGTTGATTAATCCTTTATGTTTCGACATCCAATCCATTCCTAGTAGTACTTCCAAACCTTTAGTTCCGAGTACTATTATATTAGCATAAAAATATCCCATGGATTCTGATAGGTACGGCCTTGCAAATTTGTCTAGCTTTGGTGGTTGAACCAAGTATTTGAACTATCATAACATGCTTCAATTTTGTTGGTTGAATCTTACTAGTGCATCCAAATTATTTGGTAAAAAACGAGTGCAATGCTCCAGAATCAAACAACACTCTTGCAAGTATTGAGTTAACAGAAAACATACCCAGCACGACATCTAGCGCTTCTTGGGCTTCTTCAGCATTCATGAGAAACAGACGGCCGTTGCGGTTGAGCAAATTCCCTGGGGCAAATCTCCTTCCAGGCTGAACACGACGCTGCTGCTGAGCTAGGGCATTCACATTGGGGGCTACTGCAATCTTCTTGGGGCACTCATTGGAATAGTGACCCTTGGTTCCACATTCATAACAAGTCACCTGAGACTTGTCCTTTCCTAATGGGGATATGCCTACCGGGGTATACCCAGCAGGACGTTTCCGACTGGCCCAAGACTTGGCGAGTGGGCCTGCAAGACGGCGACTGGATTGAAGCCCAGCGAGGAACCAAGCGACTGGAAGCTGAAGGCCCAGGCGAGTAGATAGGCCCAGTCGGATTAGGTTAAACAAGTATCGAAGCTTTAACTGAATCGGTTGAGATATGTAAACCCTAGGGGAGGTGATCCTATATAAACCTCCCTGCGGGGCGTGTAGAGATACGTTCCATCATACCCCCACGCGACTCGCCGCCTAGCCGCCGAGCTCGCCCATTGTACCACCTTCATAATACAATCTAGCAGGAGTAGGTCTTTACCCTCTGGGGGGCCGAACCTGGGTAAAACCCTGTGTCTCCGCCCTCATCTCGCTCCGCAGATGGCTGGCCGCCCTTGCCCCTCGTTCTACTACTCGCTGCCGATTGCAGCATCTGCCGTGACCATTCCCACAACAGTGGCGCCCACCGTGGGGCCTGGCCGGTCTGGCCGGTGTTCTGCGGCGAGATCCAATCTGCCCATCAACGAGACGGTCGCCACCGGCCGCATGATAGCGATCGACGAGATGCTCCAAATCTTGCCGAGCAGCTACGTCCCGGCGGCGCGACCCGTCACGCACAGCGTGATCCTGCCGATCGGCACGATCAGCCTCTTCGTCGGCCTCACCGACGTTATCATCTCGGAGGACTCGGCTCGCATCCGCGAGTCGCCGCCACGCGATCGGCTCTCCGAAAGCCAGATCCGCACGATCCATCGCCTCGCCTCCGAGTACAATTCGGCCCACAGCGGCGTGGCCGAAAACTCAGCAGCCGCGGAAGATGCGGCCCTCAACGACGACGCCGACTCGGCGACCCCGGCGTCACTCGCCGGGTCCATCACCGCGGGTTCACCCGCGGGCTCCATTACTCAGGTCTCCAACGTGGGAGACTTCGAGGACCCCTCCATCCTCGGGATCTTCGAATTCGACTCCGGGTCGGAGAACTCCGCCGACCTCCGTGACGGAACCAGCTGCCACGCTGCGACCTACATGGCGACCGGCACCGATCCGCCAGAGGATCCATTCTCCACCCTAATCCCTCCTAACGCCACGGCGACGGAGGTCGAGGAACTCTGCCTGAAACTGGCGGAGGCAGTGCGCAAGGAGCAAGCCGAGCGCGAGAAATTTCGCCTCGAGCAGGTGACGGCGCAGGAGCTATCGCGCTACCACCAACAGCGGATCAGGTCGCGCCTGAACCCCACCGTTCAGGGGCGCGCCCTGAACTTCGACGACGAAAACGACCCGGCCCGCATGGCCGAGCGCGCGATCTGCGAGAACGTGCCACCAGGAGGAAGCGCCCGACCCCCGCCAGGGTCGACGGCGATGGGCGCCCCGCCTCCACCCAACCGCACACCCCCCAGGGACCAGCCGCGGATAGTAGTCTCCTCACGGGAGCGAGACGCAAACGGCCTCCCACTGTTCTCCACCCCTATGGACAACCTCGTGGCAGGCCGAGCAGCAGCCGACAGCATCACGGCCACCGGCGACGGCGCCCTACAGATCCAATACGTCAGGGCCCTGCTCGCAAAAGCCGTCGAGCAGCAAAGAGCGGGCGCCGACTCGCAAGGTCGAGTATACTCGCGTTCTTCGGGAAGCAGGGTGGCCTCGAGCGGCCGCCCAATGGCGGCAAACACACTCAACTGCCCACCACCGGAGCCACTGCAGCTCCAACGCCGACCCGCGAACGCGGCAGTCTCCACCAACGACCCCAGGCCGGCGACCAATCTCGTCGCCGCCAACGGTCAGCCCATCGACGCCCGCACCCACATCATCAACAACCAAAGCTGGCGCGCACGCCAGCCCGACGACCTGCGGCACACCCTAACCAATCGCCGCAACGGCGAGCCCATGGGGTCGCTTAGTCGACTCGGCCCCAAGTGCTTCGTACCGATGATCCGAGGCGAGAACTACCCGCCAAACTTTAAAGCTCCGAAGGAGATAGAAAAGTACGATCCCTCGTACGACCCTGCCATCTGGCTCGACACATACCTCATGGCAATGGGGATCGCAGGCCACACCGACCTACTGGCCGCCCGTTACCTCCCCCTGATGATGGAGGGGACGTGCAGGCAGTGGATCAACACCCTCCCTCAGGACAGTATAGACTCTTGGGAGGAGATGCGCGACGCTTTCGTCAGGCACTTTGAGTGCTCCCACAACCGCGCCACCACTATCGAGGACCTGGAGCGATGCGTCCAGGGACCCCGCGAGTCGACCCGCAACTGGGTCCAACGGTGGCAAGAACTCTGGTACAACGCGGTCGGCATCCACCCGGACACCGCGATCCATTGCTTCAAGACCTCGTGCCGATACGATCCCCTGGTCGCCAAGCTCAAGCGACACTCTCGCACACTCGACAACATCCCCGACCTCCTCGAGATCGCCAAACGGTACGCGGAGGAAGATCCGGACCAGGAAACTGACGACGAGTCAGGAGGTCAACGCCGCACGAGCTGCAACGACAGCGGATGACGGTCCGACCTGCGCTACAGCAACACTCGCCTCACCGGCAAGCGCCGCAGTGACGGGCGAGTCGACTTCGTCGCCAACGCCGGGCATGCGCAACGCGAGCCCAAGAGCTTCCGCCGCGACGGAGGACAACGCCGCGACGGCGCCAACTACAAGGCCAAGCCAAGGTTCAACCCCGCGGCTCTCCTTAACCAACCATGTGCGTTTCATAGCAGGGAAGGAAAGCCCGCCACGCACACCACCGCCGACTGCCACACCCTCAGGGAGATCGAGAAGGCACGGCGAGCACGGGAGGACCCCGACAATGACCCGCCAAACGGCGGAAAATTCGGCAAAGTGCCCGGCTCGCTCCACACCTTCACGGGCTTCAACACGAAGCGCGAGAAGAAGGTCATCGCCCGAACCGTCGCCGTCAACGCGGTGGCCCAGGTGGACGTCCCCCAGTTCCTCAACTGGTCGGAGCAGCCCATCACCTGGAGTCGACAAGACCACTCGCCACGCATCGAGTACCCAGGTCGAGTCGCCCTGGTGGTCAAGCCCAAGGTCGGCGACTACTGGCTCCCCAAGACATTGATGGACGGCGGAAGCTCCATCAACATCCTGTACCTGGACACCTTCAGGCGGCTGCGGCTCCCACAGTCGATGATCGAGACGACCCACACCATGTTCCACGGCATCGTCCTCGGTCGGAAGGCGTACCCGATCGGCAAGGTCACGCTGCCAGTCACCTTCGGCACACCAGCAAACTTACGCACCGAGCGGATCGTCTTCGAGCTCGTGCCATTCGACAGCCCCTACCATTGCGTCCTGGGGCGCCAGGCGTTCGACAAGTTCATGGCAGCGCCCCACTACGCGTACAACGCGATGAAGCTCCCCGGGCCGTGCGGCGTCATCACCATCAACGGCGACCCCGACATGGCCGCCGAGTGCGAGGCCAAAGGCGCCGAGCTCACTGACGCCGTCATCGCGGCGGAGACCAACCACGCGGATGAACTCGCCAAATACGCGAGCGGGGTCAACAACGACGACCCCACCATACTCAAGAAGCCCAACTCGGAGGGCGCAAACACCTCAACCTTTGAGGCCACCACGCACACCCGTACCGTCGAGCTGGTCCCAGGCGACTCCAGCCAGACGGTGACGATCGGGACGGGCATGAGCCCGGCATAGGAAGGCGCGCTCATCGAGTTCCTCCGTGAGAACAGGGACATCTTCGCATGGAAGCCCTCTGACATGCCCGGTGTCCCCAGGGAGCTCGCTGAGCACAAGCTAAACGCCGACCCCAAAGTGCGACCTGTCAAGCAGTCGCTGCGACCCTTCAATGAAGAGCGCCACCGAGCAATCGCCGAAGAGGTGCAGCGTCTACTTGCTGCAGGCTTCATCCGGCCGATCAAATACTCCAAGTGGCTGGCAAACCCAGTCCTGGTCGAGAAGAAAAAGGGACCTGGAGGATGTGTATCGACTACACAAACCTGAACAGTGCCTGCCCAAAGGAGCAGTTTGTCCTCCCGTGGATCGACCAGATAATCGATTCCACCACGGGCTCAGAGTCGCTGTGTTTCCTCGACGCCTACTCTGGTTAGTACCAGATCAAAATGGCTGTCGCGGACGAGGAGAAGACGGCGTTCATTACGCCATTCGGAGCCTTCTGCTACACCGCCATGACCTTCGGCCTCAAGAACGCCGGGGCAACCTACCAGCGGTGCATGCAAGAATGCCTTGCGAGCCAAATTGGCCGCAACATCCACGTCTACATCGACGACGTGGTCGTAAAGTCCGCTCGCCAGGGCGACCTACTCGCCAACCTGGCGGAAACGTTCGCCAACTTGAGAAAATACAAGATAAAGCTCAACCCAGGCAAATGCACCTTCGGTGTACCCGCAGGGCAGCTACTGGGCTACGTCGTCTCCAAGCGCAGGATCGAGGCGAACCCCACCAAGATTGACACGATTGCCCGACTCGGCAAACCCGAGTGCTTGCGCGACGTTCAGAAGCTGGCCGGGCGAGTAGCGGCTCTTAGTCGCTTCATCCCCCGCTTGGGCGAGAAGGCAGTGCCTCTATATCGCCTGATGCGCAAGAACCCTACATTCCAGTGGGACAAGGAGGCGGACGACGCCCTCCGCGACCTCAAGAAGGTGCTACTCGCCGCACCTCTACTCGTCGCCCCGGTCGACAAAGAACCCATGCTAGTCTACGTCACGGCTTCCGAGTGCGTCGTCAGCGCGGTCATGATCGTCGAGCGACCGGAGGAAGGAAAGGAGCGCCCAGTACAGCGACCGGTATACTACATCAGCGAGGTCCTCACCGAGTCGCGCCAGCGGTACCCGCAGTACCAGAAACTGGTATACGCGGTCTTCAGGGCAGAGCGACGCCTGCCGCACTACTTCCAGGAGCACCCGATCACGGTCGTCTCCTCCGCACCGTTGCAGGACATCATCCGCAACCGTGAGGCGACCGGGCGAGTCGCCAAGTGGGCCATCGAGATCGGCGTCCACAACATCAAATACGAGCCACGAAGAGCGATCAAGTCGCAAGCCCTAGCGGACTTCATCGCCGACTGGGAAGAAGCCCAGCAGCCAGAGAAGCTGCCATACCTCCACTACTGGAGCCTGCACTTTGACGGCTCCAAGAACGCGGACGGCGCAGGCGCAGGGATCGTGTTAACTTCTCCACTATGTCCTCTGCCTGGACTTCACACCCTGCACAAACAACATGGCCGAGTACGAGGCCTTACTACACGGCATGAGGGCCGCCAGGGAGATGAATGTCAACCGCCTACGCTGCTACGGTGACTCCGACCTCGTCGCAGGACAAGTCGCTGGCACCTGCGACGCCGTCTCCCCCACCATGGCGGCGTACCGCCAAGCAGTGGACAATCTAGGCGGACACTTCACAGGCTACTCCGTCGAGTGGATCGACAGGCGGAAGAATGAGGAGGCCGGCGCCCTCTCTCGCATCGGGTCGGCTCAACTCGCACCACCCGCCGGCGTCTTCCTCGACACGATCAACAAGCCATCAGTCTCTCCCCCAAGGGAGATCGACATCGGAGTCCCGCTCCAACCAGAAGCAGCCCTGGTCGCACTCGTCAACGAGCCAGACGACTGGACCAAGCCCTACATCGCCTACCTGGAAGCCGGCACCTTGCCGGCAGACGAGACGGAAGCTCGAATGATCGCCCGTCGATGCAATTCCTACACCATCATCGACGGTGAGCTCCACAAGCGCAGTGTCACCGGCGTGTTCCAACGCTGCGTCCAACCCGCCGACGGACGCAAGATCCTCCACGACATCCACTCTGGTGACTACGGCCACCACGCCGGCGCCCGCTCTCTCGTCGCCAAGGCTATGCGACATGGATTCTACTGGCCCACCGCACACGCCGACGCTGTCGACATCGTCCAGCGGTGCGCCGGGTGCCAGAAGTACGCCAACCAGACGCACGTGCCGAGATCAGCGCTCAAAACAATCCCCATCACCTGGCCATTCGCCGTATGGGGCATGGACATGGTGGGCCCCTTCAAGAAGGCTCCCTCCGGTTACACCCACCTCCTAGTCGCAGTCGACCAATTCACAAAGTGGGTGGGGGCCAAGCCAGTCCGGAAATGCGACGGGAAGACCGCCACGAAATTCCTACACGAACTCATATATCGCTACGGGTTCCCCAATAGCATCATCACGGACAACGGCACCAACTTCGCCAAAGGAGCCATGGCCGAATTCTGCGAAGAGCACCACATTCGGCTCGACCTCGCGTCAGTCGCCCACCCGGAATCCAACGGCCAGGCGGAACGGGCCAACCAAAGCATCCTCCACGGCCTGAAGCCGCGACTCCAAGTACCACTCGAGCGCACCGCCGGGTGCTGGGTCGAGGAGCTACCCTCCGTCATCTGGGAATCCGCACCTCGGTCAACAGGTCGACAGGATTCACCCCCTTCTTCATGGTGTACGGGCCAAGGCAGTCATGCCCACGGACCTTGAGCACGACTCGCCAAGGGTCGTCCACTACACGGAAGCTGCGAACGAACTCGCACGACAGGATGGAGTCGATCAACTCGACGAGGCACGTGACCTAGCTTGCTCGCGCACCGCCATCTACCAACAAGGACTCCGCCGCTATCACAGCCGGCGGGTGAGAACTCGCACCTTCCAAGAAGGCGACTTGGTGCTGCATCTCATCCAGGACAAGAAGGGCATGCACAAGCTTTCCCCTCCATGGGAGGGACCATTCTCCATCGGCCGTGTACTCGGCAACGACGCCTACTACCTCACCGACGTCCGCGGGGACGGCGAACTCGACGTCAAGAGACCATGGAATGTAAACCTCCTACGGAAGTTCTACGCCTAGAACCCCACATATGTACTCTCCAGTCGCTACGAAATAAAAAGAAACGGTTACCGCAAATTGCGCCTACTCTCCGTGTCTTGTGCCACTCGCACTCGTAATAACAGCAACACGCTAACCGCAGAAGTCAACCTTTGGTATAGCGATCGGCACGGCTAAGTAGTGCGGTGCAAGAGCACTGAGTCACCTCAGGTCTTGCATCGTCCACGAAAAACGCCTATCCGGAGCCCCATTGGAGTCGCCTAGCTCGACTGGTTCTACGAACCAAGACTATTGCCTACGCTTCTTACAGCGACCACGGTCCTCCGCATCCTCGACATAACGACTCGAACGGCTAAGTACCACGCTCGGGGACTGCGGACCAGTTCACCTCGAGCGGTCCGGGAAAACGCCAAGTAGGAGAGCATGCCCAGGACTCGCCACGCGACTGACCCCACGGGCTAGGCAGGAGTGACGCGCACAAACTAACGCGCCAAGTCCTCACTCACCCTCGAGTCGTGCCTGGAACAGCCAAGTACCACGCTCGGGGACTCGGCCACCCGACCTCGTTCGCGCACGGGAAAACGGCGAAGTACAGTGCGTTCATGGGAGTCGCCTAGCGACTGGCTCTTCGAGTCCGGGCGAGTCGACCACAATAATAAAACACACAAAGACAACAAACACATCACATACGAGGTAAACCCCATAAAAGGGCGGACGCGCTCGGGGACTCGTTCAAACAATAATCACAAACACTTGACAAATACCAAAATAGACACGACATCTCATTCGATAGCATGTTGCATTGTCTCGCATTACAAAATATGCCCGCATGGCAAAACTGCTGCTAACGCCACAAGGCAAACTATCCTATTCTGCAGGCTTAGACGACGACTCGCCAACTCCACGGCGATTGCGGATGAACGGCGTGTACGGGTTCGACGGATACGTCGTCAGTTCACCCGCCATCGCCGCGCGGAAGGGTTGCTCAACCTTTAAATCACGATGCGGCGGCTCGGGGTCGCCAGACACGACGACCGTCTCCTGGTACAGAAGGAGGTCGCCCATCGCCAAGACACGCTCCGAGTACTTGGCGGCGCGGTCTTGCAACTTGAGGACCTCGGAAAGCTCCACCGCGCCGGTCGACGATGGGTAGCCACTCGTCACGTCGTCGATGTCGAAGTCCTCGGGGAAGTGGGCAAGTCCAAGACTAAGCGCCGTTGCCGCCCCACGCCGAAACGCCGACCGCGTCATGAACTCAACAACCGCGGGCGCCTTCTCCAAATACCTCCACACCTCAACGAGGTCGCTGGGAATCACTTCCGTGGGCGATATCTCCTGGAGATAGTCACGGATGCACGTCGCCGACAACGTTGCCGAATCGACAAGCGTGCTCACACACTGCCGCGCGTTGAATGTGCTTGCTTCTTCCGCACTGTCGATGATGCGACCTGCGAGTAGAAGACAATAATGAATACGACGGACACCACAAATGGCACAACTACTGAAAGAGGCAGATGCACTTACCAATCAACGGGCGGGCGAGATCCGTGATGAAGCATTGAAGCGACGTATGGTCGTCCTGAAGCCCAGCAATAAGGACTTCCGACACTCTGCGATCCTCTTCGGCGGCTGCAACGGCGGCCTTGGCTCGCCCATCGGCTGAGCTCGCTTCTTCCTTCGCCTCCTGCAGCTGGCGCTCGAGGTCGGCGATCCGTTGTTCGGCCGAACTCAAAGCCGACTGCGCCACCGCCAATTCACTAGCGGGGACAAGCCCCTGGCGAGCTTCCTCTGCCTTCGCGGCAACAGCCCGAAGCCCTTCGTTCGCCTCCTGGACGATGGCCAGTTCCTTTTCCGCGCGCTGCTTCGCCGCCAATCGGTCGGCCGATTCAAGTTGCAGACCCTGCACATCACCAAAAGGTCAATCAAAAAAACTCCTAAAGTGCCCACCCGCTTAAATTCAGCGAGTGCGCACTCGGGGACTGGCAATCAAAGAAACTCCTAAAGTGCCCACCCGCTGAAATTCAGCGAGTGCGCACTCGGGGACTGGTACTCAAAGAAATTCCTAAGTGCCCACCCGCTGAAATTCAGCGAGTGCGCACTCGGGGACTGGATGCGAAAAGTGAATATAAGACACTAAAATAATCAGGCCGCTGCAAAGCACCGACCTGATCCTCGGGGACTGGATGTACCTGGATGGCTGCGCCAAGCATGCCGTGGAGTTGTATCGCGTCCACGGACGCGAGGAGAGCTGGCGTATGCACACGGCGCTGGTTGACTTCAGCGTCAGCGACTCCTGGAGCGTGGCTCGAAGGCGAAGTTCTACTCGCCGCGGCCGCCTTGGTCATGAAGCGCGGGAAGGTGGCGATAGAGGCACCCGCCCCAAAGGAGGTCGGCTCGGCCGTTCCAGGAAACGGAGCACCCTCCTTCGTGGACGCGGCTGCCTCCGTTGCAGGACCAGCCGGCGCGACCGCCGTGTCGTCAGAAATCGTGACGACGGCGTCACCCTTGGCCTTCTTGCCGCCATCCGCAGGGACGACGACTTCGTCCGCCTTCCTCTTGCGGGAAGAATCCTCCTCGCTAATGACGGATGGCACCTTAGCCACGGTTGGGTGGCCCATCTTCTTCATTCCGGTCCTGTACATCGATCATATAAGCAAGATAATTCAATGATTATGGGAGACAAAGGAAGGCGAGTGCACTCACTTGGCGACAGGAATGAAGCGCAGCCCCGTACGGAGGCCGGCTGGCTTCTCCAGCTCAGGGCCCAGTCGGCGGCTGAGCCCCATGTCCAGGACGTCATGTGCCCAAGACACGGACGGCTTCTTCGTCGTCGAAGCTGCGACCGGAGCCTCTGTAACTTCTTCGACAGGAGCTTCCCTGCGAGGCGAAGTCGCTGCGGCCGGAGCCTCCCCCAGCCCCAAGACCGGGGCAAATGGCGGAGGCATCGACGCCAGGGGCACCTCGATGGTGGCCGTGTCTAGCGCGGCCGTCGTCGGCGGCGCCTCATCCTTGGCCGGGCTGGGGGCGTCGGAACTGCTTGCCGAGTGTGGTGGCGAGGCCGGCCTTGTCGGTTTCGTCTTCCTTCTTGGAGGGGCCTTCACCTCCTTCTCGTTCCTCTTCTTCTTTGACGGAGTAGCTTGGCGAAGCGAGGTCGTCTCCGGAAGTTCTTCTTCATCATCATGGCGCTCGAGGCTCTTGCTCGCCTCGAGCTCGCGCTGACGTTGCCCGCGGGTCTTGCGAGCCAGCGGGGCGGCTTCCTCCTCGGATTCGTCGTCGCTGTCGCTTTCGTCGCTCCTAGCGGGCGACCCGCCCATGTCTTGGACGGACGAGCTCGAATTCTCGTCATCCGAGGGCGGGAGCCACCCTTCCACCACTTGGAACAGCTGCAACAAAGGCAAGTTGAAGTTAGTATGACCGCGACTACAAAAGGACTGCGACTGCGAATGATACGAAGTGATTACCGTTGGGGCTCAGCGCTTCGCGGTATAGGGGGCGACCCCAGCTTGAGCGTCCAAGTACACCGCTTGGGTGATTTTCTTCAGGGCCGCGGTGTAGTCGTCGAGCCTCCACTCGGCCAGGCTAGCCTTTGTCGTGTCGTCCCGGCCGGTGTACTGGTACATGTAGTGCTCGCGCCGGGCCAGCGGGACGAGTCGCCGCCCGAGCCAGCAGTTGTACAGGTTTATCGTCTGGAGGCCCTTCTTCTTCAGACAGCGGATTGTCTGAAGCATCTCGTCGACGACCATCCGCTGGTCGCCGGGAAGCTTGCCGATTTGAAGGCGGCGCGGCTCGGACCGATCGGCGGAGTACCGCGGAATCGCCGTCTCGCCTTCCGGAGTCGCTTCGGCAACGTAGAACCACGACTTTTTCCAGTCGCTCGCTGCCTTGGCGGGCAGCATCAGGTCGAAGAATGAGGCCTTCGACTTCAGCTGGAAGGTTAGGCCACCCGCGGCGAGCATTGGGCCGCCCGCCTCCTCGCGGCTGATCCGTCCATGGAACAGATCTTGCCAAAGAGGGAAGTAGGGCCGGCAGCCCAAGTAGCACTCGCAGAACGCCACAAAGATGGCGAGCTGCTCGACGCTATGGGGGCCCAGAACCGACGGCTGGATCCCGTAGTAGGAGCAGACGCGCCGGAAGAATAGGGACGTGGGGAACCCTAGCCCCCGTTCGAGATGACTGGTGAGGCAGATGAACTCCCTCTCTCGCGGGTTTGGAGTCACCTCTCCGGCCGCGGGGATGCGCCAGCAGCCGGCTTGCAGAATCCCGGCCTCCTCAAAGGAAGCCATTTGCGCCCTAGTGCATTTCGATCTGCCCCAAGGTTCGGTGGAGAGGGCCATGGCGGAAAGATTTGTGGGGGCTCGGAGGATTTCCGGTTGGCTGGGTCGCGGTGCGGAGGGAGGAGAAAGGTGCGCGCAGTTGGAGGAAATGGTGAGACGGTGGTCCTCTGATCGCTAGCCATTCCTCTTATATAGCGGTTGCTACCCGCCAAATCAGGGAACCGTTACCGCGCGATGATTACGCCAAAAGTTACCGTTGGATTAACTCCAACGGCTAGTTTGACCATGTTTAACGGTCCAACTTCAGCCACTCGGCTCGCCGACCCAACCACTATGACAGTGTTTCGCCGACTCGACTCGCCAAAGCTGCGAGTAGTGTGATTAGTTTTTCCTTTATACAGGAGTCCGCCGTTGATTCGACTGGATGTCTACTCAGCAGCCGTATGCTCCGACTGCCAGCAGCCACCTATGCCAAATCGACGACGGCCTCGGGGACTACTGATGGGGATATGCCTACCGGGGTATACCCAGCAGGACGTTTCTGACTGGCCCAAGACTTGGCGAGTGGGCCTGCAAGACGGCGACTAGATTGAAGCCCAGCGAGGAACCAAGCGACTGGAAGCTGAAGGCCCAGGCGAGTAGATAGGCCCAGTCGGATTAGGTTAAACAAGTATCGAAGCTTTAACTGAATCGGTTGAGATATGTAAACCCTAGGGGAGGTGAGCCTATATAAACCTCCCTGCGGGGCGTGTAGAGATACGTTCCATCATACCCCCACGCGACTCGCCGCCTAGCCGCCGAGCTCGCCCATTGTACCACCTTCATAATACAATCTAGCAGGAGTAGGTCTTTACCATCTGGGGGCCGAACCTGGATAAAACCCTGTGTCTCCGCCCTCATCTCGCTCCGCAGATGGCTGGCCACCCTTGCCCCTCGTTCTACTACTCGTTGCCGATTGCAGCATCTGCCGTGACCATTACCACGACATTTCCTGCAACAGGCACAACATTGCTCAGGTTACCGGGTTTGTTGTTGTGGTTTCCTCCGGGCCTTGGGTTTCCACGGTTGGGATAGGTCAGACGGTTCATCGGGGGTCTATTGTTTCTTGGGGCAAATCCTGGAGACGGGTTGTGTCGATACTTTGGGGTATGGTGGGTTCCTAGTTGATGTATCATTCTACGCTTGCGGTTCTCAATGGCTTGGTTGATTTTTCCTTCCATCTGAATGGCAGAATCCACTAAGGCTTCTATGTCAGCAAATGGAATATTCACTAAGACTGTCTGCATCTCCTCATGCAGACAATTCAAGAATCTCTCCTTCTTCTTTGCTTCCGGTGCATACCTAGATAACGAGAGAAATTTGTCATAGTACTCAACTACTATCATCCTCCCTTGCTTCAATTCTCTGAATTCATCTCTCATCCTCTTGATCAAACCTGGTGGCACATGGGTTCTGCTAAACTTGAGTTTGAATTCATCCCAGGTCATCATTTGTCCTCCAGTCATGGAGCGAACGTTGTTCCACCAAGCTCTTGCATCTCCTGCCAGATAGTGGGTGGCAAACAGTACTTTCTCGTTGGCTTCCACTCCTGCAACTTCTAAGTTGTTATCCATGGTTTGCAGCCAATCATCTGCATCTAGGGGCTCTTCAGACTTAGTAAAGATGGGTGGGTTGGTATATGGAAGTTCTTGAGCTTGGATCCATGGTTGTCCAGGTTTCCATGGACTTGGTTGTTGGCCATTTGATCTATGTGTTGAAGGGTGGCTAAGTTGGCTTGATGTTCGGCTCTTTCAGCTTCGCGGTCAGAAACCAACATTTGCAAGATCCGCAAAATTGGGTCTGGGGAAATTTCTAAGGTTCAGGGTTTTGTTTTTGCAAAGTTTTTAAAGTTTGAGTCAGATTTTTCTGGCAACTTGCTTTTCATTCATTCATAGCACACAATACAAACACACACCACAACAAGGAAACATATGTTTTTTTAGGGTAAAACAGTAGGGTAAAGAACCCCACTGCAATTTTTATAAATCATAAATAGTTACAAGTAGCAAATATTTACAAATTCCAAGCCACCTCAAAGAGGGATAACACTATGAGCAACTATCTCCTGTCTAAATTATTTCTAATCCAATCTTTGAGGTCCTAGTAATACTTTTTCTTAATCCTACACAGGACCAATCTTAATTCCTGCGAAACAATAGCCCTCCATTCATCAAGGGAGGCATGCTTGTTATTGAAGATCTCATTGTTTCTGCACATCCAGATGCCCGAAGCCCCAAGGATAATGATCTACATTGCAAAGGGGACCTTTAGGCTGCTTTTAATACTAGTCAACGCCTCAAAGAGATTTAGAACATTGTCTTGGACAGGACAAATTTCAGCCCAGAATGCTTTTGCAAAAGAACATACCCAAAATAAGCGAAGAAGGGTTTCCTCACTCGTGCATCCCTGGAACACACAATCATATGAAGCCAGAACGAATCTTTTCCTTTTCAAGAGATTTCCTTATCAAGGAGCAAAAGCCAGAACAAGAATTTATGTTGTTTGCTGGCAAGAGGACCTCCATAACCAGGAGAAATGTGGTTCCATAGATTGATATCCAGATAATGAAGAATAGGCCTTTTGGACTGAAAAAGTAGCACTGCCCCAAATATAGCTCCAGCTGTCTGATTCTCCCTGTATTCCATCACTGAGAATTTGTTCAAGGCATTGAAATTCATGGTAAGCTTGTTGTGAGAGGGGAATAAAAAGTGATCTTGCATGCTAGGTGTCTGCAAGAACTCACAGACAGAAATGTGAGGATTTTTTGCAAAAGAAAGAAGATGAGGAAGCTTGTGCTGTAGGCATTCATCTTTCCACATATTAGTCCAGAGGCAAGTGGATTTTCCATCACCCACCAAGCACTTTGCAATTCCTTTAAATATGTCAACTAATTTCATATGGGCCTTCCACCAAAAGGATCATTCCATACTTCGTCCAGGCAGTTTTCCATTGCAGTAATAAGTGTTCCAGACAAGATGAACCCATGGGATATCCTTGTGATTGTAGAATTTATCCAAATTTTTCAAAAGAAGTGCTGAGTTTTGTACATTAAGATCAAGCACCCCCAAACCTCCCTGATTCTTTGGTCTACAAACTTTATTCCAGGCAACGAGGGCTTGACCTCTAGCTTGAACATCAGTGGTTTTATTCCTCCACAAGCACTGCCTCATATACTTAATCAGTTGATCCTTAATAGAGACAGGAAGTTCAAAACAACTCATATAATATATGGGAAGGGACGATAAGATAGATTTAACCAACTGTAATTTTCCCCCATAGTTTAGGAAATCAGCAATCCCACATAATCTTCTCTCCACTCTCTGGAAAATAGGCAGAAAATGCTCCACAGCAGGCTTGTTGATGCTTAAAGGAAATCCAAGGTAAGTGAAGGGTAATGAGCTAGGGAGGCATGAAAGTGTACTAGCAAAGTGCCTTAGCCCCTCATAATCCATGTTGATTGGCATCAAACTAGATTTAGAATAATTGACTTTGAGTCCATTGGAAAGGGAAAAAGTATGAAGTAGAGCCTTAAGGCACAATAATTGTTTTGAATTAGCCTTTAGGATTAATAAGGTGTCATCTACATACTGCACAACAGGGAAATCAGGACAAAACACACCTTCAAGGGGCAGGGAGAGAATCCCAATGCTCATTGCTTTGTTGAGAATACATTGGAGAAGATCAGCAGCCAGGACAAACAGGAGTGGGGATAATGGATCCCCTTGCCTTACACCTCTTCTGCAATAAAACTTTTTCCCAGGCACTCCATTTAGCAAAATAGAGGATGAAGCAGAACCAAAGATCAACTGAATCCAATTAATCCATTTTTCACCAAAACCTTTGTCTTTGAGAATATTAATAATTGTTGAATGTTCAATTCTATCAAAAGCCTTTTCAAAATCAAACTTTAGAATTTAAATTTCCTTTTTGGACTTGTGGCATTGATCAAGAAATTCAAAAGCCCATCCTAAACAATCCTGAATAGATCTTTGTTTGAGGAATCCATACTGGTTTTTGTGGACAGGTTTAAGGATAATTTTTTGAAGCCTGTTAGCCAGAAGCTTGGTTATAATCTTGAAGACACTCTTGAGCAGAGAGATAGGCCTGAAATCAGCAGGTGTCAAAGGAGCCTCTTTTTTTGGAATGAGGGTGATAAAAGAGGCATTAATGCTTTCCAAAGAAGTCCTGCCTTCATAGAAGTCCACCAGGAGTTGTTTAACATCTCCTTAATAATAGGCCAACATTTCTTAATGAATTCATTATTGAAGCCATCAGGACCAGGGGATTTGTCATTAGGAAGTTCCTTGATTACACTTTCAATCTCATTATCAGAGAATGGATCTTCTAAAACATCCTTTTTCCTCTTGACTCAAGCATTCTCCTACCAACTCACTAAGGTTAAAGTGCATTTCAGGCTTATTAGATGTGCCCATTCTATTTTTAAAGGCATTCCATAGCAGGTCAGCTTTACCAGAATGAGCATGAATTTCTTCATAAGAATCATATTTGAGCATGGATATGTAGTTATGCCTGAAGCTAATGGTGGCTTTTGAATGAAAGAATTTTGTGTTCTCATCACCCAACATGACCCATTTGACTTTTCCTCTTTGTTTCCAATAAGCATTTTGATCTTGAAGAAGTGAGATTATAAGGCTTTTCAAAAGGTCCCTGAAATTCATTCCAGAATAGTAAGAGTTCTCATTTGCTCCAAGACACCCAAGAGATCAATGGTGGCATTGACATTGCTAATTTGTGCTTTCAAGCAAGGCAGTTTTTTTGCCCAGATCTTTAGCCCCCTTCTGACATTTTTGAATTTAGCACTATTTTTTTAGCAGAATCATGGAAGCCAACTGGGATGTGCCAGGCATTTTGAACAATTGCATTAAAATCACTATGATGCATCCAATAATTCTCAAATCTGAAAACCTGAGATTTTGGAATCATTGTGCCAATGGATATTACACAAGGCAGGTGGTCAGAGGTAGGCTTAGAAAGAGGGACAACAAAAGTTGAAGGATAGCTCTGAGTCCAGGAGGCAGATGCAAAGAACCAGTCCAGCCTTTCCAGCAGAGGTTCTTTTTGCATGTTGCTCCAGGTGAACTTTCTACCTTTAAGGGGTAATTCAATGAGTCCCAGATTGCTAATGGCTTCATTAAAAAGTAACATATCGTTTACATCCCCTCCCTGCCTATTTATGTCAGAGGGTTTCCTAATAAAGTTGAAGTCACCCACAATGAGCCAATCCATATCATCAAGCATATCAATATTTCCAAACCATTCTAAAAAATCTGCCTTTTTTCAGCTAAGCATGGCCCATAAATGTTGGTGAGGATCCATGTTTCATTGGACAATAGAGATGTCAAGGTGATGGAGATGGAGAATTCATTCTGGAAAGAAAGTTGCCCAGAAAACAGAGAGCTATTCCAAATGATAATTAAACCCCCAGAAGCCCCCCTGGAGGGAAGGAATTCATATTTGGTAAATTTGGGGGGACAGAATTTTCTGATGAAAGAGATATCAAAGACTTCCTTCTTAGTTTCTTGGAGGCAAATAATGTCACAGCCAGATTCATCAATTTTATTTCTAAGAGCAACCCATTTTTTTCTGAATTAATTCCCCTGATGTTCCAATTCAGAATCTTCCAAATTCTTTTATTATCTATTAAAAAACCAATTGGATGTTGAGTGAGGAGGTGCTACAACCAATGTTATCACCCAACTGAAAAGATCACAACCAAGTAGACAAAGGGCATTCCATACCATAAACCCACTGACAGGTTCAACATTAGGTAGCAAACACATTAGAAGACCACTAGTACAGGTTTCAGAAAAGGGAGCCAACAAGGCTCCATCAAAAGACAGGTTGTGATACATTAAAACACTTAAGTTGGGGGTTTCTTCTTGGCTTGCTGACCGCAGTTTCTAGCAGCCCCAGATTTCTTCTTGCCTCCAATGTTCAAGCTTGATGATCCATTCCCTTTGATGATGCCTTTTAGAGGAGCCTTGACAGCCACTTCAGTGGCCTTCCCTTTCTTGAGCAACCTCTTCTCCAGGTCACCATCCTTTACCTTGCAGAAAGAGGCAGCCAGATTTTTAACCACTTTAGGATTTAAACAAGGTGGAGCAACATTGCAAGTCAGACAGTCAGCAATTGAACAGTTTAAGTGACTTTTGAAACCCCCATTTAATTCAACAATTCTAGGACTTCTTCTCACCTTAGTTTCAACTATAGGTTCCTTGCCCTTTCTCTTTCTGGAAGGAGTGGAAGGAGAGCAAGAGGACTCCTTTGCCTCAATGCCCAGATAAGGGGGGGCCATCTATGAAATGCTTTCATTAGGGATGATGAAAGAGATTGAATTTTCCTTAGCAATAGGTTCTTTAATAATTTCCCAGAAAGGGGAAGTAAGAAAGGGGGAGTAGCAAGCATGAGAGTAATAAAATTGAACCAACTTACAGGAATTTCACACATGAGTGAGTCCTTTGAAGAAGAGTCCTTTTGAATATGGGAAGCAAAGTAGCTTTCCCAGAGTTCCAGACCTTGTTGAGAAAATCCCTGTTTTGCAGCATGAACATCAGGAATGGACACAAAAGTTCTGACCATTCCCACCTGAAGATGGGCTTCATTAGGGGAAAGGAGGTGCTGATCTTCCATCATCCAATCATCATTCTCACCAGCCTCAGCACCAGTGTTCATGGGGCTCTCCACCATCCCTTCCTCATCAGAGTTAGCTTCATCCTCCACTAGGTAGTTCTGAAGAATGTTCTGCAGGCCTTCACCAATACCAACCCCCTGAGGCTCTTCAACCATTGCCTGTCCCTCAACAACTTCAGGTCCAGCATTCACAGATTCATCATCATTAGACTCCTAGTCATTAACAAGAATGGCACCAGTAACTCCACTGTTAACATCCTGTGGGGGGAGATTATGGTTATCCACCGGCATGTCTTCACCAGGAGCAATCACATGACCTTGGACTGCAGCAGCAGCAGCTTCCCAAGGGTCCCAACCTTCATTGTTATCCCCACCAGGAGCAGGATCCTGCACAGGAGCCAACCACTGGCCCCAACCACCAGCCTCACCCCAGGAGTAGGAGGGGGAGGTGGAGGAGGGGGGATCTGGGGCCTAAAGACAGGTAAGGGATGTGGGTCCTCATTGTTAGTCGGAAGTGGGTCCTCATCAGGTGCCCCCCCCCCAAGCAAGTCACTCTGTAACACCTCAACAGAAAAAGTCCAAGATTCAGACACCACCAAGTCGCCTATAGTGAACCTGACACGCTTGGGAATATCCACAAGATCAGTAACACGAATTTTCGCAAGAATCCTTCCTTTGTGGTCCTGGTTCCGCTCCCATAGAAGAACCTTCCCAATATCAGCAAAAACCGCATTCAGATCTTTAGTATGCTAGTGGTCCAAGGGGGGCCAACTAGCATCACCCAACACTCGTTGTTGAACTGTGCTCTCCTCCAATTTTGCCCCTCGTTGTGCTTAACAAAAGATACATGCACGTCTTGGAAAGGGATAGGGCTGGCCGCGATGAGCCTGTCCCTGTCACTAACATGATGAAATTGAACATATGCAGCCCCAAAAGGAAAGGCCTGAACATCTCGAAAGTGCGCACGAGCGTCATTGTTGAGGAAATCGACAAGAACGTCACGAATATTCAAGAAAGGAACCTGACCAGGGGGGAGGGTATTAATGGTTGCGATAGCATACTGTTCATGGGTCCGCGACCATCGCGGAACCACCACCCTCTTGACCGGGTTCTTCTAGCCACTTGCAAAACTTGAAAGCCATTCGGCAAGAACGGTTCAGGATCAATCGGAATGTTCGCCATTGCGTCAGGCTTCGCCAGCGACGAGCAAGGGAGAGTTGGGGTTTCTACAAGCGGGGGAGTTGAGGACACAGGGAATCTAGCAGTTTTTTTTGCAAAGAAATGGAGAACTCTTGGAAACCGCTGAAAACAGTGGGCCGAAAATGAGGATTTTGCTGGGCCTTGAACCACCCAATGTAAGACTTGTTGGGCCACAAACATTTTGGGAAGGAAGGGAATTTCAAAAAAGGAATAAGACCAGGTAGTTTAAATGCCGCGCGATTAGCGCCACCTTTTGACCCGACCGGCGTTACCATAGATTTAACACCACAATCAGCGAGAACCTGCGCGTAAGACCTGTCATGATTACTCGAAATGAAATCACACTTACTGCGCTCAGCAGGAATGGGCGATGAATCCGCATCAGCAGTCGGAAATTTGAGACGTTGGAAAATAGATAGAATCTTATTGCCATGCTTCATCAAAGGAGATTTTTTGGGACTTTTCTTTTTGTACGTGACAACTTTCCAATCTCCTGTATATTCTTTGTAAAATTCCTTTTCTTCAAAAATCCATTTTGGGTCACCATTACCCCAAAGATTAACATGAACCACAAAAGACTCACATGAAAATTTTGAAATATTGTAAATTTCAAAACCCACCGCCCTTGAAGCAACCGAGAAACGAAAAGTTCTATCTTGCAGCAATTTCACTTGCAATTTAGAAGCCTGGTCACCAAAACAAGCTTGGAGTGCAAGACCAACTGTATGGATATCCAATTTAAAATTTGCTCTTCCAAAAGAACAAACCAGATAGAAAGGTCTCTTTCTGAAACCACCAAGGAAATTAACTTGATGCCTGAACTTATCAAACAGCTTCTTCTCAAATTCCTGCCCAAAAGAGAAATCCAGGGCAGGTCGATTCATAGATGCATCCTTACGAAGGGACTCCTTAGGAAAATCCTTGTCAAAATCTAGGGTTTTTGGAACAATCATTTCAGCTTCGAGAGAATTCTCTTTTACCGAAGAGAGAGGTAAGATCTGAGTACCAACCAAAACCCTTTTCACTTGAAGATCAAGAGAAACCCCAGTGGCCACAACCTCCCCTTGGAGCAAATATCGAGCATCAATGACCACCTCATTGTGGTTGAGGAGAACTAATATTTTAGCACTAGGGAAAAGCATCAGAAAACCCTTAGAAGGTTCCAGACTATCAACCGGCAGGGAGGAGCAAAGAGCATGCCATTTAAGGCCAGTTTCCTCATCTGTTCCAGAGATGGTTGGAGATCTACCAAGAAAACCAGATGAAGGAACCAAAAGATCATTGACACGAGAAAGGTGAGAGGGGAACCTCAAAACAGATCCAATAGAAATCTTCTCCCCATTTTCCAAACATCTACCCTCAAGGGGAGAACCTTTAGCATTTAGAAGAACCAGCCAAGAATCAGCCGAGAGAACGAGCGATCCCTCAAGAAACTTACCACCCGTGGTCACCCTAGAGTAGGTGACCTTCCAACCGCCACCATAGGAATCCATGCAGAACCCACGCCGGTGAGAAGCCGGCGAAGGCCGGAGGCCGACCAACGGTCACCTCAGAGGAGCCTCATGCCTCGGAAATCGTGCGGATTGTTTTTTTGAAGAGGAGAGTCAAAAAGTATATCTGTGAATGTGAATGAAATTGATGGTTTTAAGAACCATTCTGTGAACTACGATACAGTGGGACTGGATACAACTTCACTAACACTAGAGCTCAAGTGCTACTACTTCTTGGAATCGGTGGCTTCATCATCCTCATCATCATCAATGAAGGCGAAATCATCCTCATCGGTGAAGAAGTCCATGGCTTGATCCTCCAGAAAGTCTTTATCGTCACTGAGGTACGAGTAGGGGTCTCCACGGATGTCTTGCCCTGTATTCTCCCTCTCCTCAAGCTGCATGTCCCTCTCGTGGATGGTATCCTCCAAGTTTGTGATACTTGACAGAGGAGGGCAATGATGTGCTCCTTCTTGTTAAGATGACGGCGACGAGACTTGCGATCCTTCACTAGCATGGCGATGGTCTGGTCCTTCTTGATGGCGATGGCGTATTTGCGGTTGGCATAGGAACGAGCATTGTCCAACTCCTTCTGCTGGTGATACATCATGAAACTGAGGTGGTCCACTTGATGCTTGAGCTTCGGGTGATATGGTGCCTCCAGTGGTTGTCCCATAACATCACGCCTTGGATAGAACTCAAAGTGGGTGCCCTTGATCTGATTGATACTCTGCCCACATAGACGGGCAAGAGCTTCCTGCATGGCCCTGTCCAGTCCATCGAGCCAATTGTTCTCCCTTAAGCTGAAGTGGACTCCCTCTGAGGTGGGGGCTTCAATCTTTCCTCAGAGACTGCAACAATCAGCCATTGCAATTCTCCTCTTTCCTGATTGTTGAGGTGAAATCCGAAGAACTCGTGGTGCGGGCACTCCAGAAGTTCCGAGAGCTGGTCCAAATCACGCTCAAATATGACATCTCCTCCATTTCCCAACTGGTAGAACTTTCTATACTTCACGTCCATCTATAAGAATGTAGGATGAGTAAGTTAGTAGAGTGATCAAGTGTGTCAAATTTTATGTAAGTTCGCAAGAATTTTTGAGGAACATGAATTTTCATGAAACAACCTAAGTGATAAGAATGAGACTAAGTTTTCATAAATACTCACTTCCTTTGTTATGAAACTAAGTTTTTGATTCAAGCGTCCATTCTAACTAGGGTCTCCTATGGTCAGGATGGCTCTGATACCAACTTGTCAACACCCGGATTCTTAATCCTAGATGCTTGTTCTGCCATACATCGCAATCCCAGGATTACCATTTTTGCGAGACATAATAGATTGGATATCACAGTACATCATCCATTACAAACCATACATAAGGTCTTACAACAAATAAAGGATCTCATGATCCAGTCTTAGTACAAACAAGCAGTGGAATAATATAATAACAGTAGCATGGGCGAGGCTCCATCTTCATGGTCACAGGACATGCTGACGATGGGAGATGATCCTAGTTGTCGTGACCTTCCTGCGGTCAATCCTCCTTATAGTCCTCTTCATAGTCTGGCCACAAGAATATCCAGGGACAAATCCATGAGTACTCTTTAAGTACTCGCAAACTATCACTAACAAGTAAGGTGGTTTGAGTAGGAATACTAAGTTCTAGGTTGTTTTGCAAAAAGCCAGATTTATCTCTAACTATGTTTAGAAGAAAAGAAAGCTAGTTTAAGGTTCTACAACACCTAAGTGGGAACTTGAGTTTTCATATCACAACCCTGTTGTGGTCAAGTCAAGATCATGATTCATTTCACAAGTCATTTTGAAAACATCTGAAGATGGAACAGTATGGCCACTCCAACTATCCATAACCGCGGACATGGCTATTCGAATAGTTTGACACTCTGCAGAGGTGGTACACTTTCACCACAATATTTGATACATCCGTGAAGAACAATCCTGAATTCACCATACTAAATATTTGAATAATCAATCCAAACCTTTCTATTACGCCCTAGTATAGGCACTTCTCCTATGAGTTTGGCCTCCCAACCATGACCATCTGTCATCTTGGGAACTCCATAGGTGGTCAATCTTCACGTGGTATCCTCAGCTCAAACCTCGGCCGCAAGGGAACCCATACTAAGGTATATAAACTTCCAGTCAAGCCCTACCCAAATTTCGGGTATTTTGGTTGTATAGTAAAATTGGAATGGTATCGCATCTAGACATACCATCAGTTTTAAAAAGGGTTAAGGCTCATGACTCAACATTTTCATCATCAAAATCACCTTGTCTTCACTAACACATGTCAAAACATTTCATTAGAATGACTCATCATTCTAATGTTTCATATCCATTTTCACCAAGTATTCCCACCCTAATTGATCAAGTTTTATGCTTAGCACTAGCAACTGAAGTTGGGGGTAAACACTAATGAGGGGTGGTAATCAACAGTGAATTATATAATTTCAATCTCATGCCTCAGGATGACATCAAGATTTATCTAACTTAGGCCAAATTTTATGCTCTTTATTCTATCTTTCATATCTTTCCAAAACATACAAATCACTAAATTAAAGTACTAAAGAGCTTTGATAAAGAAATAAAAATAAACAAGATTGCAAGTAAAACTGGGATTTGGTATCATCAAGTGGTATAAGAAAGGCATGCCTAATGCATTGCATAGGTTATCTTGTAGTTTTAAGCTTGCAAGTATGACTTGCATGGATTAGCTTAGCTTGCTAAGATAGTAGCTTGCTAGGATGGCTTGCCTTGTGTAGTGTAGTGGTTGAAGTTCCCCTCGGCTTCTTCCTCGTAGTAGTCTCCTTCCTCTTCGTATCCTTGGTCGATACTAGCGTCTATAAGTAAATATGAGGTACACAATCACCAAACAGTACTTAACTAGTTCTATTTATCAAACCAGGGTTTTCACTAGATGATCTAGCATCATCACCAACCTCACCAAGATTAAGGCACTAGTTGCATTTATTTTATTTTAGAAAAGTAATTTATACTCATTGAAGACTACTTAAGATTTAATATTCTCCAGCTAAAACATGGGATCATGTTGACACATGTCATCACCACATATTTCAATACTTGGGAATGTGATTTAAATTGGTGTCACAATTTAATAAGGTTTAACCTTTTTATTTTAATTAATTAAAGTAACTAGAAATGCCTATGGTGCATTCTTTTATTACTTGTCCATTATTACTACAAGTAAACTTAGATATTTTTATATATTTGGAAAGGTCTTATAAAATGTGATTTTTGAGAGTTGGAATCAACTCAAAAGCTTTTATGGTTGAATTTTGAAAAATGTTTGAAGGCAGAAAAGTCTCTTCCTTGTTATTTTTACCATAGGTGATCTACAACTCCAAATGATTTAACTCCAACGGGCTTCGATTAAAAGGTCAATACCTTTCTAACAAAATTAGTTTCATGCAATTTGGTTCAGTGAAACTATCTGAATGGAATTTTGAAACTACTACCAGAACTAAGTTTGAAACTAAATTGATAAACCTAAATTCAAACTACTGGGTCATGCGGGAAGTTAACTGGGCCGGCCCACTACGCACAGCGCGCGCGGGCGGGTTTAATTGGTTGTCCCCACTCGTCAGTGAGACAGGCGGGTGCGAAGGGTTACGGGGTGATTATAACCGTAGGATTAGAAGTAAGATCTACGGCTGAGGTTCATCGTCCACATCTAAACAGAACACAACGAGCAGGAACCCTAGAACGGCCAGTGGGGGTCAGTGGCAGCTCACCGGTGCATTGGGCGAGGGTCGGCGATGGGGGCGAACGACGAAGTCGATGACTGCGATCCTCCTGGTACTGGTGGCTCCTCCTGGGGTGGCTCCAATCAACGACGCCCTTCTCCTCTAGCAGCGGCAAGCTCCGGTGAAATTCCAGCAACCTGGTGCTCGCCTTGATCCGGGGAAGAAGTGGGGTGGTTATGAGAGAGAGGGTAGTGGAATGGTGTGCTGAATTCAAACGAGGAAGGCCTCTATTTATAGTGTGACGAGGGGACCGAAGGGTGCGGGATGATCTCGTAGGGGTCGTCTTCACAGTGAGCTAACGGCATGGCTGGCGGTAGGGGGCGGTGCGCTGCCTCCTGGCGAAGCTCAACGACTTGATGGCGAGGCGTGGGGCAGTGCGAATCAGTCGGAACACGTCGATGCTCTTGGTGGCTCCGACGGAAGATTTAATGGCTCACGAGCGCTCCTGGTCGGGCAGCGGCGAACGGGGATGTTTAGTTTGGTTCCTGGGGCGGTGGTGATCACGTACGCGAGCGGCAAAGTCGGGCGCCGTCTGTGCGAGCTTCTCGAGCGCGGCGCTCTGGCGCGCTCTCGGCATGGTCAGAGAGAAAATGGTCGCGAGCGTTCTTGGTGGTCCAGTGGCTAGCAGGGCTCGAGTGCTGGACAGGGGGGTAGCGGTGGATGGTGCCTTGCTTGCTAGACACGGTGGCTAGGCTTGGTTAGGCTTGTAGCATGCTGTCAACATTGGGGGTGGCAAGTGTGCTCGGCCATGGTCACCATGGATGGCATAGTCGAGTTTACAGTGAGCTAGGGCTGCTTAAACAAGTTAGATGATCTACTGAGAGTGTAGGGAGGGCTAGAGATGGGACAAGGTTGGCACATACACTGCTCACTATAGTGTGTGTGGTTTAATTTGATTTGTGCTCAAAAGGTGTTTGATGAAATGGCTGCAAGAGATTTAAATTTGAATTTTTGGATGAAACTTGGTTGTACTAGTCACATACTAGGTAGTCTCTGGTTGGTTGGATTTGTCAAGGTGCACTGGTTTGGTTGGGTTTTGAGAAATGCTGATCTTCTCATATGATAAAGATTCAATTTTGAATTGTCATTTGGATAGGGTTGCCAAATGTTTTTATTGCTTTGCAAAGTGGGCTTGGGTCCACTTTAACTTGGTCTAGAAAGGGGTGAAAATAAATGGATTTGTTTCTGTTTGAAATCTTGGACTAGAAATACTCAAAGTGGTCTAGTGAGCAAGATTGGCAAAAATGACCATTTGCTTGTTTTGTTTCTTTTTGAATTTCTCTTGATTTTATTCTTCTTGGGTTTGATTTAGATGATGTTGTTTTCATCTTTAAACCACTCCTTGTTATTCACAACAATCACACAAGTTCATTCATGCACTCATACATTCATCACATACACACACGCATTCATAATGATTTTAATTAACAAAGGTTTTGTTAACCCTAATTTTGGGTAATTGGAAAGGATAAAGTTGGTTAATATTTTTGGGATGTTACAAACCTTCCCTCCTTAAAAAAATCTCGTCCCGACATTTGAGAAAAAGAAAACTAGGATTTAAATAGATATGGAAATGCTGTCCTGATGTAGTCTTCTCGCTCCTAGGTAGCTTCTTCTTCAGTGTGGTTACTCCACTGAATCTTGAGAAATTTGATACTCCGGGTCCTTGTGGTTCTAAAATCTTCCTCCAAAATACGAATTGGTACTTTGGGATACGTCAGGTCATCGTTGATATCTATGGTTTGGTGATCAATATTCTTGAATACTTCGGTCTTCTCTGGGACTTCGAGGCATTTGCGAAGTAACGATATATGGAACACATTATACACGGCTGACATCTCCTCTGGCAGTTCTAGTTGATACGATACTTCTCCTCGACGATTCAAAATCTTGAAGGGACCCGATATTTGGGGGCTAACTTTCCTTTGAGCTGCAAACGTTGCATTCCCTTCAAAGGTGACACTTTGAGATACAGAAAATCTCCGATATTAAAGTCTAGGTCTCGACTCTCTTGTCGGCATAACTCTTTTGTCTAGATTGGGCGGTCTTGAGGTGCTTACGGATCTTTTGAACTTTCTCTTCGGCTTCTCATAGGATGTCGGGTCTAAAAATCTGACTCTCTCCTACTTCCGACCAATTCAAAGGGGTACGACACTTCCTTCCATACATGAATTCAAATGGGGCCATTTGCAAACTATCTTGGTAACTGTTGTTGTATGAGAATTCTGCGAAAGGCAGACAATCTTCCCATTTAGATCCATATTCTAATACACACGCTCTCAACATATCTTTGAGTATTTGATTTACTCACTCTGTTTGTCCATCTGTCTGAGGGTGATAAGCTGTGCTGAAATCTATTCAGGTTCCTAATCCTTCCTAGACTTTCTTCCAAAATCTCGAGGTAAACTGAGTTCCTCGATCCGACACGATGTTCTTGGGGACTCCATGCAAACTGAAGATTCTAGCAATGTACAACTCTGCTAGTTTCGAACTCTGATAGGTGGTCTTGACAGGTAAGAAATGGGCGACTTTGGATAGTCTATCTACTATGACCCAAATAGAGTCATTTTCCCTACTAGATGTAGGCAGTCCGGTGATAAAATCCATTCCAACTGAATCCCATTTCCATTCCGGAATCTACAATGGTTGGAACAGTCCTACGGGTCTCTGATGATAAAATCCATTCCAACTGACCCTTTGACAAATATCACAATTGGCGATGTAGCTTCCGATTTCTCTCTTCATCTTATTCCACCAAAATTACTCCTTCAAATCTTGATACATCTTTGTTAGAATAAAGAGTATCATGGGCTTCTTTCAAAATGGCTTGTTTCAACTCTGAATCTACTGGCACACAGATACGTCCTTTGTACCAAAAACTCCTTCTTCATCTTTGGTGAATCCGGGTACTTTCCCTGTACCGATGCGACGTTTGATTCCGTTGATACTATCATTTCCTTTCTGCGCCTCCTTGATATGACTGATCAAAGTGGGTTGAAGTTCTATGCTATCCAAAAATCCTTCACTCACTAATCCCATTCTGAAATCTTCCAACTCCTTGTGCAAACTTGGTTGCTCCTTCAGAATCATGGAGTTCAATCGACACGGCAATCTACTAAAGGCATCTGCTACCACTACGGGGGGCGAGAGTGGAGAAGACACGAGTGCTCGTGTGAGAGGGAGTGAATGAGGAGGACTGCGCCGGGGTGGGGTTTGACCCGAGAACAATTGGGCCAAATTGGGCTCAGATGGGCCAGTTGGTAAGCCTGGCCTAGTTCCAAAAGAAATTACAAAATAAACTATTTAGCCAATTATTAAATGACCAAATTACCCCTAAACATAATTTATATCCTAGGAAAATAAAAAAATCATAAAAATATATATGATATATTAAAATGTTCACAAAAATAATACATACCTAGGAAAAATATAACATTACTTGTTTGAGTTAAATGAAATGGAAATAAATATGAAAAATACTAAAATCCTAAATGAAATTCAAAAAAATAAAATAAAAATCATCCTTTTATATAAAAATAAATCTATTACCTTATAAAAAATACTAACTTAGAATATTTAGAAAGAAAAATTGAAGTAAATATCCAAGGAGATTTATTGCTTTGTGAATTTTATAAACCTAAGAATAATACTTAAAAATAAATAAAAATCAATTTTATGATTTTGAATAGACATATCCTACTAGAAAAATATTAAAAATATTATTAGTAAAGTTTTCGAGATTTACAAATAATAAATCCTTAGCTAATTTTACCAAATACAAATTTGATAAACTATGTAAAAACATCTATTAAGTAAGAAATAATGACAAATTTATATTAAACCTTAAATCTTTTTTATCTAAATAATAATTCCAAAACCGTAATCTAGAATCATAATCAGGCTTAAATATAACCACTAACTTTAAAATACTCATCTAAAACTTTAAAATATCAAATCCTTTAAGTTTAATTACTAGTCCAACTCCAAAAATTATAATTCATAATACAAATTTAATTATAAACTAATCATTCACTCAAATATAAGTGAATGATCTCGCAACCTTAATCATACCTATCATAACCTAAAAATAACTAAAACTTATTACATCTTCAGTTTGTTTATGCTTTTAAGGTTAACTTTAATTCCAAAATTTATGATCATCATATCTAAAAACTATTTGTACTATTATAGTTAACTTTGGTCTGTTTCAATTAAGAGTTCGAGTATCTCAAGTCCAAACTATCTGAGAAAATGCAAACGAAATCGATCCTATACTATTAACTATAAAGATTATTTAAACCTTATTAAATAAACCTTTTCTTCAAAGGTTATTCTTTTTGCCAATTCAAACAATAACCCTATAATAAATTCTCCAAAAAATCATAATCACCAGATAGCAATCAACCCTAATGCAACATTGCTTTATAATTTATTGTTATATCTTGAATGTTAAAAACTCAAGTATAAGATAACTACATCCATTGGTAAAGTAATAATTGAAAATAAACCAACTCTTAAAAAACTCACTTAAGTTTAACTCACTTAGACTATCAGGAATACATTTTGGGACTTTTACAAAATACACTAGATTACTTATGCATAACAGCATATTACTTCTTTAAACATTAGTCCTTATCAGACCAATGATGCTATTTTCAGATATTGGACCTTCTGTTGTCCCAAATACCGTGAGTGCATAATCTTGAAATCACAAATGGCAAGTTCACACTTGCCCATGTCCTTTGGTTATTTTCTATCAGATATTTTGCATATCTAGTGTTTTCATCACCTGCATTTTAAAAAGGTCAGAAAACACTATTTTTAGAGTAATATGATTATGGATTATTTACCAAGAGGTAATAACCTAATAAAAAAGTTCTGGTGGTAAAGTAACATAGTACCTAAGTCTTAACAACATATGTCTCCAGTTATTCTTGCGCCGTATATTATGCGTTAACCATGAGATTTGGAATGGTATGGAGAAGTCAGCTGGATCTTCTTCCTTTCACATGTATCCGGATGCACAAGCCGTGGATGTTATCCTTGTAGCATGCATTAATTGGTAATTCGTAGAGGATATGCAGAATAAGGGTGGAACCCTCAACGTCCCACAATAGTTCTGGCATCTGAACGGTCTGCACTAACCATTGCCGTAATTCGATATGCGAGCATGGCGTACACTAAGGAGACATGCGGGGTCATGAAGAAGGGCAGTGATTGGCATAGATCTTAGTCTGGGCCTCATACCAAGGAAGTGTGAATGGGTTTGTGGCATGGATGTGCAACAAAGGTAAGATCTCTCGTGGGTAAAGCAACGCACCTCTGCAGAGTGTAAAAATTGTAACTTGTTACTCCCTGTTCCGGGAAGGAGCTACGAACGCGGTAGGAAAGAAACTCCATGAAATTTTGGGTAAAGCAATGAAGGCTGACAGACATAGTTTTTTAAAATAAAAGAAACCTTTGAAGAAATGATTACGAAAACCTGCATAGCCTACGACCTACGGTCTATGACTGCAGTTAGTGCATCATACACTCCTTTTAGTGGACTTGCTAAGTACACTCGTATTCAATGTATCTTCTTATCCCTTGCTAGATTCTGAAGCAAATACAAACGATGTCTACATCAATTTATTCCCCATAGTATCATCACCAAAAGCTCAAGTTCTTCAATGAAGTCAACATATATATCACCTGAAGTGAAGACAAAATTACTAAAAAGATAGAAGTATAATCCCTAGCCATGGAGCCATGTCTGTAGAGTATTGCAATAGGAACAATACAAGCTAAATAGTTAGATGCTAATCTTGTCTTGGACCTTCTATGTTTCTATTGTAACACTCTGTGGGATGTAGTACTAGTGAAAAGTGTTTCATTGGTATTATGTCAACAACTATAGTATTCTACATCATGCAGTGGTATGCTAGGTCACCACAGCTGGTATCAGAGCATATGCTTTAATCTTAGGTTGGAAACCTAGAAATGGGTAGAACCTATAGGAAGGATAATAGCTACAATAAAGAGTTCTCTAGAGATATGATGAATATTCAATTGGGAATAATTTCATCATATTGATACTGCAATAATTCTTTATTATCATGCAATTTAAGTAAGTACCATGAGTTTTAACTCAATATAACTGATGATAATTTCTTATCTACAGTATGAAATGGCAACACAAGTATCCACACCAGAATGTTCAAGTGTTGAAGAGGAGTTTAGATGACTATGGATGAGATTGGACTAATACTCTCAGACAACTTCTATGGAGTCTATATTGTGAATCAAGACTTCTCATCAAGATTTATAGTTACTATGATAATCATTTCTAGGCACATCCTGTGGATGGTAGCAGCTCAGAAATGATTATATCTTGAAACTTCATATTAAACGGCAAGGATCCACCCTACTAACCTTACAAAAGTCTATTAAATCATTTTCCTAAACACTGTAGGAATCATACCTAGGAATTATAAGATTGCAATAGTAGCATCCAAAACCATGATCCGAGAGCAAAATCCCAAGCTCTGGTAGTTAGCACTCACACTATTATACCCCATGAAACCTGAAGTTCGGAGCATGAGTAAAATCATTCTACTCTGGTGCGAACTAAACCTACTATAGCTATAGAGTACATGGATCATTATAGGTGTCTATTGAATACCTTCCATAACACTCGCGAAGTACTAGTTTAGGGGTTGGATACTATCATTGAGGATTTTACTAATCCTGTCAAGGCAAGGTCACATAAAAAAAGTTAGATAATGAAGCTAGACATCCTAAATCCATCTTTTCAGGAGAATTGTATGAAGAAACCGAATTCGATGATGCACAATCGAAACCTATGCCTACTATCAGAATAAACCTCAATCACCTGAAGATCCATGGACCAAGCATGCTTTGGAACATAAATCTTGGGTGAAACATATCCAAATATTCCTGTAGAGAACTACGATGGATAGGGAATAGATCCTATTGACTTAGAAGAATGTCCTGGAAGTTATTATACCAATATGTATGAATGGATCAATGAAAAGGCGAAGGAACCATCTTACTTTGAGAAAGCGTTGGAAGAAACACAGGAAATCCTGATGAAAATTATGCAAACTCTAGTCATTTTTCAGTGACTAACCTCAATCTAGGTACTTCTAATCAAGAATACGCACATCCTGGATGCTCTTATGCTCCAGAACGCAGTCGAAGGACTTCACGTCATCATGGACGGAACTCCAGGAAGCACTAGAAGAGGATGAAAGTAAGAATGGAAAGTAATCCGAAGAGTTGAGTGCTTGAATAGTGTATATATTGGGTAATGCGTATTGTAGTATTTGAGAGGCTTGCTGAAATAAGTGGGTGTATACTCACATGGACAAGAAAGTTCTTCTAATATAGATAGGTATTGTAATATGTGAGGCGATTAGTAATAGTTGGGAAGTCCAGTTTATCTGTAACTTATGTGAAACCTATGTATAATACATGGTATATGCTTGGTTGTTATTGATATTTAGTTCTTCTTTAATCTTCTTGATTGACTAGATATGTACATGAAGTTTGACATAAGATGCAAATGCATGTGCATCATCAAGTTAGTACTTGATGTTACAGACCTAGATAGATAAGGGAATTTGTGTAAGGGAGTGACGAGTTCTACATACCATAATAAAGACTTGCATGAAGCGTGAAGTCAAATATAAGGTACTTGTAAGGATGAATTAAATTCATATCATTATCAGTTGTTCACAAGGAGGAAGACTAATTTAGAAAAGATATGAAGAAGCTTAAAGAAGTTTTGTAATCAAAATAGATTCAATCTCTCATAACTCGGAGAGAATACCAGTAGAAAATTAAGAGCTTATAGAGTAAATCATAATCCATACACTCTAGGCGGATTAACAGCTCTCTACAAGAAATGTTTTCTTCCACAATGATTGGGCCCGACGGTCGTCATAGAAGGAGCGCCTTCCACGACGAAAATCTCGACTCGACAGTGGCCGATGCAAAACTTTTTTTCCGATTTCACGCCACTCTACTATGGCGAAACCGCTAAAAACATGGAGGAAGCTCGGCGGGCCCGTGGAATAAGTAAGATTTCCGTTTCCTCATGAGATGTTGACTCGCCAAAGTATTTTTTGCGTGTGGGTCCTGGACGTCAGTGATTCTAGCGGACCAAACTTTTCAGTCGTGCCTCCCTGATTTGAACTCGATAAAATTGTTCGATGCCTCTGCCATTTAGTCAGGCTGCTGGGTCTCGCATGTCTGCCTCACATTAGAGGAATCGTGTGTATGATGGAAAATTTTCCTTCCCTGTTCCGAATATGATAGCGTTGCTCGATGCATCTACCGTTTAATCAGGATGCTGGGTCCCACGTGTCATCCTCACACTAGAAGAAATGTGTGCATGATGGATTTTTTCCGGCTCATGCCTCCCTGATATGAACTCGATAACTTTGCTCGATCTATCTGCCGTTAATCATGATGGTGGGTCCCACATGCCAGCCTCTCATTACAAGAATCGTGTGTATGTTGGAATTTTTTTCCTTCGCTCCCGCTACCCTGTTTTGAACTTGATAGTGTTGCTAGATGCATCTATAGTTTAATCACGCAGATGGGCCCCACATGTCATCCTCACATTAGAAGAAACGTGTGCATGATGATTTTTTTCCTTGGTCTGCCGTTAATCGCACTACTCGGTCCCACATGTGAGCCTCTCATTAGAAGAATCTTCTGTATGATGGAATTTTTTCCTTCTCTCCCGCTACCCTGTTCCGAAATTGATTGCACCGCTAGATGCATCTACAGTTGAATCACACAGTTGGGCCCATATGTCATCTTCTCATTAGAAAATACGTGTGTATAATTGTTTTTTGCCCTCGGTCGTGCCTCCGTGTTATCCTGATAGCGTAGCTCGTCCAATGTGCCATTTATTCTGGTTGGTGGGTCCATATGTCAGCATCTCGTTAGAAGAATCGTGTGTATATGGTTGAATTTTTTCTTCTCTAGCACTACCCTATTCCTAACTAGATAGCGTTGATCGATGAATCTGCCGTTTGGTCATGCTTCTGGGTCCCATGTAACATCCCAAAAATATCAAACTTAGATCATCAAAACACTAATCATCAAGTTTAGGGTTAACAAAAACTTTTCTAAATGAATTCATGAATGCATGTATATGTGTATGCATGAATTTTGAATTTCCTTAAAAACCACCTTGTTTGTGTGAACCATTGCTTGTATAATGTTTCTTAGGTGAAAATAACATCATCTAAAACATTCCCCACCCTTTTCCTAAAGACAAGTAAATCAAAACAAATATATTAAGTGAATGGTCATTTTGGCCAATTTAACTCACATGCCTACTTTGGCTGTCTCAAACATTCAAAACCTAACAGAAACATTTCTGGATCTTTGCACCCCTTGAATGTACTCATAACAGAGTATCAAGGCCCACTTTGTGATCATCCAAAAACTTTCAAATGCATAGTTTAAATGACAATTCAAAATTGAATCTTCTTCATATGGGAAGATCGCACTTTTTCAAAACCCACTCAAACAAGCTCAACTTTCAAAACCCAAGCATCTACAGACTCACCAGAACCAATCTAGCAAACTCACCAAAATTCATTTCAAAATTCAAAACTTGAGTTCATGCGGCCATTTTATCAAACAGGTTGCAGACACAAATCAAACAAAACCACAAACACTATAGTGTGCAGTGTTTTGAGCCTAACTTGTTCCCTAGTTAGCTCACACACAACCCAGTAGATCATCTAGAAAGATTAGCCCAACGCTAGCACCCCTGTGAGCTTGCCATTGCCATTAATGGTGAACAGCAGAGCAACCCCATGTCACCCCATTGTGGACAGCAAGCTAGGAGCAGCAGCAAGCCTAGCCAGCATGTCTGGGAGGCAGCCCACCGTCCACCGCCACTGCCTGTCCCAGCCACGAGCGTTGCCAAGCCCTGGACCACGCGCACGAGACACGCCCAGACCATGCCGAGCGTGCGCCAGAGCGCCACCCGCGACCAGCATCCACAGACCGCGCGCCGCCCTCACCGCGCGCACACACGATCACCACCGACCCAGGACACCGCCAGACACCCCCGTTTGCCGCCTCGTGCCATACAGCCACCGCCCGCCGTCGAAGACGCCGCCTCTGCCGCGCAGAGCACCGCCCGTTCCAGACCAAACCACACCGCCCCATGCCTCGCGATCATGTCGTTGAGCATCGCCAGGAGACACAGCACCGTCCCCTACCCTTGCCCATGCCATTAGCTACCTGTAACGTTGCGCCCGACGAGCTCACCTTGCGCCCCGACGGTCCCCTCGCTCGACTATAAATGGAGGCCACCCCCGCACGATTTCTTCACACCATCTCACTCCCCTCTCCCCACTGACCGTGCCACACCATTCTCAGAGCAAGGCGAGCACCACCTTGCCAGAATTTCACCGGAGCCCGCCGCCTCTGGAGAAGAAGGGAGCCAACGATTGGAGCCGCCCCAGGAGAAGCAACCGGTACCAGGAGGATCGCCGTCGTCGACTTCGTCGTTCGCCCGCCTCGCCGACCCTCGCCCATACCCCGGTGAGCCCCCAGCACCCCCCACTGGCCGCGCTAGGTTTCGTTCTTGCCGGAGCTGTCTCGCGTCGACGATGACCCTCAGCCATTGGATTAGAACTAGATCAAACGACCCATGTTGCCCCATACCGCTTCGCCCAGCCCCGTGTCACTGACGAGTGGGGACACCCACTTACGCAGCCCGCGGGAGCACTGCGCTTAGCAGGCCGGCCCATTAGAATTTCCCGCGCAGCCCAGCAATTCAAATTAAACCTTTTTCTTTTTAAATTCAAACACACTTCTGTACCCAACTTCAAAAATCAACCCAGATCGTTTCATTGCACCAAATTGGATGAAACCAATTTTGTTGGAAAGGTCTATGAATGCTTAATCCAAGCCCGTTGGATTCAAGTCATTTGGATCTGTAGATCACCCTTAGCAAAAATAACAAGGCAGAAGCTTTTCTGCATTCAAACATTTTTTCAAATTTAAACCATAAAAGCTTTTGAGTTGATTCCAACTCTCAAAAATCACATTTAACCATACCTTTCAGAATATATAAAAATATAAAGGTTTACTTGCAGAAATATTGTTCAAGGAATAAAAGAATGCTACATAAGCATTTCTAGCCACTTTATTCAATTAAAATAAAAGGGTAAAACCTTATTAAATTGTGACACCACTTTAAATCACATTCCCATGGACTATAATATGTGGTGATGACATGTGTCAACATGATCCCATGTTTAGTTTGGAGAATATTAAATCTTAAGTAGTTTTTCTATGAGTAGAAATGACTTTTCTAAAATAAAAGTATTTAAACCAATCCCTAACCTTGTAATGATAGAGATGATGCTAGATCATCTATAGGACCCTTGTGTGTGATGATTGCAAGTAGTTAAGTATTGTTTTGTGATTGTGTACCACGTATTTATTCATAGATGCTAGTACCGACCAAGGATACGAGGAGGAAGGAGGATACTACGAAGAGGAAGCCGAGGAGAACTTCAATCACTGCTCTGCACAAGGCAAGCTAGTAACTATGCAAGCTTATATTGACACTGATGAAAGCTGATACTATACCAATGCAAGTTAACACTTGCAAGATACCCTGTTGTTGCCACAAACCCATACTTGTGATATGAATACTATATGCCTTAAGCATATGTGATCATACCTACCTGCTAAACCAATCCTAGTTTTATGGCAAGCTTCTTACTTTATTTCTTTATCAAAGCTTACTTAGAGTCCACCTAAGAGTTTGGTAGACGTTAGACAGTTGTGCTCAAGTTGCCTAAAGAGCATAAAATTTGGCCTAAGCTAGAAACCTTGATATCAGCCTAAGATATAATGTTGGACTTAGTGAAACTCCACTAGTTACCACCCTTCATTAGTACCACCCCCAGCTGTAGATGCTAGTGCTAAGCATAAAACTTGATCAACTTTAGATGCGAATACTTGGTGGAAAAATGGTTATGAAAAACTTGGAATGATGGATCATTCTATTGAAATGTTTTGGACATGTTTTTACAAACACTTAATGATTTTGGTGATGAAAATGTTGAGGCATGAGCCTTAGCCCTTTATAAAATTGATGGTTGTCTGGATGCGATACCATTCCAATTTTATCGTACAACCACAATACCCGAATATTGGGTAGGGCTTGACTGGAAACTTATATACCTTAGTATTAGTTCCCTCACGGCCAAGGTCTGAGATGAGGCTCCTTGTGAAGATTTTCCACCTGTGCAGTACCCAAGATGACAGTGGTCATGGTTGGGAGGCCAAACTCACAGGAGAGGTGCTGATACTAGGGAGTGTAATTGAAAGGTTAGGATTGATTATCCGCATACTGAGTATGGTGAATTCAGGATTTGTTCCTGACGGATGTATCGAATGTTGTGGTGAAAGTGTACAATCTCTGCAGAGTGTCAAACTATTCGAATAGCCGCGTTCGCGGTTATGGACAGTTGGAGTGGCCATACTGTTCCCCCGTCAGACTTTTCAAAATGACTTGTGAACTGAAGTGAGACTTTGACTTGACCACAACAGCGTTGTGACCTGAATTACAAGATCCCACTTAGGAGTTATAAAATTGTGACTAGCTTTGGAACTTAGTAGAGGTAAACCTGGCTTTTTGCAAAACAAACCTAGAGCCTAGAGCCAGACTATGAAGAGGAGTACCTGGAAGATGGACCCCAGGAAGGTTACGACAACTAGGATCATCTCCCATCGTCATCATTGCCTGTGACCCCGAAGATGGAGCTTCGCCTATGCTACCGTTATTATTACGTATTCCGCTGCTTGATGTTGTATTAAGAACTGGATCATGAGATCCCTATTTGTGTAAGAACTTAGGTATCGTTGTAATGGATGAAGTACTATGGTATCCAATTCTATTATGTCTCGCAAAAATGGTAATCCTGGGATTGCGATGTATGGCATAACAGGCATCTAGGATTGAAAAATCCGGGTGTTGACAAGTTGGTATCAGAGCCATCCTGACCATAGGAGACCCTAGTTAGGTTGGACGTGGAACCAAAAACTTATTTTCAAAAACCAAAGAAAACAAATATTTACAAAAACCTATTCTCATTCTTATCTCTTTAATTCTTTCATAAAACCTCATGTTCCGCAAAAACTCTTGCAAAGTAGATAAAATTTTGACACACTTGATCACTCTGCTAATCTACTCATCCTCTATTTTTATAGATGGACGTGAAGTACAGCAAGTTTTATCAACTCGGAAATGGGGGAGACCTTATCTTTGAGAGGGATCTGGATCAGCTTTCGGAACTTCTGGAGCGTCCGCACCCCGAGTTCTTCGGAGCTCAGCTCAATGATCAAGGAGGAGAAGATCTGCAGTGGCTAATTGTTGCAAGTCTCCGAGGAAAGATTGAACCTCCCACAGCGGAGGGAATTCAGTTTACCTTGAGGGAAGACAACTGGCTCGATGGACTTGCCAGAGCAATGTAGGAAGCTCTTTCCCGTCTGTGTGGGCAGAGCATCAATCAGATCAAGGGTACTCGCTTTGAGTTTTTCCCAAGACGTGATGCAAATGGACAACCACTGGAAGCCCCATACCACCCCGAGCTGAAGACTCAATTGGACCACCTCAGCTTCATGATGTATGACCGTCAGGAGGAGTTGGACAACTGCCGTGACTATTGCAACCACAAGTCTGCCATCATCAAGACGAAGGATCAGACCATCGCCATGCTCGCAAAGGATCGCAAGTCTCGCCGCCGTCAGCTCGACAAGAAGGAGCGCATTATTGCCCATCTGCGCCATCGCATCTCATCTCTGGAAGAGACCATCCACGATAGGGACATGCAGTTGGAGGAAAGGGAGAATGCCGGAGAAGATCTTCGTGGAGACCCTTACTCCTATCTTAGCGATGACGATGATTTTCTGGAGGATCAGGCCATGGAATTCTTCACCGATGAGGATGATTTCGCCTTCATCGATGATCCAGAAGATGATGAAGCCACAGACTCCGAGGAGTAGTAGCACTGAGCACTAGCGTAGTGAGTAGTAGTCGGTCCCACTGCATCGTAGATTCCAGAATGGTTCTTAAAACCATCTGTTTTTCCTTGTTGTGGTGTGCGTTGTACTGTGTGCTATGAGTGATTGAATGAAAAAGCAAGTTGCTAGAAAACTTGAGTCAAACTCCAAAAACTTTTCAAAAAACCCAAACCCGTAGCAATTTCCCTCTTTTCTCATGATCTATCTAAATCTTCAGATGCCACGTGTAGGAAGTGGTTCAGCCCCGGACCCAATGTTGCAGATCCTGCAAATGTTGACTTCTGACCGCGAAGCTGAAAGAGCGGAACGTCAAGCCAACCTAGCCACTCTGCAACAGATAGCCCAGCTAGCCCATAACAACCAAGGCCATGGAAATCAGGACAACCACGGATCTAAGCTCAAGAATTTCTGGAATACCAACCCACCCGTTTTCACCAAGTCGGAAGAACCCCTAGACGCCGATGATTGGCTGCAAACCATGGAAAATAACTTAGAAGTAGCCGGAGTGGAAGCCAACAAGAAAGTCTTGTTCGCCACCCATTATCTAGCCGGAGATGCCAGGGCATGTTGGAATAGTGTTCGTGCAATGACCGGAGGCCAGATGATGACCTGGGAGGAATTCAAGGTCAAGTTTAGCAGAACCCATGTGCCACCAGGTTTAATCAAGAGAATGAGAGACGAGTTCAGAGAGTTGAAGCAAGTAAGGATGACTGTAGTGGAATACCGTGACAAATTTTTGTCTTTATCTAGGTATGCCCCGGACGAGATAGACACCGAAGCCAAGAAGAAAGAAAGATTCCTGAATGGTCTGCATGACGAGATGCAGACGGTGTTAGTCAATATCCCCTTTGTTGATATTGAAGCCCTTGTCGACTCTGCTATCCAAATGGAAGGAAAGATCAACCAAGCCAATGAGAACCGCAAGCGTCGCATGATGCATCAACCAGGAACCCATCAGACCCCAAAGTATCGCCCCAACGCATCTCCAGGATTTGCCCCAAGAACCAACAGACCCCCTATGACCCGTCCGACCTATCCCAACCGTGGAAACCCTAGAGCCGGAGGAAATCACAACAACCCCGGCAACTCTAGCAATTTCACCCGTGCCCCACCCAAGTTCAACACCAACAATACTACCACCAATCCCAACACTGCCCCAAGGACTGGAAGCAATGTTGTGCCTATCGCAGCCAAGGACAAGCCACAAGTGACCTGTTATGACTGTGGAAATAAAGGCCACTATTCCAATGAGTGCCCCAACAAGAAGAATACCACAGCCCCCAACGCCAATGTCCCAGCTCAGCAGCAGCGTCGTGTTCAGCCAGGGAGAAGATTTGCCCCAGGGAATTCACTCAACCGCAATGGCCGTCTTTTTCTCATGCATGCTGAAGAAGCTCAGGAAGCGCCAGACGTCGTGCTAGGTATGTTTTCTGTTAATTCAGTACTTGCAAGAGTGTTGTTTGATTCTGGTGCATCACATTCATTTGTCACCGAAGAATTCGCCTGCACTAGTAAAATTCAACCAACCAAATTGAAGCATGTGATGATTGTGCAAATTCCCGGATCAACCACCAAGGCTAGGCAAATTTGCAAAGCCATCCCTATCCGAATCCATGGCATAGATTTTTATGCTAACCTAATAGTACTCGGAACTAAAGGTTTGGAAGTAGTACCAGGAATGGATTGGATGTCCAAACATAAAGGATTGATTGACTGTGAAAAGAAAGCCATTACCATGACCAGTACCACCGGAATATCAGTCGAGCATATATCTGAAACCTTACCTCGTCAATTCAAATGTAACAAGAGTCTAGCCCAACCTACCATTGACCAATTTCGGATAGTCTGCGAATACCCCGATGTATTTCCAGAAGTTTTGCCCGGTATGCCCCCAGATCGGGATATCGAGTTTATCATCGAACTAATCCCCGGAACAGGACCCATAGCCCAGAGACCCTGTAGTATGGACCCGTAAGAACTAGAAGAACTGAAGAAGCAACTGGATTCCATGTTGGAAATCGGATTGATTCAACCAAGTGCGTCCCCATGGAGATCACCGATCTTATTTGTGGACAAGAAGGATGGAGGTAACCGTTTGTGTACGGATTATCGAAAGTTGAATGATGTCACCATCAAGAACAAGTACCCCTTGCCTAAGATAGAAGATTTGTTTGATCAGTTGACCGGTGCCCAGGTGTTTTCTAAGATTAATCTTAGAACCGGCTATCATCAACTCAAAATTCGTGCAGGGGATATCCCAAAGACTGCTTTCACCACCAGATATGGATTGTATGAGTATACAGTCATGTCTTTTGGATTAACCAATGCCCCCGCTTATTTCATGAATCTCATGAATAAGATTTTTATGGAATTCCTGGATAAGTTTGTCGTTGTTTTCATCGATGGCATTCTGATTTATTCCAAATCGGAAGAAGAACATGAGATACACCTAAGGACCATTCTTGGAACCCTTAGACAGCATCAGTTGTATGCAAACTTTAGCAAATGTGAATTCTGGTCACAGGAAGTAGGATTCCTCGGTCACATTGTATCAGCCGGAGGAATTGCCGTTGACCCTGCCAAAGTGAAAGATGTAGAAGATTGGCAAGCCCCAACCGCTCAAACCCAAGTTCGTGCTTTTCTCGGATTGGAGGGATATTACCGCAAATTCGTAGAAGGATTCTCGAGTATAGCCCGACCCATGACCCAATTTCTGAAGAAGGACAAGAAGTTTGAATGGACAGACAAGTGCGGAGCGAGTTTTCAAGAACTCAAGAGGAGATTGATTTCAGCCCCAATCTTGATCATGACGGATATTACGAAGCCCTTCGATGTGTATTGTGACGCATCCAAGATTGGTCTCGGATGTGTGCTAATGCAAGAAGGCAAAGTTATATCTTATCTATCGCGACAATTGAAGCAACATGAACAAAATTACCCAACCCATGACCTCGAACTCGCAGCCATAGTTCTAGCCCTAAAGACATGGAGAAATTACCTAATGGGAAACCGTTGTGAGATTTATTCAGATCACAAGAGCCTAAAGTATATATTCACTCAGAAGGGGCTGAATATGAGGTAGAGAAGATGGATTGAGCTAATCAAGGATTACGACCTGGACATTCACTATCACCCTGGAAAAGCCAATGTGGTAGCCGATGCCCTTAGCAGATTGCCGTGCCGCTTGAACTCCATGATTTTAAAGGAGCAACCAAGTTTGCACAAAGAGATGGAAGATTTTCGAATGTAATTAGTAAGTGAAGGATTTTTGGCTAGCATAGAACTTCAACCCACATTGATCAGTCAGATTAAAGAGGCGCAGAAGGAAAATGCTAGTATCGACGAAATCAAGCGTCGTATCGGTACAGGCAAAGTACCCGGATTCACCGAGGACGAAGAAGGAGTTCTGTGGTACAAAGGACGCCTTTGTGTACCAGCAGATTCGGAATTGAAAGAAGTTATCTTGAAGGAGGCTCATGATACTCTTTATTCTATCCATCCCGGAGGAACTAAGATGTATCAAGATTTGAAAGAGCAATTTTGGTGGCATAAGATGAAGAGAGAAATCGGAAGCTATATCGCCAAGTGTGACATATGTCAGCGAGTCAAGGCAGGACATCAAAGACCCGCTGGATTGTTGCAACCTTTGCAAATTCCGGAATGGAAATGGGATTCTGTAGGAATGGACTTTATCACTGGACTACCTACTTCTAGTAGGGGAAATGACTCTATTTGGGTCATAGTGGACAGATTGTCCAAAGTAGCCCATTTCTTGCCCGTCAAAACCACCTATCAGAGTTCGAAGCTAGCGGAGTTATACATCACTAGAATAATTAGTTTGCACGGAGTCCCCAAGAACATAGTCTCGGATCGAGGAACTCAGTTTACCTCGAGATTCTGGAAGAAAGTCCAAGAAGGTTTAGGAACCCGCCTAGATTTCAGTACCGCGTATCACCCTCAGACCGATGGACAAACGGAGCGAGTAAACCAAATACTCGAAGATATGCTTAGAGCATGTGTGTTAGAATATGGATCCAAATGGGAAGACTGTCTGCCGTTTTGCAGAATTTTCATACAACAATAGTTACCAAGCCAGTTTGCAAATAGCCCCATTTGAATTTATGTACGGAAGAAAGTGCCGCACCCCTTTGAACTGGTCGGAAGTAGGAGAGAGTCAGATTTTCGGACCCGACATCCTACGAGAAGCAGAAGAGAAGGTTCACAAGATTCGTGAACACCTCAAGACAACCCAATCCCGACAAAAGAGTTACTCCAACAAGAGACGTCGAGATCTCGCCTTCAACATCAGAGATTTTGTTTATCTGAAAGTGTCGCCATTGAAGGGAATGCAACGTTTCCAACTCAAAGGAAAGTTAGCCCCCGGATATATCAGACCTTTCAAAATTTTGAACCGTCGAGGAGAAGTATCGTATCAACTGGAACTACCTGAAGAGATGTCAGCTGTGCACAATGTGTTCCATATCTCGTTACTTCGCAAGTGTCTCGAAGTCCCCGAGAAGACCGAAGTGTTCAAGAATATCGATCACCGGACCATAGAGATCAACGATGACCTAACCTATCCCGAAGTACCCATCCGTATATTGGAAGAAGCCTTTCGAACTACCAGAACCCGAAGCATCAAGTTTCTCAAGATTCAGTGGAGCAACCACACAGAAGAGGAGGCTACCTGGGAACACGAAGATCACATCAGAACGGAGTTTCCAGATCTCTTAAAATCCTAGGTGATCTTTTCGTCCTTTTTCAAATCTCGGGACGAGATTTTGTTTAAGGGGGGAAGGTTTGTAACATCCCAAAAATATCAAACTTAGATCATCAAAACACTAATCATCAAGTTTAGGGTTAACAAAAACTTTTCTAAATGAATTCATGAATGCATGTATATGTGTATGCATGAATTTTGAATTTCCTTAAAAACCACCTTGTTTGTGTGAACCATTGCTTGTAAAATGTTTCTTAGGTGAAAATAACATCATCTAAAACATTCCCCACCCTTTTCCTAAAGACAAGTAAATCAAAACAAATATATTAAGTGAATGGTCATTTTGGCCAATTTAACTCACATGCCTACTTTGGCTGTCTCAAACTTTCAAAACCTAACAGAAACTTTTCTGGATCTTTGCACCCCTTGAATGTACTCATAACAGAGTATCAAGGCCCACTTTGTGATCATCCAGAAACTTTCAAATGCATAGTTTAAATGACAATTCAAAATTGAATCTTCTTCATATGGGAAGATCCCAGCTTTTCAAAACCCACTCAAACAAGCTCAACTTTCAAAACCCAAGCATCTGCAGACTCACCAGAACCAATCTAGCAAACTCACCAAAATTCATTTCAAAATTCAAAACTTGAGTTCATGCGGCCATTTCATCAAACAGGTTGCAGACACAAATCAAACAAAACCACAAACACTATAGTGTGCAGTGTTTTGAGCCTAACTTGTTCCCTAGTTAGCTCACACACAACCCAGTAGATCATCTAGAAAGATTAGCCCAACACTAGCACCCCTGTGAGCTTGCCATTGCCATTAATCGTGAACAGCCGAGCAACCCCATGTCACCCCATTGTGGACAGCAAGCTAGGAGCAGCAGCAAGCCTAGCCAGCATGTCTGGGAGGCAGCCCACCGTCCACTGCCACTGCCTGTCCCAGCCACGAGCGTTGCCAAGCCCTGGACCACGCGCACGAGACACGCCCAGACCATGCCGACCATGCGCCAGAGCGCCACCCGCGACCAGCGTCCACAGACCACGCGCCGCCCTCACCGCGCGCACACACGATCACCACCGACCCAGGACACCGCCAGACACCCCCGTTTCCCGCCCCGTGCCATACAGCCACCGCCCGCCGTCGAAGACGCCGCCTCTGCCGCGCAGAGCACCGCCCGTTCCAGACCAAACCACACCGCCCCATGCCTCGCGATCATGTCGTTGAGCATCGCCAGGAGACACAACACCGTCCCCTACCCTTGCCCATGCCATTAGCTGCCTGTAACGTCGCCCCCGACGAGCTCACCTTGCGCCCCGACAGTCCCCTCGCTCGACTATAAATAGAGGCCATCCCCGCATGATTTCTTCACACCATCTCACTCCCCTCTCACCACTGACCGTGCCACACCATTCTCAGAGCAAGGCGAGCACCACCTCGCCGGAATTTCACCGGAGCCCGCCGCCTCTAGAGAAGAAGGGAGCCAGCGATTGGAGCCGCCCCAGGAGAAGCCACCGGTACCAGGAGGATCGCCGTCGTCGACTTCGTCGTTCGCCCGCCTCGCCGACCCTCGCCCGTACCCCGGTGAGCCCCCAGCACCCCCCACTGGCCGCGCTAGGTTTCGTTCTCGCCGGAGTTGTCTCGCGTCGACGATGACCCTCAGCCGTTGGATTAGAACTAGATCGAACGACCCACGTTGCCCCATACCGCTTCGCCCAGCCCCGTGTCACTGACGAGTGGGGACACCCACTTACGCAGCCCGCGGGAGCACTGCGCTTAGCAGGCCGGCCCGTTAGAATTTCCCGTGCAGCCCAGCAATTCAAATTAAACCTTTTTCTTTTTAAATTCAAACACACTTCTGTACCCAACTTCAAAAATCAACCCAGATCGTTTCATTGCACCAAATTGGATGAAACCAATTTTGTTGGAAAGGTCTGTGAATGCTTAATCCAAGCCCGTTGGATTCAAGTCATTTGGATCTGTAGATCACCCTTACCAAAAATAACAAGGCAGAAGCTTTTCTGCATTCAAACATTTTTTCAAATTTAAACCATAAAAGCTTTTGAGTTGATTCCAACTCTCAAAAATCACATTTAACCATACCTTTCAGAATATATAAAAATATATAGGTTTACTTGCAGAAATATTGTTCAAGGAATAAAAGAATGCTACATAAGCATTTCTAGCCACTTTAATCAATTAAAATAAAAGGGTAAAACCTTATTAAATTGTGACACCACTTTAAATCACATTCCCATGGACTATAATATGTGGTGATGACATGTGTCAACATGATCCCATGTTTAGTTTGGAGAATATTAAATCTTAAGTAGTTTTTCAATGAGTAGAAATGACTTTTCTAAAATAAAAGGATTTAAACCAATCCCTAACCTTGTAATGATAGAGATGATGCTAGATCATCTATAGGACCCTTGTGTGTGATGATTGCAAGTAGTTAAGTATTGTTTGGTGATTGTGTACCTCTTATTTATTCATAGACGCTAGTACCGACCAGGGATACGAGGAGGAAGGAGGATACTACGAAGAGGAAGCCGAGGAGAACTTCAATCACTGCTCTGCACAAGGCAAGCTAGTAACTATGCAAGCTTATATTGACACTGATGCAAGCTGATACTATACCAATGCAAGTTAACACTTGCAAGATACCCTGTTGTTGCCACAAACCCATACTTGTGATATGAATACTATATGCCTTAAGCATATGTGATCATACCTACCTGCTAAACCAATCCTAGTTTTATGGCAAGCTTCTTACTTTATTTCTTTATCAAAGCTTACTTAGAGTACACCTAAGAGTTTGGTAGATGTTAGACTGTTGTGCTCAAGTTGCCTAAAGAGCATAAAATTTGGCCTAAGCTAGAAACCTTGATATCAGCCTAAGATATAATGTTGGACTTAGTGAAACTCCACTAGTTACCACCCTTCATTAGTACCACCCCCAGCTGTAGATGCTAGTGCTAAGCATAAAACTTGATCAACTTTAGATGGGAATACTTGGTGGAAAAATGGTTATGAAAAACTTGGAATGATGGATCATTCTATTGAAATGTTTTGGACATGTGTTTCCAAACACTTAATGATTTTGGTGATGAAAATGTTGAGGCATGAGCCTTAGCCCTTTATAAAACTGATGGTTGTCTGGATGCGATACCATTCCAATTTTATCGTACAACCACAATACCCGAATATTGGGTAGGGTTTGACTGGAAACTTATATACCTTAGTATTAGTTTCCTTACGGCCAAGGTCTGAGCTGAGGCTACCTTGTGAAGATTGTCCACCTATGCAGTACCCAAGATGACAGTGGTCATGGTTGGGAGGCCAAACTCACAGGAGAGGTGCTGATACTGGGGAGTGTAATTGAAATGTTAGGATTGATTGTCCGCATACTGAGTATGGTGAATTCAGGATTAATTCCTGACGGATGTATCGAATGTTGTGGTGAAAGTGTACAATCTCTGCAGAGTGTCAAACTATTCGAATAGCCGCGTCCGCGGTTATGGACAGTTGGAGTGGCCATACTGTTCCCCCATCAGACTTTTCAAAATGACTTGTGAACTGAAGTGAGACTTTGACTTACCACAACAGAGTTGTGACCTGAATTACAAGATCCCACTTAGGAGTTATAAAATTGTGACTAGCTTTGGAACTTAGTAGAGATAAACCTGGGTTTTTGCAAAACAACCCTAGAGCCTAGAGTCCTATTATCCAAAAACCCCTTACTTGTTAGTATTAGTTTGCGAGTACTTAAAGAGTACTCATGGCTTTGTCCCTGGCTATTCCCATGGCCAGACGATGAAGAGGAGTACCTGGAAGATGGACCCCAGGAAGGTTACGACAACTAGGATCATCTCCCATCGTCGGCATTGCCTGTGACCCCGAAGATGGAGCTTCGCCTACGCTACCGTTATTATTACGTATTCCGCTACTTGATGTTGTATTAAGAACTGGATCATGAGATCCCTATTTGTGTAAGAACTTAGGTATCGTTGTAATGGATGAAGTACCATGTTATCCAATTCTGTTATGTCTTGCAAAAATGGTAATCCTGGGATTGCGATGTATGGCATAACAGGCATCTAGGATTGAAAAATCCGGGTGTTGACATCCCACATGTCAGCATCTCATTAACTTGATAGCGTTGCTCGGCGAATCTGTCGTTTGTTTAGGCTGGTGGGTCCCTTATGTCAGCATCTTATTAGGAAAAATGTGTGCATGTTGGACTTTATTCTTGCTCGCGCCTCCCTGTTTCGAACTTGGCAACGTTGCTCGATGCAGCACATGTATAAGGTCTCGCTGGTGGGTCCCACGTGTTAGCCTCTCCATAAATGAAACATGCTATGATGGAATTTTTTCGGCCGCCTCCGTTGTTCTGACCTTGGTCCATTGCTGGGTCCTAGATGTCAGCCTGCTCTGTGCAGGACACGTGTCTAGGCCGGGTCCCAAATGACAGTCTCCATTTAAAAGATGCAGCAGCAGATTATCTGGGCCCTAGGTATCAGCCTTTCTTAAAAAATGTTACTCAATATATGTTGCTAGATCCCACATGTCAGCGTTACTCTATAATTATAGAAATTGCCACGACCACTATTTTGACCTTGGTACGTTGTTGGGTCCCACATGTTAGCCTTCTCTATGTATGAAGTGTGTCTATGTTGGGTCCCACATGTCAGCCTTCTTTGTGTTGGAAGTGTGTCTATGCTGGGTCCCACATGTCAGACTCTATTTGAAAGTATAGTTGGACTAATTTTTTGGGTCGAGTCTATGCTAGATGCAGCAGCAGTTTATCTGGGTCCACATATCAGCCTTAGAGTATAAAAAACTTGACTCTATAATAACACCAATTACCTAGGATTTGAACTCGGAGGATGTTGACGAACTAGACGTTGCTCGACGAATCTGCCGTTTGGTCACACTGTTGGGTCTGACAGCCTCTTATTAGAAGAAACATGTGCATGTTAGACTTTTTTCTTGCTCGTGCGTCGCTGTTTTGAACTTGGCAACGTTGCTCGATGGATGAGATTTATAAGGTCTCGCTCGTTGGTCCCACGTGTTAGTTTCTATGTAAATGAAACGTGTGTACGATTGAACTTTTTTCGGCTAACTCCGCTGTTTTGACATGCGGCAGCCGTGCATGGTCTTGCTGTTGGGGCTCCATTGCCAGTCTCTCTATAGAGGTATTTACCTTTTTTTAAACCTTCCCATAAAATTCGATGGACTCTGCAGTTCGTGGGTCCCTGATATCAGCCTCTCTGTAATGGGAATTGCTAGAAGTAGAAAATATAAACCAAAGATATATATGTATATATATACACCGGGGATTCGAACTAAGACATTCATCAAATAAAATTGACATAAACTGAGTGCCTTACCGATACACGAAAGATAATTATAGAAAAGATAACATTAACCGTTTATTAGTACTACACCTTATGTATTAGTCTTGTTAAAAATATTTTGTGTCCATGTATATCTACTTTAAAATATATAATGGCATCGCTCCTTGCATCTTAATTTATAAAATGCCACATGATACAGTAGTTTCTTAAAAGTATGGGTAGGCAGAGTTTTTTATTCTAAATTTAAACTAAAAAGAGTTTGGCTATTCTACATGCGCTATACTCCATGGGCTCCTTTCTCTAATTTCACTCGGTTGTTCTTAGCAGTGACCCCTAAAAGGCTGAATTAAAATGTTCAGGGCTATGCTGCATGGGCCTTTATCTAATTTCACTGGGTAGTTCTCAGCATTCTTCTGACCCCTAAAGGGCGAATTAAAATGTTCTGGGCTAAATAGGGGCCGAATGGGCTACCTTTCATCTCATCTGCTAAGGCGGACTTGAAACAAAGACCTCACTAAGGGAGGAAAAAATATTCTCAAAACAAAAAAACAATGGTGGGTGAAAAATACCATGGGATGAGGAAAAAAGGGATAACTCTTTTGACAGATATATTCATGTGAAAAACCTAAAGAACGAGGGAAACACACTCCGCCCGGGCCAAAACTAGACTGATATCCAAATGACAAATCACGCCGTATCTTTACCCCTCTCATCTTTGTCCAAAACACATCCAACGATTCTGATGACAGAAAGGCAAATTCTCTATGGCAAATAGCCAGGGAGCAACGATGCAACTTTTGACAGATTCAGTAGCATTTGAATGATTCAGCAGATAGAAAAATATTGATAGATTCCCAGTTCATATTCAGATGTAGATTCAGCAGCATTTCAAAGTGACCGATTCAGGAAACGTGACCTGAAATTACATAGCAGTACAAAGAGAAATAAATTCTTCTTTCATCCCTACAAAATTATTTTAGTAATAGCAAGGACAGAACATTTGACAGATTCAGTAGCATTCGAAAGATTTAGCAGTATATAATAAGATAAAAAATATCTACAAGTTGCCAGTTCATACTCAGCAGCACTTGACATATTCAACATCATTTCAAAGTGACCGATTCAGCAATACATAGAGAATGGACCAAAATAATTAGCAGATTCAACAATGCAGACATTGAAATTCAATAGATGTAGCAAGGCCATGATTAGAAAGAAATGCAATACCATATTCTACACTCAAATAATCAGGCCACACACATATTTATAAGATCGAATATGTCAAAGAGAGGGGTATACTTAGACCACCTCTATACACAACAATTGCGATTTGAACCGAATGGGCACCAAGATAATACATCTCTGATTCATATTTTTCCTCCAGTGATGGGTCATGGGTGATAACCTACACATATGATCACCTTCTAGCAGCAGTGTTTATAAAATAAAATTAATTTCAAGGATCTACTGGTAAGCCTCTTGAATACCAGGAGTTGTCCTTTCTTCAAAGCATGTGCGTTGGCAAACTCTTACCATCGTGTGTCCTTGAGAATGTTGTCATCTTCCTCCTTCAGGTGGACATCCCAGATGCAGGCAGTGGAGGTCTTAAGCTTGATGGTCGCAGGACACTCACCCTCAAAACAAGACAAAAACCCGGATTCACTCAGCAGTGGATGGCAAGCATATTTAACCCGGATTCACTCAGCACGTTGAAGAAGCTGTGGACGGTCTTCTCCCAATGGGCATACCCAGCCTGCTTCAATGCCCTCTGCATCAGACATGTAGCAGAGTTCTCTCTTGTCTTCTTCCATAGTGATCTCCGTCCAACCTTGTGCTTCTTGCTTGAACACTGCAGAAAATTTGGCCTGAATCAGGGAATGTCTCGAGCTACAACAAATCGAATAGCAAAATAATACCTAAACGAAGACATCTAACAAAACCATAATCCTCCAGTAAAGAGATCAATCAAGCAAACAACAAAAACTATCATCGGCGTACAAACCACCCAAGTAAAACATGGCCAATGACTTCATAAATCATCATCGGTCATGGAATGATCAATACTAAATTTTAGCTTATTGCTACTTACCACAACACAAATGATCAATCTCTTAGTGGAGGTGTTATGGTCATAGATATCCACCTTAAACATGGAATCATCAATTACCTTGAACACCAGGATATCATGAACCTGCAGTTTGTGCCCATCTGCAAAACATAACCAACCTTTGTTGAAGACCAATGTATCACTCTTCTTATCACGCTCGATGTGCATAGACTAGCCGCACTCAAGGCAAGTATTCAGCATGTCAGGCCTAGAAATCCCCTTTAGGCGCTTCTTTAACTCGATGGGGATAACTAGCATGTACATGTCTTGTTTGTCAAGTTGCACGTAGAAGCGAGAGGGCTGAGGAGGGGCCAATTTGTGACCAACCCTTTTAGGGAGGCCTGGCCGTCGCACTTTCTCTATATGTAAACCAGCCTTAAGACGCCTATCGGACACCATTGGCTTTTTTGCTAGTGTGTTCCTCTCAATTCTGAACTTAAAAAAGGGGAAGGGGTAGATTCCCAATCAGAAGTAGTAAAAGGAAGTTGCTCATCGAAGTTAAAGTGAGCATAGTCCTACATAAAGTTGAGTACAGTATATATGAATCAATATCATAAAAATCAAACTGTAGCACAAGTTCAGACTTCAGAATACTTATCTGTTTTTTAGGTTCATAGCATAGCTGCTTCACTTTTTTGCAATCATCTTGTGTACTTGTAAACAAGTGGCAAGCTATAAATAATACTACATATGAAAATACCAGTACGACATATCATGACTAAAGTTATACTTCCTTCGTTTCAAAATATGAGATGTTTTATCTTTGTCAAGCAAATGTATCTAGAATTTTTTTAGTATGTAGGTTCACTCAAGTTTAGGATGAATGTACACACTAAAATAAGTCTAGATTCATTTTCTTCACAAACCTAAAACATCTTATATTTTGAAACGGACGGAGTAGTATGTAAGTGTTGGGATTTTCCAATCTTGATCTAACGGTCAATGTTAAAATTTATTCATACTAGTGCATATCTATACAAAGTACGGGTAGCCACAATATTTCCATAGCTAAATCTGACAAAAACTGAATCTGGCTTCACCATGGAATTTGGCTAGAGCTCCACAATGTAGCTATTCTAATTTTCTGCATCATGTGGTCCCACCGCTGACAAGAATAGCCTTATTTTTTTGTCAAGGTATGAGACCAAAGGACACATGTCACACATAGGGTTGACTCAGAAATTTGGAACCACATTGGACATCGGAGCACCCTCTTTCTCCAGTTCCCTCTTTTCCTCAATTTGGAACCACCTCCATAGTGTAGGGAACTACTGCCAAAACCAAAAAGCAAATATGGAACCGCTTTTGGCTACACATTGTGGCAAATGTTGGGATTTGCCTATCTTGATCTAACGGTCAATGTTCAAAGTTATTCGTACTAGTAGTTAACAGTTTTAGAAAAGATGCATGTGTATCTAGACAAAGTTGACTCCATTAAAATTTGGATCGGAGGGAGTACAAAGAAACTAAAAAAATAGAAAACTACTTACACCTGCATGCATCCTAGTGAGTTTAGGAGTACTCAAAGTCTTGTTGGATGGTTCCGCCGCCAGAGAATACATTTCTGCGGGTGATGGGTCCTTGGTCGCACAAGTGGTGCCGCTGCCGGATATATTGGTGTCGACGCGGGAGAAGACGGTGCCGAGGGAGATGCTCCCAGGTCCTCCGATGAAGACAGAGCCTCCAGCGGGGTAGACAGTGCAATGTAGGATGGTGATCGAGCCACCGGATAAGTTGGCGCCGCCGAAGGGTCAGAAACGAATGCAGACTTTGTGGCCACCGCGATCTCCATGCTGGCAGACGATGTGGCATTCTCTATAATACGATGGACGTCGAGCTCATTAAGATTATCTAGCATGTGGAAGATCCAGTCGGCTTGCCTGCCGAATCTCTGGAAGATCTATTCCGCCTCAATTCCCGATATGCAGCTGAAAGAAGAAGGGTGCTTCATAGCAATGATGGTGGAGAGAGAGAGAAGAGAGCGAGCCGGGGGTAGGGTGCGCATTTGCTCTGGCGATGCTTGGGAACTTGTGGACGGCTGCTGCAGTTAGTGTCTGGTCGCATTAGTTTGACTAGTTTCTATTCGCTAGTACTAGTACTCTAGTAAGTACCCCACTTTATACTCGTATATGTATATGGGACGAAGAAGACTACATACAGTACAACTTGTGCTGCGACCTGAAGACTAGGGACACTCATCATATTGTTCGCTGCATGCAGTATGCTAGTCAGACGTGAGTCAACTTATGTAGTATTAAGTAGATATTGTGTACAAAATTATATTTAATTAAGTAAAGATATAAGGACATAAAACTAGCTTTACAAATAATACTACTCCATATGGAATACTATAGAAGGAATAGTTCAACGACCAACTGGGAGCTACTCCCATTACATACGGATTACTACTTCGGTAGTACTGTACAACATTTTAGTAGCAAATACATTGGCCACATGGTTTTTTTCCTTTTTGAAATGCACAGTCAGACTTGTTCCAATCCAGGGTGTTAGAAAAGCTTGGGATGAACCAAAGCAGAATCTTCACGAATGAAGGGTTAATGCGTTTATTTAGCATATTATCTGATGAGAAGGCAGTGTTTGTTGAGAAACCAACAGAGGCGTCCATACCATTCAGACTGAAGCGACATATTTCAGGATGTGGTGGCTCGTAAAGGCATATTGCATAGTGCGACATGCAGACAAAGTTGCTTTTCGTCAGATATCCTTGGGCAACATCGGCACCAACTACCGGCACGCTGATCGGATAGTTCACTCCAAGGAAAAGAGAGTAGGTTCCAAGGTTAGTAACCCTTGTCCATGTCTTACCTCGATGTAGTAACACATCAGGGTCTTTCGAGAACACCAGACAGCCAAATCCAGAAGAATATGTGCGAATAGTGCGACCGCCACTAACAACATTAGGGCGAGCCGTATTAGCACAATTGGACATTGAACATCTTTCTCACTCGCAATGCCCAGAGTAAAGACGAGTAGAAGGTCGGAACCGTCTGGAGAACTGGCTAACCACCACATACCATAATCATACTCGTTCTTGTGGCCTAGATTGCCTTGAGTTCATCCACCTAGTTAACCACGGCTAGTGGCATCAGGTGCAGCGGAGGAACTAGAAAAGAAAAATGCAGTTCACTAAAAAATGTTTGGTTCACAAGATTTAAAAAATGAAGGAATAGGAAAATACAATAATCGGATAGCATGATATAATAAATCGTATTGGAATCATAATCACTGGATTCTGTAATAGAAGCAATCTGGTTGAACCATGCGAAAGAAGGCAGAAATATGTGTGAATAAATGTGTGAATATTATGGATTTGTTCATGAAGCAACCCTGCTGAATGTAATACTACTAATATACATAGCAATCCTTAGGAAAAATCCTATATATATAAATGCTCTAAACTCATAGGGAAATCCTTTCAGATAAAGAGGGTAAAAAGCATAGAATATGAAACATTTCCATATGATAGCTTTGTAAAATAAGCATACATCCATGAATATGAAGCTAGAGCGCTATATATGGAGGTGTAATTACGAGAATAATAAGGAATCCATGCATAAACGCTGCCAATCTCAGTTATGATGAACACTTGTCTTCTATGGATAATTACATCGGTGTAACTAAAATAGGTCAGGGGATCATTCGGAAGAACTATCCATACATCTTGATAGCCGTGATGAACGAGAGTTGAGCCATTCGAAAAGGGCAACAAGAGTGTAATCTTGATATCTCCCAGAAAATGTGGGAACTTGGCAAATAGCTATCTTCTGCAGTATCATACGATGGCCATGATCCAAGAAAGTATCTAGGCGATCAGTGGATTCAAACGACACTGGTGGGAGAAGAATCTTGCGACGAGTGTACATGTTGACAAGTTCCCAACTGTATTGGAGGCCAACCATGGCGATCCAAACACCATTGGCACCTGCCCACTGTTTATTCGTGTTGTCTGGGATGACACCATCTGAGGAGAACCTGTCCAGCGGTGACATCTTATAGAGGAGGCTCTCGCCATCTAACATGCAATCCCTTGGTATCTTAGTTGGGTGAGAATAAAGAACACATGGGAGGCCAAATTGCTGAGAAACTAGCAGAGTTGCACTATATTTTGCTGAGTCAAGATGAAGTTTGGACGAATCGACGAGGCTCGTAGCCGTGATGACTTCGCATCTAGGTGTGAGTTCTTCAAGGGGGACTTCGTTAAACACCTCCTAAAACAGTCGTGAATCATCGTCACTGTCCTTGCTAGATATACCCATCTCAATGCACCTATTGTGGCGACGGTGGATGGGATTCGTTGGTTTCGGCTCTAGAAAAGAGGGACGAGATGAAGAACACATACTCGAGAAACTAGGAGGCGTGGAGGGCGAGTCAGAGTGGGGATAGAGGAAAGTGGAGAGGAGGAGAGGGATAGGGGAACTAGTGCAGTACTAGTTGAATAAAGCACAAGCTAAAAACCATATTAAGGGGTCACCCTTATGATTATGGGTAGTCCATAAGCATTAAAATATTGATTTCTAGTACACGTAGCAATAGAAAACAAATTTTAATCACAAGACTATGAGAGGGTAGCTCTTACATGCGGGTCCTTTGACTTCTAACTCTCTCAAAGAAACTTGACTTCTAATATGCAGGGCATGCGAAATCTCCTCGCTGGCATCATCGATGATGATCTCTCCTCATCAAAGGCTACCCGTTTGGATCTTCTACGCATCTCAACTGTCTTCCTTATCTTGTAAGCTTCCGCGCAATGATTTCGACGTCGTGCAACAGTGTCCAGAAACATAGGGCCTACATCATGTAACCATCAACTTTTAACCAGATTTCCAGTACAGGTGACACCTATTCGGGTGGGAGCACCATGGAGCTCACACAAGTAAGAGGGTTCCAATGAAGAACAATAAATGGTAAATTCAGTTTGTTTCCAGACAGATAAACTCAGTTCAGTCTAATATACGGATTTGCTAGTTCTCAGGCGCATGAGAACATCTTTATGTCCCAGTCAACCCTCTCAACATGAAAAAAATGTAGACATCATTTTTGGACAACTTATCAAAAAACTTGCCTTATGATATGGATTTCCATGTAGTGTATGAACATTCTGGTACTCTCCATATCGCAGATTCTCGTAAAATTTTCCCATATTTGGTAGATATGGTTCTATATTGGAAGGATAAATAATGGGACATTCTAACTTATTGTATGAAAAAAAATATAGTTTTCCAAAACAAACAAATATTTTCAGTGATGGCAATGCGCAGAATATGGCCTAGAATGTAATAACCCTATATTTCACACAAAGTGGACCGTGTTTAATACTACTGTTGGGCATAATATGTGCGCAAGTCTCTTTCAACGCATCCTCTTTCTGCAAGGCATTAACACGAGCAGCAGAAAGCTTATCATGAACATGAAACATTATCCTGGTTGCATTTGGACATGGGTACTTGAGCATATTTGGACATGCATACTACAGGCTATCGCCATCAAGCAATCCAACCGAGATAATGTTGATCCTCCCATATTCACAACACCTACTAGAGGGGAATCAGGCCAATCTTGATATATTCAATGAGGAATTTGCTATATGTGGCGTGCTTTGCCAAGGTATTCGCCTTGTGCTTACGACCGTGTCCACGATCGACGCCCACCGAGTGTTGGATCATGCTGTCGATGTTCTTGTTGATGACTTTGCCACAAAATGGGCAAAACAGGTTCCCATTATAGTGGAAACGAATTTTCCCACTCGCAACCGCCTAAGTACATAGCGGCTCTTTCTGCCCTGGTATGCTTGTCTTCGTCCATGTCGTCAGATTCTTCCTACGGATTTTTAAGTACATAAGAACTCATATGGGCCTGTTTGATTCGTAGGATAAGAAAAATAAAGGATTCTCTATATCCTTCAAATCAAACAACCATCATAGTAAATTTTCTTATGGGATAATCCTACAATATCCTATACAGATCCTTTGAATCAAACATGCTCTAAAAGATGTAATTGAAATAGAACTCAAGCATTGACATTTATGAATATGAATGCCAACATATAATATTCGCAGTTGATATTTTAGTTTACGTATCATCGCTCGATTATAAATTGTAATCATCTGATTCCTAAATTTTGTATTAAGAATAATAACAAGAGTGGAACAAAAAAAATTCACTATAGAATCGAACAATATTCATGTACATTTTATTGACAGAAATTTATTTGACATCAATCAACAATCCAGTAACAGAAATCCCTAAAACCCCTAAAATCTAATATGCTTACAAAAATTATGTGACAGATCAATCAAATCTACAACAAGAAGACCGTATGAACAATAACAAACAGAAGTAAAAATGCTAGATGGAAGATTAGCAGATCTAATCAAATCTGCAAATCTAATCAAATCTGCAAAAGGATCAACCCTTCGAACCGGAGAATCCGATATGTCTACAATAAGAAGGAGGCAGATCAAAATAATCTACAGATCGAGAAAAACCTACGTATTAACAGTAAAATCTGAGAAAAGCAAAGCAGAGTAGTACCTTTGTTTCCTCATTGAAGAGCTCCTCCTTGAATCCATCCCTCTCTTTGAATGCTTCGATGAAGGGGTTGATGATGGTGTGGGCGTAGTTCTCGTCTTCCTCTGGGAAAAAGATGCTATCGCCTCCACCTACATGCACCTCATCAAGGTATGCTGGTGGCACCACGACGTTCTCATTCACCTGCTCCTCGACTATGATGGTGACCGGATGGACGGAGCTAGAAACAGTGACGGCCCGGGGACGAGAGGCGTGTGTGACCGGAGAAGCCAGGGCCGCCACGGAGGCGACGACCACAGAGCCCTGTGTCGCGCCTCCATCTGGCTTCGCCTCCGGCTTAACTCCACGGGTTCCCTTTATGGTGCAGCAAAGGAAGTGGATAAGTTGGTGCTGCGAAAGGAGCTCTTGCGGTAGGTGCGGTCAGGTTTTTTTTACAAGACATATTGGGGGGAGAAGGCGACGCTCTTGGAAGAAACGAAGGAGGCCGAGGTGGTTTATATACGCGGGGACGGTTGGTTTCCCTTGAGTAGACACGTCTGGGTGTGGACGCGTGGGTACGGAATCTGGACTCGGGCATGATCTCCAAACGTTGACCATGTTTTTAGAAAAATATATTAATATTTACAACATGAAATCCATACTGTTTGATACATCGTGAAACATAGTTTGACATAGTATCTATATAATATCATAGTTCTTTATATTTTTTGCTAGAAGTTTGGCCAAAATTTTCGTAGCTTGATTTTTTTTTAAAATATAAGCCTTAAGCTTTGGAACGGAGCTAGTATCGAATTGCATCACCAGATCCACGCGCATGATACTACTAAAGTACTCGTTTTTTTATTATGCACTTGTAGACCATATTTAAGGTACTTTCATTAAATTGGGCAACGCCATTCTATTGGACGAATATATGCATACAACTTGAACATTATTGAAAATCCCTAAACCCTAAACAACCCCGAAAACCTAAACCCTCAACTCCTAAATACTAAAACCCTAAACCCCTCAACCCATAATTAAACCCTAACCAAGTAGGTATCATGCACTTATAGATCCAAATTTGAGATACTTTCATTAAATTGCGGTAACACCATTTTATTCCATGATTAAAAGCATAAAGCAGCTTGAAAATTATTGAAAATTACAGAAACCATAAAACTTGAACACCATTGAAAATTCCCTAAACCCTAAACCCCTAAACGACCCTGACTAAGCAACATGTATATCATCCACTTATAGATCAACATTTGAGATATACTTTCATTAAATTATGGTTAAGCCATTCCATTCCACGAATCTAAGCATAAAGCTTGGATATTATTGAAAATGCCATAAAACCTAAACCTTAAACCCTATAACCCTAAACCCTTGCCAAGAAAGTATCATGCACTTATAGATCAAAATTTGAGATACTTTTATTAAATTGCGCTAACGCCATTATTCTAATTCACGAAAGCTCCGACATTATTGAAAATTTCCTAAAGTACCCTAATACACTAAATTCTAAACCCTAAGCCATATACCCCTAAAAACCCTTAACCCTCAACCCCTAACTCAAATCTCGGACATATTGTTGAAAATTTCCTAAACCCTAAAACCCGAAACTACCCCTAAAAAACCAAAAACCTAAACCCTCAACAATAAAACCCTAAACCCTCAACCCATAAATAACCCTAACCAAACATGTATAATGAACTTATTGATCAAAATTTGAGATGTTTTTATTATTAAATTGTTACTAAGTCATTATATTTCGTGAATATATGCCTAAAGCTCGATCTTTAATGAAAATTATCGAAACCCTAAATCCCTAAACAACTAAACCCTAAAACCTAAAACACTAAACCCCTAAACCCTAAAACCCGAAACACTAAACCATTAAACCTTGATTGAGCAGCTGTCATGCACACTTATATATCAAATTAATATTCAGATACTTTTATTAATTTGGGTAACACCATTATAGTCGATGAATATAGGCATAAAGCATGAACATCATTGAAAGTTCCCTAAACTCTCGACCATAAACAACCCCTAAAACTTAAATCATAAACCCATACATACTAAAACCGTAAACCCTGAACCAACATATACCCTAACCAAGCATGTATCATGCACTTATAGATCAAAATTTGAGATTCTTAAATTAAATTTGCGGCAACGCTATTGTATTCCATGAATATAAGCATAAACCTTGAACTTTATTGAAAATTTCCTAAACCCTAAACCTCTAAACCCATAGTCAAACCCTAACTAAGCATGTATCATGCACTTGTAGATTCAACTTTGAGATACTTCCATTAAATTACGATAACACCATTCTATTTCATGATTAAAAGCATAAAGCAGCTTGAACATTATTGAAATTTCCTGAAACCATAAATCCCTAAACACTAAACCCCTAAACACTGACCAAACAAGTATCATGCAATTTTAGATCAAATTTGAGATACTTACATTAACTTGGGCAACGCCATTATATTCGACGAATATAAGCATAATGCTTGAATATTATTGAAAATTACCTAAACCCTAAATCCTAATAAATAAACCCTAAACCCTTAAATACTAAAACCCCAAACCCTTGAACCCATAATTAAACCCTAACCAAGTAGGGTATCATGCATTTATAGATCCAAATTTGAGATACTTTCATTAAATTACGGTAATGCCATTATATTCCACAATTATAAGCATAAAGCTTGAATATTATTGAAAATTCCCGAAACCCCTAGACGATCATGACTAGGAAGGTGTATCATCCACTTGCTCTAGTGGTATGGTGTATTGTAAGATATAAGACAAGATAAATATAAGAAAATAATTATGGCATATTTGATTCGTAGGATAAAAAACATAGGAATAGGAAAAATATAGGATTGCAATGTGATGACCACTCCAATCATACAGGTATTCCTATGAAACAAAGTTCGTTTGACTCCACCATAGGAAAAACAAAAGATTCTAAAAAAGAGGTAAGGGTGCATGTTTGCTTTCCTATGAAATCTAGCAGTAATCCTTCGGAAATATTCCTACAGGAATCAATCGTACAAATCAAATGACCATCATAGTAAAATTTCCCATAGGATTTAATCCTACAAATTTCCTATGCAAATACTTTGAATCAAACAATCCCTTACTACTGTGAATGGCCGATCTTTTGAATAACCTTCCCTCCCGATGTTTGGGAAGCACGTTTTTGCTCAAAGTCATGCTTTTTAAAATTTGTCCTACAATATAGAAAAATGTGTTTAAGTTATAATACCTAATCATTATTGTTAGAACTATTATGAAATATACGTTCATATGGTGTGCATTAGATATTATAGATGTTGGTAATTTTTCTCTGTAATTTTGATCAAATTTTGGATTTGTTGACTTTGACCAATAATTACTACTCCTATATGCGTTTTAGTTTGGGATATATAAAGGAAGTAGTACTACAACAAATAATATGTCTCGGAGTGGAGGGGGAAACCAAAGAGAAAGAGGGCAACATCGAGGAGGACTTGAAGGCGGTACGATATGAGAGCACTCCATGATGATGGGTTTCTGACATGAGGTACTAGTAGTACTATTGCTTTTACAACGTACACACTCTACTACTAGAAGGAGCAATAAATTTGCAAAACAAATTTGTTTTTTCTCTCACCATACATCTCTCCTTGGCGACCCCGCGTGCACCGGCCTGCTGATCTCTCCCTCGTCCACAGCCAGGCGCTATGCTGCGCACGTGTGCCTTGGTACGGCTGCACTATGACTCTGGTGTGCTCGTCATCTGCGGTGTTGTACACAGGAAGGAACCACTTTGGGCCCTGGAGGCAAATTTTAGTCAAATTCAAACTTTTATGGTCTCATCTGAAATCCATGAATGTTCATACATCGCACACCACAATAGCTAATTTCGTCCCTAATTTTTTTGAAAAGGGGCCAAATTTTGACTACAATAGGCTTTCGGATCGAGATGTTGAATCTTGCAAAATAGTAAGCTTAAAACGGTTTACAAAGCACATGACCTAGCTATAACACACTTGTAGTTCCACACTTGAGATACTTTGAGCAAATTGCCGTAAAGCCAGATTATTGCACGGATATATAGCTACAAATCTTGAAAATTTATGAAACCTGGTAATATCAATTAAATAGGCAACACTAGTGGCATTTTAGCCATATACTACCTTATAGCTTCTTCACACAAAACCATTGTTGTCACTTACATTAAATTACGCTAAAGCCATTCCATTCCATGAATATAAGCATAAAGCTTGAACATTCTTGAAATTTACCTAAAACCTAAACTATAAACCCCTCAACCCTAAACCCTCACCGAGCATGTATCATGCAATTCTAGATAAAAATTTGAGATTGATACTTTCATTAAATTGCGCTAACGCCATTCTTTTTCACGAAAATATCCATATGACTCGAACATTAATGAAAATACCCTAAACCCTAAGCCCTATACCCCTAAACCCTAACCCTGACCAGGCAGGTATATATCATGCACTTATAGATCAAAAATTGAGTTATAATTTCATTAAATTGTTGCTAAGTCATTCTATTCCACGAATATAAGCATAAAGCTCGAAATTTATTGGAAATTCCTAAAACCTTAAAATCTAAACTCCTAAACCCTAAAAAATTAAGCAGTTATCATGCACACTTATATATCAAAGTTTGAGATACTTTTATTAAATTGGATAATGACATTGTATTCGATGAATATAATAATGATGCCAAATCATTGTTGAAAAATTCCTAAACCCTAAACAACACATAAAACCTAAACCCTAAACCTCTAAATACTAAAATACTAAACCCTTAACCCCTCAACCCATAATTAAACCCTAACCAAGCAGGTTTATCCTACAGTTATATATATATATATATCCAAATTTGAGATACTTTAATTAAATTGAGGTAACGCCATTCTCTTGCATGAATATAACAATAAAATTTGAACATTATTGAAAAGTCCCTAAACCCTAAATCCCTAAACCCCTAAACCCATAATTAAACCCTAACCAAGTAGGTATCATGCACTTATAGATCCAAATTTGAAATAGTTTCATTAAATTGTGGCAACGCCATTATGTTCCCTACATATAAGCATATAGTTTGAACATTATTGAAATTTCCATAAACCCTAAACCCCTAAACGACCTTGACTAAGCAACAGGTATATATATCATCAACTTATAGATCAACATTTGAGATATACTTTCATTAAATTACGCTAACGCCATTCCATTCCACGAATCTAAGCATAAAGCTTGAAAATTATTGAAAATGCCCTAAAACCTAAACCTTTAACCAAATTTTGAGATACTTTCATTAAATTGTGCTAACGTCATTCTAATTCACGAAAGCTCGATCATAATTGGAAATTCCTAAACCAATAAATCCCCCAATAAATCCTAATCCATAAGCCCCCTATATATACCCCTAAAATCCCTAAACACTCAACCCCTAATCCTAAGCTCAGGCATATTATTGAAAATTTCCTAAACCCTAAACCCTAAACTACCCCTATAAAACCAAAACCCTAAATCATCAATACTATAAAACCCTAGTAAACCCTAAAACCTGAAACACTAAACGCCTACACCCTAAAATCCGAAACACTAAACCCCTAAACCATGATCGAGCAGCTGTCATGCACACTTATAGATCATATTAATTTGTAGATACTTTTATTATTCAGGGTAACACCATTCAATTCGACAAATATAGGCATAAAGCTTAAACGTATTAAAAATTCCCTAAACCTTAACCCTAAACAACCCCTAAAACTTAAATCCTAACTCCATAAATAATACTAAAACCCTAACCCTCAACCCACATACACCCTAACCAAGCATGTATCATGCACTTATAGATCAAAATTTGAGACGCTTTCATTAAATTTCTGTAGCACTATTATATTCCATGAATATAAGTATAAAGCTTGAACATTATTATTGAAAATTCCCTAAATCCCTCAACCCATAAATAAACCCTAGCCAAGCAGGTATCATGCACTTATAGATTCAAATTTGAGATACTTTCATTAAATTATGATAACGCCATTCTATTCCACGATTAAAAACATAAAGCAGCTTGAAGATTATTGAAAATTACAGAAACCATAAAACCCAAAACACTAAACCCCTAAACACTGACCGAAGAAGTATCCTACACTTTTAGATCAAAATTTAGTTACTTGCATTAAATTGGGCAACACCATTATATTCGCGAATACAAGCATAAAGCTTGAACATTGTTGAAAATTACCTAAACCCTAACAAATAAACCCTAAACCCATAAATACTAAAACCCTATAATGATCATTATTGAAAATTCCAGAAACCATAAAACCCTAAACACTAAACCCCTAAAACCCGACCAAACATGTATCATACACTTTTAGATCAAATTTGAGATACTTGCATTAAATTGGGCAACACCATTATATTCGACGAATATAAGCATAAAGCTGAACATTGTTGAAAATTACCAAAACCCTAATAAATAAACCCTAAACCCTTAAATAATAAAACCCTAAATCCTTGAACCCATAATTAAACCCTAACCAAGCAGGGTATCATGCACTTATAGATCCAAATTTGAGATACTTTAATTAAATTGAGATAACGCCATTATATTACACAATTATAAGCATAAAGTTTGAGCATTATTGAAAATTTCCGAAACCCATAAACAACCCTGACTAGGCACGGGAATCATCCACTTGTAGTGCTATGGTATTGTAAGAGATAAGACAACATAAAGATAAGATAAGTATTACTACCGTGAATGGCCAATCTTTTGAATAACTTTCCCTCCGGATGTTTGGGAAGCAAGTGAAAATTTCAAAATCGGAAAAGTTTGAATTTTTTTGCCGCCAAGACCAAAGTGGTTTCCTTCTTATGTACTACTCCTCCTCCACACCATGTCACCAACACGGCTGCCGAACACGCCAAAGAAATAGAGACGCCCCCTCAAAAAAAAGAAAGAAATAGAGCCGTCGTACCGAGGCACACGTCCGCAGCACCACACTATGGACGATGGAGAGATCATCCGGGCCGGTGCGCGGGGGTAGAGGGTGGAGAGATGAGAGGCAGCGAAGGAGAGAGAAAACACACATTATTTTTTTGCGTGCATGGGTGCTGAAATTTACTACTAGTAGAGTAGAATACACTGTAAGGCGGTAGGAGTACCTCATGTCAGGAACCCATCATACTAAACTTTTCTCTGACATCGAACCGCCTTTAACTCCTCTTCTCTCTTCATTGCTTCCCTCTTCCCCTGCCTACATTTTATTCTCTCCGCATGTATAGCGGGTGGACAGAGATGAGCATATGTCCAAGCAAAAAAAATAGACATGGTTTAGTAAATTGACATGTTGTCTATTTATTGCAAGAATTTATCCAGTAAGATTGAATTGGTTTATCCATTAAACATGATAGTTTGTGTGACAATTGCCACGATGTCATATTGAGCGATAACCTTTGAAGTTGCTTCACAACCAAAAGCAATGTTGTCACTTGGAAAAATTAAAATTGGATTTTCCCATTATAAGCAAAGCTTGATTGGCCAAGATGCATCCAATGTACGGAGTACAATACATGGACACGGTACCAGCAACTATAGCTATGCACGTCAAAAAAAGCAACTACGGCTATGACCTTGGTCATCTTGTCTGAAAGACCACAAATGTCTATCAACTAATTAAATGCTCGAAAGTGTACATATGTCTGGGTCTATCTCACGGGGACAGCATCCCCCAAGTGGGAGTGGGAGTTGCGTACCTTAAGCTTTAGCTTCAAAATTTCAAGAGAGCCCCAAAATATCCCGCCCATACATTCAAACATCCAGCCCCAAACATACTTCACTTTTTTTAGAATGGAAACTCCTCTTCTATCACTGCTCTGGAAACAAGAACCTGAGGAGCAATGCAACAATAGAGGGATATAGGTAGTAATTTTGTGTTCCCCCACGTGCATCACCCCATCGACCTGGTTCCCTGCCCCTCTTCAATCATCGTATTTACATGCCCCCTGTGGCCTTACAATAAATTTATGAACCCACAATGCAAGTGCCCCGCTTGTTAGTGACCTAGAATTACGGGAAGTAGAGATTCACATCGTTTGCAGTTCAAAATTCAAACATTTTTCGCTAAACCGAGATAAGATCGTTAAAACCTAACCAAGCATGGTATCATGCACTTATAGATAAAATTTGAGATACTTTTATTAAATTGGGAAACACTATTCTATTCGACGAATATAACCATGAAGCTTGATTATTATTGAAATTTCCCTAAACGCTAAACAACCCCTAAAACATAAATCCTAAGGTCAAGTTTGATTTGAAGGATTCTAGAACATCGGAATAGGAAAACCGTAGGATTGGAGTGGCATGACGTCTTGAATCCTATAAGAAATGAAAATTACATGAATTTGGATCAAGTACGTCTTTTAATCATAGGTAAAGAAAAGGAATTCAAACATGAGGTTAGGGTGAAAGGAAATTTTCCTACAAAATAGAGAGCAAAGAAATCCTTTGAAGGAATCACTACGGATTGTAATCCTTTGAATCAAATTACCAACATTTTGTATATTTTCTAAGGGATAAAATCCTTCACAAATCCTTTGAAATTCCTTTGAATCCAATAAGCCCTAAACCCCTAAATACTAAACCCTAAATCCTCAGCCCCTCAACCCATAATTGAACCCAAACCAAGTATGTACCATGCACTTATTGATCCAAATTTGAGATACTTTCAGTAAATTGCGGTAACGCCATTCTATTCCACATATATAACCATAAAGTTTGAACATTATTGAAAAATACTGAAACCCTAAAACCTAAAAACCTAAAGCCTAAAAACCTACACCCTAAACCCTGAAAGCCTAAAAACCTAAACCCTAAACCCCTAAATACTAAAAACATAAAATCTAAACCCTCAACCCATAATTAAACTATAACATCCCAAAATTTGTATTAATATGTTACTAGAGGCATGCATCATATCATTTGCATCATGGCATCACACAATAAAATGTTGCATCAAAATCCTTCTCCCTAAAACCTTATTTTGTTTTCCTTGTATGGTCCTATAAAGACAAAAGAGGTTATTTAAACCTAAACTTCAAAAGGCTATGCAAAAGTTTATTTTTATAATCCTAAGTTGATCTCCTCCTTTTTAGAAATTTTTAGGGACTGGTTTCATTAAATTTGAGATTGTTATGAAAAATTTATTAAATAAAGTGTAAAATAGAAAATATGAAAAGAACAAAAAATACTAGCTAACCTAACCTAATTGGGCCGGCCCGCGCAGGCCGGACCTCTATGCCCCGCGCACGCGTCACTTAGCCTAGCTGGGCCGCACAGTGCCGCAGCATGCATCCCGCCAGGTCCCGCAGTCGCTGACTTCCCAGCCCCACCATCGTCGTCCTCCCCCGCTGAGACCGCAATGAACACGAACAAGACCTCCCGATATCGATGCATGGATAGACTCTGACTAAAACTGTTTTCGGCTGCCCCCTCCCCCATGATTTTGGCAGATAAAGGTTGCAGCACCCATCCTAGTTTCCCCTCGAAAATCCTAGCCAAATCACACCGAGTCTCTGCTCAATTTTTGACCCCATTGTCGCAGCCACCGAAGCTCGAGAGCTCGAGGTAGGGTACTATTATAGTCGCCCCTTTCCCTCTTTTTCCTCTAATCTTTCTCCCCATGAAACACCTCACCTTGTCCCTTCTTTCCCACCTTGTGCAGTACATCGTCGGCAATCTCTCCTCGACATCTCACCGGAATCCGTGAAGAACAACGAAGCTTTGCCCCAAGCCGAGGAAGCAAGGGTCGCCGCTACTCGAGCTAAAAGGACCACGAGGAAGAGCTGCACCCTGTCGTGTACACTGCCGCCTCGGGAATGCACCAGGACACCGCCGAGCTTCGTCGTCCGACCGTTCTGCCGCCGCTCGCCGTCGTCATCAAGCCAACGTCGTCGCTAGGTAAGTAGACGTGATTTTGTCTGTTAGATCTAGAATAAACGGCATAGATTAGATCTAATGACAAAGGGGTATGGCCAAATAGAATCGCGCCGCGTGTCGCACCACGTCACCCCCGCGTCAGCGCCGTGTCAGCGTCGCATCAGCCCTGCGTCATCGGGCCGAACCAATCTAAGGCCGCCACTGGTCATTAGTGGATATGTTTTTGTTTAAATAGGCAGAATATGTTTTAATCTTGCAAAATTAATAGTAAATAAAATACTTGGCCAAAAATTACAAATAATATACCATTGGATTGCTAAAAATGATTAGAACACAGATCTGGAGTAAAATTGCTAGTTTACTATAGTATTTTATTGGTAGAATTTAATCACTAGATCAGAGTATTTAATTCATCGGAAAATAATCGTAACTCTGTTTTAGTTGATTTGTGTTGTGTTGACTTTGTTATTACGATGCTTACTGTTAAAAATTTTCAAACTTTGCTTAGAAGTATTAGATCTGACTCATGGTATATTTGAAGATTGGATCTTCTTATGGGCATCTAAAATATAGTAATAATCCAAATTACCTAAAATCTATGGGAAATCAATACTAAAAACATCCCCAACACAATAGCACCCCTGAAAAATACCTTGGTCGAATTGGAACTCATTCTTCCATATTACCATGTTGCATGCATGCATATTATTTCTATGGGTTTTTTTGTGCAAGTAGTGATTATATCTATGTTTGTGCTTCGTTACATTGTTCGGAGTGTGCCGAGGAGTATTGTTGTGTAGATTGCTGCTCAGATCAAGGCAAGTTACACCACTTGTTCATACTTATGTCCCAGATTTGTCTATGCACATGATATTCAAATTCTGTAGCATGCATGTGTAGGATGTTCTGGTAGAATTTTCCTTAGTATTTATTTTGCAAGTGCGATGATTTTGTAGCATTCCATGAGTAGCTCTAAACTTAGAAATTTTCTCCTCCTAATAGGCTACCCCTATTTTTGCTATATACTTGGTATGCTATGTATATATAATGTTCCATTAGGAGGCCTCGAAAGACAAGAAATTTTTCTAAGTATAAATGCTCTCTTGAGCGATCTTTTCTCAAAGCCACATCAAAATTAAAACTAAGTTTTCATCTGGGCGGAATGGTTTTCGGGTCAACGATTGGAATTTGGTGGAGGACGGCCGCCCAGGAATCAAAGAAGTCTACCATGTTTCAGAATTCAGAAGCTTCCAGTAGAACCACAATACATATGGGCTATGTCTTGGCCTAGTAATTAGTGGAAAACCTCACCTGGGTACCAACATTTGGAGGTTATGGGAATGGTTGGATCCAGAAGGTAGAGGGGCTACTAAGAGAAAGCCTCGCCATGGTCTTGTTTGTAAAAGGACTTGATCATGGATTGTGGGTAAAGTGCACAAACTGTTGAGAGTATTGCAATTTGATCGATCAGCCGAGTTCATGGAAAAGAACACTTGAGCATATGAAGGATCTTCCTCTCTCTCTCTCTTTCAAAACTTAAAGTTTTCTAAAACCCCATGGCGTGAGTCATATCGCCAAAGGGTGGGATTTTGGGTACTTGGTGAGTAATATCCAAGTGTTAGGTTATTTGGACACTTCGTGAGTAATATCCTCGTGTGCCATTGGACCATATATTACTTAAGCAAATGTTTACAAAGTAGGGTAAAACTCTCTCCCTTTTCTCCACACTTAGAGAAAAACTATCTTTGTGCAAATGAACCCAACAACCTAAACTAGCCTTGCATGTGGAGTTTTATTCCTTCCTTGGTGTAATTTTCCAATACATTCAAAGTATAGACCCAACTTATTGGCTGCACGTTTTATGTGCAGAATCCGAAGATTGAAAGGCGCATAGGGATAGCGAGTCTACACTCAACAAGCCTAGGGCGTTGATAGACTCAAGTTATTTATGTTTCCGCTGTAATTTGAGCTAGCTATATGCTAAGAAAATTTGTAATAATTTCTTATCTCTAGATTATTAGTGTAATAATGACATTGTTCCTTACATGATATTCATCGACTGTGAGTGCTAGCTATTGATCCAGGGACTAGCATGTAAATCACAGGGACCAAGGATCTTTATTGATCCGAGGTCACACATAAACCCTAACCAAGCAGGGTATCATGCACTTATAGATCCAATTTTTTGAGATACTTTCATTAAATTGCGGTAATGTCATTCTGTTTCATGAATATAAGCATAAAACTTGAACATTATTGAAATTTCCCTAAACCCTAACCCTATAAACTGTAACCTTAAAACAGATGGTATCAGAGCACAAAGTTTCATGTAGGACGTGACCCCTAGGATTGGAAACCACCTTTAACTTTGTGTGCCTTACTCGCTTTATTCCTCTAAGTAATTTGAGCTAGCTATATGCTAAGGAAATTTGTAATAATTTCATATCTCTAGATTATTAGTGTAACAATGACATTGTTCCTTACATTATATTCATCGACTGTGAGTGATAGCTATTGATCGAGGGACTAGCATGTAAATCACAGGGACCAAGGATCTTTATTGATCCGAGGTCACAACAGATGGTATCATAGCACAAAGTTTCCTGTAGGACGTGACCCCTAGGATTGGAAACCACCTTTAACTTTGTGTGCCTTACTCGCTTTATTCCTCTAAGTTATTTATGCACTTATAGTACCTTCTTTTTCCTACTTATTTAAGAATCTAATCTTTGTTCCTCTAACTTAAAGATGACGAGCTTCTTCTACGACACCATCATGGACATCGAGCCCCTTCGCTTATAGGATGCCTTATGGACCTCATCACGCATTTGGGACTTCCCCTGCCAACAATCCAGGGAAGCCCAATGAAGAAACTCCACAAGGACGGCTGTTGGGGAGTCAAGGTCATCCAGCCAGGACGAGAAGAAGGCGAGCGCCCAACAGAGTATATAGCAATCTACACCATTAGAGACTCCAAGGAGAAGGCACTTAGCATCATCTTGCAATATCTCATTGGTCGCCTATGTGGGCGCCACCAGGAAGATCTTCAAGGTCACTACGGTGCACTTTTTGGAAGGCGTGATGAGGAAGGAGTCCTGTAGCATCCCAATTGTCTAACAATTGTAATGCTACTTGGTCTAGTAATATATTGGCTACTTCAAATATATAATTGTTGCATCATCATTATATCATGCTCATGACATCATGCCTCCTTGCATTTGAACATCATATAAAAACCCTTTTCGATTTGGTTCTTATCTCATATGCATTATTAATTGTATTTGCTTCTTGATATTGTATTTGGTTCTTGATATATTGTTTAATGCCCAAGTTGAGTTGGGGGCATATCTCTTATTAACTCCACCACCTCTCTTTCACCACCTTATAATTCCACCATTCAACTAAATATGAGCTTGGCATTTATGGGTTTTACTTCTAGATCATGTGGGTTGGGATGGATCCAATTCTTTTCCACATGCTCTCATCTTGGCATTATTTGTTTTCACATTATTGATATATGAGAGCCACATGGCCACCTTTGCATGCCTTGTGAGTGGGACCCCTTTTTCCTAGCTTCCATTTGGATTATCATGGAATTGTGCTCATGTTGGAATATTTTTGGGACTAATAATCATCTAGTGGAATATACACACTAGCAAGTCCCAAATATAATCAATGTGATCATCTCCATCTACCCCACTTGGAATTCTTTCTAAATTCCTTTGCTTGGGCCTTACTCCAATTTTGAGCATGCATAATAATAATGCCATGTATTAATCTTGTTTCCACAAAATAAGCATGGCATTAATTGATTGCATGGGCCATGCAAGAACCATCTTTTGCTAGCTTTGGTTTGTATTTGCATTTTGAGTGGATCTTTTCTAAAACCCCATCACCATACCCATCCTTACCATCACCACCTTTCCTTCTCTTCTCTCTTTTGGCCTAGCTTGTTCATGCTTGGGCTTGGCAAAGGAGTGCCACCACCTCATCCTACCTCTCTCTCTAAACCACACCCATCTATACCTAATCTAAACCCATCACCCCCATCTAGCTAAACCCTAACCCTAAGTAACCACCACCTCTCTCTCTCTCGGCCTTCCCCCCCTCTCTCACCTAGCTGGCCCCACCGGCCACCCTCTCTCCCTGGCCACCTCACCCCTGCCCTAGCTACCACCCCAAACCCTAACCTAGCTCTACCCGAGCCTAGCTCCACCCCTAACCCGAGCCTCACCTCTCTCTCTCCCTAGCTCTCTCTCTGCCCTAGGGGCCCCTCTAGCCCGAACCTGCCCCTGCCTCCCTTGGCCTTGGCCGTCCCCACCTGCCAGCCGCTGGCCTGCCCTGCCTCCCAGCCGAGCACGTGAGGAGGAGGACATAAAGGTGGCCGAGCCACCTTTAGCGTCTACCCCACCCCCACGGCATCTCCCCCTCCTCTCTGCTCTCCACCACCACTCCACGCCACCCCTCTGCCTATCCAGATCTGGCCGAGGCGCCTGGCCATCCTCTCGCCCTCTCCGCCGACACCGCCCTCCCTCACGCCGGCCACCGTCTGTCCTCCACCGATCTCCCTCTTCCCGCAGTGTAGCACGACGTGGAGGTGATCGAGGAAGGCCACGCAGAGCTCCTGCAACCCCCTGTACCCGCCGTCGAGGAGAAGAAGGACCGGAGCCGGAGGAGTCCGCGACGCCGACCCCGAAACCCTAGCTCGCTGGGCCTCTGCTTCATCGCTGTCCTGCTGCTCGCCGACCCGACCCATCGCCACCAACACACTCGCGGTGAGCGGACCTACCTCCTAGACAAACCCCCCTGGCCGATCCCGCCCTAGCGCCGCCGTGCTTTTCGTCGAGCGCCGTCGGAGCGTCGGGTGCGCGCGCGTCTGCTCGCTTCCACTCCGCGTAGCACCTCTTCTAGGCCACGCCCGCCTCCCTGTCACCAAGCCACAGCCCACCGCACTGGTTCGCCACCCCCGCGCGTGCCCGCAGGTCCCCGGTTCGAGCCCCGCACGCCGCGTGCTGCGCGTGCGAGCACCGACCTGTCGTCAGGGTTTCAGAGGAAGAGAAACAGTAGCCGCCGCCGTTTTTGCGAATACCCCCCTACCTTTTTAACCCCCTGAACCCGCGCTTCCTCTAGGCCCCACAGTCAGCGTCGGAGGCAGTTTTGTAAAAAGGCTCCTCGGGTTTGATTGTCTCCACCCGCAGTCCCCCCTGGGCCACGTGTTAGGCCCGCGTCAGCTCGCTGGCAGGTGGGCCTGCAATGCAGCTGGTCCCATCTGTCTGTCCCTGGGGCTAGCACAGGCCACGGTGTCAAACGTCACCGCGCGCGTGTGACCCAGTCAGCAGAGCGGCCCACTCGTCAGCGTCTAGGGCTAGCTCTGGCTGGGTACAAAAAGTCTGCCTGTTTATCTGTTTAATAAAAATGAGTCTAGAAATGCTTAAATCCAAAATTCAAATCTGTTTTTAATATCTTTTAATTCATAAATCCAAATAATGCAAACGATATATGAATTTGAATCAGAAAAATGTGAGGATTTCAAATATGCTATTCCAATTACCTTTTGCACATTTAAAATTCCAAGTTGAGTAAATTACAACAAAATGCCACTGGAACTTAATTAATTAATAACTTTTGTTTTATAACTCCGAATTTAACAAATGATATGTCTAAAATGGTCAGCTCGACGAGACCTTTCTGTTTATGCTATCCATGACTTCAATTGCAGCATGCATCATATAAATATAAAGAATACAGCAACTTATTTGACAATAAAATTTGACCAAAACTCAATAAAAATGTTATTTCTTGTATTCCACACCTCACCCATGCCATGCTACATTATTACCATGCAACTTGTGCATCATTCATCATGGCATGATTGTTTGCTTGACGCATTTAATTCATATGCTTGTGCACTTTATTTATGTTGGCCCTTGTTTGTTTGGTTCTTCTTCGAATAGACGCTGAGCAGGGGATATATCAAGAGAACCAGGAGCACTACCCAGATCCATTCCTTGCTTCAACTGAGCTCCCAGGCAAGCACTACCGCATGCTTGCATACATACAGTACCTATGGCCTCTTTCTTATTCTTGCATCATTGAGTCGCGATTGCATTAAATTGAATCCCAAGTATTGCATAGCCTTTACTATTAAACCCCACCAAAGCTTGTTCCTCCATCCCATGAGCCCATACTACAGGAGTTGTTTGAGCCATGCGAGTCGTAGAACAGCATGTGTAGGGTATGTGAGTGTCTGATGGATAACGAGGTACCTAAACAACTTAACCTGAGTAGTAATGGGATAACTAATGAAAGTGGCACCGGTGAGCAATATCTGTTATTTGGTTTTTATGCTCACTTGTGTCCCGTAAGACCCCGAGTACTTGATTCCTGTTCCAAGAATATTCGCGCTATCCACATCCGGGAGGCCTTATGGACCCCCCTGAGCCAGAGCTTGATTCATTCTTATTTCTTGGGGCCACAAACTAGTTTGAGGTTTTATTTACTATCCTGTACTTATGCCATGCTTTACTGCTTTAATTAAATTGTGCGAGGAGCACACTGTACTGTTTAGGAAGCGGAGTGTTTTCGCGGTATCGACAGTCCCAGTTTTGGGATCTGCTGTCGTTTACAGCCATTGGCGCAAACCTTGAGTCCGTCTCGGAGTCAGCTAGCTCCGTTGCGGGTAGCTTAATGGGGTGGCCCCCTGAAATATTTCTGAATCCTGTGATCGCTTTGTCGTGACTGCCTCGTTGGGTTTTGATTTGGTTTTTCCGAGGCATATCGAGTGTGTGTTGCTATTTGTGCACCCCTGCAGGGTAAAACTTTCTGAAAGCCGTGTCCGCGCTTATGGACGACTTGGAGCACAGTTTCTCGATCATAGACAAGCATAACTAAAGTACCGCTTTTAATTTGACTAGACTAGGTACCTGACTAGTAAATAGTGCAACCCTCATGGAATGGATAATAAAACTGTCAACGGATGGGGGTTGTTCGTCCGCTTCCTCGTCGGTAAGCGAGGAGGAGGATGGATCTGTTAAGATTACCTTTATAACTGTTATAACTGTTGTTATTAATTCACGGACATCCGTCTATCTCTGGTTAGGCGGATGGTTAGCGAGTATCTATAGAACTGTTAGGGTTTATCTTTTGCTGCAATTGCGTCACCCCAGGTTGTGTCCCCTTTAGAGGCATAAAGACTTGCTGAGTACCCCTAGGGTCTCACACGATAAATTATTGGTTCAGATGAACAGGTACACTCGCAAGAAGGATACTGGGTGGAAGAGACGGACGATGTGGGCAACGATCATTCGGTGTAGAGATTCCGGGAACGGGGATCCGTGAGATCTGTGGGCGGGATGTGCTTATTTATGGGGCATCTTATGCCGATTTGCTTCTTATCCGTACTCGGATTTTGTCTTCCGCTTCCGCTTGATACTCTGTTGATTGATGTATGAGGAGATATCCTACACTATTATATCTATCTAGGATATTTGGATCTTGCCGTATGGCGTTGCTATATTTCCTTTCTTTTAGATGGAATGGCTCTGATGTACTATTGTATGGTGGCTTGCATACATACTCATTTGTGTATGTAGTTGATCCCTTCGCCTGCCGATTACGCCGCCCGTTCTTGTCCCGATGTTTGGAAATGGTTGGGACGGCCGAAAGGTCTACCTGTGAGTGGCATTTGGGCCCCACCGTACTATTTCAACCATTTCTGATCATCCAGGCTTGTACTAGGAGCGTAATTCACCGAGGTAGTTACAATTGGTATCAGAGCCATCCCGACCTTCAGGGTCTCAGCCAAATGGTCGTTGTCTGTCTAGCAAATATTTTGGTAGTTATGTATATTAGGGAAAAACAGAACGCGAGAGTAGGACTGCTTCCATTTTTCTTCTTACCCACCCACCCACCCTTTTCTGGTAAGGAAGTGTAACGTTTTCAATCCTCTTCTTAAAAGTTCAAACTAGGATTCACGTGTTCTGGGTTTCCGTAGTACCATAGGTTGTGTATCTGTGTGCGTGAGTGTGTGTGTGTGTAAGTCTTTGTCTATCTGTTGCATCCAAGTTGTTATCTTATCGGCCTTTGGTTATCAACTGTTGGTACATTCCATACCGACAGGCTTTTGCAAACCGACGCGATCTATCTTACTCTTTGTTATCCGACGTTATCTTCTTTGTGGTGTTCGTTTCCGTAGTTGCTAATCTTTAGGTTCGTCGTGAGAAGAAGGTGTTGAGATATGTGTTTTACTTATTCATGTGCGGAGTAATGGTTTGAGTGCGGGATGGAGTCGCGACCATACCACTACTTTTATCATTCGCTCTTGTATATTGGATTGGTAGAGTCACTAATCTTGATTCGTTAAGAGATTTTGCGCATCTATTGGTATTTTAATGCCGAAATTTGTGGAAAATTTTTCTTTGATATATTTGTGTACCACACTCCTTTTCAGTCGTGTGCGATATGCTTAATATCTTCTAGGTGCTTTGAACTTTGTTGATATTTTAATATCATCTTAGTAAATTGTATCCTTTAATCTTGAGTAATTCCATCTTGGTACTATTTTGGATTATTATTATTCTCCATCATAGTACTGACTTGTGTGTTATATCAATCACAGGATGGCACCGCCACGCCGTTCTGAGGAGGACATACAACCTGAACTGGGGGCAGCATTGTCAAGCATCGCCAATGCCTTGGCAGCAATGCAGCAGAACCAGCAGTGCTTTGAGGAAAGTGTCAGGAGGAATGAGTTTGCTCCGCTACCTCCACCTCCCAAGCGAGGAGACATCAAAAGCTTCCTGAAGTTCAACCCTCGCCAGTTTGATGTTTCTGATCAACCACTTGATGCTGATGATTGGTTACGTGAGATGTCAAGGTTACTGGCAACTGCTGATGTTCCCGAGCAAGAATGGGTAAAGTGTGCTACTCACCTTCTGAAGGGAGATGCAGCTCTCTGGTGGGAGAATTACCTGAAGGCAAACTGCACTGGTTTTCAGCCTACTTGGGAACAGTTCACTGGAGCTTTCAAGGAGCAGTATCTGTCAGAAATTGTCATGGAGAGAATGAAGGAAGTGTTTCTTAACCTGAAGCAGGGCAATGATAATGTCAACACCTACATCAGGAATTTCATGAACCTTTCTCGTTATGGTGGCGATGAGATCTCTGATGACAAGAAGAAGCAAAAGAGGTTCAGGCAAGGGCTCAATGCATCGATCAAGTATGCAATCACACACGCAAGGCCGGTATCTTTTCTGGAACTTCAGCATACAGCTCTGCAGGAAGAGGCAAGTAGGCAAGTGTTTGATGAGTCAAAGAAGCACAGCCGTGATGCAGCAGGCTCTTCAGCTATGTCAGCTCCTTCTAAGCATCGTGTCTGGGTTCCTAACACCCCACAGTCGCTCCCGGCTTCACCAAGACCTTCTAGCTACGCGGCAAGGCCACCAAACTTCATCACTGCTGCTCCCAGGGGCTACAACCACCACTACCCTGGAGCGTCTGGCGGAGTCCCTGGCTACGTTGCTCCACGTCCACCTGGTGCTTGTTACACTTGTGGAGACTCTGGGCATCAACAATGGAACTGTCCGATGAAGAACAAGGCTCTTCCTCCACCACCTCCAAGATCTGCGGCAAGCTCTCCTTTGGTTCGTGCACCACCACCTCGGGCTCTCAACATCAACACCAAGCCCGGGTCTACTGTTGCTCATGCCAACTGCATCAACGCCGCTCAAGCTGAGCATGCACCTGGAGTTGTGATGGGTATGCTACCCGTTAACTCAGTCCCTGCACGAGTTTTGTTTGATTCTGGTGCATCGCATTCTTTTGTGTCAACCAAGTTTGCAGATGAGAATGGGTTAGTTATGGATCCTCTACTTAAGCGGTTAATGGTCCTTTCTCCTGGAGCAACAATGGCAGCTTCTAAGATCAGCCATGGCAATCAAATTGAGATTGGTGGCTCTTCGTTCTCGGCTTCTTTAATCATTCTGGGCAATTCTGACATTGATGTCATCTTGGGCATGGATTGGTTGACAGCAAATGCAGCTGTGATTGATTGTGCTGAACGCTCGGTTTCTCTGAAGATTCCTGAAGGCCATATAGTCTATTCTCCAAGTCTGACTCCTGCTATCCAGCTTTTCTCTTTGGCGGCTCTGAATGTTGATGCTATGGAAGCCATTCAGAGTGTTCCGGTGGTCTGTGAGTTCCCAGATGTCTTTCCTGAAGAGTTGCCAGGTATGCCTCCGAATCATGAGGTTGAGTTTGTTATTGAGCTTGAACCTGGTACCGCTCCTATCTCCAAGCGGCCTTATAAAATGGGTCCTGCTGAGTTGGCTGAACTCAAACGTCAACTTGATGAACAAGAGAAGTTGGGTTTCATTCAGCATAGTACTTCTTCTTGGGGTAGCCCAACTCTCTTTGTGAAGAAGCGAGACCAGACTGATAGACTTTGTGTTGACTATCGGGCTCTCAATGCTAAAACCATCAAGAATAAATATCCCCTTCCGCGGATTAATGATCTTTTTGATCAGCTAGCTGGAGCTGTGGTTTTCTCTAAGCTGGACTTGAGGAGTGGTTATCACCAAATCAAGATTCGCAAGGAAGATGTTCCGAAGACAGCTTTCACCACCCGCTATGGCCTGTATGAGTACACGGTCATGTCTTTCGGTCTCACCAACGCACCTGCCACCTTCTCGAGGCTCATGAACTCGGTTTTCATGGAGTATCTTGACAAGTTCGTTGTGGTCTATCTGGATGACATCCTAGTCTATTCTAAGTCACAAGAAGAGCATGAAGAACACCTTCGGTGTGTCCTAAACAAGCTTCGTGAGAACCGCTTGTATGCAAAGTTCTCCAAGTGTGAGTTCTGGCTGCCTCAAGTAACATATCTTCGGCATGTTATCTCTGCCAAGGGCATTGCAGTCAATCCGGAAACTGTGAAGACAATTGTCGAATGGCTTCCTCCTGTCAATGTCAAACAAGTGCGGAGTTTCCTTGGTTTGGCTAGTTATTGCCGTCGCTTCGTTCAGAACTTCTCGGAGATAGCGAAGCCTCTTACCGATCTCCTCAAGAAAGGCAAGAAATACCTTTGGACTCCTGCATGTCAAGCAAGCTTTGAGACACTCAAAGAGAAGCTCACTTCCACACCAGTCTTGGTTCCTCCGGATACATCCAAGCCGTTCCAGATATTCTGTGACGCCTCTTTGCATGGATTGGGTGCGGTCCTTATGCAAGAAAAACAAGTTGTTGCTTATGCCTCTCGACAGTTGAAGACGCATGAGATCAACTATCCCACACATGACCTCGAGCTCGCAGCAGTTGTCTTTGCTTTGAAAGTATGGAGGCACTACTTGCTTGGCAACCGTTGCGAGATCTTTTCTGATCACAAGAGTCTAAAGTATATCTTTACTCAGCCTGATCTCAACCTTCGGCAAAGGAGATGGATTGAAGCAATCAATGACTTCGATTTGACCATCAACTACACTCCGGGTAAAGCTAATGTTATGGCAGATGCTCTCAGCCGCAAAGCTTATGTAAACAACCTCATGATGGAAGAACAACAGCCTCTCTTGTGCGAGGAATTCCGTCAGCTAAACCTGGAAATTGTGGAACAAGGGTATCTCCTGAACCTTCTAGCAACACCTCTCTTGGAAGAAAAGGTTCGCTCTTCTCAGCTTGCTGATCCGCACACAAGAAAGATCATCTCTAGGCTTCAGCTTCCGAAGTATGAGTCCTTCCACGTCGATGATCAAGGCACGCTTTTCTTTGAACACCGGATGTTTGTTCCGAACTACCCGGGTTTGAGAGAGCAAGTTCTCAAGGAGGCGCATGATTCTGTTCTTTCTATCCACCCTGGCAGCACAAAGATGTACATGGACTTGAAAACACAATATTGGTGGCCTGGTTTGAAAAGGTATTGTGCCAAGTATGTCTCAGAGTGTGATGTCTGCCGCAGAGTGAAAGCTGTCCATCATAAACCTTCCGGTCTTCTACAACCATTGAAACCCCCGGAATGGAAATGGGAGAAAGTAGAGATGGACTTCATCACTGGTTTTCCGAGGTCGCAGAAGGGCAACAATGCAATCTTTGTTGTCATTGACAGGCTTTCTAAAGTGGCTCACTTCTTCCCCGTCAAGGAAACCATTTCTGCAATTCAGTTGGCGGAGCTCTATATCAACAGAATTGTCTCTCTATATGGGGTTCCTCTCGAGATCAGTTCAGACTGTGGAAGTATCTTCACTTCCAAGTTCTGGGAGAGTTTCGAAAATGCTTTGGGAACAAAGTTGAACTTCAGCACAGCTTACCACCCTCAGTCGCAAGGGCAAGTTGAAAGGATCAATCAGATTCTGGAGGATATGCTTCGTGCTTGCGTCATCTCTTTTGGCATGAAGTGGGAAGAATGTCTTCCTTATGCTGAGTTCTCTTACAACAACAGCTTCCAGAAAAGTCTAAAGATGGCACCATTTGAGGCTCTCTATGGTCGCAAGTGCAGAACACCGATTGGTTGGTCTGGTGCAGGTGGAAGGATCTTGTTTGGCCCTGACATTGTGACTCAAGCGGAGGAGAAGGTTCACATCATTCTTGAAAACCTGAGGATTGCTCAAAGTCGCCAGAAGAGCAATTATGACAGGAAGCACACGGACATGGAGTATGTCCCTGGTGATCTCGTTTACCTTCGTGTCACTCCCATGAGAGGCACGCACCGCTTTGGTATCAAAGGGAAGCTGGCTCCTAGATACATCGGTCCTTTCAAAATTCGTGGAAGAAGAGGAGAAGTTGCTTATGCTCTTGAGCTCCCGGAAAAACTCAAGGTCCATGATGTTTTCCACATCTCTCAGCTCAAGAAGTGCTTCAAGGACCCCGGCAGGACCGTGGACCATGAGCTTATCAATCTCCAAGAAGACCTGTCTTATCAAGAACACCCCACAAAAATCCTCGAAGTCGCAGAAAGAAGGACTCGCAACAAGTCCATCAAGTTTTGCAAGGTGCAGTGGTCGCACCATTCCGTTGATGAAGCCACTTGGGAACGTGAAGATGATCTCCGTGCCAAGTATCCCACCCTCTTTGTGTTTTCTTCTTCATCCTAGAATCTCGGGGCGAGATTCCTGTTTAGTGGGGGAGAGTTGTAGCATCCCAATTGTCTAACAATTGTAATGCTACTTGGTCTAGTAATATATTGGCTACTTCAAATATATAATTGTTGCATCATCATTATATCATGCTCATGTCATCATGCCTCCTTGCATTTGAACATCATATAAAAACCCTTTTCGATTTGGTTCTTATCTCATATGCATTATTAATTGTATTTGCTTCTTGATATTGTATTTGGTTCTTGATATATTGTTTAATGCCCAAGTTGAGTTGGGGGCATATCTCTTATTAACTCCACCACCTCTCTTTCACCACCTTATAATTCCACCATTCAACTAAATATGAGCTTGGCATTTATGGGTTTTACTTCTAGCTCATGTGGGTTGGGATGGATCCAATTCTTTTCCACATGCTCTCATCTTGGCATTATTTGTTTTCACATTATTGATATATGAGAGCCACATGGCCACCTTTGCATGCCTTGTGAGTGGGACCCCTTTTTCCTAGCTTCCATTTGGATTATCATGGAATTGTGCTCATGTTGGAATATTTTTGGGACTAATAATCATCTAGTGGAATATACACACTAGCAAGTCCCAAATATAATCAATGTGATCATCTCCATCTACCCCACTTGGAATTCTTTCTAAATTCCTTTGCTTGGGCCTTACTCCAATTTTGAGCATGCATAATAATAATGCCATGTATTAATCTTGTTTCCACAAAATAAGCATGGCATTAATTGATTGCATGGGCCATGTAAGAACCATCTTTTGCTAGCTTTGGTTTGTATTTGCATTTTGAGTGGATCTTTTCTAAAACCCCATCACCATACCCATCCTTACCATCACCACCTTTCCTTCTCTTCTCTCTTTTGGCCTAGCTTGGTTTGATCTTGTTCATGCTTGGGCTTGGCAAAGGAGTGCCACCACCTCATCTTACCTCTCTCTCTAAACCACACCCATCTATACCTAATCTAAACCCATCACCCCCATCTAGCTAAACCCTAACCCTATGTAACCACCACCTCTCTCTCTCTCGGCCTTCCCCCCCTCTCTCACCTAGCTGGCCCCACCGGCCACCCTCTCTCCCTGGCCACCTCACCCCTGCCCTAGCTACCACCCCAAACCCTAACCTAGCTCTACCCGAGCCTAGCTCCACCCCTAACCCGAGCCTCACCTCTCTCTCTCCCTAGCTCTCTCTCTGCCCTAGGGGCCCCTCTAGCCCGAACCTGCCCCTGCCTCCCTTGGCCTTGGCCGTCCCCACCTGCCAGCCGCTGGCCTGCCCTGCCTCCCAGCCGAGCACGTGAGGAGGAGGACATAAAGGTGGCCGAGCCACCTTTAGCGTCTACCCCACCCCCACGGCATCTCCCCCCTCCTCTCTGCTCTCCACCACCACTCCACGCCACCCCTCTGCCTATCCAGATCTGGCCGAGGCGCCTGGCCATCCTCTCGCCCTCTCCGCCGACACCGCCCTCCCTCACGTCGGCCACCGTCTGTCCTCCACCGATCTCCCTCTTCCCGCAGTGTATCACGACGTGGAGGTGATCGAGGAAGGCCACGCAGAGCTCCTGCAACCCCCTGTACCCGCCGTCGAGGAGAAGAAGGACCGGAGCCGGAGGAGTCCGCGACGCCGACCCCGAAACCCTAGCTCGCTGGGCCTCTGCTTCATCGCCGTCCTGCTGCTCGCCGACCCGACCCATCGCCACCAACACACTCGCGGTGAGCGGACCTACCTCCTAGACAAACCCCCTGGCCGATCCCGCCCTAGCGCCGCCGTGCTTTTCGTCGAGCGCCGTCGGAGCGTCGGGTGCGCGCGCGTCTGCTCGCTTCCACTCCGCGTAGCACCTCTTCTAGGCCACGCCCGCCTCCCTGTCACCAAGCCATAGCCCACCGCACTGGTTCGCCACCCCCGCGCGCGCCCGCAGGTCCCCGGTTCGAGCCCCGCACGCCGCGTGCTGCGCGTGCGAGCACCGACCTGTCGTCAGGGTTTCAGAGGAAGAGAAACAGTAGCCGCCGCCGTTTTTGCGAATACCCCCCTACCTTTTTAACCCCCTGAACCCGCGCTTCCTCTAGGCCCCACAGTCAGCGTCGGAGGCAGTTTTGTAAAAAGGCTCCTCGGGTTTGATTGTCTCCACCCGCAGTCCCCCCTGGGCCACGTGTTAGGCCCGCGTCAGCTCGCTGGCAGGTGGGCCTGCAATGCAGCTGGTCCCATCTGTCTGTCCCTGGGGCTAGCACAGGCCACGGTGTCAAACGTCACCGCGCGCGTGTGACCCGGTCAGCAGAGCGGCCCACTCGTCAGCGTCTAGGGCTAGCTCTGGCTGGGTACAAAAAATTCTGCCTGTTTATCTGTTTAATAAAAATGAGTCTAGAAATGCTTAAATCCAAAATTCAAATCTGTTTTTAATATCTTTTAATTCATAAATCCAAATAATGCAAACGATATATGAATTTGAATCAGAAAAATGTGAGGATTTCAAATATGCTATTCCAATTACCTTTTGCACATTTAAAATTCCAAGTTGAGTAAATTACAACAAAATGCCACTGGAACTTAATTAATTAATAACTTTTGTTTTATAACTCCGAATTTAACAAATGATATGTCTAAAATGATCAGCTCGACGAGAACTTTCTGTTTATGCTATCCATGACTTCAATTGCAGCATGCATCATATAAATATAAAGAATACAGCAACTTATTTGACAATAAAATTTGACCAAAACTCAATAAAAATGTTATTTCTTGTATTCCACACCTCACCCATGCCATGCTACATTATTACCATGCAACTTGTGCATCATTCATCATGGCATGATTGTTTGCTTGACGCATTTAATTCATATGCTTGTGCACTTTATTTATGTTGGCCCTTGTTTGTTTGGTTCTTCTTCGAATAGACGCTGAGCAGGGGATATATCAAGAGAACCAGGAGCACTACCCAGATCCATTCCTTGCTTCAACTGAGCTGCCAGGCAAGCACTACCGCATGCTTGCATACATACAGTACCTATGGCCTCTTTCTTATTCTTGCATCATTGAGTCGCGATTGCATTAAATTGAATCCCATGTATTGCATAGCCTTTACTATTAAACCCCACCAAAGCTTGTTCCTCCATCCCATGAGCCCATACTACAGGAGTTGTTTGAGCCATGCGAGTCGTAGAACAGCATGTGTAGGGTATGTGAGTGTCTGATGGATAACGAGGTACCTAAACAACTTAACCTGAGTAGTAATGGGATAACTAATGAAAGTGGCACCGGTGAGCAATATCTGTTATTTGGTTTTTATGCTCACTTGTGTCCCGTAAGACCCCGAGTACTTGATTCCTGTTCCATGAATATTCGCGCTATCCACATCCGGAGGCCTTATGGACCCCCCTGAGCCAGAGCTTGATTCATTCTTATTTCTTGGGGCCACAAACTAGTTTGAGGTTTTATTTACTATCATGTACTTATGCCATGCTTTACTGCTTTAATTAAATTGTGCGAGGAGCACACTGTACTGTTTAGGAAGCGGAGTGTTTTCGCGGTATCGACAGTCCCAGTTTTGGGATCTGCTGTCGTTTACAGCCATTGGCGCAAACCTTGAGTCCGTCTCAGAGTCAGCTAGCTCCGTTGCGGGTAGCTTAATGGGGTGGCCCCCTGAAATATTTCTGAATCCTGTGATCGCTTTGTCGTGACTGCCTCGTTGGGTTTTGATTTGGTTTTTCCGAGGCATATCGAGTGTGTGTTGCTATTTGTGCACCCCTGCAGGGTAAAACTTTCTGAAAGCCGTGTCCGCGCTTATGGACGACTTGGAGCACAGTTTCTCGATCATAGACAAGCATAACTAAAGTACCGCTTTTAATTTGACTAGACTAGGTACCTGACTAGTAAATAGTGCAACCCTCATGGAATGGATAATAAAACTGTCAACGGATGGGGGTTGTTCGTCCGCTTCCTCGTCGGTAAGCGAGGAGGAGGATGGATCTGTTAAGATTACCTTTATAACTGTTATAACTGTTGTTATTAATTCACGGACATCCGTCTATCTCTGGTTAGGCGGATGGTTAGCGAGTATCTATAGAACTGTTAGGGTTTATCTTTTGCTGCAATTGCGTCACCCCAGGTTGTGTCCCCTTTAGAGGCATAAAGACTTGCTGAGTACCCCTAGGGTCTCACACGATAAATTATTGGTTCAGATGAACAGGTACACTCGCAAGAAGGATACTGGGTGGAAGAGACGGACGATGTGGGCAACGATCATTCGGTGTAGAGATTCCGGGAACGGGGATCCGTGAGATCTGTGGGCGGGATGTGCTTATTTATGGGGCATCTTATGCCGATTTGCTTCTTATCCGTACTCGGATTTTGTCTTCCGCTTCCGCTTGATACTCTGTTGATTGATGTATGAGGAGATATCCTACACTATTATATCTATCTAGGATATTTGGATCTTGCCGTATGGCGTTGCTATATTTCCTTTCTTTTAGATGGAATGGCTCTGATGTACTATTGTATGGTGGCTTGCATACATACTCATTTGTGTATGTAGTTGATCCCTTTGCCTGCCGATTACGCCGCCCGTTCTTGTCCCGATGCTTGGAAATGGTTGGGACGGCCGAAAGGTCTACCTGTGAGTGGCATTTGGGCCCCACCGTACTATTTCAACCATTTCTGATCATCCAGGCTTGTACTAGGAGCGTAATTCACCGAGGTAGTTACAAGTCCCCATGGAGTTGAGCTTTGAAGAAAGGACTACGACCAAGCGCCGAAGGATGCAATATCAAGACTTGGAGCTCCACATACATGACGTTGAAAAGGGTAGCTCCCTCGACATGCTAATGATTGATGAGCTATGCGCTCTCATCAAGGAGAAGGAAGAAATAATCAAGCAGCATGAAGAGGCAATGAAGGTTCAAGAGGTAAAGTTCAAGGACCAAGAGAAGAAGTTCACTAACTAGGAGAAGAGGGTGATAGAAAACAACAAGAAGATTAGGGATCTCAAGAAGGAAATTTAGAGCAATGATGTGCAAAATGAGGGCCTTTGCAAGATAATCAATGACGTGTGTGCTTCCAAGAGGGGCTTGGAAAAGCAACTTGAAGCCGCCAAGGAGTCAAGCCTAGCGGTGGAGCTGCAGGGCGAGAAGGAGGGACTTCAAGAGCAGCTAGAAACTACTACCAAGAAACTGCAAGAAGAGATAAAGGACCTCCACGAGAAGCTTGAAGCCGCCACAAATGAGATGGAGCTGTACAAGTCAACTCTGGAGAAGGAAGGTTACTCGTTCGAGGACGAGGACGTGGAACGCATGGAGGAGTAGAGTAGTTAGTTGGACCACCCATAATTTTTATAAGTTGAACATTATTCACGATTGTAATAAATACCAAGACATGTTTGGTTTAGTTAAACTTGGATGATTCATGTGTTATACCTTGTTCTATGTGTGCCATTCGTGTTCTTGTGTGTTTTTATAAGGGTAGGAGTTTATTACTATAGTTGTCAACACCCGGATTTTTAATCCCAGATGCCTGTTATGCCATACATCGCACTCCCAGGATTTTCATTTTTGCGAGACATGACAGATTGGATATCACAGTACATCATCCATTACAAACCATACATAAGGTCTTACAACAAATAAAGGATCTCATGATCCAGTCTTAGTACAATCAAGAAGCGGAATAACGTAATAATAACAGTAGCGTGGGCGAGGCTCCATCTGATGGTCACACGCAATGCTCACGATGGGAGATAATCCTAGTTGTCGTAACCTTCCTGCGGTCCATCTTCCTGATTGTCCTCTTCATAGTCTGGCCATGGGAATAGCCAGGGACAAAGCCATGAGTACTCTTTAAGTACTCGCAAACTATCACTAACAGATAAAGTGGTTTGAATATGAATACTAAGCTCTAGGTTGTTTTGCAAAAAGCCAGATTTATCTCTAACTAAGTTTAGAAGCAAAGAAAGCTAGTTTAAGGTTTTATAACACCTAAGTGGAAACTGTGAGTTTTCAGATCACAACCCTGTTGTGGTCAAGTCAGAGTCATGATTCATTTTACAAGTCATTTTGCAAACATCTGACGACGGAACAGTATGGCCAATAAAATTGTCCATAATCGCGGACGCGGCTATTCGAATAGTTTGACACTCTGTAGAGGTGGTACACTTTCACCACAACGTTCGATACATCGGTTAGGAATAATCCTAAATTCACCATACTCAGTATGTAGATAATCAATCCTAACCTTTCAATTACACGCCCTAGTATAGGCACCTCTCCTATGAGTTTGGCCTCCCAACCATGACCATCTGTCATCTTGGGAACTGCACAGGTGGTCAGTCTTCACGAGGTAGCCTCAGCTCAAACCTTGGCAGCAAGGGAACCCATACTAAGGTATATACATTTCCAGTCAAGCCCTACCCAAATTAGGGTATTGTGGTTGTACGGTAAAATTGGAATGGTATCGCATCTAGACAACCATCAGTTTTATAAAGGGCTAAGGCTCATGCCTCAACATTTTCATCATCAAAATCATCTGGTGTTCAAGAACACAATGTCAAAACATTTCATTAGAATGAATCATCATTCTAAGGTTTTCATAACCATTTTCACAAAGTATTACCATATAAAGTGATCAAGTTTTATGCTTAGCACTAGCCACTAAAGTTGGGGGTAAACACTAATGAGGGGTGATAATCAAGTGTGACTTATCTAAGTTCAATCTCATGCCTCAGGATGACATCAAGATCTATCTAACTTAGGCCAAGTTTTATGCTCTTTATGCTACATTTAAAATATTTCCAAAACTTAAAAGTCACTTAGTAATAAAGAGCTTTGATAAAGAAATAAAAAAACAAGCTTGCAAATAGAACTGGGATTGGGTATAATCAAAGGGTTGTAATCACATATGCCTAAGGCATCTAGTTTCAATAGTTATCATGCAAGTGTTGGCTTGCAAAGTTGCAAGTGTAATCTTGCCTTCTGCAGAGCAATGGTTGAAGTTCTCCTCGGCTTCTTCCTCGTAGTAGTCTCCTTCCTCTACATATCCTTTGTCGGTACTAGCGTCTATAAATAAATACAAGATACATAATCACCAAACAATATTTAGCTACTTCTATTGACCACACCAGGGTTTTCACTAGATGATCTAGCATCATAACAAACATCACAAAGATTAAGGCACTAGTTTTATTTATTTTCTTTTAGTAAAGTAATTTCTACTCATTGAAAAACTACTTAAGATTTAATATTCTCCAACTAAAACATGAGATCATGTTGACACATGTCATCACCACATATTTCCGTACTTGGGAATGTGATTTAAAGTGGTGACACAATTTAATAAGGTTTAACCCTTTTATTTTAATTAAATAAATTGACTAGAAATACCTATGGGGCATTCTTTTATTACTTGTCCATTCTTACTGCAAGTAAACCTAGATATTTTTATATATTCATAAAGGCCTTATCAAATGTGATTTTTGAGAGTTGGAATCATCTCAAAATCTTTTATGGTTGAATTTTGAAAAATGTTTGAATGTAGAAAAGTCTCTACCATGTTATTTTTACTATAGGTGATTTATAAATCCAAATGGTTTGAATCCAACGGCTATGGATTAAGAATTTCGAAATTGGTTTCATGCAATTTGGTTTAGTGAATCTCTCTGGATTTAGTTCTGAATCAACAGACAGAACTAGGTTTGAAACTAAAATGAAAAATCTAAATTTAAACTACTAGGTGGTGCGGGAGTGCTAACTGGGCCAGCCCACTGCACACAGCGCGCACGGGCAAGTTAAGTGGTTGTCCCCACCAGTTAGTGAGACAAGGGGTGCGAAGGGGTACGGGGCGATTACAACCGTAGGACTAGATGTGAGATCTACGGCTGAGGGTCATCGTCCATGTCTGAACAGAACGCGACAAGCACTAACCCTAGCGTGGCTAGTGGGGGTCAGTGGCGGCTCACCGGGGCTCAGGAGATGGTTGGCGGTGGGGGCGAATGACGAAGTCGACGATGGCGATCCTCCTGGTACTGGTCGCTCCTCCTGGGGTAGCTCCAATCAACGGCGCCCTTCTCCTCCAGTGGCGGCAGGCTCCGGTGAAACTCTGGTGATGCTGTGCTCGACTTGCTCCGGGATGAAGTGGGCACGATCAGTGAGAGGTGGGGAGTGTAATGGTATGGAGAAATCAAACGGGGAAGGCCTCTATTTATAGTGCGACGAGGGAACCGAAGGGTGCAGGCTGAGCTTGCCGGGGTTGTCTTCACAATGAGCTAACAGCATGGCCGAAGGTAGGGGACGGTGCGTGGTCTCCTAGCAAAGCTCAACGGCTTGATGGCGAGGCGTGGGGAGGTGCGGTTCAGTTAGAATGCGTCGATGCTCTGGGCGGCACCGACGGCAGTTTTAATGGCACACAGCGGCTATGGGCCGTGCGGCGGCGAATGGGGTTGTCTGGGAGGTTCATGGGCAGTGGTGATCACGTACGTAGGCGGCGAAGGCGGGGCGCTGTTTGTGCGAGCGTGTCGAGCGCAGCGCTCGGGCGCGCTCTGGACATGGTCGCAGAGAAATGGGCGCATGCGTTCTGGTTGGTCCAGTGGCTAGCACAGATCGAGGGATGGACAGGGGGTGGCGGTGGACGGTGGCGTGCGTCCTAGACACGGTGTCTTGGCTCGGCGCTTGCTCTGTCTAGCTAGCCATGGTAGGCTGGAAAGGGTTCTCTCGGGTTGGCTTGGCATGGTACACTAGGTAGGGGCTAGGGGTGTTCAAGGCACTGTTTGGCACTGGGGAGACAAGTGTGATCAATGGTGAACAACACTGAGCCAAATTACTGCTGAAAACAGTGAAGTTTGGCCAATTTGATTTTCTGTCTCCAAGTGTTTGATGAAATGGCCGCAAGAAATTCAAATTTGAAATTTTGGATGAAACTTGGTGGGTGTACTGGTCATATACTAGGTAGTCTCTAGTTTCTTGTATTTGTCAAGGTGCACTGGTTTGGTTGGGTTCTGAGAAATGGTGATCTTACCATATGAACTAGATTCAATTTTAAATTGTCATTTGAATAAGGTTGCCAAATGTTTCTGTGGGTTTGCAAGGTGGTCTTCGGTTCACTTTCACTTGGTCTAGCAAGGGGTGAAAAGAAATGGAATTGTTTTAGTTTGTAACCTTGGACTAGAAACACTCAAAGTGGTCTAGTGAGCAAGATTGGCAAAAATGACCATTTTCTTGTTTTGTTTGTTTTTGAATTTCTATTGATTTGATTCTCCTTGGAAATGATTTAGATGATGTTCTTTTCATCTTTAAAACAATCCTCGCCATTCACAACAATAAAACAAGTCCATCCATGCATTCATACAATCACCACATACACACATGCATTCATAATGATTTAATTAACAAAAGTTTTTGTTAACCCTAATTTTGGGTGATTGGAAATGATAACCTTGATTAATATTTTTGGGATGTTACAATAGTCTATCTATCTATCACATAAATTGTTTCCCAAACCTATAGATGCTGACAAGACGTACGAACAATCTCCCCCGAGAGATTGCACAGCTTTTGGCCTCTCAGAACCAGCTGATCCAACTTCTCACTCAGAATATGCAAAACAACAACAAGAACAATGCGCCACCTCCGCCACCCGCCCACCACCTCAACAGGATCGCTTGACTCAGTTTTTTAGGTTGAACCCTCCTACCTTCACTAGAAGCGCCGAACCAATTTTTGCGGATGACTGGCTCCACGCAATCAACAAGAAGTTAGATATCGTCCAAGTTGCTGGGTCTGACAGGGTGCATTGTGCCGGGAACCAACTTGAAGGACCTGCTGTAGAATGGTGGGATAACTACCAAGTCACCCACCCCGATATTGATCCTATTACTTGGAATCAGTTCGAGATAGATTTCCGCACTCACCACGTGGCTCCCGATGTCATGACTCTGAAAAGGCGCGAGTTTTGCGACTTACACTAGCTGCACCGTTCTGTCACCGAGTACGGGGAGCTTTTCAACAAGATCGCCCGTTATTCACCCGATGATGTTTCCACTGATGCCAAGAGGCTGGAGGAGTTCTTAAGAGGGCACAATGATGATATATCTATTCAGCTTGTGGCTCGGAAATTTGACAACATTCAGGAACTCCTAGACAAGGATATTGTGGTTGAATCCAAGCGAAAGAGCATAGAAAACCGCAAGAGGAAGTATAATCCGCACAAGCACTCTGTTTCGTACCGGAAGCAGCGCACTTCATCACCACCACCTCACAACAGTAATGGCCACATGTAGAGGCCTGAACGGAATAAGGTACAAGTCCATGTGTTTACAGTGCTAGTCCCTGGATAGATTAGCTAGCACCCATAGTTTAAGATGTAATATCAAGAAACAAAGGTCATATTACCACTCATAACAAGGAATAAAATATTTCATTACATATTACATAGATCATATAGCTAGATTATTACAAAATAGCAGATATAACTATAAATCATGGATTCCTTAATCTTCATATGCCACAGGCAATCATGTTGGTTGTAGACTTGTAATCCCTACTCAACAAACTTCACTAACATGAAACAAACCTGCAACATGATAAGTTACATCCACAAGGGTCAATACATTTGAATTTTATAGGCAAGTGATATCATATTGATATGGAGAATCTAACATCTACATGAATATATGGCTAAGTGGAGTTTTGGCTGGTCTTTGCATAAAATAAGTTTTACCTATCCTTTGCAAAATAGTTTTTCTCTTTTTCAAAACACTTTATCCAACAATGGCTCACTGGATACATGCTAGGTTCTTCCCTTGTTCACCCAACATGTTTTAACTTAGAGAAATTGGGATGAGGAGATTCTTGATCATTCCAATGTCTTTGAGGCTCAAAATGTTTTAACTTAGGTTTTACCCTCTCGAGAGGTGGTGCACTTTCCCCACAAGACTCGACATCCATCGAGATGAGACTTTTCATTAGCAATCCCTCAGACCACCATGGAGGCGTTCCATCCTATCATCACTACCACCTTCTGTCCATCTGGCTCAGTTCTTGCAAATTAGTTGGTCAAGGGAGAGCCCATATGCCATATGGCTGCACTGGAAGCTTCTCAACACTAAACATCTCAAATATCTTTGTTCCTGGGTGGCCATCCACAAGTGAGATACACCAGGGTAAACCATAGAAATTGGCCCTGGGTAAACACTCAACAAAAATCCATCCATGCAATTACCATTTCCACTCAGGTGTTTCATTAACAAGTTGTTTTCTTAGTCAAAAACACATAGGAATAACTTTTCCATAATATCATTACATGAATTCCCACCCTTGAATTCTAATAGCTAGGATAAGCATACTAGCCTAACATGTCTCTTATCTTAGGAAGATTTCTACCAATATATATTCTATAGGATCTACCATAGCATAGCATTATACAAAATAGTCCTATCATGCAAACTACAAAAATATCACCAATGCAATATTGGCAAGATAGCACTTTTGATGACCAAAGTATCACTTGAATTTTTAGTAGAGAATCTAGGTACTCTCCTTGATTTTGCAATTGTCACACTCCTCAAAGTTCACTACATCACAATCAAGCAAATCACACATTCAAAACTATCACACAAACAAAACAAAACAAAACAAAACAAGAAAACAAAGAAATGCATGCAAGCATGCAAAAAGATTAATTTATTGAAAAAAAATCTAACAAGGTTCTAAACATTTCAAAACACTTACTGGTCTTTTATAAAAGTGGAATTTCATTTGAAACCAAGTTAGTGAAAATAAGTCATTTAAATCATTTTTCTTTTGTTAGAAAGGATTTTATTCAAAGGAATAATTTCTAATGTCAACAAAATATATTTTTAATTTCAAGTGTTAGTGTTTATGGTTAGAGGGTTGAAAACAAAACTATTTGCAAAAGTATTTGCTCTAAAATATTTTTTAGAAACAAATTTATACTCAAAATGGTCCTAAACAAGTCTCTGCCTAAAACTCAAAATTTTCAGAAAGAAATGACCAAAGTAAGGACATAGGGGCAAAGGTATCATTTTTCTGAATCCATAGACACCTAAGTTGTAATTTTTGGAAATACAGATCAAAAGTTATTGATTTTACAAGTTTAAACATCTAATAGAACAAAATCTGGATTTCGAATCTAACTCATAGACACGTGGTGTGTTCTGATTGGTCCATATGTGGGCCGTTGGATCACGCTATGTGGGCCATTGGATCTAAGTGGAATCGCACGGCTTAGAATGATGGATACCTGTTCTCTAGAAGATCTAATCTTAGCCTTCAGATCAAGATCCAGCGGTCCTAGGCGCTCTGCTAGGAACTGGCGGCGCTGCTGGCGAGCTGCGTCGGCGGCGCATCAGGAGGCGGGGGTATGGAGGAACTAGGGGGTGAGGGGAGGGGCACTGGGGCGTGAGCAAGTCACGGGACCGAGGTGGTCGCGCTGGTGGTCACCGTTGATGAAGGAGCGCCCTGGTTTGGCCGTTATTGCTCGTCGGAGTAGCTCCCGTCGCCGAGTGCTTGCAGACGGAGATGTTGCCAAGCATCTGGGCCATGATCAAGCAAAATAACGGCATCAACGAGTGTGCAGGAGGACAGGGAATGAGTTAGTGCAAGGCAGGGAACAAGGCGCGGTCGAGGCTCACCGAATTCCGTCGCCCAAGTTGCGCGCATCGTCGGTGGTTTTCAGTTGGAGACGGAGCCGAGCCTCAGGGGCGCGTGCGAGCACACGAGAAATGTCAGCAGGTGCGCACGACGATGGCAAGAAAGCTAGCGTGAACCACGGGGCAAGGGGAGGTTGAGGTTTGCCGGAATCGGCGCCGGAGTGCGTCGGGTGCTGCGGTGGTGCGAGCTCGATTAAGGGCAGCCTGGGGGCTCTCAGGTCGTGGGTCATGAGGGGAAACGGAGAGGAGGGAGAGGTGGTTAAGAAGGAAGTGTCGGGGCAGAGAATCACGCGCGCTGTTAAGTGTATTAACTTGAATGAATTCGAGCAGAAACGGCCAGGAGGAGGGCGTGTTCAACGCGCGATAAGGACGACGATGCTGACGAAGCAGTGGGTCCAGGCAATCAGCGAGAGGGTGTGGTGCGTGGGTGGTGCGAAAAGGAAACCTGCGGGGGAGAGAGGTGGCCCGGGTGGGCCGGTTGGGCCATGTTGGGCCAGGGGTTTGGGGAGGACCGTGTTTCCCCCTTTTTTCCTTCAAAACCTTTTTCCTTTTCTTTTTCTGTTTTCTGTTTTTATTCAAATCATTTTTATTTCAACTCCAAATTGATTCAAATTTTTACCAAACTTTTCAGTAGCTTTTATACCAAATAAAAGTTGATTAATTAGTCCAGTTTGAAGTATTTCAAATATTTTTCTTGTGATTTAATATTCATTTAAATTAAGTGAGGATTTTTGGCTTTTATTTAAATAAAATTGAATATGGTTCATAAGCCCATATAATTTTATTCAAATAAACTTATATTCTTTTATATTATTTAATAAACTTTTATTCCATTTACTTATGGATTTATCCATGGTTTAAATTGTCTTTGCAACAATACTTATTTATGTATTTCTTTCTTTGTCTTGTAAAATTCATATCTTTTTATTTATAGCTCCAAAAATAGTGATTCCAATTTGTATAATTTTATTTAATATTTTTTAAATCCTTTTAGGATTACTTTGTTCCCAACTAAGCATTGATTTTAGTTATGAGCTTTATTAGCCTTGAATATTTTCTTTTATCTTATAAAAATCATAAGTTTTTATCCATGGCTCCAAATTGAGTGAAGTAAATTCCCATGGTTTTGTAATTTTGTGGTTTACCATTATGGATCATTTAGGAATGTTTGTTGCTACAATTTTATATGGAACAAAGCCATAGTCTTGGAGTGATCTTGATGATGATTTTTTTATTAGGGTTTAGGTTTTTGGTCTAACTTTTCCAAGTGCTTAAATTCAAGATACATTCCATTCATGAATGCATTTGATCTATTTGAATTTTTTTTTGTTGCTTTTTCATTAAAATTTTGCTCAAGTAAGGTTTTGATGTTTCCATTTAGAAGAAAAAAGTTTCTTTTCCCTCTAAATTTCAACATTTGTTTCTTTTGTTTCTTTATTTTTCACATTTTAAAATTTGGAAAATTTTGGGATGTGACACCACAATCATAACGGTCATCACCATGGAAGTCACAAACACAATGGTCATCAGAACAGCAATGGAAATGGCAACAATGGAAAGGATCTTAGTGAGGGGACATGCTTCAAGTGCAACAAGACAAGGCACTATGCAACTACTTTCCTCGAGAAAATGAAGAATGGAAATGGCAATGGGAATGTCAATGGACACAACCATGGTAATGGAAATGGGAAGAAGCCGAATCCGTTTGTCAAAGCCACAGTGAATCATGTCTCCATGGAGGATTCTTGTGACGCACCAGACTCCGTGATTGGTAAGTTCAAGCTCAATTCCATTCCCGCAGTTGTTCTTTTAGATACTGGTGCATCAAATTCATTCATATCAAGGGTATTTGTGAATAGAGGCAAGATACCTACGAATACTATAAGCTCTCCTCTAAGGGTAAGTTCTCGTGGAGGAGAAATAGTGGCAAAATCTGGTTGCCGAGGGTTAGAATTGGATGAACGAATATGAGGGAGTCAAAGATTGTGACAAAAGGACTGTCACGCTCACAACACCAGAAGGGAAAAGAATCCGCATCAAGTCAACGTTTCCACTTAAGGAAATTATGGTAAATTCTCTTAAGGGGGTTAGCTTGGAGGATGTACCCGTTGTGAAGGAGTATCGAGATGTCTACCTGGAAGAATTACCAGTAATGCCTCCCGATCGTGATATTGAATTTCTTATTGACTTGATGCCAAGCACCGGACCGATAGCCAAGAGACCATACAAGATGGATGTGGACGAGTTGAAGGAACTCAAGAAATAGCTTAGGGAGCAATTGGACAAGGGATTCATTCAACAAAGCACATCATCTTGTGGAGCACCTATCTTAATCGTGGAAAAGAAGGATAAAACCAAGAGACTAGTTGTGGATTACCGCTCGTTGAATGAAGTGAAAATCAAGAACAAGTACCCTCTACCCAACATCAATGATATGTTTGATCAGTTAAATGGAGCTAGTGTGTTCTCAAAGATCGATCTACGATCAGGTTACTTTCATCCAAAGATTCGAGAACAGGATGTGCCCAAAATAGCTTTCACCACAATATATGGGTTGTATGAGTACACCGTGATGTCATTTGATCTGACTAATGCCCCGGCATATTTCATGACTATGACGAAAAGGGTGTTTATGGAGTATTTGGATAAGTTTATCATGGTATCTATTGATGATATACTTATACACTCCAAGGATGAGAAGGATCATGATAGGCATCTGCGCCTAATTATGGAAAAGCTAAGAGAACACAAGTTGTATGCCAAGTCCAGCAAATGTGAGTTCTGGTTAAATGAAGTGGGTTTCCTTGGTCATGTTGTGTCGTCAAAAGTAGTTGTCGTAGACCCTGGTAAGGTTGCTTCCGTGACTGAATGGGAGTCACCTAAGAATGTGGGAGATATTAGGAGTTTCTTGGGCCTCGCAGGATATTACCGGAGGTTCATTGAAAACTTTTCCAAGATAGAAAAACCTATGAAAAAATTGTTGAAGAAGGAAAAGAAGATCCTATGGATCGAGGAATGTGAAGCAAGTTTTTTGGAGTTGAAGAAACGCCTTGTAACGGCACCAGTTCTGTGTCTACCTGATATCCAAAAGGATTTCCAAGTCTATTTTGACGCTTCTCGGCAAGGACTTGGTAGTTTACTAATGCAAGATGGGAAGGTAGTATCTTATGCCTCTCCCCAACTTAATAACCATGAGCACAACTACCCCACACATGATTTGGAACTTGCGTCTATTGTACATGCACTCAAGGTATGGATCTTCACCCAAAAGGAGTTAAATATGAGGCAAAGGAGATGGCTTGAACTCATTAAGGATTATGACCTAGATCTGCAGTACCAGCCCGGAAAGGCTAATGCAGTAGCTGATGCCATAAGTCATAAGGTTTATGTGAATGGACATACCACGGGGGAACTTCCAAAGGATTTATGCGAGCAATTTAAAGGTCCCAGGCTTGGAATAGTTCTGGAAGTACACCTAGAAGCTATGGAAATAGTGCATATGCTTCAAGACATAATCAAAGAAGCACATGAGGGAGACAAAGAGTTGGAGGAAATAAAAGCCAAGATAAGTGAAGGGAAAGCAAAAGGTTTTCATCTGGATGAACAAGAAACTCTCTGGTATGAGAAGCATTTGTTCGTTCCGAATGATTCTGATATCAGGAAGTTGATTTTTCAAGAGGCTCACAATTCACCATACTCGATTCATCCGGGTAACAGAAAAATATACATGGATGTGAAGGATAGATTCTGGTGGAACAATTTGAAAAGAGAAATTGCCAAGTATATTTCTCTATGTGACGTATGTAATAGAGTTCAGGCCGAGCATCAGAAACCGGCAGGGTTTCTACAACCATTACCTATACCCGACTGGAAGTGGGACAAGGTAGGCATGGACTTTATAACGGGATTGTCCCGGAATCGTTCAGGATATGCTTCTATCTGAGTAGTGGTGGACTACTTTACCAAGGTGGCTCACTTTATACCCGTACAGACCACATATACAAGTGCTAAGCTTGCCAAGATCTATATTTCAAGGATTGTGTCTGATAGAGGTACCTAGTTCAGTTCGAAATTTTGGCGCAACTACATGAGTCCCTCGGGACCATATTAGAGTTCAGTATGACTTTCCACCATAAAACAGATGGAAAAATTGAGAGGGTAAATCAAATTCTGGAGGATATGTTGAGAGCCTGCACACTAGACTATGGGTCTAGTTGGGATGACAACTTATCGTGTTCGTATAACAACAATTACCAAACAAGTATCAAGATGGCTCCATTTGAAGTTCTATATGGCAGGAAATGTAGGACTCCACTGTTATGGAGTTGAGTTGGAGAACATAGTCTGTTTGGATCTGAGTTGATCAAGGATGCCGCAGAAAAGGTACGATAGATTCAAGACAGGCTAAAAGTAGCCCAATCCCGACAAAAGAGCTATGCCGATTCCAAGCGTAGAGATGTGACTTATAAAATAGGGGACCGTGCATACCTCCGATTTTCACCACTACGAGGAGTTAAGAGGTTTGGCCTCAAGGATAAGTTGGCTCCATGATTCATAGGGCCATATAAGGTTCTGGCTCATAGAGGAGAAGTTGCTTATCAGTTGGAGTTGCCGGAAGGACTAACAGTTCATGATGTGTTTCATGTGTCACAATTAAAGAAGTGTCACCTGGAAATGGCCAAAACTCCGTTGAGAGATACAGTTCCTCTAGATGAGGTTCATTTGGAAAATGATATTACCTATGAGGAAAAGACCATCAAAATATTGGAAACAACCGAGAGGATTGCCCGTACCAAGACTATCAGATTTTGCAAAGTCCAATGGAATCACCACTCTGAGGAAGAAGCCACGTGGGAGCATGAAGAAGATTTGAAAATGGAATAAGCTAACCTATTTGTTAGCCAACCTGAATCCCGAGGATGGTATTCTTCTTACGGGGGTAGGTTTGTAACATCCAAAATTTTGTATTAAGATGTTACTACAAGCATGCATCATATCATTTGCATCATGTCATCACACAATAAAATGCTGCATCAAAACCCTTCTCCCTAAAATCTTATTTTTTTCCTCATATGGTCCTATAAAGACAAAAGAGGTTATTTAAACCTAATCTTCAAAAGACTATGCAAATGTTTTTTTATAATCCTAAGTTGATCTCCTCCTTTTTAGAAATTTTTAGGGACTGGTTTCATTATATTTGAGGTTGTTATGCAAAAGTTATTAAAGAAAATATAAAACAAAAAATATTAAAAGAACAAAAAAACTAGCTAACCTAACCTAATTGGGCCGGCCGGTGCAAGCCGCATCCCTCTGCCCCACACGCGCACGTCACTTAGCCTAGATGAGTCACACAACGCCATAGCGCGCAGCCTGCCAGCGCCTGCAGCCGCTGACCGCCCAGCCCCACCATCGTCGTCCTCCCCCGTTGAGACTGCAACGAACATGAACAAGACCTCCCGATACCGACGCATGGATAGACTCTGATTCAAACTGTTTTCGTCTTCTCCCTCCCCAACTATTCTGGCAGATAAAGGCCGCAGCACCCCCCTAGTTTCCCCTTGAAAACGCTAGCCAAATCACACCGAATCGCTGCCCAATTTTTGACCCCATTGTCGCCGCCGCCGAAGCTCGGTAGCTCGAGGTAGGGTACGATTCTTATCACCCCTTGCCCCCCTTTTCCTCCAATCCTTCGCCCCATGAAAAACTACCTCACCTTGTCCCTTCTTTTCCCCCCCTCGTGAAGTACATCATCGGCAATCTCTCCTCGACGTCTCGCCGGAATTCACGAAGAACAGCGGAGCTTTGCCTCAAGCCGACGAAGCAAGGGTCGCCGCCACTCGTGCTAAAAGGACCGCAAAGAGGATCTGCACCCCGTCGTGTACACGGCTGCCTCAGGAACGCACCAGGACGCCACCGAGCTTCACCGTCCGACCGTTCCACCGCCGCTCGCCGTCGTCATCAAGCCAACGCCGCCGCCAGGTAAGAAAACATGATCTCGTCTATTAGATCTAGAATAAACGGCATAGATTAGATCTAATGACGAAGGTATCACCCAATAGAATCACGCTGCATGTCGTGCCAGGTCACCCTCGCGTCAGCACTGAGTCAGCGTCGCGTCGGCCCCGTGTCGTCTGGCCGAACCAATATAAGGCTTCCACTTGTCATTAGCTGGTCTATTTTTGTTTAAATAAGCAGAATATGGTTTAATCTTGCAATATTAATAGTAAATAAAATACTTGGCAAAAAATTACAAATAATATACTGTTGGATTGCTAAAATTGAGTAGAACACAGATCTGGAGTCAAATTGCTAGGTTATTATAGTATTTTTTTATAATTTAATCACTAAATCAGAGTATTTAATTCATAGGAAAATAATTGTAACTCCGTTTTAGTTGATTCTTATTGCGTTGGCTTTGTTATTACAATGCTTACAGTTAAAAATTGTAAAACTTTGCCTAGAAGTTTTAGATCTTACTTGTGGTAGATTTGAAGATTAGATCTCCTGATGGGCATATAAAATAAAGTAATAATCCAAATTACCTAAAATCCATGGGAAATCAATACTAACAACATCTCCAACACAATAGCATCCCTGAAAAATACCTTGGTCAAATAGGAACTCATTCTTGCATATTACCATGTTGCATGCATGCATATTATTTCTATGGCTTTGTTTTTGTGCAAGTAGTGATTAGATCTATGTTTGTGCTTCGTTAGATTGTTCGGAGTGCGCCGAGGAGTATTGTTGTATACATTGCTGATCGGATCAAGGAAAGTTACACCACTTGTTCATACTTATGTCCCAGATTTGTCTATGCATCTGATCTTCAAATTATGTAGTATGTTCTGGTAGAATTTTCCTTAGTATTATTTTGCAAGTGCGATGATTTTCTAGCATGCCATGAGTAGCTCTATACTTAGTAATTTTCCCCTCCTAATAGGTTACCCCTGTTTTTGCTAAGTACTTGCTATGCTATATATATATATATATATATAAAGTACCGTTGGGGGCTGGAAAGACAAGAAATTGTTTTATGTATAAATGCTCTCCTGAGCGATCTTTTCTGAAATCCACTTCAAAATAAAAACTAAGTTTTATTATGGGTGGAATGGTTGTCGTGTCAACGAGTGGAATTTTGTGGAGGACTGCTGCCCAGGAATCAAAGAAGACTGCCATGTTTTAGAATTCTGAAGGTTCAAATGCAACCACAATACATATGGGCTCTGTCTTGGCCCAGTACTCAGTGGGAAACCTCACCTGGGTACCAACATTTGGAGGTTCTGGGCACGGTTGGATCCAGAAGGTAGAGAGGCTACTAAGGGAAAGCCTCACCATGGTATTGTCTATAAAAGGACTTGATCGTGGATTGTGGGTAAAGTGCACAAACTCTCCAAAGTATTGCAATCTGATCGATAAGCCGAGTTCACGGAAAAGAACACTTGAGCATCTGAAGGATGGAGCCTCTGAAGGATCTTCCTCTGGTCCTCCCAAAAACCCGAAGCTCCTCCGTCCCCTCCACGACCACCGTGGGCACCTGCCGGCGGCAAATCGATGTCGGCCTAAACCGCATGAGCTGCGGTCTCGTGCACCGCCGTATAGCCACTTCACCGGCACCCACACCATCGGATATAGTTCACCTGGCTTCTGTGCCATGGCAGCGGAGTTACGGTATCGTTCACCATGCCGATAGCGTCATCAACCGCCCAAGCTCCGCTTCCCCGTTGCCGAATGTTACCCAACCATATCGGACCCTCCTCACCAGTGTCCACCAGATGGGACCCAGTTCAACGAGTTCCATGTCCACCGCTCCAGACCAGCTGGACGAGCGTTGCAGTTCATGACACCGGATCTTCCTCAGTGACACTCTCGTCCACCGCGCTCAAGCCGGCGTCCACCGCCCAAGATCTGCTTCCTCGACCGCCCAAGATCTACTCAGCCGCAATCGCAACACCGTCGGTGACCTGCACATCACCCGCACGATACCGAGGATGCTTAGACGTATCTCCGACCGAGGTAAACTAATCTCCAACCCCTTTTTGTTTTCTTAGCAATATAGCAGGTTAAAGCTTGTCGCGGTGAACTTCATTTCTGTAGTCTTGCTAGTACATACAAGTCATTGGGAATGCCCGTTCTTTGTGCTACATACAAAGTGACTAGACATGTTTGTTTGCATTTGCTACTCTACAAATTTCAAGTAATGCACATGTTCTTAGCTACTCCTTGCAACAATAATTGCCTGCTATTGTGTAGTTTTTGCAAAATGTAAAGTTAGTGAAAAATATTAGTGTGGATTCCCTGCTCCAGAGTTACTGAATCTATCTGGTTCTTCCTGAGCTAAGTTTCTGCTATTATTTCCTCCCTCACATCATTCTGCTATCCTGTAGTACCTGTTTAAACTCATCTTAGGGGTTGTTTGGTTGTTCTTATTTATATATTTTCAATTTTGGCTTATAAGCCATAAAAGCACCTAAATAGGTGCTTTTTATTTTGGCTTTTGGCTTATAACATCATACTACTATGTTCAGTTAAAAGCCAAAAGCCAAAAACCAAAGCCAAAAGAACCTATTTTAGTGCTTTTGTGGCTTATAATACAATCTCGAAAAGCTAGATTTAAGCCCAACCAAACAAGTTTTTACTAGTTCGATAATAATTTTGTTGTTGCTATATGGATCTTTAAAAGATGCAACACTGACTATTTGTTTTTTCTTTGCATAGAGCTCAAAAGGGAACATTGAACGTGTTGGTTTGCACATCCTCTTCGACAGGTTCACAAGCGCGATGTCATTGTTTCCTTATCTGGTGCTGGTTCATCCTAAGCAACGACATCACTATCATCTAATGTATAGTTCATTTGTGGTTTGCGTTCCTACTCTGCAAGTTCTGGCATGATACCATTATAATTTTTGTCTCGTTCATTCTTAGCTACTCCTATGAAAGTAATTGCATGCCCATTGTGTAGCTCACCAAAAATTCCGAGTCACCCAATGTCTCTTGCATTCCAGCATATAGTACTACTTTCATATATATTTGTTGAAATGACCTGGCTAGTTTATATTTTCCGAAATTCTAGGAAACACTCTATTCGATTGCTCAATTCAGCTATAGGAACACTTGTTTAATACTTGTTAGTCCTGTTCTACAGGTTCACAAGAAATTCCATTATATTTCATGTCTAATGGTTCGTCCAAAGCAGCGACATAGCTATCCACTACTATATATATCGTTCATTCGTAGTTTTCATTCTTTCTCTACAAGGTCTCTTACGACGCCTTTATAATTTATATTTGTTTTCTAGCTACGACAGTAACTACATGCCCATTGTGTATCTCACCACGAATTCTGGGTCACCAAATGTCTCTTGCATTCCAGGATAAATGACTTCTTCCATATATATTTGTTGAAATTACCTGCTAGTTTATATCTGCTGAAACTCTAAGAAACATTTTGATAGATTCCTCATTTCATTGTATGCACACTAATCTAATGCTAGCCTGTCCTCTTCTACATGTTCGCTAGAAACGCTATTATATTTCTAATCTGGTACTGGTTCATCCTAAGCAACAACATAACTATCATATACTATGTAGTTCATTCGTGGTCTGCGTTCATGTTCTTCAAGTTCTCGATAGATGACATTATAATTTCTATCTCATTCATTCTTAGCTACGAAAGTAATTACATGCCCATTGTATAGCTCACCGCAAATTCTCAGTCACCCAACGTGTCTTGCATTCTAGGATATACTACTACTTCCATATATATTTGTTGAAATGACCTGTCTAGTTTATATTTGATGAAATTCTAGGACACACACTGTTAGATTGCTCAATTAATTTGTAGGAACACTTGTGTAATGCTTGCTTGTCATGTTCTACAGGTTCACAAGCAATGCCATTATATTCCATGTCTAATGGTTCCTCCTAAGCAGCGACATAGCTATCCTCTACTGTAAATATAGTTCATTCATAGTTTGTATTCTTGTTCTACAATTTCTCTTACAATTCCTTTATAATTTCTATGGGGGTTCCTAGCTACGACAGTAACAGCATGCCCATTGTGTAGCTCACCGCAAATTCCGGGTCACCCAACGTGTCTTGTATTCTAGGATAAACGACTGCTTCCATATATATTTGTTGAAATGACCTGGCCAGGTTATATTTGCTGAAATTCTAAGAAACACTCTGATTGATGGCTCATTTCATTGTAGGAACACTTGTCTAATGCTTGCTTGTCCTCTTCTATAGGTTTTCAAGAGACGCCATTATATTTCTAATCTGGTGCTAGTTCATCCTAAGCAACGACATAACTAATCATCTACTGTGTAGTTCATTCGTGGTTTATGTTCCTACTCTACAAATTCTCGCATGATGTCATTATAATTTTTGTCTCTTTCATTCTTATCTACAAAAGTAACTGAATGCATATTGTGTAGCTCAACGCAAATTCTGAGTCATCCAATGTCTCTTGCATTCCACGATATACTACTGCTTCCATATATATTTATTGAAATGACCTGGCTAGTTTATATTTGCTTAAATTTTAGGAGACACTCTTTTCGATTGATCAATTCATTTGTAGGCACACTTCTATAATGCTTGCTTGTCCTATTCTATAGCTTCACAATAAATGCCATTATATTTCATATCTAATGGTTTTTCCTAAGCAGCGACATAGGTATCCGCTATATATAGTTCATTCGAGATTTGCATTCTTTCTCTACAAGTTGTCTTATGATGACTGTAACATCCCAAATTTTATAGTAGGATGTTATTAGTTCCATGCATCATCCTTGCATCATTGCTTTCTACAAATGAATTCCTTTACAACAAATCCTAAACACCTAAACCTAGCAAAACCCTAATAGTATTTGCCTTATGTAAGAACTTTTTCTATAGTAGGTTGACCCCTTCTAAAAACTATGCAAAAATAGGAAACCATGGTCCTATGTTGACCACCTTAATTTTATAAAAAATTAGAAACAATTTTCATCAAGTTTGGACTTAGTATCCAAAAGTTATTTAGGTTTGGCTAAATCAGAAATTGAAAATTGTTAAAAGAAAAAAAAGGGGGGCAGCCTAACCAAACTGGGCCGCAGCGCCGGCACACCCACGCACGGGCGGCACCCAGCTAGCGCCGACCCACCCGCGCCGTCGCCACCTGCCGCGCCCGCTGACCGCCCGGACCCGCGCGTCAGCGCCCTCAACAACTCCAGGACGAACACGACGGCCTGCCGTGCTACCGACCGGGGAAATCGGCCGATTACGGATCGAATCCGTGCCCCCTATGTCACGAAATCCCTCTCTCTTATACCACAGCATTGGCTCCCACCGTTTCCCCTCGTCTTTCTGAAACCCTAGCCCCGTTCTCGCAGTTCCGAACTCGCCGGAACAGCCGCCATCGGAGCTCGAGGTTGGCAACTCTCCAGGGCACCTCGAGCCTTGCTACACCTTCCACCCTTCTCGCCCCGACCTACCCTAACCGCCCGTCTGATTTGTTTCTTCCGAAACGCAGGAGATCACCGGCGATTGCTCGCCGGAGCCGTCGGGTCCAAGAAGAGGAACCGCCGACGCTGGGAGAAGGAGGAGGAGAGGGACCGCGCTGAGGCCATTGGGAGATTTGCCATCGACGTGTGCATCGGGGACCATCTTCGTCGCCTCCACTAGGGCCGCCAGGACCCCTGACCACCGTCGACTCTGCCGCCACCGCCGTCGTCTCCATCGCCGCCACCACCACAGGTCAGTGGAGCCGCCTCGACCGTCCGATTGTACTCTTGCGGGCCAGATTAGAAGGGGGAACGAAGGGGTATCGGCCAACCACGCAGCGGCGCATGGCAAGCACGTCGTCACCGCGCCGCGTCACCCGCCTGGCCAGCTGGCCCAACCAGGCGCTGCCACTTGGCGCGATCTGAGCTAGGGTCAGGCTAGTTTGGTTTGATTTTTGCAGATTGAGTTTAATATTGCGAAAATCATAGAAAAATAACTACTTGGCCAATTTTAGCTTATAATATACCGTTGGATTCCTAATTTTGAGTAGAATCCAAATCTGCAAAAATAGCTACCTTGGTCAATTTAGAAGAACCAACCTTGCATAAAAATACCATGTGCATGCATGCATGATTACCTCTGTGATATGTTTTGAACAAGTTGTGATCAGATCCATGTTTGTGATTCGTTAGATTGTTTGGAGTGCGCTAAGGAGTGCTATTGTGTAGAGTTCTGCTCGGATCAAGGAAAGTTACACCACTTGTTCATAATTTTGTCCCAGTTTTGATTCTATGCATGTGATCTTCAAAATTCTGTAGTATGCATGTGTAGGATGTTCCAGTAGAATTTTTCTTAGTATTATTTTGCAAGTGCGAAGATTTTGTAGTATGCCATGAGTAGCTCTATACTTAGGATTTTCCATCCTAATAGGTTACCCCTGTTTTGCTAAGTATTGCTTGCTATGCTATATATACAAAGTACCGTTGGGGGGTTAGAAAGACAATGAATTTTTCTAAGTATAAAGGCTCTCTTGAGCAAACTTTTCTTCTCAAATACACTTCAAAATAAAACTAAGTTTTCTTCTGGGCGGAATGGTTGTCGGGTCAACGAGTGAGATTTTGGTGGAGGACGGCCGCCCAGGAATCAAAGAAGTCTGCCATGTTTCAGAATTCAGAAGCTTCTAGTGCAACCACAATACATTATGGGCTCTGTATTGGCCTAGTACTTAGTGGGAAACCTCACCTGGGTACCAACGTTTGGAGGTTCTTGGCACGGTTGGATCCGGAAGGTAGAGGGGCTACTAAGGGAAAGCCTCGCCATGGTCTTGTCTGTAGAAGGACTTGATCGTGGATTGTGGGTAAAGTGCACAAACTCTCGAGAGTATTGCAATCTGATCGATCAGCCGTGTTCACGGTAACAGAACAACAATGAGCGTCTGAAGGATGGATCCTCTGAAGGATCTTCCTCTCTCTTTTCTAAAACAAAGTTTTGAAACCCCGTGGCGTGCGTAATATCGCTAATGGGTGGGAAATTGGGAACTTGGTGTGTAATATCCAAGTGACGCTTGGTGCGTAATATCCAAGTGTTTGGTTGTTTGGACACTTGGTGCTTAATATCCTCGTGTGCCACTCGACCTTATTTTATCTAAGCAAATGTTTACAAAGTAGGACAATCCTCTCTTCTTCTCTCTACTTAAGAAAACTAGCTTTGAGCAAATAAACTCTACAGCCTATACAAGCCTTGCATGTAAAGATAGTCTTTTCTATCCTTGGTGTAATTTGCCAATACATTCAAAGTATTGACCCAACTTGTTGGCTGCACATCTTATGTGCAGAATCTGAAGATTGAAAGGTTCGTAGGGATCGCTGGTCTACACTCGACAAGCCTAGGGCGTTGATGGACTCATGCTGCTTTTATGTTTCCACTGTTATCTGAGCTAGCATAATGCTAAGCAATTTATGTAATAAATTCATACTCTGGATTCTCCGTGTAATAAAGACTTTGTGTTTTACATGATATTTCATCGACTGTGAGTGCTAGCTATTGATCCAGGGACTAGCATGTTAATCACAGGGACTTAGGATCCTTACAGATCCGAGGTCACTACAATGACATTATAATTTCTGTTCGGTTCCTATCTACGAAAGTAACTACATACCTATTGTGTAGCTCACCGCAAATGCGGGGTCACCCAGCGTCTCTTGCATTTCAGGATAAACGACTGCTTCCATATATATTTGTTGAAATGACCTAACTAGTTTATATTTGCTGAAATTCTAAGAAACACTTTGATTCATTGCTCATTCATTATAGGAAAAATTCTCTAATTCTTCTTGTCCTCTTCTACAGGTTCGCTAGAGACGCCATTATATTTCTAATATGGTGTTGGTTCATCCTTATGCAACGACATAACTATCCTCTACTGTGTAGTTCATTCGTGGTTTGTGTTCCTGCTTTGCAAGTTCTGGTATGATGCCATTATAATTTCTATCTAGTTCATTCTTTGGTACGATAGTAACTGCATGCGATTATGTAGCTCATCGCAAATTCTGAGTCCACCAACGTCTCTTTCTTTCCAGGATATACAACTGCTTCCATATACATTTGTTGAAATAACCTGCCTAGTTTATATTTGTTGAAATTCTAAGAAACACTTTGTTTTACTTCTCATTTCATTGTAGGTACACATGCCTAATGCTTGCCTATCCTGTTCTACAGGTTCACAAGCGACGCCATTATATTTCGTATCTGGTTCTGTTTCATCGTAAGCAATGACCTAATTCCTGCCCTACTGTATAGTTCATTTGTGGTTTGCCTTCCTGCTCTACAAGTTCCCACATGATGCCGTTATAATTTCTATCTCGTTCATTCTTAGCTACGACAGTAACTGTATGCCATTGTCTGGTTTATTCTTCGATATATATTTGTTGAAATGACCTAGCTAATTTATATTTTCTGAAATTATAAGCCACACACATTGTTTTATTTCTCGTTTCACGGTAGGCACACTTTTTTAATGCTTGATTGTCCTGGTTGTTTGACATGATGGTCAATATATTTGAACAATTGACCAGTAGTAAACTCCAATTCATAGCTCCTAACGTATTAGTTAAATGAGTAGTTTTCCTTGTTTAACGTATTAACTTGTTATTACTAAGTTTCAGACTACAATTATTGCTACGCCACCAAAGAGGGGGCTGCAAGATCATGTCTCAAGTTTGTTTTCCAATGTAGATGTCACACTCGAAAGGGAGATGGAGGTTATAGATGGAGAAAGAAAATTGAGGACTGCTATCAACTTGAATGTCAACTGAAATGCTGATTTTTCTTTCCCTTGAGTTGATAATATGTAATTATTTTAAGTAATTTGCATTTGATGTAATATCTATACTAATTGCATAGGCCGTGTAGGAATTTAGTTGATGTCGTCCACACATAGTGGTAGGCGGTACTGTACCAGCGCTAGCTGTAACATCCCAATTTCAGCAACCCTGATTTGTTGTCTAAAAGGCAAAAATCAAGGGGAACAAAAACTTTTTTTTGTTACTTGTTGCAATGTTCACACTCTGTTTTCATTTCCTAGAATACTCTAGTTTTCATTCTTATTGTTCTATAAGTGTTCTCTTTTGCTAGAACTGTGTTTAGCCTTATTTTTCTTGTGCTTTCAGCTTAGAAATTTTTAGTTCTTTGTGGATTTGTGAGACAAGCTCACTGATCATTATTGATTATTATATTTGTGGGTTGTTTCAATTAAGTTGATTGGTGTTGGAAACAGTAGAAAGTTTCATGCTTATCAAGATTGTGTTGGTGCATGTCACCTCAAAAATTATTCTTTTTATCACCTACCTACTCGTGGACGATCATGAGTTAAGCTTGGGGATGCTTGATACGTCATAAACATATCTATAATTTTTGATGCTCCATGCTTGTTTTATATCATTTGTTGTCGTCGGATTGTCGACAAGTACGCCATAGGGGGTCCTAGTGGCGTTGGAATGATGGGGTGTGAGACGTCGTATGTTCCAGGAGCGGGGAGCACAAGTTTACCCAGGTTCATATCCGAATACGGTGATTGGATCCTACTCCTGCTAGCAACCCAGTAATATATCAGCATAAGCCGGATGTTACAGCGGATTAAAAGAGAGGTTCACATGTGCGAGTTGGTTGTGGTTGTATGTATTGAGTTGTGCCCTAAAGGCTCCCATAGGGCCGGTGTATATAGTCACCGGGGCCTAGAGTTACAGGAGAGACCTATCCAGCTATGTTACAGAGTCGGTAACTATGTACAGCTTGGACTACAAGTAATACTACAACCCTAAGTCGGTAACTCTTCTGGGCCTTGTCGTAGCCGGAACTGGCTCTCCTCTTTATCTGACTGGGACGCCCGTGAAGCAAAGCTCTAACCCATTGGTGGGCCACCCTGGTCAGCGAGTCCTGGGTATACCCGGAAAGTATATCCCCAACAGTAGCCCCCGGAAGTCTCCAAGATCTAGAGTCGGATAAATCGTCTAGCTTGATGGTTTCTTCGTCTTAAGAATCTTGAAGGGTTCCCGAAAACTTCATTCAGTAATGTAGGATTCCGAGTTAATCGAGTCGGATATATTTTTCTCTAACCTTAGTCTTTTCCCTGCTTGGTTCGAAACATAAGCCGGATTTTTCAGCGGCATGCATACTGACAACTTTTTAGACCAGGTCCTGTCACTGACAGGATTTCCATCAGCACAACCATTGGTGGGTCCGTTCCTTATGGAACAGATAGCCGTTTCAATGCCTGCACGAAAATCGAGGGGGCAGAAGAGTCGCGAGGAAGCTAACTCCCCCTCTCCTATATTAAGGGAATATGCCCTGAGAGGCAATAATAAAGTGTTTATTATGTGTATTCCAAGTATATGATAGATGTTTATTTTGCATGCTATAATTGTATTAATACGGAAACATTAATACATGTGTGTTTAATAAACAAACAGAAAGTTCCTAGTTATGCCTCTCTCATAAACTAGCTCGTTGATTAACAAGATGATCAATGTTTCGTGATCATGGACATTGGATGTTGTTAATAACGGGATCACAACATTAGTGTAATGGTGTGATGAACATTCATCCAAAGTATAGCATTACGATCAAAGTCATTGAGTTTATATTGCTATAACAACTTACGAAGTGATCCTAATCCTTAGACCATGAGATCATGTCAATCACTAACACCGGAAGAGTTTCTTGATAACATCAAACGTCACACCGTAACAGGGTGATTATAAAGGTGGATTCAGAACTAATAAAGTGTTATGTTGAGGCTCATGGATCGAGAGTGGAATTTGTTCATCCCGATGACGGATAGATATACTCTGGGCCCTCTCGGTGATATCACATTGATTAGCTTGCAAGCAAGTGATTTGATCACTAGAATGTTATATCACGGGACCGAGAAAAGAGTGCATGTCAGTAACGAGATCAAACTAGGTATGGAGATACCGATGATCGAATCTCGAACATGTAATATATCGTGAAACAAAGGGATTAAGATACTAGCGTAAAAGGTTCCGACGATCACAAGAAAGTCATCGTTGAATGTGTGGGAGTCAGTATGGGTCTCCAGATCCCGCTTCTGATTATTGATCCGAGAGGGGTCTCGATCATGTGCGCATTATTCATGAACCGTAGGGTGACACACTTAAGAGACACCGACATCCAATTGGAGCAAAAGTTTCATGCCGAAAGAATGAACAAGCGCAGGAATTTATTTCACTAGATACCGAAACAGGTTTTCGGGTGAAATTGCATAAAGAGGTTATGCATGTGAAATGGAATTCTATCAAGGGGTTATTTGTGAATGTTTGTCATTAAAGTAATTGACAAAATTCTTAATAAAATAAAAGAGTTTTATTTAATGAGAGTTTGCATTAAATTTGGTGGAAATTTAATGGGAATTTGAGTGGGTTTTTGAGTGGAGAAAATTGAAGGGCCATTTTGTGAGTGGAGTGTCCACCCATATGAATGAAGGAGGGGAGGGGGCAGCACCCATGGCTGGAGGCCACCCCCTGGGTGCCCCCCTCCTCCTATAAAAGGCACCCCCTCTCCTCTCTCTCACTCACACCTCCTCGTGAAGGATCTCTCTCCCCCTCTAGAATTTATTCCCCATGGTCTCGGACTAGCGAGATACATGTTCCCGGTGGCTATTCGGCAAGAAAGAGTTGTGCTTCCGCTGCATCGCTGGAGCGAGGAGGCGGAGGTTGCTCGTTGCCTCGAACGTGTGTGCGAGCACGGATGCGCTGCTGATATGCGGCGCTAGGACTTCCTCTCGATCTTGAGATTAGCAAGAGATCGTCTACATCAACCACGAGTTGAACTCGTTAAGATTTTTCGGTCTTCAAGGGTATGTTCTCTACGGATATACATCCGCCCGTTGTTTGTATCTAATAGATAGATCTTGGTACATAGTTCACATCGTAGGAAAATTTTTGTTTTCTATGCTGCGAACCCTACAGTGGTATCAGAGCCGGATCTATGCGTAGATGCTTTACACGGGTAGTACACATATGAGTATGTGGGCGATGATGATCATGTTGTTGCTCCTTAGTTGTAATTTGGATATTGGTGGCATAGTGGGATGAAGCGGCCCGGACAAACTTTACATGTCCTCGCACATGAGACATGTTCCACGCTTGACATGCAACTAGTTTGCATAAGTGGCTAGCGGGTGTCTGTCTCTCCTACTATAGTCAATATCTATTTTGCAACGAGTTGTCAACAATTTGGTTATCCTCGTTGTGGTTCATATTCGTAGGTAAGAACGGTTTTATCTCGAAAGCCCTAAGCCACGTAAAACTTGCAATGGATAAATTAGAGGCGTCTAGTTTAGATTGTTGTTGGGCTAGAGTTATGATATGGTGATGTTGTAAGTAGAAGTATGAGATGATACTCTTACAACATACATAACGTGTAATCTCCATAGACCTTGGACTTACACATATAGGTATGATAGTGATCATACCACGATGCACATGATAGATATCATATGCGGGAACCATATCATTTCACTAATAAACATGTGATGTTTGATAGCATCTTATATTGCTTGTTTAGCGCTCTGTTAGCATAATAAGATGATCCCTTATTTAAATATCAAGATAAGAATGTGTTCTTACTTTAGTATGCACCGATTATGTTTTCGTCGCTCCAAGACATTACGTGATGATCGGGTGTTCTTGGATCCACGACCATATTTCGGGTGTAAAACAGTTACACACGCGAATACTAAGGTTCTAACTTGGCGAGCCTAGCATGTACAGACATGGCCTCGGAACACAAACCGAAAGGTTAAGAATGAGTCATATAGTAAATATGATGCCCATTTGATGCTCGCCTTTGAAGCTATACCGACTCACGTGATGATCGGACTTGGTATAGTGGATTTGGTTCATGTAATCACCAAAAAGGCACGAGGGATGTCGTTTTTGAGTGGGAGTTCATTCGTAATATGGATTAGTTGAACTCAATCTATCATACACTTAGTCAAAACTTTATAAATTCTATTGTAGATGGCACCACCTGCTTTTAATTTCAATGTGTTCATGGAGAAAGAGAAACTAGCAACGAACGGTAGCAACTTTACCGAATGGGCCATGAATTTGAGGATTCTCCTCTCTGCTGCACAAAAGCAATACGTGCTAGAAGCGCCACAAGGCCCCCCACCTTTTGAGGATGCCCCTGACGAGGAAAAGAATGTCTATCAGACTCATCAGGAGGACCACAACTTAGTTCATTACGGCATATTGTATGGGCTAGAGCCGGAACTTCGAAAGTGTTTCGAAAACAGCAATGCTTTTGATACAATGGGTGAATTGAAAATGATTTTCGACACACATGTTGCTGTAGAGAGCTACAACGCTTCGGAAAAGTTCTTTAGTTGCATGATGGAAGAGCACAGCTCCGTTAGTGAGCATGTGTCTCTGCCACCTAGCTATAAGAGCTTTTTGATGAACTATAATATGCAAGGCATGAAGAAGTCTCTCCCCGAGCTTCTGTCAATGCTTAAAACTACAGAAGTGGAGATCAAAAAGGAACATCAAGTGTTGATGATCAATAGGAACACTGATTTCAAGAAAGACAAGAAGGGAAAACGGAAGGGAAGTATGGGCGGCAAGCCTATTGCCGTGCTTGAAAAGAAACCCCGAGTTGGACCTAAGTCTGATACCGAGTGCTACTATTGTAAGGGGACTGGCCACTAGAAGCGCAACTGTCCCAAGTATTTGGCAGACAAGAAGGCCGTCAAGGCAAACAAAGATATATATGATATACATGTTATTGATGTGTACTTGACTAGTGCTCGCAGTAGCACCTGGGTATTTGATATTGGTTCAGTTGCTAATATTTGTAACTCGAATCAGGGGCTGCGGAACAAGCGACCGCTAGCAAGGGGTGAGGTCAAGATGCGTGTCGGCAATGGATCAAGAGTTGATGTGATCGCCGTTGGAACGCTACCTCTCCATTTGCCGTCGGGATTAGTTATAAACTTGAATAATTGTTATCTGGTGCCTGCACTGAGCATGAACATTGTATCTGGATCGTTTTTGATGCGAAGTGGTTATTCATTTAAATCCGAGAACAATGGTTGTTCCATTTATAAGAATGAAATCTTTTATGGTCATGCACCGATGATGAATGGTTTATTTCTATTAGATCTCGATGATAATATTACACATATTCATAATGTTGATGCTAAAAGGATTAAACTTAATGATGATATATCCGCATATATGTGGCACTGCCGTCTAGGTCATATTGGCGTTAAACGCATGAAGAAGCTCCATTCAGATGGACTTTTGGAATCACTTGATTTTGAATCATTTGATACATGTGAGCCATGCCTTATGGGCAAGATGACTAGAACGCCATTTTCCGGTTCAATGGAACGGGCGACAGATTTATTGGAAATCATACATTCTGATGTATGTGGTCCAATGAGTGTGTCGGCGCGAGGTGGATATCGTTATTTTGTTACTTTCATGGATGATTTGAGTAGATACAGTTATATCTACTTGATGAAACACAAGTCTAAAACCTTTGAAAAGTTCAAGGAATTTCAGAATGAAGTGGAAAATCATCGTAATAGAAATATCAAATTTCTACGGTCCGACCATGGAGGTGAGTATCTAAGTTACGAGTTTAGCACTCACATGAAAGAGTGTGGAATTGTTTCACAACTCACACCTGCCGGAACACCACAGTGAAATAGTGTGTCGGAACGTCATAATCGTACTTTATTAGATATGGTTCGATCTATGATGTCTCTGACGGACTTGCCGTTGTCATTTTGGGGTTATGCACTAGAAACTGCTGCATTCACTTTAAATCGGGCACCATCTAAATCCATTGAAAAGACACCGTATGAATTGTGGTTTGGAAACAAACCTAAGCTGTCATTTCTTAAAGTTTGGGGATGCGATGTTTATGTGAAGAAACTTCAACCGGATAAACTCGAACCCAAAGAGGAAAAATGCATCTTCATAGGATACCCTAAGGAAACTATTGGGTATTCCTTCTATCACAGATCCGAGGGCAAGGTTTTTGTTGCCAAGAATGGATCCTTTCTAGAGAAAGAGTTTCTCGCGAAAGGTGTGAGTAGTCGGAAGGTAGAACTCGAAGAGGTTATTGAACCTTCTCTTCAAAGTATGGCGAGTAGCGCAACACCAGAAGTTGTTTCGGAGTTGGATTCACCTATTGAATAAGGAACTAATGATAATGATCATGAAACTCCGAAAGAGAGTACTACCGAACCTCGCAGGTCTAGCAGGACGCGTGCAGCTCCCAAGCTGTACGAAAATCATGTCATGAATTTCATGGTTGATGAAAATGATGACCCTGTGACATATGAAGAAGCGATGATGAGCCCGGATTCCAACAAATGGTTAGAAGCCATGAAATCCGAGATGGAATCCATGTATGAAAATCAAGTTTGGAACTTGGTGGAATTACCTCACGACCGAAAGGCCGTGGAGAACAAATGGATTTTCAAAAGAAAAACTGATGCTGATGGTAATGTGACTGTCTATAAAGCTCGACTTGTTGCAAAGGGGTTTCGACAAATTCAAGGAGTTAACTACGATGAGACATTCTCTCCCATAGCGATGCTAAAGTCAGTTAGGATTATGTTAGCAATTGCTGCATATTTCGATTATGAGATATGGCAGATGGATGTCAAAACCGCGTTTCTCAATGGTAATATTGAAGAAGAGTTGTATATGATACAACCAAAGGGTTTTGTCGATCCTAAGGATGCTAACAAGGTGCGCAAGCTTCAGCGATCCATCTATGGATTGAAGCAAGCATCACGAAGTTGGAATCTCTGCTTTGATGAGGTGATCAAAGAGTTTGGATTTGTCCAAACTTATGGAGAAGCTTGTATTTACAAGAAAGTGAGTGGGAGCAATGTGGCATTTTTGATATTATATGTGGATGACATATTATTGATCGGAAATGATATAGATCTTTTAAACAGTGTTAAAAGTTATCTAAACAGCAAATTTTCAATGAAGGACCTAGGTGAAGCGTCATACATATTAGGCATAAAGATCTATAGAGATAGATCTAGACGCCTAATAGGGCTATCGCAAAGTCCATACCTTGATAAGATTTTAAAGAAGTTTAAAATGGACGGAAGTAAGAAGGGGTTCTTACCTATGTTGCAAGGCAAGACATTGAGTAAGACTCAAAGTCCGGCTTCGGCAGATGAAAGAGAGATAATGGACAAACTCCCCTATGCTTCAGCCATAGGCTCTATAATGTACGCCATGCTATGTACAAGACCGGATGTGGCACATGCTATTAGTTTGACTAGTAGGTACCAATCGGATCGAGGTTCGGAACATTGGATAGCGGTCAAAAATATCCTTAAGTACTTACGAAGAACTAAGGATATGTTTCTTGTATACGGAGGTGAAGAAGAGCTCGTCGCTAAGTGTTATGTTGACGCTAGCTTTGACACCGATCCGGATGACTCTAAGTCTCAATCCGGATACGTATTTCTCATGAATGGTGGAGCGGTTAGTTGGAGGAGCTCCAAACAACCTGTGGTGGCGGGATCAACAACGGAGGCCGAATATGTTGCTGCTTCAGAAGCGGCTCAGGAAGTAGTTTGGATGAAGGAGTTCATATCCGAACTAGGAATGGATGCAAACGCGTTGGACCCAATGGTGATCTATTGTGACAACAATGGTGCCATTGCCAATGCCAAAGAGCCAAGGTCTCACAAGAATTCCAAGCATATTAAGCGCCGGTTTCACTCCATCCGCGAGCATGTCAAGGATGGAGATATAAAGATTTGTAAAGTACATACGGATCTCAATGTAGCAGATCCGTTGACTAAAACTCTCCTTAGAGCAAAACATGATCAACACCAGAACTCGATGGGTGTTAGATTTATCAATATGTAACTAGATTATTGTCTCTAGTGCAAGTGGGAGACTGAAGGGAATATGCCCTGAGAGGCAATAATAAAGTGTTTATTATGTGTATTCCAAGTATATAATAGATGTTTATTTGGCATGCTATAATTGTATTAATACGGAAATATTAATACATGTGTGTTTAATAAACAAACAGAAAGTTCCTAGTTATGCCTCTCTCATAAACTAGCCCGTTGATTAACAAGATGATCAAGGTTTCCTGATCATGGACATTGGATGTTGTTAATAACGGGATCACAACATTAGTGTAATGGTGTGATGAACATTCATCCAAAGTATAGCATTACGATCAAATTAATTGAGTTTATATTGCTATAACAACTTACGAAGTGATCCTAATCCTTAGACCATTAGATCATGTCAATCACTAACATCAAACGTCACACCGTAACAGGGTGATTATAAATATGGATTCATAACTAATAAAGTGTTATGTTGAGGCTCATGGATCGAGAGTGGAATTTGTTCATCCCGATGACGGATAGATATACTATGGGCCCTCTCGGTGATATCACATTGATTAGCTTGCAAGCAAGTGATTTGATCACTAGAATGTTATATCACGGGAACGAGAAATGAGTGCATGTCAGTAATGAGATCAAACTAGGTATGGAGATACCGATGATCGAATCTCGGACATGTAATATATCGTGAAACAAAGGGATTACGATACTAGCGTAAAAGGTTCCGACGATCACAAGAAAGTCATCGTTGAATGTGTGGGAGTTAGTATGGGTCTCCAGATCCCGCTTCTGATTATTGATCCGAGAGGGGTCTCGATCATGTCGACATTATTCACGAACCGTAGGGTGACACACTTAAGAGACACCGACATCCAATTGGAGCAAAAGTTTCATGCCGAAAGAATGAACAAGCGCAGGAATTTATTTCACTAGATACCGAAACAGGTTTTTGGGTGAAATTGCATAAAGACGTTATGCATGTGAAATGGAATTATAGAAAGGGGTTATTTGTGAATGTTTGTCATTAAAGTAATTGACAAAATTCTTAATAAAATAAAAGAGTTTTATTTAATGAGAGTTTGCATTAAATTTGGTGGAAATTTAATGGGAATTTGAGTGGGTTTTTGAGTGGAGAAAATTGAAGGGCCATTTTGTGAGTGGAGTGTCCACCCACATGAATGAAGGAGGGGAGGGGCAGCCCCCATGGCCGGCGGCCACCCCCTTGGGTGCCCCCCTCCTCCTTTAAAAGGAACCCCCTCTCCTCTCTCTCACTCACACCTCCTCGTGAAGGATCTCTCTCCCCCTCTAGAATTTATTCCCCATGGTCTCGGACTAGCGAGATACATGTTCCCAGTGGATATTCGGCAAGAAAGAGTTGTGCTTCCTCTGCATCGCTGGAGCGAGGAGGCGGAGGTTGCTCGGTGCTTCGAACGTGTGTGCAAGCACGGATGCGCTGCTGATTTGCGGCGCTAGGACTTCCTCTCGATCTTGAGATCGGCAAGAGATCATCTACATCAACCACGAGTTGAACTCGTTAAGTTTTGTCGGTCTTCAAGGGTATGTTCTCTACGGATATACATCCGCCCGTTGTTTGTATCTAATAGATAGATCTTGGTACATAGTTCACATCATAGGAAATTTTTTGTTTTCTATGCTGCGAACCCTACACTATACGCGTGGCGATAATTGCGCTTGTCATCGCACGAATCTTGACGTAGAGAAAAATAAAAGAGGGGAGAAAACCCTTTCTCTCAGATTCATCTCTCCATCGCTTCATTCATTTCTTCCTCGTACTCCTCGAGCGCTCCGCACCAGTTCCCATCTATGCACCGTGAGAAAAAATCTCTCCTTTCCCCACCAGTCCTTTTCCTCCAAGATCTATGGCTACTGCCTCGACCTCAGGAGCGGCGGCGGGTTTGTTGGCGGCGGAAGAAAGGAAGATGCGGGGTCTTTAGATCCCCAGTGCCATGGACAATGCGGAACTCCAAGTCATGGAGGGCGAAGGATTCATCATCGCTGGTGCGTGGTGGAGTGCCTCAGGGCACGTTGTTCCCGCCCCGCTTGACGACAAGAGGGTGTTGTTCGGCACTCACGTCGACCGCGGCCTTAGCTTCCCACCATCAGACTTCCTCGTCAAGGTCCTCAACTACTACGGTGTGCAGCTCCATAATCTTCCTCCCAACTCCCTGCTTGAGCTTAGTACTCATGCAGCTTTGTGCGAGGAGTTTCTTGGCATTAGGCTAAGTCTCACCCTTTTCCACTAGAGGGCTATGTTTCACTAGAGGGCTATGCTTCAGACGATCCGGAAGAATTCCATTAGTGCTGCGGTCGACGTGAGAGGTTCCATCAGTGCCGGTGTGCCTAGGGTTACTCGGAAGAATTCCATAAGTGCCGGTGTGCCTTATATCACCGGCACTCTTAGCTTAGTCCTTAGGAGAAACCAAGTCTATCCTAGGATTATTGCTAGTGAGTCCATCAAACGCTGGGCTGGAACTTTATTTTATCACAAGGATATTCCGGCTCCTGGAAAGGCGGAAGGTCTTCTGGCGTTTATCGACGGCGCCACTCCCCACCAGAATTCATGGGACACGGAGGCGCCGGAGCTGTCGGATATTTTGATCCTTGCCAAGAGGCGGATCGAGTTTTTGATGAAGCATGAGGGCCTCCATGGCTCCGACTTGATTTACTGCTGACGCTCCAGCCTCTCCAGCACCACGGAGATCGCCTCATGCACCAGATCACGAGCGACAAGAAGGACAAGATGCGGGTCAGTTCAAGCTAGCTTGCGGTGAAGGACTACAAAACCCTCATTCAATATTTGATCAAGGAAAGAGTGGAACGAAAAGTTCTAGAAGTTTCCATGAAGATGTATACGACCAACCGTCCTCTAACTCCGGTAATTATTTCGACTCTGCTTTTGCGTTTGGTCGTTCTTTTCTGTTCTTTCTCCGACTCTATTTTCATCGACGCTTTTCGACTTTGTCAGCTCGATAAACTCTTCGAGTCCGAGCTAGCTCCACTAAAGGGCTATGCTTTAGACGATCTGGAGGCGACGGAGGATAATGAGGTGCAAGAAGTTGTCGCCCCGCCTCCAAGAAGTGTAAGGCGAAAGAAGTTGTTGTTGCTGCTGGTAGCCAAGTGCTGCCATCAGTTAAAAAGTAAGAACACTATCTTTTGTTTTCAGTACTTTTGTACCTTTATCTCTTTCTAGAGCACACATGATATTTAGGATTTTTGTGTTCTAGAGCTAAATCAACATTGAAGAGTAAGACCAAGCCGGACAGCAAGCCGGGCAAGTAGATGCGTCAGCAAAAGCTTGTCATCTCCCCTGTTGTGCCGCCATTGACTCCATAAAGCACTCCATCAGTACTGGGAGCTTCTGCATCCCATGATGCTGGCAAGATCTCGAAAGCCCTGGTAACCGTTGATGACCAGACAACTAACAAGGGTGAACCCGTCAAGGGTATTGATCCCATGGTAGTATCCATATGAACAATGGATAAGGTGGCTGGCTCCACTGTCTCTGTCCTAAAGAGGAAAGAGAAGGACGAGATCCTAAGACTAGCTCAATCCAGTCTTGAGAAGAAAACATTGACTCCAGAGGCAGCGAGCCAAGAAGAGAAGGACATCAAGCCGGTCAGCCTCCTTGACCAAATTTTGGCCTGGGACACTAAAGTCGCATCTGGCGAACTTCCAGCAACGGATGTTCCTTCCCTCACCCTTACCGAGAATGTGTTTCATTGCACCAAACTTGGATTTGAAAAGATGCACCTGGAACACATTGTAAGTTTCCGATTCTTATTTGCATTTATTATCATATCCTCTAGCCCCCAAGCATAAAGTCGGATAAACATTGTTTGATCCGAGTTGATGCTTTTAGTTTGCAGAAGAACGATGTAGTGTAGACCCCAAGGCTCGTGCTGTAATTTTACTTAGTTAAATTTGCAGCTCGAGTGTTAGTAGCCGTCCGACGGTATTCCGTCTCTAAACTTACAGAAAATTGCATCTTCCAACCAGGAATTGCTCAAGAATATTAGCAATAAGCTCAAAGAAATCAAGGCTTTGCGCTTTGAGAATTCAAAGTTGAAGGTTGAGAAAGATGAAGCAGAAGGTAAGCTTTTCTGACTTCTCCTTTGTCAGTTATATTTTTTATCATAGTCAAACATGTTTTGTCCGACTGATATTTTTGTCTTTGCATAACTGTTATGCCAGTCCAGCAAGATGGTGGAGCAAGACGAAAACTTCAAGGTCTTGGAGATAGAGAATGCTGAACTCCAGGATAAGCTTGAGAAGCTAACTTTAGAATCATAGAAATCCTTAGCTACAATCCTGGAGTCAAGCAATCACGAGACCGTGAGGCTCGAGAAGCTCCTAGCCCTCCGAGACAAAGAACTAGCTGATCTCAAGAAGGACTTCGATATTCAGAGGGATCTTGCCCAGGCCACAGCCAATGAACTAAGCAGCCTCCGCAAGGATCATGCTTAATGGAATCACTCTATGCTAGGTAAGATTTCCGAATCTTTTCTTTTGTTGTTGATTTTTTGACTTTCTTTTTTATCAGAATTTTGACTTTTTTGGTTCTTTCCCAGCCCCCATGAATCTTTCCGACTCTCATACTGTGTTTTTGACTTAATGGAATTTTGACTTTTTTGATGAAAACAATGTTTAATTTTGTGTCGGTCTTGTAAAAACTAATGCTTTTACTATCGTAGCACTCTTGCTTATATATGTTTTATGCATGTGCTTGAAAATTTCTGAAGCAATTTGTGTTTTTATGCCTATACTTGTTGTTTTATCTGGCTCTCTGCCTCGTCCCTTTCATGGGCAGGCCAACCTTTAGCTCAGAAACTTTGCCGAGCAACGGAGCGCAATTGCTAAACTAGTTTAAACTCAGAAACAAAGCCGGCTTCTAGTACCAACAACTCATTACTCGGAAAATTCCCGTGTCTAAGGAATCAGATAAAAAACCTAAGTATAGACAATAAATTAATCTTGGTACCCTAAGGTAACATTTTTAGATGTTCAAAAATCGTAACCAGAACAAACGTGATCATAAAGTACTTTTAAGTATTGTGTGATTTTTGAAAAAATTACATGCTCTTTTGAAAATAAGATGGTAAAAACTTCTCAAAGATAATATATTTCAAGGATTATGTCTGATAGAGGTACCTAGTTTAGTTCGAAATTTTGGCGCAACTACATGAGTCCCTCGGGACCATATTAGAGTTCAGTACGACTTTCCACCATAAAACAGATGGAAAAATGGAGAGGGTAAATCAAATTCTGGAGGATATGTTGAGAGCCTGCACACTAGACTATGGGTCTAGTTGGGATGACAACTTACCGTGTTCGTATAACAACAATTACCAAACAAGTATCAAGATGGCTCCGTTTGAAGTTCTATATGGCAGGAAATGTAGGACTCCACTGTTATGGAGTTGAGTTGGAGAACATAGTCTGTTTGGATCTGAGTTGATCAAGGATACCGAGGAAAAGGTACGATAGATTCAAGACAGGCTAAAAGTAGCCCAATCCCGACAAAAGAGCTATGCCGATTCCAAGCATAGAGATGTGACTTATAAAATAGGGGACCGTGCATATCTCCGATTTTCACCACTACGAGGAGTTAAGAGGTTTGGCCTCAAGGATAAGTTGGCTCCATGATTCACAGGGAGCATGAAGAATATTTGAAAATGGAATAAGCAAACCTATTTGTTAGCCAACCTGAATCTTGAGGACGGTATTCTTCTTACGGGGGTAGGTTTGTAACATCCAAAATTTTGTATTAAGATGTTACTACAAGCATGCATCATATCATTTGCATCATGTCATCACACAATAAAATGTTGCATCAAAACCCTTCTCCCTAAAATCTTATTTTTTTCCTCATATGGTCCTATAAAGACAAAAGAGGTTATTTAAACCTAATCTTCAAAAGACTATGCAAATGTTTATTTTTATAATCCTAAGTTGATCTCCTCCTTTTTAGAAATTTTTAGGGACTGGTTTCATTATATTTGAGGTTGTTATGCAAAAGTTATTAAAGAAAATATAAAACAGAAAATATTAAAAGAACAAAAAAACTAGCTAACCTAACCTAATTGGGCCGGCCGGTGCAAGCCGCATCCCTCTGCCCCACACGCGCACGTCACTTAGCCTAGATGAGTCACACAACGCCATAGCGCGCAGCCTGCCAGTGCCTGCAGCTGCTGACCGCCCAGCCCCACCATCGTCGTCCTCCCCCGTTGAGACCGCAACGAACATGAACAAGACCTCCCAATACCGACGCATGGATAGACTCTGATTCAAACTGTTTTCGTCTGCTCCCTCCCCAACGATTCTGGCAGCTAAAGGCCGCAGCACCACCCTAGTTTCCCCTTGAAAACGCTAGCCAAATCACACCGAATCGCTGCCCAATTTTTGACCCCATTGTCGCCGCCGCCGAAGCTCGGTAGCTTGAGGTAGGGTACAATTCTTATCGCCCCTTGCCCCACTTTTCCTCCAATCCTTCGCCCCATGAAAAACTACCTCACCTTGTCCCTTCTTCCCCCCCCCCCCCCCCTCGTGAAGTACATCATCGGCAATCTCTCCTCGACGTCTCGCCGGAATTCGCGAAGAACAGCGGAGCTTTGCCGCAAGCCGACGAAGGAAGGGTCGCCGCCACTCGTGCTAAAAAAGGACCGCAAAGAGGAGCTGCACCCCGTCGTGTACACGGATGCCTCAGGAACGCACCAGGACGCCGCCGAGCTTCACCGTCCGACCGTTCCACCGCCCCTCGCCGTCGTCATCAAGACAACGCCGCCGCCAGGTAAGAAAACATGATCTCGTGTATTAGATCTAGAATAAACGGCATAGATTAGATCTAATGACGAAGGTATCACCCAATAGAATCGCGCTGCATGTCGTGCCAGGTCACCCTCGCGTCAGCGCTGAGTCAGCGTCGCGTCGGCCCCGTGTCGTCTGGCCGAACCAATATAAGGCTTCCACTTGTCATTAGCTGGTCTATTTTTGTTTAAATAGGCAGAATATGGTTTAATCTTGCAATATTAATAGTAAATAAAATACTTGGCCAAAAATACAACTAATATACTGTTGGATTGCTTAAATTCAGTAGAACACAGATCTGGAGTCAAATTGCTAGGTTATTGTAGTATTTTTTATAATTTAATCACTAGATCAGAGTATTTAATTCATAGGAAAATAATTGTAACTCCGTTTTAGTTGATTCTTATTGCGTTGGCTTTTTTATTACGATGCTTATAGTTAAAAATTGTAAAACTTTGCCTAGAAGTTTTAGATCTGACTTGTGGTAGATTTGAAGATTAGATCTCCTGATGGGCATATAAAATAAAGTAATAATCCAAATTACCTAAAATCCATGGGAAATCAGTACTAACAACATCTCCAACACAATAGCATCCCTGAAAAATACCTTGGTCAAATAGGAACTCATTCTTGTATATTACCATGTTGCATGCATGCATATTATTTCTATGGCTTTGTTTTTGTGCAAGTAGTGATTAGATCTATGTTTGTGCTTCGTTAGATTGTTCGGAGTGCGCCGAGGAGTATTGTTGTATACATTGCTGATCGGATCAAGGAAAGTTACACCACTTGTTCATACTTATGTCCCAGATTTGTCTATGCATCTGATCTTCAAATTATGTAGTATGTTCTGGTAGAATTTTCCTTAGTATTATTTTGCAAGTGCGATGATTTTGTAGCATGCCATGAGTAGCTCTATACTTAGTAATTTTCCCCTCCTAATAGGTTACCCCTGTTTTTGCTAAGTACTTGCTATACTATATATATATATATAAACTACCGTTGGGGGCTGGAAAGACAAGAAATTGTTTTATGTATAAATGCTCTCCTGAGCGACCTTTCTGAAATCCACTTCAAAATAAAAACTAAGTTTTATTATGGGTGGAATGGCTGTCGTATCAACGAGTGGAATTTTGTGGAGGACTGCTGCCCAGGAATCAAAGAAGACTGCCATGTTTTAGAATTCTGAAGGTTCCAATGCAACCACAATACATATGGGCTCTGTCTTGGCCCAGTACTCAGTGGGAAACCTCACCTGGGTACCAACATTTGGAGGTTCTGGGCATGGTTGGATCCAGAAGGTAGAGAGGCTACTAAGGGAAAGCCTCACCATGGTATTATCTATAAAAGGACTTGATCGTCGATTGTGGGTAAAGTGCACAAACTCTCCAAAGTATTGCAATCTGATCGATCAGCCGAGTTCACGGAAAAGAACACTTGAGCATCTGAAGGATGGAGCCTCTGAAGGATCTTCCTCTCTCTCTTTCAAAAGTTAAAGTTTTCTAGAACCCCATGGCGTGAGTCATATCGCCAAAGGGTGGGATTTTGGGGACTTGGTGAGTAATATCCAAGTGTTAGGTTGTTTGGACACTTGGTGAGTAATATCCTCGTGTGCCATTCGACCCTATATTACTTAAGAAAATGTTTACAAAGTAGGGTAAAACTCTCTCTATTTTCTCCACACTTAGAGAAAACTAGCTTTGTGCAAATGAACCCCACATCCTAAACTATCCTTGCATGTAAAGTATTGACCCCACTTGTTGGCTTCAAATTTTATGTGCAGAATCCGAAGATTTAAAGGTATGTAGGGAACACGAGTCTACACTTAACAAGCCTAGGGCGTTGATGGACTCAAGTTATTTATGTTTCCGCTATAATTTGAGCTAGTTATATGCTAAGAAAATTTGTAATAATTTCATACTCTGGATTATTCGTGTAATAATGACATTGTGTTTTACATGATATTCATCGACTGTGAGTGCTAGCTATTGATCCAGGGACTAGCATGTAAATCACAGGGACCAAGGATCTTTATTGATCCAAGGTCACGCATAAACCCTAACCAAGCAGGGTATCATGCACTTATAGATCCAATTTTTTGAGATACTTTCATTAAATTGCGGTAATGTCATTCTGTTTCATGAATATAAGCATACAACTTGAACATTATTGAAATTTCCCTAAACCCTAACCCTATAAACTGTAAACCTTAAAACCCCTAAATCCTAAACGCTAAACCCCTAAATGACCTCGACAAAGTAGGTATCATCTCCTCGCATATCAACATTGGATATATACTTTCATTAAATTATGCTAACGGCATTCTATTCCACGAATATAAGAATATAGCTTGAACATTATTGAAAATCTCATAAAACCTAAACCCCTAAAACCTAAGCCCTAAACACTAAATTTAAACACGGAACACTAAACCCCTAAACCCTGACAAACAAACAGTTATCATATGCACACTTATATATATCCAATTTTGAGATACTTTTACTAAATTGGGTAACGCCATTCTATTTCACGAAAATAGGCATACAAATCGAACATTATTGAAAATTCCCTCAACCCTAACCCCTCCAAAGCCTAAACTCCAAGACATATACCCCTAAACCCTAAAAACCATAAACCCTCAACCCGTAAACCCTAACCAAGCAGGTACCATGCAGTTATAGATCAAAAATTGAGATACTTTCATTAAATTGTTCCTATGTCATTCTATTTCACAAATTTAAGCATCAGGCTCGAACTTTATTGAAATACCCGAAACCCTAAACCTCTAAAACCTAAAACCCTAAACCCCTAAACCTCACCAACAAGTAGCTATCATGCACACTTATAGATCAAATTTTGAGATACTTTTATTAAATTGGTTGGGTAACGCCATTCTATTCGATGGATATATGCATAAATCTTGAAGATTTTTGAAAATGCCCTAAACTCTAAACCCTAAAAAACCCCTAAAACCTAAACCCTAAACCCACAAACACCCTAACGAAGCAGGTATCATGCACTCATTGATCAAAATTTGAAATACTTTCATTAAATTGAGGTAACGCTATTCTATTCCATGAATATAGGCATAAATCTTGAACATTGTTGAAAATTCCGTAAACCCCAAACCCCTAAAACCCAAACCCTAAACTCCTACCTTATCTTACCACTATATAGTGTATGATTAGCTTTGAATATTGACTGTTGCTTAAGGCTCCCTAATCCCAACATTTTCAGCCTTCAGATCTTCTTTTTCATTCTATTACAGGTTCTACTAGAAGATACTATTGATAGTATTTAGTACAATGGACGCTATGCACAAACCTCAAAACACACTTCTCCATCGTTATAGAATTAATATTCTCCATCATTTCTCTAGATCATGTTACCGAGATTTTTCAAGTATTAGGTATAGCTAATAATAAACGTTGACTTCTAGATGATACAAACTACAAAACCAAATATACAACCATACTTTATACAGTTTTTAAATTTTGGGAGCTTTACCTATTATATAATCTTAGAACTATATATAGTGTATGAATAACTTTTTGATCAAAATTTGAATGTCAGATCATATCGACCGACAAATCCCATCTTTGCAAACTGTTGGATCTTCTATCCATTCTAGCTTCTAGATTCTCTATTGAAAATCTTTACCACAATGATCGCTATGCAAAAATCTCACAACACACTTCTTAATAATTCTGGAATCTTATTCCAGAGAAGATATGACGAGTATTAGGTAGCTAATAGGTTGATTTCTACACGATAGAAAGTACAAGAACCAATATACACCCGATAATTTGTGGAAAACGCTCAAAATTATAATTATTTTTGAGAATCACCTGTTATAGTTATATATAAAAATGATATGTCATACTTCTATTATCTGATCATCACGTGTGCAAGGCACGTGCAACTTATTCGTCACTATATAGTGTACGAATAACTTTGAACTTTGACTCTCTGATGAAGATTGGAAAATCCAAAAATTGTTAACCGTTTGATGAAGATCCCGTTGATACTCATGTGCAAGGCACGTGGCGACTTACTAGTCTAATTTAATACTACTACTATGTTACTATATAAAAATCTACCCCCTTCTTTTCTTCATGAACTGCTTCTTTTTCTAACCGTTCGGACACACACACCACCGTTCCTAAATTTCTCTCGTTCCTTCTCTTCCTACCTCTAAACGGCCGCTACTCATCATTCGAGCAAATGGGAGATCGATATACAGAGCTGCCACAACTGCCATTAGACCCGCTACCCTGCTTCCTCATCTACACAGCCTCTGGTCCGCTCGATCTCATGCTGCTGTGGCTCCTGAAGATTCTAACAAGGTACACATTTGATTTCAGGAAGATTGCAATCCTCACATGGCTGCTCTCCTCAACATACTGTTTACTCATTTGCAATCTTGTTTTTCCAAAATCATGACAATGTAATTTGATCTCAGGAAGAATGTTGGTAACCGAAGACTCGAACTTAAAAAGAGACGAGAATTCGAAATCCCATGAGGTAACGAAGATGGATCAAGCAATTACAAAGTTAGAGTTATCAAATAATGGGAATGGATAAGAGAAGCATAGAGTAGAAGAAGTGAAGATGCAAATGGAGCTACGGATCACATATATCAACCACGACCACAAGATCCAGACGAATGAGTATAGGTTGAAGCTTAGTATGATTAAAAGATATTCTACAGAGAAGGATATATCCAGACGAATATTATTGCTATCCTCACCGCAGTCATAATCGCAATGTTTTGATTATTGTTAGGTTTAATTAGAGGCACGAGGTAGTAGGGTTAATTAGAGGCATGAGGTAGTCACGCTATATAACTGTCATCATTCTAGTAGCGCTTGTAATCACTTTGTTCGAACTATTATCAAATCATTTGCAGTATCTGCAAGATTAGGAAGTTGAAAAGAAGTAGCATTTACTGATGTGTAGTTCGTACTATTGCGCATAGCATGTAGTAGTAAATTACACGCAAACCAACAACCTTCATTGTCGCCCACCGTTCCTCAATAACTACTACTCCCTCCTTCTCCCAAAGGGAACTGCTAGACTTGCTCTAGCGCCCTCCCCCACCCCGACCCCCACCCCCGCCGCCGCACATCGGAACCACTGGAGCCGCCATGACCAACTGGAAGCTCTTTGTTGGCCTCGACGTGGGCCAACTACCTCGACCCAGCACGGGATGTGCGTCAACTCCCTTAGGCACCGAACCTAACCCACACCGCATAGGATCTACTTCACCGACACCGTCGTGCACTTCACACAATAATGTTCACCGATGCCGCACTGGAAACACACTGATCTGCTTCAACATGCCTACCGACAACAATGTGAGGTGTTGCGTCACACCGCAAAGTACTATGGTACGTCCCTCGTTTTAGTATGATGTGCTTGGTCATTAGTTTGTTCATCTGAGTTTTACTAAAATAAATTCTTTCCCATTACTCTATATGTCTTGCATACCCACATTGAATTGATTGTATAGTTTATACGAGCCACGACAGGTTTAGTTTCTTAATTCATGGATAGCTAATGCACATGATTAGTACTCCATAATGGTTCACTTGAATTTGGTACAAGGCGATATGTTCTTCGGGCAATGAATAAATCAATTCCACAATATGGAGTTGCGATATCCAATAGTTATTGCTTGCATAGAGTGGTAGTTCTCGATTCTTCTGACTACCGCTTCTCTAACTGCAGAATGATCTGATTGTATACATGAGGCAAGCATTTATTTTGTTATGTATGTAGTCTGTAGGAAATGATCGATAAATTACTTGTTTGTAACAGGGGGAGTACCCACTTTCCAAATTCTTCGACAATGTACTATGTGCCGATGTAACCTATTTTGTCTTAGTTGCAGACTACAAATAAAGATGTTCAGGTCGAAGGGAGCAGCGACACTTGTGTTGACACTATTTTAGATATTGTTGCTCAATTATTGATAAAAAGTGAGAAAGCCGACAAACTCCATGATTCTATTGATATTCTAAGGAAGCAAGGAACTGAATCATCTGCAATACTGAGTAGAGGTCGCAAAGATATTACAATACTTACCCTAAGAGCACTTTAACATCTTGTTACTTGTCTAAGCAGTGACCTTAGCAGGTCAATGCTTTATCTAGTTCTTTACAAACTATTTTTGGCCAAAAAAAAGGAAACCGCCAGACTCAAAGAGTATAATGACATGCTTAGAAAGCAAATACGGGTGTCAGATACTAACATCTCTAAAATATGTCAACTGTGTGAAAATATCTTGTTAATATCTGGCTGCCATTTACTTGATACACTTCTGGCGAACGAAGGTCCTGAAGCATAACTACTACAATTCGACTTAACTCTGATCCATGTGTATTGCTGCACTTTATTTCATGTAATGTTTTGAGCTATGAAATAATTTAAATTCTTTGTAGCTCATGTTATTTTTTTTAACTCCCTTTTGTTACTTATATCTGATTGGAAAACTTAATAGACTGAAAAATTGGGCGTCCAGTCAACACAATAAAGCAGGATTATGTTTAACATTCCTTGAATGGGATATATTTGACAAACACAGTAACGGGCAGGAATAGTTTTATGTTCTTCAAAATATTTCTGTTGGAGGTACTGTGCCCAATTTTTGCGCAATTATACTCATGGATATGACAATCGATATTGAATTCCTGGATAGTTAGCATACGGTATACTACTTTTTTATATAATAGTAGATGGACAGTAGCCAAATTTGAAATCTCATATCGAGTGGCAAAATCAACCACCGAGCTTAATGTATTTCCCGCCCCACCATTTCAAAAATTGTGAGGCAAAATCCCCTACTGGGAGTACCATTTTTCTATCTGTAGATAGATGGGGGATAGACAAATTCACAATCCTAATTGATTGGTAAAATAACTCACCACCACAAAATCATTTCCCGCCTCTACGTTTCAAATATTTTGGGACAAAATATTCCATCAACAGCAACCTTTTTCTATTATTACTTGGACGTTAGGAAAATTTAAAATCTTAGTCAAGCGGAAAAATTTATGGCCTACATTGTGTGAATAGAATGCATCCGATTTTCTTTGCAAAAATACTCAATAGTTATGGATGTGTTGATGTGACGCTCGACCTTGAATTCCTAGATAGATAGCTTATAGTCTACTACCTTTTTTATTACTAGATGGACGGTAGCCAAATTTAAAATCTCAAATGAGCGGCCAAATCACCTGCCCACCTTGAAGCATTACCCGCCCCACCGATTCAAAAAATTGATCCAAAATCTCACACCGCGTAGTACCATTTTTCTATAATTATATGGACGCTAGCTGAATTCAAATCTCAATCGAGCTGCAATATCACAAACCGTCTTTGAAGAATTCCGCATCCCTGCGTTTTAGAAAATTTTGATATTAAAATTCATGTTATACCCTTTGTTAAGACCACAAAGGGGCATGCTAAAGTAGGACGCTTGGGGACTCGATCGTAATTATGTTTCTGTTCACCTATGTGGTCCCTATTCACGCAGTTTTTCCCGCTGGTCCTCCCAAAAACCCGAAGCTCCTCCGTCCCCTCCACGACCACCGTGGGCACCTGCCGGCGGCAAATCGATGTCGGCCTAAACCGCATGAGCTGCGGTCTCGTGCACCGCAGTAGAGCCACTTCACCGGCACCCACACCATCGGATATAGTTCACCTGGCTTCTGTGCCATGGCAGCGGAGTTGCGGTATCGTTCACCATGCCGATAGCGTCATTGACCGCCCAAGCTCTGCTTCCCCGTTGCCGAATGCTACCCAACCATATCGGAGCCGCCTCACCAGTGTCCACCAGATGGGATCCAGTTCAACGAGTTCCGTGTCCACCGCTCCAGACCAGCTGCACGAGCGTTGCAGTTCACGACACCGGATCTTCCTCAGCGACACTCTCATCCACCACGATCAAGCCGGCGTCCACCGCCCAAGATCTGCTTCCTCGACCGCCCAAGATCTACTCAGCCGCAATCACAACACCGTCGGTGACCTGCACGTCACCCGCACGATACCGACGATGCTTAGACGCATCTCTGACCGAGGTAAACTAATCTCCAACCCCTTTTTGTTTTCTCAGCAATATAGCAGGTTAAAGCTTGTCGCAGTGAACTTCATTTCTGTAGTCTTGCTAGTACATAAAAGTCATTGGGAATGCCCGTTCTTTGTGCTACATACAAAGTGACTAGACATGTTTGTTTGCATTTGCTACTCTACAACTTTCAAGTAATGGACATATTCTTAGCTACTCCTTGCAACAATAATTGCCTGCTATTGTGTAGTTTTTGCAAAATGTAAAGTTAGTGAAAAATATTAGTGTGGATTCCCTGCTCCATAGTTACTGAATCTATCTGGTTCTTCCTGAGCTAAGTTTCTGCTATTATTTCCTCCCTCACATCATTCTGCTATCCTGTAGTACCTGTTTAAACTCGTCTTAGGGGTTGTTTGGTTGTTCTTATTTATATATTTTCAATTTTGGCTTATAAGCCATAAAAGCACCTAAATAGGTGCTTTTTATTTTGGCTTTTGTCTTATAACATCATACTACTATGTTCAGTTAAAAGCCAAAAGCCAAAAACCAAAGCCAAAAGCACCTATTTCAGTGCTTTTGTGGCTTATAATACAATCTCGAAAAGCTAGATTTAAGCCAAACCAAACAAGTTTTTACTAGTTCGATAATAATTTTGTTGTTGCTATATGGATCTTTAAAAGATGCAACACTGACTATTTGTTTTTTCTTTGCATAGAGCTCAAAAGGGAACACTGAACGTGTTGGTTTGCACATCCTCTTCGACAAGTTCACAAGGGCGATGTCATTGTTTCCTTATCTGGTGCTGGTTCATCCTAAGAAACGACATCATTATCATCTAATGTATAGTTCATTCGTGGTTTGTGTTCCTGCTCTGCAAGTTCTAGCATGATACCATTATAATTTCTATCTCGTTCATTCTTAGCTACTCCTACGAAAGTAATTGCATGCCCATTGTGTAGCTCACCAAAAATTCCGAGTCACCCAATGTCTCTTGCATTCCAGCATATACTACTGCTTCCATATATATTTGTTGAAATGACCTGGCTAGTTTATATTTGCTAAAATTCTAGGAAACACTCTATTCGATTGCTCAATTCAGCTATAGGAACACTTGTTTAATACTTGTTAGTCATGTTCTACAGGTTCACAAGAAATGCCATTATATTTCATGTCTAATGGTTCGTCCTAAGTAGCGACATAGCTATCCACTACTGTATTTATCGTTCATTCGTAGTTTTCATTCTTTCTCTACAAGGTCTCTTACGACGCCTTTATAATTTATATTTGTTTCCTAGCTACGACAGTAACTACATGCCCATTGTGTATCTCACCACGAATTCTGGGTCACCAAATGTCTCTTGCATTCCAGGATAAATGACTTCTTCCATATATATTTGTTGAAATGACCTGCTAGTTTATATCTGCTGAAACTCTAAGAAACATTTTGATTGATTCCTCATTTCATTGTATGCACACTAATCTAATGCTAGCCTGTCCTCTTCTACATGTTCGCTAGAAACGCTATTATATTTCTAATCTGGTACTGGTTCATCCTAAGCAACAACATAACTATCATCTACTGTGTAGTTCATTCGTGGTTTGCGTTCATGTTCTTCAAGTTCTCGATAGATGACATTATAATTTCTGTCTTATTCATTCTTAGCTACGAAAGTAATTACATGCCCATTGTATAGCTCACCGCAAATTCTCAGTCACCCAACGTGTCTTGCATTCTAGGATATACTACTACTTCCATATATATTTGTTGAAATGACCTGTCTAGTTTATATTTGATGAAATTCTAGGACACACACTGTTAGATTTCTCAATTCATTTGTAGGAACACTTGTGTAATGCTTGCTTGTCATGTTCTACAGGTTCACAAGCAATGCCATTATATTCCATGTCTAATGGTTCCTCCTAAGCAGCGACATAGCTATCCTCTACTGTAAATATAGTTCATTCGTAGTTTGCATTCTTGTTCTACAATTTCTCTTACAATTCCTTTATAATTTCTATGGGGGTTCCTAGCTACGACATTAACTGCATGCCCATTGTGTAGCTCACCGCAAATTCTGGGTCACCTAACGTGTCTTGTATTCCAGGATAAACGACTGCTTCCATATATATTTGCTGAAATGACCTGGCCAGGTTATATTTCCTGAAATTCTAAGAAACACTCTGATTGATGGCTCATTTCATTGTAGGAACACTTGTCTAATGCTTGCTTGTCCTCTTCTATAGGTTCTCAAGAGACGCCATTATATTTCTAATCTGGTGCTAGTTCATCCTAAGCAACGACATAACTAATCATCTATTGTGTAGTTCATTCGTGGTTTATGTTCCTACTCTACAAATTCTCGCATGATGTCATTATAATTTTTGTCTCTTTCATTCTTATCTACAAAAGTAACTGAATGCATATTGTGTAGCTCAACGCAAATTCTGAGTCATCCAATGTCTCTTGCATTCCACGATATACTACTGCTTCCATATATATTTATTGAAATGACCTGGCTAGTTTATATTTGCTGAAATTTTAGGAGACACTCTTTTCGATTGATCAATTCATTTGTAGGCACACTTGTATAATGCTTGCTTGTCCTATTCTATAGCTTCACAATAAATGCCATTATATTTCATATCTAATGGTTTTTCCTAAGCATCGACATAGGTATCCGCTATATATAGTTCATTCGAGATTTGCATTCTTTCTCTACAAGTTCTCTTATGATGACTGTAACATCCCATATTTTATAGTAGGATGTTATTAGTTCCATGCATCATCCTTGCATCATTGCTTTCTACAAATGAATTCCTTTACAACAAATCCTAAACACCTAAACCTAGCAAAACCCTAATAGTATTTGCCTTATGTAAGCACTTTTGCTATAGTAGGTTGACCCCTTCTAAAAACTATGCAAAAACAGTAAACCATGGTCCTATGTTGACCACCTTAATTTTATAAAAAATTAGAAACAATTTTCATCAAGTTTGGACTTAGTATCCAAAAGTTATTTAGGTTTTGCTAAATCAGAAATTGAAAATTGTTAAAAGAAAAAAAGGGGGGGCAGCCTAACCAAACTGGGCCGCAGCGCCGGCCCACCCACGCACGCATGGCACCCAGCTAGCCCCGACCCACCCGCGCCATCGCCACCTGCCGCGCCCGCTGACCGCCCGGACCCGCGCGTCAGCGCCCTCAACAACTCCAGGACGAACACGACGGCCTGCCGTGCTACCGACCGGGGAAACCGGCCGATTACGGATCGAATCCGTGCCCCCTATGTCATGAAATCCCTCTCTCTTATATCACAGCATCGGCTCCCACCGTTTCCCCTCGTTTTTTTGAAACCCCTAGCCCCGTTCTCGTAGTTCCGAACTCGCCGGAACAGCCGCCGTCGGAGCTCGAGGTTGGCAACTCTCCAGGGCACCTCGAGCCTTGCTACACATTCCACCCTTCTCACCCCGACCTACCCTAACCGCCCGTCTGATTCGTTTCTTCTGAAACGCAGGAGATCACCGGTGATTGCTCGCCGGAGCCGTCGGTTCCGAGAAGAGGAACCGCCGACGCTGGGAGAAGGAGGAGGAGAGGGACCGCGCTGAGGCCATTGGGAGATTCGCCATCGACATGTGCATCGGGGACCATCTTTGTCGCCTCCACTAGGTCCGCCAGGACCTCCGAACACCGTCGACTCCGCCTCCGCCGCCGTCGTCTCCATCGCCGCCACCACCACAGATCAGTGGAGCCGCCTCGATCGTCCGATTGTAATCTTGCGAGCCAGATTAGAAGGGGGGAACGAAGGGGTATCGGCCAACCACGCAGCGCCGCGTGGAAAGCACGTCGTCACCGCGCCGCGTCACCCGCCTGGCCAGCTGGCCCAACCAGGCGCTGCCACTTGGCGTGATCTGAGCTAGGGTCAGGCTAGTTTGGTTTGATTTTTGCAGATTGAGTTTAATATTGCGAAAATCATAGAAAAATAACTACTTGGACAATTTTAGCTTATAATATACCGTTGGATTCCTAATTTTGAGTAGAATCCAAATCTGCAATAATATCCCAGGTTCACAGTAAGGTTTTAGGTGTAGATTTTAATCATTATATTAGAGTGTTTATTCTATAGAAAAATAATTAAAATTCTGTTTTAATTGATTCTTGTTGCAATAACTTTGTTTCCACAATACCTACTGATCCAAATCATTAAACTTTGCTTAGGATCATTAGATCTAGCTTGGCGCTAATTAGATGGTTTGAGCTCCTTTAAACCTAGGAATAGCTTTAGTGATTCAATTAGATCTAAATCTTTGGGAAATCAATTCTAGTGACACCCTTACACTATCACAACACAAACTTGCTACCTTGGTCAATTTAGAAGAACCAACCTTGCATAAAAATACCATGTGCATGCATGCATGATTACCTCTGTGATATGTTTTGAACAAGTTGTGATCAGATCTATGTTTTTGATTCGTTAGATTGTTCGGAGTGCGCTAAGGAGTGATATTGTGTAGAGTGCTGCTCGGATCAAGGCAAGTTACACCACTTGTTCATAATTTTGTCCCAGTTCTGATTCTATGCATGTGATCTTCAAAATTCTGTAGTATGCATGTGTAGGATGTTCCGGTAGAAATTTTCTTAGTATTATTTTGCAAGTGCGAAGATTTTGTAGTATGCCATGAGTAGCTCTATACTTAGGATTTTCCATCCTAATAGGTTACCCCTGTTTTGCTAAGTATTGCTTGCTATGCTATATATACAAAGTACCGTTGGGGGGTTAGAAAGACAATGAATTTTTCTAAGTATAAAGGCTCTCTTGAGCAAACTTTTCTTCTCAAATCCACTTCAAAATAAAACAAAGTTTTCTTCTGGGCGGAATGGTTGTCGGGTCAACAAGTGAGATTTTGGTGGAGGACGGCCACCCAGGAATCAAAGAAGTCTTCCATGTTTCAGAATTCAGAAGCTTCCAGTGCAACCACAATACATTATGGGCTCTGTCTTGGCCTAGTACTTAGTGGGAAACCTCACCTGGGTACCAACGTTTGGAGGTTCTTGGCACGGTTGGATCCGGAAGGTAGAGGGGCTACTAAGGGAAAGCCTCGTCATGGTCTTGTCTGTAAAAGGACTTGATCGTGGATTGTGGGTAAAGTGCACAAACTATCGAGAGTATTGCAATCTGATCGATCAGCCGTGTTCACGGTAACAGAACAACAATGAGCGTCTGAAGGATGGAGCCTCTGAAGGATCTTCCTCTCTCTTTTCTAAAACAAAGTTTTGAAACCCCGTGGCGTGCGTAATATCTCTAATGGGTGGGAAATTGGGAACTTGGTGTGTAATATCCAAGTGACGCTTGGTGCGTAATATCCAAGTGTTTGGTTGTTTGGACACTTGGTGCGTAATATCCTCGTGTGCCACTCGACCTTATTTTATCTAAGCAAATGTTTACAAAGTAGGACAATCCTCTCTTCTTCTCTCTACTTAAGAAAACTAGCTTTGAGCAAATGAACTCTACAGCCTATACCAGCCTTGCATGTAGAGATAGTCTTTTCTATCCTTGGTGTAATTTGCCAATACATTCAAAGTATTGACCCAACTTGTTGGCTGCACGTCTTATGTGCAGAATCCGAAGATTGAAAGGTGTGTAGGGATCGCGGGTCTACACTAGACAAGCCTGGGGCGTTGATGGACTCATGCTGCTTTTATGTTTCCGCTGTTATTTGAGCTAGCATAATGCTAAGCAATTTATGTAATAAATTCATACTCTAGATTCTCCGTGTAATAAAGACTTTGTGTTTTACATGATATTTCATCGACTGTGAGTGCTAGCTATTGATCCAGGGACTAGCATGTTAATCACAGGGACTTAGGATCCTTACCAATCCGAGGTCACTACAGATGGTATTAGAGCACATCGTTGCCTGTAGGACGTGACCCTAGGATTGGAACCACCTCTAACTTTTGTGCCTTACCTGTTTTTCTACTAAGTTATTTCCCGCACTTCTAGTATCTAACCTTCATTCTTCGAACTCAAAGATGACAAGCTTCCTCTACGACACCGTCGCGGACATCGAGCCCCTTCTCTTTGGTGGATGCCTCATGGATCTACTCACACGTTTGGACCTTCCTCTCCCAACAATCCAGCGGAGCACCATGAAGAAACTCCACAAGGACGGCTGTTGGGGAGTCCAGGTCATCCAGCCAGGAAAAGAGCAAGGCAAGAACCCGGAGGAAGACATAGCAATCCACATTGTTAGCGATTCCAAGGAGAAGGCCCTTAGAATCAGCTTGCAGCAACTCATTGGTCGCCTATGTGGACGTCATCATGAAGCTCTCCAAGGACACTGCGGCGGCCTCTTTGGAAGAAGAGATGAGGAAGGAATTCCCATGGAGTTAACCTTTGAGGAAAGAACTTCAACCAAGCACCGAAGAACACAATATCAAGACTTGGAGTGCCACATCCATGACCTTGAAAAGGGTACCTTCCTCGAGATGTTGAAGAACGACGAGCTATGCGCCCTCATCAAGGAGAAGGAAGAAATGATCAAGCAGCAGGAGGAGGCAATGAAGTTCCAAGAGATAAAATTCCAGGACCAAGAGAAGAAGTTCGCTAACCAAGAGAAGAGGGTGATAAATAAAAACAAGAGAATTAGGGAACTCAAACAGCAGATCGATGGAGATGAAGTGCAAACTGAAGGCCTTTGCAAGATAATCAATGATGTGCGAGCTTCCAAGAGGGACTTGGCAAAGCAACTTGAAGCCGCAAAGAAGTCAAGTTTAGTGGAGGAACTACAAAGTGAGAAGGAGGGACTTCAGGAGCAGCTGGAAGCCACTACCAAGAAGCTACAGGATGAGATAAAGGACCTCCAAGAGAAGCTTGAAGCCACCACAAAGGAGATGGGGTTGTACAAGACAACTCTAGAGCAGGAAGGCTACTCGTTCGAGGACGAGGAAGAGGAAGGCGTGGAAGATGTGTAATAGTTGGACCACCTTTAATTCTATAGTAGAACGTTATTCGCGAATGTAATAAATACCAAGACAAGTCTGTTTTAGTTAAACTTGGTTGTTTCTGTGTTAAGCTGTGTTGTTATGTCTTGTGTGCCTTGTGTACTTGGTGTGTTTTCTTAAGGGTAGGAGTTTACTACTTAGTCTTTCTGTGTATTTCTTAACTAATCTCTTAAACCCCACAGATGCCGCCAAGATGTTCGAACTCCGAAATCCCGCCAGAAATAGCACAACTTTTGGCCACTCAGAACCAGCTGATCCAACTGCTCACTCAGAACATGCAAAACAACAACAACAACCCGCCGCCACCACCACCTCTGCCACCTCCTCAACAGGATCGCTTGACTCGGTTTCTAGGATGAACCCACCTACCTTCACTAGCAGCACTGAACCAATCATCGCTGATGACTGGCTGTGTACGATCAACAAGAAGCTAGACACCGTGCAAGCTGTCGGAGCCGACAGGGTGCGTTATGCCGCACACCAGCTTGAAGGGCCTGCTGGAGAATGGTGGGATAACTACCAAGTCACCCACCCGGATATTGATGCTATCACTTGGGAGCAGTTTGAGTTAGCTTTTCGCACTCATCATGTGGCTGCTGGTGTCATGACTCTGAAGAGGCGCGAGTTTCATGACCTACACCAGCTGCGCCGTTCTGTCACCGAGTATGGTGAGCTTTTCAATAAGCTAGCCCGTTATGCACCCGATGATGTTTCCACTGATGCCAAGAGACAGGAGGAGTTCTTAAGAGGTCTCAATGATGAGATATCCATTGTGGTTGAGTCAAAGAGGAAGAGCATAGAAAACTGCAAGAGGAAATCTAACCCTCACAAACACTCTATTCCATACCAGAAGCAGCGCAATTCCTCACCACCACCTTATAACAATAATGTCCACAACCATAACGGTCATAACCATGGTGGCCACAAACACAATCGGCATAAGAACCGCAATGGGAATGGCAGCAATGGAAAGGATCTCAGTGAGGTGACATGCTTTAAGTGCAACAGGACAAGGCACTATGCAACATCTTGCCCCGAGAGGAAGAATGGCAATGGCAATGGCAATGGGAATGGAAATGGACACAACCATGGCAATGGAAACGGGAAGAAGCCAAATCCGTTTGTCAAAGCCACGGTGAATCATGTTTCTATGGAGGATGCTTGTGATGCGCCAGACTCTGTGATTGGTAAGTTCAAACTCAATTCTATTCCCGCAGTTGTTCTTTTTGATACCGGTGCATCGCATTCATTCATATCAAGGGTATTTGTGGATAGAGGGAAGATACCAACGGAGACTATAAACTTTCCTCTAAGGGGAAGTTCTCCTGGGAGAGAAATAGTGGCAAACTCCGGTTGCCGGGAATTAGAACTAAGGATTGGGACACACATTTTTCCCACCAGTCTAGTAGTTCTAGAATCACAAGGGTTAGACATAATCTTGGGCATGAATTGGATGACCGAATATGAAGGAGTCATAGATTGTGCCAAGAGAACTATCATGCTCACAAAACTGGAAGGGAAGAGGATTCGTATCAAGTCGAATTTCGCACTTAAAGAAGTCATGGTGAACTCTCTTAAGGGGGGTAGCTTGGAGGAGGTACCTATTGTAAAGGAATACCCAGATGTCTTCCCGGAGGAACTACCAGGAATGCCACCCGACCGTGATATCGAGTTCCTCATTGACTTGATGCCAGGCACGGGGCCGATAGCTAAGAGACCATACAAGATGGATGTGGACGAGTTAAAGGAACTCAAGAAACAGCTTAGGGAACAATTGGACAAGGGGTTCATTCAACCCAGCGCGTCATCTTAGGGAGCACCCGTCCTATTTGTGGAAAAGAAGGATAAGACCAAGAGGCTGGTTGTGGACCACCGTTCGTTGAACGAAGTGACGATTAAGAATAAGTATCCTCTGCCCAACATCAATGACTTGTTTGACCAGTTAAAGGGAGCGAGTGTGTTCTCAAAGATCGATCTGCGGTCAGGCTACTTTCAGCTAAAGATTCGAGAACAGGATGTGCCCAAAACAACATTCACCACAAGATACGGATTGTATGAGTACACCGTAATGTCGTTTGGTCTGACCAATGCCCCAGCATACTTCATGACCATGAAGAACAAAGTGTTCATGGAATATTTGGACAAGTTTATCGTGGTATTCATAGATGATATACTCATATACTCTAAGGATGAGATGGAACATGAGAAACATCTGTGCCTTATCATGGAGAAGCTAAGAGAGCACAAGTTGTATGCCAAATTCAGCAAGTGCGAGTTCTGGTTAAAGGAAGTGGGATTCCTTGGTCATGTTGTGTCAGCTAAAGGAGTTGCCGTAGATCCTAGTAAGGTAGCATCCGTGACGGAATGGGAGTCACCCAAGAATGTGGGAGATATTAGAAGTTTCTTGGGCCTCGTAGAATATTACCGGAGGTTCATCAAAAACTTTTCCAAGATAGCAAAACCCATGACGGAACTATTAAAGAAGGAAAATAAATTCCTATGGACCGAGGCATGTGAAGCAAGTTTTCAAGAGTTGAAGTATCGCCTTGTAACGGCACCAGTTCTGTGTCTGCCTGATATCCAGAAGGATTTTCAAGTCTATTGTGACGCTTCTCGACAAGGACTTGAAAGTGTATTGATGCAGGATGGGAAAGTTGTATCCTATGCCTCCCGACAATTTAAGAACCACGAACACAATTATCCCACACATGATTTGGAACTTGCATCTGTGGTTCATGCACTCAAGGTATGGAGACACTACCTCATGGGCAAACATTGTGATGTGTTCACAGATCATAAAAGTTTGAAGTACATCTTCACCCAAAAGTAGTTGAATATGAGACAACGAAGATGGCTTGAGCTAATTAAGGATTATGACTTGGATTTACAGTACCACCCCGAAAAGGCAAACGTGGAGGCTGATGCCTTAAGTCGTAAGGTGTATGTGAATGGACTTACCGCAGGAGAACTTCCAGAGGATTCATGCAAACAATTCAGGGATCTCGGGCTAGAGATAGTCCCGAAAGGGCACGTAGCGACTATGGAAATAGTGTCCACCTTCCAAGAGAGAATCAAGGAAGCACAGAAGGGAGATAAAGAGTTGGAAGAAATAAGAATCAGGATAAGTGAAGGAAAGACTAAGGAATTTCGTCTGGATGAACAAGGAACCCTCTGGTATGGGAAGCGTTTGTGCGTTCCCAATGACCCTGAAATTAGGAAGATGATTTTACAAGAAGCTCATGATTCGCCGTACTCAATTCATCCAGGTAACACGAAAATGTACATGGATGTGAAGGATAGATTCTGGTGGAATAACCTAAAGAGAGACATTGCAGAGTATATTTCTCTATGTGATGTATGCAATAGAGTTAAAGCCGAGCATCAGAAACCGGCAGGACTACTCCAACCACTACCTATACCCGACTGGAAATGGGACAAGGTAGGCATGGATTTCATCACGGGATTGCCCCGGACTCGTTCTGGATTTGATTCTATATGGGTAGTGGTGGACCACTTCACCAAGGTGGCTCACTTCATCCCCGTGAAGACCACGTATACAAGTGCTAAGCTTGCTAAGATATACATGACAAGAATTGTAAGTCTACATGGTGTTACCAAGGGAATTGTGTCAGACAGCGGCACCCAGTTTACTTCAAAGTTTTGGCGATAACTACATGAGTCTCTTGGAACCCGACTAGAATTCAGTACTGCCTTCCACCCTCAGACAGATGGCCAAACAGAAAGGGTGAATCAAATTTTGGAGGATATGTTGAGAGCTTGCGCACTGGACTATGGGTCTAGTTGGGACGATAACCTGCCCTATGCTGAGTTCTCATACAACAACAGCTACCAGACAAGTATCAAGATGGCTCCGTTTGAAGTTCTGTATGGCAGGAAGTGTAGGACTCCATTTCTATGGAATGGAGTTGGTGAGCGCAGGCTTTTTGGACCTGACTTGATAAAGGATGCCGAAGAAAAGGTACGACAGATTCAGGATAGGCTAAAGGTGTCCCAATCCCGACAGAAGAGTTACGCTGATTCCAAGCGCAGAGATGTGGCTTATGACATAGGGGACCGTGCGTATCTTCGAGTTTCACCCCTAAGAGGAGTTAAGAGGTTCGGAATCAAGGGCAAGTTAGCCCCATGATTCATATGACCATACAAGGTTCTGGCCCGTAGAGGAGAAGTTGCTTATCAGTTGGAGTTACCAGAAGGACTAACTGTTCATGATGTGTTTCATGTGTCACAACTAAAGAAGTGTCACCCGGAGATGGCTAAAACCCCGCTAAGAGACACCGGTCCCCTAGATGAGGTTCAATTGGAGAATGACCTTACCTATGAGGAAAAACCCATCAAGATACTGGAAACAGCCGAAAGGATTACCCGCACCAAGACTATAAGATTCTGCAAAGTACAATGGAACCACCATTCCGAGGAAGAAGCTACGTGGGAGCGTGAAGAAGACATGAGGGCGGAGCACCCACACCTATTTGCTAGCCAACCCGAATCTTGGGGACGAGATTCCTCTTAAGGGGGGTAGGTTTGTAACATCCCAGATTTTATAGTAGGATGTTATTAGTTCCATGCATCATCCTTGCATCATTGCTTTCTACAAATGAATTCCTTTACAACAAATCCTAAACACCTAAACCTAGCAAAACCCTAATAGTATTTTCCTTATGTCAGCACTTTTGCTATAGTAGGTTGACCCCTTCTAAAAACTATGCAAAAACAGTAAACCATGGTCCTATGTTGACCACCTTAATTTTATAAAAATTTAGAAACAATTTTAATCAAGTTTGGACTTAGTATCCAAAAGTTATTTAGGTTTTGCTAAATCAGAAATTGAAAATTGTTAAAAGAAAAAAAAAGGGGGGGCAGCCTAACCAAACTGGGCCGCAGCGCCGGCCCACCCACGCACGCGCGGCACCCAGCTAGCGCCGGCCCACCTGCGCCGTCGCCACCTGTCGCGCCCGCTGACCGCCCGGACCCACGCGTCAGCGCCCTCAACAACTCCAGGACGAACACGACGGCCTGCCGCGCTACCGACCGGGGAAATCGGCCGATTACGGATCGAATCCGTGCCCCTACGTCACGAAATCCCTCTCTCTTATACCACAGCATCGACTCCCACCGTTTCCCCTCGTTTTTCTCAAACCCTAGCCCCGTTCTCGCAGTTCCGAACTCGCCGGAACAGCCGCCGTCGGAGCTCGAGGTTGGCAACTCTCCAGGGCACCTCGAGCCTTGCTACACCTTCCACCCTTCTCGCCCCGACCTACCCTAACCGCCCGTCTGATTCGTTTCTTCCGAAACGCAGGAGATCACCGGGGATTGCTCGCCTGAGCCATCGGGTCCGAGAAGAGGAACCGCCGACGCTGGGAGAAGGAGGAGGAGAGGGACCGCGCTGAGGCCATTGGGAGATTCGCCATCGACGTGCGCATCGGGGACCATCTTTGTCGCCTCCACTAGGGCCGCCAGGACCTCCGACCACCATCGACTCCGCCGCCGCCACCGTCATCTCCATCGCCGCCACCACCACAGGTCAGTGGAGCCGCCTCGACCGTCCAATTGTAATCTTGCGGGCCAGATTAGAAGGGGGGAACGAAGGGGTATCAGCCAACCACGCAGCGTCGCGTGGCAAGCACGTCGTCACCGCGCCGCGTCACCCGCCTGGCCAGCTGGCCCAACCAGGCGCTGCCACTTGGCGCGATCTGAGCTAGGGTCAGGCTAGTTTGGTTTGATTTTTGCAGATTGAGTTTAATATTGCGAAAATCATAGAAAAATAACTACTTGGCCAATTTTAGCTTATAATATACCGTTGGATTCCTAATTTTGAGTAGAATCCAAATCTGCAATAATATCGCAGGTTCACAGTAAGGTTTTAGGTGTAGATTTTAATCATTAGATTAGAGTGTTTATTCTATAGAAAAATAATTAAAATTCTGTTTTAATTGATTCTTGTTGCAATAACTTTGTTTCCACAATACCTACTGATCCAAATCATTAAACTTTGCTTAGGATCATTAGATCTAGATTGGGGCTAATTAGATGGTTTGAGCTCCTTTAAACCTAGGAATTGTTTTAGTGATTCAATTAGATCTAAATCTTTGGGAAATCAATTCTAGTGACACCCTTACACTATCACAACACAAACTTGCTACCTTGGTCAATTTAGAAGAACCAACCTTGCATAAAAATACCATGTTCATGCATGCATGATTACCTCTGTGATATGTTTTGAACAAGTTGTGATAAGATCTATGTTTGTGATTCGTTAGATTGTTCAGAGTGCGCTAAGGAGTGCTATTGTGTAGAGTGCTGCTCGGATCAAGGCAAGTTACACCACTTGTTCATATTTTTGTCCCAGTTTTGATTATATGCATGTGATCTTGAAAATTCTGTAGCATGCATGTGTAGGATGTTCCCGTAGAATTTTTCTTAGTATTATTTCGCAAGTGCGAAGATTTTGTAGTATGCCATGAGTAGATCTATACTTAGGATTTTCCATCCTAATAGGTTACCCTTGTTTTGCTAAGTATTGCTTGCTATGCTATATATACAAAGTACCGTTGGGGGGTTAGAAAGACAATGAATTTTTCTAAGTATAAAGGCTCTCTTGAGCAAACTTTTCTTCTCAAATCCACTTCAAAATAAAACTAAGTTTTCTTCTGGGAGGAATGGTTGTCGGGTCAACGAGTGAGATTTTGGGGGAGGACGGCCGCCCAGGAATCAAAGAAGTCTGCCATGTTTCAGAATTCAGAAGCTTCCAGTGCAACCACAATACATTATGGGCTCTGTCTTGGCCTAGTACTTAGTGGGAAACCTCACCTGGGTACCAATGTTTGGAGGTTCTTGGCACGGTTGGATCCAGAAGGTAGAGGGGCTACTAAGGGAAAGCCTCGCCATGGTCTTGTCTGTAAAAGGACTTGATCGTGGATTGTGGGTAAAGTGCACAAACTCTCGAGAGTATTGCAATCTGATCGATCAGCCGTGTTCACGGTAACAGAACAACAATGAGCGTCTGAAGGATGGAGCCTGTAACATCCCAAAAATATCAAACTTAGATCATCAAAACACTAATCATCAAGTTTAGGGTTAACAAAAACTTTTCTAAATGAATTCATGAATGCATGTATATGTGTATGCATGGATTTTGAATTTCTTTAAAAACCACCTTGTTTGTGTGATCCATTGCTTGTAAAATGTTTCTTAGGTGAAAAGAACATCATCTAAAACATTTCCCACACTTTTCCTTAAGACAAGTAAATCAAAACAAATATATTAAGTGAATGGTAATTTTGACCAATTTAACTCCCATGCCTACTTTTGCTGTCTCAAACTTTCAAAACCTAACAGAAACTTTTCTGGATCTTTGCACTCCTTGAATGTACTCATGACAGAGTATCAAGGCCCACTTTGTGATCATCCAGAAACTTTCAAATGCATAGTTTAAATGACAATTCAAAATTGAATCTTCTTCATATGGGAAGATCCCACTTTTTCCAAACCCACTCAAACAAGCTCAACTTTCAAAACCCAAGCATCTGCAGACTCACCAGAACCAATCTAGCAAACCCACCAAAATTCATTTCAAAATTCAAAACTTGATTTCATGCGGCCATTTCATCAAACAGGTTGCAGACACAAATCAAACAAAACATCAAACACTATAGTGTGCAGTGTTTTGAGCCTAACTTGTTCCCTAGTTAGCTCACACACAACCCAGTAGATCATCTAGAAAGATTAGCCCAACACTAGCACCCCTGTGAGCTTGCCATTGTCATTAATGGTGAACATCCGAGCACCCCCATGTCACCCCATTGTGGACAGCAGGCTAGAGGAAGAACTAGGCGTGCCAACCTTGTCTGGGAGGCAGCCCACCGTCCACCGCCACTGCCTGTCCCAGCCGCGAGCGTTGCCAAGCCCTGGACCACGCGCACGAGACACACCCAGACCATGCCGAGCGTGCGCCAGAGCACCACCCTCGACCATCACCCACAGACCGCGTGCCGCCCTCACCGCGTGCATACACGATCACCACCGACCCAGGAGACCGCCAGACACCCCCGTTTGCCGCCCCGTGCCATACAGCCACCGCCCGCCGTCGAAGACGCCGCCTCTGTCGCGCAGAGCGCCGCCCGTTCGAGACCAAACCGCACCGCCCCATGACTCGCGATCATGTCGTTGAGCATCGCCAGGAGACACAGCACCGTCCCCTACCCTTGCCCATGCCTATAGCCGCCTGTAATGTCGCCCCCGACGAGCTCACCGTGCGCCCCGACGGTCCCCTCGCTCAACTATAAATAGAGGCCACCCCCGCATGATTTCCTCACACCATCTCACTCCCCTCTCCCCACTGACCGTGCCACACCATCCTCAGAGCATGCCGAGCACCACCTCGCCGGAATTTCACTGGAGCCTGCCGCTGCCGGAGAAGAAGGGAGCCAGCGATTGGAGCCGCCCCAGGAGAAGCCACCGGTACCAGGAGGTTCGCCGTCGTCGACTTCGTCGTTCGCCCGCCTCGCCGACCCTCGCCCGTACCCCGGTGAGCCCCCAGCACCCCTCACTGGCCGCGCTAGGTTTCGTTCTTGCCCGAGCTGTCTCGCATCGACGATGACCCTCAGCCGTTGGATTAGAACAAGATCGAACGATCCACGTTGCCCCATACCGCTTCGCCCAGCCCCGTGTCACTGAAGAGTGGGGACACCCACTTAAGCAGCCCACGGGAGCACTGCGCTTAGCAGGCCGGCCCGTTAGAATTTCCCGCGCAGCCCAGCAATTCAAATTAAACCTTTTTCTTTTTAAATTCAAACACACTTCTGTACCCAACTTCAAAAATCAACCCAGATCGATTCAGTGCACCAAATTCGGTGAAACCAATTTTTTTGGAAAGGTCTGTGAATGCTTAATCCAAGCCCGTTGGATTCAAGTCATTTGGATCTGTAGATCACCCATAGCAAAAATAACAAGGCAGAAGCTTTTCTGCATTCAAACATTTTTCAAATTTAAACCATAAAAGCTTTTGAGTTGATTCCAACTCTCAAAAATCACATTTAACCATACCTTTCAGAATATATAAAATATATAGGTTTACTTGCAGAAATAATGTTCAAGGAATAAAAGAATGCTTCATAAGCATTTCTAGTCACTTTAGTTAATTAAAATAAAAAGGTAAAACCTTATTAAATTGTGACACCACTTTAAATCACATTCCCATTGACTACAATATGTGGTGATGACATGTGTCAAAATGATCCCATGTTTAGTTTGGAGAATATTAAATCTTAAGTAGTTTTTCAATGAGTAGAAATTACTTTTATAAAAATAAGAAGTTTTAAACCAAGCTTTAACATTGTAATGTTAGAGATGATGCTATATCATCTATAGGACCCTTGTGTGTGATGATTGCAAGTAGTTAAGTATTGTTTGGTGATTGTGTACCTCGTATTTATTCATAGACGCTAGTACCGACCAAGGATACTACGAGGAGGAAGGAGGATACTACGAAGAGGAAGCCGAGGAGAACTTCAACCACTGCTCTGCACAAGGCAAGCTAACACTTGCAAGATACTATACCTATGCCAGCTAATTACTATGCAAGCCTAATACTGCTAGCGAATGTGCAAGCTAACACTTGCAAGATACCCTACTGATGCCACAAACCCATAATTGTGATATGAATACTATATGCCTTAAGCATATGTTATCATACCTACTTGCTAAACCAATCCTAGTTTTATGGCAAGCTTCTTACTTTATTTCTTTATCAAAGCTTACTTAGAGTCTACCTAAGAGTTTGATAGATACTAGACAGTTGTGCTGAAGGTTGCTTAAAGATCATAAAATTTGGCCTAAGCTAGAAACATTGATATCAGCCTAAGATATAAGGTTAGACTTAGTGAAACTCCACCAGTTACCACCCCTCACTATTTCTACCCCCAACTGTTGATGCTAGTGCTAAGCATAAAACTTGATCAACTTTTAGATGGGAATACTTGGTGGAAAAATGGTTATGAAAACCTTGGAATGATGGATCATTATATTGAAATGTTTTGGACATGTGTTTCCAAACACTTGATGATTTTGGTGATGAAAATGTTGAGGCATGAGCCTTAGCCCTTTATAAAACTGATGGTTGTCTGGATGCGATACCATTCCAATTTTAGCGTACAACCACAATACCCGAATATTGGGTAGGGCTTGACTTGAAACTTATATTCCTTAGTATTAGTTCCCTCACGGCCAAGGTCTGAGCTGAGGCTACCTTGTGAAGATTGTCCACCTGTGCAGTACCCAAGATGACAGTGGTCATGGTTGGGAGGCCAAACTCACAGGAGAGGTGCTTATACTAGGCCGTGTAATTGAAAGGTTAGGATTGATTATCCGCATACTGAGTATGGTGAGTTCAGGATTTGTTCCTGACGGATGTATCGAATGTTGTGGTGAAAGTGTACAATCTCTGCAGAGTGTCAAACTATTCGAATAGCCTTGTCCACGGTTATGGACAGTTGGAGTGGCCATACTGTTCCCCGTCAGACTTTTAAAATGACTTGTGAAATGAATTGAGACTTTGACGTGAACACAACAGAGTTGTGACCTGAATTACAAGATACCACTTAGGAGTTATAGAGTTGTGACTAGCTTTGGAACTTAGTAAAGATAAACCTGGCTTTTTGCAAAACAACCCTAGAGCCTAGTGTCCTATTATCCAAAAACCCCTTACCTGTTAGTATTAGTTTGCGAGTACCTAAAGAGTACTCATGGCTTTGTCCCTGGCTATTCCCATGGCCAGACTATGAAGAGGAGTACCTGGACGATGGACCCCAGGAAGGTTACGACAACTAGGATCATCTCCCATCGTCAGCATTGCCTGTGACCCCGAAGATGGAGCTTCGCCTACGCTACCGTTATTATTACGTATTCCGCTGCTTGATGTTGTATTAAGAACTGGATCATGAGATCCCTATTTGTGTAAGAACTTATGTATCGTTTGTAATGGATGAAGTATTATGGTATCCAATTATGTTATGTCTCGCAAAAATGGTAATCCTGGGATTGCGATGTATGGCATAACAGGCATCTAGGATTGAAAAATCCGGGTGTTGACAAGTTGGTATCAGAGCCATCCTGACCATAGGAGACCCTAGTTAGGTTGGACGTTGAACCAAAAACTTAGTTTCAAAAACCAAAGAAAACAAATATTTACAAAAACCTATTCTCATTCTTATCTCTTTAATTCTTTCATAAAACTTCATGTTCCTCAAAAACTCTTGCAAAATAGATAAAATTTTGACACACTTGATCACTCTGCTAATCTACTCATCCTCTATTGTTATAGATGGACGTGAAGTACAGCAAGTTTTATCAACTCGGAAATGGGGGAGACCTTATCTTTGAGAGGGATCTGGATCAGCTTTCGGAACTTCTGGAGCGTCCGCATCCCGAGTTCTTCGGAGCTCAGCTCAATGATCAAGGAGGAGAAGATCTGAAGTGGCTAATTGTTGCAAGTCTCCGAGGAAAGATTGAACCTCCCACTGCGGAGGGAATTCAGTTTACCTTGGGGGAAAACAACTGGCTCGATGGACTTGCCAGAGCAATGCAGAAAGCTCTTTCCCGTCTGTGTGGGCATAGCATCAATCAGATCAAGGGTACTCACTTTGAGTTTTCCCCAAGGCGTGATGCAAATGGACAACCACTGGAAGCCCCATACCACCCCGAGCTGAAGACTCAATTGGACCACCTTAGCTTCATGATGTATGATCGTCAACAAGAGTTGGACAACTGCCGTGACTATTGCAACCACAAGTCTGCCATCATCAAGACGAAGGATCAGACCATCGCCATGCTAGCAAAGGATCGCAAGTCTCGCCGCCGTCAGCCTGACAAGAAGGAGCGCATTATTGCCCGTCTTCGCCATCGCATCTCATCTCTGGAAGAGACCATCCACGAAAGAGACATGCAGCTAGAGGAAAGGGAGAATGCCGGAGAGGATCTTCGTGGAGACCCTTACTCCTATCTCAGCGATGACGATGATTTTCTGGAGGATCAGGCCATGGACTTCTTCACCGATGAGGATAATTTCGCCTTCATCGATGATGCGGAAGATGATGAAGCCACAGACTCCGAGCAGTAGTAGCACTGAGCACTAGCGTAGTGAGTAGTAGTCGGTCCCACTGTATCGTAGATTTCAGAATGGTTCTTAAAACCATCTGTTTTTCCTTGTTGTGGTGTGTGTTGTACTGTGTGCTATGAGTGAATGAATGAAAAAGCAAGTTTCTAGAAAACTTGAGTCAAACTCCAAAAACTTTTCAAAAACCCAAAACCTTAGCGTCCCTCTTTTCTCATGATCTATATCAATCTTCAGATGCCACGTGGAGGAAGTGGTTCAGCCCTGGACCTGATGTTGCAGATCCTGCAAATGTTGACTTCTGACCGCGAAGCTGAAAGAGCCGAACGTCAAGCCAACCTAGCCACTCTGCAACAGATAGCCCAGCTAGCCCACAACAACCAAGGCCATGGAAACCAGGACAACCACGGATCTAAGCTCAAGAATTTCCAGAATACCAACCCACCCGTTTTCACCAAGTCGGAAGAACCCCTAGATGCCGATGATTGGCTGCAAACCTTGGAAAATAACTTAGAAGTAGCCGGAGTGGAAGCCAACGAGAAAGTCTTGTTCGCCACCCATTATCTAGCCGGAGATGCCAGGGCATGGTGGAATAGTGTTCGTGCAATGACCGGAGGCCAGATGATGACCTGGGAGGAATTCAAGGTCAAGTTTAGCAGAACCCATGTGCCACCAGGTTTGATCAAGAGAATGAGAGACGAGTTCAGATAGTTGAAGCAAGGAAGGATGACTGTAGTGGAATACCGTGACAATTTTTTGTCATTAGCTAGGTATGCCCCGGACGAAATAGACACCGAAGCCAAGAAGAAAGAAAGATTCATAAATGGTCTGCATGACGAGATGCAGACGGTGTTAGTCAATATCCCCTTTGTTGATATTGAAGCCCTTGTAGACTCTGTTATCCAGATGGAAGGAAAGATCAACCAGGCCAATGAAAATCGCAAGCGTCGCATGATGCATCAACCAGGAACCCATCAGACCCCAAAGTATCGCCCCAACCCATCTCCAGGATTTGCCCCAAGAACCAACAGACCCCCTATGACCCGTCCGACCTATCCCAACCGTGGAAACCCTAGACCCAGAGGAAATCACAACAACCCCGGCAACTCTAGCAATTTCACCCGTGCCCCACCCAAATTCAACACCAACAATACTACCACCAACCCCAACACTGCCCCGAGGACTAGAAGCAATGTTGTGCCTGTCGCAGCCAAGGACAAGTCACAAGTGACCTATTATGACTGTGGAAATAAAGGACACTATTCCAATGAGTGCCCCAACAAGAAGAATGCTACAGCCCCCAATGCCAATGTCCTAGCTCAGCAGCAGCGTCGTGTCCAGCCAGGGAGAAGATTTGCCCCAGGAAATTCACTCAACCTCAATGGCCGTCTTTTTCTCATGCATGCTGAAGAAGCTCAGGAAGCGCCAGACGTCGTGCTGGGTATGTTTTCTGTTAATTCAGTACTTGCAAGAGTGTTGTTTGATTCTGGTGCATCGCATTCATTTGTCACCGAAGAATTTGCCTGCACTAGTAAAATTCAACCAACCAAATTGAAGCATGTGATGATTGTACAAATTCCCGGATCAACCATCAAGGCTAGGCAAATTTGCAAAGCCGTCCCTATCTGAATCCATGGCATAGATTTTTATGCTAATCTAATAGTACTCAGAACTAAAGGTTTGGAAGTAGTACTAGGAATGGATTGGATGTCCAAACATAAAGGATTGATTGACTGTGCGAAGAAAGCCATCACCATGACCAGTACCGCCGGAACATCAGTCGAGAATATATCTGAAACCTTACCTCGCCAATTCAAGTGTAACAGGAGTATATCCCAACCTACCATTGACCAAGTTCGGATAGTCTGCGAATACCCCGATGTATTTCCAGATGTTTTGCCCGGTATGCCCCCAGATCGGGATATCGAGTTTATCATCGAACTAATCCCCGGAACAGGACCCATAGCCCAGAGACCCTATAGTATGAACCCGTCAGAACTTGAAGAACTAAAGAAGCAACTGGATTCCATGCTAGAAATCTGATTGATTCAACTGAGTGCGTCCCCATGGAGATCACCTGTCTTGTTTGTGGACAAGAAGGATGGAGGTAACCGTTTGTGTACGGATTATCGAAAGTTGAATGATGTCACCATCAAGAACAAGTACCCCTTGCCTAAGATAGAAGATTTGTTTGATCAGTTGACCGGTGCCCAGGTGTTTTCTAAGATTGATCTTAGGACTGGCTATCATCAACTCAAAATTCGTGCAGAGGATATTCCAAAGACTGCCTTTACCACCAGATATGGATTGTATGAGTATACAGTCATGTCTTTTGGATTAACCAACGCCCCCGCTTATTTCATGAGCCTCATGAATAAGATTTTTATGGACTTCCTGGATAAGTTTGTCGTTGTTTTCATCGATGACATTCTGATTTATTCCAAATCAGAAGAAGAACATGAGCTACACCTAAGGACCATTCTTGGAACCCTTAGAGAGCATCAGTTGTATGCAAAATTTAGCAAATGTGAATTCTGGTTACAGGAAGTAGGATTCCTCGGTCAGATTGTATCAGCCGGAGGAATTGCCGTTGACCCTGCCAAAGTGAAAGATGTAGAAGATTGGCAAGCCCCAACCACTCAAACCCAAGTTCGTGCTTTTCTCGGATTGGCGGGATATTACCGCAAATTCGTAGAAGGATTCTCGAGTATCTCCCGACCCATGACCCAATTGCTGAAGAAGGACAAGAAGTTTGAATGGACCGACAAATGTGAAGCGAGTTTTCAAGAACTCAAGAGGAGATTGATTTCAGCCCCAATCTTGATCATGCCGGATATCACGAAGCCCTTCGATGTGTATTGTGACGCATCCAAGATTGGTCTCGGATGTGTGCTAATGCAAGAAGGCAAAGTTATATCTTATCTATCGCGACAATTGAAGCAACATGAACAAAATTACCCAACCCATGACCTCGAACTCGCAGCCGTAGTTCTAGCCCTAAAGACATGGAGACATTACCTGATGGGAAACCGTTGTGAGATTTATTCGGATCACAAGAGCCTAAAGTATATATTCACTCAGAAGGAGCTGAATATGAGGCAGAGAAGATGGATTGAGCTAATCAAGGATTACGACCTGGACATTCACTATCACCCTGGAAAAGCCAATGTGGTAGCCGATGCCCTTAGCAGATTGCCGTGCCGCTTGAACTCCATGATTTTGAAGGAGCAACCAAGTTTGCACAAAGAGATGGAAGATTTTCGAGTGGAATTAGTAAGTGAAGGATTTTTGGCTAGCATAGAACTTCAGCCCACTTTGATCAGTCAGATTAAAGAGGCGCAAAAGGGCAATGCCAGTATCGACGGAATCAAGCGTCGTATCGGTACAGGCAAAGTACCCGGATTCACCAAGGACGAAGAAGGAGTTCTGTGGTACAAAGGACGCCTTTGTGTACCAGTAGATTCGGAGTTGAAAGAAGTTATCTTGAAGGAGGCTCACGATACTCTTTATTCTATCCATCCCGGAGGAACTAAGATGTATCAAGATTTGAAAGAGCAATTTTGGTGGCATAAGATGAAGAGAGAAATCGGAAGCTATATCGCCAAGTGTGATATATGTCAACGAGTCAAGGCAGGACATCAAAGACCCGCTGGATTGTTGCAACCTTTGCAAATTCTGGAATGGAAATGGGATTCTGTAGGAATGGACTTTATCACTGGACTACCTACTTCTAGTAGGGGAAATGACTCTATTTGGGTCATAGTGGACAGATTGTCCAAAGTCGCCCATTTCTTGCCCGTCAAAACTACCTATCAGAGTTCGAAGCTAGCGGAGTTGTACATCGCTAGGATCGTTAGTTTGCATGGAGTCCCCAAGAATATAGTATCAGATCGAGGAACTCAGTTTACCTCGAGATTCTGGAAGAAAGTCCAAGAAGGTTTAGGAACCCACCTAGATTTCAGTACCGCGTATCACCCTCAGACCGATGGACAAATGGAGCGAGTAAACCAAATACTCGAAGATATGCTTAGAGCATGTGTGCTAGAATATGGATCCAAGTGGGAAGACTGTCTGCCGTTTGCAGAATTTTCATACAACAATAGTTGCCAAGCCAGTTTGCAAATGGCCCCATTTGAATTTATGTACGGAAGAAAGTGCCGCACCCCTTTGAACTGGTCGGAAGTAGGAGAGAGTCAGATTTTCGGACCCGACATCCTACGAGAAGCAGAAGAGAAGGTTCACAAGATTCGTGAACACCTCAAGACAGCCCAATCCCGACAAAAGAGTTACACCGACAAGAGACGTCGAGACCTCGCCTTCATCATCGGATATTTTGTTTATCTGAAAGTGTCGCCATTGAAGGGAATGCAACGTTTCCAACTCAAAGGAAAGTTAGCCCCCAGATATATCGGACCTTTCAAAATTCTGAACCATCGAGGAGAAGTATCGTATCAACTGGAACTACCTGAAGAGATGTCAGCGGTGCACAATGTGTTCCATATCTCGTTACTTCGCAAATGTCTCGGAGTCCCCGAGAAGACCGAAGTGTTCAAGAATATCGATCACCAGACCATAGAGATCAACGATGATCTGACCTATCCCGAAGTACCCTGTAACATCCTTAAAATCATGATTTCAAAGTTTGCATATCATTCATGCATGCATATAGAATTGAGATCAATTTCAAAACTCATTTCAGAAAAATAGAAGCATAGTGCTATCATTTTATGTGAGCAAGCTAAAATCAAATGGCCATCCCCATTTTGAGTTTGGATGTTTTAAACTTAGATTGTTTGTCTTCCTTATTGAAAGGATTGAGTGTGGTTTGGATCAAGTTTTACAAAATGGGAATTAATTCAAAAACCCTTTTTCAAATATTTGCAAATCAGATGCAAGTCCCTGTTATTTTGTTTTCCCAAGATTGACCAAGCCTTTGCAAAACAACCACATGATTTTAACCTATTTTTGAGACCATTGCACCACTACAAAATACCAAGAAGATTTGAATTCAAATGGAACTTGAATTCATTTGAAAACCAAATCAGAAAATCGAAACAGAAAAAGAAAAGGAGAAAGAAAAGAAAAGGGCCAGGCGCCAGGATTCTGGCCCAGCAACAGAACTGGCCCAACTAGCCCACCCGGCCACTCGCTCGCTCGCTCGCACGCGCTGGCGCACCCGCACTGACGCTGACACTCGGACCCCACCCTCTCTCTGTCTCACTCGCTGACTGGTGGCCCTCTCCACGACAGGCCTTCTTCCCCAAAACGCGCCCGCAGACCACGTCGCCGCTGCTATCAATGCTGGTAATGGCCCGGCGTAATTATCCTTGATGCCACAGGTGTTTCCTGTCGCGCTTGAGCCTATATAAACCACACCCCGCCGCGATCTTTTCCCCCCACTCTCCTCGCTCACTCCGCCACCAGGCTGCATGCATTTGACTTCGAAGCCCCGCAGCACCGACGACTCCGGCGACCGATTCCGGTGAGCCTCGACCGCCCCCCTCTCTCTGGTTCAAACAGTCGTGTCCAGCTTGACCTTGCGCATCTGCTGACACCTTTCTTTTGCCTGCTCGTGACCCAGGTCGTCGTTTCCATTCACGACCGCAACCGCCTGCGCCGCCGCTCGACTCCGGCGACCAATTGAGGTAAACCCGAGCGCCCCTTGCCCCCTCTTCCATACGAGATTGTTCGCCTGCGTCTTGTGCATCTCCTGACCCCTCTGGTTCGTACTAGGGCGACGCCAAACCTCGGCAAGAACCACGACTGCAAGCGACTGACGCCACCCGCAACTCCGACGAGCCCCAGAGACCGTGCCCGCGCGCCCCTCCGCAAACCAACGCCACGCTGAGCTTCAGCACGCCACCGCGGTTCTGGTAAGACCCTTCTCCCTCTCGCGCGCGACCTAGAACGCCAGCGCCGCCGCTGACTGAGCGCTCCGCCGCTCGCTGACGCCGCGCGCCACCAGAACATGGTCGCATGCTCGAGAGCCGTTGGATCTAGATCCAACGCTTGCGATAGATCCACTAATCGAACCGTTATGCTAGATCTGAACTGTGCATCGTTAGTTAGATCCTACGGCTAGCAAGCGCGATCCGGAGCGAATCGGTACGCGTCAATAGAAACATGACGCGTGGCTAGAGTTTAAATCAAAAACAGAATTCAAATCATATTTAGATCCAAATTTCAAATGGCTATAACTTTTGATTCCCACATTAGATTTTTGCAAACTTTATACCGTTGGAATCAGGGAGACAAGCCCTTTCTGAATCTGCAATGTGTTTAGTGAAAAGCTTCTGCTAAAATGACTTTATTTGCAGTAACTTGTTTAGGGCTATTTTGAGTATAGGAATTGTTTGGAAAATTGTTTAAGTGTAAAATAAACTTGGTGTAGCAAGTTTTTGACTTGTTTATAGTTCAGTACTATGCACTTGCTTGGAGTTTCAAAAATCATCACTTAGCATTTTTCTTTTGCATGCATGCATATATTTATGTTTGTATATGAATTGTGTGTAATTTTTTGCTACCAATTTTGTGTAGATTTTGCTAGTGACTGTGATTGTGAAGAGTGCTACTCTCCCCATTACCAAGGCAAGTGGTACTTCATGATTATTTCCATCCCTATATTTTGTACAAGCATTAGAAATATTTTGCTAAGTCTTGCATGTTACTTTTTGCCAAATGCTATGTTGGGAAATCCTAAGTAGTTGTAGAATTGCTAGGAAATTTCCTAAAGTTAAGTTACTATGCCATGCTTAGCCTAGCTAGTAGCAAACAAGGGTTGGTAAAGTATACACATGCTTTGATGAAAATATTTCTAAGTCTTTGGACTTATGTTTTCTTAATAAAACAACTAAGTCAATGAATCTCCTGCATGGAATGGGACTTGAATGGTGGTTTTTGGTTGGGTGGTTACACAAGGCCCATGGACATGGTTTACCTTGTGTATCTCACTTGTGGTATGCCACCCAGGCACAAAGGGATTTTAGAGGCCAAGTGTTGAGAAGCTTATAGTGCAACCACTTGGCAATATGGGCTCTGCCTTGATCATATAGGTTGCTAGAACTTAGCCTTTTGGATAGTTGGTGGTAGTGGGAATGATAGGTCGGAGCGCGTCAATTTGGCTAAGGAAAGGCTTCTGAAAGGTCCTGTCTTGGGAAACCAAGTCTGGTGGGGAAAATGCACAACCTCTGCAGATGGAAAATCTAAGTACTTAGCCAAGTCCATGGCAATGGACAATTTGAGCATCAAGACATGGAAGCTATCAAGAATCTCATCACTCCAACTTCTAAGTAAAACTTGTGGGTGAACAAGGGTGAAGGACCCCAATGTCTATTGGTGGTTTCTTGGGAAAGTTTTCAACAAAGAAAAAATTAGTGATTTCAACTAATAGGAAAAACCTATTTTGAGCAAAGCAACCCAAACTACACTTAGCCAAAATGCATATAGTAATATAGTCCACTTAAAAATTTACTAAGGTATCACTTGCCAATACTATTCCAAAGTATTGACCCACTGTGGTTGTAACTTGTGATGTTGCAGGTTATTCCGATGATGATTAGGTGTCATGAGTCTACACTCAACATGCTTGCCTGTGGCACATGAAGATGAAGACTTATGTTTATTTACTTATTCCAAAACTCTTGTATTAGGCCTATGGCCTTGAGTTGTAAAAGACTATGTTTTATCTCTGGAATGGATGTAATAAATGACCTTTGTTTCTGTGTACTTCATCTTAAATTGTGGATGCTAGCAATGATCCAGCGACTAGCATTGCAATCACAGGGATCCTTTTCCTTTACAAAGGAGGGATCTTACAGATGGTATCAGAGCACTGTGTTGCCTGTGGGATTATGACCCTAGGATTGGAAACCACTAAGGAAAAAATTTCAACTACTTCTACACTTGTCTATTCTTCTCGTAAACTTTTCTAATCTTCTTATTCTCAGCTCTATTTGTAGATGAACTCCATCAACGAAGCCGTAAAGAAAGGACCACTCATGACCATGACCTTGGAGTGTGAGACTGAGTTTCACAAAATTCTCAAGGACCTCATGGTGGCAATGGAAATACATGGTGCAGCTGTGTACAAGGGCTTTCTAGTGATGGATGAAGGAGTTGAGTACTGGTGGGTGCAACTTCACTTGTACAAAAGCAAGGAAGACAACCACAAGGAAAGAGGATTCTGCATGTACACCAACACTGTGGTGCATACCACATTCTTTGATTCAGCAAGAGAAGCAGCTTGGAGGACTATCAAAGAACTTAGTGCTAGAGTCAAGTGCAGAATGCTCAACCTCCAAAAAGACTTAGAGAAAGAGAAGGAACATACCCAAGAGTTGGAAGCCACCAACCAAACCTTGAGGGGAGATATTATAGACTTAGTGATGGAATCATGTGAACAAGATAAGCTGATTGCCTCTAGGAACATTGTGTTAGCCAACAGATCCAGTGAGATAGGATTGTAAACGCACTTCGTTAGTTGGACCACCACCTATCACCTTATTTTCCAAAATGATACCTTAAATAAGTTTGGACCTTGGTTAATGTAATGGAATCATGTATGCATGAATTGTGTGATTTTGTGTTCCAAGGATATGTATGTGATGTTTGTCTTTGTTTTATCTTAAATAGTGTTGTTCTAACTTTTCTATCTTAAAAATAGATGCCTATTACCACCAGCATTGTTGAGGAGTTCCAGGTTACCCGCTTTGGTCCTCGTATCGTTGAGCTTACCACTTTGCTCAATCTCCCTCTTCCCACCATCATGGTGCATCCACTCATCAAGTTCGAGAGGAAGGACCTCTAGGCTTCAAGGTGAACCAGCCCGGACGCCAGACAGAGCCTACTACGGAGGCCATCGTCTTCAAGCTTATGCACGATGACAGGGAGAGAGGCATGGAGGTAGTCATGCAGGACCTGATAGGACGTCTGCTAGGCCATCACTCCCGACAGGTTAGAGGCACTCACTTCCACGTCTTCGGAAGACGTGATGAGGATGGAGAGTCCATCGACTTTGAGGACGACTCGAGGGACGCAGCAGAGCCGATACGTCTGTATCTCCAGGACTTAGAGTCTCTCATTAGGCACGTGGACACGGACAGAACCAATGTCATGCTCAGTAATGACGAGCTCCAGGTGCAGCTTCGCGAGAATGACAAGCTTTTCGCACAGCAGGACGAGATAGTCAAGGAAATGGAGGCGAAGTTCGAGACCCAGGACCGGAAGTTCAAGAGTCAGGAGAAACGCGTCCAGGATAGGAACAAGAAGATCCGGGACATGACTGAAGAACTGAAGTCCAAGGACTTCGAGCTAGAGCAGCAGCAGATGGTGATTGAGAGGCTTCGTTCCTAGAATAGGGCTCTCAAGGCCAAGATTGAGTCCTTGACCACTACCATTGACGAGAACAAGACCGCGATGGAGAACACAGGTCTTACCTTTTTCGAGGAGGAGATTGATGCTGATGAGTAGACTTGACTACTCGTTTACCTTTTATTATCGTACTTTTTATTTGTGAACTTGTTATTGGACCATCCGACATGTGGATGGCTTGCTACTTGTGTGTTTTATTTTGTGAACTTGTTATCTTGTTGTTGAACTTTTATCTTTGTGTTGCATGCTATGTGTTTGCTTATGTGATGTAACGTGCATAAAACATCTATGGGTATCTCATTCTTATCTCTATTTGAACAAACCATAGATGCCTCCCCATCACGCAAACCCCAACCCCAACAACAACAACATAACTCCGGAAATGCAGCAAATGATGAATGCTCAAACACAGCTTATGCAGATGATGACAACATTCATCCAGAACCAGAATAATAATAACAACAACAACCCCAATAACAACAACAATAACAACAACAACAACAACCCTCCGGGCTTTGATATGCTCAATAGATTTCTGCGATTGAGGCCAGCTAAGTTCTCGGGGACAACTGATCCCATGGTGGCCAATGATTGGCTACGTTCTGTAAACAAGGACTTAGTGACCGTGGGCTGCACGGATGCTGAAAAGGTCATATTTGCAGCGCATCTGCTGGAAGGGCAAGCCGCCACTTGGTGGGACAACTTCCAAATCACCACTCCTATAGATGAGGTGACTTGGGCTATGTTTGAAGATGGCTTTCGCACTGCTCATATCTCATCGGGAATAATGAGCCTGAAAAAGAAAGAGTTCCACAATCTAAGGCAGCGCCACCGTAGCGTGGCTGAATACATAGAAGAGTTCAACAATCTGGCGCGTTATGCACCGGACGAGGTTGACACAGATGCCAAAAGAAAGGAAAAATTTCTGGAAGGCTTGAATGATGAGCTGAATCTGCAGCTGGCTGTGGCATATGTTCCCACTTATCAGTCGCTCTATAACAAGGCTGCTATATTGGAGAACAAAATGAAGCAAGTCGAGAGTAGGAAGAGAAAGCACTCCAACAAGGACAGCTCGGGATCGTCTCACAAACGATCTCACTATGATGACAGTGGAAGCTCAGGATCCCATAAGCATGGGAAATTCAACAAGCACCACAACCACAACCGTCATGACAACAAGCATCATCGCAGTCATGACAATGACAAGTACAAGAACCACAAGAGTGGACATAAGAGCCACCACGGTGGTAATGGTAGTGGAAGTGGAAGTCAGCCTGCTAAAAGGGACATCAGTCAGGTTGAATGCTTCAAATGCAAGAAGATGGGACACTATGCAAATGAGTGCCCCGAAAAGAAAGTTGAAGGACCTATCAAGCCCAATCCTTTCCAGAAAGGACAGGTGAACCACATCAGTGTGGAGGAGGTCTATGAGGAACCTGACGCTGTTGCTGGTAAGTTCAGACTAAATTCTATTCCAGCATTTGTACTCTTTGATACTGGTGCATCGCATTCATTCATATCAAAGGCATTTGTTGATAGAAATGGGTTTCCATCTGAAAACATTGGGTGTCCAATAAAAGTTAGTTCTCCGGGTGGAGAAATGATAGTAAGTCTTGGATGCCGGGAACTAGTAATAGAGTTTGGAAAACATAAGTTTCCAGTGAGTCTGATAATCCTAGATTCCCAAGGACTGGACGTAATTTTGGGAATGGAATGGATGGCTAAGTATGAAGGAGTACTAGATTGTGCTAATCGTACTATTGCACTCACAACCCCGGAAAGAAAAAGAATAAAATTCAAGTCAAAGTTTGAATCCAAAGGAAGTAAGCTAAATTCTCTTAAGGGGGTTAGCATGGACAGTGTGCCAATTGTGTGTGAGTATCCGGATGTATTTCCGGAAGAATTGCCAGGAATGCCACCAGATAGAGATGTGGAATTTCTGATAGATTTGGTACCAGGTTCTGGACCAATAGCAAAGAGGCCATACAAAATGTCAGTAGATGAACTGAAGGAACTCAAGAAGCAACTAGGATAACAGTTGCAGAAAGGATTTATTCAACCCAGTTCTTCATCTTGGGGAGCCCCAGTTTTGTTTGTGGAGAAGAAGGACAAAAGTCAAAGGTTATGCATAGACTACCGTTCACTCAACGAAGTGACTATCAAGAACAAATATCCTTTGCCTAGAATCAACGACTTATTTGATCATCTTGAAGGAGCATGTGTGTTCTCAAAGATTGATCTAAGGTCAGGCTATTTTCAACTTAAGATAAGAGAACAAGACATACCTAAAACAGCATTCACCACAAGGTATGGATTATATGAGTATACCGTAATGCCTTTTGGCTTGAGCAACGCTCCAGCATACTTCATGAATATGATGAACAAGGTGTTCATGGAATTCCTTGACAAGTTTGTTGTCGTTTTCATCGATGACATCTTAGTGCACTCCAAGAGCAAAGAAGAGCATGAAGGGCACTTGCGTTTGATACTTGAGAAGTTGAGAGAGCATAAGCTTTATGCCAAATTCAGCAAGTGTGAGTTCTGGTTAGAAGAAGTTGGTTTTCTTGGTCATGTTATGACAAAGGATGGAGTAGGAGTTGATCCTGCTAAAGTTTCAGCTGTGACTGAATGGAAATCTCCTAAGAATGTGAAAGAAGTTCGCAGTTTCCTTGGCTTAGCAGGTTACTACAGAAGGTTCATTGAGAATTTCTCTAAGGTTGCTAAACCAATGACTGAATTGTTAAAGAAAGACAAGAAGTTTGCTTGGTCTAAAGGTTGTGAAGTCAGCTTTCAAGAATTGAAGAAGAGACTTGTGACAGCACTAGTTCTATGTCAGCCTGACTTGGAAAAGGATTTCCAAGTGTATTGCGATGCGTCTCATCAAGGTTTGGGAGCCGTACTTATGCAAGACGGTAAAGTTGTGGCCTATGCCTCGAGACAACTCAAAACTCATGAAGTAAACTATCCTACTCATGATTTAGAGTTAGCCTCTATCGTCCATGCACTCAAAACATGGAGACATTACCTTTTGGGAAAGCGTTGTGAAGTGTTTACGGACCACAAAAGTTTGAAGTATATCTTCACCCAAAAGGAAATCAATATGAGAGAAAGAAGATGGTTAGAGATTATCAAGGATTATGACCTAAGTTTGCAATACCACCCCGGTAAAGCAAATGTTGTAGCAGATGCTCTAAGTCGTAAGGTATTTGTGAATGGCCTTACCAAAGGAGAATTGCCAGATGATTTGTGTGCCCAATTCAAAGAACTCAGATTGGAGATTGTGCCTGAAGGACATCTCACGTCTTTAGATGTTCAACCCACTTTGTTGGACAAGATTCGAGAAGCTCAAAAGACTGATAAGGAAATTGAAGAGATTAAGGAAAAGATTGGCCAAGGGAAAGCTAAAAATTTCCATGAAGACGAACAGGGTACTTTATGGCATGGGAAACGTATCTGTGTTCCACATGATCCGGAATTGCAGAAACTGATTTTGCAGGAAGCACACAACTCTCCGTATTCTATTCACCTGGGTAACACCAAAATGTACATGGACATGAATGAAAGATTTTGGTGGAACAATCTCAAGAGGGACATCGCCGAACATATTGCTTTGTGTGATGTGTGTAGTAGAGTAAAAGCGGAGCATCAGAAACCAGCAGGTTTGCTTCAACCACTACCAATTCCTGATTGGAAATGGGACAAGATTGGTATGGATTTCATTACCGGATTACCAAGGACCAGATCTGGATATGATTCCATATGGGTAGTAGTGGATCGCCTAACTAAAGTGGCTCATTTCATACCCGTGAAGACAACTTATACAAGTGCCAAGTTATCCAAAATCTACATGAGTAGAATTGTATGCCCACATGGTGTGCCCAAAAGTATTGTGTCTGATAGGGGAACTCAATTCACTTCCCATTTTTGGAGACAACTACATGAGTCATTGGGAACGAGGTTGGAATTCAGTACTGCTTTTCATCCTCAAACCGATGGACAAACAGAAAGGACTAATCAAATTCTAGAAGACATGTTGAGGGCATGTGCCCTAGACTATGGAGCAAGTTGGGATGAAAGTCTGCCTTACGCAGAATTTTCTTATAACAACAGCTATCAAGCCAGCATTGAGATGGCACCGTTTGAGTTTCTCTATGGAAGAAAATGTACCACCCCATTGTTATGGAATGGTGTGGGAGAAAGAAGTTTATTCGGGCCAGATCTTATAAAAGAAGCCGAAGAGAAGGTCAAATTGGTTAAGGACAGGTTGAAGATAGCTCAGTCCCGACAGAAAAGCTACGCCAATCCTAAGCGTAGAGAAGTCACCTACGAAGTTGGTGATAGAGCTTATCTTAGAGTATCACCACTTTGTGGAGTGAAAAGATTCGGAGTCAAAGGAAAGTTGGCACCAAGAGATGTTGGGCCATTCAAGATTCTGAGTCGCAAAGGAGAAGTTGCTTATGAAATTGAACTACCAGAATCTCTATCAGAAGTCCATAATGTGTTTCATGTGAGTCAGCTTAAGAAATGTCACCCAGAAATGGAAGAAACTTCTTTGAAGGATACCATACCATTAGAGGAAGTGCAACTAGAGAGTGACCTCACATATGAGGATAAGCCTATCAAGATTCTTGAGACTGCAGAAAGAGTCACAAGGACAAAGACTTTCAAGTTTTGCAAAGTGCAATGGAATCATCATTCCGAAGAGGAAGCAACATGGGAAAGAGAAGATGATCTTCGGAAAGACCACCCTCACCTATTTGCTAGCCAATCCGAATCTCGAGGGCGAGATTCACCTTAAGGGGGTTAGATTTGTAACATCCCTAAAATCATGATTTCAAAGTTTGCATATCATTCATGCATGCATATAGAATTGAGATCAATTTCAAAACTCATTTCAGAAAAACAGAAGCATAGTGCTATCATTTTATGTGAGCAAGCTAAAATCAAATGGCCATCCCCATTTGGGAGTTTGAATGTTTTAAACTTAGATTGTTTGTCTTCCTTATTGAAAGGATTGAGTGTGGTTTGGATCAAGTTTTACAAAATGGGAATTGTTTCAAGAACCCTTTTTCAAATATTTGCAAATCAGATGCAAGTCCCTGTTATTTTGTTTTCCCAAGTTTGACCAAGCCTTTGCAAAACAACCACATGATTTTAACCTATTTTTGAGACCATTGCACCACTACAAAATACCAAGAAGATTTGAATTCAAATGGAACTTGAATTCATTTGAAAACCAAATCAGAAAATTGAAACAGAAAAAGAAAAGGAGAAAGAAAAGAAAAGGGCCAGGCGCCAGGATTCTGGCCCAGCAACAGAACTGGCCCAACTAGCCCACCCGGCCACTCGCTCGCTCGCTCGCACGCGCTGGCGCACCCGCAGTGACGCTGACACTCGGACCCCACCCTCTCTCTGTCTCACTCGCTGACTGGTGGCCCTCTCCACGTCAGGCCTTCTTCCCCAAAACGCGCCCGCAGACCACGTCGCCGCTGCTGTCAATGCCGGTAATGGCGCGGCGTAATTAGCCTTGATGCCGCAGGTGTTTCCTGTCGCGCTTGAGCCTATATAAACCACACCCCGCCGCGATCATTTCCCCCCACTCTCCTCGCTCACTCCGCCACCAGGCTGCACGCATTTGACTTTGAAGCCCCGCAGCATCGACGACTCCGGCGACCGATTCCGGTGAGCCTCGACCGCCCCCCTCTCTCTGGTTCAAACAGTCGTGTCCAGCTTGACCTTGCGCATCTGCTGACACCTTTATTTTGCCTGCTCGTGACCCAGGTCGTCGTTTCCATTCACGACAGCAACCGCCTGCGCCGCCGCTCGACTTCGGCGACCAATTGAGGTAAAACCCGAGCGCCCCTTGCCCCCTCTTCCATACAAGATTGTTCGCCTGAGTCTTGTGCATCTCCTGACCCCTCTGGTTCGTACTAGGGAGACACCAAACCTCGGCAAGAACCACGACTGCAAGCGACTGACGCCACCCGCAACTCTGACGAGCCCCAGAGACCATGCCCGCGCGCCCCTCCGCAAACCAACGCCACGTTGAGCTTCAGCACGCCACCGCGGTTCTGGTAAGACCCTTCTCCCTCTCGCGCGCGACCTAGAACACCAGCGTCGCCAGAGACTGAGCGCTCCGCCGCTCACTGACGCCGCGCGCCGCCAGAACATGGTCGCATGCTCGAGAGCCGTTGGATCTAGATCCAACGCTTGCGATAGATCCACTAATCGTACCGTTATGCTAGATCTGAAACGTGCATTGTTAGTTAGATCCTACGGCTAGCAAGCGCGATCTGGAGCGAATCGGTACATGCCAATAGAAACATGACGCGTGGCTAGAGTTTAAATCAAAAACAGAATTCAAATCATATTTAGATCCAAATTTCAAATGGCTATAACTTTTGATTCCCACGTTAGATTTTTGCAAACTTTATACAGTTAGAATCAGGGAGACAAGCCCTTTCTGAATCTGCAATGTGTTTAGTGAAAAGTTTCTGTTAAAATGACTTTAATTGCAGTAACTTGTTTAGGGCTATTTTGAGTATAGGAATTGTTTGGAAAATTGTTTAAGTGTAAAATAAACTTGGTGTAGCAAGTTTTTGACTTGTTTATAGTTCAGTACTATGCACTTGCTTGGAGTTTCAAAAATCATCACTTAGCATTTTTCTTTTGCATGCATGCATATATTTATGTTTGTATATGAATTGTGTGTAATTTTGTGCTACCAATTTTGTGTAGATTTTGCTAGTGACTGTGATTGTCAAGAGTGCTACTCTCCCCATTACCAAGGCAAGTGGTACTTCATGATTATTTCCATCCCTATATTTTGTACAAGCATTAGAAATATTTTGCTAAGTCTTGCATGTTACTTTTTGCCAAATGCTATGTTGGGAAATCCTAAGTAGTTGTAGAATTGCTAGGAAATTTCCTAAAGTTAAGTTACTATGCCATGCTTAGCCTAGCTAGTAGCAAACAAGGGTTGGTAAAGTATACACATGCTATGATGAAAATATTTCTAAGTCTTTGGACTTATGTTTTCTTAATAAAACAACTAAGTCAATGAATCTCCTGCATGGAATGGGACTTGAATGGTGGTTTTTGGTTGAGTGGTTACACAAGGCCCATGGACATGGTTTACCTTGTGTATCTCACTTGTAGTATGCCACCCAGGCACAAAGGGATTTTAGAGGCCAAGTGTTGAGAAGCTTATAGTGCAACCACTTGGCAATATGGGCTCTGCCTTGATCATATAGGTTGCTAGAACTTAGCCTTTTGGACAGTTGGTGGTAGTGGGAATGATAGGTTGGAGCGCGTCCATTTGGCTAAGAAAAGGCTTCTGAAAGGTCCTGTCTTGGGAAACCAAGTCTGGTGGGGAAAGTGCACAACCTCTGCAGATGGAAAATCTAAGTACTTAGCCAAGTCCATGGCAATGGACAATTTGAGCATCAAGACATGGAAGCTATCAAGAATCTCATCACTCCAACTTCTAAGTAAAACTTGTGGGTGAACAAGGGTGAAGGACCCCAATGTCTATTAGTGGTTTCTTGGGAAAGTTTTCAACAAAGAAAAACTTAGTGATTTCAACTAATAGGAAAAACCTATTTTGAGCAAAGTAACCCAAACTACACTGAGCCAAAATGCATATAGTAATATAGTCCACTTACAAATTTACTAAGGTATCACTTGCCAATACTATTCCAAAGTATTGACCCACTGTGGCTGTAACTAGTGATGTTGCAGGTTATTCCGATGATGATTAGGTGTCATGAGTCTACACTCAACATGCTTGCCTGTGGCACATGAAGATGAAGACTTATGTTTATTTACTTATTCCAAAACTCTTGTATTAGGCCTATGGCCTTGAGTTGTAAAAGACTATGTTTTATCTCTGGAATGGATGTAATAAATGACCTTTGTTTCTGTGTACTTCATCTTAAATTGTGGATGCTAGCAATGATCCAGGGACTAGCATTGCAATCACAGGGATCCTTTTCCTTTACAAATGAGGGATCTTACATACCCATCTGTATATTGGAAGAAGCCTTTCGAACTACCAGAACCCGAAGCATCAAGTTTCTCAAGATTCAGTGGAACAACCACACAGAAGAGGAGGCTACCTGGGAACGCGAAGATCACATCAGAATGGAGTTTCCAGATCTCTTCAAATCCTAGGTAATCTTTTCGTCCTTTTTCAAATCTCGGGACGAGATTTTGTTTAAGGGGGGAAGGTTTGTAACATCCCAAAAATATCAAACTTAGATCATCAAAACACTAATCATCAAGTTTAGGGTTAACAAAAACTTTTCTAAATGAATTCATGAATGCATGTATATGTGTATGCATGGATTTTGAATTTCTTTAAAAACCACCTTGTTCGTGTGATCCATTGCTTGTAAAATGTTTCTTAGGTGAAAATAACGTCATCTAAAACATTTCCCACACTTTTCCTTAAGACAAGTAAATCAAAACAAATATATTAAGTGAATGGTCATTTTGACCAATTTAACTCCCATGCCTACTTTGGTTGTCTCAAACTTTCCAAACCTAACAGAAACTTTTCTGGATCTTTGCACCCCTTGAATGTACTCATAACAGAGTATCAAGGCCCACTTTGTGATCATCCAAAAACTTTCAAATGCATAGTTTAAATGACAATTCAAAATTGAATCTTCTTCATATGGGAAGATCCCACTTTTTCAAAACCCACTCAAACAAGCTCAACTTTTAAAACGCAAGCATCTGCAGACTCACCAGAACCAATCTAGCAAACCCACCAAAATTCATTTCAAAATTCAAAACATGATTTCATGCGGCCATTTCATCAAACAGGTTGCAGACACAAATCAAACAAAACATCAAACACTATAGTGTGCAGTGTTTTGAGCCTAACTTGTTCCCTAGTTAGCTCACACACAACCCAGTAGATCATCTAGAAAGATTAGACCAACACTAGCACCCCTGTGAGCTTGCCATTGTCATTAATGGTGAACAGCCGAGCACCCCCATGTCACCCATTGTGGACAGCAGGCTAGAGGAAGAACTAGTCGTGCCAACCTTGTCTGGGAGGCAGCCCACCATCCACCGCCACTGCCTGTCCCAGCCGCGAGCATTGCCAAGCCCTGGACCACGCGCACGAGACATGCCCAGACCATGTCGAGCGTGCGCCAGAGCACCACCCTCGACCATCACCCACAGACCGCGTGCATACACGATCACCACCGACCTAGGAGACCGCCAGACACCCCCGTTTGCCGCCCCGTGCCATACAGCCACCGCCCGCCATCGAAGACGCCGCCTCTGCCGCGTAGAGCGCCGCCCGTTCCAGACCAAACCGCACCGCCCCATGCCTCGCGATCATGTCGTTGAGCATCGCCAGGAGACACAGCACCGTCCCCTACCCTTGCCCATGCATATAGCCGCCTATAACGTCGCCCCCGACGAGCTCACCGTGCGCCCCGACGGTCCCCTTGCTCGACTATAAATAGAGGCCACCCCCGCACGATTTCTTCACACCATCTCACTCCCCTCTCCCCACTGACCGTGCCACACCATCCTTAGAGCAAGACGAGCACCACCTCGCCAAAATTTCACTGGAGCCTGCCGCTGCCGGAGAAGAAGGGAGTCAGCGATTGGAGCCGCCCCAAGAGAAGCCACCGGTACCAGGAGGTTCGCCGTCGTCGACTTCGTCATTCGCCCACCTCGCCGACCCTCGCCCGTACCCCGGTGAGCCCCAAGCACCCCTCACTGGCCGCGCTAGGTTTCGTTCTCGCCGAAGCTGTCTCGCGTCGACGATGACCCTCAGCCGTTGGATTAGAACTAGATCGAACGATCCACGTTGCCCCATACCACTTCGCCCAGCCCCGTGTCACCGACGAGTGGGGACACCCACTTAAGCAGCCCGCGGGAGCACTGCGCTTAGCAGGCCGGCCCGTTAGAATTTCCCGCGCAGCCCAGCAATTCAAATTAAACCTTTTTCTTTTTAAATTCAAACACACTTCTGTACCCAACTTCAAAAATCAACCCAGATCGATTCAGTGCACCAAATTGGGTGAAACCAATTTTGTTGGCAAGGCTTGTGAATGCTTAATCCAAGCCCGTTGGATTCAAGTCATTTGGATATGTAGATCACCCATAGCAAAAATAACAAGGCAGAAGCTTTTCTGCATTCAAACATTTTTCAAATTTAAACCATAAAAGCTTTTGAGTTGATTCCAACTCTCAAAAATCACATTTAACCATACCTTTCAGAATATATAAATATATATAGTTTTACTTGCAGAAATAATGTTCAAGGAATAAAAGAATGCTTCATAAGCATTTCTAGTCACTTTAGTTAATTAAAATAAAAAGGTAAAATCTTATTAAATTGTGACACCACTTTAAATCACATTCCCATGGACTACAATATGTGGTGATGACATGTGTCAAAATGATCCCATGTTCAGTTTGGAGAATATTAAATCTTAAGTAGTTTTTCAATGAGTAGTAATTACTTTTCTAAAAATAAGAAGTTTTAAACCAAGCTTTAACCTTGTAATGTTAGAGATGATGCTAGATCATCTATAGGACCCTTGTGTGTGATGATTGCAAGTAGTTAAGTATTGTTTGGTGATTGTGTACCTCGTATTTATTCATAGACGCTAGTACCAACCAAGGATACTACGAGGAGGAAGGAGGATACTACGAAGAGGAAGCCGAGGAGAACTTCAACCACTGCTCTGCACAAGGCAAGCTAACACTTGCAAGATACTATACCTATGCCAGCTAATTACTATGCAAGCCTAATACTGCTAGCGAATGTGCAAGCTAACAGTTGCAAGATACCCTACTGATGCCACAAACCCATACTTGTGATATGAATACTATATGCCTTAAGCATATGTGATCATACCTACTTGCTAAACCAATCCTAGTTTTATGGCAAGCTTCTTACTTTATTTCTTTATCAAAGCTTACTTAGAGTCTACCTAAGAGTTTGGTAGATACTAGACAGTTGTGCTGAAGGTTGCTTAAAGAGCATAAAATTTGGCCTAAGCTAGAAACCCTGATATCAGCCTAAGATATAAGGTTACAGTTAGTGAAACTCCACCAGTTACCACCCCTCACTATTACTACCCCCACCTGTAGATGCTAGTGCTAAGCATAAAACTTGATCAACTTTTAGATGGGAATACTTGGTGAAAAAATGGTTATGAAAACCTTGGCATGATGGATCATTCTATTTAAATGTTTTGGACATGTGTTTCCAAACACTTGATGATTTTGGTGATGAAAATGTTGAGGCATGAGCCTTAGCCCTTATAAAACTGATGGTTGTCTGGATGCGATACCATTCCAATTTTAGCGTACAACCACAATACCCGAATATTGGGTAGGGCTTGACTGGAAACTTATATTCCTTAGTATTAGTTCCCTCGCGGCCAAGGTCTGAGCTGAGGCTACCTTGTGAAGATTGTCCACCTGTGCAGTACCCAAGATGACAGTGGTCATGGTTGGGAGGCCAAACTCACAGGAGAGGTGCTTATACTAGGCCGTGTAATTGAAAGGTTCGGATTGATTATCCGCATACTGAGTATGGTGAGTTCAGGATTTGTTCCTGACGGATGTATCGAATGTTGTGGTGAAAGTGTACAATCTCTGCAGAGTGTCAAACTATTCGAATAGCCGCGTCCGCGATTATGGACAGTTGGAGTGGCCATACTGTTCCCCCGTCAGACTTTTAAAATGACTTGTGAAATGAATTGAGACTTTGACGTGAACACAACAGAGTTGTGACCTGAATTACAAGATCCCACTTAGGAGTTATAGAGTTGTGACTAGCTTTGGAACTTAGTAAAGATAAACCTGGCTTTTTGCAAAACAACCCTAGAGCCTAGTGTCCTATTATCCAAAAACCCCTTACCTGTTAGTATTAGTTTGCGAGTACCTAAAGAGTACTCATGGCTTTGTCCCTGGCTATTCCCATGGCCAGACTATGAAGAAGAGTACCTGGAGGATGGACCCCAGGAAGGTTACGACAACTAGGATCATCTCCCATCGTCAGCATTGCCTGTGACCCCAAAGATGGAGCTTCGCCTACGCTACCGTTATTATTACGTATTCCGCTGCTTGATGTTGTATTAAGAACTGGATCATGAGATCCCTATTTGTGTAAGAACTTATGTATCATTTGTAATGGATGAAGTATTATGGTATCCAATTCTGTTATGTCTCGCAAAAATGGTAATCCTGGGATTGCGATGTATGGCATAACAGGCATGTAGGATTGAAAAATCCGGGTGTTGACAGAGCCTCTGAAGGATCTTCCTCTCTCTTTTCTAAAACAAAGTTTTGAAACCCCGTGGCGTGCGTAATATCGCTAATGGGTGGGAAATTGGGAACTTGGTGTGTAATATCCAAGTGACGCTTGGTGCGTAATATCCAAGTGTTTGGTTGTTTGGATACTTGGTGCGTAATATCCTCGTGTGCCACTCGACCTTATTTTCTCTAAGCAAATGTTTACAAAGTAGGACAATCCTCTCTTCTTCTCTCTACTTAAGAAAACTAGCTTTGAGCAAATGAACTATACAGCCTATACCAGCCTTGCATGTAGAGATAGTCTTTTCTATCCTTGGTGTAATTTGCCAATACATTCAAAGTATTGACCCAACTTGTTGGATGCACGTCTTATTTGCAGAATCCGAAGATTGAAAGGTGCGTAGGGATCGCGGGTCTACACTCGACAAGCCTAGGGCGTTAATGGACTCATGCTACTTTTATGTTTCCGCTGTGATTTGAGCTAGCATAATGCTAAGCAATTTATGTAATAAATTCATACTCTGGATTCTCCGTGTAATAAAGACTTTGTGTTTTACATGATATTTCATCGACTGTGAGTGCTAGCTATTAATCCAGGGACTAGCATGTTAATCACAGGGACTTAGGATCCTTACCGATCCGAGGTCACTACAATGACATTATAATTTCTATTCGGTTCCTATCTACGAAAGTAACTACATACCTATTGTGTATCTCACCGCAAATGTGGGGTCACCCAGCGTCTCTTGCATTTCAGGATAAACGACTGCTTCTATATATATTTGTTGAAATGACCAAACTAGTTTATATTTGCTGAAATTCTAAGAAACACTTTGATTCATTGCTCATTCATTGTAGGAAAAATTCTCTAATTCTTCTTGTCCTCTTCTACAGGTTCGCTAGAGACTCCATTATATTTTTAATATGGTGTTGGTTCATCCTTATGCAACGACATAACTATCCTCTACTGTGTAGTTCATTCGTGGTTTGTGTTCCTGCTTTGCAAGTTCTGGTATGATGCCATTATAATTTCTATCTAGTTCATTCTTTGGTACGACAGTAACTGCATGCCATTATGTAGCTCACCGCAAATTCTGAGTCCACCAACGTCTCTTTCTTTCCAGGATATACAACTGCTTCCATATACATTTGTTGAAATAACCTGCCTAGTTTATATTTGCTGAAATTCTAAGAAACACTTTGTTTGACTTCTCATTTCATTGTAGGTACACATGCCTAATGCTTGCCTATCCTGTTCTACAGGTTCACAAGCGACGCCATTATATTTCGTATCTGGTTCTGTTTCGTCGTAAGCAATGACCTAATTCCTGCCCTACTGTATAGTTCATTTGTGGTTTGCCTTCCTGCTCTACAAGTTCTCACATGATGCCGTTATAATTTCTATCTCGTTCATTCTTAGCTACGACAGTAACTGTATGCCATTGTCTGGTTTATTCTTCGATATATATTTGTTGAAATGACCTAGCTAATTTATATTTTCTGAAATTATAAGCCACACACATTGTTTTATTTCTCGTTTCACGGTAGGCATACTTTTTTAATGCTTGATTGTCCTGTTTGTTTGACGTGATGGTCAATATATTTGAACAATTGACCAGTAGTAAACTCTAATTCATAGCTCCTAACGTATCAGTTAAGTGAGTAGTTTTCCTTGTTTAACGTATTAACTTGTTATTACTAAGTTTCAGACTACAATTATTGCTATCGCCACCAAAGAGGGGGCTGCAAGATCATGTCTTAAGTTTGTTTTCCAATGTATATGTCACACTCAAAAGGGAGATGGAGGTTATAGATGGAGAAAGAAAATTGAGGACTGCTATCAACTCGAATGTCAACTGAAATGCTGATTTTTCTTTCCCTTGAGTTGATAATATGTAATTATTTTAAGTAATTTGCATTTGATGTAATATCTATACTAATTGCATAGGCCGTGTAGGAATTTAGTTGATGTCGTCCACACATAGTGCTAGGCGGTACTGTACCAGCGCTAGCTGTAACATCCCAATTTCAGCAACCTTGATTTGTTGTCTAAAAGGCAAAAATCAAGGGGAACAAAAACTTTTTTTTGTTACTTGTTGCAATGTTCACTCTGTTTTCATTGCCTAGAACACTCTACTTTTCATTCTTATTATTCTATAAGTGTTCTCTTTTGCTAGAACTGTGTTTAGCCTTATTTTTCTTGTGCTTTCAGCTTAGAAATTTTTAGTTCTTTGTGGATTTGTGAGACAAGCTCACTGATCATTATTGATTATTATATTTGTGGGTTGTTTCAATTAAGTTGATTGGTGTTGGAAATAGTAGAAAGTTTCATGCTTATCAAGATTGTGTTGGTGCATGTCACCTCAAAAATTATTCTTTTTGTCACCTACCTACTCGTGGACGTTCATGAGTTAAGCTTGGGGATGCTTGATACGTCATAAACATATCTATAATTTTTGATGCTCCATGCTTGTTTTATATCATTTGTTGTCGTCGGATTGTCGACAAGTACGCCATAGGGGGTCCTAGTGGCATTAGAATGATGGGGTGTGAGACGTCGGATGTTCCAGGAGCGGTGAGCACAAGTTTACCCAGGTTCATATCCGACTACGGTGATTGGATCCTACTCCTGCTAGCAACCCAGTAATATATCGGCATAAGCCGGATGTTACAGCGGATTAAAAGAGAGGTTCACATGTGCGAGTTGGTTGTGGTTGTATGTATTGAGTTGTGCCCTAAAGGCTCCCATAGGGCCGGTTTATATAGTCACCGAGGCCTAGAGTTACAGGAGAGACCTATCCAGCTATGTTACAGAGTCGGTAACTATATACATCTTGGACTACAAGTAATACTACAACCCTAAGTCGGTAACTCTTCTGGGCCTTGTCGTAGCCGGAACTGGCTCCTCCTCTTTATCTGACTGGGACACCCGTGAAGCAAAGCTCTAACCCATTGGTGGGCCACCCTGGTCAGCGAGTCCTGGGTATACCCGGAAAGTATATCCCCAACAGTAGCCCCCGGAAGTCTCCAAGATCCAGAGTCGGATAAATCGTCTAGCTTGATGGTTTCTTCGTCTTAAGAATCTTGAAGGGTTCCCGAAAAATTCATTCAGTAATGTAGGATTCCGAGTCAATCGAGTCGGATATATTTTTCTCTAACCTTAGTCTTTTCCCTGCTTGGTTCGAAACATAAGCCGGATTTTTCAGCGGCATCCAGACTGACAACTTTTCAGACCAGGTCCTGTCACTGACAGGGTTTCCATCAGCACGACCATTGGTGGGTCCGTTCCTTATGGAACAGATAGCCGTTTCAATGCCTGCACGAAAATCGAGGGGGCAAAAGAGTCGCGAGGAAGCTAACTCCCCCTCTCCTATATTAAGGGAATATGCCCTGAGAGGAAATAATAAAGTGTTTATTATGTGTATTCCAAGTATATGATAGATGTTTATTTTGCATGCTATAATTGTATTAATATGGAAACATTAATACATGTGTGTTTAATAAACAAACAGAAAGTTCCTAGTTATGCCTCTCTCATAAACTAGCTCGTTGATTAACAAGATGATCAATGTTTCGTGATCATGGACATTGGATGTTGTTAATAACGGGATCACAACATTAGTGTAATGGTGTGATAAACATTCATCCAAAGTATAGCATTACGATCAAAGTCATAAAGTGTTATGTTGAGGCTCATGGATCGAGAGTGGAATTTGTTCATCCCGATGACGGATAGATATACTCTGGGCCCTCTCGGTGATATCACATTGATTAGCTTGCAAGCAAGTGATTTGATCACTAGAATGTTATATCACGGGACCGAGAAAAGAGTGCATGTCAGTAACGAGATCAAACTAGGTATGGAGATACCGATGATCGAATCTCGGACATGTAATATATCGTGAAACAAAGGGACTAAGATACTAACGTAAATGGTTCCGACGATCACAAGAAAGTCATCGTTGAATGTGTGGGAGTTAGTATGGGTCTCCGGATCCCGCTTCTGATTATTGATCCTAGAGGGGTCTCGATCATGTCCGCATTATTCATGAAACATAGGGTGACACACTTAAGAGACACCGACATCCAATTGGAGCAAAAGTTTCATGCCGAAAGAATGAACAAGCGCAGGAATTTATTTCACTAGATACCGAAACAGGTTTTCGGGTGAAATTACATAAATAGGTTATGCATGTGAAATGGAATTCTATCAAGGGGTTATTTGTGAATGTTTGTCATTAAAGTAATTGACAAAATTCTTAATAAAATAAAAGAGTTTTATTTAATGAGAGTTTGCATTAAATTTGGTGGAAATTTAATGGGAATTTGAGTGGGTTTTTGAGTGGAGAAAATTGAAGGGCCATTTTGTGAGTGGAGTGTCCACCCATATGAATGAAGGAGGGGAGGGGGCAGCCCCCATGGCTGGCGGCCACCCCCTTGGGTGCCCCCCTCCTCCTATAAAAGGCACCCTCTCTCCTCTCTCTCACTCACACCTCCTCGTGAAGGATCTCTCTCCCTCTCTAGAATTTATTCCCCATGGTCTCGGACTAGCGAGATACATGTTCCCAGTGGCTATTCGGCAAGAAAGAGTTGTGCTTCCGCTGCTTCGCTGGAGCGAGGAGGCGGAGGTTGCTCGGTGCCTCGAACGTGTGTGCGAGCACGGATGCGCTGCTGATTTGCGGCGCTAGGACTTCCTCTCGATCTTGAGATCGTCAAGAGATCGTCTACATCAACCACGAGTTGAACTCGTTAAGCTTTGTCGGTCTTCAAGGGTATGTTCTCTACGGATATACATCCGCCCGTTGTTTGTATCTAATAGATAGATCTTGGTACATAGTTCACATCGTAGGAAAATTTTTGTTTTCTATGCTGCGAACCCTACACTATACGCGTGGCGATGATCGCGCTTGTCATCGCACGAATCTTGACGTAGAGAAAAATAAAATAGGGGAGAAAACCCTTTCTCTCAGATTCATCTCTCCATCGCTTCATTCATTGCTTCCTCGTACTCCTCGAGCACTCCGCACCAGTTCCCATCTATGCACCGTGAGAAAAAATCTCTCCTTTCTCCACCAGTCCTTTTCCTCCAAGATCTATGGCTACTGCCTCGACCTCAGGAGCGCCGGCGGGTTCGTCGGCGGCGGAAGAAAGGAAGATGCGGGGTCTTTGGATCCCCAGTGCCATGGACAATGCGGAACTCCAAGTCATGGAGGACGAAGGATTCATCGTCGCTGGTGCGTGGTGGAGTGCCTCAGGGCACGTTGTTCCCGCCCCGCTTGACGGGGAGAGGGTGTTGTTCGGCACTCACATCGACTGCGGCCTTAGCTTCCCACCGTCAGACTTCCTCGTCGAGGTCCTCAACTACTACGGTGTGTAACTCCATAATCTTCCTCCCAACTCCCTGCTTAAGCTTAGTACTCATGCAGCTTTGTACGAGGGGTTTCTTGGCATTAGGCTAAGTCTCACCCTTTTCCACTAGAGGGCTATGTTTACTAGAGGGCTATGCTTCAGACGATCTGGAAGAATTCCATTAGTGGTGCGGTCGACGTGAGAGGTTCCATCAGTGCCGGTGTGCCTAGGGTTACTCGGAAGAATTCCATAAGTGCCGGTGTGCCTTATATCACCGGCACTCTTAGCTTAGTCCTTAGGAGAAACCAAGTCTATCCTAGGATTATTGCTAGTGAGTCCATCAAACGCTGGGCTGGAACTTTATTTTATCACAAGGATATTCCGGCTCCTAGAAAGGCGGAAGGTCTTCTGACGTTTGTCGACGACACCACTCCCCACCAGAATTCATGGGACACGGAGGCGCCGGAGCTGTCGGATATTTTGATCCTTGCCGAGAGGCGGATCGAGTTTTTGATGAAGCATGAGGGCCTTCGTGGATCCGACTTGATTCACTGCTGACGCTCCAGCCTCTCCAGCACCACGGAGATCGCCTCATGCACCAGATCGTCAGTTCAAGCCGGCTCGCGGTGAAGGACTACAAAACCCTCATTCAATATTTGATCAAGGAAAGAGTGGAACAAAAAGTTCTAGAAGTTTCCATGAAGATGTATACGACCAACCGTTCTCTAACTCCGGTAATTATTTCGACTTTGCTTTTGCGTTTGGTCGTTCTTTTCTGTTCTTTCTCCGACTCTATTTTCATCGACGCTTTTCGACTTTGTCAGCTCGATAAACTCTTCGAGTCCGAGCTAGCTCCACTAAAGGGCTATGCTTTAGACGATCCGGAGGCGACGGAGGATAATGAGGTGCAAGAAGTTTTCACCCCGCCTCCAAGAAGTGTGAGGCGAAAGAAGTTGTTGTTGCTGCTGGTAGCCAAGTGCTGCCATCAGTTAAAAAGTAAGAACACTATCTTTTGTTTTCAGTACTTTTGTACCTTTATCTCTTTCTAGAGTACACATGATATTTAGGATTTTTGTGTTCTAGAGCTAAATCAACATTGAAGAGTAAGACCAAGCCGGACAGCAAGTCGGGCAAGTAGATGCGTCAGCAAAAGCTTGTCATCTCCCCTGCTGTGCCGCCATCGACTCCATCAAGCACTCCATCAGTACAGGGAGCTTCTGCATCCCATGATGCTGGCACGATCTCGAAAGCCCTGGTAACCGTTGATCACCAGGCAACTAACAAGGGTGAACCCGTCAAGGGTAATGATCCCATGGTAGTATCCAGATGAACAATGGATAAGGTGGATGGCTCCACTGTCTCTGGCCTAAAGAGGAAAGAGAAGGACGAGATCCTAAGACTAGCTCAACCTAGTCTTGAGAAGAAAACATTGACTCCAGAGGCAGCGAGCCAAGAAGAGGAGGACATCAAGCTGGTCAGCCTCCTTGACCAAATTTTGGTCTGGGACACTAAAGTCGCATCTGGCGAACTTCCAGCAACGGATGTTCCTTCCCTCACCCTTACCGAGAATGTGTTTCATAGCACCAAACTTGCATTTGAAAAGATGCACCTGGAACACATTGTAAATTTCCGATTCTTATTTGCATTTATTATCATATCCTCTAGCCCCCAAGCATAAAGTCGGATAAACATCATTGGATCCGAGTTGATGCTTTTAGTTTGCAAAAGAACGATGTAGTGTAGACCCCAAGGCTCGTGCTGTAATTTTACTTAGTTAAATTTGTAGCTCGAGTCTTAGTAGCCGTCCGACGGTATTCCATCTCTAAACTTACAGAAAATTGCATCTTCCAACCAGGAATTGCTCAAGAATATTAGCAATAAGCTCAAAGAAATCAAGGCTTTGCTCTTTGAGAATTCAAAGTTGAAGGTTGAGAAAGATGAAGCAGAAGGTAAGCTTTTCTGACTTCTCCTTTGTCAGTTATCTTTTTTATCATAGTCAAACCTGTTTTGTCCGACTGATATTTTTGTCTTTGCATAACTGTTATGCTAGTCCAGCAAGATGGTGGAGCAAGCCGAAAATTTCAAGGTCTTGGAGATACAGAATGCTGAACTCCAGGATAAGCTTGAGAAGCTAACTTTAGAATCGTAGAAATCCTTAGCTACAATCCTGGAGGCAAGCAATCACGAGACCGTGAGGCTCGAGAAGCTCCTAGCCCTCCGAGACAAAGAACTAGCTGATCTCAAGAAGGACTTCGATATTTAGAGGGATATTGCCCATGCCACAGCCAATGAACTAAGCAGCCTCCGCAAGGATCATGCTTAATGGAATCACTCTATGCTAGGTAAGATTTCCGAATCTTTTCTTTTGTTGTTGATTTTTTGACTTTATTTTTTAGCAGAATTTTGACTTTTTTGGTTCTTTCCCAGCCCCCATGAATCTTTCCGACTCTCATACTGTGTTTTTGACTTAATGGAATTTTGACTTTTTTGATGAAAACAATGTTTAATTTTGTGTCGGTCTTGTAAAAACTAATGCTTTTACTATCGTAGCACTCTTGCTTATATATGTTTTATGCATGTGCTTGAAAATTTCTGAAGCACTTTGTGTTTTTATGCCTATACTTGTCATTTTATCTAGCTCTCTGCCTCGTCCCTTTCATGGGCAGGCCAACCTTTAGCTCAGAAACTTTGCCGAGCAACGGAGCGCAATTGCTAAACTAGTTTAAACTCAGAAACAAAGCCGGCTTCTAGTACCAACAACTCATTACTCGGAAAATTCCCGTGTCTAAGGAATCAGATAAAAAACCTAAGTATAGACAATAAATTAAACTTGGTACCCTAAGGTAACATTTTTAGATGTTCAAAAATCGTAACCAGAACAAACATGATCATAAAGTACTTTCAAGTATTTTGGGATTTTTGAAAAAATTACATGCTCTTTTGGAAATAAGATGGTAAAAACTTCTCAAAGATAATATATGAGGAAACCAACATTTTATTTCACATTGAACATGTATATATATGATTACAAGGAAATATAACTAAGAATAGAAGGGACGTAGCTGTGCAATATTCCATGGACGGTCTATTTCATCCGGGTATGTGCTTGCACCAGCTCTCTTTCTCTTCCGAGTATCATGTCTTTCCTTGACTGGTCTCATGTTAGTTAAATAATATGACCCATTATGCAGAACTCTGCTAACCATAAAAGGTCCTTCCCAAATTGGGAAAATTTTGTGCTTTCTCTTTTCCACAAGTCGGAGAACCAAATTGCCTTTTCTGAAAGAACGGCTTTGCACACTTTGTGAAGCATATACTCCATAGTTTGTTCACTTTAACCTTAATCACTTCAAGATGCTTATGATATGGGAAATGAGGGTTGAAAGCTAACAAGAACCATAATTTTTGGAAGCTCTTTTTGAAATTTGAAATCCCTGCTTCCCTTTATGAAGGGCCTTTCTTCCACTATTATATTGAGTCTCCACCTTCTACCTTTAGGCACCAGTTAAGAGAGCATAGTTGTCATTCTGTGTGCAGTTTCCAAAAACTTATCGATTGATGCATATTGTGATATTACTTGTCCTTGTGCTATTTGTATCTAGTCACCCTTGTGAACTTTGAAGGTGTCCTATGCATTTATTTCCTACTCTATGAGGGACAAGATAAATTCCACTATGCTATGTTTTCTGTATGTGAAACAAACAAACATTTTTCAATGCATGTTATTCATGATCTTTGTTTGTAGCCTTTCATGTTGCATGCATAGTTACTTTGTTTTATTGTTAGAACTCCATCTTTCATGCTCATGTTTAGAGTTCTTTGATCCCAGCTTTCAATGCTTGCAAATGGTTTCATCTTGATTTTGATGGTGCGTGTCACCTCAAAAATTATTATTTTATCACTTACCTACACGAGGACGAGCAGGAGTTAAGCTTGGGGATGCTTGATACATCGGAAACGTATCTATAATTTTTGATGTTCCATGCTTATTTAGTATCTACTTTGCTTTGCTTTGTCTACACTTTGAGGTGTTTTTATATGTTTTCTTGTACTAACCTATTAACAAGATGCCATAGTGCCAATTGCCTGTTATCTTCTGTTTTTGGTTCCAGAAAGGAAGAAAATCAATATTCTCGGAATTGGACGGGACAAAACCCAAAGTCAATATTTTACCGTGGGGAACACGGAGCCAGAAGACGAGATGGAGGAGGGCCTCGAGGGGGCCACACCCCCTAGCCGCGTGGGTGGGACCATCCCACGCCTGGGGGGTGCATCCACCTCGGGCACCCTCTTGGCCTCCCTCTTTTCCTATAAGAAACCTCCGATGCCTTAACCCTAAGTACGCGATCAGTATTCCACAAAACCGTCTGTAGCCGCCGCCACCATCGTCCCTAGATCGGGGGGATTTGAAGCTCTTCCCGGCACCCTGCCATAGGGGAGATCATCCCGGAGGCCTTCTTCTTCATCATGCCAGCCTCTGGTATGAAGTGTGAATAGTTTCACCTTGGACTACGGGTCCATGTAGTAGCTACAGAGTTGTATCTCCTCCTTTGTGCTTTCATGTCTAGATCTTGTGAGCTCCGTTCATGATCAAGATCTCATCTATTTGTAATCATGCATGTTGTGTTTGCGGGGATCCGATGGATACTGAGATTACTATGTCACATTGATTGATGTTTTTTTCTTATTGATTCTATCATGTCGGTGTTGTTTGTGATCTTGCATGCTCTCCGTTGTTAGTAGCTATCTTGGCTAAATAGTTGCTAGTGACTCCAAGAGGGGGTATTTATGATCGATAGTGGGTTCATGCCTCTACTTAATGTAAGGGAAGTGACGGAAATATCTAAGGTTGTAGATGTGCGGTTGCCACTAGGGAGAAAACTACGGTCCCTTAGTCATGGAACAAGTGGATTATGTACCTTACACACTTTGCTTAAAGCAGTTGTCTGTTGCTTGCAACTTAATACTAGAGGGGGTGCGGATGATAACCGAAAGGTGGACTTATAGTAATAGATGCAATTGGATGGCGGTCTATGTATCTTGTTGTATTACCCAATCGAACCTCATAGGATCATGATGTATAGTATTGCATTGTTATACCTTGCTCAGTCCTGTCAATTCCCTGCTGTAATTTGTTTACCCAACATGCCATGTTTGTTTATCTAAGGAGATCACCTCTAGTGAACTATGGACCCCGGTCCAATCTTTACCATTGATACATCTTCCACTGTTACTGTTTACTTTCCGCAAACCACTATTACCTTCGACACCATACAGTTAATCCTTTGTGACAGCAACCTGTGAGAGTGACAACCTCATAGTTCGTTGGGGCAAAGTCTTGAGTTTGTGTTGTGCAGGTCTCCAAGTTGCTTGCAACACCTTTAAGACGTTTCCTTCCTCCTACTGGTTCGATAACCTCGGTTTCTTACTGAGGGACGACTTGCTGCTGTGCTCTTCACACCTTGCTCTTGGGGTTTCCCGACAAAGCGCTCTCAGGCGCCATCAGCGACCCCCCCACGCACGGGCCCACCCTGGGTCATTCCTGGGCAGAGTGTGGGCCCCCTGGCCGCCCTCCTGCCTCGCCTCGTCGCCTATTTAAGCCCCCCGATGCCAAAACCCTAGGCACCTGATCGGATCTCCACGAAACAGTCCATAGCCGCCGCCACCATCTTCCGTAGATCGGGGGGATATGAAGCTCTTCTTGGCACCCTGCCAAAGGGAGAAGATCATACCGGAGGCCTTCTTCATCAACATGCCAGCCTCCGGTATGATGCGTGAGTAGTTCACCCTTGCACTATGGGTCCATATAGTAGCCGGATGGTTGTTTCTCCTCCTTTGTGCTATCATGTTTAGATCTTGTGAGATCCATTCATGATCAAGATCATCTATTTGTAATCATGCATGTTGTGTTTGTGGGGATCCAATGGATATTGAGATTACTATGTCAGATTGATTATTGGTTCTATCATGTCTTATGATTATTGATTCTATCACGTCTGTGTTGTTTGAGATCTTGCATGCTCTCCGTTTCTAGTAGTTATCTTGGCCAACTAGATGCTAGTGACTCCAAGAGGGAGTATTTATGCTCGATAGTGGCTGGATGCCTCTATTGAATCTGGGGAAGTGACAGAAATCTAGAGGGTTGTAGATGTGTTTTTGCTAGTAGGGAGAAAAAACATTTGTTCATGGAACAATTGTACTGTTTACTTTACATATATTGCTTAAAGCAGTTATCTGTTGCTTGCAACTTAATACTGGAGGGGGTTCGGATGATAACCTGAAGGTGGATTACTAGTCATAGATGAAGTTGGATGGCGGTCTATGTATATTGTTGTAATGCCCAATCAAATCTCCTAGGATCATGAATGTCTAGTATTTCATTGTTATTCCTTGCTCAGTCTTGTCAATTGCCCCGCTGTAATTTGTTTACCCACCATGTTATGTTATTTATCTTAAGGAGAACACATGTAGTGAACTGTGGACCCCGGTCCAATCTTTATCATTGATACATCATCTACTGCTACTGTTTACTTTCAGCAAGCAACCGTTATCTTCCACACCATGCGTTTAATCCTTTGTTTTCACCAAACCGGTGAGATTGACAACCTCACTGTATGTTGGGGAAAAGTCTCTAGTTTGTGTTGTGCAGGTTCCAAGTTGTTAGCAACACCTTGGAGTTGTTTCCTTGCTCCTACTAGTTTGATAACCTTGGTTTCATAACTGAGGTAAGAATTACTGCTGTGCTCATCACACCTTCCTCTTGGGGTATCCCAATGAAGCTATGTTGTGCTCAACACAAACTCAACGTACAGTGAGGTTGTCAATCTCACCGGTTTGCTGAAAACAAAGGATTAAATGTATGGTGTGGAAGGTAACAGTTGCTTGCAGAAAGTAAACAGTAACAGTAGATGATGTATCAATGGTAAAGATTGGACCAGGGTCCATAGTTCACTAGAGGTGTTCTCCTTAATATAAATAACATAACATGTTGGGTAAACAAATTACAGTGGGGCAATTGTCAGGACTAGGCAAGGCATAACAATGCAATACTATAAATTCATGATCCTATGAGATTTTATTGGGCATTACAACAATATACATAGACCGCCATCCAACTGCATCTATGACTAGTAATCCACCTTCAGGTTATCATCTGAACCCTCTCCAGTATTAAATTTCAAGCAACGGATAACTGCTTTAAGCAATGTGTGTAAAGTAAAAAATACAATTGACCCATGAACAAAAGATTGTTGTTTTTTCCCTAGTAGAAATAGCACATCTATAACCTTAGATATTTCTGTCACTTCCCCAGATTTAATAGAGTCATGAACCCACTATCGAGCATAAATACTGCTTCTTGGAGTTGCTAGCATCTACTTGGCCAAGATAGCTACTAGAACCGGAGAGCATGCAAGATCTCAAACAACACAGACATGATAGAATCAAGAATCATAAGACATGATAGAATCAATAATCAAGCTGACATAGTAATCTCAATATCCATCGGATCCCCGCAAACACAACGTGCATCATTACAAATAGATGATCTTGACCATGAACGGAGCTCACAAGATCTAAACATGATAGCACAAAGGAGGAGAAACAACCATGTAGCTACTATATGGACCCATAGTCCAAGGATGAACTACTCACGCATCGTACCGGAGGCTGGCATGGTGATGAAGAAGGCCTCCGGGATGATCTCTCCCCTATGGCAGGGTGCCAAGAAGAGCTTCAGATCCCCCCGATCTACGGAAGATGGTGGCGGCGGCTATGGACTGTTTCGTGGACATCTGATCGGGTACTTAGGGTTTTTGCATCGGGGGGTTTATATAGGAGAGGCAGGAAGGCAACCGAGACGGCCACACCTAGTGGCGGCACACCCTAGGGTAGGCCCGCGCCACCCTAGTGTGTGGTGGCCTATTAGCCCTCCTCCGGTCGCCCTTCGGTCTCTGTGTTCCCCTCGGTGAAATATTGACTTTGGCTTTTGTCCTGTCCAATTTCGAGAATATTTATTTACTAGCTTTCCTAAACCCAAAAACAGTAGAAAACAGGCAACTGGCACTGTGGCATCTTGTTAATAGGTTAGTCCTAAAAAATGTATAAAAATACCTCAATGTGTAGACAAAGCATAGCAAAGTGGATACTAAACGAGCATGGAACATAAAAATTATAGATACGTTTAGGATGTATCACTCTGCAAACAATTATATCTAAGACCAGATCTATATTCTAAGATAAATTGTTAATCCATGGACATATTATTTATATTTTTCCGATCTATAAATTATTTATCATAGATTTAATACTCTAAAAGAACATTTATACTGATTAAATATATTACTAGTTAACTATTCTCCAAAATATAGATCTAATTAGATATTACTAAACTACATTAAAGTTGCTTCAATTTGATATATTATTCATATTTTTATGACCTACAATAATTTCTTATGAATTTAATACTCTGAAAGGTCATTAAAACTTTTTAAATAATTACATTAAATACATACTATAAAGATTAGATCTAATCTCATAATAATATTCTACATAATTTTGTCAATCCTTAGATATATTATTTGATAAATTTGGAACTATATTTGATTTTATATGAATTTTACAATATTTGACAATTTTCTGTCTATTTTAAATATTAAAAACAATTAACCGACGCTGACTGTGCATTGACTACGACGTGTCACTGACCTGGCGCTGATGTGCAGGTGACGGGGCAATGACATGCGCGTGTCACACGACAAGATCTGGTTGGTCGGTACGGCTTCGCTTCGGGTTCTAATCTCATGAGTCGAGATTGGATCCGACAACCCTGAAGGGATGCTTCATCCCCAGCGGTGGCGGATGGCGGCAACAGTGATGAGCTCGCTCAGGTGGTAGTCGATGGCGACGTTACGATGGCCTCATTCGATGGCGGAGTAGTCTACTATGATCAACGCCTCCCCTCGGTCTTTCTCGTATCTTCATAGACGTCCCTCGTCTACTCAAACAACATCAGGGTGCGGATGGAGATGCTTGGCCAGCGGTGAACTCCCGCGACGTGGTGTGGGTTATGTGATGTGCCTGCAAGATGGGGAAGTGGTTACAGAGATGCGGCATGGCACAGGGCCAGATACAGAGGGAAAGGAGAGGACATGGTGGGCAGAACCTTCACTTCCGAACCTTCCCATAGCTCTAATGGCGGCGACCGAAGAACGATTCCGGCAAGAAATTTCAGCGGCCTGGAGGCGGAATAGCTAGGATTTTTGAGGGGAACCGATGAAAGAGTCGAGGATATTTATAATCAGAAGATCTTGGAGAGGGGCCAACAGATTTGTGGAAAGTTGGCCAGAAAATCCACGGCAGTTCGTCATCATACAGGGCACGGTCTACGTGTCGGGAGGAAGGAGGCGACCGGGGTGGGTCCACCTAGAAAGAGAGAGAGGGGAGACCGGGGCCGGCTCGCTAGGTAGGGTAGGTTTAGTTATTTTTTTCTTTAATATTTTTATGTTTTTAGTATTTCTTTTATAGATTGAGTTTTAGGGTTCCAAAATAATCCAAACAAATTTCTAAAATTTTATAAATTCAAAATACACCATTTAGTGTATATAGAGAATATTTTTGTGCAAGTTTTTAAAATGTTAATAATGCCATTTGCATATATTGTATTGTTTGGCAATTTTGGAGGAATTTAAAATAGAGTTTAGGGTTGATAATTTCCAGATTTATATTTAGGACATCTAAATAAAAATATTCCTTTCCATAAAATAAATAAAATGTATTTTTCTCCTAGCAACCTTCATAAGTGATTCTAGGGATTTCAACTAGGGTTTTGACACAAGATTTTTGAATGAGGGTTTGCATGAGATGCCATGATGCAATGTAACACATTGATTTTTTGGATTTATACAAAACTTCAAAACCTAATTGGATAGTCATGATTAACCATTCATTTTTAGTGTGCTTTGGAAAGTTTGGAACAATCCTAAAATTTCTCTTTTCATTCAAAAATTTCAACAAGATCGAAAAATTCAAACAACTTATTAATTTTATTTTAACATTCCAAAATAAGGAAAATTTTGGGATATTACAAGTTTCTTCATGTCTTGCACACGTTGTCGATGTCCATGATTGTGCATTCATGAGGGGATAGAGGTAGCATGTCGAGCGCGGTCATGGGCTCGAATTCATAGACGACCATGAAAGGGATCTTTGTCGTAGAGTGCTTGGCGCGGTTGTCGATGAACTCGCCGTGGGGGATGCACTCTTCCTAATCTTTGAGGTTCTTCTTAATCAATACTAGAAGTAGAGTTCCAAGGCTTCGATTGATGACCTAGGTTTGTCAATCGGTTTGGGTGTGTGAAGCAGACCAAAATGGAAGCTTGATGCCGAGTTTATCCATGAGTGTCTTCCATATATAACTCATAAATTTGACGTCTCGGTCAGAGACTATGGTTCCTAGAACTCCGTGAAGACAAACAATTTTCCTGAAAAACAAATTTGCCACATGTGAAGCATCATCGTTCTTATGGCACAGAAGGAAATATGCCATTTTGGAAAAACGATCCACTACTACAAATATTGAGTCATGACCAAGCTTTGATCTAGGCAATCCTAACACAAAATCCATGCTTATATGTGACCAAGGTGCATAAGGAATGGGTAACGACATATAATGAACAAATGGGTTAGATAGGGACTTAGCTTATAATCACATTGTGCACCGTTGGGTAAGGCGCTCCACGTCCCTCTTCATCTTTGAACAATAGTAGTGGGTAGCCAACATGTCGTATGTCTTGTCACGCCAAAAGTGACCCATCAAGCCTCCACCGTGAGAATCTTGGAGTAGAAAATTTTGGAGAGATGAATTTGTAATTAAAAGCTTGTTTTGTTTAAAGAGAAAACCATTGTGCAAATAGAAGTCATCAAATCCCTTGTGAGGTGATCACTTAGCAATGATTGGATCAAAGAACGAATCATAAGCATACAAATTTTTGATATCATCAATACTTTACCCTAAACCCTAAATCCTAACCCTAAACACTAGCATCGCACTCCAAGGTGCGTGAGGAGGGTGGAGTTTTTCCGGGATAGAGCATCAGCGACCACATTATATTTACCCTTCTTGTACTTGACAATGTAGGTAAAATACTCCATAAATTCAACCCACTTGGCGTTCCTTTTTCTCAAATGAGCTTGACCCTTTAGATACTTCAGCGACTCATGGTAGGAGTGTATGATGAACTCTTTGGGCCAAAGGTAATGCTGCCAAACTTGCCAAACAGGAACCAAAGCAAAAAGTTATTTGTCATAAATTGGATAGTTAAGATGTGCTCCATCCAGTTTCTCGCTATGGTAGGCCATGCCAATACCACTAGCATCATACTCTATCTCGAAAGTTTTTGTGAAATCCGGCAAAGAAAGAAGAGGTGCTTCGGTTAGTCCCTTTTTAATCTCATCAAATGCTCTTTGTTTTGTTTTTCCCAAACAAAAGTGACATTCTTTTTGGTCAATTCGTTTAAAGGGAAAGCAATAGTAGAGAAGTCCTTCACAAAGTGAGGATAAAAGCTGGAAAGCCCATGAAAGATTCGAAGTTCATATAGGTGGTACTCATTGTGCATATCTTGTAGCCCACCAATTTATTGCAATCAAACTAGCGCCTCTTCTTGCACTAGTGCGACACGAGCTTATAGTCTTCTCTAGGTAATATTTTGGTTCTTAGCTCAATTTCTCTGTTGCACAAGTCCCATTTATCTCACCATGTGTGTTTCCTTGAACATACTTCCTATATCTTGTGGATTGACTTGTTTTGCTTTGTGATCATTGTGGTTCTTTACTTGCCATTACAACATCTTGATTTCGGATTTTTTCTTAACACTAGCCATGTGACCCTCTCAAATGCGAGGACAACATCTTATATACATAAATTAGACGAGAGAGAATAATTTTCCATTTCTAGACAGACCCCAGGCCGAGCTTGGAATAATTATTGGTTTTCTTGTTGGTTATGGTTCTATTAATTTTGAATGTATTTGTATATCAATAATATTATCCCATATATTACAAGAATATTGTTTTTATTAAAAATCATGGTTTTTAAATATGAAAAAATATCTAATTTATGGAAGAATTAGTATTACGAATTCCACTAAAATGTCATGTCTCTGCCATATTCTAGCACATCGTCTATAATCCATGATTTAGTTTCACCCTTTCCCGCTATCCCCACTCGTCAATGCACCTACAATGTATTAGTTGTCCTATAATGTGTCAATGCCAACTTGACTTCAGAGTTTTAGCATATAACCTGACAATGCCAACTTGACCAGAGTTTTAGAATTTTAATAAGCAGCAACCTTTACTATATGTCCTCACTATATATTTTTACCATCGAATGATGCCCAGTCGGTTATGAACATCCACAATAACATCGCCATAGTACCCCTAATACTTTAGTAAATGCTACCCTTGCAATGACATGTCCAATTAAATAGTAAACCTACCCTTGCATTTACATGTCCAATTAAATCTTCAAGATTAGAAACCATATTAGATAAAAAAAGAGTATTGATTAGTCATGGAAAATACATAAAACCTCATGACCTCAATATGTATTTCCAAAGCATTAGACCGACATGTTTTTCTTTAAAATTTGAATATATTTTCATAAATATAGATAATTCTTAATATTCTGATGCTACGCATCAAACTATCTCGGTAATAATATTTCCAAGAATAAATTTCCATAAAATCTATTTGAAATTCCGGTAACTGCATGTTTGCATATCTGTGTTGCTGATACCAAAGACATAACCTTATTAGTTACTTCATCACAAAACAATGTAGCATGTTGGCATTTCTACTTCTATAGTATATCATCATTCTACCTAATTATGGATCAATGAACGATTAGCTCTATATACATTTTGTGTGTTCATATCACTCTTGATTTGACACAGATTGTGATAGTAGGTTCTCATAACTATAACTTCAAGATGAAATGCAACTGCAAAACTCCAATAATGTTCACACAATCTTTATAAGTTCATGGACATCAATCTGTCCCCAAATATACTTATCGATTGTATATTTCGTTCGCATGTATGGAAATTTTTATTAGAGTACACACAATTTGATATGTGTGCAAATTGCCATTAGGGAATTAATGCATTTGCCATGTTATGCATCCTACTTATATAATTAGAAGTATGGACACTATTATACTATGCAAATATAGATATATGAACAACTACATAAATAGTATTATGATTGTATAGGTCAATTGCTATCATTATATTGGTAAAAGAATTTTCATATCAAAATAATTTTATTAATATATTTCCAACATATTCATGTGAAACCCAACAATCAAACTTACATCTAGGAGACCATGCATAAATCTGCAACGATCTGTACTTGCAGCATGTACTTTAGTTAGTTCTATTAAGACTACAAAATCAATTCTACGCGAATTAATACACAAATATAGCTAATTGATGTGAAAATTCTTTCCATAGAAATATAGCTCATTAAACAAACCTAATGCGCATTAACAATAAAGAATGTATAAAAAGAGTATGTTTGATGTATATCGTTGGTCAATACGTACCATTTGTTCTGAGCATGGGCTCAGACGTTTTCTTGTTCTATTGATTCATTCACTCGTACACATGCATAAAATCTATTCATCTTTTCCTGACAAATGGCGATCTTTTATCATGACCTCCGTCAGTGCCCAGGCTAGAGAGTGATCTGATGTACTCCGTCTATTTAGAAATATAAGTTGTTTTAGATTATAAAGGTGTCATACATTAACTTTACAAATCTAAAACATCATAAAACATCTTATATTTCTGAACCGAGAGAATAGTAGTAAATTCTAACATACCTTGCCGTTGCCGGCACAACGGCCGAATAGCGATCTGATCGCGCTTCCGTGATATCCGGACGGCCGCCGGGAACTATGTGCACCATGGAGAGAAATCTAGATGGAACAATAAATCCATTCGTGTCAGGTGCGGGCGTGCAGCCCCTACTCTTTGTTGTGTGCATTAGTCGTAGATTGATCTTGTGGGTTTGCTCTGCATGAGCTAGTCCAACCTAACCTAGTTGATCATCCCCGACCTCTGCCCATCTGATATGTTTCACGCGCTGTCATATGGACAACCACAGGTGCAGTGCAAGCCACGGAGAGAAATTTGATCCTAACCTCAATTTCCCTGAGCTGTTGAAGTGCGAGATCTGATCGGATCGATCGAGATGAATCAAGGCCGTGAGACTACATCTTGTGCTAGCACACATGGTGAGCTTGGCGGCAGCATTCGGTTAGGGATTAGCCGGCAACATAGATTTCTTTTTATGAGATTGATTTAAGGGGTACGGTGATACTAATAAGTCAATGGCATTGGTGGGTAAATAATTGCACTTCTAATAAGTGATTCTCAAGATTGATGGCTGTGATTTTCGTATCAATTAAATGGATGGCTAGATATCCCTTTTTTTTGTGGGATTTTCTATAGGCTTCTCTAATTTCTGGTTAGTCCGTATTTTACTTTTAGTATATAATAGATAGATGCCATTTTCCATACCTATCCACCATAAACGATTTGTGTGTTGTGTGTAATGTGTTTAGGTTTCTTTGTTATTTCACTTTGTTTGGTTTATTGCTCTCAAGTGTGTCCACTTGCACGACACTATCTTTCAAGGTAAATTAAGGTTTGATATTGTTTCCCTAACACCCACTACCATTTCCATATACACCACTTGGTCTTGTGAATCATGGCTAGGGACTCCTGAACCAATGATGCATGGTATGGAGAATCTATGATGAGCCACACCGACATCAACTCTACATGAATAGATGACATGATGGAGCACTACACAGGCAATGGATCCACATTCTTGGGAGATACGAAGTACTACATCAACAATGACTCCCTAAGCATGGACGCCTTCAAGGACGACAACTTCGACAAGCTCATGAACATCATGGATGACAACTTCGCAAAGACTATGAGCAAGCTGAACGAACTTAAGGATTTAACTTCAAGAAGGCGCCACCGTCACAAGAAGAGTGCCAAGGCAAGTGATCATCGTCGTAAGAACCATGTGGATGTCCAAGTGCTTCCCCAACATAAACCTTCGGCAAGACAAGCGAATGAACTCCGTCGACACCATCATAAGGCACCTTCCACTACTAGTGCCACTACCAAAATGGCACCAAGAGAAAGCCTTCATCCAAGCTTCAACGCCAACACTTGACATCCAAGATGAAGCATGCACCGTAATTAATGAGGAAAATTAAGACCTGTTATCAACACCCGGATTTTCAATCCTAGATGCCTGTTATGCCATACATCGCAATCCCAGGATTACTATTTTTGCGAGACATAACAAATTTGGATATCATAGCACATCATCCATTACAAACCATACATAAGGTCTTACACAAATAAAGATCTCATGATCCAGTTCTTAATACAACTCAAACAACGGAATAACGTAAATATAAAGATAGCATGGGCAAAGCTCCATCTTCGGGGTCAAAGGCAATGCTGATGATGGGAGATGATCCTAGTTGTCGTAAACCTTCGTGCGGTCCATCGTCCTGATACTCCTCTTCATAGTCTATCCACGGGAATATCCAGGGACAAAGCCATGAGTACTCTTTAAGTACTCGCAAACTAATACTAATAAGTTAAGGGGGTTTTTGTAGCAGGATACTAAGCTTTAGGGTTGTGTTGCCAAAAGCCATATTTACCTCTACTAAGTTCAGAAGCAAAGAAAACTAGTTGACAGTTTTATAACACCTAAGTGGGAATTTAAATTTCATATCAAAACTCTGTTGTGATCAAGTCAAAGTCATAAATCGTTTCATAAGTCATTTTGAAAACATCTGACGGGGGAACAGTATGGCCACTCCAACTGTCCATAACCACGGACGTGGCTATTCGAATAGTTTGACACTCTGCAGAGATTGTACACTTTCACCACAATATTCGATACATCCGTCAGGAACAAATCCTGAATTCACCATACTCAGTATGCGGATAATCAATCATAACCATTCAATTCCACGCCTTAGTATAGGCACCTCTCCTGTGAGTTTGGCCTCCCAACCATGACCAACTGTCATCTTGGGTACTGCACAGGTGGACAATCTTCACAAGGTAGCCTCAGCTCAGACCTTGGCCGCAAGGGAACCCATACTAAGGTATATAAATTTCCAGTCAAGCCCTACCCAAATTTTGTGTATTGTGGTTGTACGGTAAAATTGGAATGGTATCGCATCCAGACAACCATCAGTTTTATAAAGGGCTAAGGCTCATGCCTCAACATTTTCATCATCAAAATCATCTGGTGTTCGAAAACACATGTCAAAACATTTCGGTAGAATGACTCATCATTCTAAGGTTTTCATAACCATTTTCACCAAGTATTCCCATCTAAAGTTTATCAAGTTTTATGCTTTGCACTAGCATCTACATGTAGGGGTAAATACTAATGAGGGGTAATAAAGAAGTGGGGATTAGCTAAGTTCAATCTCATGCCTTAGGATGACATCAAGATTATTTAACTTAGGCCAAATTTTATGCTCTTTATGCTACCTTCAGTTATCTTTCTAGAATCTACAAGTCACTATGTAAACTCTAAGAAAAAGCTTTGATAAAGAAAAGAAAAATATTAAGCTTGCAAGTAAAACTAAGATTGGGTATGAAGTGGTGTAAGCTTGCTATGTTAATAACTTGCTCATTCAACTAGTAGTATTAGGTTTGCATAGATATCAGTAGAAGCTTGTTAAGTTGTAAGGGTTAGCTTGCCTTGTGCAGAGTAGTGGTTGAAGTTCTTCTCGGCTTCTTCCTCGTAGTATCCTCCTTCATCCTCGTATCCTTGGTCGGTACTAGCGTCTATAAATAAATACGAGGTACAAAATCACCAAATAATACTTACCTATTTCGAATAATCACACAAAGGTTCATACTAGGTGATCTATCATCATCACTAGCATTACAAGATTCAAGCACTTGTCTTATTTATTTTATTTTTAGAAAGTAATTTCTACTCATTGAAAAACTAATTAAGATTTAATATTCTCCAACTCAAACATGGGATCATGTTGACACATGTCATCACCACATATTTTAGTTCATGGGAATGTGATTTAAAGTGGTGTCACAATTTAAGAAGGTTTAACCTTTTTATTTTAAATAAATTAAGTGCCTAGAAATGCCTATGTGGCATTCTTTTATTAGTTGAAGATTGTTTCTGAAAGTAAACCCATATGTTTTCATATATTCTGAAAGATATGATCAAATGTGATTTTTGAGAGTTGGAATCAACTCAAAAGCTCTTAGGGTTGAATTTTGAAAAATGTTTGAATGCATAAAATCTTCTGCCTTGTTATTTTTACTCTGGTCGATCTACAAATCCAAATGGTTTGAATCCAATGGGCTTGGATTAAGCATTTCAGTACCTTTCTAACAAATTTAGTTTCATGCATTTTGGTTCAGCGAATCGAGCAAGGTTGATTTTTGAATCTATGTATAGAACTGTGTTTGAATTGAATGAATAAAAGTAAATTTGAATTGTTGGTCACGCGGGATGTTTTACTGGGCCGGCCCACTACGCACAGCGCACGCGCGGGCTGGTTAAGTGGTTGTCCCCACGCGTCAGTGAGATGGTGAGGGGTGAAGCGGTAAGGGGCAAAGGTGGACCGTGGGATCTAGATCTAATCGAACGGCTCTGGTTCATCGTCCACGTCGGGCAGCGCCGGCGAGACAGAACCCTAGCGCGGCAGGTGGGGATCGTGGGAGGCTCACCGGGGCTCAGGCGATGGTCAGCGATGGGGCGAACGACGAAGTCAACGATGACGGTTCTCCTGGTATCGGCAGCTTCTCCTGGGTTGCTAAAATCGATGGCTCCCTTCTCCTCCAGCAGCGGCGGGATCCGATGAAATTCCGGCGACACGCTGCTCGCCTTCCTCCGGGAGTGAGGTGGGATGGTTCTGAGTAAGAGGGGAGTGAACTGGTGTGAAGAAAACGAGTGATGGAGGCCTCTACTTATAGTGGCAGAGGGGGACCGACGGGCGCGGGCTGAGCTCGTCGTGGTCGACGGCACAGAGGGCTAATGGCATGGGAGACGATAGGGGGCGGTGCTGTGCTCCCTGGCGAAGCTCAACGACGTTGTTGCGAGGCATGGGGCGATGCTGATCGGTCGGAACGTCGCGGCACTCTGGGCGGGTCCGATGGCGGTTTTAATGGCGCACAGCGCGTGTGGTGTGCGCGGCGGTGAACGGGCATGTCTATGGGGTTGCTGGGGCGGTGGTGATCACGCACGCACGCGGCGAGGGCGGCGCACGGTCTGTGGGAGCTGGTCGAGTGTGGCGCACTGGCGCGCTCTCAGCTCGCACGCAGAGAAGTTTGGCATGGTCTTGCCGTGTGGTCTAGGGGTTGGCAGTGCTCGGGGCTGGGACAGGGAGTGGCGGTGGATGGTGGGGTGCCTGCTAGACATGCTCGCTAGGCTTAGTGCTGCTCCTAGCTGGCTGTCGATAATGGGGTGGCAAGGTCAGGCTCGGCCGGCTGGCCATTGATGGCATGGTCTGGTTTACATTGAGCTAGAGGGGTTAAACAAGTTAGATGATCTACTGAGGGTGTAGTGTGAGCTAGATAGGGAACAAGTTAGGCCAAATTTACTGCACACTATAGTGTTTGAGGCTTGTTTGATTTGTATCTGCAAGGTGTTTGATGAAATGGCCGCAAGAACTTTAAATTTGAATTTTGGATTCAAACTTGGTGGGTTTGATGGGCACATACTAGGGAGTGTCTGGTTAGTTGGATTAGTCAAGGGGCACTGGCTTGGTTGGGTTTTGAAAATGGGTGATCTTCACATATGATAAAGATTCAATTTTGATTTGTGATTTGAATGAGGTTGCCAAATGTTTATGCAAGTTTGAAAGGTGGGATTTAATAAACTTTTACTTGTTCTAGCAAGGGGTGAAAAGAATTGGAAAAGTTTCTGTTTGAAATCTTGGACTAGAAACACTCAAAGTGACCTAGTGAGCAAGAATGGCAAAAATGACCATTTGCTTTATTTGATTTGTTTTTGATTTTCTCTTGATTTGTTCCTGCATGGAATTGTTTTATATGATGTTATATTCATATTTATTTAGGTTAATCACACAAGTTCATTCATGCATTTATCAAATCATCTCATTCACACATGCATTCATATGATTTTAATTAATCAAAGTTTTTGTTTACCCTAATTTTAGTGATTAGACTTTGATGATCATTGTTTTATATTTTTGGGATGTTACAAACCTTCCCCCCTTAAAAGAAATCTCGTCCCAAGATTTGAAAAAGGAAGAAAAAGATTACCTAGGATTTAAAGAGATCGGGAAACTCCGTCCTGATGTGATCTTCGCGCTCCCAGGTAGCTTCTTCTTCAGTGTGGTTGCTCCACTGAATCTTGAGAAACTTGATGCTTCGAGTCCTGGTGGTTCTGAAAACTTCTTCCAAAATGCGGATGGGTACTTCAGGATAGGTCAAGTCCTCGTGGATTTCTATGGTCCGGTGATCAATGTTCTTGAAAACTTCGGTCTTCTACGGAAGTTCAAGGCATTTTCGAAGTAATGATATATGGAACACATTATGCACTGATGACATCTCCTCGGGAAGTTCCAATTGATATGATACCTCTCCTCGACGATGTCGAATCTTGAAGGGTCCGATATATCTGGGGCTAACTTTCCTTTGAGCTGGAAACGTTGCATTCCTTTCAATGGAGACACTTTAAGATACCCAAAATCTCCGATATTGAAAGCGAGGTCTCGACGTCTCTAGTCGGTGTAACTCTTCTGTCTTGACTGAGCAGTCTTGAGGTGCTCACGAATCTTGTGAACTTTCTCTTATGCTTCTCGTAGGATGTCGGGTCCGAAAATCTGACTCTCTCCTACTTTCGACCAATTCAAAGGGGTGCGACACTTCCTTCCATACATGAATTCAAATGGGGCCATTTGCAAACTAGCTTGGTAACTGTTGTTGTATGAAAATTCTGCGAAAGGCAGACAGTCTTCCCATTTACATCCATACTCTAGCACACATGCTCTCAACATATCTTCGAGTATTTGATTTACTCGCTCCGTTTGTCCATTGGTCTGAGGGTGATAAGCTGTGCTGAAATCCAGTTGGGTTCCTTAACCTTCTTGGACTTTCTTCCAGAATCTCGAGGTAAACTGGGTTCCTCGATCATATACAATGTTCTTGGGAACTCCGTGCAAACTGACGATTCTAGCGATGTATAACTTCGCCAGCTTCGAACTCTAGTATGTGGTCTTGACTAGTAAGAAATGGGCGACTTTGGATAATATGTCCACTATGACCCAGATAGAGTCATTTCCCCAACTAGAAGTAGGCAACCCGGTGATAACGTCCATTCCAACGGAATCCCATTTCCATTCTGGAATCTGTAGCAGTTGCAACAGTCCTGCGGGTCATTCATGTCCCGCCTTGACTCTCTGACATATATCACACTTGGCGATATAGCTTCCGATTTCTCTCTTCATCTTATGCCACCAAAATTGTTCCTTCAAATCCTAATACATCTTCGTTCCTCCGGGGTGGATAGAATAAAGAGTATCATGGGCCTCTTTCAAAATCACGTCTTTCAATTCCGAATCTGGTGGTACACAAAGGCGTCCTTTGTACCACAAAACTCCTTCTTCGTCTTCTGTGAATCCGGGTACTTTGCATGTACCGATATGATGTTTGATTCCGTCGATACTAGCATTTCCTTTCTGCGCCTCCTTGATCTGACTGATCAAAGTGGGTTGAAGTTCTATGCTAGCCAAAAAACCTTCACTCACTAATTCCATTCGAAAATCTTCCATCACGGCAATCTGCTAAGGGCATCTGCTACCACATTGGCTTTACCGAGGTGATAGTGAATGTCCAGATCATAATCCTTGATTATCTCAATCCATCTTCTCTGCCTCATATTTAGATCCTTCTGAGTGAATATATACTTCAAGCTCTTGTGATCCGAATAAATATCACAACGGTTACCCATAAGGTAATGCCTCCATGTCTTCAGGGCTAGAACTACGGCTGCGAGTTCGAGGTCATGGGTTGGATAATTCTGTTCATGCTGCTTTAGTTGTCAGTATAGATAAGATATAACTTTGCCTTCTTGCATTAACACACATCCGAGACCGATCTTGGATGCGTCACAATACACATCAAAGGGCTTCGTGATATCCGGCATGATCAAGATTGGGGCTGAAATCAATCTCCTCTTGAGTTCTTGAAAACTCGCTTCACATTTGTCCGTCCATTAAAACTTCTTGTCCTTCTTCAGCAATTAGGTCATTGGTCTGGCGATACTCGAGAATCCTTCTACGAACTTGCGGTAGTATCCCGCTAATCCGAGAAATGCACGAACTTGGGTTTGAGTGGTTGGGGCTTGCCAATCTTCGACATCCTTCACCTTCGCAGGGTCAACGGCAATTCCTCTAGCTGATACGATGTGTCCGAGGAATCCTACCTCCTGTAACCAGAATTCAAATTTGCTAAACTTGGCATACAACTAATGCTCTCTAAGGGTTCCAAGAATGGTCCTTAGGTGTATCTCATGTTCTTCTTCTGATTTGGAATACATTAGAATGTCATCGATGAAAACAACGACAAACTTATCCAGAAATTCCATAAAAATCTTATTCATGAGGTTCATTAAATAAGTGGGGGCATTGGTTAATCCAAAAGACATGACGGTATACTCATATAATCCATATCGGGTGGTAAAGGTAGTCTTTGGAATATCCTCTACGTGAATCTTAAGTTGATGGTAGCCAGTTCTAAGATCAATCTTAGAAAACACTTTGGCACCAGTCAACTGGTCAAACAAATCTTCTATCTTCGGCAACGGGTACTTGTTCTTGATGGTGACATCATTCAACTTCCGATAATCCGTACACAGACGGTTACCTCCATCTTTCTTGTCCACAAACAGCACAGGTGATCTCCAAGGTGACGCACTTGGTTGAATCAGTCCAATTTCCAACATGGCATCCAGTTGCTTCTTCAGTTCCGCCAGTTCAGACGGGTTCGTACTATATGGCCTCTGGGCTATGGGTCCGGTTCCAGGTATTAGTTCAATGATAAACTCGATATCCCGATCTGGGGGCATGTCGGGAAAAACATCTGGAAATACATCAGGGTATTCATAGACTATCCGAACTTGGTCAATGTTTGGCTCGGCTATACTCTTGTTACACTTGAATTGATGAGGCAAGGTTTCAGATACATGCTCGACTGATACTCCGGCTGTATTGGTCATGGTTATGGCTTTCTTGGTGCAGTCAATTAATCCTTTGTGTTTGGACATCCAATCCATTCCTAGTACTACTTCCAAACCTTTCGTTCCGAGTACTATTAGATTAGCATAAAAATCTATGCCATGGATTCGGATAGGGATGGCTCTGCAAATTTTCCTAGCTTTGGTGGTTGAACCGGGTATTTGAACAATCATAACATGCTTCAATTTGGTTGGTTGAATCTTACTAGTGCATGAAAATTCTTCAGTAACAAATGAGTGTGATGCTCCAGAATCAAACAACACTCTTGCAAGTACCGAGTTAATAGAAAACATACCCAGCACGACATCTGGCGCTTCCTGGGCTTCTTCACCATGCATGAGAAAGAGACGGCTATTGTGATTGAGCAAATTCCCTGGGGCAAACCTTCTTCCGGGATGAACACGACGCTGCTGCTGAGCTGGGGCATTTGCATTGGGGGCTGCGGCAATCTTCTTGGGGCACTTATTAGAATAGTAACCCTTGATTCCACATTCATAACAAGTCACTTGCGACTTGTCCTTTGTCGCAATAGGCACAACATTGCTTGCAGTCCTTGGGGCAGTGTTGGTGGCGACATTGTTGTTGTTGAACTTGGGTGGTGCACGGTTGAAATTGCTAGAGTTGCCGGGGTTGTTGTGGTTTCCTCCGGGCCTTGGGTTTCCACGGTTGGGATAGGTCGGACGGTTCATCGGGGGTCTGTTGTTTCTTGGGGCAAATCATGGAGATGAGTTGGGGCGATACTTTGGTGTCTGGTGGGTTCCTGGTTGATGCATCATGCGGTGCTTGCAGTTCTCATTGGCTTGGTTGATCTTTTGTTCCATCTGAATGGAAGAGTCAACTAATTCTTCAATATCAGCAAAGGGGATATTGACTAATACCGTCTGCATCTCATCATGCAGACCATTAAGGAATCTCTCTTTCTTCTTGGCTTCGGTGTCAATCTCATCCGATGCATACCTAGATAGTGACAATAATTTGTCACGGTATTCTACTACTATCATCCTTCCTTGCTTCAGTTCTCTGAATTCATCTCTCATCCTCTTGATTAAACCCGGTGGCACATGGGTTCTGCTGAACTTGACTTTGAACTCTTCCCAGGTCATCATCTAACCTCCGGTCATTGCACGAACGCTGTTCCACCATGCTCTTGCATCTCCTGCTAGATAGTGGGTGGCGAACAGAACTTTCTCGTTAGCTTCCACTCCTGCGACTTCCAGATTGTTCTCCATGGTTTGTAGCCAATCATCTGCATCTAGGGGCTCTTCTGACTTAGTGAAAACAAGTGTATTGGTGTTCTGGAAATTCTTGAGCTTAGATCCATGGTTGTCCTAATTTCCATGGCCTTGATTGTTGTTGGCCATCTGGGCGATGTGTTGAAGGGTGGATAAGTTGGCTTGATGTCCGGCTCGTTCAGCTTTGTGGTCCGAAACCAACATTTGCAAGATCTGCAACATCGGGTTCGGGGATGAACCACTTCCTCCGCGAGGCATCTGAAGATTTAGATAGATCATGAGAAAAGAGGGAAATTTCTAAGGTTCAGGGGTTGTTGAAAAGTTTTTGAAGTTTGACTCAGATTTTTCTAGCAACTTGCTTTTCATTCATTCATAGCACACGATACAAACACACACCACAACAAGGGAACACAGATGGTTTTAAGAACCATTCTGGAAAGTACGATACAGAGGGACCGAATACAACTCACTAACACTAGTGCTCAAGTGCTACTACTCCTTGGAGTCAGTGTCCTCATCATCCTCATCATCATCATTATCGATGAAGGCGAAGTCATCCTCATCGGTGAAGAAGTCCATAGCCTGATCCTCCAGAAAGTCGTCATCATCACTGAGATAGGAGTAGGGGTCTCCACGAAGGTCTTCCCCTGCATTCTCCCTCTCCTCCAACTGCATGTCTCTGTCGTGGATGGTCTCCTCCAAATCCGTGATCCGGTGGCGAAGACGGGCAATGATGCGCTCCTTCTTATGGAACTGATAGCGACGAGACTTGTGATCCTTTACTAGCATGGCGATGGTCTGATCCTTCTTCTTGGCAATGGCGTACTTGTAGTTGGCGTAGGAACGGGCATTGTCCAACTCCTTCTGACGGTAGGGGGCCTCTAGTGGCTATCCCATAACATCACGCCTTCGATAGAACTCAAAATAGGTACCCTTGATCTGATTGATACTTTGCCCACACAGACGGGCAAGAGCTTCCTACATTGCCCTGGACAATCCATCGAGCCAGTTGTTCTCTCTTAGGGTGAACTGAATTCCCTCTACAGTGGGAGGTTCAATCTTTCCTTAGAGACTTGCAACAACTAGCCACTGCAAATCTTCTACTTCCTGATCATTGAGCTGAGCTCCGAAGAACTCGGGGTGCGGACGCTCTAGCATCTCCGACACCTGGTCCAAGTCACGCTCAAAGATGAGGTCTCCTCCATTCCCCAACTGATAAAACTTGTTATACTTCACGTCCATCTATAAGAATATAGGATGAGTAAGTTAGTAGAGTGATCAAGTGTGTCAAATTTTATGTATTTTGCAAGAATTTTTGAGGAACATGAATTTTCATGAAAGAATCAAAGTGATAAGAATGGGAATAAGTTTTTTGTAAATACTCACTTCCTTTGGTTTCGAAACTAAGTTTTTGATTCAAACGTCCATTCTAACTAGGGTCTCCTATGGTCAGGATGGCTCTGATACCAACTTGTCAACACCCGAATTTTCAATCCCAGATGCTTGTTATGCCATACATCGCAATCCCAGGATTACCATTTTTGCGAGACATAACAGATTTGGATATCACAGTACATCATCCATTACAAACCATACATAAGGCCTTACACAAATAAGGATCTCATGATCCAGTTCTTAATACAACCCAAACAGCGGAATAACATAAATATAAAGATAGCATGGGCGAAGCTCCATCTTCGGGGTCACAGGCAATGCTGACGATGGGAGATGATCCTAGTTGACGTAACCTTCCTGCGGTCCATTGTCCTGATACTCCTCTTCATAGTCTGGCCACGGGAATAGCCAGGGACAAAGCCATGAGTACTCTTTAAGTACTCGCAAACTAATACTATTAAGTTAAGGGGGTTTTTTGTAGCAGGATACTAAGCTCTAGGGTTGTGTTGCAAAAGGCCAGATTTACCTCTACTAAGTTCAGAAGCAAAGAAAACTAGTTGACAGTTTTATAACACCTAAGTGGGAATTTGAATTTCATATCACAACTCTGTCGTGGACAAGTCAAAGTCATAAATCATTTCATAAGTCATTTTGAAAACATCTGACGGGGGAACAGTATGGCCACACCAACTGTCCATAACCGCGGACGCGGCTATTCGAATAGTTTGACACTCTGCAGAGATTGTACACTTTCACCACAACAGTCGATACATCCGTCAGGAACAAATCCTGAATTCACCATACTTAGTATGCGGATAATCAATCCTAACCTTTCAATTCCACGCCCTAGTATAGGAACCTCTCCTGTGAGTTTGGCCTCCCTACCATGACCAACTGTCATTTTGGATACTTCACAGGTGGACAATCTTCACAAGGTAGCCTCAGCTCAGACCTTGGCCGCAAAGGAACCCATACTAAGGTATATAAATTTCCAGTCAAGCCCTACCCATATTTCAGGTATTGTGGTTGTACGGTAAAATTGGAATGGTATCGCATCAAGACAACCATCAGTTTTATAAATGTCTAAGGCTCATGCCTCAACATTTTCATCATCAAAATCATCTGGTTTTTGGAAAACATGTCAAACCATTTCAGTAGAATGACTCATCATTCTAAGGTTTTCAGAACCATTTTCACCAAGTATTCCCATCTAAAGTTGGTCAAGTTTTATGCTTAGCACTAGCATCTACAAGTGGTGGTAAATACTAATGAGGGGTAATAAATAAGTGGGGATTAGCTAAGTTCAATCTCATGCCTTAGGATGACATCAAGATTATCTAACTTAGGCCAAATTTTATGTTGTTTATGCTACCTTCAGTTATCTTTCTAGAATCTACAAGTCACTATGTAAACTCTAAGAGAAAGCTTTGATAAAGAAAATAAAGTATTAAGATTGCAAGTAAAACTAGGATTGGGTATCAAGTGGTGTAAGCTTGCTATGTTAATAGCTTGCTCATTCAACTAGTAGTATTAGGCTTGCATAGTTATCAGTAGAAGCTTGTTAATTTGCAAGGGTTAGCTTGCCTTGTACAGAGCAGTGGTTGAAGTTCTCCTCGTCTTCTTCCTTATAGTATCCTCCTTCCTCCTCGTATCCTTGGTAGGTACTAGCGTCTATAAATAAATACGAGGTACACAATCACCAAACAATACTTAACTATTTAGAATCATCACACAAAGGTTTACTAGGTGATCTATCATCATCACTAGTATTACAAGATTCAAGCACTTGTCTTATTTATTTTATATTTAGAAAAGTAATTTCTACTCATTGAAAAACTAATTAAGATTTAATATTCTCCAACTCAAACATGGGATCATGTTGACACATGTCATCACCACATATTTCAGTTCATGGGAATGTGATTTAAAGTGGTGTCACAATTTAAGACGGTTTCACCTTTTTATTTTAATTAAATTAAGTGCCTAGAAATGCCTATGTGGCATTCTTTTATTACTTGAACATTATTTCTGTAAGTAAACCCATATGTTTTTATATATTCTTAAAGGTATGATCAAATGTGATTTTTGAGAGTTGGAATCAACTCAAAAGCTCTTAGGGTTGAATTTTGAAAAATGTTTGAATGCAGAAAAGCTTCTGCCTTGTATTTTTACTATGGTCGATCTACAAATCCAAATGGTTTGAATCCAACGGGCTTGGATTAAGCATTTCAGTACCTTTCTAACAAAATTAGTTTCATGCATTTTGGTTCAGTGAATCGAGCTGGGTTGATTTTTGAATCTATGTACATAACTGTGTTGAAATTAAATGAATAAAAGTAAATTTGAATTGTTGGGTCGCGCGGGATGTTTTACTGGGCAGGCCCACTACGCACAGCGCACGCGCAGGCTGGTTAAGTGGCTGTCCCCACGGGTCAGTGAGACGGTGAGGGGCGAAGCGGTAAGGGTCAATGTGGACCGTGGGATCTAGTTCTAATCGAACGGCTCTGGTTCATTGTCCATGTCGGGAAGCGCCGGCGAGACACAACCCTAACGCGACAGGTGGGGGTCGTGGGAGGCTCACCGGGGCTCAGGCGATGGTCGACGACGGGGGCGAACGATGAAGTCGACGACGGTGGTTCTCCTGGTACCGGCAACTTCTCCTGGGGCGGCTCCAATCGACGGCTCCCTTCTCCTCTAGCAGCGGCGGGCTCCGGTGAAATTCCAGCGATGCGCTGCTCGCCTTGCTCCGGGAGTGAGGTGGGGTGGTTCTGAGTGAGAGGGGAGTGAACTGGTGTGAAGAAAATGAGCGGTGGAGTCCTCTATTTATTGTGGCTGAGGGGGACCGACGGGCGCGGGCTGAGCTCGTCGTGGTCGACGGCATAGAGGGCTAATGGCATGGGCGACGGTAGGGGGCGGTGTTGTGCTCCCTGGCGAAGCTCAACGACGTGGTGGCGAGGCGTGGGGCGGTGCTAATCGGTCGAAACGTCGGGCGCTCTGGGCGGGTCTGACGGCGGTTTTAATGGCGCACAGTGCGTGTGGTCTGTGCGGCCGTGGATGGGCATGTCTGCGGGGTTGCTGGGGCGATGGTGATCACGCACGCGGCAAGGGTGGTGCGTGGTCTGTGCGTGCTGGTCGAGTGTGGCGCACTGGCGCTCTCTCGGCTCGCACACAAAGTAGTTTGGCATGGTCTTGTCGTCTAGTCCAGGGGCTGGCAGTGCTTGGTGTTGGGACAGGGAGTGGCGATGGACGGTGGGGTGCCTGCTAGACATGCTCGCTAGGCTTAGTGCTGCTCCTAGCTTGCTGTCGACAATGGGGTGGCAAGGTGAGGCTCGGCCTACTGCCATTGATGGCATGGTCTGGTTTACAGTGAGCTAGAGGGGTTAAACAAGTTATATGATCTACTAAGGGTGTAGTGTGAGCTAGATAGGGAACAAGTTAGGCCAAATTTACTGCACACTATAGTGTTTGACGCTTGTTTAATTTGTATCTGCAAGGTGTTTGATGAAATGGCCCCAAGAACTTTAAATTTGAATTTTAGATTCAAACTTGGTGGGTTTGCTGGGCACATACTAGGGAGTGTCTGGTTAGTTGCATTAGTCAAGGAGCACTGGTTTGGTTGGGTTTTCAAAATGGGTGATCTTCACATATGATAAAGATTCAATTTTGATTTGTGATTTGAATGAGGTTGCCAAATGTTTCTGCAAGTTTGAAAGGTGGTCTTTGATTCACTTTTACTTGTTCTAGCAAGGGGTGAAAAGAATTGGAAAAGTTTCGGTTTGAAATCTTGGACTAGAAACACTCAAAGTGACCTAGTGAGCAAGATTGGCAAAAATGACCATTTGCTTTATTTGATTTGTTTTTGATTTTATCTTGATTTGTTTATGCATGGAATTGTTTTATATGATGTTATATTCATCTTTAAACCATTTCTTGCTATTTAGGTTAATCACACAAGTTAATTCATGCATTTATCAAATCATCTCATTCACACATGCATTCATATGATTTTAATTAATCAAAGTTTTTGTTAACCCTAATTTTAGTGATTAGAGTTTGATGATCATTGTTTTATATTTTTTGGATGTTACACCTCTACTTCTCCAAGTTGGACGAGTACATCAATAGGATATTTACACAAGCCAAGGTGGTCACAAAATATGATTAGAAAGCTCTGAGTGAAGAGTCTACACTTCAAGATGGAAGAATGCAAGGCCAAGTATGTGATGAAGTCGAGCCGAGGACCACTCTCGACAAAAACAAGAGCCTAATGCCACCACTACTACAAGATGGAAACATAACAGTTGACCATGGGATTTTCATTTCGACCAAGGAGGCGAGTGATGATGCCCATCTTATGGCATCCCACTTTGGAGGCGATAGAGTTGAGAATGATGAGAATGGGATTTTCCCTTCATGAAAGGAGGCGCATGAAGTTGATAAAACTAAGCATATCCCTATATGCTTGAGTGATGATGTGATACTAGTCACATGTGAGTATGAGAGCCACTTAGCCCAATTGAGTGAGAACAAGAGTGATATGAGTTACTCCACCTTATGTGAGATTTAGTGCTTTCACTTGGAGGGCATGAGTGATACACCAAGTGAGTTGAGAGTGGTACTTAATATGTCAAGTGGACCATTTTGATTTCTAACAAATTACCCTCTACCTCTAGTGTGTTATCTTTTATTGTGCTAGGTTACTTGGATGAAGAAGAGCCAAGCCTCGAAGCAATGATGCCTCAAATGGATAAGATGTACATGGTGGATGAAGATGATGCTACGCTGTAACATCCCAAAAATACTAAGCTTGGATCATCAAACTCTAATCATCAAAATTAGGGTTAACAAAAACTTCTCTAAATAAAATTATGAATGCATGCATATGTGTATGCATTGATTTGGAATTCTTTTAAAACCACCTTGTTTGTTTGTTTCTTTGCTTGTAAAATGTTTCTTAGGTGAAATAAACATCATCTAAAACATTTCCCACACTTTTCCTAAAGACAAGAAAATCAAAACACATATATTAAATGAATGGTCACTTTGACCAATTTAACTCTCATGCCTACTTTGGCTGTCTCAAACTTTCAGAACCTAACAGAAACTTTTCTGGATCTTTGCACCCCTTGAATGTACTCATAAGAAAGTATCAAGGCACACTTTGTGATCATCCAGAAACTTTGAAATGCATAGTTTAAATGACAATTCAAAATTGAACCTTTATCATATGGGAAGATCCCACTTTTTCAAAAACCACTCAAACAAGCTCAACTTTCAAAACCCAAGCATCTGCAGACTCACCAGCACCAACCTAGCAAACCCACCAAAAATCTTTTCAAAATTCAAAACTTGAATGCATGCGGCCATTTCATCAAACAGGTTGCAGATACAAATCAAACAAACATCAAACAGTGTGCAGTAAAATTGGCCTAACTTGTTCCCTAGTTAGCTCACAACCAGCTCAGTAGATCATCTAGGAAGATTAACCAAGCACTAGCACCACTGTGAGCTTGCCATTGCCATCAATGGTGAACAGCCGAGCACACCCATGTCACCCCCATGTCGACAGCAAGCTAGGAGCAGCAGCATGCCTAGCCAGCATGTCTGGGAGGCAGCCCACCGTCCACCGCCACTCCCTGTCCACCTCTCGAACCTTGCCAACCACTGGACCACCCGCACGGACTGCGCCCAGACCGCCAGCGACCATGCCGAGCGTGCGCCAGAGCACCACCCTCGACCGAAGCCCACAGACCACGCGCCGCCCTCGCCGCGTGCATACACAATACCCACCGACCCAGGAGACCGCCAGACATCCCCGTTCGTCGCCCCGTGACTTACAGCCACCGCTCGCCGTCAAAGACGCCGCCTCTGCCGCGCAGAGCGTCGCATGTTCTAGACCAAGCCGCACCGCCCCACGCCTCGAAACCATGTCATTGAGCATTGCTAGGGAACACCGCACCGTCCCCTACCGTCTCCCATGCCAATAGCCACCTCTAACATCGCCCCCGACGAGCTCACCTTGCGCCCCGTCGGTCCCCTCGCTCGACTATAAATAGAGGCCACCCCCGCACGATTTCTTCACACCATCTCACTCCCCTCTCGTCACTGATCGTGCCACACCATTCCCGGAGCAAGGCGAGCACCACCTCGCCGGAATTTCACCGGAGCCCGCCGCTTCTGGAGAAGAAGCGAGCCATCGATATCGTCCACCCCAAGAGCTGCCGTGACCACCCCTAAGTTCGCCGTCATCGACTTCGTCGTTCGCCCGCCTCGCCGACCCTCGCCAGCACCCCGATGAGCCCCCAGCAACCCTCATTGGCCGCGCTAGGTTTCTTTCTCGCATGTGTTGTCTCGCGTCGACGATGACTCCCAGCCGTTGGATTAGAATCAGATCGAACGACCCACGTTGCCCCGTACCGCTTCGCCCCTCCCTGTCTCACTGGCAAGTGGGGACACCCACTTAAGCAGTCCGCGGGAGCACTGCGCTTAGTAGGCCGGCCCGTTAACTTTTCCCGCGCAGTCCAGTGATTTGAATTAAACTTTTTCCATTTCAATTCCAACACACTTCTGTACCCAACTTCAAAAATCAACTCAGATCAATTCAGTGCACCAATTTGAATGAAACCAATTTTGTTGGAAATGTCTGTGAATGCTGAATACAAGCCCGTTGGATTCAAGTCATTTGGATCTATAGATCATCCATGGTAAAAATAACAAGGCAGAAGCTTTTCTGCATTCAAACATTTTTCAAATTTAAACCATAATAGCTTTTGAGTTGATTCCAACTCTCAAAAATCACATTTAACCATACCTTTCAGAATATATAAAAATATATAGGTTTACTTGCAGAAATAATGTTCAAGTAATAAAAGAATGCTACATAAGCATTTCTAGACACATTAATTAATTAAAATAAAAGGGTAAAACCTTATTAAATTGTGACACCACTTTAAATCATATTCCCATGGACTACCATATGTGGTGATGACATGTGTCAACATGATCCCATGTTTGGTTTGGAGAATATTAAATCTTAAGTAGTATTTCAATGAGTAGAAATTACTTTTCTAAAAATAAAAGGAATTAAACCAAGCCTTAAACTTGTAATGTTAGAGATGGTGCTAGACCATATATAGGACCCTTGTGTGTGATGATTGCAAGTAGTTAAGTATTGTTTGGTGATTGTGTACCTCATATTTATTCATAGACGCTAGTACCGACCAAGGATACGAGGAGGAAGGAGGATACTACGAAGAAGAAGCCGAGGAGAACTTCAACCACTGCTCTGCACGAGGCAAGATGATGCTATACCTATGCAAGCTTATACTGATATTGATGCAAGTTAACTCTTGCAGAATACCCACCTGATGCAACAAACCCTTACTTGTTACCATGCCTACTATACGCCTTAAGCATATGTGATCATACCCACTTGATAAACCAATCCTAGTTTTAATTGCAAGCTTTATAATTTATTTCTTTATCAAATCTCTTACTTAGAGTTACTTAAGTGAATTATAGATACCAGAAAGATATTTGAAGGTTGCATAAAGAGCATAAAATTTGGCCTAAGGTAAATAACCTTGATATCATCCCAAGGCATAAGATTGAACTTAGTTAGCACCTACTAGTTACCACCCCTCATCAGTGCTTACCCCCACTTGTAGATGCTAGTGCTAAGAATAAAACTTGATCAACTTTAGATGGGAATACTTGGTGGAAAAATGGTTATGAAAACCTTGGAATGATGGATCATTCCATTGAAATGTTTTGGACATGTGTTTCCGAACACTTGATGATTTTAGTGATGAAAATGTTGAGGCATGAGCCTTAGCCCTTTATAAAAACTGATGGTTGTCTGAATGCGATACCATTCCAATTTTATCGTACAACCACAATACCCGAAGATTGGGTAGGGCTTGACTGGAAACTTATATACCTTAGTATTAGTTCCCTCACGGCCAAGGTCTGAGCTGAGGCTACCTTATGAAGATTGTCCACCTGTGCAGTACCCAAGATGACAGTTGGCCATGGTTGGGAGGCCAAACTCATAGGAGAGGTGCTTATACTAGGCCGTGTAATTGAAAGGTTAGGATTGATTATCCGCATACTGAGTATGGTGAATTCAGGATTTGTTCCTGACGGATGTATCAAATGTTGTGATGAAAGTGTACAATCTCTGCAGAGTGTCAAACTATTCAAATAGCCGCGTCCACGGTTATGGACAGTTGGAGTGGCCATACTGTTCCCCCGTCAGACTTTTCAAAATGACTTGTGAAATGAATTGAGACTTTGACTTGACCACAGCAGAGTTGTGACATGAGTTACAAGATCCCACTTAGGAGTTATAAAATTGTTACTAGCTTTAGAACTTAGTAGAGATAAATCTGGCTTTTGCAAAACAACCCTAGAGTCTAGTGTCCTATTATCCAAAAACCCTTTACCTGTTAGTATTAGTTTGCGAGTACTTAAAGAGTACTCATGGCTTTGTCCCTGGCTATTCCCATGGCCAGACTATGAAGAGGAGTACCTGGAGGATGGACCCCAGGAAGGTTACGACAACTAGGATCATCTCCCATCGTCAGCATTGCCTGTGAACCCGAAGATGGAGCTTCGCCTATGATACCGTTATGATTACGTATTCCGCTGCTTGATGTTGTATTAAGAACTGGATCATGAGATCCCTATTTGTTTAAGAACTTATGTATCGTTTGTAATGGATGATGTACTATGGTATCCAATTCTGTTATGTCTTGCAAAAATGGTAATCCTGTGATTGCGAGGTATGGCATAACAGGCATCTAGGATTGAAAAATCCGGGTGTTGACAAGTTGGTATCAGAGCCATCCTGACCATAGGAGACCCTAGTTAGAATGGACGTTTAAACCAAAAACTTATTTTCCAAAACCAAAGAAAAACAAATATTTACAAAACACTATTCTCATTCTTATCCCTTTGATTCTTTCATAAAAAAATTCATGTTACTCAAAAACTCTTGCAAAATACAGAAAATTTTGACACACTTGATCACTCTGCTAACCTACTCATCCTCTATTTTTATAGATGGACGTGAAGTACAGCAACTTTTACCAAATTGGGAATGGAGGAGACCTTATCTTTGAGAGGGATTTGGACCAGCTTTCGGAACTTCTGGAGCGTCCGCACCCCGAGTTCTTCGGAGCTCAGCTCAATGATCAAGGAGGAGAAGATGTGAAGTGGCTAATTGTTGCAAGTATCCGAGGAAAGATTGAACCTCCCAGTGCGGAGGGAATTTAGTTTACCTTGAGGGAAAACAACTGGCTCGATGGACTTACCAGAGCAATGCAGGAAGCTCTTTCCCGTCTGTGTGGGAGCATCAATCAGATCAAGGGTACTCGCTTTGAGTTTTGCCCAAGGCGTGATGTGAATGGACAACCACTGGAAGCCCCATACCACCCCGAGCTGAAGACTCAATTGGACCACCTTAGCTTCATGATGTACGATCGTCAGCAGGAATTGGACAACTGTCGTGACTACTGCAACCACAAGTCTGCCATCATCAAGACGAAGGATCAGACCATTGCCATGCTAGCAAGGGATCGCAAGTCTCGCCGCCGTCAGCTCGATAAGAAGGAGCGCATCATTTCCCGTCTTCGCCACCGCATCTCATCTTTGGAAGAGACCATCCACAAGAGAGACATGCAGTTGGAGGAAAGGGAGAATGCCGGAGAAGATCTTCGTGGAGACCCTTACTCCTATCTCAGTGATGACGATGATTTTCTAGAAGATCAGGCCATGGACTTCTTCACCGACGAGGATGATTTCGCCTTCATCAATGATGATGAGGATGATGAAGCCACGATTCCGAGGAGTAGTAGCACTTGAGCACTAGCGTAGTGAGTAGTATTCGGTCCCACTGTATCGTAGTTCTCAGAATGGTTCTTAAAACCATCTGCTTTTATTTGTTGTGTGTTGTACTGTGTGCTATGAATGAATGAATGAATGAAAAAGCAAGTTGCTAGAAAAATTTGAGTCAAACTTTAAAAAACTTTTCAAAGACCCAAAACCTTAGAAATTTCCCTCTTTTCTCATGATCTATCTAAATCTTCAGATGCCACGTGGAGGAAGTGGTTCAGCCCCGGACCCAAGGTTGCAGATTCTACAAATGTTGACTTCTGACCGCGAAGCTGAAAGAGCGGAACGTCAAGCCACCCTAGCCACCCTTCAGCAGATAGCCCAGCTTGCCCACAACAACCAAGGCCAAGGAAATCAGGACAACCATGGATCTAAGCTCAAGAATTTCCAGAACACCAACCCACCTGTTTTCACTAAGTCAGAAGAGCCCCTAGACGCCGATGATTGGCTGCAAACCATGGAAAATAACCTAGAAGTCGCTGGAGTGGAAGCCAACGAGACAGTCCTGTTCACCACCCACTATCTAGCCGGAGATGCCCGAGCATGGTGGAATAGTGTTCGTGTAATGACCGGAGGACAGATGATGACCTGGGAGGAATTCAAGGTCAAGTTTAGCAGAACCCATGTACCACCGGGTTTGATCAAGAGAATGAGAGACAAGTTCAGAGAGCTTAAGCAAGGAAGGATGACTGTAGTGGAATACTGTGACAATTTTTTGTCATTAGCTAGGTATGCCCCAGACGAGATAGAGACCGTAGCCAAGAAGAAAGAAAGATTCATGACTGGTCTGCATGACGAGATGCAGACGGTGTTAGTCAATATCCCCTTTGCAGATATTGAAGCCCTTGTCGACTCTGCTATCCATATGGAAGGAAAGATCAACCAAGCCAATGAGAACCGCAAGCGTCGCATGATGCATCAGCCAGGAACCCATCAGACCCCAAAGTATCGCCCCAACCCATCTCCGGGATTTGCCCCAAGGACCAACAGACCCCTGATGAACCGCCCAACCTATCCCAACCGTGGAAACCCTAGACCCGGAGGAAATCACAACAACCCCGGCAACTGTAGCAATTTCAACCGTGCCCCACCCAAGTGCAACAATAACAATGCTACCGCCAACACCAACACTGCCCCTAGGACTGGAAGTAATGTTGTACCTGTCACAGCCAAGGACAAGTCGCAAGTGACTTGTTATGACTGTGGAAATAAAGGCCACTAGTCCAATGAGTGCCCCAACAAGAAGAATGCTACAGCCCCCAATGCCAATGCCCTAGCTCAGCAGCAGCGTCGTATTCAGCCCGGAAGAAGATTTGCCCCAGGGAATTCACTCAACCGCAATGGCAGTCTTTTTCTCATGCATGCTGAAGAAGCTCAGGAAGCGCCAGACGTCGTGCTGGGTATGTTTTCTGTTAATTCAGTACTTGCACGAGTGTTGTTTGACTCTGGTGCATCGGATTCATTTGTCATCAAAGAATTTGCATGCACTAGTAAAATTCAACCAACCAAATTAAAGCATGTGATGATTGTGCAAATTCCCGGATCAACCACCAAGGCTTGGCAAATTTGCAAAGCCGTCCCTATCCGAATCCATGGCATAGATTTTTATGCAAATCTGATAGTACTCGGAACTAAAGGTTTGGAAGTAGTACTAGGAATGGATTGAATGTACAAACATAGAGGATTGATTGACTGTGCCAAGAAAGCCATCACTATGACCAGTACCGCCGGAATATCAGTCGAGCATATATCTGAAACCTTACCTCGTCAATTCAAATGCAACAAGAGTATAGCCCAACCTACCATTGACCAAGTCCGGATAGTCTGTGAATACCCCGATGTATTTCCAGATGTTTTGCCCGGTATGCCCCCAGATCGGGATATCGAGTTTATCATTGAACTAATCCCCGGAACCGGACCCATAGCCCAGAGACCCTATAGTATGAACCCGTCAGAGCTTGCAGAACTGAAGAAGCAACTAGATTCCATGCTAGAAATTGGCTTGATTCAACCAAGTGCGTCACCATGGAGATCACCTATCTTGTTTGTGGACAAGTAGGATGGAGGTAACCACTTGTGTACGGATTATCGGAAGTTGAATGATGTCACCATCAAGAACAAGTACCCCTTGCCCAAGATCGAAGATTTGTTTGATCAGTTGACCGGTGCCAAAGTGTTTTCTAAGATTCATCTTAGAACTGGCTATCATCAACTCAAAATTCATGCAGAGGATATTCCAAAGACTGCCTTTACCACAAGATATGGACTGTACGAGTATACAGTCATGTCTTTCGGATTAACCAACGCCCCCGCTTATTTCATGAACCTCATGAATAAGATTTTGATGGACTTCCTGGATAAGTTTGTCGTTTTTTCATCGATGAAATTCTGATTTATTCCAAATCAGTAGAAGAACAGGAGCTACACCTAAGGACCATTCTTGGAACCCTTAGAGAGCATCAGCTGTATGCAAAGTTTAGAAAATGTGAATTCTGGTTACAGGAGGTAGGATTCCTCGGTCACATTATATCAGCCGGAGGAATTGCCGTTGACCCTGCCAAAGTGAAAGACGTGGAAGATTGGCAAGCCCCAACCACTCAAACCCAAGTTCGTGCGTTTCTCGGATTGGCGGGATATTACCGCAAATTTGTAGAAGGATTCTCGAGTATCGCCCGACCCATGACCCAATTGCTGAAGAAGGACAAGAAGTTTGAATGGACAGACAAGTGTGAAGCGAGTTTTCAAGAACTCAAGAGGAGATTGATTTCATCCCCAATCTTGATCCTGACGGATATCACGAAGCCCTTCGATGTGTATTGTGACGCATCCAAGATTGGTCTTGGATGTGTGCTAATGCAAGAAGGCAAAGTTATATCTTATCTATCCCGGCAATTGAAGCATCATGAGCAAAATTACCCAACCCATGACCTCGAACTCACAGCCGTAGTTCTAACCCTAAAAACATGGAGACATTACCTGATGGGAAATCATCGTGAGATTTATTCGGATCACAAGATCCTAAAGTATATATTCACTCAGAAGGAGCTGAATATGAGGCAGAGAAGATGGATTGAGATAATCAAGGATTACGATCTGGACATTCACTATCACCCTGGTAAAGCCAACGTAGTAGCCGATGCCCTTAGCAGATTGCCGTGCCGCTTGAACTCCATGATTTTGAAGGAGCAACCAAGTTTGCACAAAGAGATGGAAGATTTTCGAATGGAATTAGTAAGTGAAGGATTTTTGGCTAGCATAGAACTTCAGCCCACTTTGATCAGTCAGATTAAAGAGGCGCAGAAGGGAAATGCCGGTATAGACGGAATCAAGCATCGTATCGGTACAGGCAAAGTACCCGGATTCACCGAAGACGAAGGAGTTCTGTGGTACAAAGGACGCCTTTGTGTACCATCAGATTCTGAGTTGAAAGAAGTTATTTTGAAGGAGGCTCATGATACTCTTTATTCTATCCATCCCGAAGGAACTAAGATGTATCAAGATTTGAAAGAGCAATTTTGGTGGCATAAGATGAAGAGAGAAATAGGAAGCTATATCGCCAAGTGTGATATATGTCACAGAGTCAAGGCAGGACATCAAAGACCCACTAGATTGTTGCAACCCTTGCAGATTCCGGAATGGAAATGGGATTCTGTAGGAATGGACATTATCACTGGACTACCTACTTCTAGTAGGGGAAATGACTCTATCTGGGTCATAGTGGACAGATTGTCCAAAGTCGCCCATTTCTTGCCCGTCAAGACCACATATCAGAGTTCGAAAATAACGGAGTTATACATCGCTAGAATCGTTAGTTTGCACAGAGTCCCCAAGAACATAGTATCGGATCGAGAAAATCAGTTTACCTCGAGATTTTGGAAGAAAGTTCAAGAATGTTTAGGAACCCGCCTAGATTTCGGTACCACGTATCACCCTCAGACCGATGGACAAACGGAGCGAGTAAATCAAATACTCGAAGATATGCTGAGAGCATGTGTGTTAGAATATGGATCCAAGTGGGAAGACTGTCTGCCGTTTGCGGAATTTTCCTACAACAATAGCTATCAAGCCAGTTTGCAAACGGCCCCATTTGAATTCATGTACGGAAGGAAGTGTCGCACCCCTTTGAACTGGTCGGAAGTAGGAGAGAGTCAGATTTTCGGACCCAACATCCTACGAGAAGCAGAAGAGTAGGTTCACAAGATTCGTGAGCACCTCAAGACCGCCCAATCCAGACATAAGAGTTACGCCGACAAGAGACGTAGAGACCTCGCCTTCAACATAGGAGATTTTGTTTATCTAAAAGTGTCGCCATTGAAGGGAATGCAGTGTTTCCAACTCAAAGCAAAGTTAGCCCCAGTTATATTGGACCTTTCAAAGTTCTGAACCGTCGAGGAGAAGTATCATATCAATTGGAGCTACCCGAAGAGATGTCAGCAGTGCACAATGTGTTCCATATCTCGTTACTTCGCAAGTGTCTCGAAGTCCCCGAGAAGACCGAAGTGTTCAAGAATATCGACCATAGGACCATAGAGATCAACGATGACCAGACCTATCCCGAAGTACCTATCCGTATTTTGGAAGAAGCTTTTCGAACTACCCGAACCCGAAGCATCAAGTTTCTCAAGATTCAGTGGAGCAACCACATAGAAGCGGAAGCTACCTGGGAGGGCGAAGATCACATCAGGACGGAGTTTCCCGATCTCTTCAAATCCTAGGTAATCTTTTCGTCCTTTTTCAAATCTCGGGACGAGATTTTGTTTAAGGGGGGAAGGTTTGTAACATCCCAAAAATACTAAGCTTGGATCATCAAACTCTAATCATCAAAATTAGGGTTATCAAAAACTTTTCTAAATAAAATTATGAATGCATGCATATGTGTATGCATTGATTTGGAATTCTTTTAAAACCACCTTTTTTGTTTGTTTCTTTGCTTGTAAAATGTTTCTTAGGTGAAATAAACATCATCTAAAACATTTCCCACACTTTTCCTATAGAGAAGTAAATCAAAACACATATATTAAATGAATGGTCACTTTGACCAATTTAACTCTCATGCCTAATTTGGCTGTCTCAAACTTTCAGAACCTAACAGAAACTTTTCTGGATCTTTGCACCCCTTGAATGTACTCATAACAAAGTATCAAGGCCCACTTTGTGATCATCTAGAAACTTTCAAATGCATAGTTTAAATGACAATTCAAAATTGAATCTTTATCATATGGGAAGATCCCACTTTTTCAAAAACCACTCAAACAAGCTCAACTTTCAAAACCCAAGCATCTGCAGACTCACCATCGCCAACCTAGCAAACCCACCAAAAATCTTTTCAAAATTCAAAACTTGAATTCATACGGCCATTTCATCAAACAGGTTGCAGATACAAATCAAACAAACATCAAACACTATAGTGTGTAGTAAAATTGGCCTAACTTGTTCCCAAGTTAGCTCACAACCAGCTCAGTAGATCATCTAGGAATATTAACCAAGCACTAGCACCACTGTGAGCTTTCCATTGCCATCAATGGTGAACATCCGAGCACACCCATGTCACCCCCATGTCGACAGCAAGCTAGGAGCAGCAGCAAGCCTAGCCAGCATGTCTGGGAGGCAGCCCACCGTCCACCGCCACTCCCTGTCCACCGCTCGAACCTTGCCAACCACCGGACCACCCGCACGGACCACGCCCAGACCGCCAGCGACCATGCCGAGCGTGCGCCAGAGCACCACCCTCGACCTAAGCCCACAGACCGCGCGCCGCCCTCGCCGCGTGCATACACAATCCCCACCGACCCAGGAGACCGCCAGACATCCCCGTTCGCCGCCCCGTGACGTACAGCCAGCGCTCGCCGTCGAAGACGCCGCCTCTGCCGCGCAAAGCGTCGCATGTTCTAGACCAAGCCGCACCGTCCCACGCCTCGAAACCATGTCATTGAGCATTGCTAGGGAACACCGCACCGTCCCCTACCGTCGCCCATGCCAATAGCCACCTCTAACATCGCCCCCGACGAGCTCACCTTGCGCCCCGTCGGTCCCCTCGCTCGACTATAAATAGAGGCCACCCGCACTCAATTTATTCACACCATCTCACTCCCCTCTCCTCACTGATAGTGCCACACCGTTCCCGGATCAAGGGGAGCACCACCTCGCCGGAATTTCACCGGAGCCCACCGCTTCTGGAGAAGAAGGGAGCCATCGATTTCGTCCACCCCAAGAGCTGCCGCGACCACCCCTGAGTTCGCCGTCGTCGACTTCGTCGTTCGCCCGCCTCGCCGATCCTCGCCAACATCCCGGTGATGCCCCAGCAACCCTCACTGGCCGCGCTAGGTTTCTTTCTCGCCGGCGTTGTCTCGCGTCGACGATGACTCCCAGCCGTTGGATTAGAATCAGATCAAACGACCCACGTTGCCCCATACCGCTTCGCCCCTCCCTGTCTCACTGGCATGTGGGGACACCCACTTAAGCAGCCCGCGGGAGCACTGCGCTTAGCAGGCCGGCCCGTTAACTTTTCCCGCGCAGCCCAGTGATTTTAATTAAACTTTTTCCATTTCAATTCCAACACACTTATGTACCCAAATTCAAAAATCAATCCAGATCAATTCACTGCACCAATTTGAATGAAACCAATTTTGTTGGAAAGGTCTATGAATGCTGAATCCAAGCCCGTTGGATTCAAGTCATTTGGATCTATAGATCATCCATGGTAAAATAACAAGGCAGAAGCTTTTCTGCATTCAAACATTTTTCAAATTTAAACCATAATAGCATTTGAGATGATTCCAACTCTCAAAAATCACATTTAACCATACCTTTCAGATTATATAAAAATATATAGGTTTACTTGCAGAAATAATGTTCAAGTAATAAAAGAATGCTACATAAGCATTTCTAGACACATTAATTAATTAAAATAAAAGGGTAAAACCTTATTAAATTGTGACACCACTTTAAATCACATTCCCATGGACTACAATATGTGGGGATGACATGTGTCAACATGATCCCATGTTTGGTTTGGAGAATATTAAATCTTAAGTAGTATTTCAATGAGTAGAAATTACTTTTCTAAAAATAAAAGGAATTAAACCAAGCCTTAAACTTGTAATGTTAGAGATGATGCTAGACCATCTATAGGACCCTTGTGTGTGATGATTGCAAGTAGTTAAGTATTGTTTGGTGATTGTGTACCTCGTATTTATTCATAGACGCTAGTACCGACCAAGGATACGAGGAGGAAGGAGGATACTACGAAGAAGAAGCCAAGGATAACTTCAACCACTGCTTTGCACAAGGCAAGCTGATGCTATACCTATGCAAGCTTATACTGATATTGATGCAAGTTAACTCTTGCAGAATACCCAACTGATGCAACAAACCCTTACTTGTTACCATGCCTACTATATGCCTTAAGCATATGTGATCAGACCCACTTGATAAACCAATCCTAGTTTTAATTGCAAGCTTTATACTTTATTTCTTTATCAAAGCTCTTACTTAGAGTTACTTCAGTGAATTATAGATACCAGAAAGATATTTGAAGGTTGCATAAAGAGCATAAAATTTGGCCTAAGCTAAATAACCTTGATATCATCCCAAGGCATAAGATTGAACTTAGTTAGCACCTACTAGTTACCACCCCTCATCAGTGCTTACCCCCACTTGTAGATGCTAGTGCTAAGAATAAAACTTGATCAACTTTAGATGGGAATACTTGGTGGAAAAATGGTTATGAAAACCTTGGAATGATGGATCATTCCATTGAAATGTTTTGGACATGTGTTTCCGAACACCTAATGATTTTAGTGATGAAAATGTTGAGGCATGAGCCTTAGCCCTTTATAAAAACTGATGGTTGTCTGAATGCGATACCATTCCAATTTTATCGTACAACCACAATACCCAAAGATTGGGTAGGGCTTGACTAGAAACTTATATACCTTAGTATTAGTTCCCTCACGGCCAAGGTCTCAGCAGAGGCTACCTTGTGAAGATTGTCCACCTGTGCAGTACCCAAGATGACCGTTGGTCATGGTTGGGAGGCTAAACTCATAGGAGAGGTGCTTATACTAGGGCGTGTAATTGAAAGGTTAGGATTGATTATCCGCATACTGAGTATGGTGAATTCAGGATTTGTTCCTGACGGATGTATCGAATGTTGTGGTGAAAGTGTACAATCTTTGCAGAGTGTCAAACTATTCGAATAACCGCGTCCGCGGTTATGGACAGTTGGAGTGGCCATACTGTTCCCCCGTCAGACTTTTCAAAATGACTTGTGAAATGAATTGAGACTTTCACTTGACCACAACAGAGTTGTGACATGAGTTACAAGATCCCACTTAGGATTTATAAAATTGTGACTAGCTTTAGAACTTAGTAGAGATAAATCTAGCTTTTGCAAAACAACCCTAGAATCTAGTGTCCTATTATCCAAAAACCCCTTTACCTATTAGTATTAGTTTGCCAGTACTTAAAGAGTACTCATGGCTTTGTCCCTGGCTATTCCCATGGCCAGACTATGAAGAGGAGTACCTGGAGGATGGACCCCAGGAAGGTTACGACAACTAGGATCATTTCCCATCGTCAACATTGCCTGTGAACCCGAAGATGGAGCTTCGCCTACGCTACCGTTATGATTACGTATTCTGCTGCTTGATGTTGTATTAAGAACTGGATCATGAGATCCCTATTTGTGTAAGAACTTATGTATCGTTTGTAATGGATGATGTACTATGGTATCCAATTTTGTTATGTCTCGCAAAAATGGTAATCCTGGGATTGCGAGGTATGGCATAACAGGCATCTAGGATTGAAAAATCCGGGTGTTGACATACGCCATGGCTACATCAAGAAGACTAAGTCGCCCACAAGTAGGGCACTACTACCACAACACCCACTTCATATGAGAGGTATGAAAAAGTTAAAAATAAGGGTGTTGATGATGTCATGATCCCACTAGTGGACATGATGAATTGTGAGGATATGCATGCTATGGATGATACTTGTGAAATTACCTATGCTTCACTCATATTTCCCATGTGATTCTTTGCCTTTGCATAATATTGATCATGTGGAATTGATTGATTGTGGTATCATTGCCATAAACATGCCATGTTATACATATTTTGTGTATCCTCCAATTGCTTTGGACATGCTTTGTCATGATAATTATCCAATTTCTCTGGTTTCTTGCAATAAGTTGAATAATTTGTCTATCACTTGTTTTTATTGCAACAATACTTACCATATTGTTTGTAATGAGAGTGTCGCCATAGCTTTCTCAATTTTTGGAGATTTTGATGATTGCCATGATAAGCATGTTACCCACTTGCATATTCACCATGCACATAATTTCAACTTGACTGACATTAATGTTGATGTGCACAAGAAGAGACACGTCATGATGGATGATGTGTTTCTCTACCATGCACACACATTCTTCCTTTTATCTATGTTGTGTGTAGGTACCCGCACTAGAATGTCAACCTCGATTGAGCATGCGTTGACCAAAAGAGATCTTGAGAGAATCCCCAATGTGAGTTCTAGATCGAACCTGGATCTAATACCTTTTGCATGATTTGCATCTTTCATGTTGAAAAACTGCTCTTTCCTATTGTTTTCTTGCAAGCTTGTTGATGGTATTATTTCACCTTGTGACAACCATGTTTCTTTTCTATTGAATATTGATGCTTTGTGTGTTGCAACAAAAATGTTGAACAATTTCTCTTTTGGATGTTTTGTGTGCAACCATGATGCCACTATGAGCATGTATTGTCATGAGAGATTACAAGTATCTCGTATTGTTCTTGCAACAAACATAAGGAACACTTTCTCTATAAAATGGTTTGTTTGCACGAATGGTTTTGTTTTGGATATACTTCCTCTTGTGTTTTTGTCGATTTCTCCTATTCTTGCATCAAAGATGTTAATCAAAATTTTAGTCAGATTCTTTGAATGCCACACTAAGATATTGTATGGAGTTTCCGAGTTCCCACATTTGGATGATGTTCAAATGATTTCAATACACATTGACCTTGCATATGCATTCCATTTTCTATATATGTATTTTTCTAATAGTGTTGTGAACAAGAATGAACATGCCACAAATGACATGCTGCTCTATCAAGGACACAAATATTTTGCTTGGTCTTTGTTGTGTGAAGATACAAATGCATACACATCAACCTCTCCCAACCATGACATGACAAGAACAAATGTAGAGAGTTGACTATAGATGCGCTTCTACGAGCTATCACTACACCCTAGGGTTACTTCCTTCTACTTGAGGACTCATGCTATAATCTTCATGAATTGGCTACTTTTTCAGTGTTGCTTTGCTTTTGTTGTGAGCTTTGTACGCTTCATAGAAAGTGAAGAAATATCAAAGATTTGCCACATGAATCTTCCTAAGGATGACTATATGGTAAATCCCAGGATCATGAATGTTTGTCGACCTCCTCTCCATGGTCATGAGCGTATAGAGTCGAGGACGACTCTTTTTGAAGCGGGTGGAGATGATGTATCCCGACCTACGGTCGTGACCACATCAAGGTCTCCAACACACACCAAGTCATCATGGACTTCAAAGGTGAATCCTATCTTCTATTAGATCCCACTTCCTACCCTATTGAATGGTATACTACTTCATACTCCATCCTATGACCATGATAGTTTCACACCGACAAACATGGAGACAAGGGAGGAAAGCCGAAACATCAATTCCTGACAAAACGGAGGCTTGGAAGAGGAGACAGAAGAAGAAGGCCATTTTAGTAAATAGACCGGCGCTGCCAAACCTGCTGCCGAAACCGCCAAGCACATTTCAGTGCCAGACCCGATGGACCCCGGTTCCCACCAAAAAGGCCCTCAGTATACTAATCCAGTGAAGACCGAAACAAACCGGCGGCCGCCAAAACATTTCAGCAACAAACCTGGCGCTGCCGAACTTCTCTCTGAAATATTTGTCTACACACAGATCTGGGTTTGATGCCTTAGAATATTCCCCTTACCTACCATTTTTCCTATTTATCCCCAAACTACCCCTTTTAGTGGAAGACCTATAAATAGAGCCCCCACCCATCATGTATCGCTTAGGCATAGATGATATACTAGAAGACAACCCCCTTGTGGAATCTCTCTAGTTTTCCCTCATCCCCTTCATGAGGGGACCGACTATCGTCACCAACCTCTATGGATTATGCCTTTGATCATCCTTAGTTATATAAGGTCTTTACTTTGAGTTTTCTCTAGTAAAGTTATCAAGATCCTCTCCAAGTTGTTCTTCCCTCTCCGATGTGGATATAAAGGGACAACGTTGATGACTGCAAGTGCACAAATTGTTTGTAGCTAGTTTCAAAATAAAGATATCGAACCCACAGAGAGCAAGAGTCTGAAGTCTAATAACCCTTGAAGTAAATACTAAAATAGAAATTCTAAATAAAGTTCTAAGTAACAAGATAAAATGCGAGTGTTGTATAAAAAGGGTGTTTTTGGGTTTTTGTATACGAGAAAAATAATTAAAGTAAAACAAACTGAATATAGAAAATAAGTATCGCATATGTAAAAGAGATATGAAACTGCAATGGGAAAAATCATTCTCAGGGAGTAACGGATACACCACTAGCATTCATGAAGGATCTAAAGTAAAGATTATTATCATGAACATTCTCAACTATGTATGTGTGGGAGGAACTCCGTATTTGGACGAATAGGCAGCAACCACTGCTCACATCATCTTCATAACCATAGTAGACAGCAATTGATATCAATCGAATTACTACGCTATTAAGGAACTTTACCCCGTAGGATGTATCTCATGGCATGGATAGTGTTCCGTGAGTTTCCTCGGTTCCCAAGTTGATACGTAAGGAGTGCCAACAAGTTTATAGTCATTGTAAGTGCTAACACACCTACGTCTACCAACAAGTAGTTCCCTCCATCAAGTCCCTACAAGAGGTAAATATTGAGAGGTCGACTTATCCCAACATCAAGATGAAGACAATCTAACATATGGTCATAGGGATGATTATCATAATAAACTTTATCTTATTTCAAGCTCATGCTAGGGTTTCTCCATATCCCCAAGAACTAATAATCTACTCAGAGATGTAGGCAATCAACATCATGGCGAAAACAATGAAATCTATCATAGATAAACAGTACTTGTATAAATCCACAACGAGTACGGAAATTACAACAAGATCTAGACAAGATGTAGATTGGATGGATGGAGATGGTGGTGATGCAGCGGTTGATGATGAAGATCGATGCCTTAGCCTCCTTGATCTCCATAGCAAGATGGATCCCCGTTGGATGAGTTCCCCCTCTAGATCAGTTCCGGAGGTGAAGTTTTAGCGATTTGTGGTCGTTCTATATGTCATCTCTATGATCAAGTTACACAGGATGAAACTATTTAAGGAGGCGGTGGCGGCGCCAACTATACGGCGGGAACTATACGGTCGGAAAAGTTGCTCCCGCCGTATAGTTGGTAATTAAACCTTCTATGTCTTCCAATCGCTTCAGGTTTTCTTCTGGTGTTATTGATATTTCCCAAATTAGCGATTTACGTTGTTTCTAATCCTTTTCTCTCCAATACAACTGATCGATGAATTTTGTCCATCGTATCCATCCTCTGTCCTGATCCTGGTAAAAAACATAAAAGGTGCACACGAATATCGTAAAATACCAAGATCCTACCACTAAAATGCAAAATAATAATTTAATACATTATGCAAATATGCACTCATCACACATTGACTGATCTTTCCTTGCAAGGATTATATCGGATCAGTGGCCGCCGGAGGGAGCAATAGGTCTTGTATCATGTCGTGTTTGAGTGTGTTCATTGTTTTCATTGTGAGGTGCGTGTTTGCTTCCGCTACCTCCTCCCTTTCCCTCGCTTTTCTCATTGATTTGACCACGAGATCCGTGAAGATCGGTCCACCCTTGAGGTTAACCCGTATCATCTGGTAGGTTGAGGAGCGTGTTGTTGTTGTGGTGGTTGTGCCACATTTGGTGGAGGAGTGTAACATCCTAGGTTTTTAGTATGGGAAAAAGTTCATACGTTCTATGGCATTGCATAACCATCAGGCAAAAAATTCCCTTCAATTATTTTTTTGTCAGAACCCTCATTGCATCTATTTGAGGTTTAAAAAACCTATGTTTGAGTATTTTATTTGGACAGGATTATGCATCCCTAGTGTCCTAAAATGTTTTTATGAATTTTACAAAATTTTACAAATTGGTTTGAGCTCATTTAGAGCTATATTTCAAAGTTAAACAAACTAGAAAAAGAATAAAAAAGAAACAAAAAACCTAAACTAACTTACCGCGCTGAGCCAGCCCAGCCCAACCGGCCGACACTCTCCCAGCCGGCCCCTCCCGAGCAAGCCCAGGCCTCCTCTGCTTATCCACCGCGCATAGCGTAGCTCAGCGGCAACAGCAGCAGCCGCACCCCTTACTTTTTTTCCCGGTGGATCCCACGCGTCAGCCGCAACTATAACCGCTGATAGATGGGACCGGCTTGTTATCCCCACCCTCCATCGTGTTCCTCCTTGACATGGACTGCCACCAGAGAAATTGCCCGATTCTGTTCGATTTATGTCGCCCCTCCTCTAGAAAAGTCTCTACTATAAATCCCTTCGCCCGCTAATCGAAACCCCTCTTGAAACACCAGCTCTACGCGGGCAGGCTGCCGAATTCATTTTTTCCGTCGGAGTTGGTTTCCGCCGCAGCCATTTCCAGTTGCGGATCGAGTTCGAGCTCACAGTTCTGACCGCCCATGCCTGCCCTTCTACCTCTATCCTCCTCCCCTTGCCTCTCCACCTCGCCCTGATCTATTTCCCCCTCCCATAGTACACCAGAGTGCCCAAGAACCATCACCGGAGCACCACCTCATTGTGCCGCCTCCAGCCGCACTGCTCCATCGCCCAAGGGATCCCTTGCCAACGACAAGACCACCATTGTGACCACCGTGAACGATCGCACCTCATTGACCACTTCGCCAACATCGGAGACCTCTGCCACCGATGCCATCATCGTCTAAACCGCTTTCGCCGATTGTCGCCATTGTTCTCCACCTGAGCGGTGAGCCCTTGAAGAAACGGTTCCCAGCCGTTAGATCCACCACAAACGCTCCCTATTAGATGGTAACGTGAAGGGGTATCAGCCAACAAGTGCGGTCCACTTGGCTACTACGTTAGTGGTGCCACGTCATTACCCACTCAGCGCGCATAGTGAATCAGAGCACACCGTGTGTCGTGGCTATTATGCTGACTGTGTAATTTCAATTTAAATAGGCAGAAAATGTATTAAACCTTGTAAAACTCATAGAAAATGGAATATTGACCAGGAAAATGCAAATAAGATATCCATGGATTCAAAAAATGTGTAGAATTTTATTGTGCAATAAAATTTGCACTTTGCACAATACATATTTTGTGGAATATGTAAATATATTAAATGGTAATTAATTCATAGAAAAATATAAACAAGTCCAAAATTGGCAAATTTGGTGTCTATGAATTCAGAAAATTGTAATCTACGACACTGTATAATTAGTAGGTTTGTTCACGGTACAAAATAAATAACTATGTTTAAATATCTTAAATGAGTATTTTGGCTATAAATCATTTAAGCTGAAACTAGTGGCAAATGAAAGCTATGAACTTTGTCTATTAAGTAGCATGGTTGACAAATTTTTAAGAAACTATTTTGTACTAAAAGTATTCATATTACAATAATGCCTATTTTAAAGCTATTTGATTAATATAAAATGCTTATGGAAACATTTTGATCTCGTTTTTTTTCCTAAAATGTGTTGCATACTGTTTTGTTGTGTTGTGCTACTGTTTGTTGATTGTATTTATTTATTTATAGTGATATATTTCCTACAGTGTGATTATTGTGATTGTGACGACTGTGTGAACGAGAACTACAATTGAGGCAAGTGTCACTATCATGAATTCCCTATTGTTCCTTATGCATTTAGTTTTCAGTAGCTTTGCATATGTAGGAAATGTTTTATATTATATATGCTATGCTATGGTGTGAGTACCCAATAGAATTGTCATAGAACCCAGTTGATTCCTTGATAGCCATCGTATTGTATAATTTCTTAGCCATGCTACTAGTTCCGTGAGTGGTTTTAATGATACATATGTGTATGAGAAGAATTATGTTTTGCTGAAATGAAAACCACATAATCATTGAATCACCTGGGTGGAATGGCAAGTGATTGGGTCATCGAGTGTGGTTTATGGTGGGGATTGCCACCTAGGCTTCAAAGAGATAATAGAAGGTCTTGATTAGTAAATTACATGTACAACCACATGTCATATGGGCTCTAACTTGACTGAGTAAGTTATGGGATCATGTCCTATCGTGACTAGGAGATGTAGGTGTTTATAGAATGGTATGGTCCAGGGTTAGGATCACGATTTTGTTTTCCAAAGGTCTTGTCTCGGTCTTCTCTCAAAAGGGGTTGATTGGGTCTTGTGGCAAAAGTGTACTAACCTCTACAGATGGTTTAAGAACTAAGTACTTCGTCGTGTCCACGGTAATGGAAAATTATGAGTAACTTCGCTTAACGCAGTTGAAAAGTCTCATTCATTCCAATTTCTCTAATAAAACTTGAGGGGTGAACTTAATGGGTTTTAGGAGCACTTGATTAACTCAATGTTTCCATAGTTTACACTAGGAGCTCTGGAGTGACTCGAGGTGTTCTTAGTTATTTTGAAGAACAAAAACTTATTTAAAAAGGTAGGAGAAAATGTTGCTTTATGCAAATAGCCTAAACTCCACTAGCCAAATGTGCATGTATATGATAGGTTTCCAATTGTCTCCACATAACAGTGACATCTTGCCAATACAATTAAAATGTATTGACCATTTGTGGCTGCAACTTTCTATGTTGTAGGTTATTCCGACGATGAGTAAGGTTATCGTTTTAGGTTGCAAATCTCCACTCAGCGAGTTTCCTGTGGCATGATGGAGCCTTTATCTACTATTTATTTGTCAAAATATGTTACTTGAGCTAGCCGTGAGCTAAGAAACTTTGTTATATTTATATTCTTGGATCAATCGTTGTAATAATGTGATGCATTGATACTCTTTTATTCATCAAAACTGTGTTCTAGCTAATCGATCCAACGGACTATCACTGTAAACATATGATCCAATTCTTAACGGGTTGGATCGTTTCAAGGAGAAACTTGGTCCTCATGATGATGACGATGATGGTGAGCATCGCAGTGTGGTTGTTGAGCTTGAGGCGGATGATACGTCGGAAAGGTATCTATAATTTGTGATGCTCCATGCTTGTTTAGTATCTACTTTGCTTTGCTTTGTCTACACTTTGAGGTGTTTTTATATCTTTTCTGGAACTAACCTATTAACAAGTTGCCACAGTGCCAGTTGCCTGTTTTCTTCTGTTTTTGGTTCCAGAAAGGCAGAAAATCAATATTCTCGGAATTGGACGGGACAAAAGCCAAAGTCAATATTTTACCATGGGCGTCACGAAGCCAGAAGGGGACACGGAGAGGTGCCATAGGGCCACCACACCCCTAGGCACGTACAAGGGTGGGCCCACGCCTGGGCAGGGTATGGCCCCCCTGGTAGCCTCCCAGCCTCACCTCTTTGCCTATAAGAAGACCCCGGGGAGAAAACCCTAAATAATCCATCATACTTCTAGAAAAACCTCCATAGCATCGCCGCCTCTGAAAGGGAGATTCGGGGGATAGAAATTCTCTGTTCCGGCACCCTGCCGGGACGGGGAAGTGCCCCCAGGGCCATCTCCATTGTTCTCCATCGCCATCTTCATCACCGTTGCTGATTCCCATGATGAGGAGGGAGTAGTTCTCTCTCGAGGCTAAGGGCTCTACCGGTAGCTATGTGTTCATATCTCTCTCTCTATGCATGATCATATTGTCATCATGAGCTTTGTAATCAAGTAGATCTACCTTGCTACTCAAGTGCTTCATTAGATCTCTGCTCTCCCCATGTGTGTGAAGGTGATAGTGTGCATGCCATGGTGGCACTTAGGCTAGAGTCTACATAAATACTCACCGTGCTTTAATAGATCTATGTTTTTCCCATGTGTGTGAAAGTGACAGCGTGCGCACCGTGTGTGGAACTTAAGCTAGATTACATATATATTCATGAGTTATATTTGGAGTTGGATGTCTCTATGAAATTGTGGTGTTTGTTGGAACCATATAGCGCTCAAGGTGACAGTGTGGGGTTATCTAGATTGGGGAAGGCGGACTTTTAGGAGTGTTTTTATATCCCTACCGATGATTAGAGTGTCCAACCGGAGAGTAGTTAAGAGTAGTATCATGAAGAGAGGATATTTATATGAGAGAGTGTTCACTAGTGGAAGTATGATCCCTAGGCCTTGTTTCTAAATATTAAAACACCGTTTGCGTCTAGATCTGTTGCATGTTTGCCTGCTTCAGTCTTTACCTCAACGTCAAGCTATATTCTGGCACCGTTACCACTTGTATTTCACTATCTCTTCACCGAACTAGTGCACCCATACACCTGACAAGTGTATTGGGTGTGTTAGGGACACAAGAGACTTCTTGTATATTAATTGCAGGATTGCTTGAGAGGGAATACCTTTAACCACATCCTCCCTGAGTTCGATAGACCTTGGGTAATCCTCTTAAGGGAACCTTGCTGCTGTTCTACAAACCTCTGCACTTGGAGGCCCAACAACTGTCTACAAGAATAGAAGTGCATAGACATCAAGCTCTTTTCTGGCGCCGTTGCTGGGGAGGTTTTGGGATTTTACCTTTCCTCCACGTCAAGCTCCATCAAAGACTTTTCTGGCGCCGTTGTAGGGGAGGTAAGGTAAAAGGTACTCACATCCTCTTGGTGTGTGAGTTCTCAAAGTTATTTCCTTAGATTCTGCGGTTTTGTCTTTTTGTTTATTGTTTTCACTAGTTAGGCTTAATGGAAAACAACAACAAAATTAGTGAGCTTTATAGAATCTATCTTGAGTTAGTACATGAAGTGTTTGAAGAGAAAATTTAAAAACCTATGGAGATTTATTTGCATGCTAATAGCAATGTTATTAGTATGAATTCTTTGGACACCATTATTGCTAATTCTATGGAAACATCTAAGCTTGGGGAAGCTAGTTTTGATGAAAATGATCTTTTTAGTCCCTCAGCTTTGGAAGATAGCTATTCTATTGCTTATGATGATACCAAACCTCCAATATATGATGATTACAATGATGAGTATGATATTTTCAGTCCACCCACTATTGAGGAGAAAGTTAATTGTGATTACAATATGCCTCCTATATTTGATGACTATGGTGATGAGAATAATAGTGATAGCTATTTTGTTGAATTTGCTCCCACTACAATTAATAAGAATGACTATGCTTATGTGGAGAGTAATAATTATTTTATGCATGCGGCTCATGATAAGAATGTTTTATGTGATGGTTATATTGTTAATTTTATTCATGTTGCTACTGAAAGTTATTATGAGAGAGGGAAACATGGTCTTATGTATCTCAACAACATTAAGTTTCCCATCTTTATGTTGAAAGTTTTGAAGTTGCACTTCTTTTTCTTTCCTATGCTTGTTGCTTTGTGCTTTCATGAGTCGTTTATTTACAAGATTCCTATGCATAGGAAGTGGGTTAGACTTAAATGTGTTTTGAATTTTCTTCTTGATGCTCTCTTTTACTGCAATTCATATTTCTTATGTGAGCATCTTCTCAAACTATCAAGCCTAACTTAAAGGCGTTAAAGAAAAGTACTTGTTGGGAGATAACCCAAAAAAATTCTTGAGTCTTGGAAGTTATTACTTCTGTAATGACCTCTCCTTATCCTTTTTTTTGTTTGCCAAGAATGACCTCTAATGAGAGGGAAGTAAGATTTGGGGAGTTGCTGTCCCGAAACAGATTTCTGTACTCCACCATAAAAATTCGTGAGGAGTCTCTGTAAGTCGGATTAAGCTGAAATTTACGAATAAATCTCCCAGTATGTTAGGTAACTTTCGTTAGTTCAACACTTTTTCATTTGAGCAACCAAAGGTCTTCGAAAAAATCAGTTTCTATCTGCTGGTCTGTTTTTACAGATTTCTGCCATTATTTGCATTTGCTTCTTATTGATTCTTTTTTGGGTTCTTTTTGGGAAATTTAGATTTTTGAAGGAATTGATACAGTAGCTTGTGTATTTAGTGAAAGTTTTTCTGTTTTGAAACTAAACCCAAAGGTCTATTATCTTTTGAATAAACTAATGTTGCAAATGAAGATTGTGTGAAGTTCTGTATGAAGGAAAATTTGCAGGTGTAGAGAAAGAATGATGTAATGAGATGAAGAATGGACAAGAGATCAAGCTTGGGGATGCCACCCCGTGTCACCCCAAGAAATATTCAAGAGGTACAAGCGTGAAAGCTTGGGGATGCCCAAGGCATCCCCTTCTTCATCAATAAAAATCTCAGGTCATTCTAGACACTTCGTTTTTATTGTTTCATGCATTGTTGTGTTGTTCTTGGAGCGTCTTAGTTTTCGTTTTTGGTTTTAGTTTGCTTAGTTCGCTTGATTAAGTTCGTTGATCACTTCACACTTATTTTGGAGAGAGACACACTCTATTTTCATTGCCTAGAACACTCTAGTTTCCACTCTTATTGTTCTGTGAGTGTTCACTTTTGTTAGCACTGTGTTTAGTCTTAGTTTTCTTGTGCTTTCAGCTTAGAAATTTTAGTTCTTATTTGTGTATTTGCAAGACAAGCTCACTGATCTTTATTGATTATTATCTTTGCGAGTTGTTTCAAATAATTAGTTTGGTGTTGGAAAAGAGTAGAAAGTTTCATGCTTATAGTGGTACAAAAGGGAGCTTGTTTTGACTGTGTCTTAGACTTTATCATGTCATGCTAGATCTTGTTTTGACCTTATGCTGAGTGATTATTTCTGTAGCATGACTTGTTCCAAACAATTAGGATTGCTTAATGTGCCTTGAAGGAATCATGCGTTGTTTTAGCATACAAAAGCATAGTATTACAGTATTCTCCTTTGATGCTTTGTTTGGGTTGACTTGGCACATGCTCACACCATAGCCTCTATGATCATTTAGTCCTTGACTTGTAGTACCACTTTATGCTTTGATTAGTAATGTTTTGTCGCTCTGCATGATTATGGCCATTATTGCTCTCTTAGTTGGTTGCTCCCAGTCTTTTGCTAGCCTCCACTTGTATGAGTAAGCTCTACTCATGCTTCCAACTTCCAAGAAACCAAGTTATTCCAAAGTGTCCTCTATAAATTCCTATGCATGGTGTGTTACACCATTCCAAGTATATTCTTGTTTTCAGCTGTCTTCCAATTAAAAAGTATTTTGTTATGTGAAAACTTAGTGATTAAGGATCTCACGAATTTGATGGCACACTTTATATTCTTTGCCCCTAATAAACTTGAAAAATTGTGTCATCTAAGTTGTATATGCTTGCACTTATACGTTGGAATTAGCAGAATCGTGTTGTCATGGGGAACGTTTTCAACATTTCACTTGTACTTTGTACACAGTTGATATCATGTTCTTTTGTCTATGGATGTCACCGGTGTGAAATAAAGAGGAAACTTGTAAGTCTATGGAGTATGTATTTTGTGTTAGAGAAACACATGGGCCGCTAGCCTAAGCCATGCCTAATCATGGTGGAAACTTGCAGCATCACCATAGTGAGCTATATATGAAGCATTCTCAGTAAAAAGCTATGCATATAGTAAATAAAAAGATTGCTGAGATGCTCATTGTCTGCTTGCATTGTCATTTTGGTTATCGGATAGCTCCTGTACCATCTGCAAGGGGTACCCCGTTGGCGGTTCTCTATGATACGCGTGTACTTACAATGACAAGAACTTACAGGTGACTAAAGTTGAGTAGCATGAGGTGTGTCCCTCGTATTCAAGGGACTTGATATTGCCAACTTATACTTTCTCAAGCATATACTCCATAACCTTAATCACTTTAAGATGCTTATGATAGGGGCAATGAGGGCTGAAAGCTAACAAGTACCATAATTTTTGGAAGCTCTTTTTGAAACTTGAAATCTCTGCTTCCCTTTATGAAGGGCCTTTCTTCCACTATTATATTGAGTCTCCACCTTTTACCTTTAGGCACAATTCAGAGAGCATAGTTGTCATTCTGTGTGCAGTGTTTCAAAACTGATTGATTGATGCATATTTTGATATTACTTGTTCTTGTGCTATTTCTATCTAGTCACCCTTGTGAACTTTGAAGGTGTCCTATGCATTTATTTGCTACTCTGTGAGGGACAGGCTAAATGCCACTATGCTATGTTTTCTGTTTGTGAAACAACCAAACATTTTTCAATGCATCTTATTCATGATCTTTGTTTGTAGCCTTTCATGTTGCATGCATAGTTACTATGTCCTATTGTTAGAACTCCACCTTTCATGCACATGTTTAGAGTTCTTTGTTCCCATCTTTCAATGCTTGCAAATGGTTTGATCTTGGTTTTGATGGTGCATGTCACCTCAAAAATTATTCTTTTTATCACTTACCTACTCGAGGACGAGCAGGAGTTAAGATTGGGGATGCTTGATACGTCGGAAATGTATCTATAATTTTTTATGCTCCATGCTTGTTTAGTATCTACTTTGCTTTGCTTTGTCTACTCTTTGAGGTGTTTTTATATATTTTCTAGAACTAACCTATTAACAAGTTGCCATAGTGCCAGTTGCATGTTTTCTTCTGTTTTTGGTTCTAGAAAGGCAGAAAATCAATATTCTTGGAATTGGACGGGACAAAAGCCAAAGTTAATATTTTACCGTGGGCGTCACGAAGCCAGAAGGGGAGACGGAGAGGTGCCAGAGGGCCACCACACCCCCCTAGGCATGGCCAGGGGTGGGCCCGTGCCTGGGCAGGGTGTGGCCCCCCTGGTCGCCTGCCGGCCTGGCCTCTTCGCCTATAAAAGCCCCCGAGGAGAAAACCCTAAATAATCCATCATACTTCCAGAAAAACCTCCGTGGCGCCGCCGCCACCGAAAGGGAGATTCGGGGGACAAAAAGTCTCTATTCTAGCACCCTGCCGGGACGAGGAAGAGCCCCCGGAGCCATCTCCATCGATCTCCATCGCCATCTTTATCACCGTTGCTGATTACCATGTTGAGGAGGGAGTAGTTCTCTCTCGAGGCTAAGGGCTTTACCGGTAGCTATGTGTTCATCTCTGTCTTTATGCATGATCATATTGTGGTCATGAGCTTTGTAATCAAGTAGATCTACCTTGCTACTCAAGTGCTTCATTAGATCTCTGCTCTTCCCATGTGTGTGAAAGTGATAGTGTGTACGCCATGGTGGCACTTAGGCTAGAGTCTACATAAATACTCATCGTGCTTTAATAGATCTATGTTTTTCCCCACGTGTGTGAAAGTGACAGCGTGCACACCGTGTGTGGCCCTTAAGCTAAATTACATATATATTCATGACTTATATTTGGAGTTGGATGTCTCTATGAAATTGTGGTGTTTGTTGGAACCATCTAGCACTCAAGGTGACAGTGTGGGGTTATCTAGATTGGGGAAGGCAGACTTTGAGGATTGTCGTTATAGCCCTACCTATGATTAGAGTGTCCAACCAGAGAGTAGTTAAGAGTAGTATCATGAAGAGAGGATATTTATATGAGAGAGTGTTCACTAGGGAAAGTATGATCCCTAGGCCTTGTTTCTAAACATTGAAGCACCGTTTGCATCTAGATCTGTTGCATGTTTGCCTGCTTTAGTCTTTACCTCACCGTCAAGCTATTTTCTGGCACCGTTACCACTTGTATTGCACTATCTCTTCGCTGAACTAGTGCACCTATACACCTGAAAAGTGTATTGGTTGTGTTGGGGAAACATGAGACTTCTTGTATCTTGATTGCAGGATTGCTTGAGAGGGAATACCTTTGACCACTTCCTCCCTAAGTTCGATAAACCTTGGGTAATCCACTTAAGGGAAACTTGCTGATGTTCTACAAACCTCTGCACTTGGAGGAACAACAACTGTCTACAAGAATATAAGTGCGTAGACATCAGCGGATGCCTAGGTTGTTGACGAGGTTGAGGTTGCTCGCCATTTGCAAGTTGATGCTCATGGTGTCGTTGAGTCATGGTGGCGATGACGTCTTGGTGGATCTTCAAGTAATTTACTTCTACATAGAGCTTGTTCATCCAAGTGAAGGTCTTGTGGGTGCTCGTGATGCGGAGGTGAAGCTTGTAGTGGCACATCCTTGTGGATGATGAGTTCCCTTCTTTAATGATGATGGTCTTCACGCTTTAATCGAGGTCGTGATGAAGAATCACCATCATAGCTTGACGTAGAAGCACGTCTTGGAGTTGGCACATGTTGTGAAGAGCTCTCATTAGCATCCACGGGGTGTTTGTTGCGTCTAGGGGCCCGAGACTCATGGTCATGATGTCGAGGTGATGAATGGTGCGATGAGCTTTAACCACTAGACCGGTGCCTTGAAGATATTGATGCGCAAGAACATGGCCTTGTGTTGTGCGCAATCTCGGCCATGGAGCATTGGAGAGCTTCATTTTTGTGTCTGAAGTTGTGATGCATTGTGTTCATTCGACTCTCAAGGCTATCGAAGCGAGCGTCCATTCCCCAGAACTCGTTGCAGGTTTTGCCAAATTTTGCATCTTGACGCGTCTCGAGGGCATCACAATGGCTCCAAAATTCTTCACAGATGATGAAGTGTTTATCTCGCGTCATGTACGGTCCTTCGTCATCTTGTGCCGGATCTTGACTTGTCTCTCTGTTCTTATCCATGATTCACCAAAGCAAGGATGGTATATGAAAGTGATATATGTGGAGGGGTTATTCCGTTACGTCACCTTTGGAAATGGATTGGACAAGTATCCACACTTTAAAGACTAACAACGAGCAAAGTGAATGTGAAAAGCAACCTCACACTAAAAGCAACTAAAATCTCTCGAAAGGCCTATGGTGGTAGGTTAGAAAGGTGGAAACCAAACGAAAACAATCAAAGGAAAAGGATGTTGTCAAACGTGGATAAGAACCAAAAATCTAAATCAAAAAGATATGATCTATAACAGACAAAAAAACACACACAAATGTACTTGACGGGGTTGACACGCCTACGGGAAATGAGCTAACAAAACCTATCAAAATTGTCGGGGCCCTGGAAACTTGATTGCCACGTCCCTACGGTTGAAAGGTCCATCATCTGGGATGTTACCCCTCAAGAGGTGGCCTCACCTACAGAGGTGGCCTGGCCACACGATACCTCACGAAGCCCCCCTTCATGAGGGAACAACCTCCGGAGGATGTATCTCTTACTGGTACCCTGCTACCATTCCTCCGCCACTTCGCAGGACCTCGGATGCTTTGGAGCATGCCGAGGAGAGTTTGTAACCTCATCGGCCAGGGCGCGAGCCAAATTCCGACAAAGGGTGCAACAGCGATGTGGTTCCGGTCTGCCTCGATAAAGCAAGACCCGGTTCGCCTCCTTTTCTGTAGGGAGAGGACAGACAACCTCATGGTGTAAGGCTCCTTCCCTTGCCATTTCGGTGTCAGAAGGAAAAGTAGAGAGCACCGTATGAATACAAACAGTGATAAAGAAAGCCACTTTACAAGAGGACGGAGGAGAGCCCGGCGCCCTAGACCTAGTCCACCAAAAGTAGCCTCGTAGACCAGGCTCTCGAGGAGCGGCACCGTGGAATCCCTTCCCGCCCAAGAATTGGAGGAAGCTGCCCAACGCCGCTATATAAGGAGCCCTTATCCTACCTTAGAATTGGTCGGTCCTAGAGATATAAAATCCTAGACATTCATCCACCATTGTACCCTCGCGAAGCACGCGGGCAATACAACAACGCAGGATTAGGGGCTTCACCTCCTCACGAGGGTCCCGAACCTAGGTAAAAAAACCATGTCACCTCTCTCTCGTGCGCTTGCCTCGCCGCCTCCTCCATCGTCGTGACTTCTTGGAACCGTGTGATCAGTCCCCTCTCAAACTAAGGGATCGTTGGTCCCTAGTTTCCTTCACAGGAAAAATCTCTGACATTTGGCACGCCAAATAGGGGGCTAAGGCACGCTTTCGAGTCATTTAAGAACCCCGATGCCATGTCAACTTGTGATGAGACTCACGCCGAGCGTGCCCTGCGATGTGCGGCGAGCAAGGCTCAGACGAAGAATGTCCCACGGCGATCCGCCTCTAAGCAGAAACCATGGCCAGAGGACGAGGGGGGCTCTTCCTACCGCCCATCGCAGGATCCCTTGTCCTCCTTGCGTGGCGCCACATCACACTCCCGCACCACGTCTTCGCACGTCCGCTCCGACCAACTCACGGCGGAGGCCGCCAAGCGCATGGTGTACGAGATCCTGGACCACCCGCCGACTTATACATGCATAGTAAGGCGGTCTAACCGGCTAACCGAGCTCCTTGACATCGCTACCCTCTCTCTAGACGGGCAGGGGACTCGTGCCAGGAGGAGAGCACCAGGGGCTGGGGGCTCGCACCCAGCTCAGCTCCATGACGATGCCCCCAATCCCGATAATGTCACTCCCCTACTGGGAAATAGCTGCCAAATTGTCTCGCCCCCAGCGACCGCACCGCCACCACATAGGCTCGAAGACCATCTCACCAAGGAAATTGCCACCATAGGTCAGTGGAACTGTGTGGCCCTCGCCGGTGGCAAGGAGGTGCAGGCCAACGACTGCCTTGATTTCACCAAGGAGCTCCGCCGCGTGGTCTGGCCGCACAAGTTCCACCTGGAGGTGCCGGCGCGTTAAGACGGGACAGCTAACCCGAGCGAGTTCCTATAGTTCTGCACCATGGGCGTCGAGGCTATGAGAGGCGATGACCGCTTCATGGTGTACTGCTTCTCCCTATGCCTGATGGACGCCGCCAACACCTGGCCGATGAACCTCCCTGGGGAGTCCATCGACTCCTAGGTAGACCACTGATCCCTTTTCATCGCCAACTTCAAGAGAACCTACAAGTGCCCCCTCGCCTACTACGACCTCCACCAGGTACGGCAGCTGCCGGGATAGACCATCTTCAAGTTCCTCTAGAGGTTCAGCCGGATCCGCAACAAGATCCCAAAGATATAAGATTCCAACATCATCACCGCCTTCTCTAAGGTCATCACGGACGTCAAGATGAGGGAGAAAATTGGTATCCATGGAGAAAAACTCACCACGGCGGCCGAGCTCTTCGTCCTGGCTAAAAAGTGCGCCAAGGAGGAGGCTAGCAGATGTTTGCCCTTGCCAAGGTAAAGGCCACCCCCAAGGCCTCAAGCTCGTCTAAAATCAAGGGAAAAGACCCCAAGCGCAAGACCGTCGTTGTCCTCGTCGTGGAGCCAGACTGAAAGAGCCGTCGCTAGGGGAACTACGAAGGGGAATGGGATGAGATCCCTACTGTAGCCTCCACAAGAATCATGGGAACCCCACCGACGACTGCTTTGAGCTCAAGAAACTCTGTGACATGTGTAGCAACCAGAGGAAATGAAGGAAAGGCGGAGGGCGAGGCATCCTGCGAGGCATTTACCAAGGGGCGACCGTTGGAACAATAACTCCGGCTGTCATGACCCTCCATAGGGGGGTCACCAGGCCAACGGCACAGCAGCACCCATAACCTTAGGAGATGAGCCACGCTGATGCGAGCGTCGGGGGCTGCTAGGATCCGCACCGCACCATAGCCTATATCCTTGGTGGCTCCTAGGCTCTAGCGTTCAACCGACACTTTAAGATGCTCACCCGTGAGTTTGCCGTCTCCAAGCCTAGAGTCGCATCACCTAAGCCCAAGTGGTCCCAATGTGCCATCACCTTCAACACCGGCGACCATCCTGCTTCCACCAGGGGCGGGGGTGCAATACCCATGAGTTGCACCCCCACGATCAATAACATCGCGGTTCCAAAGACCCTCATCGACGGAGGTGCGGGCCTGAACGTGACCTCCACTAAGACATTCAACAAGTTGTATGTGCCGTATGACAGGATGATTCCGACCATGCCGTTCTTCGTAGTGACCAACAGGTCCATCAAACCCATTGGGTAGGTGCGCCTCTCTATCATGTTCGTACGTGCGACAACTACCGCACCGAGCTCATCAACTTCGACATGGCGCACATTGCCCTGCCATACAACATCATCCTCGGCTACCCTACGTTGGCCAAATTCATGGTGACCAACACCATGCTTACAACGTCATCAAGATGCCCGAGGGTAGCAGCGGATTCATCACGATCCAGTGTGACGAGGTCAAGGCCCTGCTGAAAGGATCATATGGGCACCTAGAGGGGGGTGAATAGGTGCTACTTCAAATTTTCGTTTTTTCAAATTAAGGTTTGACAGTAAGGTAAATTCTCTAGATAATGCAACTAAGGTGAATTTACCTATATGACAATTATGCAAGAGCTACCACAACACATAGTAAGAACAAGTAAGTAAAGTGCGGTAAAGGATAGAAGTAACCAAAGTGGTGGACGCGGAGACACAAGGATTTGTTTCCCGTAGTTCCTTCCTTTTGAGGGGAAGTACGTCTACGTTTGGAGAAGGGGTGGTTTCAAACCACCAACGCCACGAAAGGACTCCCTTGTTCTCCGATGAATCTCACCCCAACGGGATCGATTCAACTTCCACTATATCGACAACCTTCAAGGTGGAAGCCGGCACCTTTACAAGTTTGGGGCACAGATCCACAACTTAATCGGAGGCTCCCAAATACAAGCAAGTTGTCAAAGCAATCAAATACAAGCTTGTAAGAACCAAAACAAGAACTAGGGTTTCCAAGAAAACACTAGAGCAAAGGGTCCCTCAATGAAATGAGGGGGAAATGAAGATCTCTTTTGGTGAAGTAGTAGATCGGGGCCTCCTCCTTCGATTCCCCAAAGATCAAAGACTTTGGTTGGTGGATTGAGGAGATCTTGAAGATTTAGTGGCTCCAATGGTGGTCTTGACTTTAATGTGGATGAGCACTTTGTCCCAAGGTAGGTGGAGGGGTATATATACCCCTCCAGGGAATCTGGCCATTGGAGCCTTTAATGCACCGGTAGTACCGGTACTCAAGTGGTAGTACCGCTTGCAAGCGGTACTACCGGTCCAGTACCGGACCAGGTACCGGAGATGCCATAGTTGGTCGAGCCAGTTTTAGTATTGCCCGGTATTCCCTTGCGGTACTACCCCCAAGCGGTAGCACCGGTCATATGACGCGGTACTACCGGTCTGGACGGTAGTACCGGTCCCAAGTACCGCTTGGTACTGAGCAAGACTGAGAGGGTGGTCCTTCCTCAGAACTGCCTGGTACTGCTGAGCGGTACGACCGTGTCCAAGCGGTAGTACCGCTTGTCTCAAGCGGTACTACCGGTTGGAGCGATAGTGCCGCTCCGTGGTACCAGGAGGTACTGAGGAAAACTCACCCTTATCAACCTTGCACGGATCCAACCGGTACTAGGACCGGTAGTACCGGTGCCAAGCGGTAGTACCGGTCATTTTTCCGGTACTACCGGTTGTCACATTGGTTTTTTGCAAGGGTAATTGGTTAGGTCAATATTTGTGCCACACCCTTATCAAACCTGTGATACACTTAGCACACGATTAAACTGATAAGTGTTGTCATGGGAATGACCACGGCAGACGCTGCAATCGGCAGCGAGTAGTAGAACGAAGGGCAAGGGCGGCCAGCCATCTGCGGTGCGAGATGAGGGCGGAGACACAGGGTTTTACCAAGTTCGCCCCCGGAGGGTAAAGACCTACTCCTGCTAGATTGTATTATGATGGAGTTACAATAGCGCGAGCTCGATGGCTAGGCGGCGAGTCGCTTGGGTGGATGATGGAACGTATCCTCTACACGCCCTGTAGGGAGGTTTATATAGACTCACCCCCCCCCTAGGGTTTACATATCTCAACCGAATCAGTTAAGGTTTTGGTACTCGTTTAACCTAATCCGATTGGGCCTATCTACTCTCCTGGGCCTTCAGCTTCCAGTCGCTTGG